>CM051822.1:117251929-118678696 GCA_028451465.1 Erethizon dorsatum | reverse complement strand
CGCCCTTTCACGATCCCTGGGCCTGAGAGGCTCAGCGCGCTGTCCGGAGCGCGGGTTCCCTGCACTGGTTCCCGCCGCTCTGGTTTTTCGCCACGCCCCCCACAATGGCGCCGGGCCAGTCGCTCTCTGGCGCGGGACAGGTGTGGCTGAGAGTCCAGTCTCGTTCGCCCGCTGACCCCAGCACACTTTCATGGGCTCAATTGAGAGGCCCTGTGCTGCCCTGTCCGGAGCACAAGTTCCCAGAGCAGCCTCCGAGCCGCTCCGAGTCTCGCCACACCCCCCACAATGGCGCCCGGCCGGTCGCTCTCTGGCGCGGGGCAGCTGTGGCTGAGAGACACTCACCGCCGGTCAGCGCCATTCTCCGCCGCTCCCCTGCCCCGCCGCTGTCTCAGGATCCTCCGTGGGGGCTCCCTGGGCGCCAGCTGCCACCGTGTGTCCGTAGAATTGAGCCTCCGCCGGCACTCCAACTCCCGGGATATTAGAAGGTGCACGCGCGCGGTCTGCTCCTTCTTTCCTTCTTCTTTGTTGGAAGTCACCCGTCACTGGTGCCGGGGGTCCCAGATTGCGCTTCAGAACTTTTCTGGGTTTCGGGGAGGCATCTCCCCCCCTCCTGCGCTTTCTGGGTCGCTATATTCCCGTGTTCCAATGGTAACTTTTAGAGAGAGTTTTGCTGCCTGCTTCTTACTCATCCGCCACCTTGAGGTCTCCAGTCGTAAGGTTTTTTACAGAGGTGGCTGAATCTAGACTGTGTGATTGATTTGTGGTGCAATGCTGGGATTAAGGGTGCTGGGATTAAGGGTGGAATGATCGCTAGATCAGCCCACTAACTGGATTGGCACTATCCTAATCCTGGTAGACTGGATACAACATAAAGGACAGAAAGAGGCTTGTCTTGCTCTCTCTCTCATTGTTTTTGCTGTCTTCTGCAGCCATGAACTGTTTTTCCTCTGGGATGTCTCTCTGCCAAGCCACCCTGCCTAGGACCCAGCCAATTATGGACTGAAACCTCTATAAACTGTGAGCTAAATTAACCTATCCCCCTTTAATTTTGGGTGTTGGGTATTTTGTATCAGGAACAAGAGAAAAGTAACTAAGACACAAGACAAAGATGACCACTATCACCACTCCTGTTCAACACAGTGCTCAAAACTAAAATTAGCAAGAGCAATTAGGCAAGAATCAAAAGGGGTATGTATAGGAAAGGAAGAAGCCTAATTATCATTATTTGCAGGTCGCATGATCCTTCACATAAAATACCCCAAACCCCCCACAAAGACTCTTAGAATTAATAAGCAAATTCATTAATGTACCAGCAGGCAAAACCAACATGCAAAAGACAATAGCATTCCTGTACACTAATAATGAACCCACTGAGAAAGAAATTAGGAAAAAAATAGCATTCACAATAGCACTAAGAAAATTAAATACTTAGGAATTAACCTAATAAAGGAAATGAAAGGCATCTATAAAGAAAACTACAGCACTCTGAAGAAGGAAATTGAAAAGGACATCATAAACAAGAAAGATATTCCCTGTTCCTGGTTAGGCAGAACCAATGAAATCAAAATTGCCTTGCTTCCAAAACTGATGTACAGATTTAATGCAATCGTAATCAAAATTCCAACAGCATTTTTCACAGAACTGGAGAAAGCAACCCTAAAATTCATATGGAAATAAAAGAAACCCAAAATAGCAAAAACAATCCTGAGGGGATAAAAAAGCAAAGTAGGGGGAGGGCCACAATTCCAGACTTGAAGTTATATCACAACGCTACTGTGATAAATACAGCAAGGTATTGGCACAAAAACAGACACAAGGACCAATGGAGCAGGATAAAGGATGCAGAAATGACCCCAAGCACATTCAACTTTTCAATCTTTGACAAAGGGTGCCAGAAACATATAGTGGAGGAAAAATAGGCCCTTTAGTGGATGGTGTTGGGAAAACTGCCTATCCATATGCAGAAGATTGAATCTAGACCCATATCTTTCACCATGTACTAAACTAAAATAAAAATGGGTCAAAGAACTAAATGTTAAAACAGAAACACTTAGCCTGCTGGGAGACAAAACAGGTAAAACCCTTGAAGCCATAGACATAGGCAAAGACTTTCTGAACAGAACCCTGGTTGTACAGAGAATCGACAAATGGGATCAGGTCAAATTAAAAAGCACAGCAAAAGAAACAACCAATAGAGTGAAAAGATAACCTACAGAATGAGGAAACACTTTTTTGACAGCTTTTCCTCAAAGGACTATTATCTAGAAATTATACAGAACTGAAAAAAACTGGACCATCCAAAATAAAAGACCAATCATAAAGTGTCTAATTGAGTAGACACTTCACAGAAGTACAAATAGCCAATAAATATATGAAGAAATGCTTAGCATCGCCAAACATTAGAGAAATGCAAATTAAAACAACACTGAGATTCCGCCTTGCCCAGAAAGGATGACTATCATCAACAAATGAAATAATAACAAATGCTGGTGAAGCTATTGGGAAAAGGAAACTTTCTGCAATGTTGCTAGGAATGCAAACTATTACAATCAGTGTGGAGATTCCTCAAAAAACTGAAACTAGAAATTCCATTTGACCCAACTATTCCCCTTCTAAGTATCTTTGGAAAAGAGTTAATGACATATTACAGTGATACACACAAACCCATGTATATAGCAGCATAATTCCTAATAGCTAAATCTTGGAAGCAGCCTATATGTCCATCAACAGATGAATGGATAAAGAAAATGGGTTTTTACATACAATGGAGTATTACTCTGCCATAAAGAAAGACAAACTTGAGTCATTTGTATGAAAATGGATGCACCTTGAGACCATAATGTCAAGTGAAATAAATCACAAGCTTAAATATTACATGGTTTCTCTTATATGAGAAGCCCAAAGTATAAATAAAGAGCAAAATGAAAGATAAATTATAGGAAGTAGAGAGGTAGATCTTTCTAAAAGGTGAAAGGGATCAAGAGATGGAGGGAGGGGCAAGGAAGTAGAATGAAAGAGGATGAAAAATGGAATTACAATGCATTATGTACTCGTACCAACTCCACACAAAGAAAGTAAACATTATGTATTGCAAACACGTACGAAGTAAAAGAGAGACAGAAATCAAGAGATGGATGAAAGTGGAGGGACGGTAAGGAAAGAGGAAGATAAAAAGGAATTAAAATACGTTATGTAACATTCCCCACAATGAATGTAAATATTACATACTACAAACATGTATTAACAAAAAAACTCTTCAAAAATTTCTGTTCTTTCAAAGTTCTCTATATTAGTCACAATTCTGGGCTTTTTGTCTTATCGCAGTCTTAGTAGAGATCTTTTCATCGGAAAATTTGGATATATATATATATATCCAAATATATATATATATCCAAAAAATATATATATCCAAATATATATATATATCCAAATATATATATATCCAAATATATATATATCCAATATATATATCCAAAAATATATATATCCAAAAAATATATATATATATCTCCAAATATATATGTTTATATATGTCTGCATGCATAAATACATTCCTGTATATATACATATGTATGTGTGTGTGCCCACGTGTATACAGTGAAGGTAGAGAAGAGAGTAAGGAGAAGAATAGGGAAGAAAACAAAACAACTGAACATTAGTGTCCTGATCATCTTTTGCAGTTTTCCTTTGCAGGGCTAATACAATATTCAAACAAAAAATTCCTATTTGTTCCACATATCAAACAGTGCTGGTAATGTAAGAAAGCAGAAGCTAGAGAACCACCGCTGTTAAAAGAACCACAACCACAAAAACAAAAACTTGCATTATGTTAGATAAACAGTGCCAGCTCTCTCATTCTCTGCTTCTTGGTACTTGAATACACTGTGTTAATGCATGCGAAAGCAACCTCTAGAGACAGCTGCATGATCAGATCAGAACTCGAGTGTTCGCTCTCAAGAGGTTTCCACTCATCCTAACCACCACTCACCTGCTAATTGCATCCTTCTTTTGTTTGGTCCTCATGGTACTAATGGGTGAGGCATGGGTCTGGTCAAGGGAAAGCAGTAGGGCAGATGCTACAGCTTTAAGTGAAATCAGGTGTTGCCTTCCCTGAACTGAGATCTGGAAAATGTCAGTTAAGTAACAGTTATTGATAGCTGAACACTCAGCCTTGCTTACTAGGCCTAGCTTTCTCTTTCCTTGCAAGAAATATTTAGGCTTTCCCTTTTCCTTTTACATTGCTCCATTTCCTTCATATCATTGAATAAGAATTTCTATTTCAAAGATATTCATCTGATATTATTCTAAGAATTTTGGAAATAGGAAAGGTTTTGGTAACAGAATCCAGAAGTGCCAAATAAAACACCCTCTAGTGTTGCTGGTGACCTAGGCTTCCACCTGTGGAGGAAGTACAAAATATTTCGTGGAGGAGCAGGGGAGAGATGATTGAATCCTGATTCTCTTCTCCATGTACTGAGAACTACAGGCAGAAATGCAGCACACAAATTTGATAACATTAACGTATTAAATAGAGTCAAGCGAAAATTCTTCCTTTCTTTTTCTTCTGCTAGGTCAGTCTGGAACTATTCCCTCACAGAATTGCAATCTAAATTACAGAAACACACATGTGCACATGCATAGCTGATGTATGATCATCTTTATTGTGTTTGGTTGATTTGCATAATGTGCCTCCGCTTGTTCTGGGATTGAACCAAGTAAAAATGGGGGAGGTCTGGCAGTTCCATCTTTACTATGATATGCTTTCTTTGAGAGAAATGGCCCCACATATATCTAAGGAACTGTTGTCTACAGACCTCATTCCACTTATTTGAGCAGGAAGAATTTTATGAGAGGAAACCTGATAATACATTTCCATATCCACCACAAACAGGGAAAGAAGACAAGGCAAGAGGCTAGAAAGTACAAATACAAGATACCCAATTAAATTTGGATTTCAAATAAAAATCGAATACTTTATCAATGTAAACATGTCTCATGTAAGAGTTGGGTCACAATTACGTTAAAAGATTACTTGTTATTTATTTAAATTTGATATTTAACAGGGCTTCCTATATTTACCTAGCAACTTTACTAAGGGCTGAGTCAGGGTAAAGCCTCAGTTGTCAGAAGAGAAGTAGAATTATCAAAAACACATAAGAAGTCAAAGAGTGACCAAAGAACCAAGACGAAGTAATAGTCGTGAAATTTAAGGAAGGAAGTCTTCAAAATAAGGTGATATAACACTGAATCTTGAAAACTGAAGATAGTCAATAAAAGAAGGTGAAGAATAAAAATTACTGCAGTCACTCAGAGAGTATGGATTTTAAAAGAAAAATTTTAAAACCGAGTGGTCTTCAGTATCAAATGACAGAGGCAGAACACGGCTAAAATATGTGAGGTGGGAGGTGAGGTATAACAAATTAGATGTGGCAGGGCATGCCTTGCCACAAGATGGCACTCATAGTTCCTCTTTTTCTGAGTTTCTATCAATAAACATTTTTTCAGTTTTTGTTGTCACGGAACAAAAGAGATTATGTTTCATTAATTACATATAGCATGTTTCATGTTCTACCATTTTCCTACAACATATGATTGTTTTCCCTTTAGAACATGAAAATATAATGAATGCTGAAATTGACTAAGATGCAGAGTGGGCATTAGAACCTAGAAGAGGGAGCAAATAGAATGCTATTGCAGATACTCAGTGTGAAGTCTTAAAGAAAGGTTATTGGATTTGGCCATCAAATCATGTCTAATGAGCTTCAAGAAAACTACTAAGGCCAAGCATGGGGGCACACACCTGCAATCCCAGCACTTAGGAGGCTGAGGCAGGAGGAGTGCTACGAGATTGAGGCCAGCCTGGGGTACAAAGTGAGTTCAAAGCCAGCCTGAACTGCATAGCGAGACCCTGTCTCAAAAAAAAAAAAAAAAAAAAAAAAAAAAAAAAAAAAAAAAAGAAAAGAAAAGAAAGAAAGAAAAAAAAAGAAAGTAAGGGTAATGGAACTGGAAGCCAGACTGCCTGGTGTTGAAGACTAAGAATGTGCTAGAAGTCGAAACAGTGAATACAGACTATATGTTTAGCATATATGCTGCGATAGGAGAAAAAATAGGTGGACATTTTTCTTACAAGGAGTAATTTTTCAAATAAGGGTTCATTTACCTTATATATAAGTTTCAAATATTTGGCTAAAATACCTGTTAAATGGCAATTGCCTCTCAGAAAAATTATTTCTATTAGGGCCAGTGATATAGCTCAGTGGCATAAGTGCCTGCCTGGCAAGTGCGAGGTTCTGAGTTCGGTACCCACATAAAAAGAAAGAAAGAAAAAAAAAGAAAAGAAAAATTACCTCTATAAAAGAATGGAATTGTGTTGCAGAGATGCTTCTACCTAGCTCAATAACCCTTTATTTCCTCAGTATTATAGCATTTCTTTCCAAAATAATTTCATACCTATCTTTCACATTATATTTCCCATAGAGCAAATGTTTGAATCTAGGTCTAAAGATTGCAAGCTTTACCTAACATTGAATGGCTAGACAGAAACAGAGTCATGGATCAAAGTTTTCTTATATCTCTTCCCATATTCCTTCTACTGAATTATTCTTTCTGTTACTTAACTTCTAGTTCAAGTTTTCTGCTTATTTTCTAGCATGTATAGAATGACAATACCCCTTTGAAAATGCCCTATTCTACATATTTTTCATGCTATCACAGATACGTACACTAAATGTTGAAATACGTCAATTCTGTGCCTGTTGTTTCAGTTACATAGATATTTCTGCTAGAATACAGTTTCATCAACCAATCCAAAACAGTTTTCTTTCAGCCAATAAATCTAATCTTTAGCTATTTTATTTTCTCTCTCTCTTTTTTTTTTTTTATGTGGGTACCGGGAGTCGACCTCAGCACCTCGCGCTTGCCAGCAAGCGCTTGTGCCATTGAGCAATATCACCGGCCCTTCTCTCTTTTTTTAACCATCGAGGTGAAAATAGTATCAGTGTCTATACTTGTATAAATCTAAGCAAAATCTGTGTGATCCCTTTCAACATACAGAAGAGTTAAATGGGGACAACTTTAGCTTTGTTTCTCTCCTCCACCCCCCAACCCCAATTCACCAATAACTTCCCATAAGCCAAACAAAAAAAAAAACTTCAAACTTGCTTTGTGGCTAGGTCTTCATGGGGAAACAGCCTTCTTATGGAGTTGGAAAGAATAAAGAGTCTTTTTGAACTTACAAGTGCCTGAAAACATCATGTCTGCAAAGTGTGGTTGGCATTTTTATGCATTTAAAAGAGTCTAATGAAGCCCAGCTCCATACAAATTCCTACAAAAAATGAAGAATGGGAACTGGTTCCTGCTACCCAGGGATCAGAGTGGTGGTTATTGCTCCAACCAATTGCAAAAAGGAGACCTGTCATTTATAGATAGTTCCAAAGTCTTGCATTAGCAAGAACACAATGAAGACTGGCCCTTACCCAAAGAATTTACTCAGAGAGACATTTAATATGAAGTAAATAGAGCCTCAAAGAGAACAGCTTTGAAGGAAGTCTTTGAAAAGGTCGGAAGAAGATGAAATGAGGAATGCTGTTACTTAGTGCCTTTATTAAACAAATGCTTGCCTTAGCTCTTCTCCAGCACGTCTCAAAATGTGGCAAAGTAATAATGACATGCCTACTTCACAGACAGAAATAAGTTGAATGTAAAATTTTTCATTATGATGAGCCCTTAGGCCAATGGGTTGTTCCCAAAGTCTGTGAATGCCCTATTTCCTTCAGCCTGGAGACCCTTTTTCTCTCAGGGACATAGCTACTGCTGCATTAATAGTCCAGAATCCTTTGGATTTCACATGTTCCCTTTAACTGTTATACCAGTTAAGTTTGGAATTTCTATTCTTCCAAATCCTTATATGTCTTATTCACTCAGACCCTTGCTCTAAGTAGAAAATAACAAGTCAATGCTACCATTACAGAGATAGCATTTTAGATATTAACTCTTCTGGGGTCATGGGCACTTTCTATAGTCAAATCAACTGAATAATGGAGTTAAATAATTTTTTAGGTATCCATAACTTCACTTCTTATAACTTATTTCTTTACTTCTGCTATTCATCTACACATGTAAATGCAGTCATTCATTCAGCAAATCCTACCAAGCACCTGCTACATGCCAGGTATTGTTCTAGGCAATGAGTTCATAACAGTAATCAAGACAAACAAAGTCCTGCTTTCAATTGACCTATATTCTAAGCATGTTGAGAGGAAGGAGTTGGAAGTGAAGGAGGCAACAGGCAATAAATAAACAAGATAAATTCAGATGATGATAAATCCCATGAAGACAAGAAAACAGGTTAATGTAACTGAGAATTACTTTTGTTTGAAAAGTGCTAGAATGCTGCCCTGAGGTGAGGTGTTGAAATGTCACATTTGAGCCGAGGCCCAATAATGACAAGAAACTAGCCAAGTACAGATCTGAGAGAAGAATGTTGTAGGCAGAGAAAATACCAAGTACAAAGGCTTTGAGATGGAACAAGCCTGGAATGCTTGAGAGACAAAAAGAAAGCCAAGGCTGTTGAATCCTAATGACAGGAAGTGGGAAGTAGGACATGAGTTCTGAGAAGTCCCAGAGGCGGGCTGAGGCTGCTAGAGCATGAAGTTCTACATGGGGAGTTTCCAGAACTGTAATATTTTTAGGGTTTTTTTTTTCTTAATTCCTAAATATTTTAATGTTTTCCTCTGAAGATCAAAGATAATTATGAAAAAACAGATCAAAATCAGAAAATAACATTAATATAGTAACATTATCTAATTTATAGATCTTTCTTAAATTTTGCTAATTATGCCAAAAAAGTCCTTTATAGAGATTTTTTAATTGATGAAACTCAAGATTACACATCATATAGAATTTTCATGACTCCTTATTCTCCTTTAACCTGGCTTCTCTTCATCCTTTCTTTGTTTTTTATGATATTGATATCTTTAAAAGTTTATTTAAACCATTTATTTTTAGTATGTCCTTCAGTTTGTCCTTGAGATTGCATTCGGGCTATGAAAAGGTCATCCTTCTCACTATAGTATAGCAGGAGGTACACAGTGTCAGTTTGTTCCATTACTAACATGCTACCTAGGATAGAATTTTTAAAAGGCATGTTTTGCCAGAAAGAGATCAATATATCCATATGTTTTAGGACATAGCAAAAATATAATGTTAATTTTAAAAATAGAAGTATACTATAGCGTAATTTCTATGAATTAAATACAAAATACAGAAAAGCTTTCCTTATCTGTTCAATACCTTGACTATAGCCTTGGGAAAAATATCTCAAGTCACTAAAAGATAAGAAAAAAAAAAAAAGGGCCAGTGAGATGGCTCAGCGGTGTAAGCACGTGCCTGGCAAGCGCGAGGACCTGAGTTCGACTCCCGGAAACTACATACGAAAAAAGGGCCAGTGATATTGCTCAGCGGCATGGGTGCCTGCTGGCACGCAAGGTCCTGAGGTCGACCCCTGGTACCCACAAAAAAAAAAAAAAAGAGATGGAAAGTAGACTTGAGTTATTAATGATAAAGGAAAAGTTATGTTTAAAATTTTTCAACAAAGTAACTGCTTTTGATTATAAATCTATATAGTGAAGTAAAATATAGTACATAGTTAAGAAAATAAGTTTATTTTATTTAGGCATATTTCTTTTATGAAAAAGAATTACTGAGATTTATAAAATTGAAATTTAGATACTCAGTGGCAATCACGAGGGTCTCCCCAAAATTACTTGCATTCAGTGGTAGTATTTTATAATAAATATTAGTTGAAAATAATAAAAAAGAAAAAGATAGTTGGAAATATTGTCACTAGGAATAATGGAGAAGGAAAAGACTAGAAAATCTCAAGTTTGTATTGAAAATATAGTTCAGGTTTAGAGCCCTAGAACACTGGTGAGATATCATGGAGATGACACTACCAAAATAACACCACTTAAGGAATTCAGGTGTCAGACCTGCACTTGGAATCCAAAAATTTGTATTTAGATCCCACCTTTGCTTCTTACTTCCTATGAGATTATAGGCAAGTCATAGCAGCTCTCCGTAAAGGGGGAACGATAAGACTTACTTCAAAAAAATATATATATAAAGAGCACTCAGTGTAAAAGAGCTTAATAAAAACATTAAATATTAAAACTTAGAATGTATTATAATGATGATTTCATATTCACTGTTTGGTTAAATGGATGTAGTATTTCTCAAACAGACAGACTGTTTTATAGATGTTGTACAATAGTTATTTTATGTCCCAAATCTCATGCTTTAAAATAGACTTTGCATACATGTAAATTTGCCTTTATAGATTATTAATTTTTTAAACCTATAGGAAAATTTAAACATAAAATGGTAAATAGAAGTTAATGATTCTTTAAATACACATTAGCTAGCCTCAATATTTTCAAAATTTTGCCATTTTTTTTGATGTGGTAAAATATAAATAATGCAAAATTTACCATTTTCATCATTTTTAACTGCAAAGTTCAGAGGGATTAAACTACATTTAATATTGTGTGCCTGCTGTTCTTACATCTTCTAAACTTCCACCCAATTCTCACCCATTCACTTGATTATGAAAATCTTTTTAAATTAGACATCTAACACCTCAATTCTCTTCCAAATTAGTATGCATCTTTTTTGCACTAAGCCTCAGTTTTCTGTTTGGAAAAATGAGTATCATTACATGTTTCTGTTATGGAATTTCAGGGATGCTCCATACTATCATGTAGCAGGTGCTTGGTATATGTTATTTCACTTGCTCCAATCATTTATATGGTTCCAAGAAGTGGTGCTCACTAATGTGATGGCTTTAAGGTTTTATATTTTTTTTGAAATATTTTCTTGCCATTTCTTCACTGTTCCCTCATACTTTATCTAGATGAGGCACATGAACTTAATTAGGTTTTCAATAAGATAAACATCTTTATAGAAAAGTAATGAGTTCCTTATATCTTGGTGATGGCATTTAATTATAAAATTTTATAAAATGAATGCATGCTAAATCAGTAGTCCTTCAAATCATTGCAGCCATTTATTTAAGTAGGAAAATAAAAAAGACACTTGATTTCCCTTTAATATTGGAGTCACTATGAAGAACATGAGAAAATGCTGACCGTCCTTTCTGGGCCTCTGCTTTAGCCTCTCGCATCTATGACAAGTTGTTTTCAGCCTCATGTTACCTTTCTGCATCCTAAGCAGGGATATATTCTCAGATCAACTCCTTTGCCTTGAGTTCTTTCACAAACTCCAAAAGACGAGTTGTGTAAGTGACTTCAGCCTACAACTCTACATGAGGTGCTCTAAAATCAACATCTCTGGGAGCCTGTGGCAAGAGGATTGAAAGCTCAAGCTCAGCCTGGGCAACTTATCAAGACCTTGTCTCAAAAAAAGGTGGGGGCCCTGAGGATATAGCTCAGTGTGAAGGCTCTGAGTTCAATCTCTAATACTAGGAAAAAAAAAATCAATACACCCAGCCAACAGTTCTCTGACTCCAAGAATCTTCTGAACCTCAAAAGGAGAATAATCAGAACTGAATCCATCATCCCTCCAAAGTCATTTTCCCTCTCAGAAATCCTCTTTTCTGCTGACCATACCATTATCTTCTTTGTCATCCATTTTAAACAAGAACCTCAGGCTTCTATTTTTTAAATCCCCTATCTCCTACATCCAATTCAATTCCAAGAAAAGGGATTCTTCTTTAATAATGCCTTTTTCATTTGTTCTTCTTTTTCTCAGCTTCACTAATTGGGGCATTACAACTTCACAACCTAATTAATGCCATAACTCGGGTAGTCAATAAAATACACTTTGTACCATATAATGTTTAATCAAGAAATTAAAATTCTGAACTCTTTTAGGAATGAAGTGAGACCCATAATTCAGAAGACTTCAAGTAACATTTCGGAGAGTTTAAAAAGACATAAATTCTTTTTCTGAGCTAGAAAAAACCCCAAAGTTTCTTTATTGATAAAGCATGTTATTTTATAACTAGGTCTGAATAATGCAAACATCTGATAATCTTCAGAGAATTCACACCAACAAAATGTGAATACAATCTGGACCCTCTCAAATACAGCTCACATTTCCCTAATTTTTACAAGCTCTATATAAAAACTTATATTTCAATAATTACATTTAGAGCGTCCTTCAAAGGTGCCATAAAGTTCCAGTCTTGATAGTATCCAATTAGTGTCCTAGCTACATACCTCTGAAGTTTCATTTTACTAGCTTAACATGCAAGCTAGAGCTTATGTTAACTGAGAACGTGTATTTCTAATGAATGGTTTTCATTAAAACTAAGCCCCTAGCTATACGAAACAACTAACTTCCAGATTTTAGTTTTTTGCTTAGTTTTTCTCTTGTAATCTAGTATAGGCCAGACATCTACTTTCCCTGGCGAATTTTCAGAGAATACCCCATTGACATTCACTCACTCTAGTGATCTGGGGCTCAAGGTTTTGAGAAAAAACACATAAAGAACATTAACAAATATATTAATTATTGTTGCATCAGTTTAGAAAGTAATCTTGGCCATAACCTTAATGTCTATTCATAAGTGGGCAGATGAGTGGGTGAGAGTATAGATGAAACAAAATGACATAAATTAATAATATTGCTTAACTTGTCATAGGTTCATGATACAAATGAACGACGGGTTCATCATACAAATTGTCTCTGCTTTTTTTTTTTTTTTTTTTTTTTATTTTAAAGAGAAGAAAAAACAAAACAAATCAAAAGAAGAACAAATTTTCAAACAAACATAATAGGAGGGTAACAATGGTTAATACATTACGTATTACTATCTTTAAGTTAGTTATTCAGGACACCAGACATTAGCATTCAATTGTCCAAACATTATTGGCACAAACCTTACTCTTCAATGAACTAAGTAAAAATGGTAGTGTATCTATCTTAACCATCTTATATATATATATATACAATTTTTTCCCCTTTCCCTTCTTTCTTTTCCCTATTCCAGTCTCTCTTTCCTTTTGACCAGTTTCTTTTTGATTCACCATGTCTATTGTACATTTTGGATCTTATTTACTCTTTCAGTTTCTCATACTAGAGAGATAATACGATGCTTACACATGTGCTTCTGGTTTATTTCACTTATGAGTATTTTCTCGAGTTGCATCCATTTACCTATAAAAGTCTCCAGTTTATCCTTCTTTATGGCTGAATAGTACTCCATTGTATAAAAAATACCACATCTTTCTTATCCATTCCTCAGTTGATGGGCATTTGGGTTGTTTCTAAGATCTGGCTATTACAAATTGTGCTGCTATAAACATGGGTGCACATATATCGCTGTGGTACGATGTTTTTAATTCTTCTGGGAAGATGCCCAGAAGGGGAATAGCTGGGTCAAATGGGACCTCCAATCCTAGTTTTCTGAGGAATCTCCACACTGACTTCCACAGTGGCTGTACCAGTCGACACTCCCACCAACAGTGAAGAAGGGTTCCTTTTTCCCCACAGCCCCTCCAGCATTTGTTATTAGTTGATTTCTTAATAGTAGCCATTCTTTCTGGGGTGAGATGGTATCTCAGTGTTGTTTTAATTTGCATCTCTCGAATGACTAGTGATGTTGCACATTTTTTTGTATATTTATTTGCCATTAGTATTTCTTCATCTGAGAAATGTGTATTCATCTCAGATGCCCATTTTTGGAGTGGGTCTTTAAATTTGGGAGGTCTGATTTTTTTGAGTTCTTTATATGTTCTCGATAGTAATCCTTTGTCTGAGGAACAGCTGGCAAACATTTTTTCCCACATTGTGGGTTGTCTCTTCACTCTGTTGGTGGTTTCTCTTGCTGTGCAAAAGCTCTTTAATAAGATGAGATCCCAGTTATTGATACTTTGGGATAGTTCCCGTGCGGTTGAGTTTTTATTCATAAAGTCTTTGCCTACACCAATGTCTCCAAGGGTTTTACCTATCCTACCTTCCAGCAGATTTAATGTTTCTGTTTTAATATTTAGATCTCTGATCCATTTTGAATTTAGTTTAGTGCATGGTGAAAGATATGGATCTAGTTTTAATCTTCGGCATGTGTAGAGCCAGTTTTTCCAGCACCATTTATTAAAGAGGCTATCTTTCTTCCAGCGAATGTGTTTGGCACCTTTGTCAAAGATAAGGTGGCTTAGTATGTCTGGGGTTGTTTCAGCATCTTCTAATCTGTTCCATTGATCTTCAGGTCTGTTTTTTTTGCCAGTACCACACTGTTTTTATCACAGTAGCTTTATAGTATAATTTCAAGTCGGGGATAGTGATGCCCCCTGCCTTGCCTTTGTTGCCCAGAATTGCCTTTGCTATTCTAGGTCTCTTCTGATTCCAAATGAATTTTAGGATTGTTTTCTCTAATTCTGTGAGATATGCTGTTGGAATTTTGATTGGAATTGCATTAAATCTGTATAACAATTTTGGAAGTATGGCCATTTTCACTATATTGGTTCTTCCTATCCAGGAGGCAAGGGATATCTTTCCATTTTCTGATATCCTCTTCAATCTCCTTTTTCAGAGTACTGTAGTTTTCAGTATAGAGGTCTTTTACATCCTTCGTGAGATTGATTCCTAGGTATTTCATTTTTTTGGATGTTATTGTGAAAGGTATTGTTTCCCTAATTTCTCTTTCAGTAAGTTTGTTATTTGTGTACAGGAAGGCTATTGACTTTTGAGTATTGACTTTGTATCCAGCTACACTACTGAATTTGCTTATTAAATCTAGCAGTTTTTTAGTGGAGTTTTTGGGGTCTTCTGTGTAGAGTATCATGTCATCTGCAAATAATGATAATTTAACTTCTTCCTTTCCAATCATTATTCCTTTTATTTCTTTCTCTTGTCTAATCGCTCTGGCTAAAGTTTCCAGAACTATGTTGAATAAGAGTGGGGACAGTGGACATCCTTGTCTTGTTCCTGATTTTAGAGGGAAGGCTTTCAGTTTTTGGCCATTTAGTATAATATTGGCTGTTGGTTTGTCATAGATAGCTTTTACCAGATTGAGATAAAGACCCTCTATTCCAATTTTCTGTAGGGTTTTTATCATGAAAAGGTGCTGGACTTTGTCAAAAGCTTTTTCTGCATCTATTGAGATGATCATGTGATTTTTGTCTTTGGTTCTGTTAATATGCTGTATTACATTTATTGATTTACGTATGTTGAACCATCCCTGCATCCCTGGGATGAATCCAACTTGGTCATGGTGTATAATCTTCTTGATGATTTGTTGGATTCTGTTTGCCAGTATCTTATTAAGGATTTTTGCATCTATGTTCATTAGGGAGATTGGCCTGTAGTTCTCTTTCTTAGTTGGGTCCTTCTCTGGTTTTGGTATCAGGGTAATGCTTGCTTCCAGGAATGAATTTGGGAGTATTGCTTCCCTTTCAATTTCATTGAAAAGTTTGAGAAGTAGGGGCGTTAGGTCTTCTCTAAATTTCTTGTAGAATTCGGCAGTGAATCCATCAGGGCCTGGGCTTTTCTTTGTTGGGAGGTTTTTAATTACATCTTCAATTTCATTGGCTGATATTGGTTTATTTAGGATTTTTAAATCTTCTTGATTCAGCTTTGGTAATTCATACGAATCTAGGAATCTGTCCATTTCTTCTGCATTTTCCATCTTAGTAGAATATAAATTTTCAAAATAGGTATAGATGATCTTCTGGATTTCTGCAGGGTCTGTCGTGATATCACCCTTTTCATTTTCAATTGCATGGATTTGAGTCTTTTCTTTTCTTTTTTTAATAAGGTTGGATAAGGGTTTGTCAATCTTATTTATTCTTTCAAAGAACCAACTTTTTGCTTCATTGATTCTTTGTATTGTTTTTTTATTCTCCAATATGTTAATTTCTGCTCTGATCTTTATAATTTCCTCCCTTGTACGGGCTTTTGGCTTAACCTGCTCTTCTTTTTCTAGAAGCTCGAGGTTCACCCTTAAGTTGTTTATTTGCGCTTGCTCTATTTTCCTGATATAAGTGTTTAATGCTATAAATTTCCCTCTTAGGACTGCTTTCATTGTATCCCATAAGTTCCGGTATGTTGTACTGTCATTATCATTCAGTTGTAGAAAGTGACTAATTTCTTCTTTAATTTCATCTGTGACCCATTGGTTGTTCAGGAGGATGTTGTTTAATTTCCATGTGTTTAGGGAGTTTTTGTGGGATCTTTTGCCATTGATTTCCAATTTCATTGCACTATGGTCTGATAATATGCATGGGATAATTTCAATTCCTTTGCATTTACTTAAGCAGGTTTTATGAGCTAGTATGTGGTCTATTTTGGAGAACGTCCATGTGCAGCTGAGAAAAATGTGTATTCTGATGTTGTGGGATGGAACACTCTGTAGACATCTACTAAGTCCATTTGTTCAAAAGTTTGGTTCAGTTCTACTATTTCATTATTGATTTTCTGTCCAGTTGATCTATCTTTTTGTGACAGTGGAGTATTGAGATCTCCCAATATAATTGTATTAGTGCTTATTTGATTTTTCATGTCCTTTAGTACTTGTTTTATATAGCTGGGTGCATTGGTATTTGATGCATATATATTTATGATCGTTATCTCTTCCTCTTGGATTGTTCCCTTTACAAGGATGTAATGACCGTCTTTATCTCTCTGAATCCTTCTTGGCTTGAAGTTCACTTTGTCTGCAAAAAGAATAGCTACCCCTGCTTTTTTCTGGGTTCCTGTGGCATGGAGTATTGTTTTCCATCCTTTGACTTTCAGTCTATGAATTTCTTTCTGAATTAATGTGTTTCTTGTATACAGCATATTGTTGGATCTTGCTTCTTGATCCATTTCGCCAGTCTGTGCCTTTTGATTGGTGAATTGAGACCGTTAACATTGATGGTTAAAACTGATATGTATTGACTTGTCATGATATTTTCCTGTTGTTGGTTCCCACTCTTTGTTTTTCCGCTTTCCGGCTATTTAATTATTTGCCCTGCCTGGTGGATTCCTTCTGTTGGGGTTCCTATCTCTTTCTAGAATGTCCTTCAGAACGTTTTGGAGTGCTGGTTTGGTGGTCATAAATTTTCTCAGATGTTCTTTGTCATGAAAGTATTTTATTTCTCCATCAATTTTGAAAGATAGTTTTGCAGGGTACATCAATCTGGCTGAAAATTATTTTCCTTTAGAGCTTGCAATACATCATTCCAAGCTCTTCTTGAATTGAGGGTTTGTGCTGAAAAGTCAGCTGTGATTCTGATGGGTTTTCCTTCATAGGTGATTTGTCTCTTCTCCCTAACAGCTTTTAAGATTCTGCCCTTCTGTTGAATTTCTGGGATCTTGACTATAATATGTCTGGCTGAAGTTTTTTTTTGATCATGTCTAGTTGGTGTTCTAAAAGCATCACTTATAGGGGTGTCAAATTCCTTTTCTCTTCCAGGAAAGTTCTCCCTGATTATGTCTTTGAACAAGGTTTTAATGTCGTTGATGCTATCTCCTGCTTTTTCATTTATTCCAATTATTCTTAAGTTGTTTATCTTTGAGTCATCTAGCAGCTGCTGAATTGATTTTTCATGGTCCCTTGCTATTTTTAAGAATTTTTCCATTTCATGATCACTAATTGCAAGCCTGTCTTCTATATCTGAGATCCTGTCCTCGCATTGGCTTATTCTGCTACAAATACTTTCAATGGAATTTTTTATCTCTTGGATATCTGCTTGAATCTGCCTTATAGATTCCATTTCTTTCCTATGCTGAGCATTCATGGTTTCTATAGTTTTCTTAAGTTCATCTATTTTTTTGTCTGTATCAACTATAGTGTCCTTAAGCATGGTCTTCATTGTAGACATTATCTCTGCAGATATCTGTGAGATTATTTCTGTTTTAATTTTTTCCAGAACCTCATTCAGTTGCTTTGTTGTTACCACTTCAGATAGGCCAGGTGGGTGGCTTTCGGATTGTCCCACCTCGTTGCTCCCTAGGTTTGCCTTTGGTGAATTGGATGTGTGTGGTTGCATCTTGTTTAAGTGTCGTCTCATTTTTTCTTTCTTTAATTCCTGGGGTGATGTTTGCAAATTACCTATAGTAGGTTACTTTATTGCTAGTGTTTAAGATCTTTAGAAGATGACTACTTCTCTGCAGTATCTTCCAAGTGGAGCTTGCTTTTAGGTTTTGAGCTTTCTGCCAGATCCTACCTCTTCAATTCGTGGGTATGCGAAGTTGCTACCTGTTTGGCCCAGTCCTTGATTCTTTGGTACTGTGCCACTGTATTTTCTGTGTCCCTTAGTCAATCTCAATCATGAAATATCAGGAAGGAAAGATGTTAGAACAATTATTTCACATTTGGCTATAATGTTAACTAAAGCATCAAACACAGCCTAAAAAATGACAGACTGAGCTAACCAGTTATTTACCACTTTTAGCTGTATAGAGTTGCGGTTATATAACAAAATCTAAAACACACCAGAAAAAATTATATGCAGTATACAAGTCCTATGTATGTCAATTTTTCCTTGAGGAGTTTAAATTTAAGATGAGTTAAGGAGGAAATAGAGTATTGGGAGAAGAGGAAGGAATTAGATGTAAGGTTAGAGGACCAAGAGGGATCCCACTAAAATTGGGACACTAGTGCAGAGGACAGGTGGTAAAAAGAGAAGGAAGGGATAAAAGGAAGAACAGATCACAACCACAATCACAAAGAAGTTAGAGGCGCTGTTTACACTCATATAAAAAACCCAGAGAGAATAATGAAGGAAAGAGCAAATACACATACAGAAACAAAAACAAAGATAAAAACAATAAAACAGACAGATCAAAAATAAAACCCCACCAAAAAACAAAACAAAACCAAACAAAAACAAAAAAACCCTTCGCCAGAACAAAAAAACAAATCAGTGAGAAAAAAATAAAAATAAAAATAAAAAATAAAAATAAAAATAAAAAATATAAAAAGAATCAGTTCCAGGTGTTGACTCTGTTGTAGGCAGGTACCTTGTGACAAAGTCCTGTTCTGTGCAGGTCCGTCCCAGTAAGCCAGGAGCGCCCTCTGGTGGGTGGTGAGCAGAGGCGCGTACTTTCAGGTAGAGACCAGTCTAGCTCGCCTCCGCTCTCAGCGCCCTTTCACGATCCCTGGGCCTGAGAGGCTCAGCGCGCTGTCCGGAGCGCGGGTTCCCTGCACTGGTTCCCGCCGCTCTGGTTTTTCGCCACGCCCCCCACAATGGCGCCGGGCCAGTCGCTCTCTGGTGCGGGACAGGTGTGGCTGAGAGTCCAGTCTCGTTCGCCTGCTGACCTCAGCACACTTTCGTGGGCTCAATTGAGAGGCCCTGTGCTGCCCTGTCCGGAGCACAAGTTCCCAGAGCAGTTTCCGAGCCGCTCTGAGTTTCGCCACACCCCCCCACAATGGCGCCCGGCCGGTCGCTCTCTGGCGCGGGGCAGCTGTGGCTGAGAGACACTCACCGCCGGTCAGCGCCGTTCTCCGCCGCTCCCCTGCCCCGCCGCTGCCTCAGGATCCTCCGTGGGGGCTCCCTGGGCGCCAGCTGCCACCGTGTGTCCGTAGAATTGAGCCTCCGCCGGCGCTCCAACTCCCGGGATATTAGAAGGTGCACGCGCGTGGTCTGCTCCTTCTTTCCTTCTTCTTTGTTGGAAGTCACCCGTCACTGGTGCCGGGGGTCCCAGATTGCGCTTCAGAACTTTTCTGGGTTTCGGGGAGGCATCTCCCCCCCTCCTGCGCTTTCTGGGTCGCTATATTCCGGTGTTCCAATGGTAACTTTTAGAGAGAGTTTTGCTGCCTGCTTCTTACTCATCCGCCATCTTGAGGTACAAATCTGTCTCTGCTTTTTTGCAAGTGTTTAAGATGTTTTTCACAGTGATTTTTAAAAATTAAGGTAACACTGATATAATGCAACTATTAGAAACAATTAAGATTGATTAGCCTATACTCACAGAAATAAGGCTGATAGATAAGTGAGAAAGGAAGGTGACAGTAAGTGTGGTATGGCTCCATTTTGTGGTTTTGAAAGTTAGCTCTCTGTGTTTGTATCCACAGACAAAAGTTGGTACAGGGAAGCAAACACCTAACCCTGGCAATTAGGAGGGATAAGCATAGATGACAATGTCTTAGTCTATATACTAAAAATCTGAACATTACAATAAATAATATTAAAAACTCAAATATTTAGAACTAGATTGACCTGGAGTACTGTTTTCTTGGGAGCATTAAATGCTAAAGAATACTAAAGATATATATCTATACTTCAAAGCATGCTACATATTAAAGGCAAAATCCATTTGTCTGACATATTTTCTCAAAGCATTGCCTTTAATTTAAGTGCTTTTCATACACACTAACCTTATCTGGGATTGCCTTCTGTTACTTCCTGGCAAGGTTTTATTTAATTCTTTGATCTTTCCTATAATAGGCAGAACAGATGGATGAAAACCATAAAAGATTTTCTTGCCCTTTTGTCCAAATTCATAATTTTCTGTAAAATCATGATAGAAATTGATTGGTGTCTCTACGGTAACCAAACAGCTATCAATCTTCTGTTTGGCCCAAAGATACTTCTACAACCACCCTAAAAAGAATCTGCAATCCTCTTTACTTTTGTGCTGCTAATTATTATGATTTTTCAGGTTCAAGTTTCCCTGCCTTTTACCATCTTCTCACCCATATCTGGATCTGGTACCTTCCTATATCACAACACTTGTCATACTGTACTGAAGTTGTTTAGTTATTTGCATCCCCTGTAAGACTCTAAAAGAGCTTCTACTAGTGCAGATCTGGGTTTTCTGTGTTGTAAGACTAATATAATCTAGAAAGCCTTCATTAAAGCAAGGATATAGAACTGCAAATTCCTAAATTATATATAAATATGTACATTTATTTAGAATATGAAAAGAAATAATAACATTATTGAAGACTTAGAGATTAAGATCCATGTCTTCTGAGACTTCTTTAGACAATTTATCAGAAGTTTTACTTAGAAATATATCCTGATTACAACCTGTCTTTCCTATCCTATTATTACTAGTATTCACAAGGGCCTGTGCAATGATG
The DNA here is from genome assembly GCA_028451465.1 of Erethizon dorsatum. Taxonomy (NCBI): domain Eukaryota; kingdom Metazoa; phylum Chordata; class Mammalia; order Rodentia; family Erethizontidae; genus Erethizon; species Erethizon dorsatum. Next base: position 118,657,668 of record CM051822.1, on the reverse strand, counting down.
GATCTTAACATCTAAGCTTCATTAGCTGTATCATAAATCTACGACTTTTTCATTGCTATATTTTCAACACTCAGTATAGTGCCTTAAATATAGCAGGCCCTCGAAATATATCTGTGATGTAGAAATACCAGAACGGATAGGTTAATCCTCCTTTTACCAAATCTCTGCTATAAATCCTTCTGTAGCTTTCATTCCATTGTTCTTTTTACATTCATTTCATTTTGGGGAACTGGTATATATATATATATATATATATATATATATATATATATATATATATATATATAATATCTTGATAATTTTTGATCCTTTTAAGATAAATGACTACTGTATAACTCAGCTTCTATCTTTCTCTCCAACTGCATCTTGATCTCTCTTTTTCTCTTTCTATACTCCACTTATACTTGCCTTGTCTCACTTCCTCAGGACCTTTCCATAAATGGCTGCCTCTGCCAAGACCCTTCTTTGTATCCCAGTTCCATCCTTTACAACTCAGTTCAAATTATAATTGTCCAGGAATACATCCAGACTAGGTTAAACTTCCCAGTAATCTGATTCATGGAATTCCCTAATTCTTCAAAATATTTTTCACAATTACAAGTACAGAGTTCTATAAAAGTAGTTTAATACCTATTTTGCTACTGGAATGGAAACTCGATGAAGGTAGGTGTCTCAAGTGTGTGTGTGTTTATTCATTGTTTTCCCAGTTTACCACAATGCTGTATACAGAGTAGGTGCTAATGAAGACTAATACCCTACAGGATACATTCCAGTACGTACTGCAGGAAATGTAGTGTTAGGCAGAAATATATCCACTGGCCAAAGGGGATGATAATGATTTCATTATAATAGATAACATTTATTATTTACTGAATGGTAAGCTTTGTAGCAAACTCTTTCTATGCAGTTATCTCATTTGATTCTCAGAACAATTCTATTAAGCAAATAGATCTTAGATTAACTTTATTTATTTCAATAAAAAATTCCTACTGGATTTTGGTTAGAATTGCATTCACTACGCAGATCATTCTAAAAACCAGACTGGCATCGTAATAATGCAAATCATAAACACAGTAAATGCCTCCATTTATTCAGTTATTCTTTGACTAATTGTATCACTGTTTTGTAGTTTTCAGCACACAGATCTTACACATATTTTGTTAGAGTTATACCTAATCATTTCATGATTTTGGATGAAACTATAAATCTACTTATAAAAATTTCAGTTTCTAATTATTTATTATTAGAATATGGAAATATAATTTTTATATTGCTCTAGTATCTTAAAAGCATGCTATCAGTTACATTGGTATTTTCATAAATTATTTGATAATTACTAGACAACATGCTGTGACTGCAGACAGTTTTACTGTTTCGATCTAGATGTCTTTCTATTTTTTTTCTTCCCTAATGCCTTACTGAACAGAAGTAGTGCCGGGCATGGTGGGGCACACCTGTAATCTTAGCACTCAGGAGACTGAGGCAGGAGGATCACTGTGAGTTCAAGGCCAGCCTGGGGTACATAGTGAGTCTAGGACAGCTTCAACTACATAGTGAGACCATGTCTCAAAAAAAAAGGACTCCTTGTTTTATTTTTCATCATAAAGAAAAGCATTCAACCTTTCAGATATAAGCATGATAGTGATTTTGGCAGTCGCTCTTTATCAAGTTAAAGAAAGTTCATTGTATCCCTAGTTTGCTGAGTTTCCATCATTAATAGAAGTTGAATTTTGTCAATAGTTTCTGCATGTACTGACATAATCATATGGTTTTACTTCTTTATAATAAAGAATATTGATTTTTAAGATATAGAACAAGGCCACAGCCTCTGTCACCATGTGATCTGCAGGGCAGGAGACCCACAGGGAGAATGTTGGAAACCCTGGAAGCCAAAAATATTATAAATCCAGAGCCCTTTAAGTGATTCAAGGCAAATAAATGAATCAGTCTGTAATGGTGGAGTAAAAAGCAGCAGCAGAACACAGCTTCCCCAAGACCTAGAATCAAGACATCTGGAAAACAACAACTTAGAGAAGAGAAAGAGAAGAGGTCTGGGATTCAAGAAAGAGCTGACAGGAAAGCCAGAAATTACAAAGAAGCTGAAGACAACACAGAGAAAAGAACAGAGCAGCCTGGAGCATAATCCCAGACTCTAGGGAGGGGCATCTGTTTCCACAAACAAGGTAAGACCAGAGAGGGTTGGCAGTGCCAGTGATAAAGAATGGACAAGTAGCACTGGCCCCAAAAACCGGCCCCCCTAGTTATGGTAAGCTGTAAATACAGTGTGGGTTTTTACTCTGAAAGTGAATCCTTCCACATGGCAAGCTAGGGATCAAGAAGAAATCAACTGCAATGATTGCTATATTTGTGATATAAGTGATATAATTGGGGGGCATTTTGAGGAGGGATTTATTGTTTAAGACTGAGCTACTCCAAGACATCAGAAGCCACAGAACAATTACATTGAGAGTTTCTGGGGTCACCCTACTGCAATGATTGGATGGGAGATAGCCAGAAGAGACAGTCACAGAAATGAGGAGGGCTAGTCACAGGACCCCTGAGAAGTTTAAGCAGTGGTGAGCTCAGGCTATGGAAGAAATGGTGCTCCCATGCTCTGTGATAAGAAGCTAGGCTGGTGGTATGTAGTTTTCTGAGAAAGCTGGATCTGAAAGTGCTGAGATTAAATACAGTGGACTGCTCTCTCCTCCCCTTGCTGGCTTCTAGAACAGAACCCAGTGGTCTCCTTTCCCCATCTGGCAATGTGATCAAGGATAACCTTGGCTTGGATGTTTGCCACATTCTGCAATACATGGCCAGAGAGGCCTTGGGAGCAAGTAGGATACCTTATGTGCCCATATGCTACAAAGCAGGCAAAGTTCAAAGAAGGGCACAAACGCTAAAAACCTTGAGGCAGATAACACATGATTGCAGTCACACCCATCAGGAAATGCAGGGCAGGACTCAGCATTCATACTGGAAAAAGTCAATGTGGGAACACAAAAGGCCTTAGTTGTGACTGCTTTTGATGCTCCACACCTGCTGGATTCCAATACAATATGCCCTGGAAATAAAGTATTCACTCAAACACCTCAGTCTGGAAGGATTTTTTTGGATTCATCTTTCTTTTTCTTTGTTTTTTTTTTTGGGGGGGGGTTTTGGTTTCTTTGTTTCTTCTTTCTTTTTTCTCTTTTATTATTTTTTCTTACTTTTGTCTGTTATTTTTACCTAATTCTATTTATTTTATTATTCTTTAAATGTATATCACTTTTTTCTTCTTTCTCCTTTTTGTTTACTTTCTTTTTCATATTTACTTCTTCCATTTTCCCTTTCGCTACCCTCTCCATTTTTATTATTACTACTATTAACCTTTGCAAATTTTAAGCTATTTAGTTTATGCCATTATTAAAGATCTTTGTTAAAAGTGGTATAGTTGTGGCTTTTTATTGGTTCTTATGGTATTTCAATATTCTGTTTGTCTTTGACTCTATTATTATTGCTGATTTCTTTTCTATTGTCAATGGTGGCATAGTTGTTATCTTTTACTGGTTTTTACTGTATCCCAGTATCTGGTTTGTCTTTGTGACATCAACACTACTGCAGTTTGTTTTCTGCTCTCTGAATAATGCTGAGGATGAAGGCCCCAGAATAAGGTAAGCACTAAGAAGACTCTCAAATATTATTTTGAGTAGGATGAAGAGGGATATAAACACCAAAACGTAACCAAACCCAAGGACACATCATAGGGAGGCATAATCTAACTAAAGAGATCTTCACAGTAGTGACAGAATTTTTCTACTTAACTGATATTCAACTCTCAGCATAAAAGCAACATAAACACAAGAAAGCAAGGTAACAAGATTTTCCACAAAATCCTTAACTCCTCAAAAGCTGAAAACTGAAGTAGAGGAAGTTATAGGCAAATAATTCTAAAACCAAATGATCAAAATGTTTGAAGACAACAAGTAAAAACATATAGGTAACATAACCAACATTAAGTAGGTTTAAAGATGATTTAAATAAACAGATAAAGGGTTTAATTAATAAAGTGCTTAGCATGTTTAAAGAAAACACAAACAAGCTGAATTAAATAAGACAACCTAAGATATGAATGATCATTTTGGTAAAGAATTAAAATTTAGGAAAAGAAATCAAACAGAAATCTGGTATACAAAAAATTTTATTGAAAGTATGGATAGCATATTTGACCAGTGTGAAGATGGAGTATAAGCACTTGGAAACAAAGCCGATTTGGTAGATCATTTATACAGTGACACCCAGAAACCAACAAGACACCATAGAACCTGGATCTAGCAACTGCTGGAAAACAAACAAAACAAAACAAAACGAAATGCCAAAATTCAAAATTATAGGAATAAAGAGAAAATTAGAAGACAGCTTAAAAGGTGTAAATTTTTTTCATGGCAAACATAACAGAAAAATTTCCAAATCTATGGTGATAATTCAATATTCAAGTGCAAGAGGCATATAGGACCACAAATTGCCATGCCCAAAAAAGAACCTTTCCACAGCATATTATAATTAAAATTCCAGAAATTCAATAAAGAGAGGAAATACTAAAAGATGTAAGAGAAAAACAGCAAATAATCTATAAAGGCAAATCTATCAGAATAACTGCAAATTACTGCACAAAACTTAAAGGCCAAAAGAGCTTGGAGCAAAGTTTTTCAAGCTTAAAGGAAAACAACTGTCAACCCAGATTTCTATGTCCTGAAAATTTACTCTTCAAATTGATGGAGAGATCAAGACTTTCCACGTCAAAGAAATCCTAAAGAAATTCATGACCCTTAAAACAACCTTGCAAAATATACTGTACTTAAGGGAATCCTAGACAGAGACATGGAGGCCCACAACAAAGAGCCCAGAGGAAAGCGTACATCTAATGGGGATAGCATTTAAACAAGAAGGAAAAATAAAAGAAATAGGTAGTGGGAAAGCAATGCAATTACAGGATTCAGTAAATACTTTACAATAGCCCTCAATGTTAATGGTCTTAATTCTCCAATCAAAAGAAACAGACTGGCAGATTGGATCAAAAACAAAATTAACCATATGTTGCCTTTAAGATTCATACCTCATACACACACAGACACACACACACACACACACACACTGGTTGCAAGGAAAGGATGGAAAATGCAACAGGAGCCGAAAACAAGTAGAAGTAGCTATCTTATTTTCAGACACAGCTGGACTCAAGCCAAAACTGATCAGAAAAGAAAGTTTGCCACTACATACTGGTGAAGGGAACTGTTCAATAGGAAGAGACAACAGTTGTAAATACTTATACATTTATATATTTAATATATATATATGTGTGTATATATATATATATAAAATATATTATATACTTCCTAAAACAAAAACTACTGGATATAAAATGTCAGATAGTCACCAATAAAATCATAGTAGTAGACTTCAATACCCATTCTCACAAATAGACAGGTAAAGCAGACAAAAAATAAACAAAGAAATACCAGAGTTAAACTGATATAGGAGGTAAGGTGTGGCAAAGCTTGCTGGGAAAATAAGTGGGACCTGTCAATTACAAAATCCCAGGACAGCATTAAATAATTCCCAAGACCCCATATGTGGAACTTCTCATGGGCTCCCATGAGATGTGAACAGCAGAAAAAAGACGAGACACCATGGGGAACCTGCTACTGTGACTCATCACAGTGGCCTACTCTGTGTCTCCTACAGTGCAGTTTTATTTTTGCTTTTATCTTTTGCTCTTTTCATTAGGTGGAAGTTTGCTCTACAGAGATGGTTCTTCCCTTTCCCCTTCACCTCTCACTTTTCAAATAAACTTTTGGTTTATTGGTTCATTTTTGGCTTGTCTTGTCCACTTTTTGTTCGAGGCAAGAAGGACCTGGAATATGTTTAATTGGTGAACCATTTCTAAAGCAACTACCAGAGAGCATTTTGGCATTCCCAGCCAGGAGATAACATAACCACACCATTGAACAAATGGAGTTATCTGATACCTACAAAGGTTGTCATCCAAACAACAGAATACATATTTTTTCTAAGCAGGACAGGTAGCTTTTTTTTTTTTTTCAAAATAGACTACCAAAGTCCAAAAACCATATTTAAATAAATACAAAAGAATTGAAGTTCTTGCATATTCTTACATACTATCAGATCACTGCAGAATGAAACTAGAACCAACAGCGACAGAAATCACAGATGTATATTAAATAATACATTACTCAATAATCAATGAGTCACAGAAAGTATCAGAGAAGAAATGAAAATTTCCTAGAATCAAGTGACAATGGAAGTACAGTGATACCTTGGTTATTAAATGTCTCCAAGCTAAAACTTTCCACTACTTGAACAGCAAAGTTTGAAAAGAAATCTGCTCAATAGTCCAGTCAAAAACTTGACTTGAAAACGCCTGAACAGGCCAAGAGTAAGTAACACATTCAATCTCGCCATGGACAAAAAGGAGTGATGCATCAGTCTAAGCACTGCTCTCACTCAGACAACACAGTGTGGTTGTGTCAGTGTTGTGCATTTTTCTCGAGCTTTATTTGCATAAAATATCATAACCATGGTGCCAAAGAAAGTTAATGATACCAGCAGGGAAGCTAAGAGGAAAACTGTGAGACCCATGATAGAGTTAGAGAAAAAAATCATTGCAAAATGTGTTAAAGTCCTAGAAAAATGAATTTATAATTTGGGGGCCTTAGAACCAATTATTTGGTTTTCCTTTATTTCTTATGGGAAAAATATGCTCAGTTCTTTAACTTTTCATTGTTTGAACACAAATTTGGAACAAACTTGAGTTTGACAATCAAGGTATCACTGTACAACACACAAAACCTATGGGGCACAATAACAGGAATTGTAAGAAGGAAGTTTATAGCTGTGAACGGAAACATTAAAAAGATAGAGCAATCCCAAATAATTAACCTAATGTTGTATCTCAAGGTCCCACAGAAAAGGAACAATGCAAATCCAAAAGTAGTATAAGAAAAGCTTTTATAAAATCAGAGTGGAAATTAATAGGGTTGACAGAAAAAAAGGATCAGTGAACCAAAAAGCCGGTTCTTTGACAGGATAAACAAGATTGATAAACCCTTACAAAAAGAATGAAAAATCATTCCATGTTAATGCAGTTAGAAATAAAAAAGGCAAAATCAAAATGGATACTTCTAAAATCCAGAGGATTATAAAATACTATTTAAAAACTTATATATTCCAATAACCTGGAGAACCTAGAAAAAATGAGTAAATTTCTAGACACATATGAATCACCAAAATTGAACCAAGAAGATACAAACATCCTGAATAGATCCAATAAGAGTCAATGAAATACAGACAGTAATAAAGATTTTACCAACAGGGCCGGTGAGATGGCTCAGCGGCGTAAGCGCCTGCCTGGCAAGCGCGAGGGCCCGAGTTCAACTCCCGGAACCCACATACGAAAAAAGGGCTGGTGATATCGCTCAGCAGCACGGGCGCCTGCTGGCGCGTGAGGTCCTGAGGTCGACCCCCGGTACCCACAAAAAAAAACAAAAACAAAAACAAAAACAAAAACAAAAACAAAAAAAGATTTTTACCAACAAAGAAAAGCTCACCACCCACTGGATTCACCACAAATTTTTACCAGAATATCAGGGAAAATCTAAAGCAAATATTTCTCAAGCTCTTTCATGACAATGAAAGGAAATAAGCACTGACAAATGAATTTCTACAAGCTAGCATTACCCTGACACCAAAACCAGACAAGGATTTAACCTGAAACTAGAGGTCAGTCTCCTTATTGAACATAGATGCAAAAATTCTCAATGAGATACTTGCAAACAAAATGCATCAAATTATTAAAAATATCATCCTTTGTGACCAAGTCAGCTTCAACCCAGCAATGCCAAGATGGCTCAACATATGTAAATCAACAAATGTAATACAATGTAATACTAAAGAAGCAAGACAAAATTCACACGAACATCTCAATAGATGCAGAAAAAGCCTTTTACAAAAATCCAACATCCATTCATAATAGAAACTCTGATGAGGATAGGTACAGAAGAAACTTACCTCAACCTGATAAAAAGCATTTATGACAGACCCACGGGTCACATGTTAAAATGGGGAAAAACTGAAATCATTTCCTCTAAAATCAGTAACAAAGGTGTCTGCTCTCACCATTCATGTTCAATATAGTACTCGAAACTTTAGCCAGGAAAATCAGGCAGGAGAAAGATATAAACGAATTCAAATAGGAAAGGAAAATGCCAAACTATCCTTATTTGCAAATGACATGATGCTTTACAGAGAAGACCCCAAAAAATCTTAGAACTAATAAACAAGATCACAATTAATAAACAGGCTCAGCAAAATGCAGGATACAAAATCAACAAATAAAAATCAATAATATTTCTGTATAACAACAATGAACTGGCTGAGAAACAAATCAGAACTCAGAGTAGCTTCAAAAGAAAATTAAATACCTAGGAATTGACCTAACCAGGGAACTGAAAGACCTCTATAATGAAAACCATACCATTCTAAGAAAAGAGACTGAAGAGGACATTAGAAAATAGAAAGATAGCAGGGGATATAGCTCAGCAGCACAGCACCTGCCTGGCAAGAGCAAAGTCCTGAGTTCAATTCCTGGTACAAAAAACAAAACAAAACAAAAAAAAAAAAACAAAGAAAAAGAAAAAAAATAGAAAGATAACCTCTTTTTCTGGATAGGCAGAATCAATATTGTCAAAATGGCCATATTACCAAAAATGATATATAGATTCTATGCAATTCCAATCAAAATATGAACAGCAGTCTTCACAGAACTAGGAAGAACAATTCTCAAATTTATATGGAACCAGAAGAGACTCAGAATAGTAATATCAATCCCGAATAGCAAGAGTAAAGAGGGAGGCATTATAATCCTAGATTTCAATTTATATAACAAAGCTATAATTACAAAGTTATACTACTATGGTATTATAAAGATAACAGGGTACTCACATGAAAACAGATATATTGACCAATGGAATAGAATTGAGAATGCAAGGACAGCCTCATCCACCTTCAGCCATCTGATTTTTGATGAAGAGGCCAAGAGAAGAGATAGCCTCTTTAACAAATGGTACTGAAAAAACTGGTTATCTACACGCAGAAAAATGAATCTAGACCCATATTTCTCACCTTGCACTAAAATTAAATCAAAATGTACCAAAGACCTAAATATAAAAATAAAAACACTGAATCTCTAGAAGATGAAATTGGTAAGACCCTTGAGGACACAGGCTTAAGCAATGACTCCCTGAACAGAATCTTAATTGCACAAATTAATACCAAGAATTGGCAAATGGGATTATATGAAATTGAGAAGCTTCTGCATAGCAAGGAAAACAACTAACAGAATGAAAAGACAATTTACAAATGGGAAATCTACTTTGTTCAAGGCTTTTAAAACTATTTATAACATTTCTTTGTTTAATAAATAGAGTAGTATTCAGGTAATCTATTTCTTCTAGTGCGAGTTTGCTAGTTTATGTTTTTCAAGAAATTTGTTCATTTTGTCTAAGCTCCCCAATTTTAAAGCACATAATCTGCATTATTCTTCTTCATTTCATCAACTTTATTGTCCTTTTCAAAGAATCAATGTTTGCTTCATCAGTTTTCTATATTCTTATTCTCTTACACTTTCTTATTTTTGAAGACTAAATTTTTGATGCTTAAATAAGTATTTAATGATATAAAATTTTGCCAAAGCACTGCTTTAGGTATATCACACAAATTTTAGGATAGTGTATTTTCATAATTATTTCATTTAAAATCTGTAAAAATTTCTTTTCTGACTTCCTCTTTGTCTTGTGTGTTAGATATGTGTAAATTTACAAAATATTTGGGGAATCTTCCAAGTATCTTTTTTCAGTTTAAGTGTTATAATTTTTTATTAGCACATGTTTGTGATACAGTTATTAAATTCAGCTTGGGGAATTGATACCTATACATATCACATCTGATCACTTTTACTCCCCCTGCTACCCTTGGCCCTCTCTGGCTTTCCCCAGATCCCCTTCCTTCTCTACAAAGTCTACCTCCCTGTTTCTTAGTATAACTTTTTATTTTGCTCTTTAAATTATTTATAGTTTGGGTCTGTCATAATAGAGAAACCTTGTGATATGTAACCTTTAATGACAGACTTATTTCATGTTCCCGTTTATGCTCACTCCTTTCTAGGAGTATAGTTCCAAAATATACAAGGTAGCAAAGCAAATGACAACAATAGTGCAGAAGATGAGAAGTGGATCAATGGACTTACATGTTTTGTGGTCCTTGCACTGTCCAGTAAATTATAAATTACTAAATTATAAATTACTATTTTATAATACTCTAATATAAAGTTAAGAATACATGCCACAATTTCAGAGATAATCACTAAAAATTTTTAAATAATGTTTAAAAACAGCTAATACAGGTAAAATGAAATAATAAAAATTATGAATTTTAAAATTCAAGAAAGGAGAGAAAAGGAACATAAAAGAGGTTGGATGGTTAGAAAATAAATAGTAAGGTGTATATGTAAATGCAAATATATCACTAACAATTTTGGAAGTAGATTTAGAATTTCAATTAAAAGACCAAGACCGTCAGCTGGATAAAATCAAAACTCATTATGGACTACCAAAGAAGGACAAATTTTAAGTATGCAGATAAGGAAAGGATAAATGTTAACAGGATGGAAAAAAGAAATGCTAGGTAAAAACTAAGCAAAAGGAAATTGTTTGTGTCTATATATTTTTATCAGACAATGAAAACAAAGATGGTTCGGCAGACTGAATAATGGCAGCCCTTCCCCAGCAAAATGTCCGCATCCCAATTCTTGGAATGTTCAATGTTCATTATAAGCAAAAAAGATTATGAAGATGTGATCAAATTGAGAATCTTGAGGTGGGGAGAGTATCCTAGAGTATCCAGGTGGAACTGATGTAATTACAAGGTTGCCTATAAAAAGGATGCAGGGCTATTAGAAAAGAGAAGAGGATCAGGGGAGGAAAGACAGAAGAGGAAAGGAGGTAGCAGGGACATGAAAATAACCAAAGTATGCTATTTTCATATGCAAATGTACCAGAATGAAACCCATAATTCTATATAACTAATATACACTAAAAAAGGGAAGAATGAAAGAGGAATCAATGTTAGACAGCAGGCTGGGTGACAAAAGCATCAGAGAGACAAAGAGAGTATGTTATGCTTCAGGTTTTGAAAATGGAGAGAGAGAGTCACAAACCCAAAGATATATGCAGCTCTGGAACCTAGAAAGGTCAAGGAAACAGATTCTCTCCTGTAGCCTCCAGAAGGAACACAACTCTGGGGGACCAATTTTAGATTTTTGATCTCCAGAAGTATGATACTAAGTTAATGTTGCTTAAAGCCATTAAATTTGTGGTGATTTGTTACAGTAGCAATCAAAATTAATACAGATGGATTATTATAAAGAGAAATAATGACTAAGTGTAATTCTACCAACAAGATATAATAATTTTAATTTTACTTTAACTTATAAAGCACAAGTCAACAGACTGACAGTATATATAATGAAATCCACAAATCACAGTGGGATATTTTAAGTACCTCTAACAGTAACCTTCAGAAGAGATAAAAACTACCAGCAAGAATATAGAAGATTTAAAGGGCATAATCAATAAAATTCACCTATTCAATATTTAGAGAACTTCAATCAGAAAATATATGCTTTTATTTTTTTATGTGGGTACCAGGAATCAAACTCAGGACCTCCCGCTTGCCAGGCAGGCGCTTATGCCGCTAAGCTATCTCACCGGCCCAATATATGCTTTTTTAAACCAACTTTTATCTAAACAGTGTATATGCTAGATTACAAGGCAAGTCTTAACCACTGTGGAAGGATTGATGAATATATTCTCTACTATGGAATTATATGAAAAATGTTTTAAAAGATAATTAGAAATCAAGCAATATTCTTTTCAATAATTCATAGGTTAATAAACACCTCAAAATGTAAACTATAAAATAAATTGAATGATTAAAAAAGAATTAAGATGTACTATGTACATGTACTAACTCCCCACAATTAATATACTCAAGAGATTCAGTTAACCAGTACAGAGAGAGAAATTTCTAGGCTTAAATACAGATTATAAAAAATAAGAAACTTGGGGGTAGTTACAAAAGGCCAAAAAAGTTCTTTGAGAAGATTAATAACATTGATGAATTCTGACAAAATTGAACAAAAGAGAGAACACAACTGTATCAGGAACTAAAATGCGCACATCACTATGGATCTTGCATACCTCAATAATGTAATGAGGATAAAATTATAATAACCTCAATGGATTTGAAACTATGGCTGGAATGGATAAATTCCTATCAAAATTGATTTATCAAAACTGACACAAAAGAAATAGAAATGAGTACTCTAATATCTATTAAACTCTTGAATTTGCTTTATTAATCCATAAATTTATATTGAGAAACTGAACATGTGTCACAATTATATAGCAAAAAGGGATCATTTTCTAATTTATTTGTTCATAAAAATACATTTATATGTTCAATCTCTGATTTAAAACATTCTAACAAAGAATCTTTATAAATGGCTTCACTGGTAAATTTTTCTATTAATTATAGGAAGAGATGACACTAGTTTTACACAAACTCAGAAAATTAAAATAAGGAAGGAACTATTCCTAATCCATTTTATTAGACCAGCATAACCTTGATACAAAAGTCTTAAGTAAAAGCATTACCATAAATAAAAAATACAGGTTACACATTCTCGTGAAAATAGATATAAAAACCCTAAATAAAATTTTAGTAAACAAAAACTAGCAAAATTTAAAAGCAATAATGTATCAAAACTAAAAAGAATTTATTCCAGGTTTTCACATTCAGAAATTACTGTAAATCACTATATAGAAAAAATTATATGATCACCTCAAAAAATACAGTGAAAGCATTAGATAAAATTCAATACTCATTTAAAAGAAAAATTCTGAACAAACTAAGATTAGGAAATAGCCTCAGTATGATAGAGCATCTCTAAATATCTTCAGTAAATAAATACATACTTCACATTTATCATTAAAAAAAGTGGAAGATTTCTCCCTGAAATTTATAATAAAATGAAGGTGCTTCTAGGCACCACTTTTCTTTCAACATTGTATTGAAGGTATTTACCATCTAATAAGCTAATAATTAAAACTAAAGGTGTAAGAAATGGAAAGAGAATAATAAAAATGTTTGTATTCATAAGTGACGTTATTTACAATAAAAAAATCCAAAACTTCTGAAGATAATATTTTTTTTGGTGAAACTGAGGACTGAACCCAGGGCCTTCACACTGAGCTATGTCCTCAGCCCTTCATATTTTTTAATTAGAGACAAGTTCTTGCTAAGTCAAATAGTTGCCTAGGCTGGGCTTGAACTTTCAATCCTTTTGCCTCAGTCTCCCAAAATGCAGGGATTACAGGCATGTCCTATTATATCCAGCTGGAAGATAAATTTTTAGAATAACTGCATCAAGCAGTGTTAGTTGGTATATACTTAAAAATCAGTTGTATTTCTATATTCCATCAACAAACTATTATAAATGAAATTATGAAAACTCGAGAAGTTCCACTACACAATGCATATAAAATATCTTTGACTAAATTTAAATATATATAAGACATACACCAAAAAATCTATGAAGTATTGTTGAAAATTATTGCTGAAAAACTGAAATGTTGCTAATAAATAAATGAATGAAGAAATTATTTAATGAGCTGTAAAATTCAATATAGATTCTCCCCAAGTGATTAATACACTGAATGTATGCCAAATCAAATCATGAGCAGCTAATCAATGTAGAAATTGTTAGTTAATGCTAATATTTATATGGTAATATGAAGACCCAAGAGTTGCCGAGGCAATCATCAAGAAGAGAAACAAAGTTCAAGAATTTACTCTACTGGATATCAATATTTATACATCAAAGTAATTAAGAACATGTGATATTGGTATAAGAATAGGCGAAGAGCCAATAAATCTGAAGAGTCCAGCAATATACCTACAAGTATCTGGACACTTGCTTCATGATGAAGACTGCTCTGCAGACAGAAAATGAATGATCTTGTAAAAAAATGATGCTTAATCAACTGGATATGCAAATAGAAAAAAAAAATCTAATCCACCCTTCATTCCCACCTCATGCACAAAAATTCAATTCTATGTGTATTGTAGTTCAAATGTAAAACAATAAAGATTCTCAAAGATAACAGGAGTATAAATTAATTACTTGGGTTAGGCAATAATTTCTTAAACAGGATACTAAAAAACTACCCAAAAGGGAAAAGATTGATGAATTGATCTACAATGAAATTAAGAATTTCTTTTTATCAAAAGGCAACACTAGGGGCTGGTAAGATGGCTCAGCGGCATAAACACTTACCTGGCAAGCGCAAGGTCCTGAGTTCGACTTCCGGTACCCACATAAAAAAAAAAAAAGGCAACACTAAACCAGTAAACAGACAATCCAAAAAGTGGGTGAAGATATTTGTAATACATATGACTATGAAAGGGATTGAATCCAGAGTATATAAAGATACTTAATCAATCAGAAAAAGGCAAGTAGTAGAAAATGGGTAGATTTGAGTAGGTATTACATAAAGGAAATGCCATAAGACACTACTATGTTCCTACTGGAATGGCTACAATGAAAAACACTTTGAATATCAAGCGTTGGTGAGAATATAGAAAAAGTGAAAGAGTTAGTGGGTATGCAAATAGATAACTGCTTTGAAAAACTCTGGCACAATATCTAAAAGCTAATACTGCACTCTTCCCTTATCTACAGGGGACATATTCTAAGACCCCCAGAACTATAGACAGTACCAAATTGTATATATGATATGTTACATTCTTACAGTATATCTTAGCAACTTCAGCATATGCTTTTTTTTCTTTAAGTTGAGAACTTTACCTTTTCACTGGAAAGAAACATATTTGTAGCTTCTCTTTGGCATATACAAATTACCAGCATCATTAAACTTGTGCTTTGGGGCCACTATTAAGTAAAATAAGGGTCACTTGAATGTAAGCACTGCAATACCATGATAGCCAATGCGAAAACTGAGAAGGCTGCTAAGTGATGCCAGTGTAGCACAGAGATGGTGGACAAAGGAATGATTCCTGTCTAGGGCCAGATAGAGTGGGTCAGTGAGTGATTTCATCACAATACTCAGAAAAGTGCTCAATTTAAAAGTTATACATAGTTTATTTCTGGAAATTTCAATTTCATGTTGTATTGGTCAGTTTTCTCTTGTTGGGATAAAGTATCTGACACTCACAGCTTAAAGGAAGAGAGGTTTGTTTTGGCTCATGGTTTCTGATGTTTCAGTCTATAGATGGCTAGCTCCAAAGTAGAAGCATAATGGCAGAATGGCATGACATAGGAAGGCTTCTCACCTCAGGGTGGTAGAAAGCAGAGAGTGTTGGGAAGAACTAGAGAGGAGGGGACCAGGGACCAGATGTAGTCCCCAAGGTCACATTCCCATGTCCCACTTCCTCCAACTCAGTCCCGTCTCCTAACCCATCCAGCTATGATTTCATCAATGGGCTTATTAGGTTAGTGGCAATACAATCACCTCTCCAACAGTCTCTTAATCCAGTCAAGTTGACAATGAAGATTAATTGCCACACCTATTTTTTTATCACAGTCAATTGTAGGTTAGGCAAAACCACATATAAAGGGGAACCACTGTATCTAGCCTATAACCTAAGAATTTCATTCCTAGGCATGTAGCCAACAAAAATGGAAAGATATACTCATTAAAAACCAAAAGTCTTTTTTAGATGTCTTGTATAGAAATACTATTTTAATAGTCCAAAACTGGCACTAACCCAAATGGTCATCAATAATAGAATAAACAAACTTGATACATTCAAATAACAGAATATAAGATTTGATGACAATGAAATTCAGGTATATAGTACAATGTGCATGAATCTCACAAAAATAATGATATAAGAGGAGCCCAACAAAAGAGAGAGTACAGAGTCTATGTTTTATCCATATAAAGTTCAAAACCAGGCAAGATTAATTGATGGTTTTCAATGTTGGCACAATGCTTATCTTCAAATAGATTTTGGTTAGTTAGTAGGATTGGTCATGAAGGAACTTTTGTGCTAGTAATGATTTATTTACTGATCTTGGTGGTTGTTATACAAGTGTGTTCACTTTTCTACATGTGTGTTTTAATTCATTAAAATGTTATTAAAAAATAACACAGAACATTTTGTCCTCATTTTTATTTTCCACAATTACAGTAGATTTTGTGTGTGCTAGTATCTCTTACCATTACAGAGGGCTATCTAGGATAAGAAAGTTCCTTTTTACTTTATCTTTAAGATGGAGCTAATCTTCAGATGATTCAGAAATCCATGTAATTTCTAATATGTTATGATTCCATAAGCTGAGAAAGTTTTAGTCACATTTTGCTTCTCAGATTAAAATTATTTTGTTCCTACAAACTACTTTGGGCCATCTAAGGTCATAATTAAATGATGCGAGTTGCCTACAATCTTGAAACTACTCAATGAGTCTACTATGTTTTCAAGAAAACTTCTTCAGGGAGTTAGTTCTTTGTTTCTGCTCTTAAAATCCTTTTACTATTTTACTTCTAGTATAGCACTTTGCAAGCCTCATTCCAACTATATGCTTATTTCTGTATCTTTTTCAGAAAGTTGTATATTTAAAGGTAGACATTCCCTCTACCTCTTCCTCCCTTCTTTATTCACTGAAAAACATTTATTGAGAACTTACTATGTATCAGATACTGTGCTAGCCATTCAGGTATAATACTGAGAAAAAAATGGATAGGATATCTGTGTTCTTATAGTCAACACAATAGTAGGAATAATGCACACTACTCAAGTAATTATACAAAAAATAATTACAACTAACAAGAGATTTATGGCTCTTTAGAGTTTGATCTAGTTCTTGGATATTTGTGAGATGAGGAGAGGCAAAGGTTTTCTCAAAGAAGTGATGCTTGAGCTGAGCTTTCCTGAAGGAAAAATAAGTATTCCTAGGAAGAATGAATGAAGAGACGAGCATACAGACAAAGGGAATGTCATAGGCAAAGACTGGGGTAGATATATGAGTAATTATTTAAGGAAAGGCTAGAGAATTGTATAAGATGCCAACTGTACAAGTCCTTAAGTGTTTGCTTTTCCTTGACCAAGGTTGGCTTCTTCTTGCCATTTAGACTTCAGTTTAAATGAAATCTATTCAATTTAACTCCTTTAACTTAACAATTTAAAATTTAGTCACTGAGGTTGAAACAAGTTCTTCCTCCTCCTTTGCTAACAAAATCTATTTTATTAACCCTACTCTGACCTGGGACTGGTGGTGAGACAGGCTTCATCCCGAGGGATTGAATCCTAGTTGGTTTATGTCATCTATGTCTCATTAATATTGTTAGAATGCCATGGACATGTGACACAATTCAAGCCAATAAGACAAGAGGGAAATGTACTTCTGAGAAAATGTCTTTCACTGATTCATAAGGAAAAGGGAGATGTACACACACGTACTCTTCCCTTTGTTCCTTTGTCACTGGGCATAGTGATGAAAGCATGCCATGCTGTGCCACTGTATGACTATGAGAAGGAAAAGATGGAAAGCACCTGGGTTCTTGATAATATGTCTGACTACTAAATTAACAACCCTCCTTCCAGACTATTTAAATTGTTCTTAATTAAATTCAGCTGTTAGTTGTGGCAGAAAATATCTTTAGACATTAACATATCTTGTAGTTTAATTCTGTACATAGTATCCATCTTCATTGATTTTTGTGTATTTATTTCTATACTAAAATTTATGCTCCAAAAAATGCAAAGTTCTTATGTATCTTGTTCATTATTGTATTCCTAGTGTTGAGAATAGTGCCAAGTATATAATAGTACAATAAATGTTTGTTGAACACATTAGAAAAATGAAAAAATTTCAAGACCTTGATATGTATATGGACAACAAAGCAACCTAACTCTATTTCTAATTTTAAAAATTCATGTTACTAGGGCCCGGTGAGATGGCTCAGTTGCGTAAGCGCCTGCCCGGCAAGCGCGAGGGCCCGAGTTTGACTCCCAGAACCCACATACGATAAAAGGGCCGGTGATATCGCTCAGCGGCACGGGTGCCTGCTGGTGCACGAGGTCCTGAGGTCGACCCCTGGTACCCACAAAAAAAAAAAAAAATTCATGTTACTATACTGTATACAATGTTAAAATAGCAACATTGAGATGAGGGTAGAGGGTAGAGATAAGAGTCAAAATGGGGTTTGTGAAGTATCTTTATGGCAGATTTGAAACATGTTCCAAAATTATTTGACAGACTTCTATTGAAAGATAGAGTATATGTCCTTGAATCTTGATCCTGGGATTACTCGAATAATAGAATGCTCCAGGAATGACAATGTGCCAGGTTCTAAGACTTCTTGAGAAATCTGCTGTTTTGCTGTTTCTACTTCTTATCATTTGTAGTGCTTGCTTTTGGTACTCAGCTATCATGAAGAAGACACATAGCTCAAAGAGAGATCCATGTGGAGAGGAAATGAAGCTCCTACCGTTTATCTTCAGCAGGCATTGTGCTTGCACTAAGTTACCAGCTATGTCAGTCAGACCTACTGGAAGTTGATCCACCAGCTTCCAGGTCAACCTGGCAGATGACTTGAGGCCAGAAGGAGTAGAGTTGAGGCTTCCATGCCAATCTCTGCATAAATCAAAAACTTATGAACTAAATAATTATCATTCGAAAGCACTAGGTCTGGGAAAGTGGTTTGTTACGCAGCAAAAGAAAATTGTAACAGGCTTCCACAGAAAAGAACAGGAAGATACATAGAGAAGTACAGTTTAAATTGGTTACAAGAGGAACAGCAATGGTAGTTATTAAAAATTCTAGTTAAAGGATTAAAGACATGAAAGTTAGATGAATTCTGTATTTTGTCATGTGGCAAAAGTTAATAGCTAGAAGCTGCTTTAAGATTGTTTGGCATTGGTGCTGCTAAGGACTAAATCAACTCACTACATCACCAGGTAATGATTAATATTATTTTTCAACCTGGTTAGATCATGGTACCCAAATATTTGGTCACAAATTGGTCTAAATCAACACTCAAAAATCAATAGCATTCCTGTACACAAACAACAAACTCACTGAGAGAGAAATTAGGGAAACCACACCCTTCACAATAGCATACAAAAAAATGAAATACTTAGGAATCAATCTAACAAAGGAAGTAAAAGATCTATACATTGAAAATTACAGTACTCTGAAAAAGAGATCAAAGAGGATATCAGAAAATGGAAAGATATCCCTTGCTCATGGATAGGAAGAAAAAACATTGTGAAAATGGCCATATTCACAAAACTGTTATACAGATTTAATGCAATCCAGATCAAAATACCATTAGCATGCCTCACGGATCTAGAGAAAACATTCTTAAAATTCATTTGGAAACAGAAGAGACCTAGAACAGCAAAAACAATTCTGGGCAACAAAGGCAAGTCAGGGGACATCACAATCCCTGACTTGAAATTATATTACAAAGCTACTGTGATAAAATCAGTATGATATTGGCAAAACAAAACAAACAAACAACAACAACAAAAAACAGACCTGAGGATCAGTGGAACAGTTTAGAAGCTGTAGACACAACTACAAACACACTCAGCCACCTTATCTTTGACAAAGGGGCCAAACATGTTCCCTGGAAGAAAGATAGCCTCTGTAATAAATGGTGCTGGAAAAACTGGCTTTCTACATGCCAAACACTAAAACTAGACCCATGTCTATCACCATGCACTAAACTAAAATTAAAATGGATCAAATATCTAAATATTAAAACAGAAACACTAAATCTACTGGAAGAGAAAGTAGGCGGAAATCTCAAAGACATAGGGCTAGGCAGAGAGTTCATGAACAAAAACCAAACTCCACAGGAAGTACTTCAAAGAATCAACAACAACTGGGATCTCATCTTATTAATAAAATTTGCACATCAAAAGAAATCAACAACAGAGTAAAAAGAAAACCCACGGAGTGGGAAAAAAAATTTAGCCGACTGTCCCTCACACAAAGGACTTCTATCTAGAACATATAAAGAATTGAAAAAAGGCAGAGCCCCCAAATTCAAAGCACTCAATCCCAAAATGGGCATCTGAGATGAACACACACTTCTCAGATGAAGAAATACAAATGGCAGATAAATATATGAAAAAACGTTCAACATCATTGGTCATTTGAGATATGCAAATTAAAACACTGAGATTCCGTCTCACCCCAGAAAGAATGGCTATCATAAAGAAGGATAAACTTGAGGCTTTTATAGGTAAATGCATGCAACTAGATACCATACTCATAAGTGAAATAAATCAGACATGCATGTGTAAACATCATATTGTCTCCGTAGTGTAAAAAAATGAAAGAGTAAATAAGATCCAAAATGTACAACAGATATTGCAAAAGGGAAAAAAAACTGATCAAAAGGAAAGAACAACCAGGATGGAGGAAAGGAGAAACAAAGGAAGGGAAAAGAAAATATATAGCTAAGATAGCTAAGATAATTATACTATTAATTTCTTTTAGTTCATTAAAAAGAATGGTTTGTACTTATATTGTTTGATCAATTTTGAACGCCTATGTCTTATAATCTGAGCAACTACTTTGAAGATAATATACAATATATCAACCATTGTTAATTTCCTATTATCTTGTTTTGAAATTCTGTATCACTGTTTTATTGTTTTTTTCTCTTTAAAATAACAAAAATTTGTCCAGACACTTCTGTGAAGGTATTTTTTGGGTAAAATTAACAAATAAAACAGAAAACTTTGGTAATGCACATTACCTTCCATAATGAGCATGGATGTCATACAAATAGTTGAAGGCCTTGATAGAAAAAAAAAATAGACTTACCTCCTCAAAGATAGGTTGAATTTTGCCAAAAAGCGGTCTGTATTCAAGCAGTAACTCTTTCCTGGTTTTCCTGACTGCCAGCCTAATCCTGCAGATTTTGGAGTTGCTATTCTTTATAATCATGAGCCAATTCCTTAATATAAATCTCTCATGCTTCTCTCTCTAGATATAAATATAAAGACAGAGATTTAAACACAGACACAAATAAAACAGGTCCTGAGAAAAGTACAGTGAATGAGATAGATGCAATCTCTGTCCTAATGGAGATTACATTCTACTGAGGAAAGCAAAAAACAATAATAATAATGGGGGGGGTTGAATATAGAAGGAAAAGAAGTGGAAGATGAAGAAAAAAGAAGAAGCAGGATAAAGAATGGGACCTAATGGAATGAAAGGCTACATTAGACCAGCAAGATGATTTCCTCTACCTAATGGGCAAAAGGCACCCATGATTAAGAAACAAAATTATTGTTCTAAAGAACAGTAGGTTCAGTGACACTGACCCTCACGGGTTACACCTTCCTGGAAGGATGACAAGGAATTTACAAGAATTGTGTTTGACATCTACTAAATCTAATCCTTTAGGAAAAGTGCTCATGTAGACATAAATAAGGCTTATTAACAAAACTAACATTATGAGAATTTCAGTTTTGCTTTATTGAATAGGTTCAAAAATATAGTTAAATTACGTATGGGGAAATTATATATGATTAAAATACTGTATTCTTTAACATCCTTTGGTCAAAAGTAAAGGCACACATTTTGGTCCTAGAGAGCATGATTCTCTCCTCAAAATCAATGAGAAAGCAGGGCCATGCATTTTCAATAGTGGACATGAAATTCAATTTGATTCACAATGGTTCATGCAGATTTTTTCCCAAGTTATTTTTATATTAAGGCATGTCTAAAAATATCTCAACCCACATTTAAGTTTAAGTTTCCCAGACTTAGTAAGTAATCACTACAGTAATGAGTTCTTGTGTCTTAATTTGGTCTGCTCCAGATGTCAGCATCTAGATTGTTTTCCATTCTCCACCCCTCCGCATTTCCTTATAGAATAGTACATTTGTAAATGTTCTGATTTTGTATTGGGGGAGAAATACAGCAAAAGAGCAAGAAGAAGTAGGGTGGGTAAAAAGTTTAGGGTCTCATCTATTATGCCAATTTGACTAACTTACCTGCTGGAATGGAGTTGGGGGAGAACCAGTCTGGAACTCCACAGAAACTGTGACAGCCTTTATATTTGTTGAAGGGTACGGCTCTGAGGAACATACATTCAGACTTGCTAGTGTGTTTTCCCCAAGGCAAGGTACAATATTGGTGATCCTCCTTGAGTGGGAAATTAAAATTCTCTTGCAGAGTTGGTGTGCTGTACTAAAATCAACTTAGCCCCCTCCCCACATATTTATTGAATCAGGCAGATGAGTCCATCCTATAACTAGCATAACTGAATAATCATTGGGAAGAACTTGGTTTATATACATCTAAGCTAATCCAGTAATGCTCTGATAAAGTATATTAACAAGAATCCTCATTTCAGACCCAGCTGGTGAGCAGCTGGATGGCAGCTGAGAGATATGGGATTGTTCTTCAACAGGTATGGGAGCACTTGCTCAAGGGCAGTGGTTATCAAATTTTAGTATGCACAGAAATGAACTGCAGTACTAGCTAAAAATACAGATTTCATGACCACTGTCCTAACAGTTCTGAGCCAGAAGATCTGGAATAGGGCCCAGAAATCTGCTTTTTAATAAGCAGCTTCAGGTGATTCTGATGCAGGTAGTGGAAAACCACATTTTGAGAAGTATTATTCCTCAAAGCCATTCAATATCACCGCTCAAGATATTTGGAGGCTGAAAAAGATAGTTTTTCAACCAGTCTTTCCACTTGGCTTTTCACAGCTGAGTCCAATCCACAGCTGGTAAAGAGGTTGGATAATGACCACAGATAGGTTTGATCTCTCGGGATAGAATATTTAAAATGGTTTGGGGACTTCTGTTTCTCCCCATCAGTAAGGGGGTTGGAAGGTAGCCATGACTGGGCTAGAAATCCAGCTGGCATAAAAATTGGAAGACAATCCTTAGTGAGGTCTGGGTTCAATATCTAACTGCTAAAGAGCTTGGCTGTCTGCCTTGTGGTGTGCAGTCAACCTCCAACTGACACAAAGCTTTGATAACATGAGCAGCATGGGTTAAGTCCAGGAACTGTAAGGAAGTTAGATAAAAGTCCTAAAACCTATAGTTTGGTCCCCAAATGGAATGGAGCTTGGACAATATTTGGGAATGAATTTAGTCCTCAAATGGTAAAAGTTCTGGATGTCAGGAATGAGGTCTGGGTTCAATCTCTTGTCATTAAAACCTTGGAAGACCAGCCTGTGGTCTGGTTTCAATCGTCAGATGGTAAAGAGTTCAAATGACAACAATGGTTTCTAGGTTCAAGTGAAAGCTGACAAAAGCTTGAAATGAACTGCAAGATCTGGGTTCAAT
The DNA here is from genome assembly GCA_028451465.1 of Erethizon dorsatum. Classification (NCBI taxonomy): domain Eukaryota; kingdom Metazoa; phylum Chordata; class Mammalia; order Rodentia; family Erethizontidae; genus Erethizon; species Erethizon dorsatum. The sequence continues at coordinate 118,634,205 of CM051822.1, read as the reverse complement.
CTTGAAATGCTAAGGGTTTAGATAATTGTCATGAGGAATGAGATCAGCTTGGAGGATTCTAAAAGTCTAGGTGAGGTAGCTAAGACTCTGCACCAGATGATTAAAGACAACTTGTAGTCATGATCCATGTGGGAAAGGATTTAGATAGTGGCTACTCTTTTCAGATTAGGAGGTAGGGTGTTCAGGTACGTTGATCTAGTGCTACGTATTTAGCAATGTAGAAAGAAGCTTGAATTTCAGCCATGGGGTAAGAAAATGTATACAAGTACTAGATAGTGAGCTAATTTTGTAAGAATATTATGTGACTTCTCCATATCCACAATTATAGAGAGGAATACAGGCACCAGGACTGGGAATGCGATTTCTGAAATAATGGAGCTTTTTTGCCGGGACTCTTCCTGACAGAACGACTGTTTTATATGGCTAAGAGAGCAGATGTCTGAAAAGCACTGAAATCTACGATGTGTGTTCCTAAGTGAGATGACAGCTGGCACCACTGGATAAAATCTTGCTCTTACTTTTACAGTTTTACTAATACTCTTCTTTCTGATATTCTGATTTATCAACAAACAGAAATTTCTGGAAACATTTAAAAGTGTTCTCAAAGAGTGGAGAAGCAAACAGCTCTCCAAGCGTCTAACAAACCATGAGGCTCTTAAAGAAGCAAAAATGGAACTGGATTCCTTGTGGAAAAAGCAAAAACTGAACCATAGGTTTCTTCTTAGATATCTTTATTTTTTGACCTGGCACACCAAGGTGAATAATAATAATAAAAAAGGTGGCCTCATTAAGGGATTGGCTTAGAGAACAGATACAGCTGCCAAAGCTTTATATGCTTCTTGAATCTTAGCATATTCTAAGAAATACTTTTTAAGGAATAACCATGCTTCAGACTTCTGGAACATATTAGAAATTTGTTTTAACATATGGCTATTATAGTGATATTGTTATCAATAGGTAACATTTATTGAGCAGTAATAATATGATAGATAATGAGTAAAACATTTTGCATGCGCTAGTTTATTTAATCTTTAACATAATTCTGTAAAGTAGGACTTGTTATTATCCTCAGTTTATGGATAAGAAAATTGAAACACTGATGTTAAGGCACTACTGTGCTCATCACCTTTTCTTTTTTTTCGTACCAGGACTCTAACTCAGGACTTCGTACTAGCCAGGCAGGTGCTATGGTGCTGAGCTATATCCCTGGCCCTCATCACCTTTTTCTAAGATCAAAAGAAGAGTACATTTCCCAGCATTCTTCACACTTACATTGTAATCATGTAATTCAATTCATCCAATAAGGAATGTGAATAAAGTGATATGAACCATTTTTGAGCTTAAATCTTTAAAACATATGGTAGAATCCTCAGATTTCTTTTGTAACCCTGCTAACAGTAACCTTAGAGACAGTTTTTTAGGGGGCTGGTGAGATGGCTCAGTGGCTTAAGCGCCTGCCCGGCAAGCGCGAGGGCCCGAGTTCGACTCCCGGATCCCACATACGAAAAAAGGGCAGGTGATATCGCTCAGCGGCACGGGTGCCTGTTGGCGCGCGAGGTCCTGAGGTCGACCCCCTGGTACCCACAAAAAAAAAAAAAAAGAGACAGTTTTTTAGATGATATGACAAGACTGAGGGGATGCCTAATATGCCTCAGCTAGACTTCAAACAAGAAATAAATCTTAATTGTATTAAGGTATGAATGTGCTTCTGATTGTATATGCACTATAATTTTACATGCCAATAAGGAAGAAAAAAATGTTCCCGATAAACAATGACACTGACTACAATAAAAACCACTCAATAAATCTTACATTTATTTCAGAGATGCTTAATTGTGAAGAAATAGCAGTGCTTAGCTTCCTCACTATCAGGACTCAGGAAGGAATTTTAAAACACTCCAAATAAAGATGGGGAAATATAAACTTCAAAAAGGATAATAATTGTAACTGATTGGAATTCATGGAATATATTTAACTCCATTAATCCATATTGATACATTAAGAATGAATTTTTTCTCCATGGAAGATAATAGCCAACTCATATCCTTGAAAATGGTAAATAAGGAAAAAACTCACTCATTTATCTTCTTTTCTACATTAAATGTACCACTGAGTACCAGTAAACAAGGTGATGCAGAATTTTAAAAAAGTATCACAACCAATAAATTAAGAAGAAATGAGGGGCCGGTGAGATGGCTCAGCGGCGTATGCTCCTGCCTGGCAAGCAAGAGGGCCCGAGTTCGACTCCCGGAACCCACATACGAAAAAAGGGCCGGTGAGATCGCTCAGTGGCATGGGCGCCTGCTGGCGCACGAGGTCCTGAGGTCAACTCCCCGGTACCCACAAAAAAAAAATGAAGAAACGATAGAGTTATCAATATTTTGTAATGTCCAATGAATTAATGCATTTGGACAATGAGCATCAACAGCTGGTATAACCATAAAAAAGAGGGACATCATATCCCTCTTGATGGAAAAACTCAGAACTACCTAGAGTTGCTCAGAAATTCTCACAGTATAGACTGCGGACCCCAGAACTCTTTTAACACATCAATGAGGTCCTTATATTTTCAGCTATGTGTCTATATGAGGCCAGGTTTTGTTCATATACTTCAAATAAAATAGCATAACAAAATAGATTGAATATAAAAGCAGATACAAAAATATACCTGTCTTTCATTAGCCAAGACATTAAAGAGATTTTAAAAAAGGAAAATAGTGTCAATGTTCTCCCGAAATATTTTTTCATATAGTTAACATATAATTATGTTATTTTAATATATTATAGTTAATATACATATGTTATAGTTAATATATGTAACATTAATTATGATTTCAAATATTATTTATGTTAGTAATAAGTTTATTATCACTAATTTAAAATGAGTAAGTATATAAATATTTTTAAATATTTCAGTTTCAGTTTAAAATATAGGTAATATTGATAAGTAAACCCCCAAAATTTTTGAGGTCTTCAAAGAAATGAAAGAATCCTGAGACTGAAATGTTTAAGAGCTGTTGATCTTGCCAAAGAGATCAAACCTGTCTGATCAATCCTGTGGATCTAGCTATCATTTTTCAGGAAATACAGAGGACAGAGTAACATATAGAATTATAAGTGCATCATACACATAGTTCAGACTATGGGAAAATCTACAAGTCAAATGCCCTAGATTTTTCCACAGACAAAACTGTAAGGAATAGAAAAGGAGAGAAATATTAAATTAAAACAGTTCAAAAACATGAAATTTATTTAAAACATAATAGGCAAAACCAAACCATCATGTCTAGGGTTGCATCCGTGGGTAATAAAAATGTAAAGAAATAAAAGAAAGTGATTGGAATAGTGTTTTCTTTGGAGACAGAGGGTTAACAAGGACAGAACACATTAAGGCAATTCAAAGTGACTAAAAGAGTTCTATTTCTTGACCTAAATTATGGTTATAAAGGTGTTTGTTTACCTGATAGTAACCTATCAAGCCATGAAGAAGTCCTTCTTCAAATCAATAAAAGGTGACAAGTCGCCATGCCAATCCTTTTCAAGTACAGGGATGAGTCCTCAAACCTGTATGTCGAACCATTATACTATGCTCACAGAGATTACAACTTAAAGAGACTACTTCAATCACATACTTAAAAGAGGATAACAGCTATTTACTTCTTAAATTCTTACATCTGTGTATCCAATCATGGGTTCTCATACCTTTTCTTTAAAATTGTTAAACAAAATGTATGGAGGTCATTGTTTTGGACTGAGCACTAGACCCCAAGAGAAAATATCAAATCAGAATGGAGTCAGTCATTTAAGGTACCACATAATCCACCTGAATTTAAAAACAGTTCAATTTGTTCTTTGTTTCTGTGCTCTTTAGATTTTTCTGTATTAAAGCCCATTTTTCCTTTGCAAAGGAATCAAAAAGCTCAAATTCAGGACAAATACTAAAATCATGATAGTGGTTATCTCAAGGGAGAGGAATAATTGGATTTGTAGGAACAAAATGAAACCTTCAAGTATATTTATAAGTTTTGGTTTTAAAAATTTAAAGGAAATTTGATAAAAAGCTAACATGACAATTTTGGGTAGTAGATTTGTGAATATTCATTATATTACTTTGTACACTTGAAATATTTGATAATGTTTTAAAAGATGTCAAGAAAATACACATTTCAGATAAATTTCTACCAAAAACATTTGAAATTGTCTCTAAAAATATATGTTTAGAGTACTTTCTCTAAGTTCCCATAGTAGGTTGTAATTCTCACCTATGGCTCTGCTGTCATTTACATTCAAGTCAGAATGATCTAAGTCCCAGCTCCATAACTTACTAGTTATGTGACCATACACAAAACTTTATCTCTTTGAGTCTCAGTTTTCTAATCTATATAATGAAGATAACATGCCTCTCATCCTCTTATACAGAGCTTGATTACACTAAAGTATAATAATGAGGGACATAGAGCCTGGCACATAAGATTTGAATGCACTGTATTATTTCTACTCTGTAATATAATTATCTTTTCACATTTTCATCCTCTATTTTAGAGAAGAACTTAGTCATGATTCATTTTATTATTCCTCACAGCACTTCACACAATGCTAGGCAATTAAACAATTATAAAGGAATGTGGGAAGAAGTCCATTTCCTCATCTATACCATGCTACTGACTTCCTGGGCCTTCAGCTGACCTTTATGAGGCAGAGCTGTCCAGACGATGCACATAGAGGCTTATCTGTGGATCTCATACACAATTTTTTATAGGATTAGAGGAAGTTGAAACTTATGAGCTAGTTTATTTAAAATCCATAAACCATCCATAGAAGTTAGCGTAAAATTATAATAGATCAGTTCTGTAAATAGGTCAGTGAAAAATATGTGATCCACATTTTACTACAATATGTTTTTACTAATGTGGGTAATGAGCCATGTAAAGAACATTCACTTACTCATCTAGACATAATGAAAATATGGAAATTTTATAAATTGAAGCCCAAATCTACAGCCATGCAACATTGATGCTGAATATTTAAATGCAGAATTTAGGAGAGATAATTTTCTCATTGACGACTGGTAACACAATTGCATTTGATATTGTTTTGGAGGCTTTAAACCATAAGATTCAAACCCTTCCTACAGCCTCATCAGTATTCTGTTCTTGAAAGACAGAGATTAGTCAAAGAAATTAAGTACAGAAAGGTGAGTAATACTTTCATAATTATGAATTTAACTTCATTGTTCATTTGTTAAGTACAAAAGAACACTTACAATGTTCAAGAGATCATATTAAATTGAAGGGATATACAGAGATGAAATTAACAGGAACCTAGGCCTCCAAATCCTTATAATTTTAAAGCAAAATGGAGTATATACAGTACATAGTTATAATAAGAAGTGTATAGGTTAAGTGATTAGGCCTGATTGTTTTTTATATTCTTCACAGAACATAGTATTAAGCATTCAAATAATTGAACACCTAAAGTAATGTGGAAAGTTGTCCATTTCCTCAATCTTATCCATGTTCCTGGTCTCCTCACCCTCAGCTGAATTATGAGCTCTCGTTATGAATCAGAGCTCTCTTGACAATGCACATATGGGTCCATCTGTGGATCTAATATACAATATAGTGAAAGTGTCATTGTGATTCAAAAAAGGAAATACCTAGGCTCACGTGGAGAAGAAGTAATAATGGTAAATGAAATTTTCCATGAATACCATTTAAGATGATCTTTGAGAAGCAGAAATGGGAGAGACTAATCACCTGAACAATATTTTAAGCATTTTTTTAAAAATGTACCTTCTCACCTTCTTATTTTAACCTGACAGCAATCTTCTAGTTGTACTTTTTTTTTTTTTTTTTTTTAGATAAGGCCATTGAGGCTTGGAGAAACTGACTTTTCCAAAAATATCCTATCTGGTGATCTTAAATTCAAGTTGCCTTATTTAATGTCTATTGTTCACTCCATTAGATGAACTATCCTTTAATTAAGAAAACCTCCTATCAGGATGGGGAAGAATTCACAAGATCTTTACAAGCAAAAGTGAATTAATGGTACATCTGGGCTAGATGATATGGGAGATTAATGAGGAGAGTAGAAAATATAAGTGGAAATACGTGGGGGTGGGTAACAGAAGGTTTGGAAAAGCCAGCTATAGAGTTTGGACTTCATCCAGAGATATTGAAAGATTTGAGCAGAAAAACACTATGAAGTGTAAAAGCAGTAAGGTAGAATAAATCTGACAGAGTAGGGGAAGAGGTGAAGTCCAGAAGCAGATATGGGGGTTGGGAGCCATTTCACTATCATTAGGAAAGAGATAAAATGGGCTCTGTGTATGGTGATACCAGTGGAAAAGAGAAGATGGAGGAAAAGAGGAGCTAGATCCCACAGGACTTGAAAAAAAGTGGATTTGGAAAGTGACAAAAGAGGAAAGAGGATTCAGAAAAAACTCCAAGTTCTCAAGCTTATGTAGCTCAGAGAAATAAAGAGTCATCAAGCAAAACATAAAATGCAGGAAAAAAAAAAGAATCTTTGGGATGAAAAGATTAAATCACATTTCAATCATACTGACATACATAAAAATAGTTTAAAGAAATTAGCATGTTTAGTCTGGAACAAAGGAAGTGAAAGGAAGTCACATTAACCATGTTTTTACAAGAATGGCAGTAATCAAAATGTACAATGAATGTTACAGCTTGCATATAGATGTCCCCCCAAAGCCTCATGCCATCATAGGTGGGGCTTTTCAGAGATGGTTGGATATAGAGTGTGTGACACTAGGATTGATTTATGGTGCAAAGCTAGGATTAAGGGTTCTAGGACTAAGGGTATGAGTGCTACATGCCCTAAGGGCAAGTAGCCTGGATAAGATACAAGGGACAGAGAGGCTTGTAGCTTGTCTCTTGCTTACTTGTGCTATCTTCTGCCTGCCATGAACTGTTTCTCCTCTGCAATGCTCCTCCGCCATCCACCTTGCCTTGGAGCCAGCCAATTATGGACTAAACCCCTACAAACTGTGAGAGAAAATAACCTTTTCCTCCTTTAACTTTGGGTGTCAGGTATTTAGTCCCAGTAATGAGAAAACTAACATAATGCATGTTTAAATATAAAGTATTACAGTAAAAGACACATTGCCATACATATTCCATCATTCTTGCGACCTTCTGAAGCAGTTCTGGAAGTCCTCTTTTCTGTTTTTAGTGAGATGTGATTTAAAAAAATACAGTGACTACTGCTGCCCAGTGTAATCCAAATAAAAGACAGGCTTTTAAAAACATTATAGTGTGCCTTCATCCACCTTATTCACCACTTCTAGCATTATGTGACTTCTGGGTCTTCTACAAAGAAAAACTGACCACAAAAAGTAAATGTCCTGAATCAATTCAAGCCACTGAGACAGCCTCAATGGCAGAACTAAAGACACTCATGAAAAAGAACTTCCAGAACTACTTCAGAAAGTAACAAAAGTGATGAGATAAATGTTTTCAAAATGAAGAGTACTTTGAAGGGGATTAATGGTGATTTGTCTTTTACTGTAATATTTTTTTAATTCAAATGCACTGTATTTTCCATCACAACTTGTAGCATTGGGCTTTTCATAATTCTTGGTTCATGACACTCTCTAACTGTTGTGTGGTTAACTAATTACATTTATGAACTTAACACCCAACACAAAAACCATAACAATAACACACACTTACCTATATGCTCTCTCCCTATGCTTTATCTCTCTGGTAGTAGTTATTCTGAAGTAAATATTACCTTAATCTTCCATTTATAATTCACTTGACTTTTTAGAAAATATAGTTTCTTATAGGAATATAATCCTACAGGAATAGAAAGACTCCTAAAAACTACATTTCTAAGTTTTAACTGTGTTTCACCTTATTAAAAAAATCCTGACTTTTTATACTCATACTGTAAGTAATATTCTGGGACTTGCCTTTTGCTATCAATTGTGTTGCTAAGCTTCATGTTATCTTCTATGTATCTATAATGTGTCTTTGAAACCATATTCTTGTTCCCAGAAATATAGATGTGTGTGAATTAGGGGAAGCGATCCCTTTTGAGAATATACTCCATAAGAATGCTTTTTCAATAATTTAATATGCTAAAATGAGAGTTATGAAGAATATGATAAAAATGAGGTGAGATAAAAATACAGTATATGGTTTAAAAAAATTAAAAATTTTACCATGAAAGACATATTGCTATGATTTCCCCTCAAAATACTCTCTTTCACTTATCCTGTAATTCTTCCTACTTTCTGAAGCAGTTCTGAACGTCCTTTTTCATGAATCTCATTAGTTATGTCATCATGGCTGCCTCAGTATCCTGAATCAATTCAAAACATTTACCTTTCAAGGTCATTTTGACTTTAGGGAAGAGCCAGAAATTGCATGGTGTCAGGTCTGGTAAGTAAGGAGGATGAGAAGATGTAGTAATGTTTTTATTTGACAGAAATTACCACAAATGTTTGGTCAATGAGGTGTGATCAAAACTTGTGGTGAATATTTAAATTAAAACATTATTATATAAAAGACACATTCCCATTAATCCCTCTCAAAAACCTCAAAATACTGTCTTTTACTTGGAACTTATCTCACTATTCTTGGCAATGTGTCTTTTACTATAATAAGTTTTTTAAAAAAATTAAACATCCACTGTAGTTTTGACATCTCTTTGTACAACTTCTCTAGTAGAATGTAAATTGCATGACTTTCAGCAGCAATTAATTTTCCTTTTTTACTGCTATACCATCTCCTTGTCTGACTCATAACAAATTCTTAAGAAATATTTATTTGCATATGTTGAAGCACTAGAAACTATCACACAACAACAGTGTGGTCTAAGGACAGAGCAACAAAAAGATACTACCTTTTTATATACATGCTTACCTAAAAACGACAACACAGTGCAGGCTCCAAGCTTTTCATGGCTATGATCTCTGACTCCACAAGCCTATTCTTATAAGGGATGGAATTCAGATAGATAAAATTGTTGACGTAGACCTTGGCAAACAATCTGCCATTTTTCTATAGTCATGTCAATATGACATGCTGCATGTTAAAATTCTATACTGGTGAATATAGGAAATAGTTGGTATCAGAAAAGAGACTTGAATATAGAGCACAATCCATTCTCAATAATTACAACGGAGTGAAGCAATGATACAGCTAATTCAAAAGGTATTTGTATTTGTATTTGGGATTTGGGCACTTATTTTTGAAAATGGAGATGTTTGGGAACTACTATATAGAAGTTCAATAATTAAACTATAACAAAGATTTATGGGAAAAGAAATGAAAAATTCTGCAAATTCCCTAACTTACTTCCTGCTAAAAGGTATTCCCAACCCTATACTCAATGTTGAAAGTAGACATAATATCATTTCTCATGAAAAACTAACATTCTAGAACAAATCTACAAGCAGTATTCTTTTCTCTCTAAATGGGTATATTTACGTACTACTCCTTCCTCAGCTTGGAAGAGGGTGCTGGAATGTTTGGGGTCCAAATCTACCAAGTGATGAGCTTATTTCCTGGTGAGAAAAAGCAAATAAAATCTTGAGTCTTCTAATTTAACTTTACTTACATATATATCTTCTAGTTTTAGAAAATGTTATTACTTCAATTCTAATTCTGGCTAAAGACAGATTACATTCTCTTTCATTCCTAGGATAGTAGTTTCATTGGAAGGCAGGAATTCCTTGGAACTTCTGAAGAGGTGTCAGCGGCAAGGGCTCATTTAAATTAGACATTAATTAACCCGGTTTTTTTATAAGTTATGTGACTTTAAGCAAATCACTTGCCCACTCTGGACCTAATTTCCCTCGTCGTGAACTTAGGAATTAGAATAAGTTATTTCTTAGGTCTATTCCAGCTCTGATAGTCTCTGGATCGAAAAAAGTATACAAATGGGGAAGAGAGCTTCCTCAGAAGAGATCTGCCTCCTCAGAAGGCACATGCAAGATTAATGATTTCAGAAAGAACAGTGTATCTACGTGAAGTAGTCTCTAGACTCCAAAAATTTTCATTCAAACTGCTTGCATTTTCAATTGAAGGTTATGCTTGAGTTTATGATATTAAAGTATTCATATTCTTATAGGTTTTAATAATTATTTAAATGATAGCATGTTAAATAGTAATTTTCTTAAAGCTGGACAATAGAGTAAGAAACCTAGACTTCTGTCAGTGTAGAATTGGACAATAGATTGAAGGATCTAGACTTTTTTCAATGTCTGACCTATGCATGGTAAAGTTTCAGAGACAAAGATGGAGAAATACTAATGAAATGAAAAAGCACCATAGATTAGTACTGATCATAGATTAACCACAGTTGCATCCACATCTATATCAGGATATTCATCAGCCATGTGATTTAAGTAAGTCACTTAGCCTCTTCGAAGCATTTTGCTTTTAAAATTAGCTACCATATACTTGATATACACTATGTTCTATTAATTATGATGACTTATATTACATAAATATTTAATATTATAATAAAATAATGTATAATATTTAAAATATTAATATTTATAATAAATGAGATTCAGTTTTAATATTCCCATTTTACAGATGAGGAATCTGAAACTCAGAGTGATAACATTAACTGAGATTTCCAAAATCCTAACCTTGGCCTTCTGATTAAAAACCCCAAATTCTTTCAAGTGTGTTTCTCCATGGAAAAACTATACCAATTAAGAATATTTATTTCAGTCTTTTTCAAAGTAAGGTAGCTGCTGAATGCCACTAAGATATTAAGGACCTGACTGAAAATATTGCCAAAATGTGACACAAGTAAAATGTAGGTTAACTCCTGAAGTTTTTGACTGGGTGGGGAAAGGTGTCAAAGGATTGCTAGGAAAAAGGAAGGGAGGTAACTTTATCTGTGACTTGGAGCTAGGCAAGGATGAGAAACATTTGGCAAAAGGGAAATAAGAATGCAACTTGTCAAACTAAAAGCATAGGGTCAAAGCAAGAGAGCTAATTCCTTTGCTCCTTTTACTCCATTCAAATCAAGGTGGTAGTGCTGATGAATGGATGAGTAGCCCAAGAATGTCTTTCATCTTCAGTTTCTCAACTACTTTTATTGTTTTTTACAGATGGTTGGGTGAGAGTGATGATATTGTTGGTACTGTCTATTTTCCCTGTCTATCTCTGTTGTGAGTACCAGATCTATATAGCAAATTTCAATTTTTTTAAAAGATTGACATGGTTATATTGATAACATAGTCAAATTTTCATGACATTATAATATCTAAAGGCCATTCTCAAGGAGAACATTCTAAAAGTCATATGAACAATGGCAGTATTTTTGTATTTTCCATGGTGACTGCTTTGAGGAACAATCCTCAACTGGATGCATAAACCCTGTTCTTGGGTTGATTATCTTGTTTTCCTTGCTTTGCAGTCACACCTGGTGTGTATCTCTGATGTGGCTGGGAGCAGGCTGGACAGGGGACTTCCTTTCTACTCTCTGGTGTGCTCTGGCCAGTGCACAGGTGTGTCATGGACTAAAAAATAAGGTTGGGAACTGGGTCATTTGCAGGCTGAAAGCAGCTGGAGTCTTCAGAGCATAAACTCCTACTGATTGTCTTGGGGCTGTTCAGTAAATGAATGAGAGCTTTTAATTATCAGCAGTGTTTCCCAAACCATATGAATTTTTTTTTCATTTTGAATATTTTCCCCTTGAACAGATGCAAAATAAGAGGTCTTGGTGCTGGCGTGTGGATAAACTCAATCCTTTTCTGTTTCCTATCAAGCATGGTAACATTATAGATTCTCTTTTATAGCTAGAGTTTTTTCACCTTCATATAGGTTTTTGTCATGGCTGATTTATATTAACTTACTGACTTTTCTTTATAAAACTTAAAAAATAAGCAGGGCCAAATCCTATATGATATTTTTGGAATTTTAAAAAAGAAAATCAATGTCTAAATTTTTGATAGCTATGTCATGACCTACCTGGTTACCTCCTGGGATCAGAATACAGATACATTTATCTAAAAGTGATTTGAAAAGAAAAATTTTCCTTGTATATCCAACATACAATTACTTGACTATGAAGAAAATTAAACCTGGGTTTTGATGTTAATAATTAGATGAAAAAGAACTAAAAAAAAATCAGTTTAAATCTATATATAAATATGCTGAACATAGAGACAATGCTTTGCTATACATCTCCTGCACACATTTTTTCCTTCATTGTCAAGGAAACCCAGGAGTAGTGTAGCATCTGCTGGAACTCCCTCTGTAATAACTGATGGATAGTTCAAACAGCTTTTGAATTGTCCATAATTAATTGTCCATAATTAATGTCAAAACTTATAACAAAATCTGAAAAATAAAAAGCTACTGAAACTCAAGCTGACAAAGAAGCATGTTAAACAAATCTTTTATGTGAGCTTCTTTAAGGCAGCTGCCAAACAACTATTATAGCACATTATTACCAATCACAGATGAGTTCACACTGATGAGTCCAGGAGTTGAATTCCACAATACTGTTCTGTACATGTCAGAGAATATACATGTACAGAAGCAAAAGAATCTCATGTCTTCTGACAAGTTCAAAGCAAATATAAATTATAGAGGAATAGTACTGACAAGTAAAAGTTAATCTAAGCCTATCCTTGGATAGTTAGGCATAGTCATCTCTTCAGTTCACCATTTACCTTCAGTTATAATAATGACATTTAACAAGAGATGCTAACTCAGAACTACTAAGATATTTACTCAAAGGTATGTGACCTAACCTAAGAATATTCTTGTAGCTAAGCAGCTGAGCCTCAGAAAACCACAGCAATCGACCTTTAGCCAGTTCTAGGTAAAAAGTTGCCAAATTATTCCCAAGTAAGTCAAATATCAAACTCCACCTATCAGACAATTTCTATATATCATTTACGTTTTTCAGGTTACAAAAAAGTATCTCACTACATTGTAAGGGGAACATTCTGTCTTCAGTCAAGAATACTACCAAGTTACAAACCTTTTTCTTTTTTTGTGCAAGTAAACTGTGTTAAATGGAAATGGTCTCCATTTTTCTTTTAACAACACACACATATATGTGTATTATATATACACAGAAATACTCTATACCTTGCAAAAGGTAAAGCAAGTATAAGCAAAATTATTTTACAGAAATCAAGCATAAGCATAAGCAAGCAAATAAGCATAGGAGTAAGCTAAGATTTGAAATATCTGCCAAGCATTCTTCTGTTTGCAAAAAAAAAAAAAAATAAATTTCAAGATTCAAGATAAACTAGGCAAGAAATCTAGCTGGACTGAATAAATCTTTAAAAATTAAAAAAAAAAAGGGGGAAGTAGCTCAGTGGTACAGTGCCTGCCCTGGGTGTGAGCCCCAACATGACAAAAACAAAACAAACCAAGTCCTAGAATCATCACCAGTAAGTTAAGGAACAGATTGCAAAAGGCTTTGGAAGTGAAGGTCAGGCTTTAATTTGGCCTTAACATCTTCTAGATAGAGAGGAAAGATGAGAATTGGAGAAGTGAGAAGACTCATATTTAGCTATAAAGTAAAGTATTCTAAAATTTTAAGGTAGCCCTTAGTTCAGCAATTTATTTTTAAAAAGTAAAAATAAGAAAACTGAATTGACAAATTTTTGTTCTTCTTTGGTTTGTGAAATAAGAATAGCCAAAATACCAATGATATCACTTTGGCAAGAAATGCTAGTTTTATACAAGTTATGTGTCCTAATTAATTAGAATCACTTAGTCAAAGTCAGGCTGGTAATGCTTTTCTCTTACCTTGTCTTATAAAAGAACCAGGAAAATAGACTATAATTAGGAGGTAAATCAGAAAGTAGGATGAAAAATGATTATAAAATTTAGGATTTATTATGAATCCATATCAAACTGAGATGCAGACAATAATACTACTGTCCAGCTACAGCATCCCCCACTTTAATTTACATTCAAAGAACTATTTCTATTTAAATAGATACTTGGCAAATCTTGAATTTTTTCTAGCATCCTACAAACTGAAGAAAGAAAATGAAAAAAGAAATTGTAAAAGGCTCTTCCACCTGTCACTGGAGTCCTACTGACACTCCTTTGAACAACAACTGAGAAATTGCTTATACATATATTACATTCACTGGGCCATTTATTTATTTATCGTTTTTTTCAATTTGATTGTTTCAAGACCCTCTGCCAAGCTATATGTTATCCGGCTGAGCTCCAAAATTAAAGTTTCAAAATGTAAATTAAATACAAATGACAAAAGCCACATATCTGAAAAATTATAAATGTAAGGCATAGTGAAATTCTCATAAATATCTGGTCATTAACCTTTGAAAAATTCCTATGCAATAGAAAAATTATGGAAAGCCAAGTGATTTTATTGTCACAGCTAAATATGAAGAAACAGCAAAAACTTCCTTTAAAAATTCTAAGCATTTGTGGAAGGCTTCTGAAGAAAGCACAAAGGGAAGAAACTTTTCCTCTAATGTTTGCCATAAACATTGAGACTATTTATTCCATTCCACTCTAGGGAAGTAAGGTGCTTCAGCAAACAGCTCCCTGTACTTTGTGTTCTTTCACCAGCCAACACTATTGTCTTTCATATTGATGGTGGATGGAAAGAATAAAACAGACCCTCCTGTCCTTATGTTATTTTCATTTTCTTTTTTTCTTTCCTTTTTCCCCCTTATCTCCTTATCACCTCCTCTTTTTTGCAATTCCTCTATTTTCCATATATATCATTAAGGAAGTGTCCCAGCTGAGTGGAGTAGCATGATTTATAATAAAATGGCAAAGAAAAATAAAAATCTCTATGTTCCCTTAAGACCTACATGCCTGCAATAATCTCTTCCTCAGCATCAAGTACTTCATTTAAATATATATCGAGTATGTGAAATCATTTTATAAACTGTAAAGTGCTAGACAAGTGAAAGGTAATATTGTTATTTTCTTTATCTTTCCTCTGGTCTTTTTTCTAGATAGGATAATCAGTAATACTAAGAAAAGAAGAAAGTATCTCAATATTTTTAAAAAATTATATTAAGAAAAGTTATCTGGAATAATATAATGAGAAAAGATTGTCTGGTTTATTTTACTGGGGAATTGAAGATGTTAAAGTCAGTAATGAGAATTTAGAAATGACTATATCTTGGATATTCTCATTTCTCTTTAATTTCCTCTAGGCTGTTTTCCTTATTTTACATGTTTCATGCATACTGTGTATCATAATGACTATTTTATGAGTTGATATTTTATGAGAAATGATTTACTATGTAATCAAGCAGAGAGGGAATTGTCTCAAGATTTACTCACAAGAAATTCAATTATAAAATGCTAAATGTGATGCTTACACAGAAGATATTGAAATGCTTTTTCTCTTTTTGAAATGTAATTCACATTTGCTTCTCAAGGCCAAATCATGACTTTTCAACTTTCTACTCAAGAAATAAAGTGATACTCTAATGACCGGTAGTGCAGTGATCTATAACTGAGGATCTATAACTGAGGACATGTTTGAACCTATTGTTATGCATAAGATACTATTCTAGGAGAAGTTAAAAAAGAACAAATATGACTAAAGATATAACCACAGGCTTCAAGGAGTTAAAATTATAGTAGAGAGAATATAAAAGAGCCTATAACTTTTGAGGAACATATTGAGAAATACATGAAAATTAGGGCAGTCAATTAAAGGTAGGGACACTCATTACCGGCTGAAGGGCAAGAGAAAAAAGGCCTTCTATGCTTGATTAGTTTTATAGGAAGTTGTTTTAAGTTATTCTCCTTATACATTTTATTTGCCTGTAATAATCTGAAAAAAATCTCTCCAACATCTTTAAAAGTTCCAGAGTCAACTCACTGGACCTCTGATGTCTGCTTAGGTGCAAGAAGTGGAAAAGACAAACAGGGTGCAGTCTTTCACACCTAATAAACAGAAGTGGTAGGATCCTGGGACAGACCCAAAGGCAAATAGCTAGCTACACCTAGAAGGATCACTGAAAAGGAGTCACTACCTATAGAGGACCTAAGGAAAGACATGGAAACCATGAATGCCTAACAGAGAAAAGAACTTGATTCCATAAAACAGTGTCAAAAAGAAATGCAGAAGATTAAATTTAAAATACATGCAGCAGAGTCAACCAATGTGAAGACAGAATGTCAGACCTAGAAGTGAGGGTTATGATTAATGTTCAACAAATGAAAGATTCCTTAAAAATAGCATGACACCATGAAAAATCAATCCAGCAGCTGCTGGATGATGCAAAAAAGACTAATCTAAGATTAAGTGGAATCAAAGAAAAATCAGAAGATAGCACAAAATGCATAAAAACCCTCTTTACAAAAGTAATAGAAAATTTTCCAAGCATGGAAAAATAATTTGACACACATGAATAAATGAGGCATATAGAACTCCAAATGGCCATGATCAGAAAATAAAACTATAGAAAAACATATAATAGTCAGGATTCCAGAATTTAAGAATAAGATGTTAGAGAAAAGTTGTTAGAGATAAGGAACAAATCACCTATAAAGGAAAACACATCAGAATTACAGCAGACTTCTCAGGACAAATCCTAAAGTCAAGGAGAGCTTGGAGTGAAATATTTTAAACCCTAAAAGAAAACAACCTCCAACCCAGATTGATTTACCTCACAAAATTATCTTTCAAAATTAATGGAGAAAAAAGATACTTCCATGATAATACGCACCTGTAGAAATTCATGACCACAAAACCAGCACTCCAAAAAGTTCTCAAGGATATCCTAGGAAAAAACAATGAAGATAACAATTCCAAAAATCCCAATAGAATGAATTCACCAAGCTATGTACACAGTTAAATAGAAAGGAAATAAAGGGAACCAACGATAAGAAAATAATACAATGTCAAGGATATGTCAATACCCATCAGTTATAACAATCAATGTGAATAGTCTCAATTCATGAATCAAAAGAAACAGATTGGCAGAATGGATGAAGAAACAAGATCCAACAATAGGCTGCATACAAAAAACATATTTAACTCAAAAAGAAATTCATAGACTGAAAGTCTAAGGATGAAAAACAATACTCTATGCAACAGGAACCCAGAAAAATGTAGGAGTAGGTATTCTAACCATAGACAAAGTGGAATCCAAACCAAGAATGATCAGAAGAGGCAAAGAAGATCACCACATACTGGTTGAGGGAACAATTCAACAGGAAGAGATAACAATCATAAATATATATATGCACCAAACACTGAAGCACCCAACTACCTAAAACAAACATTAATTAATATGAAAAATCAGATAAGCACTAATATAATTGTAATGGGGCACTGCAACACCCCACTGTCACAATAGATCATTAGATAAATAAGCAACAAAGAAATATCAGAGTTGAACCAAACCTTTGGACAAATGGACTTAATAGATATCTAGAGTGTTCCACCCCACAATAACAGAATACACTTTCTTCTTAGCAGCACATGAGACTTTCTCCAAAATAGACCACATGCTAGCTCATAGACCACACTTAAATAAATGCATAGGAATTGAAATTTTCCCATGCATGTGATCAAATCATAGTGCAATGAAATTGGAAATTACTGGCAAAAGAAACCACAAAGGAAGTATATAAACACATAGAAATTAAATAATACCCTCTTGAACAACCAATGGGTCACACATGAAATTAAAGACAATTTCTACGATTAAACAATAATACCTACAAGACATACTGGAATCTATGGAGTGCAATGAGAACAATCTTACAAGGGGAGTTTTTAGTGGTAAATTCCCACATCAGAAAAACAGAGTGAGCTCAAATAAATAACCTAATGTTAATCCTCAAGGTTATAGAAAAGGAAGAGCAATCCAAAATCAAAGCTAGTATGAAAAGGAAATTACAAAGCTCAAACCAGAAATTAATTCAATTGATACAAAAAAAAAACCTGAGGAATCAATGAATCAAAGTGTTAGTTCTTTGAAAGATTAAATAAAATAGACAAATCCCTAGTCCATCTTATCAAAACAAGGAAAGAAAAGACCCAAAATCATGCAGTTAGGAATGAAAAGGGTGAAATTACAGTGGATCCTGCAAAATTCCTGAAGATCATTGGTACCTACTTTGAGAACCTATACTCTAATAAAATGGAAAATTCAGAAGAAATAGATAGATTACTAGATACATATGAATCACCAAAGCTGAATCAAGAAGACATAAAAATTCTAAATATCCACTATCAGTCAATGAAACTGAAGAAGTAATAATAAAAAAAAAACAACAAAGAAAAGCCCAGGTTCTGAAGGATTCACTGCTGCATTCTACAAGAAATTTAGCGATCTAATACCACTACTGATGAAACTCTTTAGTGAAATTGAAAGAAGCAATACTTCCAAAGTCATTCCTGGAATCAAGCATTACCCAATACCAAAACAAGAAAAGGGGGGCGGTGAGATGGCTCAGCGGCATAAACGCCTGCCTGGCAAGCGCAAGGGCCCAAGTTCCACTCTCGGAACCCACATACGAAAAAAGGGCCAGTGATATCGCTCAGCGTCATGGGTGCCTGCTGGCGCATGAGATCCTGAGGTCGACACCCAGTACCCACGAAAAAAAAAAAAAAGAAAAGTACCAGTGAATCTCTTTAATGAACACAGATGCAAAAATCCTCAATAAATTACTGGCAAAAAGAATGAAGCAAATCATTAAAAAGATTTTACACCATTACTAAATAATATTCATCCTAGGGATGCAGGGATGGTTTAACATACACAAATAAATAAATGTAATACATCATATTAACAAATCCAACTACAAAACCACATGATCATCTCAATAGAAGTCTAACATCCATTCATGATAAAACCCAAAAGAAAATTGGAATAGAAGGTCTTTACTCCAACCTGATAAAAGTCACCTATGACAAATCAACAGCCAAGATCACACTAAATGGACAAAAGGTGAAAGCTTTCACTCTAAAATCAGAACAAGAAAAAGATGTCCATTATAACCATTCCTGTTCAACATGGCTCTGGAAATATTAGCCAGAGCAATTAGACAAGAGAAAGAAATAAATGGAACATAGATAAGAAAGGAAGAAATTAAATTATCATTATTTGCTGATGACATAATACTCTACATAGAAGACCCCAAAAACTCCACCAAAAGACACCTAGAATTAATAACCAAATTTAGTATGGTAGCAGGACACAAAGTCAAAACTCAAAAATGAATAGCATTCCTGTACACCAGTAATGAATTCACCACAAGAAAAATTAGGAAAACAACATCTTTCAGAATAGTATCAAGAAAAGTGAAACACTTAAGAATTAACCTACCAAAGGAAGTAAAGGACCTTTACATTGAAATCTGAACAAAAGAGATTGAAGAGGATATCAGAAAATGGAAAGCTATCCCTTTCTTGGATAGGCAGAATCAATACAGTTAAAATGGCCATAACTCCAAAACTATTATATAGATTTAATGCAATCTCAATCAAAATAACAGTAGCATTCCTCACACAACTAGAGAAAACAATCCTAAAACTCATATAGAACTAGAAGAGACCTAGAATTGCAAAAGCGATTAAGAGGAAGGCAGGGGACCTCATAAGCCCTGATATGAAGTTACTAAAAAGCTAAAAAGCCTATTGGTAAATATATCATAATGCTGGCAAAAACAAAACAAAACAAAAAACAAAAAACAAACAGACTTGAGGATCAATGGAATATAATAGAAGATGCAGAGACAACTCCAAACAGATTCAGTTAAAGGGCCAAACACCTTCACTGTAAGAAAGATAGCCTCTTTAATAAATGGTGTGGGGAAAACTGGCTTTCCACACGCCTAAGATTAAACCTAAAACTGTATCTTTCACAATACACCAAACTAAAATCACAATAGATAAACAACATAAATAAAAAAAATCTAAATAGTTAAACAGAAACAATCCGCTGGAAGTTAGAACAGGTAGAACTCTCGAAGACATAGGTGTAGGCAAAGACTTTATGAACAAAACCCACACTGCACAAGAAATATTACAAAGAATCAACAAATTGAATCACATCAAATTAAAAAGCATTTGCATGGCAAAGGAAACCAATAGCATGAAGAGATAATCCATAAAATGGGAATAAATTTTTGCCAGCTTCTCCTCAGACAGAAGACTATTATTTAGAATACATAAATAAATAAATAAATAAATAAATAAATAAATAAATAAAGGGCCGGTGATATAGCTCAGTGGCACAAGTGCTTGTTTGGCAAACACAAGGTCCTGAGTTTTATTCCCGGTACCCACATAAAATATATAAATATATAAATATATAAATAGAATATATAGAGAACTCAAAGAAATTAAACCCCAGAAGTTTAAAGATCCAATCCAAAAATGGGCATCTGAAATGAATAGACACTTCTCAGATGAAGAAATACAAACAGCAAACAAATACATGAAAAAGCATTCAACATCACCATTCAAGAAATGCAAATTAAACAACACTAACATCCATCTCACTCCAGAAAGAGTGGCTATCATCAAGAAATCAACCCATAACAAATGCTGGTGAGGCTGTGGCTAAAAGGAACCCTTCTCTATTGTTAGTGGGAATGTAAATTGGTACAGCCATTATGGAAATCAGTATGGAGATTCCTCAAAAAACTGAAACTATGGGTTCTATTCCCCTTCTAGGTATCTTCCCAAAAGAGTTAAAATCACCCTACCATAGTGATACATGCCTATCCATGTTTATAGCAGAGCAATTTATAATAGTTAAATCTTGGAAACAGCTCATATGCCCATCAACAGATAAGTGAATAAAGAAAATGTGGTACTTACACACAAAGAGTATTACTCTGCCATAACGCAGGATAAACTCGAGACAATTTTAAGTAAATGAATGCATCTTGAGACCATAATCTTAAGCGAAATAAATCAGACACATAAGTTTAAATATCACATTGTTCTCTTGTGTGAGAAACCTGAAGTGTAAATAAAGAACAAAATAGAAAATAGATATTGGAAGTAGAAAGAACTTGTTCAAATTTGAAGGGGAACAAGGGAAAAGGAAAGGGGAAGTGAAGAAGAGAGAATGGATTTTAAAAAGGAATTTAGAGGAAAAAATGAAAACAGAACTTTTGTAAATTGGGAGGGGAAGAAGGGTTTAAGGGTAGGGAGGGGAATGAGGAAAAAAGACTTAAGATATATTATGTACAGGTACAAATTCCACATGATTCATTAGATCTTTATGTAGAGCAAACATGTACTAATAAAAAATTAATTAAATTTTTGAAAGACAGAAAAAAGAAGGTGAAAAAAGCTTTACTCTTATCTTAACAAGTAAAACCACATATTCTATAAAATTGTTTCTTGAACTTATTAGACCATTCAAGAATCTCAGGGCAACCAGCAAACCTGAGTTTTACAGAAAGACAGGTATTTCCAAGGAAAGAGAAATTGTCTACACTTTCTGACCTGGGGCAGCATCACACAAGCTGCTAATAACACAACTGAAAACTAAAAAATTCAACAAATTTCAAAAAGCAGAGTACGGACTAGCATGAAAGTTAAAAATCCCCTGGAAATCTCAGACATAAAGGGAATTCTACATTCACTTGCAGGCTCTTCCCCCTGGATTTCACTAGGCATACATTAAAATGGCTTGCCATTGGAATTGGCAGCTGAGAGAAAAGAGGGCAGAAAACTAATCACCCTTGGTAGTTCAGGCCTAGAAGGTGGGAGGATAAAAGCCACTCTTGGAAAGGTACCAAGCTCTGCCCAGATCCTTCTTCCTTATCTTCTCTAAGATATCAAAGCTCTAAGCTACAGGAGGATGGAAAGCACACCCTATCACTCTCAGGGCACAGCTGAAAACTCACTGCAACTGAAGGAAAGAAACAAGCAGAAAATACCCACTCTACTGTAAGTGGAGCAGGGGAAAAAATCCTGGGCTCAAATCATTAGATTCCCCATCAGCTATAATGAAACAAGATAACTGGTGAGAAAATCCCTCCTCTGAGCCCCTCAGACAGTGTCTTTCTAAGACTAAGGCTAAACTAGGACAACATAGAGTGAACCTCCTGCACACTGCCCTCTCCAACTAAAGTAGCAAAAGGTAAGTAATAAATAATGATAGTCTACCATTGAGATGGAGTCAAGAAGGTGGAGAAAGATCCTCTTAGGTGCTGGCTCACAAGAATATCCTAAAACTAAAGGTGGAACAGGAACATTGTGAGACACGCTTTGTACCAAACCTTCATCTAAGCCGAAGGTAATGTTCAGAGGAATTTGACACTAGTGCATTGAGCTAACCATAGCAACAATAAAATCCAAACCTAGGTAAACTCCTCACTAGATTGAATAAAACACACCCCTTACACTCATATTAAAAGCTTAGCAGAACATGTGTGCCCATTTTCAAGTATAAATGCTATTTATCTAAGTTTCTATTGTCCTATGCATGATTGGCTTTCAACCAAAAATTATGAGACAAAGAAGCAAAAAAAAAGCAATCTTCTATCAAGATACAAACAATCAACAGAATCTGTCTCAGAGGTGATCCAGATGTTGGAACTATCAGACAAAGAATTTTAAACAATTATAATTAACATATAAAATGTTCCAGTACCAAAGGTAAGTAAATTCATGAACAGAAACAGAAAGCTGAGAGAATGTTAAGCTGAATTAGAAAATGTACACACACGCACACACACACACACATATGCTCAAACTCACATCATAGTCAAAATTTGAAAACCAAAGAAAAAGAATTAAAGGCAGCCAGAAGAAATAAATTGCATTTCATCAAAAGGAAAAAAAGTAAGAGTTACAGTAGATTTATCGAAAACTCCATGAAGTAAGACAAAGTGCTGAAAGAAAATAAGAACTGTTAACCTAGAATTCCACATGAACAAAACCGTCTTTAAAAATGTGAAGTATATGGATAGTGCTGATGGTTGCATAATAGTGTGAATGTACTTAATTCCACTGAACATTACACTTCAAATGATTAAAATTGGAAATTTTATGTATGTATATTTTACCACACTAAAAATAATTGCAAAATACTTGGAAAAATAAAAAGGAGAAATAAAAACTTTTTTTGGCTGTTTTTTCAAATGCCAAGACCCAGAAACTATAAATTCTGCCACTCTTGACCATAATAGTCTTGAACAGGGTAAGTGCTGGCAATTAGGAACCAACAAAGGAAAAAAACAAAACAAACAAACAAAAAAAAAACCTCTGAGGCTATAGATCTAGAGATCTGTAATGTACCTGTAGTAACAAATAAAATATAAATTTGACAATAGGAAATTCATTTCTGTTCTTAGTAGCTTCACTTCCATGGTCTTTAACGTCACAATTTTCATTATTAAAACAGGAAAAAAATTAGAGTGGTTTGGAGAAGAAACAGTGATCCACACTAAAAGCTGAAAGCTAAACATGGAAAGCTGCTGGAAAAGCCTCTTTGGAATTGTTTGGTAGAATCTCAAACTCAATGTATTAGAAAATGTGAGTTGGTGTTGCAAATTATTTGTAAGGGGAGTGACTCCCAAGAAGTCTCTTCATGATAAAGTGCTTGTAAATAAAATTAGCTACCAGAGGGGGCTGCCAGAAGACAGTGTAGAGGTTACATAGCCCCAACTTTATTAACAGGTTGTATCAAAAGTCTATTTCAAAGTCAATTATTTAGCATGCAGAATCCACTTCATCATAGAAATGATGCTACAAATCAGGGATTAGCAGAATGGTTCATCAGCCAAATCCAGCCTAGCACCTATTTTATCATATAACCCACAAACTAAGGAAGATTTGTCCATAAACAGTTGAAAATATTTAAAATGACAAATATTAGACAGCACATGGAAATAACATGAAATTCAACTTTTAACGCCTGCTAATAAAGTTTTATTGGAATATATCCATATTCATTCATTTATGGATTGCTTATAACTGTTTTCACATATAACAGCAGAAATGAGTAGTTTTTTTTTTCTGTGGGTACGGGGGGTCGACCTCAGGACCTCGTGCGCCAGCAGGTGCCCCTGAGCGATATCACCAGCCCTTCTTTTGTATGTGGGTTCCGGGAGTCGAACTCGGGCCGTCACGCTTGCCAGGCAGGCACTTACACCACTGAGCCATCTCACCAGCCCCGGAAATGAGTAGTTTTGACAGAGACCATCTCACTCACAAAACCTGAGCGCACAACATATATATATATATATATATATATATATATATATATATATATATATATATATATATATACACACTTTACCTGGCCCTTTACATTAAAAGTTTGTTGACTGTGATGGTTAATTTTATGTGTAAAGTTGCCTTGTCTAAGAGATGCACTGATAGCTGATAAAATGTTTTTTCTGAGTATGTCTGTGTGAGTATTTCTGGAAGAGATTAGCATTTCAATCAGTAGACTAAATAAAGACAGTTCACCATATCACCGACATGGGTGAATAATCTAATCGTTTTAGAGCCCAAACAGAAGAAAAAAGTAGAGCAAGAGCAAAGTCTGTCTCTCCTGGAGATGGGACACCTATCTTCCACCCTTGGACTCTGCAGGTCCTATTTCTCTAGGCTTCTCTAGGACTTACACCATTTATCCCACTCCTTTCCAGGTACTTAGGCCTTAAGTATCAGATTAGGAGTTAAACACAGGTTGCCCTGGTTCCTGGGCCTTTGGACCCCAACTGAATTATATCACCAGATTTCCTGGGTCTCCAACTTGCAAACAACACATAATGGGATTTCTCAGACTCTTATACTCATGTGAGATGATTCTCATAATAAATTTCCTTGTATATGTATACACGTGTATATATAGCTGTATATGTATATACTGTATATATACTATGGGTTGGTTCTGTTTCTCAGAAGAATTCTAAGACACCTATCCTTGTTATAAAACATTATTAGCTTTCCAGATTGGCTGCTGTCTTAGTGTTATGGCTTATTTCTAGATGTCCCCCGTAAGCCTCATGTGCTCATAGGTGGGGCTCTTCAGAGGTAGCTGGATCTAGGGTGTGTGAAAGTGGATTAAAGATGTGTGAATATGGGCTAAGGGTGTGATAACTGGGTTATCTACTGATTGGTTTACCATTTTTCTGGGTGCAGGTAATGGGAAGTGCTACCCTGAGTGTGGGTGGCACCATCCAAAAAGCTTATAGCCTGAATAGAATAAAAGAGAAAGGGAGGGTTGTTGCTACTGCTTGCTGCCATGTGTCTGCCCTGTCATGGACTGTTTCTCCTCTGCCATGCTGTCCTGCCTTAGAGCCAGCCCCCTATGGACTGAAACCTCTACAAACTGTGAGCCAAAATAACCTGTTCCTTCTTTAACTTTGGGTGTCATGTATTTTGTCTCTGAAACCCAAAATTAAAGGAGGAAAGGTTTACTTTGGTCCACCATTTGTAGAGGTTCAGTCCATAGTCGGCTGGTGGCATGGCACAGGGGCATGGAAGAGGAGAAACAGTTCATGGTGTGTCAGAGAGAAGGCAGTAAGCCTGCCTTCCATCTTTACCTTAATATTTCAACTAGACTATAAGTCTATTGGTGCCACCCACAGCCTAGGTGGGCCTTCCCATTATCTACACCCTGAACAATGCTAAACCAATCAATGGACTAATCAAATTATCATTCCTTAGATCCAGCTACCTCCAAAAGGCCCCACCTATGAGAGCATGAGATTTTGTGGGAACATCTAGATACAAGCCGTAACAGCTGGCAAAGTTTATATCATTTAAAATGTGGTTGTGCCAAGGAGTTAATGAAATCCCCAAGCCTATGCCTTGAGTTCCTTTGAGAACTACAATGGCACTTCAGACTCTGAATATCAGACCAAAACCTTTGTATTGGTTAGGGTTCTCTAGAGGTAGGCTTACAAGGTCAGAGGTGGGAGAGTCCACAATTGCCATCTGTGTTCTGGAAAGCTACAGTATCCTGTAGATGCTAGTCCAAAAGGCTGGAAGCCACAGAACAAGAGAGATCAAGGATGTAGCACCAGTCCAAGATCAGAGGCCTGGAAGCTCCCTGATGACTCTCTGGTATGAGTCTGCATAGGAAAGCTAAAGAAATTGGGGTCTGATGTCCACAGGTGATGGCAGCAGATGCTCAAGTAGAGTGGAGCTTTTCAAAACACAGGCTTTCGTCTTTTCCTTTCATTCCACACAGACTACGAGCTTATTTATTGGTGCCATCCACAGTTGGAGTAGGTGTTTGCCCTCAGTTTGCTGGACTACATGCCAATCATCTCTTAAAACACCTCAAAGATAAACCCAAAAGGGTTTTACTAATCTGCTGGTCATTTCATAATTCAATCAGGTTGGCATATCACAATTAATGTTCGGTCATATCCTTCAAAATACTTTACTACATTTACTTATGCTGTTTTAGTCAATTTAGATACTCTCCTCCCACAACAGAAACATAAAATAGCTAACATTTATTTGTTAACAAAATTGGGCATTTTCCACATGTGTTAAATATTTTACATGTATTAGTTTATTTAATACAACTCAATGAGATATGAGAGTTACTATTAATATGACCATTTGTAGGTGGAGAAATTGAGACCCAGAGAAGTTAAATAACATGTTCCATGTTATAGTTCTAGGTAATACAAGAGTCAAGATACAAATTCTGGCAAACTAGTACCATCTCAGATATTGCACTATTATCTACTAACCACAAGGCTGTGCAGAGGGTTCCTGACTTACGTTGGTTTGACTTTTGACTTTCTGACTTTAAGTGTTGCAAAAGTATACACATTAAGTAGAAACCACCATTTAAATTTTGAATTCCCATCTTTTACCAGGCTAACAATATGTGGCACAATGTTCTCTTGTGGTGCTGGATAATGGCAGTGAGTTACAGCTCCATCAGCCACATAATCACGAGGTTAAAAAATGGATACTCTTCAGTGTACTGTGTTGCCAGCACTTTTGGTATATAAGGGTTCAATAAGTTGCATGAGATATTCAACACTCAATTATAAAGTAGACTTTCTGTTAAATTATTTTACCCAAATACAATATAAGCTAATGCAACCTTAAACATGTTGATAAGGTAGGGTAGTCTCTGCTATGAAGTTCAATAAGTAAGGTGTATTAGATGCATGTTCAGTTTGCAATGGGTTTGCTTGAATATAATCCCATCATAAATGAGGAAGCATCCACATTTCCCTTTCAACTTTTGAAAGCCTGTGTTAGACAACTTTTCATTGCTTGGACAAAAAAATACCTGACATATATAACTTAAAGAAGAAGAGGTTAATTTTGGCTCATAGTTTCAGAGGTTTCAGTCCACTGTGGGTTGGCTCCAAGGCAGGAAGACCATTGTAGCATCATGGCAGTTGGGAAGCAGACAGACAAAGAAAAAGCTTAAGAAAAGATCTAACATTCAAAGGCACACACCAAAAGACCTACAAGGCCTAACTCCAACGAGGCCTAACTTCCTAATAGCACATTCAGCTATGAACTCTAAACCCACTGAGGAGTTTAGAGCCCTCATGATACAATCATCTTTCTAGGCCTCATATCTAGCCTCATGTCTGAATGTGACTTTGGGGAACATTTTAGATCTAAGCCATACAAAGCCCTTTCAGGACTTAATTCAAATGCCAGCATTTTGATGAAGACTTTTCCTCAGATTCCCTCTTCTCCAAAATTAAAAATAAGTTCTTCAGTCTTCTGTATGTCTGTAAAAACAGTTCATTTTACACTGTATTCTAATTTACACATCTCACTGCTCCACCCCAGGCACCTGCACAAACAAAACGTGGATTTCAGGCTAACTGAGGGCAGGGAATATACAGTTCACCATATTATACACAACAAGAGCTTCATAAATGTGTTCTGATTGAATAGGTGAATGCAGAGGAAGGTGGCTCCTGATATTAAATGAAACATTCTAATGGAAATAATTCCTCAGCTGGTAAAGATATTAACATGTTCTCATTATGAAAAATGAGCTTGGTTTCCTTTTCTACCCAAAATTAGTCATAACCAAGATATTCTTCTCCAACCCATATTGCCATATTAAGCAAGCCTTAGGTATATCCAAATAGGAGCTTGAAGAAGGTTATTTTTTTCATACAAGATCTAGCCAGAGAAACAGAAGCACTGCTGTTCATTTCTCTTTGAGATTAAAGCAGAGATATTCCTATCTATTTATTTACTGAATATTTTATTTAATTAAATCCTACATGGAAACTTAAATTATAAAATAGATGAAACTAATCTCTTGTGATTGAGAGAGTCAAGGATAAAGAAATGGGGACTTGAGAATTATTCCATCTCTAAGAGACTCCCTAAGATACCACCATAGAACTTCTAGGACACAGAGTACAGAGTTTTCCCTGAAAACCACATTGAAATGGATGCTAACTCATCAAAAGAGTTTCATACATCATTACTTTCTTACCACTTGGACTGTTATCTATAGACCAAGTTAGGGACTTGGCAGTATTCAATCATTGCCTGTTGACATAATGTAAAGATAAAGTTTGAGAGATAGGAGGTCAAGAAAAGTTCTAGCAGAATCCAAGAGAGCACAGAGAGGGCTGTCATTCCAGATCATCACTGAACATTCAAAAGTTAATGAACCCTGGGCATTGTCCAGAAGCAATGCAGAAAGGATTCAGAGGGCCATATCTCAACATTGCTGCAGATTGATCTTATATTAAAAGTGGAAAGGAATATGGCAATTGTAGGTCATTACTCCAAGATGTTTCATGATTTAAATGTTACCTGGAGTGAGTGGATCTATGAAATATGGGCTTCCTAGTATTGACAGTAATAATAAACTATCCATTAAAACATCAAGAAGAAAAATGCATGCTTGAATTGAAAAAAAATGTATGCTTTCTTAATTTTACATTGGCTCAAGGAATTATTCCATTTTAATCCATAACAGGGATACTGGTTGGCTTGGAGCCAAACTACAGATAGATACAAATGTTATGTGAAGCTAGGTGACATCTTCAGTACTCTGGTTCTCATGCAGTCTTCAGTCTCCAAGGACACTGGAAATCAGTCCCACAGCATGAGTCAAAGGAGAGAGGCAGCTTCTTCAGACAGATAAAATAGAAAGGGAAATAATTACAGGGTTCTATCTATGGCCTTCACATTAGTAGGAACTTCAAGACTCACATATTCCAAAGGCCAATTCTCAGAAATTTAAACATTTCTAATTTTACATTCAGAAAAATATGCTTTGAAGTCCTGGTACTTCCATTTACTATACATGTGACTTATTATTTAATCTGCCTAATATGTATACTGGAGCAAATAATAACTTGATATTTAAATGTAGGTGATAAATTTAAAATATTCAGTCCTTTCAGGTTATTATCAGATTATTAGTTATTCTGTCCTATGTCTGTGAGAGAGTAATCATAGAAAAATATACTAGGGTTCAGAAAACAGTAGAATACTTATAGAAATTTTAAAATAAAACATTGAAATTGTGCATATAGTCCCAAAGGTGGGGAAGGGAAGAGAAAATGACCAAGGAATCCTGATTTGGATTCTTGGGACCAATTTGGAAGCAATGAGTAGAATCCTTGATCCCTCTACACATCTGAGAACAAAACATGCAACTGTAATTGAAAGAGTGAATTGTTGTTGACCTTTGGCTTTCAAAACTGTCATAGGCAGTGAGACCCAAGTCTTGGAAAAAATGTGGCAAAGAAAATACAAAGAAGTTAATAGGATCTCAGAAATTCAAATGCCCCAAATCATTGACAGAGAGGTTACAGGTCATGGCACAGTCAAGAAGAAGTGATAAGGAACCTGATAGCCCTTTAAAATGAGAAGATGGAGATGAGAAGCCTAGGGCAGTGCTGGTGAACCTATAGCACATGTGCTAGAGCAGGAACACAGGGTCCCCTCCGTTGGCACTCAAGCCAAGTCACCCCAGCATCACCTCAGCAGCCGAGCATTGCACAACAGTGCACATAGGGGCCATGCACATGCACAGAAAGGAGTTGCGGTGCCACACAATGATGTCATGACTAGCGACTTATTAGCCATGACTTGTCCGAGGTTTTGCATGGCTGGTCAGTGTGCTGCCAAGGCATATATGTATTTCCTTGTTCTGGCTGTGAGTTTTAATACATTCATTTTTATTAACACAAGATTTTAGCTTCAAGTCTTCTTATGAAAAAGTTAAAATTTAATATATAAGATTTAGGAAAGAGATGTTCTAATTAAGAGACTGAGATTCTTTTAAAGTCGTGCTGTCCCCCTGGCACATTTGTGTCTGCAGTCTCATATTTATTTGGCTGTGAAGAATTTATAAAAACAAGAGCAAGGATATATATGTGTGTATATATATATGTATATATGTATATGTGCATACATACATATATGTATATATGTGTATATACATATATGTATATGTTCATATAGGTGTATATGTGTGTATATGTTCATATGTGTATGTATGTATATATACATATATGTATATGTTCATATATGTGTGTATATATATATATATATATATATATATATATATAGTGGTATCTTGGTCCACAAACTTAATTCTTTCCATGATTCTGGTTGTAACTGAATTGCAGGCATAACTCATTTGGAATGAGTTCTGCAACCAGAATCCTGGAAATAATTAAGTTCATAAACTGAAGTTCCACTGTATTTGCTTGCACTGGCTGTGATTTTAGCGGAACCCCCCACAAGATAGGAAATGCACTCAGATGCCTTTTTCAGAGCAGACCAAAAGCTGCAGGTCAGTGGAACACTGCCCCCTTCTGCTGGTGGTCAGCAAACTCAACAGGAACCCTGACTGAGAATCATTGCCCTAGACAGTTGACTGAGGAAATATCCAATTCTTTAGTGTTAGCTAATAGTGTTAACCATTTTTGGTATAGGGACAGATTTGTATTGGGTGCTTCATTTTTTAAAACTTTTGTGTTTTTGTAGACTGCAAGTCTTGAATACCAAAAAATGACTACAGCAAAAAAAGCAAAACTGAAAACGGATAGTGGAAGATCATTCCAACAGGCCCAGACAGTAATTTGGAATGAATGAATGCAATGTGAAAATGTTATGTATTCTGTGTAGTTATAGTGTTATGTGTTGCACATCAAATGTCAGATGGCACTTTGACACCAACAACCAAAGTATTGCCAAACTTGGTAAAACTGAAAGGAAAGAGTTTCTTGAAGGGAAATTGAGGGAATGTCATTCCAATTGTCTTAGTTTTTGAAACTACCTTTCTAAAACAAATAATCTGACAGCTGTCAGCTTTGAAATTTCACTGTGCATAGCAAAACATGCTAAGCCCCTCTCTGATGGGGATTTTATCATGATGACCATGTTGTCTTAGAGTAATTCCCTTTTTCATGATTTCCCAAACAAGGATAAAATTATGCAATCCATCTCTGAGATGCCACTTAGCAGAAACTGTTAAAGATTGAGGGCCGGTGAGCTGGCTCAGCGGCATAAGCGCCTGCCTTGCAAGCGCGAGGGCCCGAGTTCGACTCCCGGATCCCACATACGAAAAAGGGGCCGGTGATATCGCTCAGCAGCACGGGCGCCTGTTGGCGCACGAGGTCCTGAGGTCGACCCCCCGGTACCCACAAAAAAAAAAAAAAAGATTGAGTCCTGTGCATGGCAATTGATGTTAGTCAACAGCTCACCACTGACAAAAAGCAGCCTGTTACTCTATGTGCTTGGATAAAAGCACCAATATAAATATTCATGCTAAACTAGTAGTAATTTTGCATTATGCTGTTGGTGATGTCATGAGAGAAGAGCTGGTAAAACTGGTTTCTTTGCCTGGAAAAATACAAGGGATAGATATTTACAATCCTGGATGGAAGCTTTTTTGTTACAAGATATAAGACCAGAAAAGTGGTTTCAATTACTAGTGATGGGGCACCTTGTATGGTGGGGGCAACATCTGGTTTCATATAGTTCTTTTTCAAAGAAGCAAAACATCGAGTCCCTCAGTTTCATTGTATTATACATCAAGAAGCTCTTTATGCCAGGAAAAGTAGCAAAAAATTAAATGATATCCTCAAAG
Source organism: Erethizon dorsatum (assembly GCA_028451465.1). Classification (NCBI taxonomy): domain Eukaryota; kingdom Metazoa; phylum Chordata; class Mammalia; order Rodentia; family Erethizontidae; genus Erethizon; species Erethizon dorsatum. The sequence continues at coordinate 118,602,197 of CM051822.1, read as the reverse complement.
ATGACACAAAAATAGTGAATCACATCATGGCTTATGCTCTAAATTTTCAACAGTTTAAGCACTTCTAGATGAGGTTCAGGCACAATATAATGCTTTATTTATGTACAATAATGTCTGGTGGCTGAGCAGAGGATGAGTCTTGGAGAGATTTTTAGCCTTCTTAGATGAAATTTGGCTGTTTATGAATGAAAAAAGGCAAGAATATCCACATCTCACTGGTATGACTTAACAACCTCATGTTTTTTATACATTTTACACTATACTTCAGTATACTGAACAACAACAACAAAAAAAAATCCAAGGTGTAGGGAAAACACCAGATAGGATGTTTTGTGATATTAAAACATTTGAGAGAAAATTGCAGGTTTTTGAAAGAGGCCTTGAAAGCGGGCATACTTTCCAAATATAAAAATGGATCTAAAATATTCTACATTTGCAGACAATGGCATCAGAAAATCTACAAGGAATTTTCTAGCATTGTAGCAGCTGCAAAGGAGAACTTTAGTAACAGATTTTTATAGTTCAATAAGACAAGGACAACCCGTGTTTTCTTACTTCTCCAGATTAAGCCAAATTTGAAGAACTCGATCTTTCCTGCTTACACTGGTTAGGTTTTGGACATCTGGAAACAGAGCTATTGGAATTTCAAGAAAGCTCTATCTGGAAAAACAAATTCTATCACCTGTGTGCAACACTTGAGAAGATAGAGTATAAAGGGATGACACAGGACAGCATAGCTGGTAGTTCTGATAATGAAATCCATAGTGTGGAATTCTCTGCCACATAATTTTAAATCAAAGCAAGCACTTGGGCTTGCTTTTCTTACTTTGTTTGGATCACCTTATGCTTGTTAGCAGCTGTTTTCAGCTTTGAGTTATATCAAATCTGATACAAGAAACAAGACTAACAGATGACCTGAGTACTGCATGTGTTGTTCTCAAACTAATGAAGTAGAAAACAAGGTTTGACAAATTATCAACCTGCATACCACAGCAAAGATCACATTAATAGTGCAAAAGCATGCCAATGCAAATGTTTATCTTTCAATAAAAAGCTGTTTGTATCGTTGAAAGATCCATTATTGTTTTTCTTTTAAGACAAAAGATGTTAATGAATGAGTTATTTTTCATAAATTAAAACCTCTGTATTCAGATTTAATTGCAGTGTTGGCACTTTGTGATAAATAAGTGGGTTTGGAGTTGCAATTTGGGCACTTGGTCTCTGAAAGTTTTACCACCACTGGTCTAGAGAGAACAAGGAACCTATATCAGAGTACCAGGGAAGAAAAATTTTACACAGAGGCATAACCTTGAAAATCTGCCAAAAGTCCCCAAATATTCATCAGAATACAGATCAACACACAGGTATGAAGAAATGATTTGAGCACTATCTAAATTCTTAAAGGGATCAGTGCTTGGAGTTCATCAAGACTGAAAATAGTGTTATTCACACCAGCCAGAATGGGAAAATTCACAATTCACAGGGCACTAGGCAGAGTACTCAGAAAGATGTTGCTTCAGTTACAGAAAAAATCAGCACTAGACTGAACCCTGCTCTAGATCTGCCTAACAAATTATAAAGTCAAGACATGTAAGGATCAAACTCTTTTCAAGTAACTTTATCACCAAACAACACTTAAAACAATGTATGAGAATTCAAAACTACATAAAATTCTATAATTTCTGCATTCAATCAAAGATTATTTATCATACAAAAAGCAGGAAAACATAACCCATAAAAAGAAAAATAATCAAATAACCTGGAACAACCTAGAACTGACAGATGTGTTGGAATTACCAAAGGAAGACATCAAAACAGTTACTTAAATTGTAGTTCATGCATTCAAAATTTAAGAAGAGATGAAAGATATTTTTTAAACAACTCAAATTGAATTTCTAGAGTTGAAATCTACAATGTGTGAGATGAAAAATATACTGGATGGGACAAACACAAACACATTAATGGAACAGAATGAAGTCCAGACATAAACTCACACTTATGAGGTGTGATCTAAAACTACGACGAATGTTTAAATTAAGAAAAAAATTATTACACTAAGTGACATATTGCCATTAATCCCTCTTCAAAATACTCCCCCTCACCTCAAACACACTTACCCCATCATTTTTGCACTTTCTGAAGCAGTTGTAGAAGTCCTATTTTGAGAACATCTTTAGGAGCAGTGATAAAGAATACAGTGAATGCTATTGCTGAGTGCCGTCAATGGAAAGGCAGGCACATATAAATATTAATGTGTCCTCATCTGTCTTATGCACTGGATCTGGCACCATGCAAATTCTGATTCTTCCCCAAAGTCCAAATGACCATGAAATACAAGCATTTTGAATTGATTTCAGGACATCGAGTCAACCATGATACCACAACTGAAGACACTCATGAAAGAGGACTTCAAGAACTACTTCAAAAAGTGGTAAAAACAGTGGGATAAGTACATTTGAAGTGAAGGAGAGTATTTTTCCTTCAGGGTAATAATGGCAGTATGTCTTTTAGTGTAATGAATTAGTTAAAGGTAAACATTCACCATATTTTTTGATCATATGTCATATATAGAAAATTGATTTTGAAAGAGATGCTTTTGCCACATAATGGAGAATGAAATCTATTTAAAGAAAGGATTGTAAAGGGAGTATGGGGAAACTTTTAGGGGTACTGGACATATTTCTTGTCTTTATTATGCTAATGGTTTTATTAGTGTATGCATGTCTGAATTTATCAAATTGGATAATTTAGATATGTAAGTGTATTGTATACAAATTAATAAACTCAAAAAAGCCATTTTAAAAATGAAAACATGAAAAAATAGTACTTAATATGGGTAGATGAGTACATAAGCAATTTAATAAATGAACTGTGTTAGTGGGCATAGCAATGTAATTTAGTACTCCATAGGAAGGCTGTTTGCTTTAACATTAATAGACATTTGTTAAGTGTGGTAGATTAACTAATGGGCAACTTGTAACACACAGATGAACTGAATCAGTGTGGTGCTGGGTGCAGAAGGCCCACCTGAGGATTGTTGCCAACAGCATAAAAAAAGAACTGGAGGGGAAGATGGCACACTGTTGATTCTCCTAGAGAAGCTCGTCATGCTGGTTTTCCTGATATGAAGTCAGCTGTTCTCATCAGAGGAGCTCAGGTCCTTGCTATCACTGAGGATGACTGCAGTTCTTTTCAGAGAAGCTCTGGTCCTTACTTTGAGCATCAATTCCTGGCTCCAGTGCAGATCCCTCAGCCTGCTGGCACAGAGCTTCTAGCTTCTACCACTGACCTTTAGGCCTTCTCAGCCCAGATCCTTGAAACAGACTTGCATGAGACATTGCCATGGGCTCTTGGCCTCCAGTTGGACTCAAGAATGTTGCCATCGGCTCTAGGTCTTCTGCTGGACTCATGCAGGACATTGCAGTGGGATCTAGACCCTCAGTTGGATTCTTTGGGTCTCTAGTGTGTGGACAGATCTCCCACACTCTTTTGAATTTGACTCTTTGGGTGAATATTATAAAATAATCATATAAATTATGTGTCCTGTATTAAATCCTTTCCCTTGTAAACCCTGACTACAACATTAAGTAACAAGGGTTTGTTTGATGTAGTTTTTCTAATGAAAGGAATGAAAATCAGTTTAATAATGTTCATTGGAGAAAATGCCTTATTTTCTTAAAAGTGCAATATCCAAAGGAGTCAATAATGATAAGAATAATTTATATTCTATAGATTTATTAAGCTTTCAGAATGTTTTTTTCTTTTAAAAGTTGGATTTTATACTTTAAGTTGTGATTGATAGGTTTTCAATTGTTTAATTTCTAATTTGGTTTCATTTCTAAGAAATGATCCCAAATCTAGTCATTTTGAGAAAGTGAAATAATTTCAGAAAACCAAAGGATCTGGCAGATCTCACTCTGTTTTAAATAGAACTCTATATAAATCGAATTAAACATTAACTGGAATTTTAGTTTGAAATACATACAAAAAATAAATTTGGAACATATTGTTCACTATATTTGTTATTGGTGCCATATTTTCAAATATTGTTAAAAACCAGAAGAATAGATTTTATAACATTTACACATTAAAAATAATTACATAAAGTATCTTCTTTCTTAGTGGCTAAAATGATATATCAGATAATTCTTAGTAAACAACTGTAAAGTACTGCAAAAGCAATTTTCCCAATCAGAAATTAATACTCTAAATTGGATGTCAACAAATAGTGCTATGAGTATTAGTGGGTGTTTATTGAGGATCAACTATGTGATTAATAACAAAATTGATATGTTTGAGGACATAATATAGGCTCCATGATCAACATTTACATCTATCATCATTTAATCACTTAACAAAGCTGTGAGATACAGTGGTACCTTGGTTTCTGAACTTAATTTGTTTTATGATTTGGGGGAAGACGGCTGCATTTGTGTTTGTGTGGGGAAAATGCCTGTCTGTGGTCGTGTTTGCCACCTGATGCAGAGTTTGTAAATGGAAGCAAAATTTTGCTGGACGTTATTGTTTGTGAAGTGAATTGCTTGCAAACAGAAGTGGTCATGAACCAAGGTATTATTATACGCCTTTGTAATCTCTCTATAACTAAGCTTTCTGAAGATCAGAGATGCACACAACTAGTAAATGGCAGAGCTTCAATAGAAACCCAGGCAGCCTTTACTAATGTTAAAAATCACTATCTATCTACACATATATACACGTAATATTTTTAGTTCTGTTGATTAGGAAATGTATAATAATAAAAAGTATCTTAGAATTTGGTATGGTCACAGCAATATATATCCATTTTTTTTTCATTATCCAGATTTTATTTATTTTTTTTTAAAGACAACAAGTAAACATTCTCATGTATTAACAAACTCAAGCATTAGAGAATGTACAAATACCTTTTGGAGAAAAATATTACTCAGTATAAGATTAAGCCATGTAAAAGCTAGGTAAAAATAGAAGACTAAGGAATGGAATAGTCACAGTGAAATTGCATTTTCATACTAGGGAGACAATACGATGTTTACAGATGTGCATCCAGTTTATTTCGCTTGTGAGTATTTTCTCAAGTTGCATCCATTTACCTATAAAAGTTTCCAGTTTATCTTTCTTTATGGCTGAGTAGTATTCCATTTTATAGAAATACCACATCTTTTTTATCCATTCCTCGGTTAATGGACATTTGGGTTGTTTCCACGATCTATATATATCCATTTTTATGATCTACTTTATAATACTTTTGTAGGGTCTACCTAGTTAATGTTCTTATGATACACCCAGGAGTTTTCACGAATGAGTCTATAAAAGGTCTTAAAAAGTGGAAGTCAGATAAAGTATATGGGGCACCCAATTTAAAGTTGGCATTTGAACCCAAAGTATTTTTGGTCACTATTTCCCTGCCCAACATTTTGTAGAGTATGTCTAGTTTTGACTCTAGTATCTTCTTTTCTTCATCAGTTGTGTTACTTTTCTATTGGTGTAACAAATTACTCCAAACAGAGAGGCTTACAATAATAAAAGTGTATTTTTTAATAGTTCTTCAGATCAGAAATTTGAAATCAATGTCATTGTGCTAAAATTAAATTTTGGCAAGGCTGGTTCCTTCTTTTTGGGGAGGAGTTTTTTGAGACAGGGTCTCACTATGTAGTTCAGGCTGGCCTTGAAGTCACTGTGTAGTCCAGTTTGGCATCAAACGCACAGTGATCCCTATACCTCAGCATATAGAATACTGGGACTACAGGCATTCAGCACCACACTCAGCTAGGTATGGTTCTTTCTGAAGGCTCTGAAGAGAACCTCTTTGTTTTTTCTAGCTTCTGAAGGCTGTCTACATTACTTAATTTATAATCCCTTCCTCAAAATTCTCCAAACTCTTGCTTCCATTGTCACATCTTCTGTTGCCTCTTCTGTGTCAAATCTCCTTCTGCCACCCTCTTATAAGAACACTGTAATTATGGGAGAATTAGTGTTGAAAATTTTCAAGGGAAGAAAATAATTTGCAGAAAGTCTCAAGTTTATTTTGCCATAAAATGTTTCTGTGGAGAATTTCGTGGGTTTAGTGTTCCACCTTACAAATTTTTGAAGATTCTGATATAGTTGCTATGCAGGACTTCTGTAATATGACCATATTTCTAAGTTATGTGTGTGACATCATCCATGCTAGGGGAATGCCAATTGTGAATGAGACTCTTCAGTTTCCATTTTAGGGTGTATCTAACTAAGGACAGATAACTAGGGTGTATCTATCTAACTATCTTAACTAAATAGGACCTACAAACATTTCATAAAGTAGATCATAAAAATGGATTTTCTCCTCCTATTTCTCCCATAATAAGGATGTTAGTACTCATGGGGTATGAGTTCATATAAGGTAGAATAGGGCTAAACAAAGCAAGGATTAGTAAATGTTGCAAAGGGATTTTAAAACACATAACATTTTTATTTATATAAGTCTTTGTCAGAACAACTCCTTTAATCTAGGCTTCAGATGTCATCTTCATTATTCTCAGCATGTCATTTCTAATGTTTCTAAGATTCTGTAAACCATATTATTTTCATTATATTACCATAAAGGCCCCAAGAGTCTATAGTTAATAATGAGAAGGATTGCATAGTAGGAACATTTGATATTCTAACTTTGACTCTGCAACTTCCTAGGCATCTTCCTAGTATCTATCCCTATAATAGGTAAAATCATCATATTATAGGGATACATGCACAACCATGTTCATAGCACCACAATTTATAATAGTTAGATTATGCAAACAGCATATATGTCCATCAACAGATGAATGGATAAAGAAAATGTGGTTATACACAATGGAGTACTACTTTGCCATAAAGGAAGATAAACTTAAAGCATTCATAGGCAAATGGATGCAATTTTAGAGCACAGTGTTGAGTGAAATAAGGCATATATATGTATATATACACAAATAAAGAGCAAAATAGAAGATATTAAATAGAGAGTACAGAGAAGCTCAAATAAATCCCCAAATTACCTATTCTCTGCTATTTCAAAAATATTTTAATGTGTATGCTAATTTGTTTCATTTATACTAACTAGTTTCTCTTAGTTCATTGAAAAGAAAGTTTTATGCTATTATTTGTTTTTTCATAAGCAGGAGTCTTTTTATTCTATGTTTTGTACTCTGAGTAACTTCTTTTAAGATTATGATACACAGTGTACTAACTACTGTTATTCTCATTACTTTGCTATGAAATTTTGCCTTTTTTATCATAGAAGAAGAGTGTTTTTTTATTTTCTTTATTAATATCTACTTGTATTACATATAAATAAAAAAAAATCTGTGGCTCCTTTTTTAGAGAGTGCAATGTTTTGCATATGTGTGCATTGGTCAGTTTTGCATTAGTATAATGAAATACCCAAGGCAATTAACCTATAAAAAGAAAAGGCTTATTGATTCAAAGTTCTGGAACTTCCAGTCCAAGATCATGTGGCCCAATTGTTTTGGGCATTTGGAGAGAGCTGCACATCATGGTAAACTACTTACATCTTGAGCAAGAAGCAAGGAAAGAGGACAGCGTGAGTCCCACAATTTATTTCAAAGTCATGGCCTTAATGACATAAAACCCTTCCACTAGGCCTCACCTCTCCAAGCTCACAGCACCTAATACTGGATCCACAAAGGGACACAAGTCTCTAACATAAGGAACTTTGAAGGACACTATCCATGTTCAAACCACGGCAGTGATGTTTGCAAAACTCTCAATTCTGTAAACTAGGTTCAGCCCTAACTCAAGCTAGAAGGCCATATTGACAAGTGGGAAACTATACAGAACTGATTTGTATATTGAAAATTGCCTTTGTTGGGGCCGGTGAGATGGCTCAGCAGCGTAAGCGCCTGCCCGGCAAGCGCGAGGGCCCAAGTTCGACTCCTGGAACCCACATACGAAAAAGGGGCCGGTGATATCGCTCAGCAGCACGGGCGCCTGCTGGCGCGCGAGGTCCTGAGGTCGACTCCCCGGTACCCACACACACACAAAAAAAAAATTATAAAAAAAAAAAAAAGAAAATTGCCTTTGTCTCTACCCCTCACCAAGCAGCAGACTAGTAATACTTATAACTCAGTAATTGTTTTCTACCTTTGATGATGGGAGGTTGGGAGTAGGTTTGTCTATTGTTATTTTCCAGGCTAAATCTAAGGCAGGCCTTGTGTTCCCAGGAGAGGGATTTCTCAATGATACTGCCCTGTCCCAAAGGGTAGAAGAGCTCTAGTGATCTGGGTCCAACATAATTTCTTTCCCTCCATTATGAACTACATGTCCTTTTTAAAGGACATAGTCATTTAAATACTTTCTTTTTGAAGTACAAATGTTTCCTTTTTTCTTTGACCAGTCACAATGAGTCTGTGACAGTTTTGTGCCCTTCGACTCTATACTGTTGTTGTTGTTGTTGTTTAGGGGGAATGGGTCCAAATGAATATTTTGCCCTTCTTGAAGTGGCAGCCACTCCTCTTCTCCAGGCCTGCATAATTGATCTTCACTTTATCACAGTCCCAGTCTTTCTTGTGAGCACTTCCTGGAGAAAAGCGAGCAACACGGTATGAACTCTGTGCATGAAGCTCCCAGAGCACTATGCCTAGTCCACTTTTAATATTTAGCAACATATTAAAAGAGTTACCTTAATTTATCTTACTTACTTATGTAATAGCCCCATCTTTATATACCCTCCCACGTGTAATCCACTGCTTTCTTAGATCAACTGTATTTCCTCAGATTTCAGACTAGATTGTGTCCTTGAAATCTTAAATCATTGATAAGAAAAATGAAGCACTTTTATATTATCTGTTTTTTTTCTTACTTTTAGAATAGAAGTGACATTCTTTCTAGCTTTCTGTATCATAGGTGTAAAATTCCCATAAAATGACCTCCAGATTTTTACTTGAAGAATGGGGATCCTCACTATTTAATTTCAGCAAAAAGGACCCAGTGTGTACATTTGTATGAGCTCTCATTTATATGGGCAGGATAATCCATTGAATCTCTTTGTTGATTATAAGAATGCAATTCTGTGCCATTCTATTTGTGGATACAAAGGTACTCCCTTTCAACCTGAGACTAGAGAGGAATTTCTCAGTGATCCTGTCCTTTTATAAGGGGTAGAAGATCCCTAATAATCTGGGCCTAACATAGTTTCTTTCCCTCCATCATAAAATACTTATCTTTTTTATAAAATGCATAAAAAGGTCCTAATCCATTTAATTAGTTTTTTGTAAGTACATAATTTTTTCTCTCTTCTGCCAGACCCAATGAGCCTGTGTGTTGAGTAATTGGCACAGTCAACTCTCCTGAGACTGGAATCAGAGTCCTTGACCCTGAAAAGCCTATGGACATTTTAAATCCATTTTTGGCCTCCTCAGAAGATCTCCCACCAAAAAATCTGAACCTGATTACTCATCTGTTTATGAGTAGCATGCAAAATACTGACACTGAGTTTTATGCTAATTTGAATTATTCAAATCTGATAAAATTTATATAAAAATAGAAATAAAGTCTCAGTTAGTTTGGAAAATATTTTTTAAATTGTCAAGAAATATAATTTCAGGGGCTGGTGAGATGGCTCAGCAGCATAAGTGCCTGCCCAGCAAGTGCGAGGTCCTGAGTTCAACTCCTAGAACCCACATAAAGAGAAAAAAGGGCCAGTGATATTGCTCAGTGGCACAAGCACTTGCTTGCAAGTGTGAGGGCCTGAGGTCGACTCCCGGTACCCACATTAAAAAAAAAAAAAAAAGAATTACAATTTCAAGGCTGGCAGGCCAAGTGAATTGTAAACCGTTTACAATTTGCTCCATACTGGTACCGTTGAAACTGATAAAGAAACAAATCAGGCATTGATGTAAGCAAAAAACACTGTTTATGGTTATTAAAAGTTAAGTAAAGCTGTTTTAATAGCTATTATACAGTTATTTTAACATTGACCATATTTGCAACATAAAATAATTTTATACCAGTGTTATACCATCACTTATTCAGTAGCAGAACTTGTGTTGAAAACTATTGCAAGAAAACTAGATCTACTAAAATATCATGAAGAATGCCAAACCACTATAATATCTCATGCTGCTAGCTTAAAAGAGTGTAGTTTGTCTTGAGTTACTTCCATTATTCTGAGCTAAAAAAATAAAAAGTAACATTAGAGCCCAGAATTTTCTACAATAGTTACAAAGCTTTATTTATATTAAAAATGTTATTACTAATTATATAATGTTAAATAAACAAAGATTTCAGGAAGCCACTCTACAGGTAATTTATTATAACAAGTCTATTTTTGCATGGACTATGATACTTAAGTATTGCACAATTGCTCAAATAAATGGATAGTTGTATTTTAGTCAACAGAAATGCAGAAGTGGAAGATTCAAATATCATTACACTGGCTAATCCCAAGACCTCTCTCCAGAAGAATATAAAGTAGAGGTAGTAGTTTTGTTGCTAACAAGCATGTCTTGATTTTGTACATCTCCTGGCTTTCAGCTTACAGGTTCTGTTATATGCAGATGCAAAAGACTGGAGCAGGGAACGACCATGTGGCATCTACCTAGAAAAATATTAACATGTGATCTTGTCAACAAAAGAAAACTTAGCACACCACAGATTCTTCTGGGTAAGAATTTCATGAGAATTTGGCATTTGCTGTCAAACATATATTTAGTATATTTTCTTGTTAAAATTATTTAAATACTGAAGCCTTTAGTAGAATTTTTAAATGCTGTCTTTTTTGTGATTTTTTGTTTTAATTATTGAGTTTAAAATTGAAAGTTCGTCACAAAACTCAGTGAAGAAGAATGAGCCAGGGAAAGAAAAAAGACAAAGGAAAATTCCTGTATGTCATCTAGAGGGTATAAACTTACATTTTATTTTGCATACTTGATGTTCTCCTAGGTGGCTTTGTATATATAAGGCTATATTTTTAAAAAGAATAATAGTGTCTATTTTGGATCCATTATTTTGCATTTATTTTAAAGTAATTTTTTAAATACTTAAGTTCACATATTTAAAAGAATCACATACTATCATAGACACCTTGAAAGTCTTTGGAGAGAATTTTGTCTAATACTACCCATTTTATGAAAGAAAAAATTGAGCTCCAGAGGGAGACAAGGAGGAAAGTTAGTGGCTTCCCATTCAAGGAACTGTCTTTGTATTCCATCATAAATGACATATATCTAAGTAATCTGTTCCACACTTCTGGAATATTATAGAATGAGGCATAGATGACTCAGAGTATGATAAAGATTCTTAACTATTGTTGAACTCTAAAAAATTTCTAGCCATGTAGAACACTGAAAAGCACTCCTTTATCATCACTCTAAAAAAAGCTTTTATTAACTGAAAGAGAATATCTACTTTTAGAAAAATTTTCATTTTCATAGAATTACAGAATTTCTTGGCTGTAAAGATCCTTAAAATTTCAAACCCCTTGAACTAACCTGATTATCCAGATGATGCTAGCATCTCCTCTACAACATTCATACTTAGTGATCATATAGTATTTTCTTTGAAACAATCCACTTTCAAGTTTTGACTACTAAAGAGGTTTTGTTTTTCGTGTTTTGGTTTTTGGGTTTTTTTTGTGGGTACCGGGGGTTGAACTCAGGACCTCACGCTTGCGAGCAGGCGCTTGTGCCGCTGAACAATATCACCGGCCCCTTTTTTCCTTTGTATGCGGGTACCAGGAGTCAAACTCAGGACCTCGCGCTTGCCAGGCAGGCGCTTATGCCGCTGAGCTATCTCACCGGCCCCTAAAAAGTTTTTTAAAAAATTGTGTCAAAATTTATATCCCTTTGATCTCTCTCCCTACTACCTATACCAGAGGTAGTATATTTTTATGACACATAAAAAAAGCCTTATCTCTGTCTTCCATATGAATGGCCCTTCTAAAAAGGAAGATGGACAATATATGGCTTCTCCTCTCCAAGAAAAACAGTTCTGGGACAGATGTCATGGGTCATGGTGGCTTAGAGATAGCAATCTTCACAAAAGGCTCGAAGATGCTCACCAGAATCTGCAGAAACTGGAGGGGGAGGCAGACAAAAATCCCAAATGCAGGAAGGCAACTTGAAGGAAAAGCATAACAAATGAATTGTTTAGGGGTATTCAGAGAAAGAAGCAGGTTTCCTCATTCTTGTCAACCCAGATCTGGTGAACACACATCTTGGGAAATGGTCTAACTCCAGAAGCTGAATACTATAGCAGCAGCTGGGCTGCTGCATTTAGTGACCAGCCTAGCAGTCATGACCCAATGCCCACCTGCTCTAATCCTCATACTATTGGAAAACTGAGCCCACCGACTGAAATATTAGCAAGGAAAAAACCTCCTCAGAATAGGAAACTAAGGAATATATGGGCCAGAGACTCACTCAGAGGGTGATGACTGAGCTAGGACCAATGAACCATAGTGAGAGAAAAAAAAAGGGCACAGTCTTGTCTAGGGACCTGGAACCAGGTATTAAGTGTTCTATGGGATGTTGATACACAGGGACATGTAGGGCCTATGACCTGTATGATCTGAGAACAGAAAAAACACACTTGAACAGTGCCAGAGTCAGCACTGTCCCACTGCTCCCCAAAACACCACCAAGCTCTGTCAGCCCGGTATCCCCCTACCACTCACCCTACAAAACGCCATTGAGCTCAGAACGTGTGTGAAATCCACCCCACTGCTCATGAAAAGCTGCTGAGCTTGATGCTCATGTGAGCTCCCTCCTATTGGCTCCCAAATACTTACAAGCAGAAGACCTCTTTGCCCTTTTCTGAGCCATAAAGGACACAGAATTCATGGGCTGGATAGAGATTCTTTGAGATCCATGGACAGAGAGTGGTAAGAGAAGTGGCAAGGTCAGAAGGTATTGCATGGCACACACACTTGGAAGTGCATGGAAAGAGCAGGCATAAGCAACTGCAGGGATTATCATGGAGGGAAAAGATGGAGATCAAGAAAACCCTTCCAGAAATCAGCAGAAAATTATGTGCTTGACCAGTCCCACTGTGCCCTCTCCCCCAATACAATTAAAGGTGTCCAATCATAAGACTGAGACAAAAACCTCGGTTAGTTATGCCCGCAGGAGCACACATGATACCTAACAACTCTGTCTGCAGAAGGAATGATAAATTGGCCTGGAATTCTGTCTGAACACCCAAGCTCCTTCACTCACTGGGAGGCAGAGAACAAATCATTGAAGAGGATCCAGCTCAAGCACCAGTCAAAACATTCAACATCCTTGTCACAACCACAGAGGACTGGAGTCCAACCACCCAGAACAAACACCAGCACATGCAACTTTATAAAACAAACACTACAAGACACAAAAGATCAGGTAAACATCAACACAATTATAATGGGGGTCCTCAATACCCCACTATCGCAAATGCACAGATCAACTAGACAAAAAGTCAAAAAAGAAATAACAAAGTTGAACCAAACCTTCAAGCAAATGGACTTAACAGATACCTAAAGAAAGTTCCACCTAACAAGAGAATACAGATTCTTTTCAGCATCATGTGAAACTTTCTCCAAAATAGACCACAAACTAGCAAATAAAGCATGCTTAAATAAAATCAAAAGAATTTGAATTACTCCATGTGTATTATCAGATAACAATGTATGGAAACTAGAAATCAATGATAAAAGAAGCCACAGAAATCATGCAAACATACAGAAATTAACAGTATACACTTGACTAATTAATGGATCACAGAAAAAAAATAAAGGAAAAAATTAGAGAGTTCCTAAAATCAAATGATGTCAGTACAACATCCCAGAATTTATGGGACAAAATGAAAGTAGCCCTAAGAAGGAAGTTATATCTGTAAATGCCAACATCAGAAAAGTGAGAGCGGGCCCAAATAAATAGCCTAATGATGCATCTCAAGTTCCTGGGGGGGAAGAAAAATCCAAATCCAAACTAGTAAAAGGAACCAAGGTATAAAGATCAGAGCAGAAATTAATGAAATTGAGACAAAAATACAAAAAAATCAATAAACTGAAGAGTTGATTTAGAGGGAAACAAACAAACAAAAAAAAAAAAACCAGAAAAACCTTTAGCCAGTATTACCAAAAAGAAAAGAAAAGACCTAAATAAATGGAATTAGAAATGAAAAAAATCAAGTTACAATGGAAATCACCAAGATTCAGAAGATCATGAGCAACTATTTCAAAAACCTGCTTCGTGGAAGATCTAATGCCAACACCCTTCAAGCTCTTTAACAAAACTGAAAGGGATGAAATACTCCCAAAGACATTCCTGGAAGACAGTATTAACCTGTATCCAAAACCAGACAAGAATTCAACCAAAAAGAAGAAATACGGGCCAATCTCTTTTGTGGCAGAGTCACACCAAATTTTGTTTAAAGGAGAATTATGGGGGTGTGTAATGCCCACATTTATTTTTTAGAAATGTTTCTATTGATGAATTACTAATTTTAATTTTATAAGTTTTATTATATTAAACAATGTGTACTTCACAGGAAAATAAAATGTCAATAAGACAAAATATTAAATTGTAATATGTAATGAGTATATAGAATAAACATCAACATTTTCAATATCAACTGTTTTTCTGCTTACAAGATCTAAAATATAACAGCAAAAATAAATTCCTATGTGAACTACAATGAAAATACAAATAAAACTCTACCATAATCTGTATTTCAATATAACATGTAAGGCAGTTTTCACACATGAGAACAGCATGTTCCATACATAAGTATTGCTAACATTTACAGCATATGTTCTGTTTTCCTGTCTTCTTTGCTAGGACATACATGATATCTTGCTGGTCTTCCTGTTTTCTTAGGAGGTTTTTGTGATGTTTCACCTGTTTGTTCATCAGTCTTCTCCAAAATTCTTTGGTGGAATTGTTTGGGCAAATACATACTGTTCTTCCTCTGTTGCAATTGATTATTTATCAATTCCAGTCTCAATTCTCTAAGAAAATTTCTCTGTCCGGATATTTTGTCCGTGTTATTTTCTTTGTAAACTATGAAACTACTTATGCCTGACATGCTTAGGATTTAGTAAAACACAAGTATTGACCAATACTTTGTGTTTCAAGTGACATCATAGTTGCTGCATAACTCATCAACAACTTCTACTATGCGTTTGTTTCGTTATGAAATGCGACCATTTCTGGATTCATTTGTCTTGAGGATTCACTATCTTTTTTTTTTTTTCTTGGTTTGGTTTTTTGGGGCAGGGTCTTGCTATGTAGTCCAGGCTAGCCTTGAGCTCACTATGCAGCACTGCAGCTAACCTTGAACTCACAGGATCATTCTGCTTCAGCCCCCCGAGTGCTGGGATTGCGGGGGTGCACCACCATGCCCAGCTTCACTATCAATATTATCATCATGTGGTATCTTTGACGGTATCGATATTACTTTGTGTTTCTTCACCATATAGGAGGCCAATGTTATATCTTTCTGAAATCCAAAGATTGTACTATACATTTCTGTATTGTGAATTTGCAACATTTTTTCAGGAATCTTCACTTTGTGGAGTTGCTCAGAAACTAATCCTGAGCAACTAATCTCCAAATAGTTCCTGTGCTGGTCAACCGGTATGTTTCTTTTTAAAAAATGTAACATCAGTGAGTAACTCATAGTCCAATTGTTGAATGTGACATTTGGATTACTTTTTGAAATAGGTGCAATAAGTAGCTTCAAGTAAAAAATCAAATACCTAGGAATCAACCTAATAAAGAGAGTGAAAGACCTCTGTAATGAAAATTATGGTTCTCTAACAAATGAGATCAAAGAAGACATTAGCAAATAGAAACATAGCACCCATTCTTGGATAGGCAGAACCAATATTGTAAAAAAAAGCCATATTATCCAAAATGACATATAGATTTAATGCAATTCCAATTGAAGTACTGACAGCATTCTTCACAGAACTAGGAAAACAGTCCTGAAATTTACATAGAACCAGAAGATATCCAGAAATGGCAAAGTAATCCTGAGCAACAACAGCAAAGCAAAAGCCATTAAAATCCTAAATTTCAAGTTATTCTACAAAGCTACAATAATAAAAACAGCAGAATGGTACAGGCAAAAAAAAAAAAGCAGACATATTGAGCAATGGAATAGAATTAAGATGAAGAAACAATCACATGTACCTTCAGGCATTTGATTTTTGACAAAGGCATCGAAAACATAAGCTGGAGAAAAGATAGCCTCTTTAACATATGGTTCTGGGAAAATGGGTTATGCACGTGCAGAAGAATGCAACTAGACCCCTATCTCTCACCCTGTACTAAAAGTAAAACCAAAATAGATCAAAGACCTAGTTATAAAAACAGAAACACTGAATCCGCTGGAAGATAAAAATAGGTAAAACTGAAGGCATTAGGCAGAAGCAAGGACTTCCTGAACAGAACCCCAATTGCCCAAGAAGTAATACCAAGAACCAACAAAGGGGACTGCATCAAATTAAAAACTTCTGAACAGCAAAGGAAACAACCGAGTGAAGCAACAACCTGTAGATAGGAAAAATTTTCTGAGGGCTACTCTTCAGACAGAAGACTAATATAAACTCAAACTTTTAAGTTAGACCTCCTCAAATTAAAAGATCCAGTCAAAAAATGGGCAAGTGAAACAAACAGACACTTCTCAGAAGAACTATCTCTGACCATTAGAAAAATGCAAACCACAAGATTCTATCTTAGTGTAGTAAGAATGGCTATTATCAAGGACTCAAAAAAATGCTGGCAAGGATAAAGAATATGTGATATATATACTCAGTACAGTACTTTGCAGCCCTAAAGAAGAATAAGTTTGGGTCACTTGTTGGAAAATGGATGGGTTTTAAGACCATACTAACAAATGAAATAACACAGAAAGTTAAATATCATATGGTTTCTCTCATATGAGAAATCCAAAATACAATTTGAAGGGCAAAGTAAAAGATAGATGATCAGTAATAGAGAGTCAGACTTTGTGAAGATGTAAAGGGGATCTGGGGAAGGGGAAGGAGGAGAAGGCAGGATGGGAGGGGAAGTAAAATGATCAATGTGTGAGATATATATATATATATATATATATATATATATATATATATACCTATATATATATACCAATATATATATGTACCAATTTCTGAAGATGAAAGTAATTATTATGAATAGCAAACAAATACCAGTAAAAGCTTTTAACTTGAAACAAAAAAACTCCGGTTCTGTTGATTCAACATTGCACATATGACACATTTGCAAGAAGATGAATCATAGTGATAAAAATATTTGATATACTCTGAAGGTTCAAATCCTAGTTCAAACCACAACCTACTGACTGATATCGGGATACTTACTTTCCTATGTTATCTGTTCCTTCCATCTGTAAAAGGGATATGTACTGTTGTAAAGATTAAGATAAACTATGTAGCACTGGGATAGATTGGATGGTTATTGCCCCAAATTTTTGATGCCCTCCCTGCATTAAAATTATATATTCTTGGTCTCTGTCATCTAGCCAGGACCTACCTCTGTGGGTGAAGCACATTTCCCTGTTTCAGTGATGTTGGATTTAGTCAAATGACTTGTTTTAGCCAATGGAGTATTAGCAAAAGTGATGTGAGAGGCTTTAAAATACTTGTGTAGTTCGCTCGCTCTTGAAAATCTTCTAAAATAATATGCTCCCAAAGAAGTCAGGGCTGTGGCACTTGCCTGTAATTCCAGCTTTGAGGGAGGCTGAGGCAAGAGGATCACAAGTTGGAGTTCTGCCAGGGAAACTTAGCAAGACCCTATCTCAAAATAAAAAATAAGGGCCAGTGAGATAGCTCAGCGGCATAAGCACCTGCCCGAAAAGCGCGAGGCCCTGAGTTCGACTCCCAGAACCCACATAAAGGAGAAAAAGGGCCGGTGATATCACTCAGCGGCACAAGTGCTTGCTGGCAAGCATGAGGTCCTGAGGTCGACTCCTGGTACCCACATTAAAAAAAATAAAATAAAAAATAAAAAGTGCTGTTGATATACCTCAGTGAGTGGTCTAGAAGAGCCACAACTGATTCAGACTTTTGAGAAGAAAATGGTATTTGTTGTTGTAAGCCATTGAGACTTTAGGATGATCTGTTATTATACCGATCAGTTATTGCCACAATAATACTGCATAATAACCTACCCAAAACTCAATGATGTACAATAATGATAATTTCTAGCTACTTAGTCTACAGGTTGGTAGGAGTTCAACTAATCCAGGCTGGTTCTGGCTGGAATTCACTCCAAAAGCTGAGGGTTGGGTCTGGATCTGTTTCAAATATGTTCCATCTTCCTCAGAGAGCATGTTCATCTCATGAGGAAAGACAGAAGTGTAAAAGAGCAAGCACAAACACAAAAAAATACAGAAAATGCTGGTTTTTTTCTGTCATATCTGATAGCTTAGTGTTGGTCAAAAGCCACATGCACAAGTTCAAAATCCAGAAGAAGGGAAGTAAACTCTGCAGTCCAAAACAAGCCACATTAGTAGCCACACGGTCACACAACCTCATTTAATATCAATGAGTTGAAAAGTATATTCTTCCAATGTATATGGGGGAAAGGAGAAATGAATATCTGCTAAACAATAATTTAATCTCCCACATTTTTGTAGCAAAAATGAATATATGCATTCAGTAGCATAAAGAGTAATAAGCAAATGCTATGGTAATTAAACACCACAATGATTCAAGTTCTTCTCCATCTTGATTGCTTTCCTTTAAGTGCAGTTTATTACTATTTCCCTCAAAAAATAAGATGTCAATAGAGAAATCAGTTCCTTATTGACTTATTAGATGAGATTATCTTCATCCCATTCTATGTGTTCTTATTTTAAAATAGCTTAGGCATTAATGTTTTTCATCACTATCACCTAAAACCCTTGTTCTCTTCTGTACAGACTGATACTAAAACACCTCTTCCCATCAAGTAACAGATCACTTAACTGTATGCATTTTTAAAAGTCCATGTTGCTATATTTAAGTTAGATAGAATCTGTTCACATTATTTTGGATCATGATTTTATCACTTAATACAATCATATCAAACCTTCCTGTCGCACACACATTCTCTACATTCATCCAAGTCATTGTCAGAAACATTATACTGCCAGCAGAGGAGAACGTGACTATTCACCAAGGGAAGCTATGGAATCTCTATTCATAAAAATGGATGTGAAAACTTCCAGCAAAGTAGATCTGAAAACACTGGCAAGTCTCTAAGTTCTTCATTGTTTCTGTGTTCTTGATGAGCAGCTACTGACACTTGTGCTGAGGCCATGAGACTATAAGGAGAGGAGGTGGAAAGCTCAACTCTGGGAGCAAACAAAGATGTTTTTCTGGGAAGGAGCCAGTGAGTCTTAAAAGATGTGTTCAAATAAAGGAGCAACATTGTTGGGTAAAGAGAAGAGAAACATCAGCAGGGTACAAATTCTTTGTTGGTATTGAAGACTTCCTTCCTGTTCATGATACAGAGGATTGACCACTTAGAACTCAGAAGTCAATGTTAGGAATATCTGAAAAGAAAATTGCAAGAAGAGAAACTATTTCTCATAATTCACTAGATCAGTGCTTATATAGATACTGATTTTGTTCTGTTGTTATTTTAAAAAGTAATATGTGAACATGAAGTGCAATAGCATAAAAGAATATATACTGAAAATAAGTCTCCCACTTACCTCCAGTCACTTCTAGAGGCAACATTTGTTATTCAACTTTTGTAATAGCTCTACAGAATTACATCCATGTAAAAAATAAGCATATTCATTTATATATGTTTAATAATCAAAAGGAAGCAGAGCATATGGAGTCATTTAATGCTGAATATTCATTTTGCACCTGGTAAGAGAAGGACATACGAGTTACACATATGAAGCTTCTGAGGTTCACAGAGGCTAGCCGACTTGTCAAGGTCATGAACCTACAAAAGCAAAAGCCAGTTCTGATCTGAAAAGCCATGACTGGGGTAAGACCTACCACTAACAAGCATAAAGGAAAAACATATATTGTATAATTTTGGGAAACTTTTCAAATTCTGCAAATAGGTTGTTGTTATTTAAAGAGGGCACAAAATGGGTTGCAGAATGGTTAGTTGTGACTATGACCCAAACCCATGTCCTACAACACTATGGCAGCTTAAAGAAACAACTGATTTGTGGACTTTATGAGTTGGGGATCTGGTATTTCTCAAAACCCTAAAATATTCTAACTGAAAACTGTCCTCAGAAAAAGGAAATGTTTCAATTTGAAATCCTTAATTAAAACCATATTCATAATTCTAAGTATTTAAAGAGAAAGTTAAAGAAGAAATTTACTTTTGCACATCACAGAGATTATAATAAACACAGACCTTGCCAAAAGCCATGCCTCCAGCTGCACTGAAGAAACATCAGAGTAGAGCAGCACTGCAGCTTTAGCAAGAGAGACTGTAGGCAAAATCATGTATAGAAAGGCAAACAACCATAATGTAAAACTCATGTTGCCTGTTGGAGTCAGTTCTGCAGAAATGCATCTTACACACATACATATACATAAATACACATATGGAGCTACAGTTGTTCCTTGGTACTAACTCACTAACTCACAAACTGTCAGCTCTAAGTCTATTTTCTTGAAGTTCACCAAGGCCATAGATGCATTTTCCATAAAATCATTGCCATTTTTGGGACAAGCTCAATCAACTTGTATCTAAAAGTGATTCACATGGGTCTTTACCCTATATAGCTCATTATTTCAGGGCTTTTCCAGTACTCTATGTTGCTGGATGATGGCTCTAATAAAAGAAGGCATATTTATTTTGCTATGCTTTACATTATAGAAGGAAAAAGAATCCCTCAAAACTCCTGTAATTCCTCAGAAAGCCACAGCCCCAAATGTGATATACCTATTAGAGGTTAAGTACTCACATGTCATCTGCTGGAATGGGAATAATGCCTCCTAGTTTCTGAATGAGAAATGCTGATTATGCCTGCACTATGGAAAGAAGCTTGTGCCATAGCCTAGGAAGAAACAAAGTGCTCTAAAAGAAAACAGAGACTAGGGGGATCTCTTACAGGACACAGCATATGTGAAATACCTTAAAAGAATACTGAGGAAACAGAGAAGAAAATAAACAACATAAGTATACTTTAGACAAAGCATGGCAGCACAGATTCAATTTTATCGTAACATCTATCACTATCTATATGGTGAAGTCTCCTGTATCTTGCTGGCTGAGTGCTAGACCTGTCCACCACCACCTTGACAACTCCACCTGGATAATTCAAAGGCATCTCTATGTAATATGTCCAAAGTTGGATTCTTTCGTCCTCTTCTAAATATGCTCTTTTTTTTCTTCAGAGTTACCTCTTTGATAAAGAACATCACTCTCCCAGTTGCTAACAACAGAAAATGGGAAATAATTCTTGACTTCTCTCTCTCCCTTTCCTCCCTCAGCTATTCAATCTATCACCCAATCTCCTCACTTATCTACTTCTTTCCTTACCACAGTCAACACTGTACTCCACTCTCTATAATCTCTCCTAGGAGTATTTTCATTAGCTTCCTAACTGATATTCCTGCCTCTCCTCTCTTCCAGTTCATTCTTTTTTTTTTTTTTTTTTTTTTGTGGGTACCGGGGGGTCGACCTCAGGACCTCGCGTGCCCGCAGGCGCCCATGCCACTTGAGTGATATCACCGGCCTCTTTTTCGTATGTGGGTTCCGGGAGTCGAACTCGGACCCTCGCGCTTGCCGGGCAGGCACTTAAGCCGCTGAGCCATCTCACCGGCCCTTCCAGTTCATTCTTAACTTGGATCCAGAGTGATATTTTTCAATAATGTAAAACTGATTCACTCTCTTCTTTGCTTAAAAACATCAGTGATTTCCCATTATCATTAGGATAAAGCATCATGTTTTTAACATGGGCTGTAAACCTCTGCATGCTCTGATCTTAATGTCCTTCTCCAGCTTCATTGTAGCTCCTCAAGCACTGATTCCTTTTATGTTCATTCTAATCAAGTTAAATGCTTAATCACTAGGATATATTAGAATCTCTCTAACTTCAGGGTCACTGAACTCTTTCTTCATACTGAAACATTCTTTTGCTCCTAATTACTTTGTCTTGCTTATCTTATTTATCTACCAGAAAATAATCTCCATGAGAGCAAGTACCTACTATTGTGTCTTGTTCAACTCTGCCACCCTAGCACCTAGAGCCATCCATGCACATAATAAATGCTCAATAAATATTTATTGGATGAATTAATGCATCTTTCCAGTCTCAGTATAAACATCACTTTCTCAAGGAGGTCTTCTACAATTCCAAGAAAAAATATTAGATCTTTTCATCATACACCAATTTTGCATGCTATACATGTGCTGCAACAACTAGGCAATAAGTTGGAGAAATTTATTTCCCTTTTCTCAGTGATCACAGTCCTGTGATGCCTGTTGTCCAGGATCTACAACCTATCTTATGTCTTTTTATCCAGCTTTTTTGTTCTTACATAAGTGAGGAGGGTAATTCTGATTCTTATTATTTAATCTTGGCTGGAAGTGAAAGTTCCAGGTCAGTTTTAAAGACTACAACTCACATTCTTTCTCTTGGAATTACTACATATTAGCATTCTCTGTGGTTTGGATTCTACTTCTCCCTAAAGCTAGCCTTCTTTCCTTAATACCCTCTTAAACTTAGAAGGTAATTTCCACTGAGCTAGGACTTTATTTTTTTATTACTATATCTCCAGAGCCCAGAGCAACATGTGGAGAATATTGCAGATATAATAAATTAGATGTTGAGTGAAACTTGCCTCCTAAATACCATTGCTTTTTGTGTGGCTGCTACTTAATCAACAGTAGGACACTGGCCTCTGCAAATCACAATCCTATAAAAACTGGTACATTGGTTTTGGAAGTGAAAAAAATTGCACAATTTTGATTACCACCACTTCAAAAAATTGCACATTTAATTTTTAGATATTTCCATTCTTTGATTACTCTTAAAAATTAAATCCTATTTATTTAATTTATCACATTCTTTACTTTTAAAAATAGGTAACATTTATTTTCAGTTATGATTTCCAGCTACTAAACTAAATTGTAACTGATTTAATCCTCTCAAAACTTATGAAATAGGATATATTACTCCCATTTTGGTAATGAGAAAACAGCACAGAAATGTTATGCTAAACATCAAGATAACAGCTGAGAACAAAACGTTAGCCAGGATTTTGACACAGATAATTTGAGATGTGCACTTTACCTAAAGTGCTTATACTGCAAACTAGTATAGTACTTCCTTCTTCCAAATAAAACTATAAGTGTCTCATAGTAAAAGACATCTATTTTTTATATTGAAATTTAACATTAAAATCACAGTGACAGAAAGCATGTATTTCCTTAAAACCTGGGCTTAATATGTGTTACTATAAAAGGACACAAATTTCAGTTTCAAGCTTATCACTCAGGAGTAACAAGGAAATTCAGTTGGTCAAATAAATTTTATTTGATAATAAAAGGATTTTAACTTATGCTCTAAAAGGAATTTATACACTAGGTTCATATAAAAGGTATTTCACAGTAAAATAAACCATGTTTTCAAGCATGACTTTTACAAAACATTCAACTCTCTATTATAGGGATATATCCAAAACTATTAATAAACTTCAGAGGTATAATAACAACAAAAACTTAATGAAAGCATATATGTAGGCAAATGAAGTAATGAAATTCAGGTAAACAGTCATCTATTGGTTTTATCTGGTCTGAGTACATGACCTGAGATTCATGGTAAGTAGAGAGAGAACATATCTTTAACTTTTATTACTAAGGGTCTCATTAAGTACTGGCAACAGTTGTATAAGTGACATTTCTAGTAAAGTGAAGATATTCTATTTCTGCTGTTGCTCAAAAGAAAGTCCAGGCTGACCTCAAGATGGTGGATGAGTAAGAAGCAGGCAGCAAAACTCTCTCTAAAAGTTACCATTGGAACACGGGAATATAGCGACCCGGAAAGCGCAGGAGGGGGGGAGATGCCTCCCCGAAACCCAGAGAAGTTCTGAAGCACAATCTGGGACCCCCGGCACCAGTGACGGGTGACTTCCAACAAAGAAGAAGGAAAGAAGGAGCAGACCACACGCGCGCACCTTCTACTATCCCGGGAGTTGCAGCACCGCGGAAGCTCAATTCTACGGACACACGGTGGCAGCTGCAGCCCAGGGAGCCCCCACGGAGGATCCTGAGACAGCGGCAGGGCAGGGGAGCGGCGGAGAACGGCGCTGACCAGCGGTGAGTGTCTCTCAGCCACAGCTACCTCGCGCCAGAGAGCGACCAGACGGGCGCCATTGTGGGGGGTGTGGCGAAACTCAGAGCGGCTCGAAAACTGCTCTGGGAACTTGTGCTCTGGACAGGGCAGCACGGGGCCTCTCAGGCCCACGAAAGTGTGCTGAGGTCAGCAGGCGAACGAGACTGGACTCTCAGCCACACCTGTCCCGCGCCAGAGAGTGACTGGCCGGGCGCCATTGTGGGGGGCGTGGCGAAAAACCAGAGCAGTGGGAACCAGTGCAGGGAACCCGCGCTCCGGACAGCGCGCTGAGCCTCTCAGGCCCAGGGATGTGAAAGGGCGCTGAGAGCGGAGGCGAGCTAGACTGGTCTCTGCCTGAAAGTACGCACCTCTGCTCAACGCCCGCCAGAGGACGCTCCTGGCTTACTGGGACGGACCTGCACAGAACAGGACTCTGTCACCACAGGGAAACTGCCTACAGCAGAGTCAACACCTGGAACTGATTCTTTTTATTTTTTTATTTTTATTTTTATTTTTTATTATTTTTTTTCTCACTGATTTGTTTTTTGTTCTGCCGAAGGGTTTTTTTTTTCTTTTTGTTTTGTTTTGTTTTGTTTTTTGGTGGGGTTTTATTTTTGATCTGTCTGTTTTATTGTTTTTATCTTCGTTTTTGTTTCTGTATGTGTATTTGCTCTTTCCTTCATTATTCTCTCTGGTTTTTTTATATGAGTGTAAATAGCGCCTCTAACTTCTTTGTGATTGTGGTTGTGATCTGTTCTTCCTTTTAGACCTTCCTTCTCTTTCTACCACCTGTCCTCTGCACTAGTGTCCCAATTTTAGTGGGATCCCTCTTGGTCCTCTAACCTTACATCTAATTCCTTCCTCTTCTCCCAATACTCTATTTCCTCCTTAACTCATTTTAAATTTAAACTCCTCAGGGGAAAAATTGCCATACACAGGACTTGTATACTGCATATAATTTTTCTGGTGTGTTTTAGATTTTGTTATATAACCGCAACTCTATACAGCTAAAAGAGGTAAATAACTGGTTAGCTCAGTCTGTCATTTTCTAGGCTGTGTTTGATGCTTTAGTTAACATTATAGCCAAATGTGAAATAATTGTTCTAAACATCTTTCCTTCCTGATATTTCATGATTGAGATTGACTAAGGGACACAGAAAATACAGTGGCACAGTACCAAAGAATCAAGGACTGGGCCAAACAGGTAGCAACTTCACATACCCAACGAATTGAAGAGGTAGGACCTGGCAGAAAGCTCAAAACCTAAAAGCAAGCTCCACTTGGAAGATACTGCAGAGAAGTAGTCATCTTCTAAAGATCTTAAACACTAGCAATAAAGTAACCTACTATAGGTAATTTGCAAACATCACCCCAGGAATTAAAGAAAGAAAAAATGAGACGACACTTAAACAAGATGCAACCCCACACATCCAATTCACCAAAGGCAAACCTAGGGAGCAACGAGGTGGGACAATCCGAAAGCCACCCACCTGGCCTATCTGAAGTGGTAACAACAAAGCAACTGAATGAGGTTCTGGAAAAAATTAAAACAGAAATAATCTCACAGATAACTGCAGAGATAATGTCTACAATGAAGACCATGCTTAAGGACACTATAGCTGATACAGACAAAAAAATAGATGAACTTAAGAAAACTATAGAAACCATGAATGCTCAGCATAGGAAAGAAATGGAATCCATAAGGCAGATTCAAGCAGATACCCAAGAGATAAAAAATTCCATTGAAAGTATTTGTAGCAGAATAAGCCAATGCGAGGACAGGATCTCAGATATAGAAGACAGGCTTGCAATTAGTGATCATGAAATGGAAAAATTCTTAAAAATAGCAAGGGACCATGAAAAATCAATTCAGCAGCTGCTAGATGACTCAAAGATAAACAACTTAAGAATAATTGGAATAAATGAAAAAGCAGGAGATAGCATCAACGACATTAAAACCTTGTTCAAAGACATAATCAGGGAGAACTTTCCTGGAAGAGAAAAGGAATTTGACACCCCTATAAGTGAAGCTTTTAGAACACCAACTAGACATGATCAAAAAAAAACTTCAGCCAGACATATTATAATCAAGATCCCAGAAATTCAACAGAAGGGCAGAATCTTAAAAGCTGTTAGGGAGAAGAGACAAATCACTTATGAAGGAAAACCCATCAGAATCACAGCTGACTTTTCAGCACAAACCCTCAATTCAAGAAGAGCTTGGAATGATGTATTGCAAGCTCTAAAGGAAAATAATTTTCAGCCCAGATTGATGTACCCTGCAAAACTATCTTTCAAAATTGATGGAGAAATAAAATACTTTCATGACAAAGAACATCTGAGAAAATTTATGACCACCAAACCAGCACTCCAAAACATTCTGAAGGACATTCTAGAAAGAGATAGGAACCCCAACAGAAGGAATCCACCAGGCAGGGCAAATAATTAAATAGCCGGAAAGCGGAAAAACAAAGAGTGGGAACCAACAACAGGAAAATATCATGACAAGTCAATACATATCAGTTTTAACCATCAATGTTAACGGTCTCAATTCACCAATCAAAAGGCACAGACTGGCGAAATGGATCAAGAAGCAAGATCCAACAATATGCTGTATACAAGAAACACATTTAATTCAGAAAGAAATTCATAGACTGAAAGTCAAAGGATGGAAAACAGTACTCCATGCCACAGGAACCCAGAAAAAAGCAGGGGTAGCTATTCTTTTTGCAGACAAAGTGAACTTCAAGCCAAGAAGGATTCAGAGAGATAAAGACGGTCATTACATCCTTGTAAAGGGAACAATCCAAGAGGAAGAGATAACGATCATAAATATATATGCGTCAAATACCAATGCACCCAGCTATATAAAACAAGTACTAAAGGACATGAAAAATCAAATAAGCACTAATACAATTATATTGGGAGATCTCAATACTCCACTGTCACAAAAAGATAGATCAACTGGACAGAAAATCAATAATGAAATAGTAGAACTGAACCAAACTTTTGAACAAATGGACTTAGTAGATGTCTACAGAGTGTTCCATCCCACAACATCAGAATACACATTTTTCTCAGCTGCACATGGGACGTTCTCCAAAATAGACCACATACTAGCTCATAAAACCTGCTTAAGTAAATGCAAAGGAATTGAAATTATCCCATGCATATTATCAGACCATAGTGCAATGAAATTGGAAATCAATGGCAAAAGATCCCACAAAAACTCCCTAAACACATGGAAATTAAACAGCATCCTCCTGAACAACCAATGGGTCACAGATGAAATTAAAGAAGAAATTAGTCACTTTCTACAACTGAATGACAATGACAGTACAACATACTGGAACTTATGGGATACAATGAAAGCAGTCCTAAGAGGGAAATTTATAGCATTAAATACTTATATCAGGAAAATAGAGCAAGTGCAAATAAACAACTTAAGGGTGAACCTCGAGCTTCTAGAAAAAGAAGAGCAGGTTAAGCCAAAAGCCCGTACAAGGGAGGAAATTATAAAGATCAGAGCAGAAATTAACGTATTGGAGAATAAAAAAACAATACAAAGAATCAATGAAGCAAAAAGTTGGTTCTTTGAAAGAATAAATAAGATTGACAAACCCTTATCCAACCTTATTAAAAAAAGAAAAGAAAAGACTCAAATCCATGCAATTGAAAATGAAAAGGGTGATATCACGACGGACCCTGCAGAAATCCAGAAGATCATCTATACCTATATTGAAAATTTATATTCTACTAAGATGGAAAATGTAGAAGAAATGGACAGATTCCTAGATTCGTATGAATTACCAAAGCTAAATCAAGAAGATTTAAAAATCCTAAATAAACCAATATCAACCAATGAAATTGAAGATGTAATTAAAAACCTCCCAACAAAGAAAAGTCCAGGCCCTGATGGATTCACTGCCGAATTCTACAAGAAATTTAGAGAAGACCTAACGCCCCTACTTCTCAAACTTTTCAATGAAATTGAAAGGGAAGCAGTACTCCCAAATTCATTCCTGGAAGCAAGCATTACCCTGATACCAAAACCAGAGAAGGACCCAACTAAGAAAGAGAACTACAGGCCAATCTCCCTAATGAACATAGATGCAAAAATCCTTAATAAGATACTGGCAAACAGAATCCAACAAATCATCAAGAAGATTATACACCATGACCAAGTTGGATTCATCCCAGGGATGCAGGGATGGTTCAACATACGTAAATCAATAAATGTAATACAGCATATTAACAGAACCAAAGACAAAAATCACATGATCATCTCAATAGATGCAGAAAAAGCTTTTGACAAAGTCCAGCACCTTTTCATGATAAAAACCCTACAGAAAATTGGAATAGAGGGTCTTTATCTCAATCTGGTAAAAGTTATCTATGACAAACCAACAGCCAATATTATACTAAATGACCAAAAACTGAAAGCCTTCCCTCTAAAATCAGGAACAAGACAAGGATGTCCACTGTCCCCACTCTTATTCAACATAGTTCTGGAAACTTTAGCCAGAGCGATTAGACAAGAGAAAGAAATAAAAGGAATAATGATTGGAAAGGAAGAAGTTAAATTATCATTATTTGCAGATGACGTGATACTCTACACAGAAGACCCCAAAAACTCCACTAAAAAACTGCTAGATTTAATAAGCAAATTCAGTAGTGTAGCTGGATACAAAGTCAATACTCAAAAGTCAATAGCCTTCCTGTACACAAATAACAAACTTACTGAAAGAGAAATTAGGGAAACAATACCTTTCACAATAACATCCAAAAAAATGAAATACCTAGGAATCAACCTCACAAAGGATGTAAAAGACCTCTATACTGAAAACTACAGTACTCTGAAAAAGGAGATTGAAGAGGATATCAGAAAATGGAAAGATATCCCTTGCTCCTGGATAGGAAGAACCAATATAGTGAAAATGGCCATACTTCCAAAATTGTTATACAGATTTAATGCAATTCCAATCAAAATTCCAACAGCATATCTCACAGAATTAGAGAAAACAATCCTAAAATTCATTTGGAATCAGAAGAGACCTAGAATAGCAAAGGCAATTCTGGGCAACAAAGGCAAGGCAGGGGGCATCACAATCCCCGACTTGAAATTATACTATAAAGCTACTGTGATAAAAACAGTGTGGTACTGGCAAAAAAACAGACCTGAAGATCAATGGAACAGATTAGAAGATGCTGAAACAACCCCAGACATACTAAGCCACCTTATCTTTGACAAAGGTGCCAAATACATTCGCTGGAAGAAAGATAGCCTCTTTAATAAATGGTGCTGGAAAAACTGGCTCTACACATGCCGAAGATTAAAACTAGATCCATATCTTTCACCATGCACTAAACTAAATTCAAAATGGATCAGAGATCTAAATATTAAAACAGAAACATTAAATCTGCTGGAAAGTAGGATAGGTAAAACCCTTGGAGACATTGGTGTAGGCAAAGACTTTATGAATAAAAACTCAACCGCACGGGAACTATCCCAAAGAATCAATAACTGGGATCTCATCTTATTAAAAAGCTTTTGCACAGCAAGAGAAACCACCAACAGAGTGAAGAGACAACCCACAATGTGGGAAAAAATGTTTGCCAGCTGTTCCTCAAACAAAGGATTACTATCGAGAACATATAAAGAACTCAAAAAAATCAGACCTCCCAAATTTAAAGACCCACTCCAAAAATGGGCATCTGAGATGAATACACATTTCTCAGATGAAGAAATACTAATGGCAAACAAATATACAAAAAAATGTGCAACATTACTAGTCATTCGAGAGATGCAAATTAAAACAACACTGAGATACCATCTCACCCCAGAAAGAATGGCTACTATTAAGAAATCAACTAATAACAAATGCTGGAGGGGCTGTGGGGAAAAAGGAACCCTTCTTCACTGTTGGTGGGAGTGTCGACTGGTACAGCCACTGTGGAAGTCAGTGTGGAGATTCCTCAGAAAACTAGGGTTGGAGGTCCCGTTTGACCCAGCTATTCCCCTTCTGGGCATCTTCCCAGAAGAATTAAAAACATCGTACCACAGCGATATATGTGCACCCATGTTTATAGCAGCACAATTTGTAATAGCCAGATCTTGGAAACAACCCAAATGCCCATCAACTGAGGAATGGATAAGAAAGATGTGGTATTTTTATACAATGGAGTACTATTCAGCCATAAAGAAGGATAAACTGGAGACTTTTATAGGTAAATGGATGCAACTCGAGAAAATACTCATAAGTGAAATAAACCAGAAGCACATGTGTAAGCATCGTATTATCTCTCTAGTATGAGAAACTGAAAGAGTAAATAAGATCCAAAATGTACAATAGATATGGTGAATCAAAATGAAACTGGTCCAAATGAAAGAGAGACTGGAATAGGGAAAAGAAAGAAGGGAAAGGGAAAAAAATTGTATATATATATATAAGATGGTTAAGATAGATACACTACCATTTTTACTTAGTTCATTGAAGAGTAAGGTTTGTGCCAATAATGTTTGGACAATTGAATGCTAATGTCTGGTGTCCTGAATAACTAACTTAAAGATAGTAATACGTAATGTATTAACCATTGTTACCCTCCTATTATGTTGTTTTGAAAATTTGTTCTTCTTTTGATTTGTTTTGTTTTTTTCTTCTCTTTAAAATAAAAAAAATAAAAAATAAAAATAAAAATAAAATAAAAGAAGGTCCATATGCTGGAATGCTAATGTATAGTTGGCAAAATCACCACATGATCATAACTAGAACTATTCACCCCAAATCTGCATAAAGGTGGATTTAAGAGCAGCTGTAAATAGACTCAACATTTTCCTCAGAAAGTAAATTATAAATGATGAGTTCTAGCCAAGAAAAATCTGTTAATATGTGTACCAGTTAAATGCACTCACACATTATTTAGCAAATATTTATAGAGTGCTTGCTATGTGTCAGGCTATGTACTAAGTTCACTGGTTGATATGGGAGGCTCCGTCTCTGGGTGGCCCTAACCAGAACTGATTAACTCACTTGTAACCAATACCCTAGCATAGCATATTCCAAAGTTGGCACCATCTTCATGATTTTAGTTATAGCTTCCTACTGTATGTACTATTATTTACTTAATATTTTTCTCCATATTGACACTTTTTTTGCTTCTCAAATTTTAACATGAATTCCTCACTATAATTAAAAAACATTATCGTATGCTAAAAATACCATAACTGACACTTATTGAGTAATTCCTAGTGATTGGTACTATATTGAAAACTTTATACTTTAAATTTTTATTTTGAAAATTATACATACATTTCTGAAATTTGAGAAATTCTGTGTCAAGCAAGCACTGGTGATTATATGTCTCGTGCTCCACCAGAAATGGGCATAATAATCTCTCTACTACAGGAATAAAAGACATTCATTCTGTTATATTCAGAGAGCTAGGAACAGAGTAGAGCAGGATGCCCTTGTGTTCCAGTCCTCTTAGAGCCATCTAATTTCATTCCTTTTCTTAGTGAGGGAAAAAAGGCTCTACAGAAAATAGGCCTTCTTCATCATTCAGACTACATACTATTTTCCTAAGCGCTCATTAATCCTAGCTCACAGGAAAAGACCTAATAAAATTCCTAAATAAATGATAACAGTGGTAGAAGGAAAAGAAAGATTCACTCTAAATGTTTAATATTTCCCTCCTAAATAGAGGTGGGACATAAACAAAGAGAAGTAGATTGGTAGATTTTTGTCGTTTGGGCCAAGATTTTACATTTTGACATTTAATATTTTGCAACTTCAATG
The DNA here is from genome assembly GCA_028451465.1 of Erethizon dorsatum. Lineage (NCBI taxonomy): Eukaryota > Metazoa > Chordata > Mammalia > Rodentia > Erethizontidae > Erethizon > Erethizon dorsatum. Next base: position 118,570,128 of record CM051822.1, on the reverse strand, counting down.
AGCTCCCCTTTAATATTGCTATCTTCCCAGTAAAAACAGTTTCAAATTTTATTAATGAGGCGCAATGGATTCCTGCTTACAGTGTTGACACATCTATCAAAGATAGGCAACAATTTACCTTCTTGGCTAAAAACTTTCCGGGATGCTTTGCATAGGCTGTTTTAATGCTTGGGACCTGCTGTATTAAACCTGATGCCTAAGTGCTTCAACGTTCTGACTATATACCACAAGAATGTGTTGGGAGTGTGAATTTAGAATGCTTTCAGTCAAAGAATTAATTATTTTAAACAAAATTAAATTCCAAACCATAATTATCTTACCTTTACATAATTGCCCTTATATGCTTATATATATATATACACAATTAAATATATACAATTGTATATGTATATATATATATATATATATATATATATGTATATACACAACTATATACTACGAAATGCTTTCCAACATGCTTAAGAATCTACGTTATTTTAGCTAAAAGGTACACAAGTTTTTTTAAGGACCAAGACCCAGTAATAACAACAATTTTCTGGATGTAGGAAAGAAGAGTATCTAGTTTTATTTTGCACCTCTGTGAGAGGATAAGGGCCATATTTGGGCACAGCTACTAACCATCATTTTCCTATAAATTATGCTAGGATACAACCAAGAAGGTTATGCTTTACCTGTCTATAAATGAACATACAGAGATTATGATTACATTTCAATAAGCACTAAAGTACAAACTGGGTACATCTTTAAAATATTTAAAAGAGAAGCTAAAATATATGTTTTGGCATGGATGAGAGAATTAGGAAATGCCTAGTCATTTCTGCTGAGCATGTTAAATTAAGGCTACTGGTAGTTTTTAACATTTGTTTTTTTTTGTTTTTTTTTTTCATTCAAAGTATACAAATTACTTTAACCTCTGTAACCATGGTAAAATACTGGAAGCAGAGCATAAAAACTGAAAGGTGCTAAAAGTTTGGGTGAAGAGTCAACTATAAAAAGACAAATTAGTATCCACATTATGTACAAAAAAGCATACACAATTTATAAGCAGCTTATTGAAACTTTAGCACGAAAACAACCTGAAAAGTACCCCTTAGATATCAATATTAAAATATATATATATAAGATTTTATGAAGATGTTTATGGATAATAATTCCCTTTCCCCCAAGATTATTTTTGCCATGTTTATGCTTCTCCTGCCATGTGGTATTTCAAATACTAGAGAGAAAATGTAAATATTCATATAATGAACATATATTCTATATATGTACTATATACGTAAATGTACCCTCAACCACATAAGGTAAAAAAATCATTGCTTAAATAAAAGGCATGCTAATCTTAGCTAACAATATATTTTTAAAATACAATTTTATTGTGTTCAAATTGCCCATCTTCAAAGAATTTATAGAAATCTATTATATATAGTGCTGTAACAATACAGAAACACATACTTCCTAGCCATGGGTTTAAGGTTTAGTAAGGTACAGAAGCAATACATATTAATGACTCTTATACACAGCCTAGTAAGGAAGTGTACCATAGGGAAAGCTCATGCAAAGGAAGGTTCAAAGGAAATAAAAAAGCTCATTAAATGATACACTGAGATTCATTTACTCAAGGAATTATGGAGCTCCTATCACACTATAGTGCTAGGTACAGGAACGACCTAATGGGTAAACGAAATCAGAAGTAGAGATAACAGAGGAAGTAAAGGTTGAGAGGATGAGAAAAACATATGTCAAAGAGAGAATATACATAATGCAGAGTAACCAAGTACTGCTCTAGGAGTGCTTCCATCATCAAGTAGTGAAACAGGGGCCAGAGCATTATTTAAATGGGAGAGTGATAGGATGAATAAAAAATCTGGTAGATTTAATGGTATAAATGTTTAAAAACAGTAAAATTTATTTTTAAAAGAATTTTAAGTATCATTTATAAATAAGCAAATACAAATATCCATTTCTTTCTTATAGTTGCCCTGTGTGCTCACACATGAGGTGAAATCAAACCATATGGAGAAAGATTCAATAAAAATATATTACATTAAGAGATATATTGCTTTTACTCCCCCTGCAAATATTCCCCCTTGCTTTGAAAACACTTACTCCATCCTTTTTCAATGACTTTTATTGTAATAAGCTTTTTTCTTATTAAGTTTATTGGTACATTATAGATATACATAATGATCACATTTATCATAGGGAATTTGTACCTGATCATTATATATCTTGAATCCTCTTTTTTTCCCAATCAAATCCCCTACCTGAAACCCTTCTTTCCCTCCTTATTTACAAAGCTTTGTTTCCATTATATCCTTCTTTTATCTTTTTTCTTTTTTCCTTCCTTCCTTTCCCCCTTGCCCTCCATAGTTCCTCTTTCTTTTGAAAACTTTCTTCCTATTTTACAATACCTTTTATACACTTTGGTCCTTATTTACACATTTGGTATCTCACACCACAGAAACAATGTGATATTTACACAAGTGTGTCCAATTTATTTCATTTAAGAGTATGGTCTCAAGGTGCATCCATTTACCTAGAAATGTCTCAAGTTTATCCCTTCCTTGTGGCTGAGTAGTACTCCATTGTATTAAAAAAAATACACCTTTTTTATACATTCCTCAGTTGATGGGAATTTGAGTTGTTTCCATGATTTAGCTATTACAAACTGTGCTGCTATAAACATAGGTGTGAATATATCACTGTGGTATGATGGTTTTTTTTTTTGTGTGTGTGGGTACCGGGGGTCGACCTCAGGACCTCATGCGCCAGCAGGCGCCCGTGCCTCTGAGCGATATCACCGGCCCTTTTTTCGTATGTGGGTTCCGGGAGTCGAACTCGGGGCCTCTCACTTGCCAGGCAGGCGCTTACGCCGCTGAGCTATCTCACCAGCCCTGGTATGATGTTTTTAATTCTTCTGGGGAGAAACCCAGAAGGGAATAGCTGGGTTAAATGGAACCTCTAATCCTAGTTTTTTGAGGAATCTCCACACTGATTTTCACAGTGGTTGCAGCAGTCTACACTCCCACCAATAGTGGAGAAGGGTTCCTTTTTCCCCACTGCCCCACCAGCATTTGTTATGATGTTATTTCTTGATAATAGCCATTCTTTCTGGGGTTGAGATGGAATCTCAGCATAGTTTTAATTTGCATCTCTTGAATGACCAGTGATGTTGAACTTTTTTTCATATATTTATCTGCCACTTGTATTTCTTCATCTGAGAAGTGTGTATTCATCTCAGATGCCCATTTTGGGGATGGGTCTTTATATTTAGGGGGTCTGATTTTTTTCAATTCTTTATATGCTCTAGATACAAGTCTTTTGTGTGAAGGATGACTGGCTACATTTTTTTCCCACTCTGTGGCTTGTTTTGTCACTCTATTGGTAATTTTTTTTTGCTGTGCAAAAGCTTTTTAATAGGATGAGATCCAAGTTGTTGATTCTTTGTAGTATTTCCTGTGTGATCGAGGTTTCATTCATGAAATCTTTGCCTACATCTGTCTTCAAGAATTGTATCTATTCTATCTTCCAGCAGATTCAGTGTTTCTGTTTTAATATTTATATCTTTGATCCATTTTGATTTTAGTTTTTTTTGTGTGTGTGGGTACCGGGGGGTCGACCTCAGGACCTCGCGTGCCAGCAGGTGCCCATGCCGCTGAGCGATATCACTGGCCCCTTTTTTCATATGTGGGTTCCGGGAGTCAAACTCGGGCCCTCGCGCTTGCCGGGCAGGCGCTTAAGCCACTGAGCCATCTCACCGGCCCTTGATTTTAGTTTTGATCCATTTTGAGTTTAGTGTATGGTGATAGACACGGTTCTAGTTTTACTCTTCAGCATGTGGAAAACCAGTTTTTCCAACACCTTTTATTAGAAAGGCTATCTTTCTTCCAGTGCATATGCTTGGCTCTTTTATCAAAGATAAGGTGGTTGAGTGTGTTTGTAGTTGTGTCTGCATCTTTTGATCTGTTCTATTGATTCATAAGTCTGTTTTCTTTGCTAGTACCATGGTGTTTTTATCACAGTAGCTTTGTAGTATAATTTCAAATCAGGGATTGTGATGCCCCCTGCCTTGCCTTTGTTGCCTAAGATTGTTTTTTGCTATTCTAGGTCTTTTCTGGTTCCAACTGAATTTTAGGAATGTCTTCTCTAATTCTGTGAGTCATGCTAATGGTATTTTGATTGAGATTTCTTTAAATCTGTATAACAATTTTGGGAGTACAGCCATTGTCAGTATGTTAGTTCTTCCTGCCTATGAGCAAAGGATATCTTTCCATTTTCTTTTTTCTTTCCTTTTTTTTTTTTTGTGGGTACCAGAGGTCGAACTCAGGACCTTGCACACCAGCAGGTGCCTGTGCCGCTGAGCGATATCACCAGCCCTTTTTTCATATGTGGGTACCAGGAGTTGAACTCAGGACCTTGTGCTTGCCAGGCAGGTGTTTATGCCGCTGAGCTACACCGGCCCTCCATTTTCTGATATCTTCTTCAATCTCCTTTTTCAGAGTACTGTAATTTTCAATATATAAATCTTTTACTTCCTTTGTTAGATTGATTCCTAAGTATTTCATTTTTTATGATGCTATTGTGAAAGGTTTTATTTCTGTAATTTCTCTCTCAGTGCATTTATTGTTTGTGTATAGGGATGCTATTGATTTTGAGTGTTGACTTGGTATCCAGCTATGCTACTGAATTCAGTTATTAAATTTATAAGTCTTTTGGTGGAGTTTTTGGAGTCTTCTATGTAGAGTATCATGTCATCTGCAAATAATGATGATTTAACTTCTTCCTTTCCTATTCTTGTTCCTTTTATTTCTTTTTCTTGTCTAATTACTCTGGCTAATGTTTCCAGAACTACAGTGAATAGAAGTGCTGATAGTGGACATCCTTGTCATGTTCCTGATTTTAGAATGAAAGCTTTCAGTTTTTGGCTATTTCGTATGATGTTACATCTTGGTTTGTCATAGATGGCCTCTATCAGATTGACATAACCATCCTATATGCCTATTTTCTGTAGAGTTTTTATCATTAATGGGTTTTGGACTTTGTCAATAAATGCTTTTTCTTCATCTATTGAGATGATGATATGATTTTTGTCTTTGACTCTGTTGATATGATGTATTACATTTATTGATTTGCGTATGTTGAACCATTTCTACATCCCTGGGATGAATCCTTCTTGGTAATGGTTAATAACCTTCTTGATGATTTGTTGCACTCTCTACACCAGTATCTTTCTGAGGAGTTTTGCATCTATGTTCATTAGGGAGATTGGCCTGTAGTTCTCTTTTTTGGCTGGGTCCTTCTCTGGTTTTTGTATGAGGATAATACTTGCTTCCAGGAATGACTACAGGAGTATTGCTTCCCTTTCAATTTCATTAAAGACTCTCAACAGTAGTGGTACTGGATCTTCTCTAGATTTCTTGTAGAATTTAGCAATGAATCCATCAAGACATGGGCTTTTCTTTGCTGGCAAGTTTTTAATTACATTTTCAATTTCATTGACCAATATTGGGTTATTTAAAATTTTTATATCTTCTTGATTCAGTTTTGGCAATTCATATGTATCCAGAAATCTGTCCCTTTGTTCTGTGTTTTCCATCTTATTAGAGTACAGATTCTTGAAGTAGGTATGAACTATCTGAATTTCTACAGGGTCCATTGTGATTTCACCCTTTTCATTCCTAATGGCATGAATTTGAGTCTTTTCTTTCCTCTATTTGATAAGGTTGGCTAAGGGTTTATCAATTCTATTTAATCTTTCAAAGAACCAACTCTTTGATTTATTGATTCTTCGCATTGTTTTCTTAGTCTCGATTGCAATAATTTCAGCTCTTATTTTTATAATTTCCTCCCTCATACAAGCTTTGTGTTTAATTTGTTCTTCTTTTTCTAGAAGTTTGAGGTTCAACATGAGGTTGTTTGTTTGAGTTTGTTCTGTTTTCCTGATGTGTAAATTTACTGCTATAAATTTCCCTCTTAGGACTGCTTTCACAGTGTCCTATAAGTTCTGGTTTGTTGGGTCGGCATTATCATTTAATTGTAGATGCTATTTAATTTCTTCTTTAATTTCATCTGTGACCCATGGGTTGCTCAGGAGGGTGTTATTTAATTTGTAGATGTTTATGTACTTTTTGTGGTTTCTTTTGCTGTTGATTTCCAATTTCATTGCACTATGGTAAGAGAATATGCATGGGATAATTTCAATTCCTTTGCACTTACTTAAGCATGTTCAATGGGCTACTATGTAGACTATTTTGGAGAACATCTTATGTGCAGCTGAGAAGAATTCTGATGTTGTGGGGTGGAATACTCTGCAGACACCTATTAAATCCATTTGTTCACAGGTTTGGTTTAGTTCTGATACCTCTTTGTTGATTTTTTTGTCTGACTGATCTGTCTATTTGTGACAGTGGGGTATCAAGGTCCCTCATTACAATTATGTTAGTGCTTATCTGATTTTTCATGTCTGTTAATATTTCTTTATGTAATTGGGTGCACTGGTATTTGGTGCATACATATTTATGATTGTTATCTCTTCTTCTTGGAATTTTCCCTTAACAAGTATGTAGTAACCTTCTTTGTCTCTTTTGGCTTAAGTTTTGGCTTGAAGTTCACACTGTCTGCAAATAGAATAGCTACCCCCACCTTTTTGCTGGTTTCCTGTCACATGAAGTATTGTTTTTCATCCTTTGACTTTCAGTCTATGAATTTCTTTTTGAGTTAAATGTGTTATTATATGCAGCATATTGTTGGATCTTGCTTCTTGATCCATTTTACCTTCTGTTTCTTTTGATTGGTGAATTGAGACCATTTACATTGATGGTTATAACTGATATGTGTTGGCTCATCCTTCTCTTATTATTTTCCTGTTTTTGGTATCCTGTCTTTCCCCTCTGTTTAATTGCTTGACCTACCTGGTGGCTTCTTTCTATTGGTGTTCTTGGGAGTGGGGTCTTCCTTATGTTTTTCTAAAATACACTTCAGAGCATTTTGGAGAGCTGTCTTGGTGGTCATGAATGTCTTCATTTGTTCTTTGTTATGGAAATATCTTATTTCTCCATTGATTTAGAAAGATAGTTTTGCAGGATACACCAATCTGGATTGGAGTTTGCTTCCTTTTAGGGCTTGAAATACTTTACTCCAAGCTCTTCTTGACATGAGCATTTGCATTGAGAAGTCTGCCATGATTCTAATGGGTTTTCCTGTATAGGTAATTTGTTTCTTTTCTCTAACCACTTTTAATATTCTGTTGTTGTGCTGAATTTCTGGAATCTTGTCTATTATATGCCTTGGTGTAGATTTATTTGGGTAATAGCTATTTGGAGTTCTGTATGCCTCAGTTATTTGTATGTCAAATTCTTTATCCATGTTTGGGAAGTTTTCTGCCATTACTTCTGTGAAGAGATTTTCTTTTCTTTTTTCTTTCTTCTTCTTTTTTTTAATGGTGTTTGTGCTATCTCCGGCTTTCTCATTGACTCTGATCACTCTTATGTTGTTCTTCTTTGCTTCATCTTACAGCTGTTGGATTGATTTTTCATGGTTCCTTCTATTTTAAAGGTATCTTTCTTTTTGTAGTCACAAACTGCAATGCTGTCTTCTAGATCGGATATTCCATCTTAGCCTTTGTTCAATCTATTGTGCATACTTTCAATGGAATTTTTAATCTCCGGGATATGTTCAGATTTGTTTCATGGCTTCCATTTCTTTCCTATGTTGGACCTTCATGGTTTCCATCATTTTCCTAGGCTCCTCTTTTTTCTCCCTTTTTATCTGTGTCTGTTCTAGATTCATTGGCATGTCTTTCATTTCGATCATCATTTCTTCTTTTACCTGAGAGATTATTTTTTCTATAGTCACATCCATTTGTTTTATCACTTTTGCTGCTATTATTTTAGAAAGTTCTATTGTGTGACTTCCAATTTCTTCTATTTCATTGAGCTCTGGACTTGCCCTAGGTGGGCTGGAGGTCTGAGGTTCCATTTTGCTTCTGCATCTTGTCATTTTCTATTTTCTGTTTTCTATTGCTTATTTTATTTTATTTTCTGGGTTGGTGCTTATAGATTTCTTATGGTAGATAGCTTTATTGTAAATATAAATTTCCTAGGAAATGTATAATCCTTAAAGATGTCTTCTAGGTGTAGGTGGTTCTTGGTCTTAGTATCTATCCCAAGAACCTACCTCCCTAACTTATTAAGAACTGAAGTTGCTATTTGCATAACACCCCATCCTTTGTTACTGGACTGTGCTGATCGTTATTACTCCAGATAATCACAGTGTTGTCATACAAGGAAGAAAAACTGACTACAACATGTATGACATCCTGGCTAAAGTAGTAGAATTAACAATAACAATAGCATCAAGCAAAACTTAGCAACTGACAAACTGTGGTAATTATTAATTTGGTATCTTTTACCATAGGAGCAAGCTCTACAATTATATAATGAAATCCAACATATACCAGGAACTAGTATGCAATGAGTTTCCCCTTGGTAGATTGATTTAACCATGTTTTAGGTGGTATTTAAGAGGGATAGGGGACAAAACAGAGATAAATGAGGAGAAATACAGTAGAAGCAAGGCTGTAAGCCTAAGGATGTACACCTGAGTTTCAAAAAACTGGAGAAGAGTACAGAAGAGAATGAATGAACAAGAAAACAAAAGAATATTGAAGCAAACTAGAAAGAGAAGAGACAATGTTCACTCACACAAAAATATCATAAAATCAAGAGAGGTAGTTGAGGGAAGAGAGAAAGAAGATGAATAGAACAAAATAAAAATAAATATAAGGAACCTAAGTAGTCAAAAGAAAAAGAAAAAAAATCAGACTGAAAAAGTAAACCAATCAAACAAAGGAAAAGAAAAATAATAAAATTTTTCTGGTGTTCACAGTTCTGCAGTAGTGTCCAAATCAGATGTCAGAAATGTGCTGTGTAACTCTGCCAAGTTTGCAGTAGAATTTGTGCTGGGTAATGGGCTGATCTTGGCCTCTGGATGTGGGGGCTGGGACTTGTCTTCAGCTGACAACTTTTTGGATGTCCACTTCTCCTTACCATGATTGTCTGTAATGTGCTCTCCCAGTTGCTGTGGCACCCTTGGGTAGGGAAAGCCTGGGGTTGCTCCCAGATTCATGTACAGTTGGATCCTTCCAGACTTTATACAGCTTCTTTTGTTCCACACCACTAGCTCCTCTTACCTACTCATTGTAGGATGGGGGAATGCCCTTGTCCCACCATAGGACAAGGTTGCTTGCCTGCTTGTGCAACTGGGATCAAGGCCACTTTGCTGGTCGTAGACCAGAGGCACATTTCTGGTGCTTTGTATTTTTGCCTAACACTGGCTTTCAGCGGCCACTGGAGTGGAGTCTGGGTGATCCCAGCTCCTACCTCTCAGCAGAAATTTCCCCAGCCTTCTTCCCAACTGCTGGAAGTCCACTGTGACTAGATGGCTCTTCTCTTTCTCCATTCTGGGACTTTGGCAGTGAAGCAAGCCAGGACTGTTCTACTGCTGGGTTTTGCCCCGACTCCTTTGAAATAAAATGTCAGCCCCATCCACCCACTTCTGTTCTGTGTGTCTATGTTCAACTCACTCACCACCTGCTGGCTCTGTGGGGCCCTAAGGGATACAGTGACCCTTGTTGCTGGGCTGGCTCCTGCCATGGCACTATGCTGGGCTCAGTTTCCAAATTTAATGGATTTATTTGCAATTAGTTATATGCATATGAAGACAAAAATGTAAATACATCTTTCTTAATCTTTTTTTTTTGTGTGGGTACTGGGGGTCAAACTCAGGACCTCGCGCTTGCCAGGTAGGCACTTATGCCACTGAGCTATCTCACCAGCTCCATTCTTAATCTTTGACTTCTAAATTAGACAGCAGAGATTTATGATTTATGGATCCTCTGTAAATTTGTAGAGATAGCAAAGAAATGACTCAATACTGTCAAAGTGTCACAGATTTCAAATTACTAAGACACTAACCAATGAATTTTCCTATATACAACACTTATATCATCACCTCTGATCAATGCTCTACAGAACAAAAATATACCATAAATATTAATCTTTTTTCATTTCAAGACTGAGGATCAAAATATCAGTTTTAATATTACATGAATTCCAGGGTTGGGTCTCAGTTTTCCTCCATTTCCTCAAGTCGTTAGCCCCCTGTTTCTACAATGGGAAAACAAAAACTTGATATTACCGGCCACCTCAAGTAAGTGAAAGAATTAAATCACACTGGTAAAGATGGCTAAGACATGCAAAGTGCTAAATTTAATTATTTATTATTAGGTTTCCTCCCCAGGCAGATGTTTCTGGTTAAAAAAAATGTGAACCATGTGGGCAACACAGGATCAATAAGGCAAGTAAATAGGGAAATAAAGAAGGGTAGACAGAAACATTATAAAAGTAATAGGATCTGGAAAGAAAGAACACCTGAGGTTTATGTATTGGGGTGGGGTGTCAAAAGTAGAATGGAAGAAATATTCTCAAGGATGTATTTTAAGGAAAAACAATTCAGTAGATCAGGTACTAACATACAAAGCAAAAAGTCAGGAAGGGCAGAATGATGCAATATTGAAAACACAATGGGACACTCTACCAAGGTGAAAGTAAGAGAACTTGCATGGGGAAGAGATGCAAAAAACAAGTATTTGCCAACTTGATTTAAATGTATCCTTTGGAAAATAGGGAATATAAGCCTCAGTGAAAACAACATAACAAAGGAAAATATAATTAATTTGATTTAAAATGAAAGTATGAACATAAACACAAAAATGTTACAGAAATTAATAGACAAAACTGAAAACACACACACACAAATAAGGGCTAAAGAAAGCCCAGTAGTGTGTTCATCAGCACAGAAGGAAAGGAGTAGTAAACAGATTCTTGTTTTTTTTATATTTATTTTCCACAGAAATTATTGGTGTAGTCTCATCACTTATGTCCTCCTACTTAAGGAAATTGCTTCAGAAAAACACTTATAATCATATTCAGATGTCACTTTTGGTGAGGACAGAAAAGGATAAATGTTTTACATACTTTTTAAAAATATAATTAACATTTACCATCTAAATTTTTAAACTAGGAACTTAAGAAATATCCATGAGTTTCAGTTGGAGAACAAATGGTTGTGGAATCAAATAATTACCAACTCATCTCCTAATTATCTGTTGTGACTTTGAACAAGTCAGTTAACTTCTCTGAGTTTCAGTTTTCTCATCTTACAGGATGAGGATAATAATACCACAATGAGGTTAATAATACCTTCTGTTTGGAGATTATATAAATGAATATATATTAAGCACATACTACGTGTTCTTTTGCCTTCTCTTTTTCTCCTCAAACTGGGTAGCATAAGCACTCTAAACACACAATTCATTTATCCCTCAAAACATGTTCATCTACAGTCCACAAGAGTAAATCTCTTGTTAAATATAAACACAGATTTCTCCAACAAAAACAAGGAATGATGAGAAGCCTATTAAATTTAAGAGTCCTTTCAATCTGGAATTGCTTACAAGATATAGGAAAACTAGTAATTTACTCTCACATCCTCAGAATTGGTAAGCATACCAGGTATAATATTGTGTTTGATCAATCACGTTCTCTTTCAAAATTTAAGAGTCCTTTCAATCTGAAATTGCTTACAAGATATAAGAAATCTAGTAATTTACTCTCACATCCTCAGAATTAGTAAGCATACCAGGTACAATATTGTGTTTGATCAATCACGTTCTCTTTCAAAATAACATAGATTTTTGTACCAGGTTTTTTTCCCTTGCTCCTCTGTAATAAATATGAACTGAAAATGAAGTTGATTCAGTCTTATAAATGGGTTTTGTTTTGGTTATTAAACTTTTGTTCTTGGGCCTACTCTGCAAAATTTATGGCTGATACCTCTGGTAAAGGATGAAGAGGATATAGAATGAAGATACAAACACCTGGATGGCAGCAAAGTATATTGCAAAATGTGCTGGCTCAGGGAATCAAGTAATCCTGGGTTTACCTTGGACAAATTATTTTACTCCTCTGAACGTCAATTTATTAACTAATAAAATGATATTCCAGGAGTCTCTTCCTAGCTCCAAAATTCTATTATTAATAATGGGGTAACTTTTATTTCTATTAAATTAACAAAATTAAACAGAGGGTAGAAGCAAGAGGTGAGAAGGTTGGGGATACATGACCCTTCCTAAGTTTCATGAAATTCTGTATTCTCATTGACAGCTTTGGTCAACAGGAAAGGATAGAGAACTGCTATAAATTAATATAACTCTTTAGGAAAGCAGTTTGGTAAAATATATCCAGAAAATGAGATTCACACAGTGGTTCCAAGATGCAGGTTCCAGTTTTTAGTGGCAGAGTTCCAGCACACATTTACTTAAATTGTTTGACATAGTTATCTCATCTGTAAAATAAAGATAATAATGTAGCTATCTGAAATGGTTGTTGTAAAGATTAAATTAAATTCAGGTTAAGGCCTGCATCATTCACAACCTAGCACCCAGTAAGTACCAAAAAATGTGTAAGCTATTATTTCTTACTCTGTTTTGACTCAATAACCTTACTTCTGGGAATTTACACTTAAAATACAATTGTAAAGAAGAAATAAATGTACCTGATGAGATAATTTGTGATATCACTGACTGTAGTAGGAAAAAGTGCTAAAAGATCAAAATATTCAACAACTGAAAAGTGATAAAAACCTGATAGGGAATTAAGAAGCCATTGAAATAATTATTATAAAGAACAGGTAAAAACATGGGAAAATACGTATGATATATTTCAAAGTGGAGAAAAGATGACCCAAATTATTTACACATTATGATTTCAACTGTTTAAAAATGTGCTTACATATTTATAATGGCAAGAAAAGAGCATAGAAAAATGAAATTAGTGAATATTAGAATAAATTGAATTATTGATTTTTCCTTTTAAAATTTTTTCAATGTTAGTGTGGTACTGTTTTTTGTTTTTTTTGGGGGGGTACCAGGGGTCGACCTCAGGACCTCGCACGCCAGCAGGTGCCCGTGCCACTGAGCGATATCACCGGCCCTTTTCTCGTATGTGGGTTCCGGGAGTCGAAATTGGGCCCTTGCGCTTGCCAGGCAGGCACGTATGCCGCTGAGCCATCTCACTGGCCCAGTGAGGTATTGTTTATGCATTTAAAAATTAACTGAGTAGACAAAACAAATAAAGAAAAGGAACAGACTTTCACATAAAAAATAACATTAATAAGTGATCCTTCTGGTCGTTTTGGGGCCAAAAAGAGTGCAGTAGTCCTAACACAGTATCTTACACACCCCTCTACTTTGTGCACAGGGTGATTAAAAAGGATGCTATTTTGACATTGTTATTTTAGTGACAGAGCTAGATTTTAAATTTTTCTGAACAATCCATTAATTTATATTCCAAATACCAATTAAATTAAAAAGAATTAAAAATCAGTAACTTTTTGATGTGTTTTGACTGCATAAATGTACATTTAGATACATTACATTCCCTAAAATATAAAGAACTATATCCAAATTAGTAGCAATATCCAGCAAAAATTATTTGAATAGCAAGTCATGCAAATTTCAAAATTTCATAAACATGAAAGAATTAAGCATGAGTGGAATAGATAATTCAAAACTTACAGGTTCAGCTGAAAGACCATAGATGTGGAACATTTATTTCTAACCCATTCACAGAATATAATGGAATTACATTAGCAGTTGTTAATTATTAATTCTCTTAAATGAGAAAACAAAATGATAAAGAGCAAAATATAAAATAGATAAAAGGAAGTAGGGAGTTAGATCCTTCTCAAATGGGAAGGGGATCAAGAGATGGAGGGAGGAATCCAGCATGGAAAGCAAGCATTAAAATCAAGAACCCTGGAAACATCCAACAATACAGGAGAACTTGATCATTGATATTATGACACTGTTGAGTAGAAGGAAAGAATATAAAGTATAGAGTTCCTCAAAGCAGAGAATCAGATAAAAAATCCATGCATGAAGCAGGGTCTCAAAGGCTTATATCATAGTAAAATATTAAACCAAGAAAAATTAAAAATAAAAACAGCAAACAAAAATACCCCATAAAACATGACAGCAAGGAAATAGTTAAGGACAACTTGGATGGACTGTGAAAAAAATTTTTTTCTGAAATCACATTCTACAAGTTGGCCTTCACATGAATATGTAACATAAATTCAGACTAGTCGTGCACGTGGAAAAAATCCTCAGTCTTCAAGTTTATTTTTAAATAGTCACAAATATCTGGTACTAAAAGGAGGCAAGAGTTCAGGGCATGGCCAGCTGGCTGGGCAAGTGGGTGTGAACTATCAATCATGGAGATCCAGCACACATACACCCAAGCCCTGCACCGGGGACCAATCAGAGAGTGTAATCTTCAATTCTTCTGGTGAGAATTCAAGCAGGTTTTTGATAGGCCTAGATCTGACATCAGCCTGAGGAGTGGGATATACAAAAGATACCACCATTAAGCTGTGGTCACTATGCTCTCTCTTTCTTCAGAGGTCCACTCTTACTCTGCAGGGCATATTTCTTTTCCTGTCTTTAATAAATATGTAAAACCTCACTAGCTCATTCACTTTTTTTGACCAGTTCTTTGGTTAGGACAACAAGAACTTAGAAGCACTCTCTAGAAGGAGCCCACAGAACCCAGAAAACCAATAACACAGAGCCACCTGGCAAAACAACTAATCTTTAGAGGAAAAAGAGCCCTTTAATTCAAGACTGAACCACCCCAAAATAAATACCAATAGAAAATAAGACGGCATGAGCAGTAAGCAGCAAGAACAATAACAGTCAATATCTGAAATCCCTTCGGGTTTAGATATTAGGCTGGGTTTGATATTGGTCCATGTGACTGAAAATGCAGTCCATTATCTAAAACCAAAAGGATTTCAGATATTGAAGTTATCAGGTACAAACTATAACTTTTCTAAAAGACACAATAAAAGATATTTTAAAATTGAAATGAGACAATTTTTAAAAAAGAATCAAACTTTTAGATATGATAACTACTGACTAGTTTTAAAAATTGATGAAAGATTAAACAGAACAGAAAAGCAAAAATGAGTTAAGGAAATGGAAGGTAGCGGTAAAGAGATAACATAGCAACATGCATATTAAAAAAAGAGATTGAAAATATAAAAGAGAACTTAAGAGACAGTACAGTTAGACTAAAAAGGTCTAGCATGTATGTAGACAAAATTCCAGAAGAAATGATGGACAGTAAATGTAAGAGATGATATATAAAATATAAAAAAGAGAATTTTCCAATTTAATTTAAAAGTTAAATTTTTAGATTGAACAATAGCAATCTTGCCAAATAAGATAAAAAGATATCTACATCAAAGTATATCATAATAAAGCTACAAAGAACCAAAAGATACAATATTAAAAGCAGACAGAGAAAAGAAAGATGGCACACACAGGAACAACAATTATATTGACATTTGATATTTGACTTCTCAAAAGCAATAGTGAATGGCAAAAAAGTCAAATAATACCTTAAAATGACAAGAAAAAATAACTGTCATCTTGAATTATATACAAAAAAAATCACTTTTCAAAAATAAGGATGAAATGTCATCTGAAGTTAAAAAATAATTCAGAGAGTTTACTATCCATAGCCCATCACAATTTCTTACAATGAAACATTCAAATTCGCAATAACAAAAAAGTTAATTTAAAAACCTCAGACATAGATATTAAAATAACTGCTCCTAAACAACTCATGACACAAGTAAGAAATCATAACATATAGAAAACACAGGAAGTTGAGCAATAATTAAAATACTTTTTATCAACACAGGATCAATATTTTAAATGTATTTCCTATGGCACAGTTGTTAACCAGAGTTTCTATGACCACACAAGAAGAAACTCTCTTGTAGCCACTGAGTCCACGTGATTGAAACCCAGCCCAACTCTATATGTTCATCTCCCTTGGATCTCCTAAACCCCACTCTGCCTACACGTGTCAAGGAGAAGAACTTTAACCCAGTGCTTGAGGTTACAGTACCTCTTCTAAAGGATTTTCCTTGAAAGGGGATACTAATTTTTCTTTTGTTTCATCTAAGTCTCTCTCATTGCCCATGGCAGGTCATACCAACCATATTTTCAGGTGGCCAGTTACAAAGTCAAATCCACAAGAAAAGGTTTGTACACCAAAAGATCTGCAAATTGTGTATTTGTGGAAATCACATAGGAGAAAAGATCCTAAGAGTGCTAAGTTAAGGAGAGAAAACAATTCTTTTAGAACCAGCTAATTTGAGACTAGAGGTGAAGTTATGGGGGATGCTATATTCAATATAGCAGCCAGTGTAACTGACCATAGTTTTAATCATGTTCAGTTGGTTATCTGAAATTTTGACAAAATGGTGATACATGAAAGTCAATCTTTAAGGGAAATTTATGATTAAATGCATAGATTTTGTGGCAATGCAAAGGAGACCTGGGGACAGGGGAAGACAGGCAGGAGGGAAGGGGAAAGGGAAGTAAAAAGGATCATGATGTGATATGTATATGTACCAATTTCTAACATTGAGAGTATTTATTATGTATTACAAACATACACTAATAAAATTTTTTAAAAATATAAAGCAACAAAAGAACGTTATCTTATTTCAAAATCTATTTACTAGAAAAAGTTCTAAAATCAATAATTAGCTTTCATTTAGGAAACTAGACAAATAAGAGCAATTTAAGCCTCTTAAGCAAATAGGAGAAAAATAAATAAAAATTAGAGCAGAAATCAATGAAATTGAAATTAAGAAAACAAAAGGGATAAACAATGGAAATAAATGTGGTTCTCTGAAAATATCAATAACGAACAAACTTCTAGCCAGCGTAATCAAGGAAGGAAGAGAGAACACACAAATTACCAATATCAGAAATGAAAGGGGGGGGTCATCACAACTAAACCAACAGATATTAAAAAGATTAAAATGGAATGCTAGGAGAAACTCTATAGCTACAAATCAGATAATTTGTGTGAAATGTATTGATTTCCTAAAAGATATAAACTACCAAAAACTCACACAAGAAGAAATAAGTTATTTGAATTGGCTAATATATATTTTTAAAATCAAATGGAAAATTAATGATCTTTTAAAAAACAGAAAACACTATGTTTCTGGTTTAACTGTTAAATTCTGACAAACATTTAAGGAGAAATTATACTAATTCACCACCATCAGTAAAAGATGAAATTCTTCCTAAATCATTCTATGTGACCATCTCTACCCTAAATCAAAACTATACAAAGACACTACCAGGATAGAAAACTACAAAGTGTGATCAAAACTAGGGTGAATGTTTAAATTTTAAAAAATTATTACACTAAAAGACACATTGACATTCATCTCCTTCAAAATACACCCCCCAAACACTTTAAATGCACTTATCCTATCATTTTTGCCACCTTCTGATCCAGTTCTTTTTCCCTGGGTGTCTGTGGTGGTGTCATGGTTTCCTCAGTGTCCTCAATCAATTCAAAACATTCACCTTTTGTGGTCATTTTCACTGTGGGGAAGAACCAGAAGTTCAACAGTGCCAGATTTGGTGAATACAGTGGATGAAGACACATTGCAATATTTTTACGGGGCGCCCTTTCTGTTGGATGGTAGTTGGCAGCAGCACTCACCATATCTTTGATCATGCCTTACAAAGACACTCATGAAAGAGGACTTCCAGAACAGCTTCATAAAATGGCAAAAATGATGAGATATGTGTGTTTGAAGTGAGAAGGAATATTTTGAGAAGTGTTAATGGCAAGTGACTTTTACTCTAAACTTTAAAAATTATATATTCATATATTTTGGTCACACCTTGTGTAGAGCAAGATCTCTTATGAACATTGATGCAAAACTTCCAAATAAAATATTAACAAGATAATGCAAAAATGCATAAAATGAACTACACATCACAACCAAGTGTGTAATTTATACAAAGTGCATAATATTGAAAAATCATTACAGTCTACCCCATCAACAGAATATAAAAAGAAAAATTGTATATATCAATTTATGCAAAAAACTATTTATAAAAAACTCAATATTGATTTATGATTTTTAAAAAGCAAAGTAGGAACGAAGGTAAACTTCTTGAACTTGATAAAGAACTATGTTAGCTTCTCATTACTGGAACCAAATACTTGAGTAAAACAGGGAGGAAAGATTTGTATTAGCTCATGGTTTCAGGGCTTTCAGCCCATGATTGGCTGACTCCAAGGCAGAAATATCATGGCAAAAGAGTGTCACAGAGCAAAGCTGCTTACTTCATGGCAGCCAGGAAGAAACGAGAAAGAGAAAGAGCCAGGGAAGAAGGGGTCAGGGCAAAATATAGCCAAGGTCATACTCTCATGACCCACTCCCTTCAATTAGGCCCCTTTCCTAAGTTTCCATTACCCAATAATGCCATCAAATTATGATCTCATCAACCGATCAACACACCGACGCATACAAACTGAAATAGAAGGAATTAAGTTCTTTTTTTTTTATTCGCAGATGAGACAATCATTCACATAGGAAAAACCTCACAGAATCTACCAAAATTCTAAGTTGCCAGATACAAGGTCAGTATACAACAACCACTAGTATTCACTAGTATTCTAGTATTCATTAGTATTCTATATCTTAGCAGTACAAAATATGATTTATAATACCATCAAAATATTGAAGTACTTATGAATAAATCTGACAGAAGTGAAACATTTAAAAAGTGAAAATTATAAAATATTTCTTGGAATTAGTAAGGATCTAAATAATGAGATTATACCATAATTATGAACTGAAATACTTAATATTGTTTAGAAAAATTTCCAAAAAATTCTCCTTAATAGTCAAATTTTAAAATGAGCAAAATATTTAAACAAATATTTCATCACAAAAATAGATGGATGGCAAATAAGTCCACGAAAAAATATTCAACGATACAGTCATTAGGAAAATATAAATTAAAACCACAATGAAGTGCCAGCATACATACTCATACCTATGAGAATGGCTAAAAATAATAGTTTGATAATGCCAAATTTGGTGAAGTAGAGGAATGTGAGCTCTCCAAATGCTGAATAGAAAGTAAAATGGCACAACTGTTTGGAAATTATTTTGGTAATTTCTTAAAAAGTCAAACACATATTTGCCATGTGATTCACCCAATCTATTCCAAGGTATTTGTCTGAAAGGAATAAAAGCATGTATCCAAATAAAGACCTGTATAAGTATGTTCACAGTAGCTCAATTTGTATTAGTCAAAAACTAGAAATAGGGCTGGTGAGATGGCTCAGCGGTATAAGCGCCGGCCCGGCAAGCGCGAGGGCCCGAGTTCGACTCCCGGAACCCACATACGAAAAAAGGGCCGGTGATATCGCTCAGTGGCACGGGCACCTGCTGGCGTGCGAGGTCCTGAGGTTGACCCCCGGTACCCACACACACACAAAAAAAACTAGAAATAACCCAAATGCCCATCAATAGAAAAATCAATAAATAAGTTGTGTTATTGTCATATGGTAAAACACTAAGTAACAAGAACACAACACCATGAATGAATATCAAAATAAGTATGCTTAGTGAAATAAGTCAAATAAAAACATTGCATACTGTAAAATTCCATTTATACACAATTCTAGAAAAAGTCATCTATAGTGATTAAAAACAAATCAATGATACTGGGAGGGAAAATGCCAAGAGTTGCAAAGGGGCATGAAAAAACTTCTGGGGATGATGGATATATATGTTCATTATCTTGGATGTGGTGAGGCTCTCACAGTCAAAACTTATCAGACTGAATACTTTAAGTGCAGCTTATTGTATGTAAGTTATATTCCAACAAATCTGTTATTTAAAAACACATAGAGGGCTGGTGAGATAGCTCAGTGGCATAAGCGCCTGCCTGGCAAGCGCGAGGTCCTGAGTTGACCCCTGGTACCCACATAAAAAAACAAAAAAAAATTTAAAAATTAAAAAATAAAAACACATAGAGTGAAATGCAACTGCACATGTATATCAAAACGGATAAAATTAAAAGGTTGGCAGTACTGAATGCTAGTGAAGGTGTAGAACAACTGGAACTCTCATATATTACCAGTGAGAATGTAAATTGGTAAAACCACTTTGGAAAACAGTTGGCCCTCTCTGTTATTTAACATGAGTTCCACTCCTAGATATTTATTGAAAGAAATGAACACACATGCCTGTAAATATTCATAGCAGTTTTATTCATAGTAGCTGAAAGCAGAAAACAATCCAAATGTACATCAACAGGTGTACAAATAAATTGTGATATACTCATAAAAAATAATTCAGCAATAAAGAGATGAGTGCCCAACATATGCAATAGCATGAATGAATTTCAGCATCACTGTGCTGAGAGGAAAGTCAGACACAAAGACTGAATACAGTATGACTGCATTTTATGGAACTCTAGAAAAAAACAATCTAATCTAATATGACAGAAAGCAGATTATAAATTGCTTGAGGCCAGGCATGGAGTTGGTGTTAACTGGAGAGGAGGACAAGGTCACTTTTTGAGTTTATTGAAATGTTCTAGATCTTTCTTTTGGTGGGGTATTATAATTGTATAAATTTATCAAAATATACCATTAAAATAGGTATGATTTATTGAATATTACTTTCACTAAAAAAAATTCTTCCAAATGATACCAGTTTAGGGGAAATCACTGAGCAATTCCAATTTCCAACTGCAGGCAAACACCTTTCTTTACAAGTCATCTGGGCTGGTGAGATGGCTCAGCGGCATAAGCACTTGCCTGGCAAGCGCGAGGGCCCCCAAGTTCGACTCCCAAGAACCCACATACGAAAAAAGGGCCGGTGATATCACTCAGCGGCACGGGCACCTGCTGGCAAGCGAGGTCCTGAGGTTGACCCCCAGTACCTGCAAAAAATAAATAAATAAAAGTCAGCTACCTTACCTGAATATTTCCTATGTCTGATGGTTGCTGTTATATAGTGTTGTCTCGTCCACTCCTTGACAGCTCTCTTGGAAAAACTTCCCATGTAGAGTCGAAATATACTTTCTTTTAAAAGCCATATTTCATCTATGTTCTGCCCTCTGAGCTACCCTTGATCTTTCTTGGCAGCCAAAAATATTAATAGATGCTTATCCTGGAGACAGCATAACATAGGCTATGGGATCTGAAGGCCTAGAATTTAATTCTAGCCATATCACTATGAGTGATCTAGAGCAAGTTACTTAATCTTTGTAAGCCTCAGTTCCATCAGCTGTTAAATATTCATAATAATGGCCTTAGAAGGATTAGGAGGATTAACAAGATAATGCATGTAAAGCACTTTACATACTTGTCCTAAGACACACACTCAATTATTATTGCTAGCTTTCATTATCTTTCTTATCCAGCCTAATTAACACCAGATAACTTAGTCTATGAGATTTTAAATTCCAGAGTGCTTTTCCTGAAAAGACTATAATATATTAATGTAATCACAACCCACATGATCATTATTTCTTTCAGCATTAAAGATGCCTTAGGATCTTAATCCATAGTCATAAAACACTGACTTAAGAGGTGTTTACTATGTGAAACAAATAGTAAGGATGAAAGGATTGGAAAATAGAAATTTGGAATTAGTACTTCAATATGGTTTTTACAAACTAGGAAGTATATGAATAAAACTGTTCTTGGTTGAATAAAGAAGTGAACACATAACTTAAGACTTTAGTAGATTTTTCAAAATCAAAACTCCTTTTCTTTCAGGAAGAATTCTGAAAATTCAGTTTATTACTCAAAATATAAAATATTACCTCATTTAAAATCTATGTACAATAAGAAAGAATCTGGGTGACTTTTAATCATCAGTAAATTATATGCAAACTAAAACATTTAGGGTGGAGGTGTAATTATTTCTGCAACTTATCCTTAAATGTACCAAAAAACCCAAGATAGATTAATAAATGGATAGATGAATAAATAGGTGATAAATTCACTCAAATGGTTAAAAGACAGAGTTTACTATGTGGTCAGACAATTCTATTCTTATATTTATAAAAATATCCCCATACAAAATAAAAGAGAAATAAAAATATGCCCATATAAAATTTGAACTTAATGTTCATGGCAGAATTATTTACAATAGCTAAAAGAAAAAGTAAGCTAAGTGTCCATTAACAGCTGAATAGATAAAAAACATACAAAATCTTCATACAATAGAATATTCTTCAGCCAAAAAAGAAATTATGCATTTTCATATGCTACAACATGGATGAAACTTGAATACATTAAGTGAATTAAGACAGTCGTAAAATAATACGTATTATATGATTCCATTTACATGAACTGTTCAAAATAAGCAAATCTATAAAGACAAAAAGGAGGTTAGTGGCTGCCTACAGCTAGAGGGGGTGAGACTTTAAGGGTGAAGGTTAATGAAAGCAGGTTTTCTTTTGAGATTAAATGAAAATGTTCTGAAATTGATTGTGGTATTTATGAACAACTTTATTAGTATGAAAAATCCATTGAACAGTACACTTTAAAGGAGTGAATTTTGTAGTGTGTGATCATGTCTCAAGAAAGCTATTTTAAAAATAAGAAAAAAGCAAGGCAAAGAATTTATCTAGTCTCTAGTCTCTTCTCTACCCTTCTCTACCTCTTTATAAATATTATCAAAATAGTAGTCTCACTGATTTTGTTTTTTCCTTTAGTGGTGGTTAATTTTTCTTATATATTCTTAGATTACTGTTTCTTAGATTTGTTTTTGGTACTCTATTTCACTTTTGTTCTTGGACTACAATAATTTGTGAGAGTTTTCTGATTTCATTCATTCACTTGACTAATTTAACATGGTAACTTGATGTCAGACACTGTTAAACACCTAAGGGACAAAGTCAAATAAGACCTCATGCCTGCCATTAAAAAGTTTACACAGTCTGGTAAGGAAGATAGTTACATAAACACATACTTAAGATAGAAATCAACATGTACCAAAATTGAAGCATGTAAATGTGCTAAATGAGAACAGACTTTGCAACTAGACTTAGAGTCAGAAAACTTGGGTTAAATAAAGTAAGCTTAATAGTTTTGTGATCTTGAACAAGTCACTTATGAACCTTGAGTCCCACTATTTTATCTGCAAAATTTAGAGAATGGCAACCGCCTCACTAAGTTATTGTGATAATTAAATTCAAACATGACTATGAGAATGTTTTCTGAAGTACATATTGCAACAAAAAGTGACATATCAATATTTTATAAATAATTGTTGCTTTACCTTTCTTCAAAAATCAGGGAAGATAAATGTTGTAATGCACCCTAAAATCCGAGGAAAAATAAAAAATACAATATTTTTCCTGTAACTGAGATAAGAGATGAAATTTTAATACTTTTGGGAAAATAAACAGCTTAAAATGAAATAATTTCAAGCAGACCAAGGAGATGGACAATAGTATGGAAGAACAGTTAGACCATGGTTGGGAGAGACAAAGCCTGAACAGAACAGAGGTGTGGCAGAAAATGTGTTGAAGGCAGGGTGAAAAATAATTTCATCAAAGACTACAAACTTGTCATATAACCTTATTAATGCCATGTATTTTCTTTTAAAGGTAAAAGTGAAAATAAGTCAATGAGGATAATATCATCTCCCTGAAAATTTTGAACACAAAGTTCTACTGTAGTTCAGATTTGCCACAAATTAGGACCTAAGCAGCTACCTACATAAAGATATGAACGGTCTGCTTTCTGATGAACATTTGCTTCTCTATACAGTGATGGCTTCTGGTAAAAAACAAAACAAAACAAAAAATATATATATATGAATTTTCTGTATGTTTCCTACATTTCTCCCATTCTTTAAAAAAAAGCATTTAGGAAATGATAAGCTAAAGAATAAATTAATCAGTGTGGTGGGTTAACTAATGGTCAACTTGTGACACCCAGCTGAACTGAATCAGTGTGGTGATGGGTGTGGAAGGGCCTACCTGAGGATTGTTGCCAACAGCAAAAAAGCAGAACTGGAGGGGAAGATGGGGTGCTGTTGATTCTCCTGGAGAAGTTTGTCACACTGTATTTCCTGATATGGACTCAGCTGTTCTCATCATCAGAGGAGCTCAGGTCTTTGCTGCCACTGAGGATGGCCGTGGTTTTTTTCAGGGGAGCTCTGGTCCTTATCTTGAGCGTTACTTCCTAGCTCCAGTACAGATCCCTCAGCCTGCTGACACAGATCCTTCATCCCAGTGGTGTAGACTTTCTAACTTCCACTACGGGCCTTTGGGCCTTCCCAGTGCAGATCCTTGATGTAGATTTGCACGAGACATTGTGGTGGGCTCTAGGCCTCCAGCTGGATTCATGGAGGACATCACCATGGGCTCTAGGTCTTCAGCTGAACTCATGCAGGACACTACCACTGGATCCAGGCCCTGAGCTGGATTCTTTTGATCTCTAGTGCGTGGACAGATCTCTCACACTGTTTTGTATTTGACGCTTTGGATGAATATTATAAAATAATCCTATAAATTATGTGTCCTGTATGAAATCTATTCTCTTGTAAAACCTGACTACAACAATCTGTAAATCCATATCATGTAAAAAATATTAATGGATAAGTAAATTAGCCCTGTAGTAACTGGCCATCCCAGTTCCAGAGCTCCTATAGAATTCACTGAGGTCAGATAAACCAATATTTCCCTCCACCCAGTTCTACACTCCCCACCCCCCACCACTCTCCAGAAAATTCTCTCCATGTCCATTTCCATTTCAGAATTTGTTTTCTGGAAAGCCAAGGAGATACTGAACCACTACCATGCAGTTTCACTGAAACTATGATATTAAGAACATCACAGGTCTCTAGATAATCTAGGACACTAAGCAAGTTGGTCGGGTTCTTATTTGGTTATCATGATCAACAGTATTTAACAACTGAATAATCCATGGAAAATCTGGAGAGGAGTCGGAGATGTAAAAGAAATATTAGAGGAAGAAACATAAGAGGAATTGAATTTATATATTTTAGACAAGTGATAGGGAAAAAATCAATAGTATAAGAATATGGAGTAAAATTTAATATAAAGGATTTGGCAAACATAAAAATTTCAGTAACTAAAATGCTAGAATATTAGACCAACTTGGTAATGAAAGTCATTTATTCATTTAGTATTATTTAGAATAATTATTATTTAAGTCTATGCCAGGAGCTATTCTGTCATTTGATTTAATCCTTACAATAATGCTATGAGGAAGTATTTTTATGCCCAAAAAGTATATTTTTTTACAGAAAAAAATTTAAGGCTTAGAAAAATAATTTATCTGAAGTTACACATTTCTAGTTCTAAATCTAAATTACTGTCTCTGTATATATACATTATATACAATGTTAGAATCTGAGAAGACAAAAGGACCTCCTTAAATCAGAGCAAGTCTGACTACTTGATATGAAAAAAATCATGGAATCTTTTGAGGGCCTGCATTGCTATGTGAGTCAAATACAGATACTGGTGCTGTTTTTTTTTTTTTTTTTTTTCCCTAAAGCACTCAGAAAGACAAATGATTGTCTGAGGCCCCTCTTGTCAAAGTATAAGATCGTATACTTTTTGTTGAATGCAATAAAAATTTTCAGAATGTTGTATGCTTTAAAGAAACTAAACAGTGTTAGTCACCTATAGAAAGCATCTCTGAGTGACTGTAGACAAATTGGGAGCAGAAATAATGCCTTTACAGGCAGTCCCTTCAAAAGGCAAGTCACCTATGTCTGGAGAAAGGAAAAGATCAGAAAAGTAGGAATTCAGAAAAAGGTAAGTTAGATTTAGGAAATGGGATAAGAAGATTTCCAGTTGGGAAGTAACCTTTAGATAAAGACTGAATATTAGAAGGTTGTTATAATCAGGACAGATGTGAGGTAATATGGCAAGTCATTCAAGCAACAAAAATAACATCAACAATATTAAGAATAAGAATAAAGTTTGAGGAAGGGAATGTTTGAGGAAGGGAAGTCTCTGAAAAAGAATAACTCTCTCATCCATATGGAATAACCTAACATCTTTTTTACGGAGTCAAGAGAATAGCCCAGATCAATGTTTTGCAGTTTTTTGTATCAAGGCATTAAGCACAAATTTTCCATTTGCCTGGGTGCACACATGAATGACTAAGAGCCTACTGCATTGCCATTTTTAGCATGAAATATTTTATGCTCTAATAGATAGAATACATCCACAATGTATTGTTGAATTGCAAAACAATTGTAGCTATATATAGATGTGTGAGTGTGTGTGTGCGTGTGTGTGTGTGTGTGTGTCCGTGTGTATATGGGTTAGTCTTGCTTGTCAACTTGACTGGATTGGGAAATGCCTAGGAAATTAGTAAAGCAACTTCTGGGACCATCTGTGGGTGTTTTCAGACAGGGCTAGATCATGAAGTTTATTGTTCCCTTTGCTTCCTGGCTGCCATGAAGTAAACAGCTTTCTTCTGTCATGCTCTTCCTCTATGAAGTTTCATCCTTGGAGTCAGCAAATCACTGACTGAATTCCCTGAAACTGTTAGCCAAATTAAACCTCTCCTTCTTCAATTTGTGGGTATCAAGTATTGTGTCCAGCAGCAGGAGAGCTAACACAGAGTGGACTCTGGTAAAACAGAGTCTAGAAAGACTATAAAATTTTTAAAAAGCTATAAAAGGGAGGGTTACAGGGTAGGAAACTTGTCTTTGTATTGGAAAAAAAATGAAATGACTTGAAGAATATACAACGTTTTTTAGCATATCACCCATAATCTCATCTTCTAGAAGTAACACCTATTAATATACAGTTAAATTTCCTTTTAATGTCTTAAAGAAAACACCATGGAAAGTAGTGATTTTTTTTTCCAGTACTGGGATCGAAACCCAGGCCTTCTGCATGCTAGGAAATCTCTCTACCACTGAGCTACAATTTCAGTCCTTTTTAAATTTTATTTTGAGGTCTCACTAAGTTGCCCAGGCTGGCCTCAAACTTGTGGTTCACCTGCCTCAGTCTTCTAAGTACCCAGAATTGTAGACATTCACCATCACACTGGACAGGGGATGGCTTTTGAGGAGGAGGTATGTATTAATATCCATTCATAGTTTAGATCTTAGGGCTATATGGCCAACACAAGCAGAGTAGAGTTACAGTGCTATACTTTATTTTTAATGCTAATACATTGTTTGGATATTTGTAAGTTAAGAGCTATATCACATTCTTAACTGAAAATGTCTAAAAGAAAAGAGAGTAGAGAAGCAAAAAAAGCAGTCCACAACCTTACAGAATTTTCAAATGTGTTTCAGGTTTCTTTCTGGTGTGCTTTCAATAATCACTGCAATTGCTTTGGCAATGACATGTTCTAAAAATGGCATATTATTCCATGTTAACATAACACAATCATAATAGGAAAATAAGATAAATAGAAGAAAGGGTAGAATAGGCTTTTATGGGAAACAGATCTAGGTTTTAATACTGATCCTGCCACTTAATAGTGTTTGGGATCTCAGATTAACTGCCTAAACTTCACCTTCCTTATCTAGTTAACCCGAATAAAAATACCTGCTTTCCAGGGTTGCTGGGAGAATTATATGAGATATGGTATAAAAGTCAAGAACAATGTCTGGCATATTATAGGCATTCAACAGGCAATATTTTCCTTCCCCTTTTTGTAAACCCAACAATTACTTAGTATTTATTAAAAATCTCTGTCACTACTGTAGTTACACTTATTTTATAGAGATCACCCAAATTCATGAATAAAAAGTTACCCAAAAAGTACTCACAACACTCAATATCAAGCAAAAAGGGATGCAAAATGCATCCAAGATATCAAAGTTAAAAGCAGATAAACTTGGACATGCGAAACAGTGAGAAAATAAATTTCTGTTGATTAAAAGAAATAAAAGGCAGCTGGGCAAATTGGTGCATGCCTATAATTCCAGCACTATAAAAGGCTGAGGTAGGCGGAGCTGGAGTTCAAGTCCCACCCAGGCAACTTAGTGAGACTCTGCCTGAAAATAACAAATAATTTGTTGGGAATGAAGCTCAATGCAAATGCCCTGTATTATATCCCAGTACATCTCTCCACTCCCATAAAAAAGGACAAAAAAGTTGTTTGTATACAAAGTAATCACCACTTTGTTTGATGTTCTTTTACTTATGTAAAGATATTAGAAAGAAATACACAAGTATTATTAACACAAGATACTTCTGGCAAACAGAATTGTGGGTGATATGCTAAAAACAAATGCTGCATATTCTCCAAGTCATTTCATTTTTCTTCAGGCATGGAAAAACAAATTTCCTGCCCTGTAGTTTGCCCTTCTTATACCTCCTTATAGTTTGCACCTCCTTTGGCCATGTAACTGAGTTCACACAAAGAAATGCAGGTAAGAGTGATATATGTCAATTCTAGATCTAGTAATATATAAAATCTTCAACACTTTCCTTTCCCATATTAGTTGTAATGTCATGGTGACCTTGAGACTACAAAATGGGGAAGCCATGAAAAAAGTATCCTGGGTCCCTGATGCTTGGATGAGAGCCAGAAGGCTTGGTCCTCATTTCCGTAAGAGAAGAAATGTTGTCAATGGGTCTATAGTTCTTTTGCTCAATTCAGAAGGAAATTATGAATCAGCAAAGTGCAGCTCCATTAGCAGTACTTATGTTACCAGATAACATCAGGTAATGCAGGCCAATAGTTGGCATAGTCAGCTGCTGGTCATTGCCTCTGCTGGCTGGCACCTTTCAATGCTGGCTTGTGCTGGACACCATAGGTCAACTCTACCAGGTGCTGGTCTCTACTGCTGCTGGCTACAACCTTCTGGTACCATCTTGTGCCAGATACTATAGGTTGACTCTACTGGGTGCTGGTCTCTATTACTACCAGCTGCCACCTCCTGTTGCCAACTTGTATAGAACATGATAAGTCAGCTCTGCCAGTGCTAGTCTCTGCCACTGCTGGCTGCAGCCTTTCAGTGCCAGCTTGTGCTGGACACTGTAGGTCAACTCTACCAAAGTCTCTGTTGCTTGTCTTTGTTGACTGCTCATCTCTGGAGCTCACTCTGTCCACACTACTTAGCATAAAAATCCCAAGTAGATTTATAGGGCTTTTGGAGCCCACTTTATCTGAGAAATAAATCATGAGCAGGTTTATAGAAACAGCAAAGTGAGTATTTTAGCAGGGCCAGTGCTGCAGAACAGAGGGGCCAGTACACAAGACAGACTAAAACCCAAGCAGTGGCTGAGGAGTGCTGCTTCTATAGCGGCTTGCAGGCACGTTTCAGTGACAGGCAGGGCTGAAAGCTTGCTATGAATGTTGGGCATACAAATTAGGGGGCCAGATCCCTTCCTTCCTGATCTTAGCCACTCCAGGGCACCCCTCCCTTTTCCAAAAAGGCAACAGTCTTCTTTGAAGTGGCCTCAGTGGGGGAGGGGCACCATGCTGCCTGTCTGGCTGTGCTCATGTTGAAGTGAAGAATGATGGTTTGATAGCCAGGGAGTACACTGTTAGATAGCCTGGAAGGACACTGAAGCAAACTGTCCCAGCCCACTGGGGTGCAAGGAGGAGTTAAGAGAAGGGGGACAGGAGGATGGACAACTGCAGGCCAAGTCACACCCCTCCTTCCCTCTGTCAGTACAGGGAAAATTGAGAGTCAGGCAATTCTCATCATCTCAAAACTGCCAATGTGTTAAACCATGTATGTTTTAGGATTTATTTGTTACTTTGGTAACTGATAAAGTAACTTCTGTATAGAAATTTTCTTTAATCTTTTCCTTTATTTTCCAAATATCAATAAGGAACATGTAATACTTCTATAACTGGTAAAAAAAATGTTATTTTTGAAGTTTGTATCTTTTTTTCAAGTCAGTAATTAAAGTTTGGGGAATTTAACCTAAGCCAACAAACTAAAATGTAGACCAAAAAAAAAAAAAAAACCTTATACATAAAAATGTTTACTGCAATGTTACACATAAAATTTAAAAAATAGAAAACAAATACCATTCATACAGAAATGTTTAGTAAGTTGTATCCATGTGATAGAATATTAGACAACTATGAAAATGAATAATTTTAATGGCATGATCAAAGACCTATAATATCACATATGAAAGACACAAGAGTAAAAGTTCAAATATGGAAAAAGCAAATTTAAGCAATATTGGCATGATTAACACTTATTTATACTTTATACTATTTTCTAATTTTTCTAAAAGAAGATCATAATGTGATCATATGAAGAAGAAAGTATTCATAAAAACAGTATCTATGCTGTGAGAGAAAGGCACCAGCAATATTACTGATGCTACAGGGGTACTACCAGGGATATTTATGGACAGTCTGCTTACCTTACCCAAGCAGGAGGAAAGAGTCTGACAGTTGTGAACAAAGAAGTAGTAGTCATGGTGCCGAAGAAGGAAATGGGGCACTGAAGAGGAGCTACTCTATTAAGTAAATAGACTCTCCCTGGTCAAATACTTTCACCATCCTCAGAATAGCAATGGGATCAAGAATAATTCTGAGTCACCAGGAAAGAGAAATTTCAACTTTAAGGAATAAAGAGGGCAGTGCTAAAAGTCTGAAAAATCAACAAAAGGATACAGGAGGGGATTAGGGAGTGTTCACAACGTTCTATTTCTTGATAGTTACATGGTTTCATGTCTTAAATTGTACATAGATGTTTTATACAATTTTTAGCTTGTATGGTACATTTAATTTAAAAATTTTAAAAATCTCAGGAGCATCCTCTTCCTAGATGGGACAAGAAGGCAGGGCAGGAAGGGACAATTCTCAGTGCAGGCCTGAGCACACCCCTAGAGAAACAGTAATCACTCAATATCTGTATATTGCTTTGTAGCTTGCAAAGTACTTCTACATCACATACCTCATTAAGGCTCATGCCATTCAAATGAGTGAGAACAGAAACTTTAAACTCATGTCACATCTAGATACCTGTCCACTATACTAAATTCAACACCAAATACCTTGTGGGCTTAAAAAATGAAAGATATTAAGGTGCAATTGTTCAGTCTTTCTCTAAGATCTTTTTTAACTAAAAGGAACTGAGTTTTTGCCTGCTCACTTCACCTGACCACCTTACATCTGAAGAAGTTTAACTTCCAGAAATATATTTGTTAAGTGCTCATGATGCAGAATACAAATAATCAGGGCCAGTGAAATGGCTCAGTGGTGTAAGGGCCTGCCTGGCAAGCACGAGGGCCCGAGTTCGACTCCTGGAACCCACATACGAAAAAGGGGCCGGTGATATCGCTCAGCAGCCCGGGCACCTGCTGGCGTGTGAGGTCCTGAGGTCGACACCCAGTACCCACACAAAAAAAAAAAAAATACAAATAATCAGAATAGAAAGACATAATTAAGTCCAAGAGCTTAGCCAAAAAAGAACAGAAGGAAGAGGAGAAAGTATGAGACAACAGTGAGAAACAAGTTCAATGTGCCAAAGAAGTGGCTTGGAGGGGAAAGAGGAACATAAAAAAATATTATTCTAGTCCTTAAATTTTATTTCTTTGACCAAGTCATGATGTGCTTCCAAGTTTTCTAGGGGCAACAAATTAATCAGTGCCCATTGTTAGCCTCAAGAAAATGTACAGAGGGGAAAAAGATGGCTCATGAGTAAGAAGCAGGCAGTGAAATTCTAAAAGTTGCCATTGGACCATGGGAATATAGTGACTGGGAGAGCGCAGGATGGGGGGAGATGCCTCCCCGGGATCCAGAAAAGTTTTGAAGTGCAGTTTGGGACCCCCAGCACCAGTGAAGGGTACTTTTCAACAAAGAAGGAGCACACCGCACGCTCACCTTCTACCATCCCAGGAACCGCGGTGCAACAGAAACTCAAATCTGCGGACACATGGTGACAGCTGGCGCCCAGGGAGCCCCCACGGAGGATCATGTGACAGCGGCGGGGCGGGGGAGCGGGGAACTGTGCTGACCGGTGGTGAGTGTCTCTCAGCCACAGCTGTCCCATGCCAGAGAGCAACTGGCCGGGCGCCATTGCGGGGGGTGTGGCGAAACTGAGTGTGGCGGGAAAACACAGTGCTGGGAACTCACGCTCCAGACAGTGTGGTGCTGTGCCTCTCAGGCCCATGGAAATTGCGCTGAGGGCAGCAGGCAAACGAGACTGGTCTCTCAGCCACACCTGTCCCGCGCTAGAGAGCGACTGGCCCCGGCGCCATTGTGGGGGGTGTGGCGAAAATCAGAGCGGCACGAAAACACAGCACTAGGAACTCGCGCTCTGGGCAGGGCGGCGCTGCGCCTCTCAGGCCCACGGAAAGTGTGCTGAGGGCAGCAGGCGAACGAGACGGGTCTCTGCCTGAAAGTACACGCTTCTGCTCACTGCTCCGCCAAAGGGCCACTCCTGGCTTACTGGGAGCGACCTGCATGGAACAAGACTCCGTCATCACATGGTGCCTGCCTACAGTAGAGTCAAAACCTGGAACTGATTCTTTTTATTTTTTTATTTTTACTTTTATTTTTTTCTCTCTCATTTGTTTTTTGTTCTGGTGAAGGGTTTTTTTTTTTTTTTTTAGTGGGGTTTTATTTTTGTTTTGTCTGTTTGTTTTGTTGTTTTTGTCTTCGTTTTTGTTTCTGTTTGTCTATTTGCTCTTTCCTTCATTATTCTCTCTGGTTTTTATATGAGTGTAAACAGCGCCTCTAACCTCTTTGTAATTGTGGTTGTGATCTGTTCTTCCTTTTATCCCTTCCTTCTCTTTTTCCCACCAGTCCTCTGAACCAGTGTCCCAATGTTAGTGGGATCCCTCTTGGTCCTCTAACCTTACATCTAATTCCTTCCTCTTCTCCCAATACTCTATTTCCTCCTTAACTCATTTGAAATTTAAACTCCTGAGGGGAAAAATTGACATACTAAGGACTTGTATACTGCATATAATTTTTCTGGTGTGTTTTAGATTTTGTTATATAACTGCAACTCTACTTTATACAGCTAAAAGTGGTAAATAACTGGTTAGCTCAGTCTGTCATTTTCTAGGCTGTGTTTGATGCTTTAGTTACCATTATAGGCAAATGTGAAATAATTGTTCTAAACAGCTTTCCTTCCTGATATATCATGATTAAGATTGACTAAGGGACACAGAAAATACAGTGGCACAGTACCAAAGAAACAAGGACTGGGCCAAACAGGTAGCAACTTTTCATATCCAACGAATTGAAGAGGTAGGATCTGGCAGAAAGCTCAAAACCCAAAAGCAAGCTCCACTTGGAAGATACTGCAGAGAAGTAGTCATCTTCTAAAGATCTTGAACACTAGCAATAAAGTAACCTACCATAGCTAATTTACAAACATCACCCCAGGAATTAAATTAAAGAAAGAAAAAACGAGATGATGCTTAAACAAGATGCAACCCCACACATCCAATTCACCAAAGGCAAACCTAGAGGGCAACAAGGTGGGACAATCTGAAAGCCACCCACCTGGCCTATCTGAAGTGGTTACAACAAAGCAACTGAATGAGGCTCTGGAAAAAATTAAAACAGAAATAATTTCACAGATAACTGCAGAGATAATGTCCACAATGAAGACCATGCTTAAGGACACTATACCTGATACAGACTAAAAAATAGACGAGCTTAAGAAAACTACAGAATCCATGAAAGCTCAGCATAGGAAAGAAATGGAATCCATAAAGCAGATTCAAGCAGATATCCAAGAGAACAAAAATTCCATTGAAAGTATTTGTAGCAGATTAAGCCAATGTGAGGACAGGATCTCAGATATAGAAGACAGGCTTGCAATTAGTGATCATGAAAAGAAAGAATTCTTAAAAACAGCAAGGGACCATGAAAAATCAATTCAGCAGCTGCTAGATGACTCAAAGATAAACAACTTAAGAATAATTGGAATAAATGAAAAAGCAGGGGATAGCATCGATGACATTAAAACCTTGTTCAAAGACATTATCAGGGAGAACTTCCCTGGAAGAGAAAAAGAATTTGACCCTAATATAAATGAAGCTTTTAGAACGCCAACTAGACATGATCAAAAACAAAACTTCAGCTAGACATATCACAGTCAAGATCCCAGAAATTCAACGGAAGTGCAGAATCTTAAAAGCTGTTGGGGAGAAGAGACAAATCACCTATAAAGGAAAACCCATCAGAATCACAGCTGACTTTTCAGCGCAAACTCTCAAGTAAAGAAGAGCTTGGAATGACATATTTCAAGCTCTAAAGGAAAATAATTTTCAACCCAGATTGATGTACCCCGCAAAACTATCTTTCAAAATTGATGGAGAAATAAAATACTTTCATGACAAAGAACATCTGAGAAAATTTATCATCACCAAACCAGCACTCCAAAATGTTCTGAAGGACATTCTAGAAAGAGATAGGAACCACAACAGAAGGAATCCACCAGGCAGGGCAGATAATTAAATAGCAGGAAAGGCGAAAAATAAACAAAGAGTGGGAACCAACAACAGGAAAATATCATGACAAGTATAAGTCAATACATATCAGTTTTAACCATCAATGTTAACGGTCTCAATTCACCAATCAAAAGGCACAGACTGGCAAAATGGATCAAGAAGCAACATCCAACAATATGCTATATACAAGAAACACATTTAATTCAGAAAGAAATTCATAGACTCAAAGTCAAAGGATGGAAAACAATACTCCATGCAACAGGAACCCAGAAAAAATAGGGGTAGCTATTCTTTTTGCAGACAAAGTGAATTTCAAGCCAAGAATGATTCAGAGAGATAAAGACGGTCAATACATCCTTGTAAAAGGAACAATCCAAGAGGAAGAGATAATGATCATAAATATATATGCGTCAACTACCAGTGCACCCAGCTATATAAAACAAGTACTAAAGGACATGAAAAATCAAATAAGCACTAATACAATTATATTGGGAGATTTCAATACTCCACTGTCACAAAAAGACAGATCAATTAGACAGAAAATCAATAATGAAATAGTAGAACTGAACAAAACTTTTCAACAAATGGACTTAGTAGATGTCTACAGAATGTTCCACCCAACAACATCAGAATACACATTCTTCTCAGCTGCACATGGGACATACTCCAAAATAGACCACATACTAGCTCAGAAAACCTCCTTAAGTAAATGCAAAGGAGTTGAAATTATCCCATGCATATTATCAGACCATAGTGCAATGAAATTGGAAATCAATGGCAAAAGAAATCACAAAAACTCCCTAAACACATGGAAATTAAACAGCACCCTCCTGAATAACCAATGGGTCACAGATGAAATTAAAGAAGAAATTAGACACTTTCTACAACTGAATGATAATGACAGTACAACATACTGTAACTCATGGGATACCAAGAAAGCAGTACTAAGAGGGAAATTTATAGCATTAAATACTTATATCAGGAAAATAGAGCAAGCGCAAATAAACAACTTAATGTTGAACCTCGAACTTCTAGGAAAAAAAAGAGCAGGTTAAGCCAAAAGCCCATACAAGGGAGGAAATTATAAAGATCAGAGCAGAAATTAACGTATTGGAGACTAAAAAACAATACAAAGAATCAATGACGCAAAAAGTTGGTTCTTTGAAAGAATAAATAAGATTGACAAACCCTTATCCAACCTTATTAAAAAAAGAAAAGACTCAAATCCATGCAATTGAAAATGAAAAGGGTGATATCACAACGGACCCTGCAGAAATCCAGAAGATCATCTATACCTATTTTGAAAATTTATATTCTACTAAGATGGAAAATGCAGAAGAAATGGACAGATTCCTAGATACATATGAATTACCAAAGCTGAATCAAGAAGATTTAAAAATCCTAAATAAACCAATATCCACCAATGAAATTGAAGATGTAATTAAAAACCTCCCAACAAAGAAAAGCCCAGGCCCTGATGGATTCACTGCCGAATTCTACAAGAAATTTAGAGAAGACCTAACGCCCCTACTTCTCAAACTTTTTAATGAAATTGAAAGGGAAGCAATACTCCCAAATTCATTCCTGGAAGCAAGCATTACCCTGATACCAAAAAAAGAGAAGGACCCAACTAAGAAAGAGAACTATAGGCCAATCTCCCTAATGAACATAGATGCAAAAATCCTTAATAAGATACTGGCAAACAGAATCCAACAAATCATCAAG
Organism: Erethizon dorsatum; assembly: GCA_028451465.1. Classification (NCBI taxonomy): domain Eukaryota; kingdom Metazoa; phylum Chordata; class Mammalia; order Rodentia; family Erethizontidae; genus Erethizon; species Erethizon dorsatum. Next base: position 118,534,028 of record CM051822.1, on the reverse strand, counting down.
AAGATTATACACCATGACCAAGTTGGATTCATCCCAGGGATGCAGGGATGGTTCAACATACGTAAATCAATAAATGTAATACACCATATTAACAGTACCAAAGACAAAAATCACATGATCATCTCAATAGATGCAGAAAAAGCTTTTGACAAAGTCCAGCACCTTTTCATGATAAAAACCCCACAGAAAATTGGAATAGAGGGTCTTTATCTCAATCTGGTAAAAGCTATCTATGACAAACCAACAGCCAATATTATACTAAATGGCCAAAAACTGAAAGCCTTCCCTCTAAAATCAGGAACAAGACAAGGATGTCCACTGTCCCCACTCTTATTCAACATAGTTCTGGAAACTTTAGCCAGAGCAATTAGACAAGAGAAAGAAATAAAAGGAATAATGATTGGAAAAGAAGAAGTTAAGTTATCATTATTTGCAGATGACATGATACTCTACACAGAAGACCCCAAAAACTCCACTAAAAAACTGCTAGATTTAATAAGCAAATTCAGTAGTGTAGCTGGATACAAAGTCAATACTCAAAAGTCAATAGCCTTCCTGTACACAAATAACAAACTTACTGAAAGAGAAATTAGGGAAACAATACCTTTCAAAATAACATCCAAAAAATGAAATACCTAGGAATCAACCTCACAAAGGATGTAAAAGACCTATACACTGAAAACTACAGTACTCTGAAAAAGGAGATTGAAGAGGATATCAAGAAATGGAAAGATATCCCTTGCTCCTGGATAGGAAGAACCAATATAGTGAAAATGGCCATACTTCCAAAATTGTTATACAGATTTAATGCAATTCCAATCAAAATTCCAACAGCATATCTCACAGAATTAGAGAAAACTATCCTAAAATTCATTTGGAATCAGAAGAGACCTAGAATAGCAAAGGCAATTCTGGGCAACAAAGGCAAGGCAGGGGGCATCACAATCCCCGACTTGAAATTATACTATAAAGCTACTGTGATAAAAACAGTGTGGTATTGGAAAAAAAAAAAAACAGACCTGAAGATCAATGGAACAGATTAGAAGATGCTGAAACAACCCCAGACATACTAAGCCACCTTATCTTTGACAAAGGTGCCAAACACATTCGCTGGAAGAAAGATAGCCTCTTTAATAAATGGTGCTGGAAAAACTGGCTCTACATATGCCGAAGATTAAAACTAGACCCATATCTTTCACCATGCACTAAACTAAATTCAAAATGGATCAGAGATCCAAATATTAAAACAGAAACATTAAATCTGCTGGAAGGTAGGATAGGTAAAGCCCTTGAAGACATTGGTGTAGGCAAAGACTTTATGAATAAAAACTCAACCGCACGGAACTATCCCAAAGAATCAACAACTGGGATCTCATCTTATTAAAAAGCTTTTGCACAGCAAGAGAAACCACCAACAGAGTGAAGAGACAACCCACAACGTGGGAAAAAATGTTTGCCAGCTATTCCTCAGACAAAGGATTACTATCAAGAACATATAAAGAACTCAAAAAAATCAGACCTCCCAAATTTAAAGACCCACTCCAAAAATGGGCATCTGAGATGAATACACATTTCTCAGATGAAGAAATACTAATGGCAAACAAATATACAAAAAAATGTGCAACATCACTAGTCATTTGAGAGATGAAAATTAAAACAACACTGAGATACCATCTCACCCCAGAAAGAATGGCTATTATAAAGAAATCAACTAATAACAAATGCTGGAGGGGCTGTGGGATAAAGGAACCCTTCTTCACTGTTGGTGTGAGTGTCAACTGGTACAGCCACTGTGGAAGTCAGTGTGGAGATTCCTCAAAAAACTAGGGTTGGAGGTCCCATTTGACCCAGCTATTCCCCTTCTGGGCATCTTCCCAGAAGAATTAAAAACATCGTACCACAGCGATATATGTGCACCCATGTTTATAGCAGCACAATTTGTAATAGCCAGATCTTGGAAACAACCCAAATGCCCATCAACTGAGGAATGGATAAGAAAGATGTGGTATTTTTATACAATGGAGTACTATTCAGCCATAAAGAAGGATAAACTGGAGACTTTTATAGGTAAATGGATGCAACTCGAGAAAATACTCATAAGTGAACTAAACCGGAAGCACATGTGTAAGCATCGTATTGTCTCTCTAGTATGAGAAACTGAAAGAGTAAATAAGATCCAAAATGTACAATAGACATGGTGAATCAGAAATAAACTGGTCAAAAGGAAAGAGAGACTGGAATAGGGAAAAGAAAGAAGGGGAAGGGAAAAAAATTGTGTATATATATAAGATGGTTAAGATAGATACACTACCAATTTTACTTAGTTCATTGAAGAGTAAGGTTTGTGCCAATAATGTTTGGACAATTGAATGCTAATGTCTGGTATCCTGAATAACTAACTTAAAGATAATAATACGTAATGCATTAACCATTGTTACCCTCATATTATGTTGTTTTGAGAATTTGTTCTTTTTTTGATTTGTTTTATTTTTTCTTCTCTTTAAATTAAAAAAAAAAAAAGAAAATGTACAAAGCCTAAGACTTGTCTCCTGCTCTAAAGGGGTTCACATTTCTGTGGGTATTTGTGAGGAAGAATAGACACATAAATAATGAAGGCTCTATGCATGTGTAACCTGCAAGTGCAGAGATCAGTGTTACTAATTCAGTCTAGGAAAGCTGGGAAAGGCCTCATAAAGAAAGGAGCACTGAGGGTAGTTCTATGAAGATCAACAGGAGTTTGCAAACCAAAAAGGGCAGGTAGAATGTGTTCTAAGGAACCTAAGTAGTACAGAGACATTAAGTATTTAAATAATGCCAGCAAGTTTGGTGCAGATGAAGCAACAGGAGCTGGGACATAGAGAGATAGGGAATGCACAGGAGAGTAGTCAGAGATGAAGTAGGGGTCCTGCTGGAATCAGGTACAAACAAAATAAAGTCTGGACTTTGTTGTTTAGAAAACAAAGTGGACAAAATGTTTTTTATATATTTTAATATTAACACAGTGATACTGAAAAAACAGAATTGGAAAGAGATAGAAATGGATAAAAGTGGATGGGATAGAGGTGGTGGAAGGAAAATTAGAAGCCTGTTACAAATAAATAGCAACAGATAGATGAAGTAGTTTTGGAACCAGGTGGCTATGGGTTTAAAACCTGCTTTGTAACTCACAAATTGTTTGACACTGAGAAAATAATCTCCCCAAAACTGTTTCCTCTTCTTTAAAATGAAAATAATGATACTTACTTTGCAGAATTACTGTTATGAAAATTAAATAAGATACTCTGGGTGTTTTATCTTATTTTTTTGCATGACAAAGAGTCTCTACTTTTAAATTACCAGTACACCAAATAACAACATCGGATTCTTGAATTCTATCACCTAATTATTTTAATTAAGAAAAATTAAAAGCAGCTCAACCAACTATACTAGTATTCATTGTTTAACTCTAAGAATGAGCAACTTCCAAAGCTGCTGCTATTTCATACAAGTTATAAGCAACTATTTGCCACTTTTTCATTGATAACTTCCTGGCCTTCAAGAAAACATAAGGGAAAAAATTATTTAATCCTTTTTTTCTTGAAAAAACTTTTTCCCACTAGATCTAAGAAAAAGTCAACAATAATGCATATATTGAGCTAGATGTTATAGGAAAACAAACAACATATACTCATAAAATTTCTACTAAATATTAGGTAAAAAAGATGAAATCTTTGTATAAGTACTATGTCAGTACAAAGAACCTAGATTTGCTACTACTCAAAAAGTGAAAGAGCCAATAATGTACAGAAATAATTTAATGCCTTTTCATAAGAATAGAGCATAACCTTCACTAAAGCTTTATATTCTATGAGGGGTATATATAGTACCAATCCATGGAACAGGTGCATCTTTCTTCTCTCCACTTATACAATACTTCTCATGACTTTCTCAAAGGATGTTGCAAAGACCAAAAGCTATCCAAGACTATCCTTTTTGTACCAAAAGTTGGTCTGGAGAATGAGCATCTTCTCAGGACTCTCCTCCACTTTGGAGCTGCAACTTCTATGGGTTCCCAGGGCTCCAGGTTTGCCTTTGAACTCTTTCTCCTAATGCAGATGGTACTGTTCAGTTTCAGCCTGGTTTTCTTTGTTTGACTTCAGCCTCCAGTTCTTTGTTTGTTTCTTTTGGGTTTTTTGAGAAGGGTATCACTATGTGTTTCAGACTGGCCTTGAACTCACTATGTAGCCTAGGCTGGCCCTGAACTCGCAGCAATCCTCTTGCCTCAGCCTCCCAAGTGTGTGAATTATATGCATGAACCACCATGCCCAACTTACAGTTCTTTTGCTTTGCTTCCAGTTCTTTGCAAGCCTTGGGCACCTTTTCTATAGCCCCACTTCCTGATCTGCAGCAGTTGCTAGATCCCCTACAATTAATTGACCATTGCAGTAGTGACTGGGAGCTAATAATATGGTTTAGCATCTGGCCACATATTAGGTAATAAATGTTACTAACCAATGCATTGGTTGGTGGCCCTGAAGGTAAGGAAACAGATTCAAGGGGAAATTATGAAATAATGACTATCAACAGGATTTAGAGACTATTTGGACACATATTTTAAGAAAGATGCAGAGAAAGAAATCTTATATGTAGTAACTACTTTGTTCTCTGTAATAAACATCTGTAATACCAACCTACTGAATTGGTAACATCTACCTCTGCTAAGCACCAGGCCAAATAGAACAGAATCCTTTAGCAATACAATTTGGTGTGAATTTAGATCTCTCTTCCATCTTAAATCTAATTCTATCTCTGTGGCTGCAGTTAAGATCTTCTATTCAAAGATTTCAGATCTTGAAAATAAATGTATTAAAGAACTATATTAAGTTACATAGATCCTAGGCAGAGTTATAGCAACAATCTCAGTTGTAAAACGTTAAAAAAAAATCTCTTTATGGTGAAATCTTGAATGGTCCATAGAGAAGTCTGATAACCAATCTGAGATGACTGAAGTCATTGTCCCATGATTTAAGTATTGTAGATGTCGGATATCAATCACATTTTAAATTATTTGTTTTAGTGTAAGAACTTTTGAGATGAACTGTAGGACTGAATTCAATTGTTAACTACTCTTTGTGAGTGAAGTAAATTGTGTGTAAATCTTTATACCCTTTTATGGTATCTTCAAAGGTACACAATGAAGATGAAGCAGGACCCAATACTTGCAAAAAGAATTGGCATCAAAAAAGCCTAGCATATGATTACCTTTGGGGTTCCTTCTCAAAGCCCAGAAAACACCAACCTCACATTTCATTTGTAAGAAAAATGAGCACTAAATGAGCATCATGGTTTGAAGATACCTGAATCAAAGGAAATAGAATAAATTAAAGCTCTCAAAGTGAGCATCTAAGCTAGATCTTCAAAAACTTTTAAACAGATTTCTTGAAAGGGAAGTACTAAGGAACTTAAAAGGGAAGGATTCTTTAATAAAAGCAAAGTATCAATTGAATGACTAGTAGAGCTCAAATCCACAAATAATTGAGTGAAATAAAGTAAACAGCTAATTTTTTAAAAATTGCCCATAAGATCATTGAGGAAAATGAAATTTTAGAAGTTGAAAATGGAGGATTTAAACATTGCAAAACCTAATACTATTTCTTCAACAGAAATAAGAGGCAAAACAAAACAAAAAACACTATGAATTTCTCAAACTCCACACAATTCAGAATTATTTGGGGCATTTATGTTGGTGGAAGAAACCATAAAATAAAAACTGAGATTGCTCCAATATGCTGCCTTAAGGCTAAATAGAAAATATTTCTTAATCCAGGACAGCCACACTTAGTAACTTGGTGTAACATCAGATGTATGTCTGCTCCAATATCTCCTTACATATAGAATAAATGTTTAATATGAAAAGTTACATGGGTCCTATGAAAAATCACTATTTCTAGTGGGAGCTGAGAAATCTGAACTACGGCAATATTAAGATACTGTCCACTGTATTCAAGGGGAAAGAGAAAACAGAGGATGGTCATATATTTGCTGCCAAACTTTATTGAATTTTATAATATTCCAGATGCTCTGTTAACTAATGATTCAGTCAGAGAATTGTGAGAGGTATTGTGATGGACTTCATCCCCAGGGCAAGTCCCTACATCAAAGATTAGTTTAAGTAAAATCCACTATAAACCTTTCAAAGATAAAGCAATATCCAAAAGTACATACAGTATGATCTCAACAACTTAGAAAGTAATATATCTGAAAAACAAAAAGAAAAGGAAAAAAAAGAAGAAAAGAAAAGGAGGACCTCAAGATGGCGGATGAGTAAGAAGCAGGCAGCGAAACTCTCTCTAAAAGTTACAGTTGGAACACGGGAATACAGCGACCCGGAAAGCGCAGGAGGGGGGGAGATGCCTCCCCGAAACCCAGAAAAGTTCTGAAGCGCAATCTGGGACCCCCGGCACCAGTGACGGGTGACTTCCAACAAAGAAGAAGGAAAGAAGGAGCAGACCGCGCGCACGCACCTTCTACTATCCCGGGAGTTGCAGTGCCGCGGAGGCTCAATTCTACGGACACACGGTGGCAGCTGGCGCCCAGGGAGCCCCCACGGAGGATCCTGAGACAGCGGCGGGGCAGGGGAGCGGCGGAGAACGGCGCTGACCGGCGGTGAGTGTCTCTCAGCCACAGCTGCCCCGCGCCAGAGAGCCACCGGCCGGGCGCCATTGTGGGGGGTGCAGCGAAACTCAGAGCGGCTCGAAAACTGCTCTGGGAACTTGTGCTCCGGACAGGGCAGCACGGGGCCTCTCAGGCCCACGAAAGTGTGCTGAGGTCAGCAGGCGAATGAGACTGGACTCTCAGCCACACCTGTCCCACGCCAGAGAGCGACTGGCCCGGAGCCATTGTGGGGGGCGTGGCGAAAAACCAGAGCGGCGGGAACCAGTGCAGGGAACCCGCGCTTGGACAGCGCACTGAGCCTCTCAGGCCCAGGGATCGTGAAAGGGCGCTGAGAGCGGAGGCGAGCTAGACTGGTCTCTGCCTGAAAGTACACGCCTCTGCTCACCGCCCGCCAGAGGGCGCTCCTGGCTTACTGGGACGGACCTGCACAGAACAGGACTCTGTCACCACAAGGTACCTGCCTACAACAGAGTCAACACCTGGAACTGATTCTTTTTATTTTTTTTATTTTTATTTATTTTTTTTTTTTCTCACTGATTTGTTTTTTGTTCTGGCGAAGGGTTTTTTTGTTTTTGTTTTGTTTTGTTTTGTTTTTTGGTGGGGTTTTATTTTTGATCTGTCTGTTTTATTGTTTTTATCTTCGTTTTTGTTTCTGTATGTGTATTTGCTCTTTCCTTCATTATTCTCTCTGGTTTTTTATATGAGTGTAAACAGCGCCTCTAACTTCTTTGTGATTGTGGTTGTGATCTGTTCTTCCTTTTATCCCTTCCTTCTCTTTTTACCACCTGTCCTCTGCACTAGTGTCCCAATTTTAGTGGGATCCCTCTTGGTCCTCTAACCTTACATCTAATTCCTTCCTCTTCTCCCAATACTCTATTTCCTCCTTAACTCATTTTAAATTTAAAATCCTGAGGGGAAAAATTGACACACTAAGGACTTGTATACTGCATATAATTTTTCTGGTGTGTTTTAGATTTTGTTATATAACTGCAACTCTACTTTATATGGCTAAAAGTGGTAAATAACTGGTTAGCTCAGTCTGCCATTTTCTAGGCTGTGTTTAATGCTTCGTTACCATTATAGCCAAATGTAAAATAATTGTTCTAAACAGCTTTCCTTCCTGATATTTCATGATTGATATTGACTAACGGACACAGAAAATACAGTGGCACAGTACCAAAGAATCAAGGACTGGGCCAAACAGGTAGCAATTTCTCACATCCAAGGAATTGAAGAGGTAGGATCTGGCAGAAAGCTCAAAACCCAAAAGCAAGCCCCACTTGGAAGATACTGCAGAGAAGTAGGCATCTTCTAAGGATCTTGAATACTAGCAATAAAGTAACCTATCATAGGTAATTTATAAACATCACCCCAGGAATTAAAGAAAGAAAAAATGAGACGACACTTAAACAAGATGCAACCCCACACATCCAATTCACCAAAGGCAAACCTAGGGGGCAATGAGGTGGGACAATCCGAAAGCCACCCACCTGGCCTATCTCAAGGGGTAACAACAAAACAACTGAATGAGGCTCTGGAAAAAATGAAAACAGAAATAATTTCACAGATAACTGCAGAGATAATGTCCACAATAAAGACCATGCTTAAGGACACTATAGCTGATACAGACAAAAAAATAGACGAGCTTAAGAAAACTATAGAAACCATGAATGCTCAGCATAGGAAAGAAATGGAATCCATAAGGCAGATTCAAGCAGATATCCAAGAGATAAAAAATTCCATTGAAAGTATTTGTAGCAGAATAAGCCAATGCGAGGACAGGATCTCAGATATAGAAGACAGGCTTGCAATTAGTGATCATGAAATGGAAAAATTCTTAAAAATAGCAAGGGACCATGAAAAATCAATTCAGCAGCTGCTAGATGACTCAAAGATAAACAACTTAAGAATAATTGGAATAAATGAAAAAGCAGGAGATAGCATCAACGACATTAAAACCTTGTTCAAAGACATAATCAGGGAGAACTTTCCTGGAAGAGAAAAGGAATTTGACACCCCTATAAGTGAAGCTTTTAGAACACCAACTAGACATGATCAAAAAAAAAACTTCAGCCAGACATATTATAGTCAAGATCCCAGAAATTCAACAGAAGGGCAGAATCTTAAAAGCTGTTAGGGAGAAGAGACAAATCACCTATGAAGGAAAACCCATCAGAATCACAGCTGACTTTTCAGCACAAACCCTCAATTCAAGAAGAGCTTGGAATGATGTATTGCAAGCTCTAAAGGAAAATAATTTTCAGCCCAGATTGATGTACCCTGCAAAACTATCTTTCAAAATTGATGGAGAAATAAAATACTTTCATGACAAAGAACATCTGAGAAAATTTATGACCACCAAACCAGCACTCCAAAACGTTCTGAAGGACATTCTAGAAAGAGATAGGAACCCCAACAGAAGGAATCCACCAGGCAGGGCAAATAATTAAATAGCCGGAAAGCGGAAAAACAAAGAGTGGGAACCAACAACAGGAAAATATCATGACAAGTCAATACATATCAGTTTTAACCATCAATGTTAACGGTCTCAATTCACCAATCAAAAGGCACAGACTGGCGAAATGGATCAAGAAGCAACATCCAACAATATGCTGTATGCAAGAAACACATTTAATTCAGAAAGAAATTCATAGACTGAAAGTCAAAGGATGGAAAACAATACTCCATGCCACAGGAACCCAGAAAAAAGCAGGGGTAGCTATTCTTTTTGCAGACAAAGTGAACTTCAAGCCAAGAAGGATTCAGAGAGATAAAGACGGTCATTACATCCTTGTAGAGGGAACAATCCAAGAGGAAGAGATAACGATCATAAATATATATGCGTCAAACACCAATGCACCCAGCTATATAAAACAAGTACTAAAGGACATGAAAAATCAAATAAGCACTAATACAATTATATTGGGAGATCTCAATACTCCACTGTCACAAAAAGATAGATCAACTGGACAGAAAATCAATAATGAAATAGTAGAACTGAACCAAACTTTTGAACAAATGGACTTAGTAGATGTCTACAGAGTGTTCCATCCCACAACATCAGAATACACATTTTTCTCAGCTGCACATGGGACGTTCTCCAAAATAGACCACATACTAGCTCATAAAACCTGCTTAAGTAAATGCAAAGGAATTGAAATTATCCCATGCATATTATCAGACCATAGTGCAATGAAATTGGAAATCAATGGCAAAAGATCCCACAAAAACTCCCTAAACACATGGAAATTAAACAGCATCCTCCTGAACAACCAATGGGTCACAGATGAAATTAAAGAAGAAATTAGTCACTTTCTACAACTGAATGATAATGACAGTACAACATACCGGAACTTATGGGATACAATGAAAGCAGTCCTAAGAGGGAAATTTATAGCATTAAATACTTATATCAGGAAAATAGAGCAAGCGCAAATAAACAAGGGTGAACCTCGAGCTTCTAGAAAAAGAAGAGCAGGTTAAGCCAAAGCCCGTACAAGGGAGGAAATTATAAAGATCAGAGCAGAAATTAACGTATTGGAGAATAAAAAAATAATACAAAGAATCAATGAAGCAAAAAGTTGGTTCTTTGAAAGAATAAATAAGATTAACAAACCCTTATCCAACCTTATTAAAAAAAGAAAAGAAAAGACTCAAATCCATGCAATTGAAAATGAAAAGGGTGATATCACGACGGACCCTACAGAAATCCAGAAGATCATCTATACCTATTTTGAAAATTTATATTCTACTAAGAAGGAAAATGCAGAAGAAATGGACAGATTCCTAGATTCGTATGAATTACCAAAGCTAAATCAAGAAGATTTAAAAATCCTAAATAAACCAATATCAACCAATGAAATTGAAGATGTAATTAAAAACCTCCCAACAAAGAAAAGCCCAGGCCCTGATGGATTCACTGCCGAGTTCTACAAGAAATTTAGAGAAGACCTAACACCACTACTTCTGAAAGTTTTTAATGAAATTGAAAGGGAAGCAATACTCCCAAATTCATTCCTGGAAGCAAGCATTACCCTGATACCAAAACCAGAGAAGGACCCAACTAAGAAAGAGACCTACAGGCCAATCTCCCTAATGAACATAGATGCAAAAATCCTTAATAAGATACTGGCAAACAGAATCCAGCAAATCATCAAGAAGATTATACACCATGACCAAGTTGGATTCATCCCTGGGGTGCAGGGATGGTTCAACATACGTAAATCAATAAATGTAATACACCATATTAACAGAACCAAAGACAAAAATCACATGATCATCTCAATAGATGCAGAAAAAGCTTTTGACAAAGTCCAGCACCTTTTCATGATAAAAACCCTACAGAAAATTGGAATAGAGGGTCTTTATCTCAATCTGGTAAAAGCTATCTATGACAAACCAACAGCCAATATTATACTAAATGGCCAAAAACTGAAAGCCTTCCCTCTAAAATCAGGAACAAGACAAGGATGTCCACTGTCCCACTCTTATTCAACATAGTTCTGGAAACTTTAGCCAGAGCAATTAGACAAGAGAAAGAAATAAAAGGAATAATGATTGGAAAGGAAGAAGTTAAATTATCATTATTTGCAGATGACATGATACTCTACACAGAAGACCCCAAAAACTCCACTAAAAAACTGCTAGATTTAATAAGCAAATTCAGTAGTGTAGCTGGATACAAAGTCAATACTCAAAAGTCAATAGCCTTCCTGTACACAAATAACAAACTTACTGAAAGAGAAATTAGGGAAACAATACCTTTCACAATAACATCCAAAAAAATGAAATACCTAGGAATCAACCTCACGAAGGATGTAAAAGACCTCTATACTGAAAACTACAGTACTCTGAAAAAGGAGATTGAAGAGGATATCAGAAAATGGAAAGATATCCCTTGCTCCTGGATAGGAAGAACCAATATAGTGAAAATGGCCATACTTCCAAAATTGTTATACAGATTTAATGCAATTCCAATCAAAATTCCAACAGCATATCTCACAGAATTAGAGAAAACTATCCTAAAATTCATTTGGAATCAGAAGAGACCTAGAATAGCAAAGGCAATTCTGGGCAACAAAGGCAAGGCAGGGGGCATCACAATCCCTGACTTGAAATTATACTATAAAGCTACTGTGATAAAAACAGTGTGGTATTGGAAAAAAAAAAAAAACAGACCTGAAGATCAATGGAACAGATTAGAAGATGCTGAAACAACCCCAGACATACTAAGCCACCTTATCTTTGACAAAGGTGCCAAACACATTCGCTGGAAGAAAGATAGCCTCTTTAATAAATGGTGCTGGAAAAACTGGCTCTACATATGCCGAAGATTAAAACTAGACCCATATCTTTCACCATGCACTAAACTAAATTCAAAATGGATCAGAGATCCAAATATTAAAACAGAAACATTAAATCTGCTGGAAGGTAGGATAGGTAAAGCCCTTGAAGACATTGGTGTAGGCAAAGACTTTATGAATAAAAACTCAACCGCACGGAACTATCCCAAAGAATCAACAACTGGGATCTCATCTTATTAAAAAGCTTTTGCACAGCAAGAGAAACCACCAACAGAGTGAAGAGACAACCCACAACGTGGGAAAAAATGTTTGCCAGCTATTCCTCAGACAAAGGATTACTATCAAGAACATATAAAGAACTCAAAAAAATCAGACCTCCCAAATTTAAAGACCCACTCCAAAAATGGGCATCTGAGATGAATACACATTTCTCAGATGAAGAAATACTAATGGCAAACAAATATACAAAAAAATGTGCAACATCACTAGTCATTTGAGAGATGAAAATTAAAACAACACTGAGATACCATCTCACCCCAGAAAGAATGGCTATTATAAAGAAATCAACTAATAACAAATGCTGGAGGGGCTGTGGGATAAAGGAACCCTTCTTCACTGTTGGTGTGAGTGTCAACTGGTACAGCCACTGTGGAAGTCAGTGTGGAGATTCCTCAAAAAACTAGGGTTGGAGGTCCCATTTGACCCAGCTATTCCCCTTCTGGGCATCTTCCCAGAAGAATTAAAAACATCGTACCACAGCGATATATGTGCACCCATGTTTATAGCAGCACAATTTGTAATAGCCAGATCTTGGAAACAACCCAAATGCCCATCAACTGAGGAATGGATAAGAAAGATGTGGTATTTTTATACAATGGAGTACTATTCAGCCATAAAGAAGGATAAACTGGAGACTTTTATAGGTAAATGGATGCAACTCGAGAAAATACTCATAAGTGAACTAAACCGGAAGCACATGTGTAAGCATCGTATTGTCTCTCTAGTATGAGAAACTGAAAGAGTAAATAAGATCCAAAATGTACAATAGACATGGTGAATCAGAAATAAACTGGTCAAAAGGAAAGAGAGACTGGAATAGGGAAAAGAAAGAAGGGGAAGGGAAAAAAATTGTGTATATATATAAGATGGTTAAGATAGATACACTACCAATTTTACTTAGTTCATTGAAGAGTAAGGTTTGTGCCAATAATGTTTGGACAATTGAATGCTAATGTCTGGTATCCTGAATAACTAACTTAAAGATAATAATACGTAATGCATTAACCATTGTTACCCTCATATTATGTTGTTTTGAGAATTTGTTCTTTTTTTGATTTGTTTTATTTTTTCTTCTCTTTAAATTAAAAAAAAAAAAGAAAATGTACAAAGCCTAAGACTTGTCTCCTGCTCTAAAGGGGTTCACATTTCTGTGGGTATTTGTGAGGAAGAATAGACACATAAATAATGAAGGCTCTATGCATGTGTAACCTGCAAGTGCAGAGATCAGTGTTACTAATTCAGTCTAGGAAAGCTGGGAAAGGCCTCATAAAGAAAGGAGCACTGAGGGTAGTTCTATGAAGATCAACAGGAGTTTGCAAACCAAAAAGGGCAGGTAGAATGTGTTCTAAGGAACCTAAGTAGTACAGAGACATTAAGTATTTAAATAATGCCAGCAAGTTTGGTGCAGATGAAGCAACAGGAGCTGGGACATAGAGAGATAGGGAATGCACAGGAGAGTAGTCAGAGATGAAGTAGGGGTCCTGCTGGAATCAGGTACAAACAAAATAAAGTCTGGACTTTGTTGTTTAGAAAACAAAGTGGACAAAATGTTTTTTATATATTTTAATATTAACACAGTGATACTGAAAAAACAGAATTGGAAAGAGATAGAAATGGATAAAAGTGGATGGGATAGAGGTGGTGGAAGGAAAATTAGAAGCCTGTTACAAATAAATAGCAACAGATAGATGAAGTAGTTTTGGAACCAGGTGGCTATGGGTTTAAAACCTGCTTTGTAACTCACAAATTGTTTGACACTGAGAAAATAATCTCCCCAAAACTGTTTCCTCTTCTTTAAAATGAAAATAATGATACTTACTTTGCAGAATTACTGTTATGAAAATTAAATAAGATACTCTGGGTGTTTTATCTTATTTTTTTGCATGACAAAGAGTCTCTACTTTTAAATTACCAGTACACCAAATAACAACATCGGATTCTTGAATTCTATCACCTAATTATTTTAATTAAGAAAAATTAAAAGCAGCTCAACCAACTATACTAGTATTCATTGTTTAACTCTAAGAATGAGCAACTTCCAAAGCTGCTGCTATTTCATACAAGTTATAAGCAACTATTTGCCACTTTTTCATTGATAACTTCCTGGCCTTCAAGAAAACATAAGGGAAAAAATTATTTAATCCTTTTTTTCTTGAAAAAACTTTTTCCCACTAGATCTAAGAAAAAGTCAACAATAATGCATATATTGAGCTAGATGTTATAGGAAAACAAACAACATATACTCATAAAATTTCTACTAAATATTAGGTAAAAAAGATGAAATCTTTGTATAAGTACTATGTCAGTACAAAGAACCTAGATTTGCTACTACTCAAAAAGTGAAAGAGCCAATAATGTACAGAAATAATTTAATGCCTTTTCATAAGAATAGAGCATAACCTTCACTAAAGCTTTATATTCTATGAGGGGTATATATAGTACCAATCCATGGAACAGGTGCATCTTTCTTCTCTCCACTTATACAATACTTCTCATGACTTTCTCAAAGGATGTTGCAAAGACCAAAAGCTATCCAAGACTATCCTTTTTGTACCAAAAGTTGGTCTGGAGAATGAGCATCTTCTCAGGACTCTCCTCCACTTTGGAGCTGCAACTTCTATGGGTTCCCAGGGCTCCAGGTTTGCCTTTGAACTCTTTCTCCTAATGCAGATGGTACTGTTCAGTTTCAGCCTGGTTTTCTTTGTTTGACTTCAGCCTCCAGTTCTTTGTTTGTTTCTTTTGGGTTTTTTGAGAAGGGTATCACTATGTGTTTCAGACTGGCCTTGAACTCACTATGTAGCCTAGGCTGGCCCTGAACTCGCAGCAATCCTCTTGCCTCAGCCTCCCAAGTGTGTGAATTATATGCATGAACCACCATGCCCAACTTACAGTTCTTTTGCTTTGCTTCCAGTTCTTTGCAAGCCTTGGGCACCTTTTCTATAGCCCCACTTCCTGATCTGCAGCAGTTGCTAGATCCCCTACAATTAATTGACCATTGCAGTAGTGACTGGGAGCTAATAATATGGTTTAGCATCTGGCCACATATTAGGTAATAAATGTTACTAACCAATGCATTGGTTGGTGGCCCTGAAGGTAAGGAAACAGATTCAAGGGGAAATTATGAAATAATGACTATCAACAGGATTTAGAGACTATTTGGACACATATTTTAAGAAAGATGCAGAGAAAGAAATCTTATATGTAGTAACTACTTTGTTCTCTGTAATAAACATCTGTAATACCAACCTACTGAATTGGTAACATCTACCTCTGCTAAGCACCAGGCCAAATAGAACAGAATCCTTTAGCAATACAATTTGGTGTGAATTTAGATCTCTCTTCCATCTTAAATCTAATTCTATCTCTGTGGCTGCAGTTAAGATCTTCTATTCAAAGATTTCAGATCTTGAAAATAAATGTATTAAAGAACTATATTAAGTTACATAGATCCTAGGCAGAGTTATAGCAACAATCTCAGTTGTAAAACGTTAAAAAAAAATCTCTTTATGGTGAAATCTTGAATGGTCCATAGAGAAGTCTGATAACCAATCTGAGATGACTGAAGTCATTGTCCCATGATTTAAGTATTGTAGATGTCGGATATCAATCACATTTTAAATTATTTGTTTTAGTGTAAGAACTTTTGAGATGAACTGTAGGACTGAATTCAATTGTTAACTACTCTTTGTGAGTGAAGTAAATTGTGTGTAAATCTTTATACCCTTTTATGGTATCTTCAAAGGTACACAATGAAGATGAAGCAGGACCCAATACTTGCAAAAAGAATTGGCATCAAAAAAGCCTAGCATATGATTACCTTTGGGGTTCCTTCTCAAAGCCCAGAAAACACCAACCTCACATTTCATTTGTAAGAAAAATGAGCACTAAATGAGCATCATGGTTTGAAGATACCTGAATCAAAGGAAATAGAATAAATTAAAGCTCTCAAAGTGAGCATCTAAGCTAGATCTTCAAAAACTTTTAAACAGATTTCTTGAAAGGGAAGTACTAAGGAACTTAAAAGGGAAGGATTCTTTAATAAAAGCAAAGTATCAATTGAATGACTAGTAGAGCTCAAATCCACAAATAATTGAGTGAAATAAAGTAAACAGCTAATTTTTTAAAAATTGCCCATAAGATCATTGAGGAAAATGAAATTTTAGAAGTTGAAAATGGAGGATTTAAACATTGCAAAACCTAATACTATTTCTTCAACAGAAATAAGAGGCAAAACAAAACAAAAAACACTATGAATTTCTCAAACTCCACACAATTCAGAATTATTTGGGGCATTTATGTTGGTGGAAGAAACCATAAAATAAAAACTGAGATTGCTCCAATATGCTGCCTTAAGGCTAAATAGAAAATATTTCTTAATCCAGGACAGCCACACTTAGTAACTTGGTGTAACATCAGATGTATGTCTGCTCCAATATCTCCTTACATATAGAATAAATGTTTAATATGAAAAGTTACATGGGTCCTATGAAAAATCACTATTTCTAGTGGGAGCTGAGAAATCTGAACTACGGCAATATTAAGATACTGTCCACTGTATTCAAGGGGAAAGAGAAAACAGAGGATGGTCATATATTTGCTGCCAAACTTTATTGAATTTTATAATATTCCAGATGCTCTGTTAACTAATGATTCAGTCAGAGAATTGTGAGAGGTATTGTGATGGACTTCATCCCCAGGGCAAGTCCCTACATCAAAGATTAGTTTAAGTAAAATCCACTATAAACCTTTCAAAGATAAAGCAATATCCAAAAGTACATACAGTATGATCTCAACAACTTAGAAAGTAATATATCTGAAAAACAAAAAGAAAAGGAAAAAAAAGAAGAAAAGAAAAGGAGGACCTCAAGATGGCGGATGAGTAAGAAGCAGGCAGCGAAACTCTCTCTAAAAGTTACAGTTGGAACACGGGAATACAGCGACCCGGAAAGCGCAGGAGGGGGGGAGATGCCTCCCCGAAACCCAGAAAAGTTCTGAAGCGCAATCTGGGACCCCCGGCACCAGTGACGGGTGACTTCCAACAAAGAAGAAGGAAAGAAGGAGCAGACCGCGCGCACGCACCTTCTACTATCCCGGGAGTTGCAGTGCCGTGGAGGCTCAATTCTACGGACACACGGTGGCAGCTGGCGCCCAGGGAGCCCCCACGGAGGATCCTGAGACAGCGGCGGGGCAGGGGAGCGGCGGAGAACGGCGCTGACCGGCGGTGAGTGTCTCTCAGCCACAGCTGCCCCGCGCCAGAGAGCCACCGGCCGGGCGCCATTGTGGGGGGTGCAGCGAAACTCAGAGCGGCTCGAAAACTGCTCTGGGAACTTGTGCTCCGGACAGGGCAGCACGGGGCCTCTCAGGCCCACGAAAGTGTGCTGAGGTCAGCAGGCGAATGAGACTGGACTCTCAGCCACACCTGTCCCACGCCAGAGAGCGACTGGCCCGGAGCCATTGTGGGGGGCGTGGCGAAAAACCAGAGCGGCGGGAACCAGTGCAGGGAACCCGCGCTTGGACAGCGCACTGAGCCTCTCAGGCCCAGGGATCGTGAAAGGGCGCTGAGAGCGGAGGCGAGCTAGACTGGTCTCTGCCTGAAAGTACGCGCCTCTGCTCACCGCCCGCCAGAGGGCGCTCCTGGCTTACTGGGACGGACCTGCACAGAACAGGACTCTGTCACCACAAGGTACCTGCCTACAACAGAGTCAACACCTGGAACTGATTCTTTTTATTTTTTTTATTTTTATTTATTTTTTTTTTTTCTCACTGATTTGTTTTTTGTTCTGGCGAAGGGTTTTTTTGTTTTTGTTTTGTTTTGTTTTGTTTTTTGGTGGGGTTTTATTTTTGATCTGTCTGTTTTATTGTTTTTATCTTCGTTTTTGTTTCTGTATGTGTATTTGCTCTTTCCTTCATTATTCTCTCTGGTTTTTTATATGAGTGTAAACAGCGCCTCTAACTTCTTTGTGATTGTGGTTGTGATCTGTTCTTCCTTTTATCCCTTCCTTCTCTTTTTACCACCTGTCCTCTGCACTAGTGTCCCAATTTTAGTGGGATCCCTCTTGGTCCTCTAACCTTACATCTAATTCCTTCCTCTTCTCCCAATACTCTATTTCCTCCTTAACTCATTTTAAATTTAAAATCCTGAGGGGAAAAATTGACACACTAAGGACTTGTATACTGCATATAATTTTTCTGGTGTGTTTTAGATTTTGTTATATAACTGCAACTCTACTTTATATGGCTAAAAGTGGTAAATAACTGGTTAGCTCAGTCTGCCATTTTCTAGGCTGTGTTTAATGCTTCGTTACCATTATAGCCAAATGTAAAATAATTGTTCTAAACAGCTTTCCTTCCTGATATTTCATGATTGATATTGACTAACGGACACAGAAAATACAGTGGCACAGTACCAAAGAATCAAGGACTGGGCCAAACAGGTAGCAATTTCTCACATCCAAGGAATTGAAGAGGTAGGATCTGGCAGAAAGCTCAAAACCCAAAAGCAAGCCCCACTTGGAAGATACTGCAGAGAAGTAGGCATCTTCTAAGGATCTTGAATACTAGCAATAAAGTAACCTATCATAGGTAATTTATAAACATCACCCCAGGAATTAAAGAAAGAAAAAATGAGACGACACTTAAACAAGATGCAACCCCACACATCCAATTCACCAAAGGCAAACCTAGGGGGCAATGAGGTGGGACAATCCGAAAGCCACCCACCTGGCCTATCTCAAGGGGTAACAACAAAACAACTGAATGAGGCTCTGGAAAAAATGAAAACAGAAATAATTTCACAGATAACTGCAGAGATAATGTCCACAATAAAGACCATGCTTAAGGACACTATAGCTGATACAGACAAAAAAATAGACGAGCTTAAGAAAACTATAGAAACCATGAATGCTCAGCATAGGAAAGAAATGGAATCCATAAGGCAGATTCAAGCAGATATCCAAGAGATAAAAAATTCCATTGAAAGTATTTGTAGCAGAATAAGCCAATGCGAGGACAGGATCTCAGATATAGAAGACAGGCTTGCAATTAGTGATCATGAAATGGAAAAATTCTTAAAAATAGCAAGGGACCATGAAAAATCAATTCAGCAGCTGCTAGATGACTCAAAGATAAACAACTTAAGAATAATTGGAATAAATGAAAAAGCAGGAGATAGCATCAACGACATTAAAACCTTGTTCAAAGACATAATCAGGGAGAACTTTCCTGGAAGAGAAAAGGAATTTGACACCCCTATAAGTGAAGCTTTTAGAACACCAACTAGACATGATCAAAAAAAAAACTTCAGCCAGACATATTATAGTCAAGATCCCAGAAATTCAACAGAAGGGCAGAATCTTAAAAGCTGTTAGGGAGAAGAGACAAATCACCTATGAAGGAAAACCCATCAGAATCACAGCTGACTTTTCAGCACAAACCCTCAATTCAAGAAGAGCTTGGAATGATGTATTGCAAGCTCTAAAGGAAAATAATTTTCAGCCCAGATTGATGTACCCTGCAAAACTATCTTTCAAAATTGATGGAGAAATAAAATACTTTCATGACAAAGAACATCTGAGAAAATTTATGACCACCAAACCAGCACTCCAAAACGTTCTGAAGGACATTCTAGAAAGAGATAGGAACCCCAACAGAAGGAATCCACCAGGCAGGGCAAATAATTAAATAGCCGGAAAGCGGAAAAACAAAGAGTGGGAACCAACAACAGGAAAATATCATGACAAGTCAATACATATCAGTTTTAACCATCAATGTTAACGGTCTCAATTCACCAATCAAAAGGCACAGACTGGCGAAATGGATCAAGAAGCAACATCCAACAATATGCTGTATGCAAGAAACACATTTAATTCAGAAAGAAATTCATAGACTGAAAGTCAAAGGATGGAAAACAATACTCCATGCCACAGGAACCCAGAAAAAAGCAGGGGTAGCTATTCTTTTTGCAGACAAAGTGAAATTCAAGCCAAGAAGGATTCAGAGAGATAAAGACGGTCATTACATCCTTGTAGAGGGAACAATCCAAGAGGAAGAGAAAACGATCATAAATATATATGCGTCAAATACCAATGCACCCAGCTATATAAAACAAGTACTAAAGGACATGAAAAATCAAATAAGCACTAATACAATTATATTGGGAGATCTCAATACTCCACTGTCACAAAAAGATAGATCAACTGGACAGAAAATCAATAATGAAATAGTAGAACTGAACCAAACTTTTGAACAAATGGACTTAGTAGATGTCTACAGAGTGTTCCATCCCACAACATCAGAATACACATTTTTCTCAGCTGCACATGGGACGTTCTCCAAAATAGACCACATACTAGCTCATAAAACCTGCTTAAGTAAATGCAAAGGAATTGAAATTATCCCATGCATATTATCAGACCATAGTGCAATGAAATTGGAAATCAATGGCAAAAGATCCCACAAAAACTCCCTAAACACATGGAAATTAAACAGCATCCTCCTGAACAACCAATGGGTCACAGATGAAATTAAAGAAGAAATTAGTCACTTTCTACAACTGAATGATAATGACAGTACAACATACCGGAACTTATGGGATACAATGAAAGCAGTCCTAAGAGGGAAATTTATAGCATTAAATACTTATATCAGGAAAATAGAGCAAGCGCAAATAAACAAGGGTGAACCTCGAGCTTCTAGGAAAAGAAGAGCAGGTTAAGCCAAAAGCCCGTACAAGGGAGGAAATTATAAAGATCAGAGCAGAAATTAACGTATTGGAGAATAAAAAAACAATACAAAGAATCAATGAAGCAAAAAGTTGGTTCTTTGAAAGAATAAATAAGATTAACAAACCCTTATCCAACCTTATTAAAAAAAGAAAAGAAAAGACTCAAATCCATGCAATTGAAAATGAAAAGGGTGATA
Organism: Erethizon dorsatum; assembly: GCA_028451465.1. NCBI lineage: Eukaryota > Metazoa > Chordata > Mammalia > Rodentia > Erethizontidae > Erethizon > Erethizon dorsatum. Next base: position 118,512,873 of record CM051822.1, on the reverse strand, counting down.
TCACAACGGACCCTACAGAAATCCAGAAGATCATCTATACCTATTTTGAAAATTTATATTCTACTAAGATGGAAAATGCAGAAGAAATGGACAGATTCCTAGATTCGTATGAATTACCAAAGCTAAATCAAGAAGATTTAAAAATCCTAAATAAACCAATATCAACCAATGAAATTGAAGATGTAATTAAAAACCTCCCAACAAAGAAAAGTCCAGGCCCTGATGGATTCACTGCCGAGTTCTACAAGAAATTTAGAGAAGACCTAACACCACTACTTCTGAAAGTTTTTAATGAAATTGAAAGGGAAGCAATACTCCCAAATTCATTCCTGGAAGCAAGCATTACCCTGATACCAAAACCAGAGAAGGACCCAACTAAGAAAGAGACCTACAGGCCAATCTCCCTAATGAACATAGATGCAAAAATCCTTAATAAGATACTGGCAAACAGAATCCAGCAAATCATCAAGAAGATTATACACCATGACCAAGTTGGATTCATCCCTGGGGTGCAGGGATGGTTCAACATACGTAAATCAATAAATGTAATACACCATATTAACAGAACCAAAGACAAAAATCACATGATCATCTCAATAGATGCAGAAAAAGCTTTTGACAAAGTCCAGCACCTTTTCATGATAAAAACCCTACAGAAAATTGGAATAGAGGGTCTTTATCTCAATCTGGTAAAAGCTATCTATGACAAACCAACAGCCAATATTATACTAAATGGCCAAAAACTGAAAGCCTTCCCTCTAAAATCAGGAACAAGACAAGGATGTCCACTGTCCCCACTCTTATTCAACATAGTTCTGGAAACTTTAGCCAGAGCAATTAGACAAGAGAAAGAAATAAAAGGAATAATGATTGGAAAGGAAGAAGTTAAATTATCATTATTTGCAGATGACATGATACTCTACACAGAAGACCCCAAAAACTCCACTAAAAAACTGCTAGATTTAATAAGCAAATTCAGTAGTGTAGCTGGATACAAAGTCAATACTCAAAAGTCAATAGCCTTCCTGTACACAAATAACAAACTTACTGAAAGAGAAATTAGGGAAACAATACCTTTCACAATAACATCCAAAAAAATGAAATACCTAGGAATCAACCTCACGAAGGATGTAAAAGACCTCTATACTGAAAACTACAGTACTCTGAAAAAGGAGATTGAAGAGGATATCAGAAAATGGAAAGATATCCCTTGCTCCTGGATAGGAAGAACCAATATAGTGAAAATGGCCATACTTCCAAAATTGTTATACAGATTTAATGCAATTCCAATCAAAATTCCAACAGCATATCTCACAGAATTAGAGAAAACTATCCTAAAATTCATTTGGAATCAGAAGAGACCTAGAATAGCAAAGGCAATTCTGGGCAACAAAGGCAAGGCAGGGGGCATCACAATCCCCGACTTGAAATTATACTATAAAGCTACTGTGATAAAAACAGTGTGGTACTGGCAAAAAAACAGACCTGAAGATCAATGGAACAGATTAGAAGATGCTGAAACAACCCCAGACATACTAAGCCACCTTATCTTTGACAAAGGTGCCAAACACATTCGCTGGAAGAAAGATAGCCTCTTTAATAAATGGTGCTGGAAAAACTGGCTCTACACATGCCGAAGATTAAAACTAGATCCATATCTTTCACCATGCACTAAACTAAATTCAAAATGGATCAGAGATCTAAATATTAAAACAGAAACATTAAATCTGCTGGAAGGTAGGATAGGTAAAACCCTTGGAGACATTGGTGTAGGCAAAGACTTTATGAATAAAAACTCAACCGCACGGGAACTATCCCAAAGAATCAATAACTGGGATCTCATCTTATTAAAAAGCTTTTGCACAGCAAGAGAAACCACCAACAGAGTGAAGAGACAACCCACAATGTGGGAAAAAATGTTTGCCAGCTGTTCCTCAGACAAAGGATTACTATCGAGAACATATAAACAACTCAAAAAAATCAGACCTCCCAAATTTAAAGACCCACTCCAAAAATGGGCATCTGAGATGAATACACATTTCTCAGATGAAGAAATACTAATGGCAAACAAATATACAAAAAAATGTGCAACATCACTAGTCATTCGAGAGATGCAAATTAAAACAACACTGAGATACCATCTCACCCCAGAAAGAATGGCTACTATTAAGAAATCAACTAATAACAAATGCTGGAGGGGCTGTGGGGAAAAAGGAACCCTTCTTCACTGTTGGTGGGAGTGTCGACTGGTACAGCCACTGTGGAAGTCAGTGTGGAGATTCCTCAGAAAACTAGGGTTGGAGGTCCCATTTGACCCAGCTATTCCCCTTCTGGGCATCTTCCCAGAAGAATTAAAAACATCGTACCACAGCGATATATGTGCACCCATGTTTATAGCAGCACAATTTGTAATAGCCAGATCTTGGAAACAACCCAAATGCCCATCAACTGAGGAATGGATAAGAAAGATGTGGTATTTTTATACAATGGAGTACTATTCAGCCATAAAGAAGGATAAACTGGAGACTTTTATAGGTAAATGGATGCAACTCGAGAAAATACTCATAAGTGAAATAAACCAGAAGCACATGTGTAAGCATCATATTATCTCTCTAGTATGAGAAACTGAAAGAGTAAATAAGATCCAAAATGTACAATAGATATGGTGAATCAAAGAGAAACTGGTCAAAAGGAAAGAGAGACTGGAATAGGGAAAAGAAAGAAGGGAAAGGGAAAAAAAATTGTATATATATATATAAGATGGTTAAGATAGATACACTACCATTTTTACTTAGTTCATTGAAGAGTAAGGTTTGTGCCAATAATGTTTGGACAATTGAATGCTAATATCTGGTGTCCTGAATAACTAACTTAAAGATAGTAATACGTAATGTATTAACCATTGTTACCCTCCTATTATGTTGTTTTGAAAATTTGTTCTTCTTTTGATTTGTTTTGTTTTTTCTTCTCTTTAAAATAAAAAAAAAGAAGAAAAGAAAAAAGAAAAGGCACTGGAAAGAAGTATGACAAATCACTGACTGACTCTGTTTTTGATGGTAAAACTGTTCTGTCTTCTACATTCTTCTATGTTCCTCAGTAAACTTGTGGACAATTTTTATATTAGTCTGTATACTTTTCTAAATTTTCCTTATTTTCTACAATGAGAAAGCATTAGTTTAACAATAAAAAAAATGTTAAAACTGGAAGCAAAGGAAAAACTTTGTTCTAAGAGGGTGAGTCTATAATCTTTTTTAGAATGTGATCAGCTAGTCTGAAAGTTAACAGTATCAAAAGTGTACTTTAACAACACAATCAACAACCTAATATTTAAAACGTCCCAGTCTTTGGTCTTATCTTTGTTTTTCCTCTGTGCAAATTTGATAAAAATGTTCACAATAATCTCATTCCATGAAAAGTATATGAATGGGAAGAGAAAGGGAGAAATTTGCGGTTGGGGAAAGGAAGAGTTTTGGAAAGAGTGACCATAAAAAGTGAGTGAAACTTTCAGAGAAATTCTCACAGGTAGAAGTACAACTAAAACTCGAAAGGAGATACAGTACAATCGAGGCTGTCCTTACTAATAGGGAGGAAAGAGTGCAATGGACAGGAGAAAGCAGAGTACAAAGGCTAGCAGGAAACATATAAACTTCAATTTTTTTTCACATAGGATTCACAACATTCCTCAGAAAATTTAATTTAGTTGCCCTGTTCTAGCTTGCTAACCAGAACCAATTTAATTTTAAATCTACACACAGAGCCAAGGGGGACGAAATATTTTGCAATTACTTTTAGCTCCCTGTTGGAAGGCAGAATAAGATTTAACCAGTTCTATTCCAGCTGCAATAACCATCCAGGTTTGTTAAAGGCCTCAATGGCATCTTTTGGCTGAGGATTAAAGAATGAAAAACTGCATACTGAAATTACCTGTTTTGTTTAACAACTTAATGGGAGCGAATTTGGAGAATGTGACAAATTGCATTTGATTTATCTGCATAAGGCATGAAATAATGGTGCAAGAGAGCAGTTTGTTACAGACAGTGTCTAGCCCTTGCTATAAATCTGCCCAATATCACATTCCATTTGACATCCAGTTATGTGATTTTCAAAAAACTGTTACTGCATTTAACAAAGAGCAGAAAACTGATATATGACTCTTGTTGCTTCTCAGCTACCAGAATCACATTTCTCAGATATCAAATCTATGAAAGTTTTTTATCATCTACTATGACAGATAGGTAAACAAGCTGATAAAATCAAGTGCTTTCAAAAAGAGAAAGTTATAATATTTATGTATATCCTTGCTTATGACAAGACTTCAAACAGTATCTGGTTCTGCTTACCATCTACAGAGATTTATTCCAAATAACATAACAAAGTTTGTTTCTTGATTTCTTTCAGCATAAATAGAACCATTAAGTTGGGCAATGTTTATGTACTGGGAGGTAGTTAGATAATTTATTCTGATTAACCTTAACACATAGGCCCAGCCCCTGCCTCTACACATAGCTCAGCCCACAGCTACCTTCATCCAAATTTCTTTTTAAACAGCCCTTTCAACAGTAGCATTGCTATGAACGTTTCTAGAACATCTATCCTCAGAACCATTTGTTTCTTACCATCCCTCCTACTGGGAGGAAATGAGACTGTTATAGGTCTGACTAATGCTCTCCTTGGGCTGTGTTGTGATCTGTCTTACTAAAAGCAAAATTAAAAGGCCTCACATGGGGACTTGGCAACTTTTCTAGATTATGCCAGGGTTTCGATTCTTGTTTTGTTGTTGTTGTTCTTATTTTGGGGGTGAGAGAAACAGGGAAGGAGGAAGCCATTTTTTATAAATGTTATACAAATAGACCAATCCACCCAAGACTATTTTATCACTGTCAATTTGATTGCAGATACCCTCTGTGATAGTTAATTGTGGTGTCAACTTCCTAACAGATTGGTTTAACAGAGTTCTGGGTGTGTTTGCATGATTGACTTACTGAAGATGGAAGACCCACCCTGGTTATGGGTGGCACCAACCAATAAAGAAAGAAGGAAGTCCTACTTCTGCTTCTTTGAAGGAGCTCGTCTTTGGTGTTTCCTTAGGACGTCTGTCTACAGGCTTCAAGCACAGACTCTTCAGCCTTCCAGTGCAAACACTTTGGCTTCCATATAGAGACACACAAGAGACTCTACAGTGAGCTTCAGGTCTTCAACCTTTGACTAGATCCTCTGGCCCTCCAGTGCCAACCCTTTTGCATTTGTCCACACCTGACTCTGAGGGCAGCCATCCTGTTCCTCTAGTGAACCCTAACTAATACACTCTCTATACCCCAATTTACTAGTCAGATGAAAATTGGAGGAATTTGAGGAAGAAATACTAGCATTCTTAATAAAAACAATTCTTATAGACAAAATAAGAAGTAAACTACACTTCTAATTATATACATTAAGTATTCAATAAATATGGTATTCCAGAATTTAATTTTTTACACTATCATCTGATTTAGAAATTAGTATTAACAGATTCCTACTTAAATGGAAAAATTCAGCAATATAAATTAGATAAAAGTATCTTCAGCTGTGTGTGTTTGAGGCGGTGAGGACAATCCTGAAATAGATGATCCTGAAATCAACGGTGGAATAGGACTATTTTAAAGCATTAACTCCTGCCTTCAAATCCTAACTCCACCAATTATACTTCTCTGAGTATCCAATTCATTATCTTTAAAAGGAAAATAATATTTTCTCCCTCACAGGGCTGTTATGAAGGTTATATCATCTAGTTCTGTGTCCTCTTGTACACTCAATAACTAGCACCTACTCTTATTGTTACTATTATTACTTTTCTCAAGATTATTTTTACTGGGCCGGTGAGACGGCTCAGCGGCTTAAGCGCCTGCCTTGCAAGCGCGAAGGCCCGAGTTCGACTCCCGGAACCCACATACGAAAAAGGGGCCGGTGATATCGCTCAGAGGCACGGGTGCCTGTTGGTGCGCGAGGTCCTGAGGTCGTCCCCCCGGTACCCACAAAAAAAAAAAAAAAAAAAAAAAGATTATTTTTACTTACCACTGCAACCTGAACAGTGAGTGAATAAATGAAGGAACAAATAAACATCTAGAAACACTTGTAAAGGAAAGACTAGTAGGCATCTAGCAGGAAATTTTCATTTCCATTTAGTCTTTATGTTGGCAATAACTACAGAGTATTTTAACAAACAGCACTCCCACGTCACTAGGAACATTTCTCTCCAGATACAACCCAAATAATTGTTCAGGTATATTTTATATAAAAATGAAAATTATACCAGTTCAGGGCCATTCTTGCAAGAAAACTCAGGCCTCAGTCACCCACTGCATCATCACATTTATGCATGTGTGTATGATGTTATACATCTAAATGGTATTGACCCAGTAAGGCAAATGCTCTCAAGTAATGAAAATGATAAGATTAAGATATAAATATCAACAACCCATCCATTTATGAACATTGAAATTGAATTTTCTACTTTTTTTTTTGAGACAGGGTCTTGCTATGTAGTCCAGGCTAGCCTTGAACTCCTGGTGATCCCCCTGCCTCAGCCTCCCAAATGCTGAGATTACAGGTGTGTGCCACCATGCCCAGCTCTGAAATTGAGTTTTCATATGGTTTTTTAAATATATTCTCACTTATATCCCACTGCACAAATATTTGTTAAACAAGACTCTGTAGTAGACATAGAGAGCAGGCAATACAAAGAATGTAACTCAATTTTGGTTCCACTACACCAGTATTTATAGAATACATCTCTGTGAGCTAGATACAAGGGTTGTAAAGAAAATAAGACATAGCCTGGGCCCTTAAGGAAAAAGGACCAATAATTCTAACACAAAATATTACATATGGAGCTACACAGTGGTAGGGGACTCAGTAGGAATACAAAAGATGAAGTTACCAATTCCGACCAGAAATCAGTAGCAGTGTGTTAAGTGGAAAAAGAAGCATATATTCTATGTAAGAAATTTATATAGGCAGACAATGTACAGCACTATAATTGATTTCATAGCACTGGAATAGAAAGCATAAGGGAGAGAATAAATGGGGATAATATTAGCATGGAGGGCAGGGGTAAGTCCAAAAATTGTCTCACATGTCATGCTAAAGAGCTTGGGTGTTTTTTTCCCCCTTCCAAATGCTAGGAAGCCATTAAGGTCTCTGAAAAGGGTCAGATTTGTGACTTGTAATTGTAGGGAAGGTGAACTAAAAGCAGTAAGACTAAAGGAAGGGAGAACAGATAGAAAACCACTGAAATAATCCAAAGAATTGAGGCTGAGGGAACTGAGCTAACCTAACAATACGAACAGAGAGAAGGAGTAAAGTTCAAATATATATGCAAGAGAAAAAATTAACTATCATTTTAGATTAATGAACATTCACAGGAAAATAAAAATGAATTGTATGTAGCAGAGTGTTTCTCCTCATATCAGAACAAAAATTTGAAGAATTTAGAAAAAGCATTAGATACCAAACTGGCAAAACTTTAACAGATTAAAAAAAAGAAAGAAAGAAATCAGATACTTGGATATGATGTCTAAAAAGGAAGTTATAAAGGGGTTTTAATAAACAATATGCTTTGATTTGAAGGCATTTACTTTCAGTAGAAAATACTGTTGAAATGGAAAGTCTGCTTTTTTTGTTCATTGGACACTGGCAGTAAATTTTGAGAAGGTACCTTGGTTTGGCAAGGTAATATGCAAGTACGGAAAACATGGAAGTGCCCTGTTCAGATCTCACTTTGAGAAAATTTGCTGCTGATGGTCTACAGCTGTTGTAACTTTAGGCCCACTGTAACTTTCTCTTACTCATGGGGAGGCCAGGCTTTCTTCCCCTCTGAGCATTGTGCTGCTTCCAGGCAATAAGTAAGCACAGAAGACCTAGTAGACCTGGGTCAGCTCCCACACCACCTCTATGAGATTTCTCTAATGGGGCATTTGTGCTTAAAGGCTCCCCACCAGCCTGATCAAGACTCTCAGAACTGTATTGCAGCCTAAGCTCTTCCTGCCCCACTGCTTTCCTTCTCCTGCTCCTTTCGTAGGTGTCAGGCTTGCATTACCAGCAGAAGGCTCTTGTTACCAGTATCTACTTATTCTGGTTTCCCTTACTCTGCATGGATGTTTCCCATAGCCCACTCTTGGTGTCTGCTTTTCAGAGGACCTGAACAGACACAATAGTTTAACTAAGTATATTAAGAGTGAGAATCACACAGAAGCACGAGTTCTGCCTCAGAATCTCACACCTAAACTATCACTGGGAAACAGAAATCTAGCTGATAATCAGGATTTTCCCGAAATTATATAACAGTCAAGTGTTTAATAGCCCTCACAGTCAGACATTTTATTCCTGACTTACCCCCCTCCAGTGGGTCATATGTTCCATTCTAACTTCCAGAACATCTTTTACTAACATTTCATATAATTGAATTAAATTAGATTAAACTTCCCATAAAAACTGGATTGAACTAAAAATAGTGAAAACTTTATCCATAAGAATTTTATTTTGAATTGAGTGATTTCTCAACTTAAATAATCAGAGTCTCCTCTGAGCCCCAGAGGCACAAGAAATTCAGTCAGACAACATAGTCTCCTCTGGAGTACATGGTTCATCTACCCTCTCAGGAGAGTTTGCCTTTCCTGCTACAAGCAGCTTCATCCAGCTGCCAGTAGAATATTTGGATGACATTGCCTTGAAGTCAGCACATAAGAATTCTTGTCAAGGGAGGCAGTCTGGCATAATAGTTAAGTGGACAGGCTCTGTACTCCTATACACTTGGGTCTGCATCCTGGCTCCTTTAGGTGTGAAAACTGGGTAACCTTAGGAATCTTTTTTTCTTTTCTTCCCTCTCTCTGATCCTCAGTTCCCTCATTCCTAAAGTGAGTATAATAATAGTACCTCTCTCCTGTGTTTTTCATGAGGATTAAATAGGCCAAGGTAAATAAAGCATTTAGCATAGTTCCAGGTATGCACTTAATACTAAGTAACTGGAAATTATTTATTTATGTCATCATTGTTAGTGGGAGCATCTGCTCTGGAAGTGGACAGAGTTGCTCATCCACACTTGGAGAAGCCAGTGGTCATATAAAATGATCTGTCCCCTTTTTTTGACCGGAAAGCTGAGAAGCTATGTAAGTGGCCACATATTAAAGCTCAGCCTTCACTCACAGCAGCAAAGGGGAAGCTGGCCTCTCTCTGAATAAGGAATAGACAGCTGGAAAGGGCCAAAAGAGGGATTACTAGAAGATTATGATGGTCAGGGGAAAGCTGAAATAACTATTTTAACAGACAATTTGTGCTCCAATTACCATCTAAATGTTCATGGTAAATAAGGATCCATAAAAACACATCTGTAAACTCCAAACTTTAGTGACTGGAGCTTTGCACGGTTCGTTAGCACATACTCCTTTGCCCAACTGTGACGTCACTTATCAGCACATACATTCTCTTTTCAAAGTCTGTTCCCCAGACATTAGAACTTGTGTCCTGTGATGATATTTTCCGAACTCAGTACAGTCACAGACCTCCTCCCATGGATGCAGGAACATTTTCTAAGTAAACACATTTCCATGGTGCTCTGACATCTGCCTTCATATTCTTCTTTTAAAGCAGGGATTAGTGACTATAGATTAATAGCTAACAATTCATGGGGAAAGACTGGTATGTTAGATGCAAGTGATCACCTGTAAGGACAGGGCTGAATCCATGATCTGTACTCCAGACTTGCACTCTCCAATAGAACTATAGTGTAAATCACAAATGCAAAGAACATTTGCAATTTTAAAAATTTGCTAACCACAAGAAGAAAAATAAATAAATTTTAGTAATGTACATTATTTATCAATATATCTAAAACACTATTTCAACATATAATCAATATAAAAATTAATAAGTTTTAATTTTCAATACTGAGTTTCAAATCCCATGTGTATTTTACACTTGCAGGACATACTAATTTGCACAAGCCACATTTAAATTGCTTAATGTGTTCATGTTGCTAGTGGCTACCAAATTGGATACTGTACCTCAGAGGGTTGGACTGAGAAATAGGAGGCTTATGTAAAAGATCAGGTTACTACTATGGATGTTTGTCATTTTGGGGTCTGCCTAGAATCTTTTGAACACTCTATGTTAGGAGAATTTTCACATTATGAATCTCATTTCATGGAGATTGAAGAGAGAACCCACTTTCCCAGATTCTCCTTTAGCTCATGCACCGAGAGGTAATGGCCAATCAGAAACAACCATTATGAAGGGAAAGCATGAAGAAGGTGGCATTGTATTTTGGGATCAATTTTCTGGTAAGGGTGATAGTGAAGGTATCCAGTTTTCACAAGCATCAATGGGAGTGATCTGATGTCTAGTACTCAGAATCCATGAAAGAATGGTATGATTTGCTTTAACTATGGCCAGTAACAGAGACAGTGGGGGCCTTACTGGAGCTATTCCAATTTTTATTGGATAATGTTTCCATTTAGTCTCCAAACCTGGCTCTGGCATTTCCAGAGATTCCAGGAGCTACATAATATCCTTTAAAAATTCCTTTTATACTTAAGCTAGAGCTATAACTTGAATCTGAATGTCCCCCAAAGGCCCATGTGTTGAAGGCTTGGTTGTCAGACTGTGGTTTTAGTGGAGGTGATGAAACCTCTAGGAGGTAGGGTCTAGACTCACAGTAATGGTGAACCTTTTAGAGCTTTCACTGATAACAAACAGCCCACTGTGGCATGTGTGCCATGGATTTGCCATCATTGTTAGATGAATGAGGTTAAGATGCTGGGGAAGAAAAGAGAATAGCTGGACACTGCCTCCCACTTTGCTTCCCAGCCACCATGAGGTGAGCAGCTTTGCTGGACCACACATTCCCCGCCATGGTGTTCTGTCTTGCCACAGACCCCAAATTAGAGCATCCAACCCACCATGAATTGAAACTGTAAGCCAAAATAAACCCTTTCTCCTTAAAAGTTGATCATCTCAGGTATTTTTTCACAGCAATGGTAAGCTAGCACAACAAACTAGTACAGTCCCTCAACTTAAGACCTTCAGAACTGTGAGCCAAAATAAACCTCTTTTTATTAAAACTTTCCTACATGTGGTGTTGTATCATTAACAACAGAAAATGAACAATGACAGAGTCTTTGCTTATATATCACTGTCTCAGTTAGGTGTTCTTTGACCATTCTAAAATCATACCAACTCCATGAAAATACAGAACTCCTAGTCCTCCTTAACTTGCTGTACTTTGCCTTTTACCATAGCATTAAGTTTTAAATTTTTAATTGAGATAATTGTAGATTCACATGCGGTTGAAAGGAATAATACAGAGATATACCATGTGCCCTTTATCCAGTTTAACCCAATGGTTACATGTTTTATAACTATAGTACATTATCAAAATCAGAACATTGTCAATGATACAACCAAGATACACAACAGTTCAAATATCTCAAGGATTCCTTAAGTTCTCCATTTGTAGCCACACTACTTTCCTTCTATGTTCCCCATCCCCAAAGTTCACCCCAGAAGGCACTAATCTGTTCTCCATTGCTATAATTTTGTAACTTCAAGAATCTTAGGTAAATGGAATCACTTTTGAGGATGAGCTGTTTTTTTATTCAGCTTAAATCTCTGGAGATTTATCCAAGATATTGTGTGTATCAATAGTCCATTCATTTCCATTGTTGAGTAGTGCTCCATGTTTGGATGCATCACAGCTTGTGCAAATATTAACCCACTTAATGACACTTAGGGTGGTTCGAGTTTGTGGCTATCACAAATAAACTATTATGAATGATTATGTATAGGTTTTTTCTGTGGACATGTTTTCATTTCTCCAGGATAATGGTCAACAGTACAGTACAACTATGGGTCAAATGATGATAGCATATTCAGTTTTTTGAAAAATTGCCAAACTTTCCAGAGTGACCACTTTATTTTGCATTTCTACAAGCAGTGTAGGGCTGGTGATACGGCTCAGCGGCATAAATGTCTGCCTGGCAAGCACGAGGTCTTGAGTTCGACTCCCAGTACCCACCTAAAGGGAAAAAAAGGGGCCGGTGATATCGCTCAGCGGCACAAGTGCCTGCTGGCAAGCGCAAGGTCCTCAGTTCGACTCCCAGTAACCACATTAAAAAAACATACAAGCAGTGTATGTTTCTTTGCTTCCTCACTAGTGTTTATTATCACTATTTTTAATATTAGCCAATCTGATAGGAATGCCTATCCCATTAACATCCCATCATGGTTTTAATTTGCATTTCCCTCCTGGCTAATAATATTGAGTATTTTTTCATGTGCTTGCATGACCTTTATATCTCCTTTTCCTTGAAGCATCTGTTCATGTTAGTTTTCTATCAGTTGTTTGGTATTCCACCACCAAATTTTGAGAGTTCTTTGTGTATTCTAGAATCTAGTATTTTGCCAGATATGTGTTTTTCAAATATTTTCTCCCAGCCTTTAATTTGTCTTTATGTCCTCTCAAGAAAGCATTGCACAGGGCAAATTAATAATCATAAATTCCAATTTATCAGTTTTTCTTTTAGGATTAGAGCTTTGGTGTTGAGTAAAAGCTTTTTTGTCCTAACCCTAGATCTTATTTGTTAAAAGTCCTAGATTTTCTCCTGTTTGATGTCTTCTATTTCTCCTATTTGCTTTCTGAAAGGTTTATGGTGTTCGTGCTTTACATTTTAATGCTGTACTCTATTTTAAGCTAATTCTTGTATAGGGTGGAAGATGAAGGTTGAGATCCATTTTCCCCCCTATGTTTCCCAATTGCTCCAACACCATTTTTGTTGAAAGGCCCATCTTTCCTTTGTTGATTTGCTTTTATACCTTTCTCAAAAACTTAGCTGGGCATATTTGTGTGGGGTTATTTCTAGCTTCTCTGTTTTATTTCATTGATCTATGTGTCTATCTCTCTGACAGAGTCACACATTCTTAGTTACTATAGTGACCTAATAAGTCTTGAAGTTAGTAAGCTGACTCTTCTTACCTTATTATTGTTTTCCAAAATTAATTTAGATATTCTACTCACTTTGCCTTTTCATGTAACTTTTAGAATAATCTTGCAGTATCTACAAAAAACTTTCTGAAATTTTGATAGGAACTGAGCTAAATTAGTATATCAACTTATGGAGAAGTGACATCTTTACTACGTTTATTCTTCCAATCAACGAATAAGATATGCTTCTTCATTACTGAGATCCTCTTTTATTTCTTTCAGTTGCATTTTGTAGTTTTCAGTATACAAGTGTTATACATGTTTTGTTACATTTATACCTAAGCATTTCACTATTTTTAGCACTATAAAAGATGCTCTTTTTCATTTTGATTTCCACATGTTCATTGCTAGTATATTTAAATACAATAGATTTATATGTCAATCTAGTATTCTACAACCTCAATCAGCTCATTTTTTAGTTTTCTTTTTTTATTTTGTAAATTCCTTCAGATTTACTACTTAGACAAGCATGTCATCAACGGGTACTTTTTAAAAATTTCTTCATTTCTACTCTATATGGCTTTAATTTTTTCTCTTGCCTCACTGCAGAAGCTAAACATTTCAGTATTATGTTGAATAAGAGTGGTGAGGGCAGATATGTTTACTTGTCCCTAATATTAAGGGGAAAATATTTAGTCTTTCATCACTAGCTATAGATATTATATGTTGGTTTTATGTAGATGTCTTTTATCATATTAAGAAATTCCCTTCTATTCCTATTTTTCTGAGTTTTTATCTCAAACAGAAATTAAATTTTCACAAATGTTTTTCTGCATCAATTGATATTGATCAAATTTCTTCTTTGGTCTGATAATATAGTGAATTACATGGATTGCTTTTTTTTTTTTTGTGGGTACCGGGGGTCAACCTCAGGACCTCGCGTGCCAGCAGGCGCCCGTGCTGCTGAGCGATATCACCGGCCCTTTTTTCCTATGTGGGTTCCAGGAGTCAAACTCGGGCCCTCGCGCTTGCCGGGCAGGTGCTTACACCGCTGAGCCATCTCACCAGCCCATGGATTGCTTTTTAAACACTGAAACAACCTTATATCCCTGGAATAAACTCTATCTGATTATGATGCACAATTCTTTTTATGTATTGCTGGGTTCTATTAGATAATATTGTAGTAAGGATTTTCTGTATCTACATTAGTGATAGATACTGGTTTGAAGTTTTCTTTATTTGCACTGTTTTTCTGGTTTTGATATCAGAAAAATACTGGATTCATAAAATAAATTAGGAAATGTTCTCTTTTATTTTCTGGAGAAAGTATGTAGAATTTGTATATTAATTCAATATAATTCTCCAATGAAACCATCTGATTCAGAAAATTTCTTTTGTGAAAGTTTTAATATTACAAATTCAACTCTCTTCATAGTTATGTAGGTACTCAAATTAGCTGTTACATATTGGGTTGTGGCAATTTATGTTTTTTGAGGAATTGGTTCACTTAGACTAACTTGTCAAATTTATACATTTAAAGTTTTCTGTAGTATTTCCTTACTATGTTTTTATATTGGACAGGGTTGTAGTGATATTCTATTACATTCCTGATACTCGTGATTTATGTCTTCTCTCTCTTCTCTTTTTCTTATTGATAGCCTATCAATTGAATTGTTCTTTTCATAGAATTGACTCTCTATTTCTTTTATTTTCTCTATTGTTCTTCTGTTTTCAATTTCACTGCTTTTTACTCTTTTTTTTCTACTACCCCTTTTCTTCTCATTACTTTGGGCATACATTGCTCTTCCTTTAGGTTTTTAAGGTAAGAGTTTAGATTATTGGTTGGAGACCCTTCTAATGTATGTATTTTAGTTCTGTAAGTTTTCTTCTCGGTATTGCTTTAGCTCATTGTGATATTAGTTTTAAGAAGTTCAATGCAGGTTTATTTCCCATGAAACTTCTTCCTTGACTTATGAATTTTTAAAGTTGTATCATCTGTTGTTTTGTTTCCAAGATTTCAGAGATTTTCTTGCTATTTTTCTGCTACTTATATCCAGTTTGCTTCCATTGTGGTTGAATAAAGCAGTGTATTAAGCCTTCTATTTTAACTGGCTTTTTTATACATTGCTCCATCAGGGGAAGTGAGGAAACTGCTTCATTACTGCCAAATGTGGCCAAATGTGGCCAAATGTCCAGGCTGCCTTCTTATTACCACTGGGGAAGAATGTAAGTTATAGTTCCCCACCAACTCCACTGACAGTATAGGAAAATGGAAAGAGGTCATTTCAAGCACCAGACAATGGGAATGAAAGTCTAGGATCCCTACTTGGACAAATCTGATCAAAGGTGTTGGGGAATCATATTAGAGCCCCATGAAGGTGGAAGTCTAGATTTTCTTTGGCCTCTGTTAGTATAAGAGATACGGCATAAAGTTGTTTGGTGTTGAATGATGTAGAGTAGTTGTGTAAATGTTTTCTGGTTAGATAGATTCTTCTTTACTTCTCTTTTGGCTAGAAAAAAAGTGGCTTTTGCTGGGGCTTCTTTGGTCTGTGTTCATTGGTACACAAGTTGTGGATTCCTCTGCTTCAAATCTGGAATATATGTCAAAAAGAAAACCCAGGGAGCTCAGAGTGGTGTTATTCTTTGGATTCTGGTCTGATGACTTGTCTCCACCTTTCAGGGTCTTCTTATATTTTTATTATACACCTTATATTTTTAGTATATCTGGGGTTTTTATTTGTACTTAGCAAGAGGAATAAGAAAAAGCACTTCTACTCTATCTTTTTAGAAGTGTAAGTAGGATACATTGTCTTTCAAAATACTATATTTTCAGTGATAATGTCTGTTCTTTATTGTCTGTCTTCCCATGATAGAAGGTGAACCTCTAAAGAGCATGCTTTTAGTCTAACTATAGTGAACTACTATGGACTAAGTCCATGTAGTGAAGAACTGAAGCCTTTGACCAATGGCTACTTAGGAACTGGGGCCTACTAACAGCCATGTAAATGAGTTTGTAAATGGATCCCTCCCAAATTAAGCCTTCAGGTAAGACTGAAATCACAGCAAATATCTTTATTAAAACCTTATGAGGGCCAGTGAGATGGCTCAGTGGCTTAAGCGCCTGCCCGGAAAGCGCGAGGGCCCGAGTTCGACTCCCGGAACCCACATACAAAAAAGGGGCCGGTGATATCGCTCAGCGGCACGGGCGCCTGCTGGCGTGTGAGGTCCTGAGGTCGACCCCCTGGAACCCACAAAAAAAAAAAAAAAAACCTTATGAGACAGCTTAAGCCAGATCTATCAGGTAAACAGCTCTCGTATTTTTTCCTTGCAGAAACTGAGATGATACATGTTTGTAAATTATGACTAATAAAACCATTATCTTTGGTTTTGATGATCAAAATCCCAGACAAGTGAGGGTTACTGGGAAAATGCAGATAGGCCAAACAGATATAAGACTAAGAATGCCATTCAGTTTGGAAGGCAAAGGGCAGTGGCTGGGATGGATGTAAATCCATTCACATCAAACGCCCTTGCAAAATTATTAAGAGATGGTCTCTGAAGCAGCTGAGGCAGAAGGAAAAGGCCAGGGAAAGAATTCTGCTGCACTGGAGTCCAAGAGACCAACATTTCTTAAACAAATTGTGCTTCTAATTAGCTATGGGATCTTGAACAAGACTCTTTGTCTCTCTGGGGCATCAGTTTTATCATCTGAAAAGAAGGAAAGTTGGAAAGGATGAGTATAAACTCCACTCATCATTAGAGTATTCTCTGTAAAATGCTAAAGATAGCAGCACTGCCTTGGTATTTTAGTTTATACTGTTTCAGTGATCTTGAGGGACAGAGGTATTAGAAAGCCTCTTTTCAGCCTAGAAGGAAACTCAGTTCATGATATGTATTCACCATTTATTTCTTAGTTGTTAACAGATTAGTTCCTTTATTCCTGGCATAATATGCTAGGCTTTGGGGATAAGAAAAGATTAGGATGGTCAATGTGACATACCACCATTCTTCAGGAAACTCATAATGTAACAGAAAATGGCACCCCAGCCAGTACACTTCAGTTTCTTAGTTGCCCAGGGAATAGTTCCTGTTCCAGTTCTGGTTGCATCTGTCTCTTACCAACGGCTGGTCACTGTGATGCATAGCTGGTCACTATGATACACATTGTACAAACCAATCCCCAACTGACAAGCCATTCTACCTCTGTACTTCCTGCTTGCTTATCCCATATAAGCCCTAGACCACCAGAGATCAGGGCCTGATATTTTGGGAATGATCCCAATCATTGCCTGTCAATGTAAAATAAATCTGCCTCCAAATCCTGGGTGTCATTTTGGTGTTTCTGCTTGCCGTAGCAATAACACATGAATTTTGCATACTTTGACATTATTACAATGCCTGTCAGTTGGCTTGAAATATTCTCTTTCCTTCATCCTATCTGAAATCTTTAGTTAGCTTCAAGCTTCATCATACTTGACCTTTTTAAGTTTGCTCAACTATTCTTTTACCTTCTCCATAGTGCTGACTTTAGAAAGAAAGGGTACCTAACGGTCAGGGATCTTCCTGAACACTATTAATTTTAATAGCTATAAGAACCATTATGTTTCTTTTTATGGATATTACACATCTATTAATGTAGCCTAAATTTGTTTTAGATTGTTTTGCTCTCATACTACCATGGTTGTTCAATCAACAGCAAATTCACTTAGGTGCAAATTCATCATTTAAATCACAAGATGTATAACCTGAAAACCTTTATAAATTGCTTTACTGAAATCAATATAGCCTTTGTATATGAAATTTCCTAATAAATCAAGTCACTTGGGGCCAGTGAGATGGCTCAGCGGCTTAAGCGCCTGCCCGGCAAGCGCGAGGGCCCGAGTTCGACTCCCGGAACCCACATACGAAAAAGGGGCCGGTGATATCGCTCAGCGACACGGGCGCCTGCTGGCGCACGAGGTCCTGAGGTCGACCCCCCGGTACTCACAAAAAAAAAAAAAAAAATCAAGTCACTGACCCCATCCAAAATGGAAGCAAATTTAATTTGACAGAATTTCTTCTTAGTGAACACAGGTTTGCTCTTAGTGACCATCATATTTTGTCCTAAATGGTTACAAACAAAAGCCTTATAACTCACCAAACTGTTTTTACAGATATGAAAACATAAAAATTACTCTGCTTTTTACATAATTCACTTTTTTCCCTTAAAAATGACTTTCTGTTCACTTTTCATTAGCTGATAGCTTTAATTACCACATTTGTAAATAATGCAGAAAGATTCATTGTTTTCTTCCTTTCACTCTCAATCTAACCAACAAAGAGGAAATTCAGCATAAATTATGAACTATCAACATGATGGCATAGTGTATAGCCATTATGTTATAATTCTTATTGCTACCTAAAAAATCAGGAAATATTTATTATATACTATTAAAACCAGAGAAGAAAATGATAGGTACATAGAACTATAATTTCATAAATATTTTTGTGATGCAGAACAGCCCCAGAAGGGAATGTGCAAAAATAAGTGAAGTAAATGCAATTCGGGATAATTATTTTCTCTTTTCAAAGATTATTTTAGTCTTTTATCTATTGTTTTCAATGTCAAAATATTTTTATAAGAAATTTAAGAGTGTCTATAAAGAGACAATTTAGATAATACTAACGTCTTATTTTGCACTTTGTCATTCACATTGCAATATTTCATTATGACTCAATTCTCAAAATTGGCTGGTAATAAAGACAGAAGATGGATTACAGTTTCTTTTTTATACATACACAAATGATACTATTCCTTTCACATTAATGGAAAGAAATCACAGCAACAACTATAATGCAGTCACATTCTTTAGAAGAATCTTTCTAACTCTAATAATAATCATTCAAAAGAGTTGCAATGCCTTCCCTCAACTGCCCCCCCGACATATTCTAACCGGGTAGTTTTCTTGAAGGTTGGCAAAAGTAGACCCCTCATCTCTTCCCACAGCCAGTGTAACCTAAGGTAGACCAATCGGTCTTTCTTTGGCATTTATTAAATTGGAGTTGGGAAAGAAATTCAGTCCCTTTCTGGTGGCAAAGCTGTACCAGAGGTATAAGGGATAGGAGCTGCTCATAACCAAGTTTCCAGTCATGTGAAACAAGACAGTTTGAGAAAATGAAGCTGACCAAAGAGTAGCACAGTCCACAAATAGAAAAGGACAGTTCTTATGACATTGTAGTCTCTGGTGTCAGTGATATCTGAGCTTCAATTTTACCCCTTTCTGAAGTTATCTGAATCAGTAAATTTCCACTTTTATCGTTTGCCTAAGGTCTGAGCTGGATTTCTATCACTTAAAATAAAAAAGTAAAGCCTAATATAGCACATCTTTCTATTCCTATTTTACACATAGTAAATCTAAAGTTCATAAATTTTAGATTACAAAGTCAGTAAAGTAAGCATGTGCCTTTTCCATAAAGACAAGGTGTATCCCACAGAAGGAAAAAGAAGCTAAAGGAAAAAATTATCAAATAAGGAAAACAGAATAAGAAGGCAGAAGTATGACAAATAGAGAAAAATGCTGTTAGGAATACAAGATATAAATAGATACAGTAACAAAACATGTTTAGTTTAAACTGAGGAAAGATCACGTTTTCTATATTAAGTTAGAAAATAAAATGCTTAAGAACACTTGATTCTACCCTAGTGTTTTCTATTTTCTTTTTCTTTACATGGTATCCAGGTGCAGCTTAACTTAGTCTTCTGCTTCAGGATCTCTCCCATGGTCTCTCCCATGGGCATGACGAACATGGCCACTTGCTTCATAACAAGCAAGCAAGAAGGTAAAGGAGAGAGAGAGAGGAAGAGAAAGAAACAGAGAGAGACAGAGAGAAAAACAGAAGGAATGAGGGGGAGGAAGGGAAGGAAAGAAATCTGGGAAGACTAAAGTCACAATCATTTGTAATCTATATGAAGTGACTTCCTATATGTTTTGCCATATATTGTGCTTTAGAAGCAATTCCTAGGTCTGAATCACACTCAAGGATTACTCAAAGGCATGACTACTAGGAGGCAGAGATCAGTGGGAACAACACCCATATGCTGCTGCTTGACACAGTAGTTGTACTCGAAATAATGATTCATCTCATAATTAAAGTCTTAGATTCATTGAAATACAATAGAAGGTGCTCAGTAAATATTTGTTGAATGATTAAAAAATTAAAGATACATTGAATTAAAGAAACATTTATTCATTAAGACTCAATCCTGCCAAGCATGGTGGCACATTCCTATAATCCCAGCATTTGCGAGGCTGAGGCAGGAGGATTGCCATGAGTTCAAGGCCAGCCTGGACCACATAGCAAAACTCCTTCTCAGGAAAAAAAAAAAAAAAAAAAACTCAATCCTTAAAATTGGCTGGTCATAAAAATAGAAGATGGATTACAGATTCTTTTTCAGACATACAATCAATTATACTTTGCCTGCTATGTTATCAACATTTGTAAATATCTCTGACCATATCTGTGGCTGTGCCAACTTTCTAAAAGTACACATGACAGAAACAATATAATTAACCTTGCATTTCACTGTGAAATTACATGATAGCAGAAAATACCAGCACTTTTTTCAGTGCAATATCGACATGTACATCCTTAATAAACAATCAATATTTCCACCTCAAATAACTCATTCAAGTAGATGAGCAATCCAAATGCTAAGCTTAAGCTACCCCTTCCAAAGTCCACATAATGCCATTGCTATATTAATGCCTGTTAAGAAGTGGTAAAAATCCCAACCCTTTTTACTTGTTCTAACTATTGTCATTACTGTTTATACATGCACTGACTTTTGTCTAGCTTTTTGTGCTACCTTAAATCAGAGACTATAGTGAAGGGCCATTTGCATGATGGCAATCTAAACCAGACTGCAATTACAAGTGACAAGAAATAATAACTTGCTCCTTTCTCTTTCTCTACTAATAGTTTATCTAGAGAAACAAGAGAGGTGCAAGATGAGGTTACATCCACATGAGGATGTAGACACTAGACCCTTTTCTTTTATTAAACCAAAAAGCACACTGCAATAATCTTGTCTGGAGAAAACAGTTATACTACAGGAACACTGCAGACCTGGCTATAATGGAGAATAGAAGCAAAATTATTTTTGTCCTAATTGGTACCATTATGATACTCTAATCATTCTTACAGAGCTGTTTTATTTTGCTTTTTCAAGAAAATGTACTCTCTTTGTGAAGAAATGACGAAGTTGGCATGTGTGATATGTAGAGCCTCTGGGTTAGATGTTCTTATAAGGAAGTCTCCCTCCTTTGTAAGCAAAAAAAAAAAAGTCAGTTTTGGAGAAGCACCAGGGAAGTGACAAAAAATAATATATGAGGTACAATATTTGGCCACATATTGTACAGGGACAGGAGGAAAGATGCAAAAAAGCCTAGTATAGCTGACTTTAAAAGGTTTAGGAAGACAGATAAACGGTGTGTGCAGAAAAAAAAATGACTGGCTTTACTAGAAACAAGAATTTTGAAAATGTTTTAAAAGACTTGGCATCTTTGAGGGCCTCTTAATTTCACAGGAATCATGCATTCTGTTTTTTATGTATGTAAGCTCCCTGAAGGCAGGATGAGAGCATTATTTCTCTTTCTATTTCTAAGTCTAGTGACTTTTACAGGAGAAGATTAGTAAAAAATAATAATAATGATGATGATAATAATAATAATAAAACTAACGTATATTCACTACTTAGCCAGATTATCTACTAAAAGTTTAATATAGATTATTTGGCTAAATCTCCACAGCCCTTTGAATAGGTGTTATCACAAACCTCATTTTAAAGGTGAAGAAATGAAGCCTTGGAAATAATTTTCTCACAGTTCTGAAGCCTGGAAGTCCAAGATTGGTGTGCCAGTATGGTAGAGGTCAAGTAAGGGCTTTCTTCCTGGCCTCTAGGTGTTTACCTTTTTGCTATGTCCTCACATGGCCTTTCCTTGGTCCAGTGCATGGAGAAAGCAATCTGTCTCTCTCCCCCACCCCACATTTTTATAAAGCCACCAATCTTACTGGATTCTAATACTACCCTTATGACCTCATTGAACCTTATTTACCTAAAATTCCTATCTTCTATGCAGTCACATTGGGGTTAGGACTACAACATATGAATCTGGGTAGCAGAAGGAACACAATTCAGTTAATAACAATAGCGGGAGTAAAGTATGAAATATGAAAAAAATGATGATTCATTATATCCAGCCCATACTTCCTCTTCCCCATACTTCTATAAGAGCCTCAAAGAATTCTAAACGACAATTGTTTAGTTGGGAAAAATGCTGAAGGCATTTTTGATGCACAACTGGGATATTTCTTACACTAGAGCTGAGTTTCCCTCTGGTAGCAAAGTTGAATGAACAGTTCTAAGATGCCCTCCCCCAACGGCTTCAGTGATACAATTTCTTTCTGATGCTGTAATTCATTTGGTGATCTTCCTGGTACAGGAACCTTGAGATAGTAGTCTCCTCACATGATTGGAACCTTGCTAACTTGGCCTTATCTCACACTGGATATAGTTCTGCCATTGTGACTATGACTTGTTGGCCTTACCAATGCTGGCTTACCTTGCCACTCTTCTGACCAACATGGCAGGCTCTTAGGCAGACTCATTCATCTCACTGCACAAAACAGTGCTCACTTTGCCCAGGTCTAGGCCTCCCTACTGCTAGCCTAGGTCTGTGTACAATGGTAATCTATATTATCCACCTAGCCTTGCATAAAATCTGTGGGCCACTTGATTTAGAGGACAAAGACATAGCTCCACATTGAGCAAGTGGAAGTGATGAACTATTTGAAGCATGAGAAATTGGGGTAGAAGATTAACATACCTGGAAGATTTATGATAACTAGTGAGTGAAATAACAGGCATCACAGATATGACTTAGTGTGGTTGTATGACAGAGAACTAGTTAAGAACAGAAATTTGGAATCCAACAGGCCAAGCTCTTCATTTCAGCTCTGCCTGTGGTGACAATACAACACTGAACACTTTACTCAACTCCTCTAGGCCTCAACTTCTTTATCCGTAAACTGGGAATGGTGCTCCCAAATTCATACATTTTTGCCAGGATTAAAAAGATAACATAAGCAAAATGCTAAGTATAGTGCTAAATATATAATAAGACTAATAAAGAGCATTAGGGAGAACACAATGAGCTTCAAGCTTTAAAAGTCACCGATTAGTTGAAATTACTTTTTGACATTTCTTAATTTTTTTGCATTTTCTACACTTTTACTTTTCTATAATAGAAAGGGAATCAAGATTGCTTACAGGTATTTTTCTAAGGATTTTTAAAACTTTAGTGTAGAAAGCTTATTGATTTATATGAAGGACGAGAATGAAAGAGATTGCTTCTTTCATTTTGAAAAGAAGCACAGAAGAAATAGGCTACACTTTCTCTCCTTAGTTCACCATTTGCTAGGCATCGCTGAATTCCAACTCTGTTTGAATGCTGAGGGTGCTGAGAGAAGGAAACCCAGTCCTCTATGGGGAGAGCTGTGCTCACCTCCTCGGCACTATCCTCTTACATTCTCTCTGTATTTATTTCTACTCTTGTAACCCTTGCTCCTCTGCTTCTCCCCAGTAAAACCTGAAATCTTTTAAGCTTTCATAATCTATCCTTACAGTTATAGATCCAGGGGTCTCATTCCTGCCTTTATGAACAAAAGGTATCATATTTTATCACCCCTTCTCTGAGATTCCCTATATACATCATACCATTTCATCTTGGGTAGTTCCTCATTTTCCTTCCATAAAACATCAGAAATACTTTAAGAGTTAATGAATATTCTTTGATTTTCCACTACTTACAAGTGTTCTAAATCAATATTTTCTCTTATCACCAGTGGTTGCCTCTGAATCAGTTTCAGGGAGATGTAATGTACCTTTCTCTATTAAGTCAAAGGAATTGATAAGCTAAACACCAATCAGCATCACATAGCCACTAGGATCCTGGAAGCACAAGTCTACAAAACATTAATGGTATCCCATTTAGCACATCAAAAATAAATGAAAAATAATTTTTCATTGTATTGATACAACAGTTACAAACATAAAGTGTTATGGTTTGTGTCTGGATGTCCCCGCAAAGCCTCATGCATTCAAGGGGGCAGGCTTCTAGAGTTCGTGATTGATTGGTTGTCTAGTTCTGGGATTATGGGCCTGAGTGCTACACCCACCCTTGGGTGGGTAGACTGCATACAATATAAGGGAGGGAAAGAGGCTTGCTCTCTGTCTTGCTCTCCTCACTTTTTTGCTCTTGCTGCTTTTGCTGTCTTCTGCCACATGAACAGTTGCCCTCTGCCATGTGCCACTCTGCCTTGGAACCAGCTGAGTATGGACTGAAACCTCCACAAACTGTGAGCTAAATAAAGCTTTTCTTCCTTAATTTTGGGCATCAGGTATTTTGTCTCAGCAATGAGAGAAAAGTAACCAAGCCATAAGGTTAGTACAATATAAATCCAGAATTTTTAATCTTGTTTCTTTCTGAAATAGAATAGTTTATTTTATATTGTAGTGAAACTAACAATAACTCAGATTTAATCATTGTAAGTGCTTAGAGATGATAGCGATATTCCCCCAAAGGAATTTAGAAATGAAGGTTAATTTGAGTATTAAAATTTAGTAAATGAAAGCAACAATAATATATAAAACTCTAGCACTAGAAAGGCATTTATATACATTACTCTGTCCAAACAAAAAAGTTATTATTCTTTGATTCACCATGGAAATAAAATCATAGAGACAAATGCTTATAGAGACAGCAGTAGAAAGTATTTTATCCTACAGTTTTCCTTCACTCCACAAATTTTATCTTTGTGAGGATACCACAGTGAACAAGGAAGATCAGGCCCTTCCCCACAAAGCCTACATTTTAGAGGAGGGACAAATAATAAAGAAAAAAATTAGAATTTACAGTTATTAAAAGTGCCATATAGATGGTAAACCAGAGGATAATGGTATGACAGAATACAGAGTTATATTCAGGCGGGAATGAGGTACCTTAAGTTGGTTTGTAGAAGGCTTGGCTGAATATACAAAATAATCCAAAATAACAGTGGCTTAAGTGAAATAAAATGTATTTCTCTCTCATTCAAAAGAATTCTGGAGGTAGACAGTCCAGAGCTACTATAAAATCTCACAAATTCATCAACAACTCAGCCTTTCAAAATCTGCTCTACTACACCTAGTAAATGCCTTTTCCCCGTGGCCCAAGACCCAATCACCACATCAGATGTTGCAGGAAACAGGGTGGAGAGGAGAAAAAGAAGGATGCACCACTTTCCTTTGAAGAACTCTTTAATTTACATTTCACTGGCCAGAACTTAGTCACAAAGCAACACCCAGCTTGAAGGGAGGCTGAAGAATATAGTTGCTCACTGTGTGGCAATGTACCTAACAAAAGAAAAAAAGAAAAAGGACACTGGAAAGCAACTTGCATTTGTAATGAAGTAGATTCAGGGAAGGCCTCTCTGAGGATTTAACACGTGACCTGAAGCTTCAGTGATGAGCAGGAGACAGCCATGAAAAGACCTGGATGTGAAAGATTTCAATAAGAGTAAAGAACAAGTATAAAATCCCAGAACTCAGAAGAAACTCTGTATATGTTTGGAATCTAAAGACATGAGTCGGTTGTGGTGGCCCATACCTGTAATACCACACCTCTGGGAGGCTGAGGCAGGAAGATTTCAAGTTTGAGCCCAGCCTGGGCAACTTAATAAGACCTTGTCTCAAAATAAAAAAAACATAAAAAAGGACTGGGAATGTAGCTCAGTGCAAATGCTCTGCTGGGTTCAATCCCCAGTATCACCAGAAAACAAGGGGGATAGGGAGGGGAGGGAGGAAGGGAGAGAGGGAGGGAAAATTTAAAAAAGAAAGAAAAAAACACAAACAGGACACTTGCATAAATTGAATGAGGAAAGGAATGCTACTGCATGAAATTGGGAGATTGGTGTTTCATATCTCATAATCAGTCATGGTAATAAGTATAGAGTACTTCCAACCCAATTAAAAGAGCCATCCATACTAGGATAAGGATGGATAATAGCACCTTAGTCTGAGACAATGAAACATTGGATTTACCTAAATGCCTTTGTGAAAGCATGCCCACATGCTTCATTAAAATAACTCTGGTTCTTTAGTCCACACCCTCCCTGTGACTTCCTTAGCAGCTTTTTCCAATTGTTGCATTGGAGTACTTTGGCTTTAAGAGGCTCCTCTGAGGCATGTCATGAACAGAGATACAATTTAAGGTAGTTAAATCTTAAATTCCCTCAAAATAAACACATCAGTCAAATAATACAAGATTTCATTCTTGGCTTCCAAGAAAAATATTTAGAAATGGCTCTCCTTAACCTTTGTTTGTAATAAAATAAGCAGTTCAACAGTTTTCCTTCTGCTTCCTTTAGATTTGTACAGGGGCTTATGAGTACTCACAACTGTGGAGAGAAGAAACGGAACAGCTGGAATGGTTGCCTCTTCTAGCACTTGCTCTCTGTAAGCTTTGACAATTTGAGTCACTGCTCTTTCAGAAAGTTCAGTTGTTTAAAGATGGATCTGGATTTGAAGATATCAGCAGGTTTGTTAACAAAATAATACCTTATAAGGCCAGTAGTGGCTCAGAGGGCTTCTGTTTCTGTATATCACTCATCACACATTCAGACACAAACACACACATATTTATATACATATACAAAAGCTAAACCAGGCCATAAAATTTGCATGTTATACAATTTTAATACATACGTAGAATCTGGTGGGGCATTATAAAGACCAAGTTAAAGTCAAGGATTAACCAAACAAATAGAGGGTATTTTGCTTTTTTTTTTGGCAAAGAGAAGGAGCTCATACGAGATTGTGGAACAAAAGGTAATCTAATGCAATAAAAGTTGAGTGAAATAAATCAGACACACAAGTTTAAATACCATATAGATTCTCTCATTTGAGTAAGCCAAAGTACAAAGAGCACAATAAAAGAAACAAGAGGATAGATCTCTTGCAAATGGGAAAGGGTTTAAGAGCATGTGGGCAAGAGGACAGGGAGAGGGAAGGGGGAAATAAGTAGAATAAAGATATGCCATGTACCTAATAATCTAAATGAATGTAAACATATGTCATAAACATAAGGTTAATAATATCAACAAGAATGAAAATGGGGAAAGGGGATTTAGAGGAGGGGGGAGGCAGGAAGGAAAGGGAAAGAGATTTTAAAAAAGAATCAAACTGTGTTATGTACATGTACCTACTCTCCAAGATGATTAGAAACAGCATATACTATAAACACATACTAATAAAAAAAAGTTAACCATGGATTAAATGAATGAATGATAATCATAATAATTATTCACGGCATCTATTATTGAGGACTTACTACATGGTAAGCAATATACTAAGCCCTTTACTTATCTTTATCTCATTTAATAACAACCTTAAGAAATGCATTATTATTTTACTTGGTTTATAGTTAAAGAAACTTGGTACTAAAGAAATTGACTTTATTGCCAATGTCTGAAAACTAGTAAGTGATGGATAGGGACTCAAATCAATTGTGTCTAACTGTAAACCTTGTGCTGTAACAGCTTCTGGGTTATTTTTATGAAAAAGTAAAACAAAATTCCACAGATTCTCATATTATGTGAGGCTTATATGCCACAGGGGTAGAAAGGAGCAGAGAGGAAAATGTAAATGTAAGCTATATTAAATGTGTATAATCTTTCTTCTGATTTGTACTCCTGTCATACTTCACCTGGAATATCATATGAAATTAGGCAACAAATTTAAAGACAGACTTTTAGGCTCACACTACTTCTAGCTATGTGACCTTGACCAGTCCCATAAGACCCTCAATTTTTCCATCTGAAAGTGGGGAAAATACCTACTTCCAGAGTAGATATGAAGATTAGAGATAGTATATACAAAGCAAAAAGCAGGGTCTGAATTATAGCAACTATAGAAGGCAATATATTATTACTATCCCAAGAACAGAATCGCTGAGATATCGATCGTGTTTGTGAACATTAGCATGAGATATGAGTTTATATTTTCTAAAACAGTGCTTTGATTATTACTTTGCATTGTGGTATAAATTATAATTTTTAAAAAGCCTAAAGTTAGGCTTTTCTGAGAACAAAAAAAAAAAAAAAAAAAAAAACCAACAGATCTTACAAACCTAAAAATTTCACATTCCCCACAGAACTAAGAGGAATTCTCTCCAGTTTATTATCAAAATTATCTCTGAAAAAGATGACCAGTGGGAAAAGAGTCCCAGTGGCTGCTGATGTCCTGCCAAATCCAAACATCCATATCTCTTCAAAGGTCTAGCCCACAAAAAATAACACTTTCTGTCTTAACTGACAGCATTTATCTGGATTACAAAGCATCAAAGCACTGTTTGTACCCAAGATATTTTCTGAAATGATACTAATGTGTTCAGTGATCTACATTTGAGTGGTTGCATTACTGAAGAGATAAACTCCAGCAGACCTCACTAGTGAAGTCCATTTCAGGACATAAATTGGCTTTCAAAAACAGCACTCCTTATTCACATCTGCTTATCTTTATAAGCAGGCATTTATAGTCTAAAGTAGATACAGAGGATTGTGGGTGGAGGCCTTCATCTACATGTAGTCAACTAGGAAGAAGGGATTAGAAATACAGTACAGAAAAATTGACATAACTCATGCTACTTCTCGAATGAAATAAACTATGATGGCAGGAAAATAACACTACAAAATAGAAGCAAATCTTCCTCCTTTTTTTGTCTTCTTTAACTGCCATGTACAGGAACCTAATAACCTAAATGAGTGTAAGCAAGGAACAAGATAGAAGTAAGGGTCATACAGAAACCAGTATGCTTCCACAGCTTTCCCACGGGAATATCATTGCTTCAGATTCTGGCAAACAAAAACCTCAGATACCACCCACTTCAAAGAATTCTGCTGGTATCATAGTCATCAGACCTAAAATCTGGACTGTTGGCTAACCAAAGTACTTCCAAATAAGTCAGACGAGTATCACAGTGGTAGGGGAAGACATTAAATAACGGAGTTACGTAGGAAGAAAGTTATTGCACTTTCAATTCTTTTCCTGGATTTCTAGTTTGTTAAGAAGCATGTCTCAGTGTCATGCTAATATGTCATTAGCACCTCTCAGACACTCCCTAAACTTTCTTTTTATGAGGACTCAATCTCAGAGCCAAGGAACAGGCAACACTACCTAGATAGAATTTAATAACACCATTTTATTTATACTGTCTTTATTTTTAGGTACTGTCTACTTATGGTGAGTGAACTGTTTTTCCATTTATAGAAGTAAAATAAAGTTTATATAAATTCATTTATTTGAACTATTAAAGTTTAAAAGATGGGTAAAGTATAAAATGGTATGCAAATAAATAATTATGAAGGTAGGTCATGAGTCATTAAATTTAGAATAAACTAATTATTACACAATCTGAACACAGAAAAATTTAAAATGCATCACTCTATTTCCCCAAGGCAGAACTAATCTCTTCTTCCTCTGTAGTCATACAGCTGCCCTGTATCTCTAATATAGCATGAATTCATCTTCTCTGAACTATAGTTAACCAAGTACCTTTCTTATTTTCCCTAGAGTGTAAGCTATTGGATGTTAGAGACCTTCTTTTGTCTTGTTTTAAAGCTATCCTTTGTTTTACAAAATATATTCTCCATGAATGTTTGTTGAATTGAGAACCTGACTCACCTTAATCCCACCTGTATAATACGCATACTGTAATCACTGTAAAGATCCTCATGCACAGCATAAGAATTTTTTTTTAATATATATATGCGGGTACCAGGAGTCGAACTCAGGACCTTGCGCTTGCCAGGCAGGTGCTTATGCCGCTGAGCTCTATCACTGGCCCCCCAGCATAAGATTTTTCTACAGCACTAATCTTCACTACTCACTATTTAAAGATCAGTCAATAGACAATCAAGCTGCACTTCCTTAAAGTCTATTATGTTCAATCCCTGTAGGGTATGCAGAATAAAACAACACATTAATTATTTTTGTTTGTAAGAGTTAAAATATGAAATTGCAGAAAATTTAGACAACACTGAAAAAAGACAAATAGGTGTGAAAATTTTAAAAACCATAGTTCTGACATTTGAAAGAGAACTATCTCTAATATTTTAGTGTTTTCTTCCAGTCTTTTTTGTTTATTTTCAGCATTGACAGAGCATTTGTGTATTAAACAGTGTCCCTGATTTTCATCTTCTCATTCATCCTCATATTCATTCTTGTACTTTTTTTGTCCTGGGTTTCTATGTACCAGCTACATGAATGACTGGTAATGGAAAAACATCAAGAAATGAAGAACTATGAGTGTCAATGTCCCATTACAGGCTTTTGTCATGTAGAAGCAATTAATAACTTAAAAGGAAAGATAAAGAATCTCAAAACAGATGTGTCAGAAAGTTTCTTTAGGGGGAGAACATCAAATAGTGGCTATTTCTAATTAAGAATCAGTCACAGAACCATAGGCTGTGTGAACTGGAAAAGGCTTTAGAGATGACTTAAAGGCCAGCGATTAAAGATCATGTTGGTAATTTAACAAAGAACACTCATTAGGAACAGTAGGCTCTCTTATTTACTAGACAAGGCCAGTTGGAGATAAAATATTTCACATTATAATGCAAGTCAATGCATAACACAAGTGATTGTTTATATAATTTAAGACAAGGAATGAGGAACACTTGAATAGTTCAGTGACTCTCCATAAAAGTTGTTTCTGTTTGTTTGTTTGGTTGGTTGGTTGGTTTGGTTTGTTTGTTTTTTCCCCACTCCAGTTCCTATTCAGGGATTTGAGACTATCTCCTTCTTGAATTCTAATTTTGATCTTCTCAACTGCCTACCCTTTCCTAGCTTTCTGTGTTTTATTTTTACTTACAGTTATTTTCTGTTTTCCCTCTAAGGAATGTATAACAAGTAATACCCATTTCAAGTTTTTTATACAGATCTAAGTTCTTTAAAAGAAAATAGCAGCTATACATAAACAAAGAAATTTATTAAAAGTGGAATTAAATTGTGCTACTTGATAGTCACTAGCATTGTTTTTATTTTTGCCTTTTAAAAGGCTAATAATTTGATTATTGTTTTAATAATTTAAATACCATATCATCTGCAAGTACAAGGGTGATCAAAATATATGATGAATATTTAAATTTTAAAATATTTATTACAGTAAAAGATACATTGTCATTAATTCCCCTCAAAATACTTCCCCTCACTTATTCCATCATTCTTGCCACTTTCTGGAGCAGTTCTGGAAGTTTTCTTTTGTATCTTTATAAAAGGTGATTAAAAATTCAGTGAATGCTGTTGCAGAGGGTCATCTAATGGAAAGGCAGGTCTTAAAAACTATGGTATGTCCTCATCCACCTTATTCTACTGGATCTGGCACCATTGCCCCTGAAGCTCTTCCGCAAAGTCAAAATAACCACTTAAGGTAAGTGTTTTGAATTGATTTAAGACACTGAGATAACCTGGACAGTGCAGTTAAAGACACAAAATAATTTCTGCCACATGCCAACTTGGCAACATCACTTAACTCTAGGAATCTCAATTTCTTTACAGTATAAAGATAAATAGCAACATTTTATGTAGTTGAAGTAAACATTAAGTGAAAAATATTAATTTATATAACATATAGTAGGCATTCAATCAAGGTCATTTGAATCTGAATATAAAGTATATTTCCCCTGTAAAGTTCAATGATTTTCTTCTCTAATCGGTCTCTCCAACTTCAGCCCAACTCCCATATTTACTTCTCCCAAATGGGAACTCTTCCACTTGTTTATACCCCTCCTCTGTGCCTACACAAATATTACCATCAAGTTCTCTTCGAAATCTATCTATTCTGGTGGAGGGAAATAGGATGGTGGATTTGTTAGAAGCAGGCAGCAAAACTCTCTAAAAGTTGCCTTTCGGCCACCAGAATATAGTGACTGGGAGAGTGCAGGAGGGAGGGAAGTGGCTCCCCTGGACCCAGGAAAGTTCTGAAGCACAGTTCGGGCCCCACGGAGTGAGTGAAGAATGGTTTCGAGGAAGAGGAAAGAGGAGACCGTGGGTGACTTCTTCCTGTGCCAGGAACCGCAGCGCAACAGAAGTTCAAATCTGCGGACACATTGTGACAGCGGCGCCCCCGGAGGCCTCTGCAGAGGAAAGGGAGATAGCGGCTGTGCAGGGGAGCAGTGAAGGACTGCGCTGGCTGGTGGTGAGTGCCTCGGAGGCTCAGCCGTCTGCGGGAGAGAGAGCGATTGGCCGGGCGCCATTGTGGGGGGGCAGTGAAACAGCAGGGTGCCAGAACACAGCGCTGGAAACTCAGCATGGCGCTGCGAATCTCAGGCCTGCAGAAAGTGTGCTGACTGCTGCAGGCGAATGAGACTGGTCTCCACCAGAGGGTACAGGCTACTGCTCATTGCCCCGCCAAAGGGTTGCTCCTGGCTTGCAGGGACAGACCTGCACGGAACACAACTGTCACCATAAGGTACCTGCCTACAGCAGAGTCAAAACCTGGAACTGATTTTTTTTTTTCTCTCTTCTTCTCTCATTCGCTTTTTGTTCTGGTGAAGGTGTTCTTTTTTTGTGTGGGTTTTTTGTTTGTTTGTTTCTTTGCTTGTTTTGTTGTTTTCATCTTCATTTTTGTTTTTGTTTGTCTGTTTGCTCTTTCCTTCATTATTCTATCTGGTTTTTATATACGTGTAAACAGAGCCTCTAACCTCCTTGTGATTGTGGTTCTGATCTGTTCTTCCTTTTATCCCTTCCTTCTCTTTTTCCCACCAGTCCTCTACACCAGTTTCCCAATATTAACGGGATCCCTCTTGGTCCTCCTGCCATACATCTAATTCCTTCCTCTTCTCCCAGTTCTCCATTTCCTCCTTAACTCATTTTAAATTTAAACTCCTGAGGGAAAAATTGACATATTAAGGACTTATATACTGCATATAATTTTTGTGGTGTGTTTTAGATTTTGTTATATAACCACAACTCTCTATGGTTAAAAGTGGCAAATAACTGGTTAGCTCAGACTCATTTTCTAGACTGTGTTTGATGCTTTAGGTACCATTATAGCTGAAAGTGATGTAATTGTTCTAAACAGCTTTTCTTCCTGGCATTCCATGACTGACATTGACTAAGGGTCACAGAAAATACGGTGGCACAGTACCAAAGAATCAAGGACTGGGCCAAACAGGCAGCAACTTCTCATACCCAACAAAATGAAGATGTAGAATCTTGCAGCAAGCTCAAAACCCAAAAATAAACTATGCCTGGAAGATACCACAGAGAAGTAGTCATCTCCTAAGGATTTTAAACACTAGCAATAAAGCAACCTACCATGGGTAATTTACAAACATCACCCCAGGAATTAAACTAAAGAAAGAAAAGAAAATGAGACAACACTTAAACAAGATGCAACCCCATACATCCAGTTCAACAAAGGCAAAACCAGGGGGCAATGAGGTGCGACAATCCTAAAGCCACCCACCTGACATCTCTGAAGTGGTAACAACAAAGCAGTTGAATGAGGCTCGGGAAAAATTTAAATCGGAAATAATTTCTCAGGTAACTGCAGAGATAGTGTCCACAATAAAGACCATGCTTAAGGATGCTAGAGCAGACACAGACAAAAAAATATACGAGCTTAAGAAAATGATGGAAGTCATGAATGCTCAGCATAGGAAAGAAATGGAAACCATAAGGCAGATTCAAGCAGATATCCAGGAGAACAAAAATTCCATTGAAAGTATTTGTAGCAGATTAAGCCAATGTGAGGACAGGATCTCAGATATAGAAGACAGCCTTGCGATTAGTGATCATGAAAAGAAATAATTCTTTAAAATATCAAGGGACCATGAAAAATCAATCCAGCAGCTGCTAGATGACACAAAGAGAAATAACTTAGGATTAATTGGAATAAATGAAAAAGCATGAGATACCATAAATGAAATCAGGACCAAGTTCACAGACATTATAACAGAGAATTTCCCTGGTAGAGAAAAAGAATTTGATCTCCATATAAATGAGGCTTATAGAACTCCAACTAGTCTAAATCAAAAAAAAAAAATCTTCAGCCAGACATATCATAGTCAAGATCCCAGAAATTCAACAGAAGAGCAGAATCTTAAAAGCTATTAGGGAAAGGAGACAAATCACCTATAAAGAACAGCCCATCAGAATCACAGCTGACTTTTCAGCACAAACCCTCAAGTCTAGAAGAGCTTGGAATGACATATTTCAAGCTCTAAAGGAAAATAACTTTCAACCCAGATTGTTGTACCCCGCAAAACTATCTTTCAAAATTGATGGAGAAATAAAAGGCTTTCATGACAAAGAACATCTGAGAAAAGTTATGACCACCAAACCAGCACTCTAAAATGTTCTGAAGGACATTCTAGAAGGAGATAACAAGGACTACAACTCCAGGAAATCACAACAGAAGGAATCCACCAGGCAGGGCAGATAAATAAACAGAGGTGGGAAGAAAGAGGGGGAACCAACAACAGGAAAATAACCTGACAGGTATAAGTCAATACATATCAGTTTTAACCATCAGTGTTAATGCTCTCAATTCACCAATCAAAAGGCACAGACTGGCAAAATGGATCAAGAAGCAAGACCCAACGATATGCTGCATACAAGAAACACATTTAATTCAGAAAGAAATTCATAGACTCAAAGTCAAAGGATGGAAAACAATACTCCATGCAACAGGAACCCAGAAAAAAGCAGGGGTAGCTATTCTTTTTGCAGACAAAGTGAATTTCAACCAAGAATGATTCAGAGAGATAAAGACGGTCATTATATCCTTGTAAAGGGAACAATCCAAGAGGAAGAGATAACAATCCTAAATATATATGCAACAAATACCAGTGCACCCAACTACATAAAACAAGTATTAAAGGACATGAAAAATCAAATAAGCACTAACACAATTATATTGGGGGATCTCAATACTCCACGGTCACAAAAAGACAAATCAACTAGACAAAAATCAATAAGGAAATAGTAGAACTGAACCAAACTTTTGAACAAATGGACTTAGTAGATGTCTACAGAGTGTTTCACCCCACAACATCAGAATACACATTCTTCTCAGCTGCACACCGGATGTTCTCCAAAATAGACCACATACTAGCTCATAAAACCTCCTTAAGTAAATGCAAAGGAATTGAAATTATCCCATGTATATTATCAGACCATAGTGCAATGAAATTAGAAATGAAAGGCAAAAGAAATCCAAAAACCACCTAAACACATGGAAATTAAACAGCACCCTCCTGAACAACCAATGGGTCACAGATGAAATTAAAGAAGAAATTAGACACTTTCTACAACTGAATGATAATAACAGTACAACATACCAGAACTTATGGGATAAAATGAAAGCAGTACTAAGAGGGAAATTTATAGCATTAAATTCCTATATCAGGAAAATAGAGCAAATACAAATAACTTAATGGTGAACCTCAAACTTCTAGAAAAAGAAGAGCACGCTAAGCCAAAAGCTCATACAAGGGAGGAAATTATAAAGATCAGAGCAGAAATTTATGTATTGGAGACTAAAAACACAATACAAAGAATCAATGAATCAAAGAGTTGGTTCTTTGAAAGAATAAGAATGACAAACCCTTATCCAACCTTATTAATAAAAGAAAAGACTCAAATTCATGCAATTGAAAATGAAAGGGTGATATCACGAAAGACCCTGCAGAAATCCAGAAGATCATCTATACCTATTTTGAAAATTTATGTTCTAATAACATGGAAAATGCAGAAGAAATGGACAGATTCCTAGATACATATGAATTACCAAAGCTGAATCTAGAAGATATAAAAATCCTAAATAAACCAATATCCACCAATGAAATTGAAGATGTAATTAAAAACCTCCCAACAAAGAAAAGCCCAGGCCCTGATGGATTCACTGCTGAATTCTACAAGAAATTTAGAGAAGACCTAACACCAATACTTCTTAAACTTTTTAATGAAATCAAAAGGGAAGCAATACTCCAAAATTCATTCCTGGAAGCAAGCATTACCCTGATACCTAAACCAGAGAAGGACCCAACTAAGAAAGAGAACTAGAGGCCAATCTCCCTAATGAACATAGATGCAAAAATCCTCAATAAGATACTGGCAAACAGAATGCAGCAAATCATCAAGAAGATTATACACCATGACCAAGTTGGATGCATCTCAGGGATGCAGAGATGGTTCAATATACATAAATCAATAAATGTAATACACCATATTAACAGAACCAAAGACAAAAATCATATGATCATCTCAATAGATGCAGAAAAAGCTTTTGACAAAGTCCAGCACCCATTCATGATAAAAACCCTACAGAAAATTGGAACAGATGGTCTTTATCTCAATCTGATAAAAGCTATCTATGACAAACCAATAGCCGATATCATACTAAATGGACAAAAACTGAAAGATCTCTCTCTAAAATCAGAAACAAGACAAGGATCTCCACTGTCCCCACTCTTATTCAACATAGTCCTGAAAACTTTAGCCAGAGCAATTAGACAAGAGCAAGAAATAAAAGGAATAATGATTGGAAAGGAAGAAGTTAAATTATCATTATTTGCAGATAACATGATACTCTATATAGAAGACCACAAAAACTCCACTAAAAAACTGCTCCATTTAATAAGCAAATTCAGTAGTGTAGCTGGATACAAAGTCAATACTCAAAAATCAATAGCCTTTCTTTAAACAAATAACAAACTTACTGAAAGAGAAATTAGGGAAACAATACCTTTCACAATAGCATACAAAAAAATGAAATACCTAGGAATCAACCTCACAAAGGATGTAAAAGACCTCTACATTGAAAACTACAGTACTCTGAAAAAGGAGATTTAAGAGGATATCAGAAAATGGAAAGATATCCCTTGCTCCTGGATAGGAAGAACCAATATAGTGAAAATGGCCATACTTCCAATATTGTTATACAGATTTAATGCAATTCCGATCAAAATTCCAACAGAATATCTCACAGAATTAGAGAAAACTATACTAAAATTCATTTGGAACCAGAAGAGACCTAGAATAGCAAAGGCAATTCTGGGCAACAAAAGCAAGGCAGGGGGCATCACAATCCCTGACTTGAAATTATACTATAAAGCTACTGTGATAAAAACAGTGTGGCATTGGCAAAAAAACAGACCTGAAGATCAATGGATTAGAAAATGCTGAAGTAACTCCAGACATACTAAGCCACCCTATCTTTGACAAAGTTGCCAAACACATTCACTGGAAGAAAAATAGCCTCTTTAATAAATGGTGCTGGAAAAACTGGCTCTACACATGCCGAAGATTAAAACTAGACCCATATCTTTCACCATGAACTAAACTAAATTCAAAATGGATCAGAGATCTAAATATTAAAACAGAAACATTAAATCTGCTGGAAGGTAGGATAGGTAAAACCCTTGAAGACATTCGTATGGGCAAAGACTTTATGACTAAAACCTCAACCGCACAGGAACTATCACAAAGAATCAACAACTGGGACCTCATCTTATTAAAAAGTTTTTGCACAGCAAGAGAAACCACCAACAGAGTGAAGAGACAACACACAACGTGGGAAAAAATGTTTGCCAGCTGTTCCTCAGACAAAGGACTACTATTGAGAACATACAAAGAACTCAAAAAACTCAGACCTCCGAAATTTAAAGACCCAATCAAAAAATGGGCATCTGAGATGAATACACGTTTCTCAGATGAAGAAATACTAATGGCAAATAAATATACAAAAAAATGTGCAACATCACTAGTCATGCGAGAGATGCAAATTAAAACAACACTGAGGGCCAGTGAGATGGCTTAGTGGCATAAGTGCCTGCCTGCCAAGTGCAAGGGCCAAGTTCGACTCCTGGAACCCACATACAAAAAAAGGGCCGGTGATATCGCTCAGCGGCATGGGCGCCTGCTGGCGCGCAAGGTCCTGAGGTTGACCCCTGGTACCCACACACACACACACACACACAAAAAAAAACAGAGATACCATCTCACCCCAGAAAGAATGGCTATTATCAAGAAATCAACTAGTAACAAATGCTAGAGGGGCTGTGGGGAAAAAGGAACCCTTCTCCACTGTTGGTGGGAGTGTTGACTGGTACAGCCACTATGGAAATTTTGTGGAGATTCCTCAAAAACCTAGGATTTGAGGTCCCATTTGACCCAGCTATTCCCCTTCTGAGTATCTTCCCAGAAGAATTAAAAACATTGTACCACAGCGATATATGTGCACCCATGTTTATAGCAGCACAATTTGTAATACCCAGATCTTGGAAGCAACCCAAACGCCCATCAACCGAGGAATGGATAAAAAAGATGTTGTATTTTTAATACAATGGAGTACTACTAAGCTGTAAAGAAGGATAAACTGGAGACTTTTATAGGTAAATGGATACAACTTGAGAAAATACTCATAAGTGAAATTAACCGGATGCACATATGCTAACATTGCATTGTCTCCCTAGTGTGAGAAACTGAAAGAGTAAATAAGATCCAAAATGTACAATAGATATGATGAATCAGAGAGAAACTGATCAAAAGGAAAGAGAGTCTGGGATGGGGGAATGAGTAAAAGAAAGAACTGAAAAGAAAAAAATTGTATTTATATACAAGATGGTTAAGATAGATACACTGCTAATTTTGCTTAGTTCATTGAAGAGAAAGGTTTATGCCAGTAATGTTTGGACAATTGAATGCTGATATCTTCTACCCTGAGTAACTAATTTAAAGATAACAATGCATAATGTATTAACCATTGTTGTCCTCCTGTTATGTTGTTTTGAATTTTGTTCTTTTTTGTTTTATTTTGTTTTTTTCTTCTCTTTAGAAAAAAAAAAAAAAAAAAAACCCAAACAAACAAATAACAAAATCTATCTGTTCTTTGAAGCCAGTAACAAAAACCTCAGCTAAACACGGTCACTGCCTCTTCTAGGTGCTCAGGTATCTTTTAACATTTTAGCTGTTTTGTGAGCTTTTTCACATATTCAGAAAATAGCATCCCATCAATATTACATGTTTCTTGAAGGCTACTATTCTGCACTGTTCCTCCTTATATGCCTCATTGATTGATTGATTCATTCATTCATCATTCATCAAAGCTCTCTTTGATGAGGACTTAGTTACACGAAGTTCTCTTTGATGAGGAGATTTGGTCAGGCAGAGAGGAAGGGAAGAAATTTCATGCCCCAAAACAGCTTGTGTGAAAGTCTTAGAGACAGAAATAATTTGGCAAATTAAAGGAATTGAATAAAGGGGATGAGGTAGATAGAAAGGGACAAAAAAGAAGCAAGGTCAGGTGAAAGAGAAGGGGAAGCAGCTCCTCCTCTTGAACATATTCTACACAAGTGCCACATTTCTCTTAAAGGTATCAGTAATAATATTGAATTAGAGCCATTAAAAACTAATGAAAAGGGCCGGTGAGATGGCTCAGCGGCATAAGCGCCTGCCTTGCAAGCGCGAGGGCCCGAGCTCGACTCCTGGATCCCACATACGAAAAAGGGGCCGGTGATATCGCTCAGCAGCACAGGTGCCTGTTGGTGCGCGAGGTCCTGAGGTCGACCCCCCGGTACCCACAAAAAAAAAAACAAAAAACTAATGGAAAGCTGGGCATGGTGGCACACACCTGTAATCTCAGGACTCAGGAGGTTGAGAAAGGAGGATCGCTGTCAGTTCGAGGCCAGCCTGGGCTACATAGTGAGTTTAAGGCCAGCCTGCACTACAAAGTGAGACCCTGTCTCAAAAAGCAAACAAACAGGGCCGGTGAGATGGCTCAGCGGCTTAAGCGCCTGCCCGGCAAGCGCGAGGGCCCGAGTTCGACTCCCGGAACCCACATACGAAAAAGGGGCCGGTGATATCGCTCAGCGGCATGGGCGCCTCCTGGCGCGCGAGGTCCTGAGGTCAACCCCCCGGTACCCACAAAAAAAAAAAAAAAAGCAAACAAACAAAAAACTATAATGAAAAAGCTTGAGAGGCAGCAGCATGGAAGCTGCCAGGGAAACATAAAGAGAAAAGAGTCAAACAGTGGTATTTTGATTGTTGCTTTTCTACCAACCAATACTCAGGCCATGCACTTCCCGTCTGACCATCCTCCACAATTCAGCAGACATTGAAATCCTTCTAGGCTGGGCTTCAGATCATGCGAGTTACTTCTAGGCCATGGTAAAAAGTTAGAGTTTCATGCAAAAAAACTTATCTGCGTTGCATTCCTTTAAGATTACCCTCACTCAGCATTTGAACAATGCTCTAGAAGACGAAATTGTTAGAAGGTGGTAAACTCCAAGCAGTTTCTTCTGAGCATTATTAGGCTGGCAGTTTCCATTAAGGCTTAACCTCAAAAAGCTAGTATGACACTGGAGCTGAGTATAAGCTCAAAGACAACAGAATATCACAGAAATCTTAGTATATACTACTATATTAGTCCCACTTCGGCCATACCCCAATGTGGTTCTCCGTTAGAGTTTATAATACTGTAGAAAGCTAGAACACACACATGAAGAGGTCATATTTTCTTCACACTTCAGCCAGTGGAAGTCTTTCTTACACAGGTTTATTCTTATCTAATCCTTCAACTATTAAAATATGAACTGCCTCCAAACCATCTGAGGTTGTAACTTCCCTGTGATTTAACTCAGCACAAACACAAACACTTTCTGGGAAAGTCTGAGGAAAGCTCATAAAATATTTGTATGTTTTATTTAATTTTTCAAGTGGAAAAACAATAGACAGTTTCCTGACTAAAAAAGAAGGAAAAAAAAGTCTGTTGACTCTTACATTCAAATAACTCAAACCAGCTGACCTTTAAAATGTCAGACTTCACATGTGGTCAAGCCTTGGACAGACTCTAAGCTAAGTTTAGAAAAAAATTAAATAATGAACTGGGAAGGCAAATAAAGTAAAATACTTGGTTGATGATTCACTTGAGTAACCACTAGTGACCCAAAACTGCCACTTGTTATGGATAGATGCCTTCTAAGATTTTAACTTGAGAGAGTTCAGAAATGACCTAATTATGGTGGATGTTTTGCAAGAGGAGGAGAAGTATCTGACCCATTCAAGATTAAAATCCTAAGGCCTTGGGGAATACTGGAAAAAAATCTATCATACATACGACTCACTTGTGGCTTGAATGATGAATTTTTCAGGTTCAGCACTAAGACCTTCATATGATTTAAAAAAATGGACTTCTCTTTCCCTCTTTTCCCAATTAAATAAAAATAATATTTAACTTGTAAAGGAAAAATAGTATAAAGAAGCCTATCCCTCTTTTCCCAATTAAATAAAAATAATATTTAACTTGTAAAGGAAAAATAGTATAAAGAAGCCTAACAAATTGCTGATTTTCCCATGGTTGCCACTTTTATGACTTGTTAAAAAAATTAATATTTTTAAAAACCTGGTGCCCCTATTTTTGCTGACACCCTACGTATATGCTTAATTGGTTTTTTGGGTTGTTTAACATTGTTTAGATATATGTAGTAACCTTGTTCAAGTTTTTTACCACTATTATTTTCTGAATTCCATAAAGTTGCTATTTTAGAAACTCTTATATATTTTTAATATAAGTCAAAGTCACTTTATATTACTAGATAATTAAATTGTTATCTGTAATTTTTAAAAATGAGAGAGCGTGACATTGCAATGAAACTCCTGTCTCGTCTTCTCATTCCTCACACAGCAAACTACTCAAGACTGAGCATGATGTATATGTTTATGCATCAAGAAAAATTTATCTTGGCTTATGGAAAACTGTGTAAAGCCAAGTTTATGTAAGTCAAGTCTTGGTAACCCAGGGATTTGCTATACTAACCTTTACTTTTACCTCTTCCTCTTTGGCATCAGAGAAGAAATGCCTACAGTACATTCCTAGTTTAGAAAAGTTATTGGTTGGTTTTGTCTGAAGCCCAATGCCAACTACTTTTGCCCAAACTTCTTCTATTCAATAGGAAAAGAAAAATCCCACAAGGTTGCAACAAATGGACAAGTCTGTATTTAAACCCTCTCTTCTTCATTTTGCTTGTTTTATTATCCTAGGTAAGTGTTCCTATCGAATCCTTGCTTGTGGTTAAACAGCAGCATGATGAGGTTCCTAGAAAACACCCTTGACTGAAGACAAAATGTAATGTGATATTAAGTCTGTCACTTCCACTATGGCTTTTAGTCCCTAATCAGTGTCCTGAGAGTTTGTACCAGAGTAACCTCAAAGATCCCCTGCAACTCTGACATTTTATAATTATGAAAGTTTCTCTGGCTCAATGAAGGCAAGGATAGGGTTAGATTATGGGGCAGTTAAAAGTTAATGATTCAGTAACACTGTACAAAATGGGCTCATACTAAGAAAGGACACAACTTAAGCAATGCACCCTTTTCTCTCGACATCATATCCCTTGTATCTAGGACAATGCTAGTAACAAATAATTGAGCAAAAATACATTTTGTTTATTGTCACAAGTACCTAAAACCACCCCATGAGTCTGTGAGAAAAAGAGTATGATTGCAAGATTAGATGTGGAGAAGCCAAAGGTCATCAACAACCTGTCACATCTGTGAAGTGAAAGAAGTGAAGATTCCTATAGCATGGAGTGCAGGGTGCTTAAGCAAAGAGATGGCGGGGCGGGGGCGGGGGGGAGTAAGAAGCCAAACAATGTGCGTGTTAAGTTTTAAAAAGTCATTTTTCCTCTAAAAGCTTAAATGGAAACAATAAAGCATTTAGTCATGGAAGTAATCAAATCTGTATTTTAGAAAGAAGCCTCAGATTTCATTTAACCACTTTGTGATACAGTGCAATAAGCCACCAAAACTGAACAGCTGCGTTCATTTCACTTATTTACAGCATATTAAACTTGACAATAACAAGTGCAATGAATACAGAATTCCTGAAAAATAATTAGTTGTGTTCATTCATCCACTCATTTTACTAATTTAATTAACAAAAATTTGCTTAACACTTACTACTATGTGTCAGGCACCACAGTTACAAAAATTAACAAGAATAACAACAAAATTCATTCATTCAGACAACTTATAATTTATAGCTGGGGATATAACTCAGCAGCACAGCGCCTGCTTGGCAAGTGCGAGGTCATGAGTTCAATTACTGGTATGAAAAAGAAAAAAAAGAATTTGTAGAAGAATTGTGTACTTTTAAAAATGCCTGTTATTATCATGATACTTTTTGGTGTCTTATTTTGTTATTTATCTCAAATACAGGGGATTGAATTAATTATACTCAGTTCATGACACATCATCTTCATTGATCCCTCCAAAACCTATTTGCATTTGTCTCTAATTTCTCTTTATGCTCATACCACATTCACATCCTCTTCCTTAAAGCCAATAACCATTTAAATGTTTTCATTATTTTTCCTTTGATGTGTTTTTATAAATGCATACTATTGCGATAGCATTATTTAATTCAATTAGGTACTGCATTATGGTACTGCATTATATAGTACTGTTCCACAATGCTTTTATGATCCCCACATGATGCTATATATAAACTCAAATTGGTTGCTTTTAATATTTACATAATACTCCTTGTTATATAATCATCATACTCGAACTATGTGTTTTCTTGGCAATGGATATCTATATTGCTCAATGCCCCCAAAACAAATAAAGTACCACAGATACCCTTTATAGACTCACATGAGAATTTCCATGGAAATATATATGTAAATGGATTTTCAATCAGCAAGTATAGATGTTCTTCCTTTGCTCTTCAGAATGACTAGACTTGTGTACAATTCCACCAGCAGTGCGGGAAGCTTCCTATATCCCCTCACTTTTACTTCTTTTGTTTTTTTTTTTTTTTTTGGTGGGTACCGGGGGGTCGACCTCAGGACCTTGCGCGCCAACAGGCACCCGTGCTGCTGAGCGATATCACCGGCCCCTTTTTCGTATGTGGGATCCGGGAGTCGAACTCAGGCCCTTACGCTTGCAAGGCAGGCGCTTACGCCGCTGAGCCATCTCACCGGCCCTCACTTTTACTTCTTTGACCCTTCCCGCATTTTATGTCTTTGATGGCACAATAATCTTTTCACATTCTGTGCCCCTCAGCAAATCATTTTATTTATAGTTATTCTGAAGAGTTTAAAACAATATTCCCCACGCTTGCCAACACTTGAACTATCAAACTTTCTAACTGTGCCAGTATAATAGGTAGAAAATAATACCTCATTGTTTTTGTATCTTCAAAATTACTAAGTTTTGGGGCATGTGCTTATTAGCTTTAAGGTTTTCTCCTAAGTAAATTTTCCTATCCTTCACATATTTTTCCCATCTTCTTGACATCTTGTTGATTCCAAGAGTTCTATAAGTCAAATATATTAATGTTACTGATTATAGATATTATAATTATATTCTTTCTTTCTGTCAACTGTCTTTTAGTTTTGTCCTTAGAGCTT
The DNA here is from genome assembly GCA_028451465.1 of Erethizon dorsatum. NCBI lineage: Eukaryota > Metazoa > Chordata > Mammalia > Rodentia > Erethizontidae > Erethizon > Erethizon dorsatum. The sequence goes on along the minus strand of CM051822.1, from coordinate 118,468,427 downwards.
TAATTGAAAAAAATCCTTAATTTTAACTTAACAGTGTCTCACTTATGGGTTGTGCTTCTGAAATGTTGTTGAGAAGTTGCTTCTTGAGCCTGTAGATCAAACAAATTTTTGCTTGTTTTTTCTTCTAGTAGATTTATAGACTTATCTCTCACAGATAGATCCATTGATTTGTGGTACTATCTTATCATACATAAGAAATACATACACATGGATCATTCTTAGAGATCTCCATTCGGCTTCATTTTTCTTGATTCCTACCCCTACACAGCAATGCAGATTTTAGTATTTTAGTTCCCAAAAATGTAATTAGATGTTCATGTAAGTTATCTTTGAGTGTATTTATCAAGTATGTATTTGGGGGAGCAGTTTCATGTAGGCACATTCTTTGTTTAGAAATAAAAAATACTTTTGATTACAATGATCAGGTTTTTTTAGATTATAAATTTAACATATTGATTACTGAATCATGTAATAGTAATACCATGATGTCAAACTGTTAGTATATTCTTCTATATTGCTCTATCCAACCAAATAAAAACTGTACATTTTTATTTCTATAAGAATTGTACTGGCTTCCACTGTATGATATAACTTTTGCATGATTATCAATGAGGTGTGTTAATAAACTACATTAATGAACTATAAATTTAATCTTACTGTGCCTTCCATCAATCAGAGGCTGTAGTAACTTTTGCCAAAAAGAGGTTTTCAATAAAATAATAACACAAAACTGTCAGTGTTTGTGAGTTTCTATATTACAGCTTGTTGTGGTTAAGATATGGAATGTTCGCCCAAAGCTTCATGTGTTCATATGTGGGACTTCTGTAAGGTGATTGGATAATGAGGATGCTATTGCTAACTTGCTATTAGAAGTGGGGTCTGGTCAGAGGAGATGGGTCACTGGAGGCCTGACCTGGAAGGGTATGTCTCCCTCCCTAGCTCCGCCCTTCACTCTTTGGTTCCTGGCCACCATGACATTAGCAGCTTTCCTCCACCCAGTCCCTTCCACTATACCATTTCTGTGTTTGAGCTTGCCAACCATGGTCTGAAATTTCTGAAATTGTGAGCAAAATAAACTGCTCCTCTTTTAAGTTACAAGTGTCGAGTATTTTGTCCCAGCAACAAGAAAGTGACTAAGACAGTCCTATATACCATGATTACAAATATATCAAAATTAACTGAATAAATAAGCTGTTCTCTGTCTAGATGAACTTCAAGTCACAGCTTTGACCCAAAGAAAGAAGTACCACTTAAAAGAAAGCCGTTACTCAAGTAAAAGCTCCAAGCTGTGCTTCTAATTTCAGAATATCCCTCCAGTGTACTCTATCACCATGTGAGAATGCTCAAAGAATTTCCCATTCACAAATGCCTTTTAAGGTAAATTCTCATGTATATTGAAAGCTATCTCTCCAAGGAAAATAGCCAGGCCTATAAAACTTAAAATACATCTGACAAACAGTACTTCTATACTAGGTGATCTTAATGATCACATGTTAGTTTTAACAAAAGATAAATTTTAGGATTTGAACCTGTGAGCCAAAATAAATTGCTCTTCTTTAAGTTGCAAGTGTCAAGTATTTTGTCCCACCAACAAGAAAGTGACTAAGACAGACCTATACACCCATGATTACAAATACAGATTGCTTTCTCAACATGAATAACTTTTAAGAACAACAATATAGCATTTTTTCTGAAGTGAAAAAATAAGAGGCCTCTGTTTTTCATTAGAATTTTCCAGAATTATATTTGGATATTTTCTAACCTTTTCTGTATTTTCTAAATTGCCTATAATGAGTAAAATGGAAAAAATGAAATAATTTCTTTATTTAAAAACCTATATTCATCCACTTCTTCCTCAATACTCCCACTACAAAAACCATCACACACATATGCAGTGACAATAGAAGGGTTCAAAATACAAGGGAGACTGAATGAGCAAAAAGAGTAATTTGCAGTGCCAAACAGTTTTATCTATTTTTGTTGGTGTGCTAATGGGAACTGAACCCAAGACCTTGGTACTGAATTACATCCCCATTCCCTTTTGTTTATTTTTTATTTTTAGACAGAGTCTTGCTAAGTAGCCGTAAGTAATCCTTCTGCCTTAGCCTCCCAGAATGCTGAGATTGCACGTACGTGCAGGTACATGCCATCACACCTTGGCTAGTTTTATCTTTAATTCTGTAGTATTTTAAAAGGCTACAGTACCTTTATACAGAAAGGGATACATAGCGATCATATAGAAAGATGGTAGAAAATTATGAGTTATTTGTTAGGCATAGTAATTCAACTTTAGGCACCAATACATTCATCGTGAAGTACCCATTATATTGATGGTAAGCATAATATATTTGTTATAAAATTTTATTGTCTTGCTCCCTTTGGCTGGTAATAAATATTTTCTACCTACATTACCTATTGAAGTTTTATTGCAGACATACTAATATTTTGGAAGCAGAAACTAATGTTGGATAAAGACAATATCAAAGTTTTATTAATGGGAAAACAATGCTATTAGTTTTGTTATTCTGATCTTCAACATAGCAGTTTTATTATTTGGGTGTTTGATATAGCAAATGAAATGTTAGATTTATCTTTTTGAATAAATAATATCTGCACAAAGGCTGAAATATGAAAATAAAATGAGAATGTTCTTCTAATTTAGTTTTAGTTTTATCTCCTTCAATATTATTTCTTGAGTAGATTCCTGTTTCCCTTTTAGTTAGGTCACTGCTTTTTATAAGCTTTAATAGAGAAACTGAAACAGTTTCTGAGATTATAATGTTGATATATTTGGCTGAATTGACGTACACTGTTCTGAATATTTATAGAGTATGAAAAACTACTGTGAGTCTATACTAATTATTCAAGAAAAGGGGAGATAAAAGCTACTTTCTCTCCAAAACTTTTGCTCTCTTTCTTCTTGGCTATTGTTCTGTCATAGCAAGAGATTGAAAGGAGAAAAACTGTTTACAGAAAAAATACTAGCATATGTAATTTATTCAGGAAGCCTTCTTTCATATCAGAAATGTTTGAGACCCAGCTCATTTCTTTCAAGAGACATAAAACCAGGAATGAGTTGAAACATGGATAGAATATTTATCATGAAGACAACAATAAAGATTGGAACTAGTACAAGTCCAGGGGCATGACAGCAAAATTTTTGAAAGGTGCATTATGGTGGGTGTGTAATGCCCAGATTTATTTTTTAGAAGTATTTCTATTAATGAATTATTAATTTTAATTTTATGAGTTTTATTATATTGAACAATGTGTAATTAACAGGTAAATAAAATATCAATAAAATAAAACATTACATTTTTAATATATAATAAGTGTTTATAATAAACATCAACATTTTTGACATCAACTGTTTACCTGTGTACAAGATCTAAAAAATAACAACAGAGCAGGCTGGTGAGATAGCTCAGCGGCATAAGCCCCTGCGTGGCAAGCGCGAGGTCCTGAGTTCAGCTCCCAGTACCCACATACAAAGGAAAAAAAGGCTGGTGATATTGCTCAGCGGCACAAGCCGTTGCTCGCAAGCGTGAGGTCCTGAGTTCAACCCCCGGTACCCACAAAAAAAAAAAAAAAAAAAAAAAAAAAAAAAAAAACAGAAATAAATTCCTCTGTGAACTACAATGAAAATACAAATAAAACTCTACCACAAAAATAATCTATGTGCCAGGTATAGTTATAAATATTTCACATGTATTAGATTATTTATGCCTTACAACAACTTATTGAGGTAAATGCTATTATAATTCCTATTTTATAGGCAAGATGGATTTAAGGCCATATGACTAGTAAATAATGAAGGCAGAGCCCATCCTCCACTAAACAATTTAGTTCCAGAATCTGCATTCCACTGTCTGCCCAGGGGTGGGGGTGGTAGATGCATATTACATTTTTCAATAAGAACCTAGTAGGGGTGGCCTGGAAGGTCAGCTACAAGAAGCAAGAAAAAGAATTTACACTAGAACCCTCTAATGAAGCCTAGCCCTACCAACACATTGATTTCAGACTTCTGAAACTCTAGAGCTATGAAAAAAATTAGCTTCCATTGTTTTACCATGCCATATGTGTGGTAATTTGTTACAGCAAAAATAGAAAATTAATACACTATCAATCTGCTGTATGTAACAAACTAGAAGTTCCTTGCTCTTTGTAACACTCCCTCTATCTAGAGTAATGTCTAAGACGCGTGGACTAATTGAAAGTAATATTGTGAAATAAGAGTGGAAATAGAAATCAAGAAGGCTGATTTACAACAGAAAAACATATGACATTAGGCATTTCACTTATTCATTCAGTATTCACACATCAAGAACCTACTCTGTACCTGGCAATGATCTTGGCAATCAAGAACCAAAAAGACAACAAACATGATCCCTGCCTGCATGTCACTGCAGAGGACTTACTACATTTTCTTTTCTTTTTTTTTTTTTAATGTGGGTACTGGGAGTCAAACTTAGGACCTCACGCTTGCCAGGCAGGCACTTACACCGCTGAGCCATCTCACCAGTCCTACATTTTCTTATAAGTAATATTCTAATAGGAAAAAAAAAAAAAAGGCTAATAAATTCGTAAGAGGAACAGCTCACCTAGACTTAAAAGTGGAGTCTGAGAAACAAGTCACTTAAATTTTCTGGGACTTGATTATAAAATGATAAATAATGAGCTGAAAAAAGCACTATCATAGAGAATTTACTGTATTCTCACTTCTTTATAGTAATAATAATACATACTTTTTGTGAAATGCTTGTATTTAGTTATCATTGTTTTATGCATTTGATACAAATTAACTCACACCACCTAAAATATCTATGCATTCAAATTACATACTAATTATTTATAGTATTTTTGGAATATATAATCCATATATATGCATATTTCATACATATGCTTATATATTTACATATTTATATTTTATATACTTATTGTATTTCGAGATAATATACCATTATATCACCAATTTTACAAATGGAGAAACAGATTTGGGAAAATAAATACCAGGCCCAAATCTACATAGGTATGAAAAGGTAGATTTGAAACAAATTTAATTCCACAGGCTGAGGTTTTAGCATTATATCAGACTTGTTAAATAAATATTAAAATTTTCAAATATTGCTGAATTATTTTTAGGTAAATACTTGTTAACTAAACAAATATCTTTGAGTGGACATAAAGGAAAAGGTATAATCTCAAAGGAATCACCTTCTATCAACAGACTTTCAAAAAAGAAGAACAGGGTAGTACCAAGATAAATGGCAAAAATAACCTAGAAATCTAATGCTGTTTCGCCATAGTCATGACCAATCAGTAGCTTGTTCTATTATTAGAAATTAATGACTTTAGTTACTTTCACTTCTCTTCAGCTAATAGTAATCTGATGATAAATTTAGAAGTTTCCTTTACAGGGTTATTCAGAGAAATATATGGCAATAAAGCATGTATGGCAACTTTAAGAAGTTATTTTATTTTCCTTAATTCATAAAAAGTATCATGAAAGTCATGAAAATTTCAAGCCATAAAAAATTTTGTTTTGCAATAAATTCTGCTAAAGTTGATCCTTATTTCCCTGTGATAGTTAATTGATTGTGTCAGCGTGAGTAAGAAACATCCAACTAAATTGCACCACTATAGATCTGGGTGTGGCTGAAGGGATTCATTGAAGACAGATGACCCGCCCTGGATGTGAGTGACACCAACAAATACATTTGTCACCTGAATGGAATAAAAGGGAAATGGATAAGGAAGGCTTGTTTCTGTTTCTTTCAAGTAGCTCCAGTCTTCACCTTCACCTTGGACATTGTTGTTGCCTGGCATCCAGCTCAGACTCTTCAGCCTTCCATTGCAGACCCTTCTGCCTTTTAATACAGATTACACAGGACCCTACAGTGAGCTCCCAGCCTTCAGCTGGGGCCTTCGGATCTCCAACACACAGACAGCCCTTTTGTATTTTGTACATCTGACCCTGCAGGCAGCCACTGTAAGCCAATCTTGTAAATTCTTATATATCTGTATATCTTGCAGTAAATGTTTCTCTACTAAGCACTGACTGTTATATCCCCTAAATCTATATTTGTAAATTTGTCTACTTGCTAAAATTCATTTGTAACTCCAACATCAATACTTGTAGTGCTTTCTTGGTTGTTTTCAGAATTTTACAGAGTGGCAAAATATTGGAATCACCTCACATGCATGTTCCTAAATGAGGTCAAACAAGGGGAGCTATGCTTTCTTATTTCAACTGTCACACTGTAAACAAGTGATCTTTTCTTGGCCTGTTTAGTGCCACATTTTTCACATGCTTGTGCTTCATCTGGTACCTTTATTGTTAAAATGGCCCCCCAAGCATAGTGCTTTAAGTGCTGTCTAGTGTCCCTAAGTGCCAGAAGGCCGAGTTGAGCCTTATAGAAAAAAATATGAGCATAGCTGGAGAACTGTCAATCGTGAATGCAATAGTAAGGAAGCAACAATATATATCCAGAAAAAGGAAGATGAAATTTTTTATTGTAATAGACTGGACTGTAAATTTAATTGGCTTGAGACCTGCCTAACGGATTAGTAAAGAACATTTCTGGGTGTGTCTGGATAGGTCATAGAGGCATCAATTGGGGAACCATTTCTAGTGCCAGGTTCCTTCCTCTCTGGCATTGTTTACCTGCTGTGCTTCTTGGCAGCCATGAACTGAGTGGATTTGCTCTACCATGCCCTTCTACAATGTCGATTCTGCCTTGGAGCCAGCTGAACATGGACTGAAACCTCTGAAACTATGAGCCAAATTAAACTTCTTTAAGATGGGGATAGCATCCATCTTGCACAGCAAGGGGAAAGCAACCAACACACTAATCTATATCTGAGCCCACGCCAAAGGTTAAAATGACATCTATAATATGCAAGGAAGCTTTATTTGTGAAATGACGACCAATTTAAAGAACATATTGGGTAGCATTATGAAGCTAAAAGCCAAAGAAATTTACAGTTACATTACCCATATTATTCAGGCTCAGTAAAATATTACACTGGTATGCTTTGGATATGAAATGTCCCCCAAAGGCTCATGTGTTGAAGGCTTGGTCCCTAATACAACTGTGATCAGAAGTAGGGCTTTTGGAAAGTTTTCGGGTCATGAGGGCTCTGACCTCATCAGTGGGTTAATCCGTTTCATGGATTCATAATTTGATGGCATTGTTGGGAAGAATTGGAAATTTTAAGAGGTGAGACCTAGCTGGAGGAAGTAAGTCACTGTGGTTGTGTCCTTAGAAAGGTATATCCTTTTCTCTCCATTTTCCTTTTCCTCTCTTCCTCCTTCCTTTTTCCTCTCCCTGCTTCCTGCTTCAGGCTTTCTGCTCCCTGGCTGCCATGAATTGAGCAGCCTCTTCCACCATATGCTGTCTGCTTTGCCTCATGTAAAACGCAATGAAAACAGCTGGGCATAGACTGAAACCTCTGAAACCATAAGCCAAAATAAATCTTTTCCCTGTTTGGTTTGATTTTCTCAGATATTTTGTCACAGTGCTGAGAAGCTAATGCTAAATCCTTCTCAGTATTTTATTATAAAAGAAATTATATATATAGATAGATAGATAGATAGATAGATAGATAGATAGATAGATACATATATACATATATATTTTATGAAATCATTTCCATCACTGTATGTTAAATATGATATCTTTAAACATAAACACATATAAAAACAAGGTTATGTATCAACTGGTTGATAAAACAAAATCTGAAGTTCACTGATGCCTAACTCAGTGCTTCTATGACTTTATAGAACATAGCTACTACAGTAGCTCATTGAAAAAGAAACAAGAAGTAGAAAAGAAATCCTTTCCCACTGATACATTGTCTCAAATACCCTATTTTCCAAAAGGATATTTAAAATACAAGAGTAGAAATATCCAAAGAAGGAGCTTGCAAGAAGGAAAAGGAAAAGGCACCATAAAGAAGTATATTCTAAAACTTGAAGCTAAATTAGGAAGGCACCTGCAGCTAAAGAGAAAGATATCCATTTTTGCACAGTTTAAGTAAAATGAAAATAGCACAACCCATGTGAGATAAATACCACATACAGGAAATTATTACATCTTCATTTTTGTAGTTCTCTGTAAGCAATCAACCTTGTATACTGAAAGGCAAGGTATTTAGAGTCAGGAAAATCTGAACTCTACTAACTTTCAAACTAAAAAATGCGCATGGACAACCCTTACTACTATTTAATAGTTTCAATTAAAGAAATATTCCATTGTTTCAAAAATATTTCAATTCAATGAAAAAAATTGTGATGTTATCTGCGGTTTTTTTGTAAGAAAGAGTCTTTTTTGTCTATGACTTGCATTCTGAGTAACATTTTGGCCATTCTTTTAAGATTATGGTACACTGTATACTAACTATTGTTATCCTCTAATTATTTTGTTATGAATTTTTCTATTTTTTCATAGAAGAAGAGTGATTTTTATATTTTCCTTATTAATATCCAATTGTATTTCATTAATATAAAAAGAAATGGTATCTATCTTGTGGTAAGAATTAAGTGAGATAGGGCTGGTGAGATAGCTCAGCGGCATAAGTGCCTACCTGGCAAGTGCAAGGTCCTGAGTTCGACTCCCAGTACCCACATAAAAAGGAAAAAAGGGCCGGTGATATCGCTCAGGGGCACAAGTGCCTGCTGGCAAACATGAAGTCCTAAGTTCGACCCCCAGTACCCACATAAAAAAAAAATTAAGTGAGATAACTATATTAAGCAATTAGCACATCATAAAAATATGATGTCAATAAACTATTTTTTTTATTATGCTGTAACAATTGCTATTTAAAATAGTGGTATACTGGTAATTTCATATGCTTAAACCTATTACTGCATATCCCAAGTTTTAATGTTAAGTAAACAGTTAAAACAACACTTATATTTTAGACCTATATAATCTGGTTAACTAATCAAATGCTTTCACATTATGGCTCAATTACTGCAGTCATTTGGCTACTAATTTGGAATACAAAGGGATATTATAATTAGAACTTTCCAATTTCTAACAAATTCAGTACTTGTGCCTCATAGACTCTAAGCTAAAGACAGAAATACTACATGTTTATATTAGATGATAACTTGCCAATATATTGAGCCTATAATAGAGAAAAACTCAACCATACCAGCCAGTAGGCAACTTGAAAAAGGGAAAAACAAAACCCTTAAGCAGAATAAAATCTGTACTTATATAGCCCAGTTTTAAATAAAATATTACTGGTCAAATAATAGTATTTTAACACCACCCCATTTTCTTTTCAGGTAACTTAAATTTTTCATATTCTCCATTTGCCCTATACCTGATCTTTGTTTCATTTTTGTGGTACTGGGAATTGAAACCAGAGCCCTGCACATACCAGGTAAATGCTCCACTATTGAGCTACAATCTCCAGCCCTTTTTAAAAAATTATTTTATGAGACAGTCTCAAAAAATTTCCCAGGCTGTTCTCGAACTTGGTAATTCTCATGCCTCAGTCTCCCAGAAGACCTGACTATTTCTGAACCTCTATCTCCAATCTTTCTTTCTAATGCTCCACTTTCTAGGTATGAGAAGTATAATATACATGGGAACAGCCTGCGCTTTAGAAACAAACATGTTTAACCCTGGTTCTACCCATGTGCTAGTATGAGACCTGGAGCAAGACCTTTAACATCCTCATCTGGGAAGTGGAGCTCATATTCTGACACGGTTAGTTTAAGACTCACCAAAATAACATTTATAAAAAATTACCATAGTATTTGAGTTATTGACAGCTTAAAGACATGTTAATTTCTCTTGTTATTCTTGTTCTCTGCTTTACTATGCTCTCCAGTCTTTAGGTAAAACAGCATTAGACTGAAAGTTACAAACTCTGTTTAAAATATTGATACCTTTTCTAACTTTTGTCCAGTTATCACCTGTCGATTGGCTCTTTCTACCTCTATATCTAATGCCTTTTCCCATTCCCACTCCCCAAAATATCTAAAATAAATTATCTTCTGAATGCCTCATTTCTAAAGGTATTTATGTTTGTCCCTCATTGCTCTTTTTTAAAAAGTCAATCTTATCCTTTCTTTAACACTAATACCTGAATCCTAAATTATAGCAACTCCCCACTCACACACCTCCTGCCCTCAAACTATCCACTGATCACTAACTCTATACTAAAAATCACTGCTTTCAAATTATCACTGTGACGAAAATAACTCTTCTAAGCATTTTTCTCAAATATTAAGTTTTGATTCATCCTATTCAATATGCATTTTAAAATTTTCTTTTAAAAGGAGAAGTCTTGGCCCTTAATCAGAAATTTACATAAAAATATAAAAGATCATCTGTCAGCAAAAAAGAAAATATGTGCTGATCTGAATATATGCTGTCATCAAAAACTCACTTTCAACTGCTATAGAATATGCCACTGAGATTCTGCTTGTGAGGAATACAGAGCAAGGAAAGGAGAAATGAATATATAAATCTGTCAGATTTGCCAACACTTACAAAATTCTTATGAAATCAAATGAATAACTGACTGAAGTTTTAGAATAAAGTCACTGAACATTTGACAAAGGAAATAAATTCTTATTTCTTGATAAGAAAGTACAAACAAAATAAGAACCAGGAGAAAGGAACCTTTACACACTTAAAAACAGATGATGTGTCCTTCTGGTGTCAAAATTGCCAGTAACCGATCAAGAAAAGTCTCATATAAAATTAATTATGGTAAAGAAAAGTCACTGTGCATTCTACCAAAGATTATAATCTCAATAAGCAATCATCTATGGACAGAAAACTAGTCAGCAGGAAATCTATGCCAATAATTCTATTGCCTTTCCTTTTAATCTAAGTATAGGAGGTATAGTTAATTACCTCTGATACAACAAATTCTGTTGTGTTTTAATAGTTAATCATTAAGGAGGGAAGAAACCCAAGTCTTGGGTCTCAACTGTGTGGCTAAACACTTGAATCACTTGCTCTCAAGAAACTATAGAGAACACTTGCCAAAAGACTAAAGTTTAGAAATACTGTTGGCTAAGCTTAAGGTAAGTCACTAAAGATCTTTGAAAATTGTTTCCTCCCAATCAGTAGTGCTTATGCAATCAATATGTATTAGTTATTAACAATGCCAGACAATAAACTAAACAATGATTCTTGCAGCAAAAGTGCAGCATCATGGCAGTAGTTGGAACAATATGTCTAATGTGTTTATAGTTAAAAATAAAAGTTAATTAAAATCTCTTCATCTAATACACATTTCTCAGATGAAGAAATACAAATGGCAAATAAATATACAAAAAAATGTGCAACATCACTAGTCATGCAAGAGATGCAAATTAAAACAACACTGAGATACCATCTCACCCCAGAAAGAATGGCTATTATCAAGAAATCAACTAATAACAAATGCTGGAGGGGCTGTGGAGAAAAAGGAACACTTCTCCACTGTTCGTGGGAGTATTGACTGGTACAGCCACTGTGGAAATCAGTGTGGAGATTCCTCAAAAAACTAGGGTTGGAGGTCCCATTTGACCCAGCTATTCCCCTTCTGGGTATCTTCCCAGAAGAATTAAAAACATCGTACCACAGCAATATATGTGCACCCATGTTTATAGCAGCACAATTTGTAATACCCAGATCTTGGAAATAACCCAAATGCCCATCAACTGAGGAATGGATAAAAATGATGTGGTATTTTTATACAATGGAGTACTATTCAGCCATAGAAGGATGAACTGGAGACTTTTATAGGTAAATGGATGCAACTCGAGAAAATACTCATAAGTGAAATAAACCAGAAGCACATGTGTAACCATCGTATTGTCTCCCTAGTATGAGAAACTGAAAGAGCAAATAAGATCCAAAGTGTACAATAGACATGGCGAATCAAAAAGAAACTGGTTCAAAGGAAAGAGAGACTGGGATGGGGGAATGGGGAAAAGAAAGAAGGGAAAAGAAAAAAATTATATTTATATATAAGATGGTTAAGTTAGATACACTACTAATTTTACTTAGTTCATTGAAGAGTAAGGTTTGTGCCAGTAATGTTTGGACAATTGAATGCTAATATCTGGTACCCTGAATAACTAACTTAAAGATAACAATACATAATGTATTAACCATCATTACCCTCCTATGATGTTGTTTTGAAATTTTGTTCTTTTTTGATTTGTTTTGTTTTGTTTTTTCTTCTCTTAAAAAAAAAAAATCTCTTCATCTGTATTCCAAAAGAAGAAACTTATTTTCTAGAGCTCCAGCAATAAAGATGCTGGGGAGATTATTAGTTTCCTTCAGATATACCTAAAAGATTCTGTCCTATTTAGTAACAGAAAGACACACTTTATTTTCTGCAATAACTTCACATTACCTACACATAGACACAAATACCTTTGTTCAGTCTTAACTTTTCACAGTATATACCAACATAATTTTCTAAATGTTGTCTTATACTTTTCTAATTCAAACCTACAACCCAGTCATACTTTTACCAGGTGTTGTAGTGACCAGCACTCTTTCCAGGCTTTTATTGCCCTGTTCAGTGAATTAGACAGAACAATTGATGGATGTGAAAGTTTAATATTTATTTAAGGCAAATGAAAAGGAAGTGCTCAAGAAGAAAAAGTACTCTGAAAAGAAGTGGTCTGCAGAGTGAGTGTGGGCCAGTTAAAGGAGGAAAAGAAGACACCCTACAGAATGAGAGTGGGCTGGTGAGAAGGCTCATGGCAGCTGCAAGTTTAGTGGCCACCATCTTTTATATCTTCTTGCTGATGTCAGCTCTAAACCAGCCTATAAAAGACATACTTGATCTCATGCTAGAGGGTTGGTATCAGGTGCAGGGCTTTGCTTGATCTCACGAAGTTCCCATGCCAGAAGAACTGAAAATGGCATTCCCTGATTGGTATTGTGCTGGGCTTGGGAGCCGCTCCTCTGCAGTGGTGTCTCTGTCATTAACAAGTCTCTGCAATTGACAGGTCATGCCCAATGGCTCCTGCTGATTTGCTGTGCCCCAATTTTCTATCAAAACTGGTCTATTCACTGCCTCTATACTTAATTATGCATAGTCACACTTCCACTTTTTTCTCATACCATTTCCCTAACAAACAATAACTCTCCTACCTTTCAAAAATGGCTACTCACTTTTCAAATTTCTAACTCATTCTTTCATTCACTTAGTGACTGTTCATAACATGCAGGCTGTCAGAATATAATAGAACAAAACAATCATTACCTTGGTCACTTCCTCATCACTAGGACACAAGACCAGCACCCACAGCTTAAAGGAGAGGTTTATTTTGGCTCATAGTTAGAGTCCATGTTTGGTTAACCCCCAGGCAGAATAGCATGATGGAAGGGTCTGAGCAGAGGGAAGCTGCTCACCTCAGGACAGATAGGAAGCAGAGAGAGTGAAGGGAGAAACTAAGAAGGAAAATATGCCCTCCCAGGTCACAGCCCCAGTGACCCACCTCTTCTGACCAGACCCTGATCTAAACCTTAACATTCCCCTGACCCTCAAAAGCTTGAGCATCTCTTTATGCAAAATGCACGTAGTCCATCTCTAAGAATCATACCCATAGAGGGATAGAAAAGGGAGGAATAGAAGGATAGAGAGCAACGGTACCAAAGGAAGATCAAAATCCAGCAGGGTAAACATTAAATCCAGTAGCTCCATGGCCAGTATTTGGGGCAAGTTGTGGTAAGATGTGAACTCCAAATGGCTCAGGCATGCCTGCCTCTACATAACTGCCTGCCACAGCCTCCATAGACTTTTTCTTGGGGTGGTTCTGCTCAGTGCCTGCTGCTTTCCTCAACCAATGGTTCCACATTTCTGGCATCTCCAAATTCCTCAGGTCTCCACTGCACTTCCTGCTTCACTCTCACAGCTTCATTCAGTGCCCTCTCAAGGGTACAATGCCTGGCCTCCCAGGCCTTGTTCTGAAATGTATAGTAGTGAAAGCCTCCCTGACCCCATAACTCTTGTATTCTGCATGCCAATAAAACCAGTTACATATACATGGATGAGGCCAAAGTTTGCCACCAGCAGTTACCTCTTGTATGGTGGCTGCAGTGGCCCCAGAGTTCCTCAATGGTTGAATTCAGTTCTCTGTGAAATGAATGTGGGGGGGAACTAATTCCTTAGGAAGCAGTTCTGGAGCAAGGTGTCCCACGGCTCTCTACTCAAATCAAAGTTTTTTACTTTTGGCCCCTTGAGCCTATGAATGGTGGGGTCTTCTAAATCTCAGGAGGCCTTCAAGACATCCTTCTTATTGTGCTCATACAAAGTACCTGGCTTCTTTTCAATCTTTTCACAACCAAGCTCTCTTTTGCTCTACTTCATAGGCATTTCCTTTCTGGTGAAACTGGAAAAAATTTCAATGAGCTTTTTGCTCCTTATTTTCAATATAAGCCTGGCTAAAAGCCTCTGGTAGTGTCTATGCCCCAGCCTCAATATTGAGTTGCCCTGAAATTTCCTCATTAGTCCATGTCCTTTAACCTCAGTCTCCTGCAAAGTACCAGGACACAAGCAAAATATATACAAATTACTTGCCAAAGAATAACACACATGGTCTCCAGTCCAATGGCCAATGGTGTCTTTGTTCTCAACTGAAATATCCTAAGCATGATCTTTACTGTTTGCCTTTTTATCAACATTCTGATCTTCTAAACTCTGACCTGAATCTCCCATCGAGCTTAGCTTATAGCATTCTAGGGCTTTTCTAGCTGGTATCTCCAAATCTTTCCAAATTCCTCCCATGAACCAGTTCCCAAGGCTTCTGAACTACATGGTCAGGTAATATCACAGCAATGAACCCACTTCTCTGGTACCAAAATCTGTCTTAGTCACTTTCTCTTCTCTGGGACTCAATACCTGACACCCACAACTTAAATGAGGAGAGGTTTATTTTGGTTAACAGTTACAGTCCATGGTCTACTAGCTCCACGGCAGAATGACATGGTGGAGGGTCTGAGTGGAGGAGAGTTGACCACCTCAAAGCAGCTGAAAGGCAGAGAGAGTGAAGGGAGGAGCCAAGAAAAGAAATGTACCTCTCCAGTTCATACCCTCAGTGACCCACTTCTGACTAGACCCCATCTAACAGCAAGTCAGATATAATGCAACCATAATCCAATCATCTTCCAAACACATGAGACTTTGGGGGTCATTTTAAATCTAAACCATAGCAACTCCCTCACATTCAAGTGGGATGTAACAGACAATAAATGGATAAACAGATAAGTAGAAAACAGAGAGAGAAATGAAGCAGAATCAAAGGACTGGAAAGTGCCAAGTTCAGAGTAGAGACTGGTATTTTATATAAGTGGCCAGAAAAGCATGTTTGACTTTTGAACAAAGACCTGAAGGAAATGAAAGACAAGCCACATAGGCATCTGAAGGAAAAACATTTAAGCAGAAGAGTATCTAATGCAATGCTCTTTATATATGAGAAACCTCCATATTTTCAAGGAAAAGCAAGAAGACCAATGATGTTTTAAGTCAAAGAATCACATGGTTTGACTTAGGTGTAAAATAATCCATGTTTTCACTATCCAATGAAAGTAAAGGAGAAAGTAATGGGAGAGAGGTTTTGAAGACAAAAGTGAACGTGAATGTATAAGAAAATCAGTAACAGGCTGCACATGGTGGCATACGCCTGTAATCCCAGCACTTAGAAGGCTGAGGCAGGAAGATCACTGTGAGTTTGAGTCCAACCTTGGCTATGTTGTGAGTTCAAGGCCAGCCTGAACTACATAGTGAGACATTGTCTCAAAAATAAAATGAAGTAAAATGAAATGAAATGAAAAGAAAAGAAAAGAAAAGAAAAGAAAAGAAAAGAAAAGAAAAGAAAAGCAGTAAGATTAATGGGCAGTACCAAGGCCTATTTTAGGTTACATCATGAAATTAAAGTGAGACCACTTACCAAGGTGCTATGCTTTTCTTTAGCAACATAAAACTCCTTAGAAGGAGTTTTAGACCAGAATGCATCCAAGTGACTTCACTTTCTCCAAAATCCTCCCCGACCATTCCAGGTTTCAACTACTTCTTTCCTTTCCTCAGTTCCAGATGTATTTCTCTAAAGCTATATAGCACTGATGCCTTACCATTCATCCGAAACTCAATCAATTGCATCTTTTATCTTTATCTTTCTTCCCAATGATTTTAACTCTTCAAAAGACACAGACAATATTTTACTGTATATGCCTAAACTTGGGAAAAACATATATAAGGTAAGGTCACTTTTCAAAAAGAAATGTTTAACATTACAAAACCATATTTTATTGAATAAATATATTTATTGTTCCCTGGGGCATCAGGAAACTAGAATAATCTACTTCCCCTTTAGCTTTCTGCTTTCATTAGGCCTGGTTCTATAATTTAAACAGTTGTTTCTTTCATAGTAACCAGTTTGTAGTTTTTTTTTTTTTGTTTTGTTTTTAATAGAACTTCTTAGTAATAACTCCTGAAAAGGGCCAAAATAAGACAGTTTAAAATAGAAAATGTTAATGTATTCCAGAATACAGCATGAGATTATGTTGCTGCCAATCATCTACTGGGGAGATCTATAAGGAAACTAAGCTGAGGTGATGAGGGTTTTATTTCCAAGTCCCAGGCCAGCCTCTAGGTTAAAATAATTGAAACATGGTAGGATTTAATTTAAGTCAATAAATTTTCATGGAGCACCTACTAGATATAAGGCATTATGTTAGATATATGGATAAAATAATGAAAAATAAGAAAAGTCTTGCAGTCAAAAACTCCTTATGTAAGAAATATGTACAGATGGCCCATAACTTACAATGGTTCAACTTTTAAGATGGTACAAAAGCAATATACATTCAGTAGAAACTGTACTTTTAATTTTGAATGTTGTTCTTTTCTTAGGCTAAAAATATGTAGTACATATAATACTTTCTTATGATGCTAGGCAGCAACAATGAGCTGTAGCTCCCAGCAATGCAACCCTAAGGGGTAAACAACCATTATTCTACAATTTACTTTGTTGGTAAGATACAATGTTTCATAGGTAAAGCATATTAAATGCATGTTCAACTTCCGAAATTTTCAATTTATGATGGGTTTATTAGGATGTAATCTTCCTATAAGTAAAGCAGTACCCATACAAAAAAGAACAGAATGATGCCTATAAAGGAGGCACAAAGCATATGAGGAACAAATAACAGCATCCCTCTTACTTATACTCTCAATGTTTGCCAACTTTAAATTTAATTAAAATGTGATACAGGAATAAAAATATTTTCAGATTGTACTGGCTAGAAGTACAGGATTTGAAGTTAAACGACTTTGGGTTCCAATCCTGAAAATATTTACTTGCAACTGTTTGACCTTGAACAAAGTCTTTAACTTCTCTGAGCCTCTGTTCACAATGGGGATAGTACTATAGGGGGTCACTATCATGAAGTAATACTCAGTTTCTAGTTCTTGCAATAAGAGGATTGTATATTATTGTTCTTTTTCTTATCTCTTTGAACTCTAAGATTTGTCACATTGAGTTAAAACCATGGTTCCTCTATCCAGTCATTCACCAGTAAAAATTTAAGCAATAAAATTACCTAAATCTGTAATCAGTGCTAAAATAGAGGAAATGTCAAGGATCCCAGAGCAAGCAATAACTAACTGCATAGAAATTCTCAGAAAGTTCTTCACAAGAGAGGTACCCTTTGAGCTGTATCTTAAAGGATGAAAAGGTCCAGGGAATCTTGGCCAGAGAGAGCTGCATATATAAAACATGAATATATACTTTTTTTTCCTATCCTGGAAAAGGCAAGTTCTCAGACATGGCCATCTAATTGGCAGCAGCAAGAGAAGGAAGCTCTGACACATGCACCAGAGGGAAGCTCCAATATCTGCACTGGAGGAAAGCAGGTACACTGAGGCAGGGGGCAGTAGACAAAACCAGATAAGCAAGACAGAAGGAGAAACTCACTAGACCAAAATCTAGTTATGGGAGGTTAGAAAGGGAAGCTGGTCTGCTCCTGAACTGCAGAACGTCTTACAACTCAGGTCCAGCTTATGCCCATCTTGGGAGAGGATCTAGTGCCCTGAGGGAGGGAGCTGGCATTTTAAAGGCCATTAGGTTGATGGAAAAGGCACTTAATCCTTTTACCCTCCCTACCAGGAAGAGAAACACTGCAAATAAATATATGAAAAAATGTTCAACACCATTGATCATTCAAGAGATGCAAATTTAAAAAAACACTGAGATTCCATCTCACTCCAGAAAGAATGGCTATCATCAAGAAATCAACCAATAACAAATGCTGGATGGGCTGTGGGGAAAAAGGAACACTTCTCCACTGTTGGTGGGAGTGTAGACTGGTACAACCAATGTGGAAATCAGTGTGGAGATTCCTCAAAAATTTAGGATTAGAGGTTCCTTTTGACCCAGCTATTCCCTTCTGTGTATCTTCCCAGAAGAATTAAAAACTTCATACCTCAGCAATATATGTTCACCCATGTTTATAGCAGCACAATTTGTAATAGCTAAATCTTGGAAACAACCCAAATGCCCATCAACCAAAGATGTGATAAAAAAGATGTGGTCCTTTTATACAATGGAATGCTACTCAGCCATAAAGAAGGATAAATTCCAGGCTTTTATAGGTAAATGGGTGCAACTCGAGACTATACTCATAAGTGAAATAAATCAGACTTACATGTGGAAGTATCGTATTGTCTCTCTGGTGTGAGAAACTGAAACAGTAAATAAGGTCCAAAATGCATAATAGATATTGTGAAATGGGAAGAAATCATTCAAAAGGAAAGAGGAAGCAGGGTGGGGGGTAAAGGGGAAAGGAAGGAAGGGAAAATGAAAAAAATACAAGTTAGTTATACTACTAGTTTCTCTTGGTTCATTGAAAAGAAAGATTTGTGCTAATATCATGTGGAGAAATTTTTTATGACCATATCTTGTACTTTAACTACTTTGAAGATAACTCTATTTAATGTATTAACTATTGTTATTCTTCCTCTATTGTTTTGAAATTTTGTTTTACTTTTTTCGTAAAAGAAAAAAGAAAAAAAAAGAAATAGATAACAATGTATATGTATTGAATATCAGTGTCCACACCACTTCATAAAACAAACACTATTGAACATAAAGGATCACATAGATAGCAACACAATAACAGCAAAGGACTTCAATACCCCACTATCACAAATAGACAGATCAACTAGACAAAAAAACAAGAAAGAAATATCAACATTGAATCATACCTTTGAACAAATGGATTTAATAGCTATCTACAGTCTTCTACCCAAAAACAATAAAATACACATTCTTCTCAATAGCACACAAAACTTTCTAGGAAATAAGACTACAAAATAACTAATAAAGCATGGTTAAGAAAATGCAAAAGAATTGGATTATTCCATTTATATTATAAGATCATATTGCTATGAAGCTAGAAATCAATGGCAAAAGAAATTATGCAAACACATGGTAATCAAACAATATACTCTTGAATAATCAATGGGTCACAGAAGAAAGCAAGGATGAAATTGGAAAGTTTCTAGAATCAAATGATAACTTCAATACAACATTCCAGAACCTGTGGGGCTCAATGAAAGCCATCCTAAGAGGGAAATTTATAGTTATGAATTCCCACATTAAAAAACACAGTGAGGCCAAATAACCTATTAACACACCTCAAATTCATAGAAAAACAAGGACATTCTAATACAAAGCTAGTACAAGGAAGAAAATGATAAAGATCAGAGCAAAAATTAATGAACTGAGATGAAAATTATACAATGAATGAGTGAATGCGCTGATTCTTCAAACAATAAGGAAAATAGACAAACTCATAGCTAAACATACATACCTTAAGAGGCAAGAAAAGACTACATTAATGTAATTAGAAATTGAAAAGGCAAAATCACAATGGACAGAACCAAAATATAGATTATTAGCAACTATTTCAAAAACTGTGCTCAAATAAAGAATCTAGAGGAAATTGGTAGATTCATGGACACATATGAATTACAAAAACTGAACCAAAATGATGTAAAAACGCTAAACAGTCCAATAATAGGCAATAAAATTGAGGCAGTAATAAAGGAAACCTAACTAAGAAAAGCCCAGGACCCAGTGGATTCACCACTTAATTCTATAAAATTTTATGGATCTAACACCAATACTCCTCAAATGCTTTAAGGAAACTGAAAGAAAAAGAATACTGCCAAATCCTTTCCTGGAAGCTAGCATTACCTTGATTTCAAAACCAGACAAGGAGTCAACTAAAAAATAAAGCTAGAGGCTAATCTCTTTAATAAACACAGATTCAAAAATCCTCAAGATACAGGCAAATAGAATGCAAAAAAAAATCACTAAAAATAATCATACATCATGACAAAGTTGGATTAATCCTAAGGACACAAAAATGGTTCAACATATGCAAATCAATAAATGTAACACATCACATAAACAGAAGGAGAAAAATCACAGGATCATCTCAGTAGACAAAGAAAAAGTCTCTGATAAAATCCAACATCTATTTATGATCCACTCATGGTTAAAAAAAAAAAAAACCCTGAAGAAAACAGGTATAGAAGAACCTTATTTAAATCTGATAAAAAGCCATTTATGACAAACCTACTCTCATCATCTTATTAAATGAAGAAAACCTGAAAGATTTTCTTCTAAAATCAGAAATAAAACAAGGATGTTCCATATCATAATTCAGTGCACCTTGAGACCTTAATATTAAATGAAATAAACACAAAAGCATAAATAGAGCATGTTTTCTCTTATATGAGAAACCTCAAGTATACATAATAGAGAGTGTCTTAATTACTTTTCTCATTGCTGAGATAAAATACATGATACACAAAGTTAAGGGAGGGAAGATTTATTTAGCTCACAGTTTGTAGAAGTTTCAGTCCGTAACTGGCTGCTTCCCAGGCAGGGTGGCACATGGCAGAGGGGCAGCAGTTCATGGCGGTGGAAGACAGCAAAACCAACAAGGGAGAGTGAGACAAGCCTCTT
Organism: Erethizon dorsatum; assembly: GCA_028451465.1. NCBI lineage: Eukaryota > Metazoa > Chordata > Mammalia > Rodentia > Erethizontidae > Erethizon > Erethizon dorsatum. The sequence continues at coordinate 118,447,420 of CM051822.1, read as the reverse complement.
TGTGTCCCTTATATTGTATCCAGTCTACCAAGATTAGGGTAGTGCCAATCCAATCAGTGGACTGATCCAGCAATCACCCACCCTTAATCCCAGTACCCTTAATCCCAGCATTGCACTATGAATCAGTCACACACTAGATTCAGCCACCTGTGAAAAAAACCCTATGACTGCATGAGGCTTTGGGGGGACTTCTAGGTATAAACCATAATAGGGAGATAGATCCTCTGCAAATGGGAAGGAGACATAGGGATGGAAGGACGGGGAGAGAGGGGAAGTGAAGGTAATTTAAAAAGAATTAAAACGTCTTATGTACATATACCAACTCCCCATAATGAAAGTAATCATTATGTTCAACAAACATACACTAAAAACATTTTAAAAATCAAAATAAAAAATTAAAATGGCGGTGGTGATGAGGTGGAGATGTGGCTCAGTATGCAGTCCCTGGGTTTACTTCCTAGTACTGAAGAAAAAAAAAAGAACTATGTCTACCCTAGAACTCAATAATTTTATCCCTAGATTTTTTTGTTAGTTTACATGCTATTAATTACATTAGGTAAGTATGATAATCAATACACTGCCCAGAATGTTTGAGAATAAACATAGCTGAGCCTTGACTGGCATACTGTTCCATCTGAAGAGGCAGAACTATATGGACCTATGCAAGAATAGCAGGCTGATTGATCATTCTACCTGCTGTGGGCATCAGCCAGGATATTTTAGAGAGGCCAAGAGAATATCATTTAATGCAACAAGTTGGTTAAAACTAATGTCTAATAGACCCATACAATTGTTCATACATACTCTATTCATCACAGCAATGACTATAAACAGTTTAGATGTTCATCAACAGGATAATAAATAAACTCCAATATATTCATATAATGGAATTGTTGCTCAGCAACAAAAAAGGGATAAATTATTTACACAAACAACACAGATACATCTCAAAAATGTTATGCTAAGTCACTAAAGCCTGACAGAAAAAAGTCCATGCTGCATGGCTCTATTTGTATGAAGTTCTGGAACAGTCAGATTTAATTTATGATGATAGATATCAGATCAGCAGTTGCTTTGAATTGGGACTAGGTAAGCACTGGCTGGGAAGAAACATAAAGGAAATGTCTGAGGGTTAGGGTTATACACTGGGTGGTAATAAGGTTAAGGTGACACAAGAGAGTGTATTTGTGAAATCTGATCAAAACTATTCACTTTTACTCTTTATAGTTCACCTATGTATAAATTATACCTTAATAAAACGGTTTCATAAGTATGCACTTATTTCTTCCTTTTGTTTCCTGTTCCTAAATAATGTCACTATTTCAGTCAAAGTAGATCTTTCTCATTCTAAACTCAATGGAATGACTATATTTTAAATCCTTTGATTATAACCCTTGTTACAGATTTTGCAAGTCTCATTGGATTATAACCACTCGTTCCCCTCAAAGTAGCTAGCAACATATATTTATAAACAGGAGACTAAAGGGACTACAGTATTTCCACCATTTGTACATTATACTTTGGCAACATTTTCACACGCAATTTAAGAATATACCAATAGCCCTCTTATCTGAAGGAATCCTAAGTGTTTTACAAACCTTCAAAACAGACTTTTAAACTATCTAATATTTTATAGGAGGAACATTTTAGGCACACTAAAGTACAGCCACATCTGGCCTGCAACATGGCAGCTGTTTAACAGTCATGACACCTCACAAAAGTTTAGGACAGGAAGTGAAGAATTCTACAGCCAACTGAGGTAAAGATGAGGAAGGCTGTAGAAGCAGAAGGCTGCAAAGGCTAGGGCTGGAGCACAGCCAAAACGGCGTGGTTAACACATCTGTCATAATGAAAAGCACAAGTGTCATTAGTGGTCAGAACCTTGTCTCACAGAAGGCATGTTGCACAGCACAATGACCTTTTTCTTCCATTGGAGGCAGTAGTTTATTTCTCATATAATAGGAAAATTTCCCACTAGCTGTGCCCAAACCATTCCTTCCTGAGTTTTCCCTTCTAGGTACTATACCATGCACAAGCTTAACTGCACTGAAATTTGTTCACAGTCTTTATCCTGATGTCAGAAGGTCAATCCAAAACTTACTTAGGTGTATTTCACAACAGGAAAATAGGACAGAGAAAGCTGTGATTTTGGTTAAGGGACTATAAATACAATGTCATCCAAACACTTTCCCTTTAGGTACTTTTTGAAAACTTTTGCTTTGCCAAATTAAAGCATAAATTTTAAGTCTTTTTCTTATGATTCCTTAAAGTATCTTCCTGATGAAAGCTCAGCTAGTTTTTGTTAAGCCTAAAAGAAAATTCTATATGTAGAAGGGATGAAATAAGGCCACAGATTCTTCACATGATTTTGGCTAGTATTATCTGCCTATGAAATCTTTTGTAAGAAGACATGAACATGCCTATAAATAATAATCACACCTTGGCTTCAGCTCTTTAGAAATGTGGATCTTCTTTTGTTTAGGTCCAAACTTCTGGATGTTAGATTTTAAATCATTTTTTTCAAACAAAACTATTGAACAGGGTCACTCAGCCTTCCAGTAATTCTCCCATCACTCATGATTACATAAAAATTTGTGCCTTGAATTTCAATTTCTCTTCTTTGAAAGTCATGCTCACTGTATGAAAGGCCAGGTAAGAATAACCTAGTGCTCAGAGTTCTGTACCACAGTAACACAGAGGTATGTTCTGCCTTTTCACAAGGTATATAAACTGTAGTGACATCTCCCGGATACCAGAGCATACTAAAAGGACTCTAGTCTTATAAGCTTATTCCTCATTATCAAAAAGCAAGTTCTTATTCTCCTTTAACTCTGCCCAAGGGACAAGGCACATCAGAGAAAGAATTCCAATGAATATTGAAATAAATCTTTTAATGTTTGAATAAAAACATTATAAGTGTGTATATATGAAGGGAGTGGTGTCTGGGGATAACTGAGATTAAGGGAAAAGGAGAAAAGCAGTTACACTTAAACCCTGTGCCATCACATGAAAAAATAAATCAGAGAATGGCCACAAGCTACACGCAAAGTACTAGTCTAGGTGGTATGGACTGTGGAGAAAGGGGGCTGGATCATGAATACATCATTCACCACAGTAGGCAATAATTATATAGTGGGAGAAAATGAGTTGTGCAAACAATTTGGCTTGGAGACTCAGATGCAACAAATGTTTGCAGGCAATTATTAGCAGATGCCAGATACTGTACAACTCTGTATTGAAGTAATTTCATTAGAAGTTAGATGCGAGATGGAATTTGAAGGATGTGCAGTGGAATGGAATGGGGAACTCATTTTAGGTAATCCATGTATATTCTATCATAATTTTCAAGCAGAAAAGCCAAAACAAAAGGTGAATTCAGGGGACAAAAAAAATTATATGAAAAAGAAAGGGGCATTAATACTCCAAAGATAGCATTGGGCTAAATCATGAAAGGATGCCACTATGAAGCTTAGTAGTTTTAACTTACACTCTTAAGAGTGAGGAGCCACTATGCTTCTTTAGACACTGTGGAATTCACTGTTAAGAAATTTCATTTGGCATGTGGTATAACAGATGGATTAATGAAGAAAGAATAAAGCAGAGAAAACAGTTTGAAGTGGTTGTTACAGCAGTGCAAAAGGAATGGTAAACTATGACAGAATAAAAAATAAAAACAATCCCTGGCACACAGTGGACACTATTCAATACATTTACAAAAGACAACAGAGGGCCAGGGATATAGCTCAGTGGCACAGCACCTGCCTGGCAAGTGCAAGGTCATGAGTTCAATTCCCAATACCAAAAAAATAAATAAATAAAGACAATGGAAAAAAGAAGCAATAAAAGAAAATCATTTAAACTTTTAACTTATTGGTCATAGAAAATAAGAGAAAAGATGTATCAGATTTTCCTCTAATGTCAGACACCAGACAACTCTGATGATATTAAGATCATCAATAGAAATAAGAAATTTAAGAGACAGGAACCAAATTTCAGAAAGCAAAATACACCAAAATTAAGATATATGGAATTCAAGATGATTCAAGATACTTCATGAAAATGTTTAGTGAAAAGAGATCAGGATGGAAATTTGATTTGACTATTATCTGCATAGAGGTGGAACCAAAGAAGATAACTAATCAATAAGGAAAATTGGGCCGGTGATATCGCTCAGCGGCCCAGGCGCCTGCTGGCGCACGAGGTCCTGAGGTCGAACCCCTGGTACCCACAAAAAAAAAAAAATAATAATAAGGAAAATTACATAGAGAAATTTACCAATGATATAAGCTCGATAGACTCATACAGAGCTCTAGTCAACAGTCTTCACATTAAATTATCTACCTACTTCCATGAGGCAACATAATGTTATTAACAAAAAAATTCTCAAATACACAGCAATTAAAACAAATTAGGCCATACTTCTTTTAGTCCAAATCAATAAAAGAAATGATGATATAACAGATCTCATTTTTAAATTTGTCCTTTCAGTGAAAAAACTGCTGACAGAAAAAGTACTTTGCAACTAATCAAGTACCCAAGAAAGAAAACAGTTATAGCGAAAGGAATACTGCCACCTCAAACTATTAGCGCTTAGTAAAGTCTTGTTGCTGGTACCATTGATTATATTTCAGTGTCAGGATCAGGGTCTGAGTAAAAGTTGTTATATAAATCTGAAAATCTAAAAGGTTATTATACTCTATCAAGTTATTGCTACTATCTTACTGGAAAACACACAGAGCACCTAGATCAAAAGTCAGCAAACTTTTCTGTAAAGGGTCAGATAGTAAATATTTTAGGCTTAACAGACCACATGGTGGTTGTTGCAGCACTAAAATCTGCCATTGTAGTACAAAAACAGCTGAAAGAATGTGTAAAAGAATAAACATGGCTGTATTCCACACAACTTTATTCACAAGCACAGATGGTAAAAGCAATTATTCAACAACAAAAATCCACAATGATGCGGTATGTCAAAGGGACATGGGAGCCAATTGAAAAAACTCCACATGGTGAAAGCTGACACAGTTTGAGCAATGAAATACATAAAGTAATATTAATTAAAATTCAAAATATAAAAGAAATATCCCCTAGTCCATACTGACCTTAAGTGATTGAAAAGATTAAAAAGTAAGGAGAAGTGACAAATTTCTCATCCAAAAGAATACTAATAGTCGTGTAGATAATCCATCCTCAAAGAGATGAAGTATATTATGTCTTATCTCTAGATGTCCCCCAAGAGCCTCTTGAGCTCATAGGCGGGGTTTTTGGAAGGTGATTGCATCTTGAGGAAATAATATTCATGAGTTGGCTAGTCCACTGATGAGTTTATAGCTATATGTGATGTTGGGAGGTGAAGCCTGCTTGAAGGAGGAGGTGTGTCACTGGGGCACTGCCTGGAAGGGTATGTCTCCTTCTCCATCTCCCTTCACTCTCGGCTTCTGGGCTGCCATGACATGAACAGCTATTTCTCTGCCATGCCCTGTGTCATGCTTTCCAGACTTGGACCCAGTGGACTATAGACTGAAACCTCTACAAACTGAGCCAAAATAAACCTCTCCTTAAATTTGCAGGTGTCTGGTATTTTATCCCAGCAATGAAAAAAGTGACTAAGACAGAGTATAACTTCACTCCTTATGTGTGGAGTGTGCATAGTGACTTCCTCCCAAAAAGTACAGCATAAACAATGAAGGGGAAAATGAAGAGTAACTTTACATTGAAGAAACCTGGCAACCACCAGGTGATCAAGGTCAACATCGACACAGATAAAACATGTTGATAGCATATAGTCTTCATATGATGGGATGATAATGCACTTTATCTTTCTGAAATTTATAACCCCCAGTTTATATATTTCAGAAAAATCTGAGAATGATATTAAAAGAGAGACTTTCTATAAAATACCTGATCAATATACAAAATTGCCAAGGTCATCAAAAACAGAGAACTCTGAGAAATTGTCACAGTCAAGAAGAACCTGAGGAGGCACGATGACTAAAGGTGATAATTTGTCTTGCTGAACAAAATCCTTACCACAAATAGAACATCTGCAAAGACAAAGAAAATTTGAGTACAGACTGTAGTTACATTTGGAGATTTGAAAGTATTTTAACTGAAAAATAAAAATTGTATACATTTATAAAATGCAACATATTTTAAAATATGTATACATTGTAGAATGGCTCAATTGATCAAATTAACATGCATTACCACACATTCTTATCTTTGTGTGATGAGAAAACTTAATATCTACTTTCCTACTGATTTTCAAAGTATAATACATCTTATTAACTACAGTAACCATGTTGTAATTTAGATCTCTTGAGCTCAATCTTCTTATCTAACTGAAATTTTGTATCCTTTGACCAACATCTTCTCACCACTCCTAACCCCTGCTAACTACCATTCTACTCTACTTCTGTAAGTTCAATCTTTTTAGATTCCACATGTATGAGATCATGTGGTTTTTGTCTTTCTGTGTCTGGTTTATTTCACTTAACATAATATCCTCCAAGTTCATCCATGTGGTTGCAAATGACAGGATTTCTTTCATTTTTTTAAGGCCGAATAAGGTTCTATTGTGTGTGTGTGTGTGTGTGTGTGTGTATATATATATATATATATATATATGTATATATATATACATATATTGCATTTTATATATATAGTATATATTGTATATATATTGTATGTATTGTATATATATAGTATATATATATATAGTGTATAGATAGATAGATAGATAGAGAGATATCACATTTTCCTTATCCATTCATCCAGTGGTGAACATGTAGGTGGATTTTGTATCTTAGTTATTATAAATAGTGCTGCAATGAATGTGGGAATAAGTTATCTCATTGACATTCTGATTTCAATTTTTTTGGTATACAGACCCAGTAGTAGAACTGCTGGATCATACAGTAGTTCTGTTTTTAATTTTTAAGGAGCCTCCATATTGTTTTCCATAATGGGTATACTGCACTAATTTATAGTCTCACCAACACTGTCCAAAAATTTTCCTGTCTCTACATAGTCACCAACATGTGTTACATTTCACCTTTTTTATAATATACATCCTAACAGTTATGTGGTGAAATCTCATTGTGATTTTAATTTGCATTTCTTGAATGACTAGTAATGTTAAGCACTTTTTTGTATACCTGTCAGCCATTTGCATATCTTCTTTTAAGAAATATATATTCACGGATTATTTAACAAATGGGATTGGGAAAACTGGATATTGACATGCAGAACATTTAAACTAGATCCCTGCCTCTCACCTGATACTACAATCAAATTAAAATGAATAAAAGACCTAAATAGAAGACTGAAAATGTTAAAACTGCTAGAAGAAAACATAGGGGAAACACTTAAAAGTCACAGGCAAAAGCAAAGACTTCCTGAATATGACCCTATATTAAGAAAAAACACATGAGGCTACATCAAATTAAAAAGCTTCTGCATAGCAAAAGAAACAATCAACAGAGTGAAAAGACAACCTACAAATGACAGAAAATCTTTGAAAGCTATTCTTCTATAGAGGATTAATATTTAGAATATGTAAAAGCACAAAAGAAATAACACCAAAAAACCCCAATCAATAAATGTGAAAATGAACAGAGAATTCTCAAAAGAAGCACAAATTGCCAAGAAAGGTATAAAAAGTTTTGACATCTTTAGCCATTAAGGAAATGCAAATTGAAATTACAGTGAGATCACATTCACCGCAGCAGAATGGCTATCATCAAGAATTCAATAAACAATGAATGCTGGGGGGAGTAGTATCCTACACTAGTGATGGGAATGTAAACTAGTATAACTCTTATCTAGTTCCTTAGATTGTCATATTGAGGTCTTTCTTCTTTATGACATAGGCATTGTTTGCTATAAATTATTTTCCTAGCAGAACTACTTTTGTTTAATCCCAAAAATTTTTTGTTATATGTGTCTACTTTCATAGATTCAAGATATTAGTTTCTCAAATTTTTTCTTTTATCCACTGGTTATTCAGAACATACAATGTCATATGTTTTCCACATATTTGTAAATTTCTTGAAATTCACAAATTTCTGCTTATTGTTGATTTCTATTTTCATACCCTTGTGGCCAGAAAATATAGTTGACATGATTTCAATCTTCTTATTCAATCCTTGGTTAAGACTTGGATTGTAGCCTAACAAATGATTTATAATTCAGAATGTTTCATGTGTATTTGAAAAGAATGTGTTTTCTTCTGTTGGACTGAATGTTGTATACCTGTCTGTTGGGTCCATTTGGTCTTTAGTGTTATTCAAGTCCAATGCTTCCTTACTGATTTTCTTCCTTCATAATCTGTTCATTGGTACAAGTGGAATACTGAAGTCTCCTATGCTTATTGTATTGCAGGCTGTCTCTCCCTTTAGATTCTCTAGTAATCATTTTATATATTTAGGTGCTCTAATTTTGGCTAAATATATATTTATAATTATTATATCCTCCTGAGGATAGCTACTTTTCCTCTCTTTTAGTTTCCATTTACATACAATATCTTTTCCAATTCTTAATTTTCAGTCTTTATATGATTTGGAATGTGAAGTGAATCTCCTGTATACAGAATATGCTTAGTTCTTTTTATTTCTTTGTAAATCCACAAAGCAACTCTGTCTTGCAGAATAATCCCCTTACATTCAAGATAGTTATTGATAGACAAGAAATTACAACTGCCACTTGGTTCATTTTTTCTAGATGTTTTGGAGATCTTTTATCCCTTTCTTCTCTTATTATCTTTATGATTAGGTTATTTTATCCAGTGGTATATTTGATTTCTGACTTTCCACCTTTTGTGTAGCTATTATACGTTTTGCTTTGTAATTATCTTAAGGCTTACACAAAACACCTCATATTTATAACAGACTAGGTTAAGCTGAAATTTAATTTTGGTCATCTAAAAACACTCAATCCTTTCATTCCCCATTTAATATTTTTATATCATGATCTTTTTTTTTTTTTATGTGGGTACCGGGAGTTGAACTCAGGACCTCGTGCTTGCCAGCAGGCACTTGTGCTGCTGAGCGATATTACCCACCCTTTTATTTTTTTATGTGGGTACCAGGAGTCAAACTCAGGACCTCGCGCTTGCCGGGCAGGCGCTTATGCCTCTGAGCCATCTCACCGGCCCTCATGATCTTTTTATATTTTATATCACTTTAAAATTATAGTACCTATTATCTTTAATAATTTTATCTAAGTTTCATGTTAAAGATATAAATGATACCACTGTTAGTGTAGTAGGTTTAGAATTTGACTCTGTATTTACTTTTTTTTTTTTTTTGTGGGTACCGAGGGGTCGACCTCAGGACCTCGCGCGCCAACAAGCACCCGAGCCGCTGAGCGATATCACCGGCCCCTTTTTCGTATGTAGGATCCGGGAGTCGAACTCGGGCCCTCGCGCTTGCAAGGCAGGCGCTTAGGCCACTGAGCCATCTCACCGGCCCTGTATTTACTTTTATAAGTAAGTTTTATACTTTTGTATATTTTTCTGCCACAACTTAGTGTGCTTTGGTCAGCTTAGTGTGCTTTGGTGGTAATGAACTCTGTCAGCTTTTGTTTGTCTGCAAGAGCCTTAATCACTCCTTCATTTCTGCAGGAAAGCTTTTCAATGAACTAAGAGAAACTAGTAGTATAAATTATACAAATAAGCATATATAGTAAAATATTTTTGAAACAGTGAAATAGGTTATTTGTAGAACCATCTGAACCTCTCCCTTCTTCCTATTTATCTTCCAGTTTACTCCTGAATTACATGAATATAAAATGAGTCTCCATGCAATATTTGCATGAGAAACCACGTGATATTTAAGCTTGCATGTCTGATTAATTTCACTTCACATTCTGTTCTCACAGAGCATCCATTTACCTATGTATGCCTCAAGTTTATCTTTCTTTATGGCAGAGTAGTACTCTATTATGTATAAATACCACTTTTTCCTTATCCATCATCTGTTGATGGACATAAATGCTATTTCCAAGATCTAGCCATTATTATTATTTGTGCTGAAATAAACATGGGAATGCATGTATCACTGTAATATGATGACTTTAACTCTTTTGGGAAGATACCTAGAAAGGGGATATATTGGGTCAAATGGAATTTCTATTTTTAGTTTTTGGGGACTCTCCACACTGATTCCATAGTGATTGTACTAGTTTACATTCCCGCCAACATTGCAGAAGAGTTCCTCTTTCCCCATATCCTTGCCAGCATTTGTTATTAAATTTTTTGATGACAGCCATTCTCTCTAGGGTAAGATGCTATCTCAAAGTAGTTTTAATTCGCATTTCTCTAATGGCCAGTGATGTTGAACATTTTTTCATATATTTATTGGCCATTGGTATTTCTTTTTCTGGGGAGAGTCTATTCATTTATGTTGTCTATTTTTTGATTGTATCTTTATATGTTCTAGATGTTAGTCTTCTGTTCAAGGAATAGCTGACAAAATTTTTTCCTATCCTGTAGGTTGTCTCTTCACTCTCTTGGTTGTTTCCTTTGCTTTGCAGATGCTTTTTATTTTGATATGATCTCATTTGTTGATCCTTGGAATTATTTCTTGTGCCATTAGGATTTTATTCAAAAAGTCCTTTTAAAGTGGACTCATTCCAATTGTGCCTCGAAAGAGTCCTGCATTGTTATTTTTTGTCACTACCTCCCCAGGTTGGGAATGGGTAATTTGTGCACCTGCTGCAACAGGGGTGGAAACTGGAGGGCAGTTTCTGGTCAGTTTTCTAAGATACTTCTGAATTCTATTATCTTTACAAATACAAAATGAGAAAATAATTTTTTCAATTTTTTATTAAACTTATAAAATGAAAGAAACGTCTATGATCGATTAAGGAAAGTGGTTATGGCTGGATGGTTCTTGGGGTCGTGTATTTTTTTGTTATTTTTTCTTTTCTCTTTTTAATCTCAAGCTTTAAGTTGAAACATTCTCGGATGTTTGGGGAGAGATATCCTCTTACAATGGGTCCTTGTGCTCGCCTTCTGAGGAGGCCATCCTGAGCAGGTGAATCATATGCATTTGTGCATATGTTCTATGTGGACTGTACCCTCCTCATCCCCTCAATCCTTGTTTCTTGAGTTGTTGTGTTTTCCCCTTACTTTGCTACATTTCTATAGTTAAGTTGGTTTTACTTGGATGATTCATGTTTAGAGGGAAAAAAAACACTCTTAAAATTTGTTTCAATTCCTCCTGCAAATAAAAAGTTCTTGCTTACACCTGTCTTCAAGAGTTGTACCTATTTTATTGCCCCGAATATTAAGTGTTTCTGTTTTAACATTTAGATCTCTAATCCATTTTGACTTTAGTTTAGTACACGGTGAGATATGAGGGTCTAGACTCAACTTTCTGCATGTTGATATCCAATTTTCCCAGCACCATTTATTAAAGAGGTTATCTTTCCCACAGTGTGGTTTTGGCCCCTTTGCCAAAGATCAAATAGCTGTAGGTGCTTGGAGTTTCTGCTTCTTTTATTCTATTCCATTGACCCACATCCCTGTTTTTGTGCCAGAACCATGCTGCTTTAATCATCATAGCTTTACTATATTACTTGAAGTTTGGGATCGTGATGCCACCTACTTTGCTTTTGTTACTCAGGATTCCTTTTGCCATTCTGGGCTTCTACTGGTTCTATACAAATTTTAAGATTGTTTTCTCTAGGTCTATGAGAAATGCCATTTGGATTGGGGTTGCGGTAAATCTGCATATCAGTTTTGGAAGTATAACTGTTTTGATTATATTGGTTCTTCCTATGCAGGAACAGGTGATATCTTTCTGATGTCCCCCTTGATTTCCCTTTTCAGAGTGATGTAATTTTCATCATGGAGGTCCTTGACTTCCTTAGTTAGGTTAATTCCTAAGTATTTAATTTTTTTGATGCTATTGTGAGTGATATAGTTTTCTAATCTCTTTTTCAGTGAGTTAATTATTAGTGCATAGGAATGCTATTTGATTTCTGTGTGTTTAGTTTATATCCTGCTATATTGCTGAATTTGGTTATTAATTCTAGGAATCTTTTGGTGGAGTTTTTTTTGGGGGGTCTTGTAAATAAAGGATCATGTCATCTGCAAATAATGATACTTTGACTTTGTGCTTTCCTATATGTATCCCTTTTATTTCTTTCTTTTGCTTAATTGCCCCAGCTAATGTTTCAAGGACTATGTTGAACAGGAGTGGTGATAATGAACATCTTTGTCTTATTCCAGATTTTAGAGGGAAAGCTTTCAATTTTTCCCCATTTGTTATGATGCTAGCATGTATCATTAATTTTTAAGTGTATGATTATAATATGTCGGTACTCTTGTTAGAGTTTAATCTGATTGGATTGTTTCATCTTTCTGTATGAAGATATTTATACTGAGGCCCAAAGTTTTCTGCTACTATTTCCTTAAATAAGCTTTTTACTCTTTTGTCTCACACTTCATCTTGAATTCCTCTAATTCGCAAATTTTCTCTTTTGATGCTTTCAGAACCATTCATTTTTTTTCTGTGTATTTTTAAATACCTTTGCTTCATATTCAAAAATAATTTCTTCTGGTTGATCATGTCTGCTGCTGCTGCTCTCTACTTTCATTTTAATTTAATTTTGATTGTATTTTTAGCTCTGAAATTTCTGTTTAGTTATTTAATAATTTCAATCTGTTAAATTTTTTGTTTGGCAATTTATTATTTTACCAGTTTTGTTGAATCATTTCTCTGTATTTTCTTGACATTTGCCAAGCTTCCTTAAAACATTTATTTTGAATCATTTTTCAGGCAGTTTGCAACCATTTGGGGGGGCAGCTATTGTAAGATTATTGTATTTTTTCAGTGATGTTATATCTCCTTTTTTATGTTTCTTACTACTTTCTGTTGATGTCTGCATGTCTGAAGAACTAGAGATGTATTTCAGACTGGCTTTGCATGGGAAAATTACTTTTCCAGTCACCTTGTTCTGGGCAGGATGTGTGGCATGGTCTGAGGACAGGATTACTGCTGAAGTCTTTCAATGCATCATTAGATAGGAAGTCCTTTTTCCTTGTTCCATGGGACTGGTCCTAGATCTACTGGGGTGGACCTGTTGATTGGATCTTCAGGAGTGGACCTAGGGCCTAGGTCCTTAAGGGCAGATTTGAAAGCTTTATCCTTTGGGACTGGCCTGACACCTGGGTCCACAAGACTAACCCAGCATTGGGATGGACCTTTAGTCTGGGTCTGCAGAGATCACCAAGGCACTGGGATAGGCTTAAAACCTCAGCCCATTGGATAGACGTTCAGTTCACAGGGTCTGGGCATACACTAGGGTGAAGCTAAGGATAGGCTTGGGTTTCAGGTATTTAGGGGTGATCCTGGAGGCTTGATCCGTGTAGAATGGCCTAGATCAAAGTTTGCTAGAGCAGTCCTGAACCCTTGGTTTGTTAAAATATGGGACAGAGAGGAACTAGTCTGAAGGATGGGAGCCACAAGGACTGGTCTGTCCTTGGACAGGCCTATAACTTATGTCCATAAGCACTAGCTTTCTGCTGAGGACAGAAATACCTGAAACTTGGTGGGCCTGGAGCCTGGGGCTCTAGGAGCACCTGATAATGTGTTGGCCTTAAGTCTGCATCCACACAGACCAGCTTGAAGGCTGGGTCCAGAAGTGCTAGTTCAGTGTTTAGGGGTACAGGGGCTGGCCTAATTCTTGGGGAGGCTTGAAACATAAACAAATCTAGTCTGGGTCTATGGGCACTCACCTGTATCTAAGCCAGGACATGAAACTCAGACCGCTAGGATTGGCCTGGTACTGGTGCCAGTCTGAAACTTGGGTGCTACTGGGATAAGCCTGGCACTGGGGCAGCCCAAAAACCAGGTCTGCTGTGCAGATGGATCCTGAGGCCGCAGATGGGTACCAGGATGGGTATGGAGGCACCATCAATGGGTACAGTTGGTAGTAAGATGGGCCCAGAAGCTCAATCTGTAAATACAAGCCTGGAGTCTGAAACTGTGAAGACATGCCTGGCAAATTTTACTGCAATACACCTGGTGTTGGGGTTTGAGGCATCAGCCAACACTCACTTTCCTCTCTCATTCCTCTGAGAGTAAAGTACTTCTCTCCACAATAGTCTAGAGGTGGATGTAAAATGACATATGTAGTATAAAACTATCCCTTCTACCCTATTCAACTTATCTTTTCTATTTCTGTGCTATACTCTGTAATCTCTCACCTGGTTTCCTTGGGTCTTTTGAAGCTGTTTTCATGCATGGATAGCAGTTCAACTTATGTTTCTGTGAGAAGATTAGCAAAGAAAAGTCCTATTCTGCCCTCTCATTCATATCAGTCTGGACTCCAGGTCTTTCTTAAAAAAATAATAGATGGCAGGATAGATTCTGCCCCAGGAGTATATTTTTCTCACTCTAGTCTGGGTTAGCTTCCCTATTCAATATAGGGCATGATGGTTTCCTGCATGCACAAAACAAAACAAAAATAGATGAGAACCTTTTAAGGCCAACTAGTCAGGCCCCCATAGCTGAGAAATCAGAGGCAGTGAGGTTAAGTGGTATATCAAAGGCCAAATAGCTTGTAAGTGGTGGTCCCAAAGTTGAGATTCAGAATCCAACTTCCTGGCTAAACCTTTTTATGCTAAGTTATATTGATGCTCTCTCTTCTTTCCCCATATGCATAATTCCAAGACACTTCAGAAACAAAAAAAGCACTTTGACAACTCAATTAACTTATGCCCTCCAAAGAAAGAAAATCTTAATATATCTTCCCGTTTTCTTCCCAGATAAGATTTCCCACCTAAGTTCCTAGAATGAAAACTAGAATCAAAGAAGCACCAGATTCCAAAAAGACTGACTCCTCACTTCTTTCCATCTTCTGATCTTGTTTACATGTGTTCATCTGCAAAAGTTTTAATGGAATAAGAGAAAATGAATGCTTTTATTTCCCAATAAAATCTGTGCTTCAGTATGAGTCACTGTTTTTTTTTTTACACTAGTAATAGTAAAGCCTTCTGGTTTTAATAACTAATACTGCTGAGTTCAATAAAAAGCACTTAATTTAATTTAATTCAAGCCTTGATCAATGCCAGCTTTCCCTGGAGTTTTATCTTTGTTTCAATTTGAATCTCTATGTTCAGAAAAATGAGAGGCCAAGAGACAGGGACAGAAGTCAATTAGCTTGTAGGCTTGATTCTAGACAAAGAATATAAAAATATAAGATTGACAGGTAAATGCTAAGACTAATGTTTCTTGCCTACTAGACAATCTTTTCCTGGAAGAATTAATGTTTTCTTTAATTCAGAATAAAGGAACCAAACAATTCACAGCCCCATTTGGAAAATGTTTTTTAAATAAAATATTCCAAAGCCAATTAGCATCAGATTTCTAAGCTAGACGTATAGTGCCTTTAATATGCTAATAATCAAGAGATATGCTACTGTAAAATTAGATACAGAAAGCCTCAGTCCACATATTAAAGCAGTCAGACTCAGTGCTTAGGAGACTTGAGTGGATATAAGGACTAAAATGGAAATTGAATGAAGGAATCTTAAGGTTAGTTTTGATAAACTTTTCTAAAAGATCCACTTATTATTGCAATTCAGTTCAGTTCTATCGCTGAAAACATACACAGTTTTAGAAGAATCACCACTTACTACCAGCTGACATTTTAACTTATACTCGAAAAGTCCTATTGTCCTGTCAAGTACAAATCAAAAATTTGCAAATGTTTTAAGGAATTATGAAAATCTCCATTTTGGTTCAATTATGGAGTTTTTCAGTGCAAAAGCTTCTAGGGATTTTTTTAAGGATCTTAAAAGGAAACTAAGCATGAGATCCAGTTTTCAATCTCCCCTCAGAACAGGGTTATTGCCAGCCACATAATTTGCCACTATGTAGAAGTACTGATTGAGCAGTGAACCAGAAAGACAAGATAATTAGTCTGTTATAGAATGCTATAGTTCAGTTCCTATAACATATGGTTCTCCATAGAGTCTCATCTTCAAGTTTGATTAAACTACAATTTGTAGACTATAGAATGTTAACCCTAGGACAAGACTTGGAGTGCATCAAAGTAAATGATACACATACCTAAGAATTTCATGGACCTATATATGGATCATGGGAGTGTTCTGTAAGAAAAACAAACATTTCTAATAAATTTTAACGATATAAGAGCAATGTCTTGCAATACAAGTGGTATCTGACATCAGACGTGACATGATTACAATGGGTCTCTTTCTCTCTCTCTGTCTCTCCCTCTCTGCAGGACCTTGGGTGATCTCTCCCAACAAAAGGTTATGGAGGAGATCTTGTCTACAGGACAAAAAGGCAGAGGAATCCCTTGCTTCAAATGAGATGAGGGAGATATGTAAAATGTGGAAAACAGTGTAAAATGTTGTAGAAAAGCATTACCTGAATAATGCTGTAGCAGTGTGGGCAAAGAATATGTTTAATGACAATGCAATGTTGCATTTCCATGAAATTCTCAAGAGGAGGCAAAAGCAGGAGTCATTGGATAGGTTTTTTTGTTAAAGTTGAATGAAAAGAAAAAGATTCCATTGACGCAAAAGATGGGGTGCTTCTGTTAGTGATAATGAAGTCATCCTGCACAATAACCCTCCACTCTCTTGTCTTCCTCACACCAGCCATGAAGGTTTTCAAAGGTAAGTGCAGTTTAATTTGTTTATTTTTCTTTATATTTTGTATTTTCTTTATTATTTTGCATTATATTACAATATTGTAATCAATTTTATGGGTATATTTTTGGGTTGCAGAATGAATCATCTGAGTGTTCATTATTTCTTATGGGGAAATTCACTTTGATATACAAGTACTTTGGATTACAAGCATGTTTATGGAATGAATTATGCACACAAACCCAGGTTCTAACATATATATATGGTAAAACCATATATGTGTGCTCATTTTTTCCTAGTCACTTACATTTGCAAAGTAAAGACATTAAAATGGTGACTACTATCAATTATCATGTTATAAACATTTTAATAACAAAAATGTAGGAAGACATAAAACTTGGAGCTTGAAAGTTAAATATATTTAGCTTCATTTAGTTTCACTCTTACTTTCTCATTTCACTGTAAGTTTCTGAAAATTTCATCACAGACTGAAATTTATAGAACACTGTTTGGAAACAATCAGTAAGAGCAATCTTACTTTATTGAATAAAACACTGATTTCCTAACAAATGAAGATTTCCTAAAGAAATCAAACTGACTGATGGCAGAGCTGAGACCAAAACCCAGATCTCTAAATTCTGAGTATTTTTTAATTAGCACGTGTTTGTAATACATGCCATTTACAATCATCTTGGGGAGTGGGTACATATATAATACATCTTGTTTCTTCTTTTAATCCCTCTCTCCTCTTCTAAAGCCCCTTTCCCCATTTTTATTCTTATTGATATTATCAATCTTAGTTCCTGTTTATGGTATAAAATGTTGACATCCCTTGAAGCTATTAGGTTCCCATACATGGTATATCTTTGTTCTACTTATTTCCCTTTCCCCTCCCCTTCATGCTTCAACCTTGATCTCTTGGACCCTTTCCCATTTGCAAGAGCTCTATGTTCCCTTATCTCCTTCTGTCCATCTTTTATTATTCTCTTTGTTTGTACTTTGCCTTATTGAAATGAGAGACGCTACACATGCATACCAATGTTTATAACAACATAATTCATAATAACTAAATCCTGGAAGCAGCCTGTATATCCACCAACAGATGATTGGATAAATAAAACGTGGTATCTATACATAATGGCAGAATAGAAAGGAACTGGTCCAAAGCAAGACCAAATACCAGCAGAGCAAACATTAAATCATATAGTTCTACATCCAGCACCTGGGGCAAGTTGTGACAACATAAGAGCTCCAAAGGGCTTGGGCAGCCCCAGTGCTATGGCCTAGCCAGTTGCAGCTCTCATAGCCTCTTTCTTGGGCAGGATCTGTTCACTGCCTGTGGCTTTCCTCAGCACATGGTCCACATTCCTGGCATCTCCAAATTCCTGAGGTCTCCACTGCATGTTTGGCTTCCTTCTCATAGCTTCATACAGTTCTCTTTCAGGGGCACACGGCCTGATCGCCCAGTCATTCTTCTGAAATCTGGGTAAAAGCCTGCATGACACCAAAACACTTGCATTTTGAATATCTAAAATATCAACATCACATGGATGACACCAAGGTCTGTTGCTGACCTGAGGAATAGCTCAAGTCCCTTGGACCATGACTGTAGCAGCCTCTGAGTTCCTGGACGGCCACTGAAGTTTGAAAAGCATATCCCTAGGAAGCTCTAAGAAAGAAGAGTGTCCTGAGGCTCTCTTCTAAAAGCAAAGTATTTCAAAAGAGTTTACCCTTTTGTACCCTTGAGCCTGGGAAACATGGAGTCTGGCCAATTCCTGAGATGTCTTCAAGCCATCTTTTCTATTGTCCTGATGCAAAGTCCTTGGCTTCTTTGTGATGCTAATCTTTTCAGCAACCATGCTGTCATTATCCCCAAGTTGCAAGTGCTTCCTTTCTAGTGAAACTGCAAACATTTTACATCAGCATTTTGCTCCTGAATGTTGGGCTGCTTTGAAATTTCCTCTACCAGATTAATTAGTCTACTTCATTATGCTTCATCTCAGTCTCAGGCAAAGTCTCAAGACATAGGGAAAATGTTGACAAACTCTTTTTCATAGTCTAACACACATGGCCTCTAGTTTAGTTGCCAATGGAGACTTTGTTTCCAAATGAAGCCTGCTGAGCATGGCTTCACTATCTGCATTTTTTTCAGAACTCTGGCCTTAGCTACAAACAGAATCTACCGTCAATCTCTGCTTGCTTTGCTTATAGCATTCTAACACCTCATGCAAACCAGTTTCAATGACTATACCTCAATGACTATACCTCACAGTCACAACATTGACACTACTCTCAGTACCAACTTTCTGTATTAGTCATCTTTCTTATTTTGGGGATGAAATACCCAATACCACAATTTTTTTCTTTTCTTTTTTTTTTTTTGTGGGTACCAGGGGTCGACCTCAGGACCTCGTGTGCCAGCAGGCGCCCGTGCCGCTGAGCGATATCACCGGTCCTTTTTTCATATGTGGGATCCGGGAGTCGAACTCGGGCCCTCGTTCTTGCCAGGCAGGTGCGTATGCCACTGACCCATCTCACCGGCCCCCAATACCACAATTTAAACAAGAGAAATTTATTTTGGCTCACAGTTTCAATGGGTTCAGTCAGTGTTCAACCAGCTCCAAGGCAGAAAGGCATGGTGAAAAGGTACAGTGGAAGAAAGTGGCTAATGTCATGGAGGCCAGAAACAAAGAAGAGAGAGGAGTCAGATTCACCCTTCCAGGTGATGGTGCCAGCGATCTACTACCCCTGATCAGGCTCCTCTCCTAAACAGTACAATTGGCTCTTAATTGATCAATGAACTAATCCATCGGTGAACACAGCACCCCCATGATTTAATCACCTTTCAAAAGCCCACCACAGAACACATGAGACTTGTGGGAGACATTTTAGATTTAAACCATAACAACAATTATAGTAAAATTGAAATGCTACTTTTCAATTGATTGATATCTTTAATATCTTTAAATGCTTTTTGGTGTATGCATTTGATATAGAATTTTGAGCACCTCCTCCATGCCAGACACTGTGTTATCCTGAAATAAACAAATTTTGACATAAAGTGGACTAAGCTCACTTTAAGCTTAGAGAAACAGAGAACTCAGTACTAATAAGAATGAAAAGTAGGAGAAGGGACCAGGGATATAGCTAAGCAGCACAGCACCTGCCTGGCAAGTGCAAGGTTGTGAGTTCGATTCCTGGTGCCAAAAAAAAATAAAGGAAAAGAAGGAGAAATAGGTACCTACCTAAGGGCTTCCTTGTCTAGGAATAGCTCCTCACCAACTAATAGTTCATGAAATTTCATCAGTAGTAATGTTTTCCCTTGGATTATAAAGGTTAGAAGACTTCTATTAAAAGCAAATACAGGGCCGGTGAGATGGCTCAGCGGCGTAAGCGCCTGCCTTGCAAGCGCGAAGGCCCGAGTTCGACTCCCGGAACCCACATACAAAAAAGGGGCTGGTGATATCGCTCAGCAGCACAGGTGCCTGTTGGCGCGCGAGGTCCTGAGGTCGACCCCCTGGTACCCACAAAAAAAAAAAAAAAAAAGCAAATACACCCTGGGAAGAGAAATAAGTTAAAACTCTAGCAGCTTAAGCACCTCCTCTCATAGGACTTCAGTTTCCCCATCTGTAAAATAAGTCATTTTCACCAGATGATCTCTGTGATCTCTAGTTATGAAAATCTATGACTTATTGGGCCTATAGGCCAGCATTTGGTTATGGCTAGGTTTTCAAGGGTGCCTACAAACAGAGATCGAAGTCATAAGCAGCCTAATGTACTTAGAGTGATCAAACTCTTTCCTAACCCTGAAGCAATAAGGAAAGACCTAAGCATGTCTCCAAGCCTCATGGGCAAGTGACCCCCATAGAGCTGTTGGACAAACTTTGGCTAATAAAAATTAAACAAATAAATATAAAAAATGGTTCTATCTAGTATCCTGAGAGGCCAACTTGCTGTTAATGGAGATGTTTAAGCCCTAAAAGGATATTAACTTACAGAGTGTAAAGTCTCCAAACACAGCCCAGAGATTTAAAAGATGTACAGGTGCCAAAATCAAGGGCCAAATTACCAATCTGTTTTAAATGATGGCCTGCGAATGCTCAGTGTGACAAGGACAATGTATGACAAATAATATCTTCAATATAAAAATAAAGTTGCTTGAATTTATTAGAGGAAATATTCAGCCTCTCAGGAGTTCTTTTTTGCCCACTCCTCAAAGTGGTGATTTTTCAAAATTGACTCAAAGACACAGTTAATGCAAAATGACCTTTTGAGCATAAAATAAGCTATTTTTAACTAAAGTAGTTTCCTTGTCAGCTTTTGCCAAAACATTTGGGAACTTAGAAATCTCAAAGCATCAAAAATAGGTGCTTCCATGATATACTAAATGCTGCATTACTCAACATGTGTAAAAGCTTTAGACCAGAGTAAAGCCGGCTGCCTCTCTGTACACCTACAGTTTAAAACATTACACTAGCAGCTCTGCTGTATGACAGCAGAATGACTTCCTGTCAAGTAACCTCCATTCTCCAAGATGTCAGGAAATGGGTTTAAACACTGGTAATATCACTAATCAATTTGAGGGAGCACATGTTCCCAGTGTGCAATTGTGAAGTTTGGTTGCAATGTGTTAGCTGCTTGCTGGGCCATGTGATTCAGCATAATGACAGATGAAAGGAAAGGTCAGATTTACTAAGTGCTGAAGAGGTGTCATCAAGAGTTGCATATTACTTCAAGATGTCCTCTGCATCATAGGCATCTCAAATATAGGCGTCTATTTCTTTTGCAGAATGCTTTAGTTTCCCAATAACTTTTATAAAATTCCTAAATTGATTTCAACATATGAAAATAAACTTTTTCTTATTCCTGATGAAGACCAAATAGTCCTGGTTAATGGTCTTGCCTTTATAGGATCCTATCTTGGTCTTTAACATAAGTGCATGTATGCATACAATTTCAAGCTTTGCCAAGTACATTTTTATAAATTTAAAATAGCCAGATTTCTCTCACAAGTTCTTCCTGCTGTCTTCAATGTCTTGAGGTAGTATTGTGCCTTAGCAAATACAATGCCTTATGCATCCTTCCCAAAACAGTACTACTCAGTTTTACACTATGGAGAGTGTGAGCAAATACAACAGTTTCTTTACTTCTTAAACAGGAAAGGATCTCAGGGATCCTCTCCCAGAGGCCATGTATATTACAGATTCATTATATCAATTCATCATTTTTGTCATTATTTTTGAGCACTTATTTTATGTTAAGCATTGTACTAAAGAGTTACAATATTTAGTATAGTCAGACAGACACGATCCTTGGTCTCTTGGAGGTATTTGTTTTGATTTGATTGTATTTATTTGTTTATTTGCTTGTTTGCTAGTTTTCAGTTTTTATTTTTTATTGGTACATGTTTCAGTACATAATGATTGCATTCCTTGTGGGGAGCTGGTACACACACATAACACATCTCAATTCTTTTATCATCCCTCTCCCCTCCCCTCCATCTCACTCCATCCATCTCTCGATCCTCTTCCCATTTGAAAAAGATCTATCTTCCCCCTATCTGTTGCTTATTTTGCTCTTTATTTATATTTTGGGTTTCTCATATAAGACACACCATGTAATATTTAAGCTTGTGTGTCTGATACTTAAACATTAACTAAATAATTATATAAATGCATATATAACCCATAAGTTAGATATTCAAAATAATGAAATTATTATTCAATGGATGTATAGTCATTAACTGGGATGAGTAAATAGACATATGAAGGTAAAGTGACTTTCTAAGGTTCCACAATAAGTCTCTTATGAACACTGTTTACCTGGCTCCCAGTCCAGTGCTTTTTATAACACAGTACATTTCAGCATGCTTCCCCTGGATAAACAGATGATCTGATATTCTATTTCTGAGCTGGTCTTATAATAGCTTCTCTACAACAGGGTTTTCCAAGTTTTTTTTTTTTTTTACCTTCTATTGCCTATATAAAATGTTTGCTTTTTGTTATAGTATAACTGAGGGAAGAGCACATTTTATGTTTTTTTGCATGTAACCTAAGGACATTATCTAGAGGTAAGAATAATGATGGAGGTCTCCTAAACTTTTGTGAATAACACACAAGACTATACCACTGAAAGATGACAACACTCTACACTTGGACTTTCATAATCCCTCCTCCCTCCTCTCAAATGAAAGAGGTGTTCTGGTGATAGGTGAATTGAAGTGAATTTGTAAATGATTTTCTAGAATCACTACCAGCTTTTATCTTAAGTTCTGGCTTAAAATGACGAGCCAGGGAACACAGAAGTCAGAGTAAACCTGGTACAAAGGAATAGTCAACTATGGTAGAGAAGAATGATTAGTGGCCTCAAGAATAAAGCCAGGGTCCTCTGCAGCACTTATTTATGAATGTGTTCTACAATCCTTTAATGAGGAGAAATACAAGCGCACATGACATCACCCAAAACAATCCAATGACCACATCCACTGATAACACATCACGCATTCAAAATATAAGTATAGAATTTGCTAGCATCATATGGAGATTCCAATTTCTCCACATAGTCACCAAAACTTGTTATTTTCCATTTTTAAAATTGTTATTATGGCCATTCTAGTGAGTGCAATGTGGCACTTCATTTGGCATTTTGCTTTGCATTTCCCTAATAACTAATATTTAGCATCTTCTCATACACTTGTTTTTGTTTTGTTTGTTTTTATGGTTTTTTTGTTTGTTTGTTTCCTTCTAGTAGACCAAACTTAAAATTGCAGCTACATTTGTGACTTCGAGATTCAAATTTTTTAAACAATTTTTTAAAAATTTGTCCTTTACATTAACAGTAATTTTTCCCCCTTAGCCAAACTAGTGAAGTCATATATTTCATCACTGCCCTCAGTCTCGTAACATTCTTTTGTGTAAGGCCAGAAAGGGACTTACCAAATGGAGAGAAAAAGCTGAAAGTAGTCAAGAGCCCAGAGATCCAAAAAAAAAGTCAAATGGCAGATTTGGTAGGAAAGAAGAGTAGGAATGGGGAAAAATATGGTATGTATGAGCTAAGAAAAATATTGAATATTAGAGATATTCCAGTCCCTATCATTTTGGATTCTGCATAGTTTTACAGAGTTATAATCAGTATATAATAAACATACATTTAAGCTATGTAAGCTAATAAATTTTAAAATGTGTACATGTATAACTGAGAAATCATCACCACAGTCAAGACAATGAACATATCCATCACCACCAAAAGTTTCTTTCTGAATCTTTTCAATCCTTCCTGCTTGTCACTAGGATACCAGTGATGTGATTTTTACTGTTATAGATCATTTTACATTTTATAAAATTTTGTAATTTTCAAGGTACTATATATAAATAATAAATGTATCCTCATAAGTTTTTTTCATTTATTTTGAACCCATATTTTTAGGTACACCCAAATTTAGGATTATGTTTTATGGTGAACTGATTTTTTTCATTCTGATGTAATATTCCTATTTATGCTGGGTAATTATCTTTGTTCTGAAGTCTACTTTGATATTAATATAACCTATCTAGCATTGATACTAGTAAAACCTATAGAGTTTGCAGAGTGTAACTTTTTCCATCCTTTTACTTTTGTATTGTGGTTAAAAAAAATAGTAGGAGGGAAGAAAAGATGGTGGACTGTTGGGAAGCAGACAGCTAACCTCTCTGAGTGTCACCATCCAGACACTGGGATATAGCAGCTTGGGGAGGACAAGAAAGAGGGAAGTGGTTCCCCTGGACCCAGGAAGGATCTGAAGTGCAGTTCAGGGCACACGGAGAGAGTGAAGAGAGAAACTTCAACAAAGAAGAAGGAGGTGACCGCCGGCACCTTCTCCCTGGGTCAAGACTCAGGCATGACACAAAAGGCTCAAACCTGTGGACACGGTGACTGCCAGCACCCCCAGGGGCCTCTGTGGAGGGACACGGGGCATGGCGGTGCAGAGAAGCAGCGGCTGGGGAGGACTGCACTGGTGAGTGCTGAAGTCCAGCCATCCTGCATGTGAGAGAAATTGGCTAGGTAATGGGTGCCATTGTGGGGGGATGAACTTGGAACTCAGGGCAGCCGCTGCTCCATCCATGGCTTTAGCAGGGCTCAGGCAATGGAATGTGCACTGACGGTGGCAGGCTGAATGAATCTGGTCTCTGCCAGAGAGTGCTGAGATTATTCACTAACCCGCCGAAAAGCTGCTGCTGGCTTGTTGGGACAGATCTGCACTGAAAGGGACTCTGTCTCCACATGGTGTCTACAGCAAGAGACAACACTGGAAGTGAACTTAATTTTTCCTCTCATGCTTTTTTTTTTTGTCTTTGCTTTTGTTTGTCTGTTTCTTTCCTTCATTGTTTGATCTTGTTTTTATCTGACTGTAAACAGAGCTTCTAACCCCTTTGTGATTGTGCTTCTGATCTGTTCTTCCTTGTATCCCTTCCTTCTCTTTTTCCCACCAGTCTTCTACACCAGTTTCCCAATGTTAGCGGGATCCCTCTTGGTCCTTGGGCCTTACATGTAATTCCTCCCTCTTCTTCCAATTTTCTACCTCCTCATTAACTCATTTCAAATTTAAACTCCTTAGAGAAAAATTGACATATTAAGGACTTGTATATTGCATATAAATTTCTGGTTTGTTTTAGATTTTGTTATATAACCAAAAATCTAGTTTATACGGTTAAAAGTGGCAAATAACTGGTTAGCTCAGTTTGTCATTTTCTAGGCTGTGTTTGATGCTTTTGGTAGCACTATAGCCAAAAGTGACATAATTGTTCTAAACAGCTTTTCTTCCTGGTAGTCTATGACTGAGATTGACTAAGGGTCACACAAAATACTGTGGAACAGTACCAAAGAACCAAGGGCTGGGCCAAACAGGCAGCAACTTCTCATGTCCAACAAATTGAAGAGGTAGGATCTTGCAGCAGGCTCAAAACTCAAAAATAAGTAACATCTGGAAGATACCTCAGAGAAGTAGTCATCTCCAAAGGTTTTAAATACTAGCAATAAAGCAACTTGCCATAGACAATTTACAAACATCACCCCAGGAATTAAACTAAAGAAAGAAAAGAAAATGAGATGACACTTAAACAAGACGCAACCCCACACATCCAGTTCAACAAAGGCAAACCCAGGGGGCAATGAGGTGTGACAATCCTAAAGCCACCCACCTAGCATCTCTGAAGTGGTAACAACAAAGCAAAGGAATGAGGCTCTGGAAAAAAATTAAATCAGAAATAATTTCACAGATAACTGCAGAGATAATGTCCACAATGAAGACAATGCTTAAGGACACTAGAGCAGGTACAGACAAAAAAAAAAAATAGATGAGCTTAAGAAAATGATGGAAGCCATGAATACTCAGCATAGGAAAGAAATGGAATCTATAAGGCAGATTCAAGCAGATATCCAGGAGAACAAAAATTCTATTGAAAGTATTTGTTGCAGATTAAGCCAATGTGAGGACAGGATCTCAGATATAGAAGACTGGCTTGTGATTAGTGATCATAAAAAGAAAGAATTCTTAATAATAGCAAGGGACAATGAAAAATCAATACAGCAGCTGCTGGACGAGGCAAAGAAAAATAACTTAAGCAGGAGATAGCACAAATGACATCAGAACACTGTTCACAGGCATTATAACAGAGAATTTCCCTGGTAGAGAAAAAGAATTTGATCTTCCTATAAATGATGCTTTTGAACTCCAATTAGCCATGATCACAAAAAAACCTTCAGTCAGACATATCATACTCAAGATTCCAGAAATTCAACACAAGAGTAGAATCTTAAAAGAGATTAGGGAAAAGAGACAAATCACCTATAAAGGAAAGCCCATCAGAATCACAGCAGACTTTTCAGTACAAACACTCAAGTCAAGAAGAGCTTGGAATGACATATTTCAAGTTCTAAAGGAAAATAACTTTCAACATAGATTGAAATCCCCCACAAAACTATCTTTCAAAACTAATGGAGAAATAAAATGCTTTCGTGACAAAGAACATCTGAGAAAAGTTATGACCACCAAACCAGCATGGCAAAATGTTTTCAAGGACATTCTAGAAAGAGATAACAAGGACTACAATTCCAGGAACCACAACAGAAGGAATCCACCAGGCAGGGCAAACAATTAAACAGAGGAAGGAAAAAAAAAAAAAGAGGGGGAGACAACAACAGGAAAATAACGTGACAAGTATAAGTCAATACATATCAGTTTTAACCATCAATGTTAATGGTCTCGGTGCATCAATCAAAAGGCACAGACTGGCAAAATGGATCAAGAAGCAAAATCCAACAATATGCTGCATACAAGAAACACATTTAATTCAGAAAGAAATTCATAGACTGAAAGTCAAAGGATGGAAAACAATACTCCATGCAACAGGAACCCAGAAAAAAGCAGGGGTAGCTATTCTTTTTGCAGACAAAGTGAATTTCAAGCCAAGAATGATTTACAGAGAAAAAGAAGGTCACTAAATCCTTGTACAGGGAACAATGAAAGAGGAAGAAATAACAATCATAAATATATACGCAAAAAAAACTACCACTGCACCCAAATATATAAAACATATTATAGGACATGAAAAATCAAATCAGCACTAATACAATTGTATTGGGGGATCTAAATTCTCCACAGTCACAAAAAGACAGATCAACTAAACAAAAAATAAACAATCAAATATTAGAACTGAACCAAACTTTAGAACAAATGGACGTAGTAGATGTCTGCAGAGTGTTCCACCCCACAACATCAGAATACACATTCTTCTCAGCTGCACATGGGATGTTCTCCAAAATAGGCCACATACTAGCTCATAAAACCTCCTTAAGTAAGTGCAAAGGAATTGAAATTACCCCATGCATATTATCAGACCATAGTGCAATGAAATTGGAAATCAATGGCAAAAGAAACCACAAAACTCCCTAAACACATGGAAATTAAACAGCACCCTCCTGAACAACCAATGGGTCACAGATGAAATTAAAGAAGAAATTAGACACTTCCTACAACTGAATGATAATGACAGTACAACATACCAGAACCTATGGGATACAATGAAAGCAGTTTTAAGAGGGAAATTTATAGCATTAAACACCTATATCAGGAAAACAGAGCAAGCACAAAAAAACAACTTAACATTGAAACTTCTAGAAAAAGAAGAGCACACTAAGCCAAAAGCTCATACAAGGGAGGAAATTATAGCGATCAGACCAGAAATTAATGCACTGAAAACTAAAAAAAAAAAAAAAAATACAAAGAATCAATGAATCAAAGAGTTGGTTCTTTGAAAGAATAAATAAAATTGGCAAGCCCATATCCAACCTTATTAAAAAAAGAAAAGAAAAGACTCAATTCCATGCAATTCAGAATGAAAAGGGTTATCACAATGGACCCTGCAGAAATCCAGAAGATCATCTATACCTATTTTGAAAATTGGTATTCTAATAAGATGGAAAATGCAGAAGAAATGGACAGATTCCTAGATACATATGAGTTACCAAAGCCGAATCTAGAAGACATAAAAATCCTAAATAAACCAATATCAACCAATGAAATTGAAGATGTAATTAAAAACCTCCCAACAAAGAAAAGCCCAGGCCCTGATGGGTTCACTGCCGAATTTTACAAGAAATTTAGAGAAGACCTAACACCAATACTTCTCAAAATTTTTAATGAAATTGAAAGGGAAGCAACACTCCCAGATTCATTCCTGGAAGCAAGCATTACCCTGATACCAATACCAGAGAAGGACACAACTAAGAAAGAGAAGTACAGGCCAATCTCCCTAAAGAACATATATGCAAAAATCCTCAAGAAGATACTGGCAAACAGAATCCATCAAATAATCAAGAAGATTACACACTATGACCAAGTTGGATGCATCCCAGGGATGCAGAGATGGTTCAATATATGTAAATCAATAAATGTAATACACCATCTTAACAGAACCAAAGACAAAAATCATATGATCATCTCAATAGATGCAGTAAAAGCTTTTGGCAAAGTCTAGCACCCATTCATGATAAAAACCCTACAGAAAATTGGAATAGAGGGTCTTCATCTCAATCTGATAAAAGCTATCTATGACAAACCAACAGCCAATATCATACTAAATGGACAAAAACTGAAAGATCACTCTCTAAAATAAGGAACAAGACAAGGATGTCCACTATCCCCACTCTTATTCAAAATAGTCCTGGAAATTTTGGCCAGAGCAATTAAACAAGAGCAAGAAATAAAAGGAATAATGATTGGAAAGGAAGAAGTTAAATTATCATTATTTGTAGATGACATGATACTCTACATAGAAGACCCCATAAACTCCACTAAGAAATTGCTAGATTTAATAAGCAAATTCAGTAGTGTAGCTGGATATAAAGTCAACACTCAAAAATCAATAGCCTTTCAGTACACAAATAAACCTACAGAAAGAGAAATT
Organism: Erethizon dorsatum; assembly: GCA_028451465.1. Classification (NCBI taxonomy): domain Eukaryota; kingdom Metazoa; phylum Chordata; class Mammalia; order Rodentia; family Erethizontidae; genus Erethizon; species Erethizon dorsatum. The sequence continues at coordinate 118,418,347 of CM051822.1, read as the reverse complement.
AAGGAAACAACACCCTTCACAATAACATCCAAAAATATGAAATACCTAGGAATCTCGCAAAGGATGTAAAAGACCTCTACACTGAAAACTACAGTACTCTGAAAAAGGAGATTGAAAAGGATATCAGAAAATGGAAAGATATCCCTTGCTCCTGGATAGGAAGAACCAATATAGTGAAAATGGCCATACTTCCAAAATTCTTATACAGATTTAATGCAATTCCCATCAAAATTCCAACAGCATATCTCACAGAATTAGAGAAAACAATCCTAAAATTCATTTGGAACCAGAAGAGACCTAGAATAGCAAAGGCAATTCTGGGCAACAAAAGCAAGGCAGGGGGCATCACAATCCCTGACTTGAAATTATACTATAAAGCTACTGTGATAAAAACAGCATGGCATTGGCAAAAAAACAGACCCGAAGATCAATGGAACAGATTAGAAGATGCTGAAACAATTCCAGACATACTAAGGCACCTTATCTTTGACAAAGGTGCCAAACACATTCACTGGAAGAAAGATAGCCTCTTTAATAAATGGTGCTGGAAAAACTGAGTCTGCACATGCCAAAGATTAAAACTAGACCCATATCTTTCACCATGCACTAAACTAAATTCAAAATGGATCAGAGATCTAAATATTAAAACAGAAACATTAAATCTGCTGGGAGGTAGGATAGGTAAAACTCTTGAAGACATTGGGGTAGGCAAAGACTTTATGAATAAAACACCAATTGCACAGGAACTATCACAAAGAATCAACAACTGAGATCTCATCTTATTAAAAAGCTTTTGCACAGCAAGAGAAACCACCAACAGAGTGAAGAGACCACCCACAACGTGGGAAAAAATGTTTGCCAGCTGTTCCTCAGACAAAGGATTACTATTTTTTTCTTTTTGTGGTACCGGTGGTCAAACTCAGGACCTCGCATGCCAGCAGGCGTCTGTGCCACTGAGCCATATCACCGGCCCTTTTTTCATATGTGGGTACTGGGAGTCGAACTCAGGACCTCGTGCTTGCCAGGCAGGCGCTTATGCCACTGAGCTATCTCACCTGCCCAAAGGATTACTGTTGAGAATATACAAAGAACTAAAAAAAATCTGACCATTAAAATTTAAAGACCCAATCTAAAAATGGGCATCTGAGATGAATACACACTTCTCAGATGAAGAAATACAAATGGCAAATAAATATATGAAAAAATGTGCAACATCACTAGTCATTCAAGACATGCAAATTAAAACAACACTGAGATTCCACCTCACCCAAGAAAGAATGGCTATTATCAAGAAATCAACTAATAACAAATGCTGGATGGGCTGTGGTGAAAAAGGAACACTTCTCCACTGCTGGTGGGAGTGTAGACTGGTGCAGGAACTGTGGAAATCAGTGTGGAGATTCCTCAAAAAACTATGATTGGAGATCCCATTTGACCCAGCTATTCCCTTTCTGGGTATCTTCCCAGAAGAAATGAAAACATCGTACCACAGCAATATACGTGCACCCATGTTTATAGCAGCACAATTTGTAATAGCCAGATCTTGAAAACAACCCAAATGCCCATCAACCGAGGAATGGATAAAAAAATGTGGTATTTTTAAACAATGGAGTACTATTCAGCCATAAAGAATGATAAACTGTAGACTTTATAGGTAAATGGATGAGAAAATACTCAAGAAAATACTCATAAGTGAAATAAACCGGACGCACATGTGTAAACATCGTATTATCTCCCTAGTGTGAGGAACTGAAAGAGTAAATAAGACCCAAAATGTACAATAGATAAGGTAAAACAAGAAGAAACTGGTCAAAAGGAAAGACAAACTGGGATTGGTCATGGGGAAAAGAAAAAATTATATATATACATATATATATATACATATATATATATATGATAGTTAATATAGATACACTACTAATTTTGCCTAGTTCATTGAAAAGAAAAGTTTGTGCTAATGATGTTTGGACAATTGAATGCTGATATCTTGCACTCTGAGTAACTAATTTAAAGATAACAATACATAATGTATTAACCATTGCTACCCTCCTATTATGTTATTTTGAAATTTTGTTCTATTTTTTCTCTTTAAAATAAAAAAATAGTACACAAAATTAACATTTCCATTCCTTTCCTTTATTTGTGGTCATCAAAGTTTCCTTTTGTTACTGTTTCCTTTCTCTCTGATGAAACTCCATTAGAAATTCTTTTAGAAAATGTCTCATAGCAATGAATTATGTTCATTTGTCTGAGAATATTTTTTTCACCTTCATTCTGGAGTACATTTTCAGCTGATATAGAATTTTCAGTTGGCAGTTATTTTCTTCCATCACTTTAAAAATTTTTCACTTCCTTCTGGCCACCATGGCATCTGATGAGAAATCTGAAGTTATTTGAACTGTAGTTCTCCTATACAAATACATCATTTTTTGTAAGCTGGTTTCAATTTTTTTCATTGCTTTAAGTTTTTAGCAAAATAATTATGATGTATATGGTTACATTTCTTCCAGTTTATACTGCTTGGAGTACTTTGGGCTTTATGAGTTTGCAGGTTTATATTTTTGGCAAATTTGATGTAGTTCAGAGGCTATTTCTTAGAATATGTGTCTGTGTCTGTGAAGTTCCTCTGGAACTTCAGTGACACAATTATTAAGCCTTTTGATACTGACACTGAAAATCTGTTAAATTATTTTCAATATTTTTTTCTCATTTAAATTGGGTAATTTCTCTTTATTTAGCTTTACATTCACTGAAACTTTTATTTGTTATCCCTACTCTGCTACTAAACTTTCACAGTGTATTTCAGTTACTGTATTTATCAGTTCTAAAAATTTCCCTTTGTTTCTACTTTATATTTTCCACTTATTTCCTGAGACAATGTGTATTTCTATTTGTTTTAAGTGTGTTCAGCTTTACTTATTGTGGTGTTATTATAAGAACTAACTCAGCCTTATCAAATAATTCCAACATCTGTATCACCTTGTCTTCGTAATTGTTTCTTCAATGCAAGTTAAGATGATTTTCTTAGCTCAAAAAGAATATTCTTAGTTCTTTATGCCATGTAATTTTGTATGATATCCTAGACATTTTGTATAGTATGAAGACTCTGGATCTTGTTCAGTCTTATGGAGGATATTGATATTTTTGTTTTAGCAGGCAATCTACCCAGATGGGTTTAGACCATAAGTTTAAACCAGCTCTCCTGTAATTGTGGTTTCAATGACAGTTCGGCTTGCAAATCATTTGTAGTGCTATTTTAATATGTTCTATGTTTGTGACTCCTGATCAGTGATACTGGATCAATGAACACTCAGATCAGCATTGGGTCAGTGCTCTATGTCTTAGTTGGATTTTCAACTTTTTTTATGTGATATTTAGTATCAGATCCACGCATGTCTAAATAGAATGAGAAGATGAGAATTATGTGCAAATACTCATCCGGTGTCACCTGAAAGCTAGTAAATGGTCAATTTGAATGCCAAAGGAAGAAACTTAAATATATTTAATAAGAAAGAAGTCATTCATAATAGACAGGAAAGCTTAGACAGATGATTATTCCCTCAGTTTCCAAAGTCTTAAGAGAAAATAGTGACTTCTGAGATGCTCTTCAATTACAAGGATTAAACTCTGAACTGGTATAGTTAAGTGTCCTGATCACATGTATTAAGGTGACCAGCAACTGATGGACCATTTTCCTTAAATTATACTTTTTTTAGCCCTCAGTATCAAATACTTAGACCAGTATGTTGAGAATAAAACTACATTAATACAAAAGAAAAGGGATACATATGAACACTGAAACCAAACTGACAAAAACTGGCTTTCAAATGTGAAATTTTTTCTATATGGGATCCCGGGCAATATTCCCCCTTTTTCTACTCCAATAATAATCCCATATACTCCTATGCAATATCTTCTGAGAATTTAAAATTTATACTAGGTCCTAAAGGAGTGAAAATTTCCAAAATTCCTCATCTCAAAGACTATATAAATACTCATATTTACATACTACATAATAGTCTTCTTTGTGAGTGAAACAAAGCCTTCATATTCAGAGGGAATAAGAAAATGTTACACATAATATGAAATAATTTAAATGGAACTTGAAAAATGCTAGGGCTTTCAGTAGACTAAAATGGAGGTAGGGTGGGAGAAAATTCTAAATAGATGAAAGTTTGGAAAGGGAACAATAAGATGACTTGTAAGGACCAGAAAACAACCAGATTCATCCTATTTGTATTATTTAAAGGGAAATACTGAAAGACAAAGCAGGGAAAGCCATGAAAATCCTCAAATTCACTGATTAACAGTTCATAGTTAAGTCAGTAAGCTTATCTCTAAAGTAAATGTGACATATTGGCAATAAAAGAGGAATAGCCCAGCATGTTTTAGAGATATGTATAAAAAGCCAAGAGTTCAGGGCCGGTGAGATGGCTCAGCAGTGTACACGCCTGCCTGGCAAGCGCGAGGGCCCTAGTTCAACTCCCAGATCCCACATACAAAAAAAGGAGCTGGTGATATCGCTCAGCGGCAGGGGTGCCTGCTGGCACACGAGGTCCTGAGGTTGACCCCTGGTACCCACCAAAAAAAAAAAAAAAAAAAAAAAGCCAAGAGTTCAAGTATGGCAAACTATTACTGAATTTTGTTCCTGGGATTCCTACTACCTTGTTAAGTCTGAGACAAATCATAACATTCACAAATCATTCATGAATCAATCTAAGGTTTTAGTTTTAGTTTGAATATCTGTGTCAATCACACCACATATATCTTGCTGACGTACAAGCACAATAATATTAATAACCACTTGCCACAATACAAATATGACACTTTGAAGGTGTTTTTCCAGAGATGCTGATAAATATTTGGAGCATGTCAATAAGAAAGTGAGAGATACCTACTGTTTCTGGCTATCAGCAGACAAATATTTGTACATGGGACAAATTGTTTAGTATATGTCTTCAACCTATGTCATTACTTTTTTTTTTTTTTTGTGGGTGCCGGGGGTTGACCTCAGGACCTCGTGTGCCAGCAGGCGCCCGTGCCACTGAGCGATATCACCAGCCCTTTTTTTCGTATGTGGGTTCCGGGAGTCAAACTCGGGCCCTTGCACTTGCCAGGCAGGCGCTTACACCACTGAGCCATCTCACCGGCCCATTACTTCTTGATTTTGTAATGTTTAAAAAAATATGTCACACTATTTTCTAAGCTGACTTAAGTATTGCATTTCTATCTGCAGTGTATGAGATTTCCAGTTACTTTGCATCCTTGTCAACACTTTTGATTACTTTTTAAACTTTTAAAATATATACTAGGGGTCTGGTGAGATGGCTCAGCAGCATAAGCGCCTGCCTGGCAAGCGCGAGGTCCTGAGTTCTACTCCTGGTACCCACATAAAAAAATAATAAATAAATAAATAAAATATATACGAAGTGGTACATCATTGTTTTCATTTGCATATTTGTAATGACTACTGATGTTGACTTATTATATGCTTATTTATCATCTGCATATTACTTTTGGTAAAGTATCTATCCACACTGGAGATTTTAAATTAGAAATAATACCTTTATTCATTTAAAAGGAATACAGATTTGTTATTATATATAAAATTATATATTATATTATATGTATTTATATTATTATGTATTATTATGTGTATATTATTATATATATTATACATAATACATTATATATATATATAATAAAATCCATACTTTATCATTTCCTAACATGCCTTTTGAAACTTCAGTACTGTGATAAGTATAATATAATGCACCATTCCCCAGGGTATCTGTGCCCTCATCCTCAGAAAGCTGTGAATATTTCACATTACGTGGAAAAGAGGACTTTAATTGTAGATGGAATTAAGATTATAAACAAGTTGATCATAAGATAGGGAGGTTATTTTGGATTGTCCAGGTTGACCAATGTAATCACAAGAATCCTTGAAAGAGAAAGACCAAGGCAAAAGAGCAAATCATAGAGATTGCATGTTTTGTGAGAAGTAGCCATCAACAGCTAGTTTTCAAGATGAAGGAAGGTGTTCATGAGATGTGGACAGCTTCTAGAAGCTGGAAAAAGCAAGGAAATGGATTGTTCCATATAGCTTCCAGAAAGGACTGAAGCCCTCCCATCATCTTGATTTTGGCTCAATGAAAACAATTTCATAAATCTTACTTTTATTAATGTATGATAATAAGTTTGTTTAAGACACTGAGATTATAGTAATTTGTTATAACAGCAATATACAACCAATACATGTATCAAGACACTTCTACATCAATGTGTTCATTTACTATATATATTTTTATATGCTACTGCAGGTGCACACTGTTCTTTTCTTAGTGGACATAAAGTTGTTTCACTTAGATTTTTACTGGAGGTAAATATTAGGTCAATATTTGTTTTTTTTGGTTTTTTTTTAGTGTTCATACTATAATAATACGTCTCCTTTTTATGGTTAAGGGTGATATTATTGGTCTTTAGGGTTTCTCAGTACACATATTGTTTTTGATGCTATTACTGTTGCTGATTTTATTACTATAGAAAAGGTAACATGATGTTTCTTTTCATTGGTTTTCTCAGGATTTCAATATCTGGATTGCCTTGGGATCATTAATGATACTGTGGGCCATACCTGGAGAACTGGGAACTGGGCCAAATATGCTGTGATCTTCCTGCCCACATTAATGAAGGTGATTGCATCCTGTATCAGAGGGCAAGACAAATAGCTAGCCATTCCCAGAGGACACTGCATGAAAGTAGACATTAACTAAAGAAGTCTCCATACTAGCAACAAAACTTGCAACTATAATAAACATACAAGCCTGAACACACACAAATAAACAAACAGAAAAATGAGAACATAAGGCAATAAAACACCTCCCAAAACTCCCAAATATCACAAAACTGATCCATGGGACATTGAAAGGGAGGAAACTAAAGTCACACAGCCAAATTTTTCAAAAGGATGACAGAGGAGATAACAAAACAGATGAGTAAGATACTTGGCAAGCTCACAAAAGATATAAGTAAACAATGAAGCAAATACAATTATCTATAAGTCTACAGAAGACACTAATAGAAAGCTAGCAGAGATCAACAAAAAAGCAAAACATAAATGACCAACACTAAAGAATTATAGTCCATGAAAAGGATCCAAATAGAACATCAGAAGATTAAAAATTCTATCAAAAGTATGGGTAGTAGAAATGACCACTGTGAGGACAAATTGTGAGAAGTGGAAGACAGAGCTGATGTTGGTAACCAATTAATGAGAGATACTTTCAAAAACTACAAAAGAACATGAAAAATGAATACATCTGCTTCTAGATGATAGAAAGAATATTAATCTAAGATTAATTGAAAATAGTGAAAAACCAAAAGACAGCACAAAAGGCACAGGAAACCTGTTTACTGAAACTATAGCAGAATTTTTTCCAAATAAGGAGAAATAATTTAAAATACAGGTAAGTGATGCATCAAGAATCCCAAATATCCATGATCAGAAAAGAACTTCTCCACGACATACCATAGTCAGGATCCCAGAAGTCCAATACAAGAACAGAATGCTAAAAGCAGTTCAAGAAAACCAATGAATCACTTATAATGGTAAACTCAGAATTACAGCATAATTGTCAACATAAACCTTAAAGGCCAGGAAAGCATGGAGTGAAATGTTTCAGGCCCTCCAAGAAAATTTCTAGCACAGCCTACTATATCCTGCAAAACTATCAAATTTATGGGAAAATAATTTATTTTCATCATAAAGAGCACCTATAGAAATTCATTGTCACCAAACCAGCACTATAAGATATTCTGAAACATATCCTATTAAGAGACTATGAAGCTAATAATGATAAAAAGTATCATAGAACGAATACACTAAGTGGGGTGACTGTTTAAGTACAAGGAAAAGATAGGGAATCAGCAAAAGGAAAATAAGGCAATGATCGGAATAAATTAATACCTATTAGTAATAACCCTCAATGTGAATGGTCTCAGTTTCTCAATCAAGATACACACTAGCAGAATGGACTAAGAAACAAAATACAACAGTATGCTGTAGACAAGAAATACATTTAACCCAAAAAGAAATTCATAGATTTCATTTCACTCCAGAAAGAATGGCTAATATCAAGGAATCAATCAATAACGAATGCTGGTGGGGCTGTGGGGAAAAAAAGAACATAGACTGGTAGAACCACTGTGGAAGTCAATGTGGAGATTCCTCAAAAAACTAAAACTAGAAGTTCCATTTGACCCACCTATTGCCCTTCTTGGTGTCTTCCCAAAAGAATTAAGAGCATCATACCACAGCAATATATGCACACCTATGTTTATAGCGGCGCACTTTGTAATAGCTAAATTTTGGAAACAGCCCAAATGACCATCAACTGGAGAATAGACAAAGAAGATGTGGTTTCTTTACACAATGGAATACTACTCTGTCATAAAGGATAAACTGGAAACACTTCTAGCAAAATGAGACCATACTCTTAATTGAAATAATTTTGACATGCATACATGTTTAAATACCACATTGTTTTTCTGGTGTGAGAAACAGAAATTGTAAATAAGCACCAAAATGTATAATAGACATTGGAAAATGGGAAGAAAATGTTCAAATGGGAATGGGAACTAGGGAGTGGGGGAGGAGAAAGAAAAGAAGGAACAAGAGAAAAAGAGAATAGAAGGGAGAAAATGGAAACAAAGCTTTTGTAAATAAGGAGAAGAGGAGTTGAGGGGAGGGAAGGGGAATGGGAAAAAGAGCAGCAAGATATATCACGTACAGGTACAAATTCCCTGTGATGAATGTTATAATTATGTATATGTAAGATGTACCAATAAAATAAAAATAGAAACTCATAGACTAAAAATCAAGGGATTGAAAACAACATTCCATACAACAGGGACCTGAAAAAAAGCAGGTTGGGCTACCCTACATTTAGACAGAGTAGACTTTAATCTACAACTGGTCAAAAGAGCCAAAAGGTTACTACATATTGGTTAAAGGAACAATAAAACAGGAAGAAATAACAATTATTAAAAATATTGGGCCGGTGAGATGGCTCAGCGGCGTAAGCGCCTGCCTTGCAAGCGCGAGGGCCCGAGTTCGACTCCCAGAACCCACATACGAAAAAGGGGCCGGTGATATCGCTCAGTGGCACGGGTGCCTGTTGGCCCGCGAGGTCCTGAGGTCGTCCCCCTGGTACCCACAAAAAAAAAAAAAAAAAAAAATATTCACCATACAATGACACACCTGATTTCACAAAGCAAATACTACTGCATATAAAAGACCAGATAAACATAAACATAATTGTAGTGTGAGAGGTCAATACCCCACTATCACAAATAGACAGATGACCCAGACCAAAAAAGTATCAGAGCTGAATAAAACCTTTGAACAAATGAATTTAATAGATATCTACAGATTTCTACCTAACAACAGAATGTACACGCTTCTAAGCAGTACATGGAACATTTTCCAAAATAAACCACATCTTAGCCAGTAAAGCAAGCTAAAGTAAGTGTAAAAGAATTGAAATTTTATCATGCCTCTTATCAGATCATACTGCAATAAAATTAAAAATCAATAACAAAAAACCAGAAATTGTGAAATGTGTGCAAATTTAAGCAAAATACTCTTAAATAAAAAATGGTGGGCCGGTGAGATGGCTCAGCGGCTTAAGCGCCTGCCCGGCAAGCGTGAGGGCCCGAGTTCGACTCCCGGAACCCACATACGAAAAAGGGGCCGGTGATATCGTTCAGCAGCACAGGCACCTGCTGGCGCACAAGGTCCTGAGGTCGACCCCCCGGTACCCACAAAAAAAAATGGTTACAGGGGAAATCAAGGAAAAAATAATAGAGTATGTATAACTAAACAACAGTACTACTACTACTACTATATAAAAGAACTTATACGACATAAGGAAACCAACCCTGAGGAAAATTTTATCACTATGAATGCCCACATTGGGAAAAGTTTGAGCCCAAATAAATAACCTAATGGTACACCTGAAGGTCCAAGAAAAAAGGTAATAATCCAAACCCAAGTCTAGTACAATGAAGTAAATAATAAAGATCAGAGCAAAAATCAATGAAATTAAGAGAAAAAATACAAAGAATCAATGAATCAAAACTTTTGCAAACAAAAAAGACCAATACTTAGCCAATGTAACACTGCAAAAAGGAGAGCAAAGATCCAAATCAATGCAACTAGAAATGAAAAATGTGAAATCACAATGGATACTGCCAAAAACAAAAAGGATTATTAAAGACTTCTTTGCAAAACTGTATGTCAGTAAATTGGACAATACAGAACAAATGAATAGATTCCTAGATACATAAATTAACAAAACTGAACAAAGAAGATTGAAAAACTCTGAATGATCTAATAACAAGCAATGAGATTGACAGAGTAATTTAAAAACCTACCAACTAAGAAAAGCTCAGGGGATGGATTCACTTTTAAATCCTAGAAAAACCTTAGGGAAGATTGAATACCATTATTCTGCAAGCTTTATAATGAAGTTGAAAGGGAAAGAGTACTCCCAATGTCATTTCTGGAAGCTAGTATTAACCTGATTCCAAAACCAGATAAGATCTCAATCAAAAAGGAGAACTATAGACCAATCTTTTTAATGAATATAGATAGGATAATCCCCACCAGATACTGGCAAACAGAATTCAATAAATCATCAAAAAGATCATACATCATGACCAAGGAAGCTGCATGCCAGGGAGGCAAGGATGATTCAACACAGGCAAATCAACAAATGTGATATATCACATAAACAAAAGCAAAGACAAAAGTCATGTGATTATCTGAACGTATACAGAAAAGGCCTCTGACAAATTTCAACCTCCCTTTATGGTAATAAAAAAAAATTTAAGAAAATAGGAATAAAAGGACCTTATCTTGATCTGAACTGGATATTTAATTTGATCCACATATTCTCCTTTTAGGTAGCCTCCCAAAAGTGTCAAAGACATTGTGTTACAGTGATACATGCATACTCATGTTTATAGAAACCCTACTTATAACAGCTAAATCTTAGAAGTGGCCCATATGTTTATTAACAGATGAATGGATAAGAAAAATACACTATCTGTACATATGGAATACTATTTTGCCATAAAGAAGAATTACATTTGAGTTATTTGTAGAGGGAAAGGCCGTGTGGGATGCTGTAGGAGCTGGACCACTAAAGCCCTTTGGAGTTCACATCTCTTCACAACTTGCCATAGATGTTGGATATGGAATTACAGGATATAATATTTTCCCTGATAGGTTTCAGTCTTGCTTTTGTCCAATTTCTTTCCATCCCTCTATTTATCCTCATCCAAATGGAAATGCTTAGCCTGTACCATTGTATATTGTAAGTATTTAACTTCCTTTTTGATTTTTACAGAAACTCACAGCTAATGTTTTGCCTTGAGTCTCAGAGGAGTCCTTTGGCTTGGACTTCTCAGCACTGCTAAAATTGCCTAGGCTTGGGCAACTCTTACAGATGGACTAAATGAATTTTGCATAATAAGATAGACATTAATCATATAGGGAACAGATACAAAATGTAACGGTTTACATCTAAAATATCCCTCAAACACCTCATGTGTTTGGAAGGAGACTGGAATAAGGGAGTCATCACTGATGAGTCCAGTAGATAAATGTGCTGCTGGCCAGAGGAGGTGGGTCACTAGAGGTGTGACCTAGAAGTTTGCATTCTAATCTCCAGTTCCTCCTTTCTCTCTCTACTTTTGGCTGCCATGGAATACCCAGCTTTCCTCTGTTGTGCCTTCCATTGTACCGTTTCTGCCTTTAACTTAGCAACTTTGGACTGAATTCAGTGGAAACTCTGAGCTAAATAAACTTCTCCTCCTTTAAATTATGGGTCCCACATATTTTGTTATAGTGCTTGGAAAGTTACTAAAACAATATATTTACTATTTGTTGAATATAGGAACATTCCTATTCCATATTTTTGAATGAATCACATACAAATGAATTTTTAAAGTGTTCACCAAAATATCTATGTGTGTATGTTTATAGCAACTTCATTCACAATTCTCCCAAATAGAAATGACTCTAATACCTTTCAACAGATGACTGGAAAAACCAACTGAAACTTCCATATAATATACAATTATTTCGTGATCAAAATGAATAAACTATGATTCATGTGACAGCATGGCTAAATCACAAATGTAGGTTGTTAAGTGGAAGAAACCAGATCTAAAACTTTGCTTTGTATGTTTCCACTTATAGTAAATTCTGGAAAAATATCAAACTCAGAGATAACAAAAGAAATCTGTATTTTCCAAAGGTTAAGGATAGAGAAGGGATTAACTATAAATAAGCACCAAGATGGATGAGTAATGGAACTATTCTGTAGTGTGCTATGGTGGTAGATACATGACTCTATGTATTCATCAAAAAGCACAGAACTATCACAAAGAGTAAATTTTATTGTTTCCAAACTTTAAAAACAATCAATCAGGTTGTCAGAAGAAGATACAATGCAAACTGTGACAAATGAGTAAAACTGTACCATATATGTACATATATGTGCCTATGTATATATAAGCAAGAGTAAGTAATTTACAATGATATAGAAACAGATAAAGAAATATGTGTTTGTATATGTGTGTTAGTAGACATGTATACATTTCTTTAGCTTTACCCAGTGAAAACTTGGAAGCAGTGACCCTTCAATAGCAATGGGCACACCTAGAATCTAGTTAGTGGTCTCTAAATTCCAAGGAAGTCAAGGTATGGGAAATGCAGAAGAGCCTGGAGGATATGGTATTGCTAGAAAGATAGTGCCAAAAAAAAGAATGTCACATGTCAAAAGGATGTAGAAGTCAACCTGAAGAAACTCCCAATGACTGCAGTTAGAAAAATTTGAGAAAAAATAATAGTAGTATTGAATTGTAACCTAAATAAAATAAATATCCATCCCTAAGCTCATAGTAATATAAATTTTAAAATTGAGTAGATTAATAAATGACAAAGAAAGGAAACCTACTCCTTCTTACCAAAGAATTCCAAATTTTAAATGTATAAGAAATTAAAGAAATAAAAATGAACAGTAGAGCACTGCAGTGATATTGTTTCAGGCAAGATCAACCAATGACTGCTTAAAACACCAGAAAAAGTTCAGGATATTTGGCAATTTTCATACTCTCAAAGTATTCCTCCAAAGTATTAATTCATTACTGTGGTGATTTTAATGTGTGTCTAGAAATTCTTCCATATTCTCTCTTCCAAGGGGTGGAACTTTCTTCCCTTGCCTGTATGTATGAACTAATCTTAGTTACTTGCTTCAAATGAGTACAGAATAAGAGGAAAAATACCAACTTTCAGGTGGAAAAGACTGACAAACACCACAGCAACTAAAAGAACAAGATTAACATCACTAATACTAAGAAACATTGATATCATGTACTTTCTAAACTGACATGAAGAGAAAGGCACATTACCTCCTTGGTATTTTTTCCCCTAGATCCACAACTAATTTAAACATATGAAAACATCAGACAAACCCAAATTCAGAGTCTTTCTACAAAACACCTGACTACTACTTTTAAAAGTATCAAGATTATGAAAGAAAGAAAGACTAAGTAACCTTCACGTATTAGAAGAAATTAAGGAGATGTGACAACTAAATGCAATGTGGTATCTTGTATAGAATTCTAGGACACAAAAAGTACAGTGGTGGAAATAAAGAGAACTTTGAATAAAACCTGTGGCAGTTAGAGTGATTTGCTTTGATATCTGCCCAGGAGATCGGTGTAGCATACTTCTGGACATGTCTGGGTATGTCACTGAAGTATGGCCTTGTGGGTCTACATGTAGCACCTGTCCTTTCCTCTCTGGTACTGCTACCCTGCTCTGCTTTCTGGCCACCATGAATTAAGCAGCTTTGCTCCACCATGTCCTTCCCCCATGATGATCCTGCCTTGGTGCAAGCTGGCCATGTACTGAACCCCCTGAAAGCATGAGCTAAGGTGAACTTCTCCCTTGCTCCTGAATGCAATCACCTGAACTTGGCCTTTACTGTACCCATCCTATCAACATTATTGTCTTCTGAGCTCAAACAAGAATCACAAGAATCACCCATCAGGGTTTATTTACAACATTCTAAGGGTTCCCTAGTCCCCAAACCTAAACCTTTCCAAACTCCTCCCATAAACCAGTTATAGGCACAGCAAGAACCTCACTTCTGTGGTACCAACTTTCTGAATTAGCCAGCTTTCCCATTGCTAGACATAATAAACTAAATCCACAATTTAGAAATGGAGAGGCTTAATTTGGCTCGCCTTTCAAGGAGATTGAGTCCAGAGTTGGTTGGCTCCTAGGAGAAAACATCATGATAGAAGGGAATAATACACCAAAGCTCCTTAGTTCATGGCAGCTAGAAATAAGTGTAGGGGATCAGCACCAGAGAGAAAGAAGTGAGGGTCAAAACATAGAACCCAAAGCCACGTCCCCATGATCCACCTGGACACACCAAGAAATGTGTTCAATCAATCCCCCAGGAGGATCTCAAAGCCATGAAATTGATACTCCACCCTAATTGCTACACATTCCTTTATAAATGTGTACTCTATGCTCCATTCATTCAAATTCCTTTCTAACCCTTAAAGATACCTGAAGTTCCCATCATGAAAAAATCTCTTACAATAGTGTATAATAAAGATCTAAGAGGTAAAATTGGGATGTCCAAATTCATAGCCTTCTGGTTGCTAGCCATTTTATTGCCCACTATTCAGAATTATTTCACCTCCTACAGGTCATGCTCACATTCCCTCACATGTCTTGAGTAAGAAAGATGTCAACTATGTCCAGCATCTTTTAAAATGGTAGTATTTGCTTTTTCACAATCCACAAGATTAGGGTAATTCAGATTAGAATTGTATTATTAGTGTTGAGGTAAATAAATATGTTTCATATGCTGTGATAAAAGATGAAGTATAAAGCACTTGGGAAGAAATAACAGTTTTCCTGTTGAGGACTAAAGTATGCTGCTCTATCCATATCTACTTTAATGAGATTCAGTAAAACTTTCCTGTTTTCTTTGTTTAAATTTTATGTATAGTTAAACATTTCAATTTTAGAGAAATTAGTTTTAAATCATCCAAGCAAGTAAACAAGGAACAAAGTTAACTCATCTCTATAACACCAAATGAAAGACAACTACCTGTTATAAATTTTAAAGGAAAACAAATACGATTATTTGAATATTAAAACGATAACAAATTTTTTATAACAAGACAAGTTGTCTTTCTTTTTTTTCAGTTTTTATTATTTATTATTACATGTTTGTATTACATAATGATTACATTCCTTGTGGAGAGCTAGTACAGGCACATGACATGTCTTAATTTTTTTCAACCCATTTCCCTCTTGGTCTATATATCTATCAACAAATGAATGGATAAATAAAATGTGTTATTTGTACACAATCGAGTACTACTCTGCCATAAAGAAAGATAAACATGAGCCTTTTGCAGGAAAATGCATGCTCCTTAAGACTATAATATTAAGCAAAATAAATCAGACAGACACACAACGATAAATGCCACATGGTTTTCTTATATGAGAAACCTAAAATATAAATGAACTAAATAAAAGATAGATTTTATTCAAATGGGAAGGGGATCAAGTTGCCATTCTTATATTAAGAAGAAAGCCACTCAGATATCCATTTGTTCATACAATAATCCATTCAGTGATTCGCCTTTAAAATTTCTTATAGAAATACACATATACAATGAAAAAGGAATGGAATAAATAACAATAATAATAATAAACATCAAGATCATTAAAACAACAAGATGAACAAGACTTCTAACTATACAAGGTAAAGATATCCACAAATATTCTCTCCAAAAAAGCAGTGCTACTAGTTGGTACAAGTGACAGGTAAACCAGGACCTGAACCAATACAACCTTTAAATGAAAGTAACAGGAGAGCTGAATAAGCTTACCATACCTCCCTGGATTACAAGCATAAACAGAGTAGTCCAGAGGAAGCCAGACAGAAAGTGAACACAAACTTATGAACTGTCTGAACTTTGAATATGTTCTCTAGGTCATATACAAATAATCATATGGAGCACTGATCAATATAAGATGGGATTTTTGAGCATGATTTCCTCTCAAGTCACTAGAGACCACTAAACTATCCAAGCACGAATAGAAAAAGAAAATAAGAATAAAAGTAAGAACAACAAAACCTAAGCAGTGACAAGTATGTCCACTATCACCACTCCTATTCAATACAGTTCTGGAAACACTAGCCAGAGCAATTAGAAAAGAGCGAGAAATAAAGGGAATAAGGATAGGAAAAGAAGTTATATTACCATTATTCGCAGATGAAATAAGGATAAGAAAAGAAGTTATATTATCATTATTCACAGATGACATGATACTCTACATAGAAGACCCTAAAAGCTCCACCAAAAGACTTCTAGAATTAATAACCAAATTCAGGAGCATAGCTGGATACAAAGTCAACACTCAAAAATCAATGGCATTCCTGTACACAAACAACAAAATCACTGAGACAGAAATTAGGGAAACCACACCATTCACAATAGCATCCAAGAAGATGAAATACTTAGGAATCATTCTAACAAAGGAAGTAAAAGATCTATACTTTGAAAATTACAGTACTCTGGAAAAGAAGATTGAAGAGGGTATCAGAAAATGGTAAATGCTATAAACATGGGTGAGCATATATCACTGTGGTACAATGTTTTTAATTCTTCTGGGAAGATACCCAGAAAGGGAATAGCTGGGTTGAATGGGACTTCCAATCCTAGTTTTTTGAGGAATTTCCGCATTGACTTCCACAGTGGTTGCACCAGTCTACACTCCCATCAACAGTGGAGAATGTTCCCTTTTCCCCACAGCCCCTCCAGCATGTGTTACTGGTTGATTTCTTTTTTTTTTTTTTTTTTTTTTTGTGGGTACCGGGGGTCCACCTCAGGACCTCGGGCGCCAGGAGGCGCCCATGCCACTGAGCGATATTACCGGCCCTTTTTTCATATGTGGGTCCGGGAGTCGAACTCAGGCCCTCGCGCTTGCCAGGCAGGCGTTTACACCACTGAGCCATCTCACTGGCCCTGGTTGATTTCTTGATAACAGCCATTCTTTCTGGGGTGAGACAGAATCTTGGTGTTGTTTTAATTTGCATCTCTCGAGTGACCAGTGATGTTGAACATTTTTCATATATTTATTTGCTGTTTGTATTTCTTCATCTGAGAAGTGTGTATTCATCTCAGATGCCCATTTTTGGATTGGGTCTTTAAATTTCAGAGGTCTGGTTTTTTTTCAGTTCTTTATATATTCTCAATAGTAATCCTTTCTCTGAGGAACAGCTGGCAAACATTTTTTTCCCACGTTGTGGGTGGTGTCTTCACTCTGTTGGTGGTTTCTCTTGCTGTGCAAAAGCTTTTTAATAAGATGAGATCCCAGTTGTTGATTCTTTGAAGTACTTTCCATGTGGTTTGGTTTTTGTTCATGAACTCTCTGCCCACCCCTAAGTCTTCAAGATTTCTACCTACTTCTCTTCCAGTAGATTGACTGTTTCTGTTTTAATATTTAGATCTTTGATCCATTTTGACTTTGGTTTAGTGCATGGTGATAGACATGGGTCTAGTTTTAGTCTTTGGCATGTGGAAAGCCAGTTTTTCCAGCACCATTTATTAAAGAGGCTATCTTTCTTCCAGTGAACATGTTTGGCCCCTTTGTGAAGGATAAATTGGCTGAGTGTGTTTATAGTCATGTCTTCATCTTCTAATCTGTTCCATTGATCTTTGGGTCTGTTTTTTTTTGCCAGTACTATGCTGATTTTATCACACTAGTAGTAGAATTTCAAGTCAGGGATTGTAATGCCTCCTGCCTTGCCTTTGTTGTCCAGGATTGCCTTTGCTATTCTAGGTCTCCTCTAGTTCCAAGTGAATTTTAGGAATGTTTTCTCTAGATCTGTGAGGTATGCTACTGGTATTTGGATCCAGATTGCATTAAATCCATATAACAGTTTTGGGAGTATGGCCATTTTCACAATATTGGTTCTTCCTATCCCTGAGCAAGGGATATTTTTCCATTTTCTGATATCCTCTTCAATCTCCTTTTTCAGAGTACTGTAATTTTCAATGTATAGATCTTTTACTTCCTTTGTTAGATTGATTCCTAAGTATTTTATCCTTTTGGATGCTGTTGTGAAGGATGTGGTTTCCCTAATTTCTCTCTCGGTGAGTTTGTTCTTTGTGTACAGGAATGCTATTGATTTTTGAGTGTTGACTTTGTATCCAGCTATGCTCCTGAATTTGGTTATTAATTCTAGAAGTCTTTTGGTGGAGCTTTTAGGGTCTTCTATGTAGAGTATCATGTCATCTGCGAATAATGACAATGTAACTTCTTCCTCTCTTATCCCTATTCCTTTTATTTCTCTCTCTTAATTGCTCTGGCAAATATTTCCAGGACTATATTGAATAGAAGTAGTGATAGTGGATGTCTTTGTCTTGCTCCTGATTTTCAATTGAAAGCTTTCATTTTTGTCCATTTAGTATGATGTTGGGTGTTGGTTTGTCATAGATGGCTTTTATCAGGTTGAGGTAAAGACCATCTGTTCCGATTTTCTGTAGGTTTTTTATCATGGATGAGTGTTGGACTTTATCAAAAGCTTTTTCTGGGCTGGTGAGATGGCTCAGTGGCGTAAGCGCCTGCCTGGCAAGCACGAGGGCCCGAGTTCAACTCCCGGAACCCACATACGAAAAAAAGGGCCGGTGATATCGCTCAGCGGCACGGGCGCCTACTGGCGTGCAAGGTCCTGAGGCCGACCGCCGGTACCCACAAGAAAAAGTGAAAAATGTAAAACCTTCCCTGAGATAAAAAGTGTAAAGCAGGGCCGGTGAGATGGCTCAGCGGCATAAGCACCTGCCTTGCAAGCGCGAGGGCCCGAGTTCGACTCCTGGATTCCACATACGAAAAAGGGGCCGGTGATATCGCTCAGCGGCACGGGTGCCTGTTGGCGTGTGAGGTCCTGAGTTCGACCCCCCGGTACCCACAAAAAAAAAAAGTGTAAAGCAAAAAAATAAAAAATGGCAATTAAAAAAAAAAAAGCTTTGTCTGCATCTATTGAGATGATCATGTGATTTTGTCTTTGGCTCTGCTAATATGGTGTATTACATTTATTGATTTTCATATGTTGAACCATCCCTGCATTCCTGGGATGAATTCCATTTGTTCATGGTACATGATCTTCTTGATGATTTGCTGCATTCGGCTTGCTAGTATCTTACTGAGGAGTTTTGCATCAATATTCATTAGGGAGACTGGCCTGTAGTTTTCTTTTTTGGTTGGATCTTTCTCTAGTTTTGGTATCATAGTGATACTTGCCTCCAGGAATCAGTTAGGGAGAGTTACTTCCCTTTCAATTTCATTAAAGAGTTTGAGGAGTATTGGCGTTAAATCTTCTTTAAATTTCTTGTAGAATTCAGCCATGACTCCCTCAGGACCTGGGCTTTTTTTTTTTTTTTTTTTTTGGTAAGTATTTCATTACATTTTTAATCTCATTAACTGATATTGGGTTATTCAGAACTGTTATATCTTCTTGATTCAGCTTTGGTAATTCATATATTTTTAGGAATCTCCCCATTTCTTGTTTATTCCATCCTACAGAAGTAAAGATTTTCAAGCTATGTATTGATGATTTTCTGAATTTCTACAGGATCTGTAGTGATTTCACCCTTTTTATTCCTCATTGCATGAATTTGTGTTTTTTCTTCCTTTTTTTGATAAGGTTGGCTAGGGATTTATCAATTTTATTTATTTATTTATTCAAAGAAGCAACTATTTGATTCATTAATTCTTTGTATTATTTTCTTATTCTCCATTGTGTTAATTTCTGCTCTGATCTTTATAATTTCCTCCCTTGTATGGGTTTTGGGCTTGTCTTGCTCTTCTTTTTCTAGAAGCTTTAAGTGCAACATTAGGTTATATATTTGTGCTCCTCTGTTTTCCTGATGTGAGAATTCACTGCTATAAATGTCCCTCTTAGGGATGCTTTCATTGTGTCCCATAAGTTCTGGTATGTTTTATCTGCATTCTCATTTAATTGTGGATATTGTTTAGTTTCTTTTTTAATTTCTCTGTGACCCATTGGTTTCTCAGAGGGTGTTATTTAATTTCCACGTGTTTATGGAGTTTTTGCGGTTTCTTTTGTCATTAATTTCCAATTTCATTGCACTATGATCAGATAATATGCATGGGATAATTTCAATTCCTTTGCATTTACTTAAGCATGTTCTGTGGGCTTGTATATGGCCTATGTTAGAGAATGTCAAACGTGCAGCTGAGGAGAATGTGTATTCTGATGTTGTTGGGTGGAACATTCTGTAAACATCTACTAAGTCCCTTTTTTCACATGTTTGGTTCAGTTCTGATATTTCTTTGCTGATTTTTTGTCTAGTTGATCTATCTGTGATAATGGGGTATTAAGGTCTCTTTTTACAATTGTGTTATTATTTGATTTTTTATGTCTATTAATAATTGTCTTATATAGTTGGATGTTCCCATATTTGGTGCATACATATTTATGATTGTTATCTCTTGCTCTTTAAGTTTTCCCCTAACAAGTATGTAGTGCACTTCTTTATCTCTGATATGTATTGGCTTATCTTTGTCATATATTTTCCTGCTGTTGGTTCCCTACTTTTCCCCTCTGTTTAATTGCTTGCCCTGCTTGGTGGTTTCTTTCTGTTGTTGTTCTTGGAATTGCAGCCATTTTTATCTCTGTCTAGAATATCTTTCATTACTCTTTGTAGGGTTTGTTTGGTGGTCATGAATTTCTTCAGTTGTTCTTTGTCATGGAAGTATCTTATTTCTCCATTAATTTTGAAAGAGAGTTTTGCAGGGTACATCAATCTGGATTGGAAGTTGTTTACTTTCAGGACTTGAACTAGTTCACTCCAAGCTCTTCTTGACTTGAGGGTTTGTATTGAGAAATCTGCAGTGATTCTGATGGGCTTTCCTTTAGAGTTGATCTGTTTCTTTTCTCTAACAGCTTTTAATATTCTGTTCTTGTGCACTATTTCTGGGATCTTGATTATTATGTCTGGGTGTGGATTTATTTTGGTTATGTCTGTTTGGAATTCTATATGCCTCGCTAATCTGTATGTCATTCTTTTCCCATGCTTGGGAAATTTTCTGCCATTACTTCTGCAAATAGTTTTTTTATATCAGTTGTGTTGACCCCTGCTTTTTCACTGACACAAACTATTCTTATATTATTTTTCTTTGCATCGTCTTCCAAATGTTGTATTGTTATTTCCTGGTTTGTTTGTTTGTTTTTTTTTTTGTTATTTTCTAAAGATCTTTCCTTTCATTATTGCTAGCCATGATCCTGTCTTCAAGGTCTGAAAGTCTGTCTTCAGTTTTATTCAAGCAGTTTTGCCAGCTTTCAATGGAATTTTTAATTTCCTGGATAACTCTTTGAATCCTTTTCATGCATTCTATATTTTTCCTATATTGATCATTCATGGTTCCATCCTCTTCCTATCATCATCTATTTTTTTATCTATCTCTATTCTAGATTTTCTGAGCAATTCCTTTATGAATGTTGACATTTCTTTTTTTACCTGAGAGATTATTTCTGATCTGATTTCTTCTATAGCTTCATGGGTTTTTTTCTTTACTTCGGTTGCTATCATTTCAGAAATTTCAGGTGTGTGTCTTCCAATTTCTTCCATGTCAATGTCTCCTGCACTTGCTCTGGGTGGGCTGGACATCTGAGATTGCATTTTGCTTCTTCATCTTGTCATTTTCTATTTCAAAAATATTTTTTTATTTTGTTTTCTGTGATGATTCTTATGAGTTTCTATACTAGGTAGCTATATCACTAGTATCCTCTCTAGGAAAAGTCTGCTCTTCAGGGATGTCTTCTGTGTGTAGGAGATTCTTGGTTTGTATCTGTCCCAAGATCCTACCCTCCCCATTAATTAATAGTGGGATATTGGTATCTGTTTGGCTCAGTCCCCAGTCCCTTGGTGTAGGGCTGTGTTGAGGTTATTAGCCCAGAGCTTCCCACTATGTTACAGAAAGGAGAGCAATTGATTACAACAGATAAGACATCCTATCTAAAGTAGTAAAATTAGCAATAACAATTTAGGAACTGACAAAATGTGGTAACTATCGATTTTGTACTTTATACCCTTGTAGCAAAGTCTATAGTTTTATAACAGAACCGATCATAAATTAGGAGTTCGTATGAAAAGTGTTCCCCCTTGGTAGAGTGGTTTTGCCCTGTGGTGGGGAAATTTATGGAGGATAAGGTATAAAACAAAGATAACTGGGAAGGAAGTAGAAGCAAGGCTGGAGGACAAAGGATGGTCATGCAGGGTTTGGGAAACTAGAGAAGGAGGTATAAAAGAAAGAATGAAGGAGTATTTGAGAGATTATCTGAACTTAGTCTCTGGTTTTGGGGGATGGGATCAGTTTTCTGTGGCTGGAGTTCTCCCCAGCCATTTAGAAAAGGGAGGGGGGAGAGAGAGAGAGACAGAGACAGAGAGAGAGAGAGAGAGAGAGAGAGAGAGAGAGAAAGAAAAAGAAAGAAAGAAAGAAAGAAAGAAAGAGAAAGAAAGAAAGAAAGAAAGAAAGAAAGAAAGAAAGAAAGAAAGAAAGAAAAGGAAAAAAGTAGGAACAACAACAACAAATAAAAATTGAAACAAAAGGGCCAGTTGCTGAGTCCCGCGTTTTTCCCCTGCTGGTTGCTGGTCCCGCAGTGTAGGCGGAGGAGTCAGGTACCTGAATTCCTCAGGCAGAGTGGGTTACCGAGTCTCGGATTTTTCCCATGCTGGTTGCCAGTCCCAGGGTGTAGTGGGAGAGGCCAGACATCTGGATTCCTGAGGGGGAGACCATTACCAAGTCCCGGATGTTTCCCAAGCTGGTTTCAGTTCCAGAGGTTTGTGGGAGGGGCCAGGCTGTTGGGTTCCTCCAGCGGAGCTAGTTACCAAATCCTGGGTTCTTCCCGCCCTTGGATTCAATGTTTCATGGAATATTTCCACACCTCTAGTTCCACCTGTCCATTTTGTGCACTTTATCCAGGGTCCTACTGTGTTGCTGGCATTCCTGCAGGACTCCAGGCCACTCTTCTTGCCAGCCACACAGTCCCAGGTGAAGAGAGGGGTGTTGACTCATGCTCCTCTTGCCAGCTGTGCCATCCCAGGGAAAATGGAGGAAGAGAGGCTCATGTTCTTAATTATATGTTTTTTTCTCCTAAATTGTTTTAGTGCCATAATTTGCAAAGTTTGGAGATGAAACTTTCCAAAACCAGCCCAATGATTAACAGGACATAATAAGATAGTTTTGTTATTTTTGTCTTCCACTATTCCATTAAAATATATTCCATAGGGGAAGCATCTCCTGTGTCTCCAGGTGAGATAAATTGTTGCTTTTTCCATCCCTATACTGGGGCCTGAACCCGTGACCTTCACATTGAGCTACATCCGCAGAATGTTTTTATTTTTTATTTTGAGATAGGGTCCCACTATATTGTGAAATTGCTCAGGTTGGGCTGGAATTTGTAATCCTCCTCTTTCTCCTTCCCAGTGTACTGGGATTACAGACATGCACCAGGGTAACTTTAAATGAGGTGTAAAAGTTTCTTTATAACCCAGAACTAGAAATTTTGTAAATTTTGAGAATGTTGAGTCTTTATAATGACCACAGAATATTTTATTACCTGAAAGTTAATTAAAAGCCATGTCGTGGCTTTTTGAACAATCTCAAAGTTCACAAAGTGTCTACCACTGTGTTATAGTGAAATTTTTATACTCCACTCAAGATTTTATCTACCTCCTATTCAAGGATTTACATGAGGGTAGGAGATGCAAAAGAAGTTTTAAAATACTCTTATATAATTAGTATTGTTATAGTTTGGCTTCATGTTCTTCAAGCATGGCAAAAACATAAAACTTCCCTTTTTCTTGTGGACATTTTGATAGATTCTTCCAAATAACATCCCCCTGCTTCCTCAAATGCTGGTGGTCTGTCACATTCATTTCTTTTGACTTAAAAGAATGTACTGTGCTGTGGTAGTAATTTACTCCTTAATCTGGCATCAGGGAAAGAGTAGTCTACCTGTGTTATTTGCCTCATTTGTCCCTCACCTGTTTTCCCCTTTGGCAATTTCTATTAGACTAGATGTGCCCCAATACTACCTCTTATTCTTAGAATTTCACATCTGATCTATTAGAAACATTCATGGATTCTTCCAGAATACTCTAGGAATATAGTCCAACTTGAACAAAGTAACAATTCTTTGCCCCACCATGAATGTAGCTAAATCAGGTAACGAGAAGTTAGTTTATTGCACACCCATCCCACCTAATCATAGCAAATTCGCAGCAAGAGCCTAGCAAAAAAAAAAAAAAAAAAAAAAAAAAAAAAGAGAAAGAGAGAGAGAAAAAACCTCAGACAGCCCTTCTCTTAGGTAAAGAGAAAAGTATTCTCACCCCACCCCTGGAGAGAGGTGTGGAGAAAAAATTCACAATGCCACTTTCTCCAAATAATGCTTCCTTTAAAAATTCTCTTCAAATGTTTAACATCAATATCTCCAAATTGGTGAGAAGTACTTAAGATTATTTGTCCAAGAATATTGGTCATTTTGCTTTAATATGTGACGTGTATTAAGCTGGGTGTGGTGGTGCATGCCTCCACAGCACTCAGGAGGCTGAGACAAGAGGATCTCTGTGAATTTGAGGCCAGCCTGGGCTACATAGTGAGCTGAAAGCTAGCCTGATGTACATAGCAAGATCCTGTCTCAAAAAACAAACAAACAAACAAACAGGTGACGTGTGTTACATATTCATGGCTCAATATCAACGTCCAATTTAACATGCTGTTATTCTTCCTTACACTGGAATGTAAAAGGTATAGACTAATCTTCATACAATTCCAAGAGTCACTGGCCAGGTCTTCTATTCAACCATCACTCTATGAAGCAGCTATAAGGTACTCTAAGCCATTTGGCATTTTCTGGAAATATCATTACCAGGAGGCTATTTGATTAGAAATAATTGGTAATTACTGTAGTCATAAGTGAGACAGAACTCTACAACTGGCATTTGGAGAAATACGGCCTCACATCATTTTTAGTGGCATTTATTCTTCCATTTCTGAGGTCACCTTTCCAGAATACCAACCTTTGTTAGAACTCCTTGCCCTGGTTTCCTTCTGATTTCACACACATACAAAAATATGTATGTGTGTGAAATCAGAATATGTATGTTTCACTGTGCTTAATCTCTGATGATTCAAAAAATTTAAATAACATAAACAGCTTCCTGTCATTGTCATACAATACCTGAGATAATCAACTTACAAGGAGGAAATAATTACTTTGGTTCATAATTTCAGAGGTTTCAGTCCATGGTCAGCTGGCTCCACTGTTTTTAGGGCCATGGCAAGGTATAACATCATGGCAGGGAACATGTGAAACAGAGCTGTCACCCCATGGCAGCCAGGAAGCAAAAAGACAGAAACCAATAAACCTTTCAAGCACCTGGCCACAATGACCTACTTTCTTCCAACAAAATCCTGCCTCCAAAAATTTCTACCACCTCCCAGTAGTGCCACCAGCTGGGGGCAAAGCTTTCAACACATGAGGTTTGGAGGACATTTAAGATGCAAACTTGGGCTGGAGATGAAGCTCAGTGTAGAACGCATACCTAGCATGCACAGGGTCCTGGGTTCACTCAATCTCCAGTGTTAAAAAAAAATACAAATCCTACCACCTTCTACTGTTAGTCATCTAGCCAGGATTCAATAATAGTCAATTTTCTTCAAATTCTTGAAAACATTGGTTTGAAAATGCTTAATATTAGTTCATGAATTTAGAAATTTTGCAGAAATGTTTCTACTGAAAATGGCAGTGGATTATTTTTTCAGTATTAGTGTCATACATTCCTTATTTGATGATATTCATATTCCTGTGAAGAATTAAATGAACATGTGCAGCAACATATCAAGTGAAAATGGGAAGGGCTGATTTCAAGCAGGCAAAGTCAATTGTCACAACGTGGACTCTTCATTTAAAAACAAATAAGGCCTTGATTTTCTACACAAAATTTAATACTTTAAAAACATCCAGGTAATGAGAAGTATCAGAAGTCTTTAGGGACCGGGGATGTCACTCAGTGGCACAGTGCGTGAGGCCCTGAGTTTGATTCCCTGTACCAAAAAAAAAAAACAGTCTTTGGAAAATGTTTTCTCATCCTACGTTCTAAAACAGCTATTCTTTTGCAGCTATGAAGAGTTGTGAGTTTCCATTGTTAAAAACTCAAGTAGAATCTATCATTTTGAAGAAAAGGAGAGAGAAAGGCTTAGGCTTCTCAAATGTCTTCACAGGTTAAATATTTGCAAAGGTTAAAACAACAATGTTAGAATACAGAAACTATTTAACTTTATACTAAATAGTATAAACACAATCTTTCTCTCAACCTGATTACTTTCTCAGTTTTAACTAATAACTCAGTTCTTAGCAAACACTTCTGGGATCACCCAAAGAACACATTTTAAAATCATGAGTTAATAGAATTTTTTAACAGTTGTGCTACGACATTTCATAAAGAGCAGTAGCAAAGCATGATTTGAGAAAATGATATTAAATTGACCCATAACCACATCTGTGAAGTATGATTTAAAGTAAGAAAGTCACAAGGTAATGAGACCATTTTATTCCACGGGGAGGCTGGCAAGCCATTTCCAAGAGGGACAGTTCTGAGTTCATTCATAGACAAGAATATTAATGAATTTTGAGTTATGTCTTCCTATACTTATCACCCAAACTATGAAGCTAGGTGAATAGGGTTAGTCATTTACCGTTCTCATTTTTTGTTGGAAGTTTTGTTATAGGTCTCTCCTGAGTGGTATCTTTCACACAGTTACTCATTTTTGGCTATCAAGATTTCTTTTGATTAGAAAAGTACATTCCAAGACTAAGTGGCCCATCAGCAAAGTGGATACAGACTAAGAATAACTAAGAATAATTAGTCAGAGAAGGAGAATTGTCATGTCCGTGAATTATTTAAAAAAAAATCATGTATTCTGAATTGTTTGCAGCTCATTTGAAAATATCATGTTGCTGTTTCCCTGATTATTATTCTGCACTGAGATTAAAATCTAAGAGGAGCATCTGTATCTTCTTCATCTTCTATAAATGTTCCACCCAGAAAAATGCATGGAATATACAGAAGCAATCTGCATCAATTTACTTGAAATAATCTTAAATATAAGATGATAACTATTGTATTTTATAATGGAAATATAATGGCAGTTAGAAAACTGAATGCCAGGAGTTGAGTCAGATATTCAATGAGCATTTAAGTGATAAAGATCTTATTATTGTCTCTTGTTAATACTCAATGTGATGGGCCGGTGAGATGGCTCAGCGGCGTAAGCGCCTGCCTGGCAAGCACGAGGGCCTGAGTTCAACTCCCAGAACCCACATATGAAAAAAGGGCCGGTGATATCGCTCAGCGGCACGGGCGCCTGCTGGCGCGCGAGGTCCTGAGGTTGACCCCCGGTACCCACAAAAAAAAAAAAAAAAAAAAAAAGAAATACTCAATGTGAATTTTTAATTAGTTTTTGGTTAAATTTCTCCTTAAAATGAGGCTAAATAATACCCCTACACACATGAACACACATACACCACATGTTTTGTTGATCATGCAAGATCAACACATGTGAAATCCTCTTATACACTGCAATTTTATATAGGCATATAAACATTTGTGGAGTTAAATTTGACAACTCCAAAGTACAGATTGTTTTATAAGTGTTCATATACAGGCTGGTTTTTTAAAACTTAATAAAAATTCGCAATAAAACAATGATTTGTATAGTAATTAAATTTCCATATCTTCCTAAAATCATATTTAACTTAGAGTAAAATAATAGTATTTATCCAAAAATCTCTTATAGGAAAGCTACTACTCTGAGAGCACCAGACACTGAGTAATGACCATGGAAATAAGAAGAGAAATGGAAGTATTGTAAAAATAACATGCACATCCTAACCAGGTCCCATCATTCTCATTTCAAAATTATTCTCACCCTGATGTGTTTAGACTGCTCTGCTAATGCACATATGTTTCAGTAACACTAATGTCATTTCCCCCTAGTTCTTGATGTATAACTTACAAATTTCAAATAGGTGTTAATAGTTGCCTGAGACCTTTCATGTCGCTGGGGTAGAATGGGACCAAAATTATTGAGAAACAGATCTAAGAAAATGAATAAATTTCCTATTTGTCCTCAGTGTACAAATACACACATGCACATGTATACATATACACATGCATACATATATACCTATTTCAAAGATCAAAATTGGAGGCATGTCATCAAGAAGATGGTGGATTAGGGCACACTAGCCTTCTCTACACTCACAAAAAGTTCAGTGGATGACTATCCACAGAAAAGAATACCTTTTTGAAAACCCCAACGCTTGAGAATAAACCTGAGACACCCTGCATGGCCCCCCAAACAAAATAAAGACCAATTTCAAGAGTAAAAGGAATAGCTCAATCCACTCCCTTAAATCATCATGCTGCCATTCCTACAGGATTCTCCAGGGATCACAATTTCTACAATGAGGAAAGAGAATCTGGGCAGAAACCCAACTTTTCTAGCATTCTGACACACTTCTCAGGAAATCCAATCTGGTCTCACCTCACAAGGTATGTAAGAAGTAGACCCATATGTAGACCAACCAGAGCGAAGTAAAAACATTAGGAAGGAGATTTCAGTGATGACCATGCAAACGTTTGTGGTAGCTCTGTGTACCTGCCTGCAGTGCCTGCTGATCAGATGTAATCACCAACAGCATAGCCCATCAAAACACGTGGGAAATTCTAGCTGGCTTGAATCTCTAGACTGCTAGGTTCCCAATTCAGCTTCAAATTCCTACTAGCCCTCATGTAGAGGAAAAGATGCCTACCAGAGTGCAGTTTGGCAAAGAGGACAAGCTAGTTATGATACATCCAGGAGTTTATACCTCACTTCATCTAGGGAGGGACATAATCACCATAGAATATTTCAGCAGAGTAGGGGCAAGTCCAGCCATAGCCAAGAGTTTAAAATACATTAAGCTCAAGCTCAAAACCCATCACAAGACCCCACCTAGACAGGGAAGTAAATTTCAATCAGAGGATAGCACCTGCTCCCATTGGTCCAAAGTAGCAACTCTGCCTAATTTCAGGGCCCTTCCTGCAACTCTGTCTAAATGAAGAAATGAAATAGCAGTGCCATCTGGCCAATGAATACATCTATAGCATGGACAAATCAGAGGTGACTGAAGTGCTCAAGAAGCAGCTCTACCTGATGACAGAGATTAACTGCTGGTCTCAGTGGACAGCAGAGCCCAGCCTGTAACTCACCTATGCCACAGAATTACAGCCTGGAGTAAACAATGAAAGTCTATCCTTGCAAAATAACATCTGTAAAAGCCAAAGTGGCTATGCCATCAAATATGCAGACATCAAAGAAATAACATAAATAGTATGAAGAATCAAGTATCAATAACATCTCCAAAACAAATTAGTGAAGTCCCAACAATCGACACTCAGAAAATGGAAACCTATAAAATTACAGGCTAAAATTTCACAATAATCCTGTTAAATATATTCAATAAACTCTAGGAATATATGAGCAAAAATTAAATGAAATTTGGAAAACAACATACTGAGCAAGATAAGAAGTTTGGCCAAAAAATAGTAACAATTAAAAAAAAATCCTAGAGATGAAGGATACAATGACTGAAATAAAAAATGCAATCAAACCTTCAACAGTGGGTTTGATCAAGGAAAACAGTTCAAATTATCAAGAAAATTAAACAGAATGAAAAAAAAATGGCTTAAGAACACCCACAAGAATTATGAGAAATCATCAGAGGCCTAATATTTACATAACAGGAGTTCAAGAAAGATAGGGAAAAAGGGCCAAAAGCATGTTTACAGAAATAATGACTTAAAACTTTGCAATTCTGTGGAACAGAGGCAATATTTATGTACAGGAATTACAGAAGTCTCTGATCAAATTAACCCAAACAAGATATACTAAGCTATCAGAAGCCAAATACAAAGAAAATTCTAAAAGCAGCAATAAATAAGAAACATATCACATTCAAGGGAATTTTATTATGATGATCTCTGTAATTCTCAATTAATCTGTGCAGGCCAGAAAAGAGTAGAATGATGTATTCACAATGCTGAAAGAAAAAAAAAAAAATCCAACAGTACTGTATCCAGCAAAAGTGTCTTTCATAAATGAAGAAATATAAAAACTTTCCTATAAAAACAAAAACTAGGGGAGTTCCTCACCACAAGGACTGTCTTACAGGAATTGCAAAAGGGAGTTCTTAGACTATATCTTAAAATAATTAATAACATATGATATACAAAAGTACAAAACTCAATGGTATAAGTAATAATAGGTCTCATTCAGAATACTCTGGAATTTGATGAGAGATGCAGCAACTTTACCACTAGTACGAGGGTCAAAATATAAATCTACTAAAACAACTATAGCTAAAATAAATTTTCAGGAGAGATAAATTACAAAGTGAGGTAAATTTTGACATCAAACACATCAAATGGTGTGGGAGAGGAAAAGTAGAGTTGCTATATGCAAACACAGTTTAGTAGTTATCTTGAAATAGCCAGTAATAAATGTAAGATATTTTAAGAAAGTCATATAGTAACCACAATGCAAAAATTCATAGTAGATGCACAAAAATTAAATAGAAAGCATTTGAAGCCATACAACTATAGAAAACAATCAAACAATAAAGGATGACAGGAACAAAAGATAGAAACAAAATATATTTTTAAAAAGGAAACAACTTACAAAACGGCAGTAGTAAATCCTTACATATCAATTATATCAAATGAAATGGATTAAATTCTCCAATAAAAATACATACAGTAAGTGAATGGGTAAAAAATTAAGATGCAACTATCTCCTATGTTCAAAGAGATTCCCACATGTTTAAAGACAAAGGTAGTCTGAAGGTAAAAGGATAGAAAAAGAGTTCATTCAAATAAAATGAAAAGGAAATCAGTAGTAATACTCTGATAAAATAGGCTTTAAGTTAAAAGGGATAATAATAAAAATGGATAAAAAATCATTATGAAGTATTAAAGGGTCAATTCATCAGGAAGCTATAACAATTATAAATAATATGCAACTAAGCTGGGCAGAGTTGTACACACCTGTAACCACAGTTACTGTGGATGTTGAGTCCAGAGACTCATAAGTTCAATATCAACTTACTGTCTCAAAGTAAAAATAAAAAGGGCTGGAGATGTAGCTCAGGATGAGGCCCTGGGCTCAAACATCAGTACCCAACCTACCCCCAATATATATTTGTTTTAGACTAACTAAATATATTAAGAAAATATTAAGGTGCTAAAGAGAGATAGCAACACAATAAGAGTGGATGACATCAATACCTCACCTTTAACAATGAAAAAATTATCCAGACAGAAAATTAATGTCTAAATGTTGGACTTGCACCATAATTTAGACTAAATGGACTGACATATACAGAACATTCTATAAAAATACAATGGAGTTGGGCCGGTGAGACGGCTCAGCGGCTTAAGCGCCTGCCTTGCAAGCGCGAGGGCCCGAGTTCGACTCCCGGATCCCACATACGAAAAAGGGGCCGGTGATATCGCTCAGCGGCACGGGCGCCTGCTGGCGCGCGAGGTCCTGAGGTCGTCCCCCCGGTACCCACAAAAAAAAAAAAAAAAAAAAAAAAAAAAAAAAAAAAAAATACAATGGAGTAAACATTCTTCTCAAATGCACATAAAACATTCTCCATGACAGACAACAAAGTGGTTCAAATAAACTTAAAATGATTGACTTCATACAAACTATTTTTCTGATCATAATGATATAAAACTAGAAATTAATAAGAGAAAATCTAGGAAATTTCACAAACTTGGTAATTTAACATTATATTCCTCAACAACAAAAGGATCAAAAAAGAACTCAACTGGAAAGTCAAAAAATAATAATACAACAAAATTTATGTGACAGAGCAAAAGTAATTTTAGGAGGAAATTTATAGCAATTAATGGCTAAATGAAAAAATAAAGATCTCAAATAAACAACCTACTATTACACATAAAAGAACACACTAAATGCATAATTACCAGAAGGAAGAAACTAACAAAGAGAATAAATGAAATGGAGACCAGAAAAATAATAAAGAAAAATCAATAAAACATACAATTGGTTTTAGAAATGACAAACAAAATAAGCTAGACTAAGAAGAAGATGACTCAAATAAATAAAATTATAAGTGAGAGAGGGAATTAAAACTGCTATCACAGAAATACAAAAACTTAATACATTATTCAGAATAATTATTCATGAATAATTTGGGTAACCTGGAAAAAAAGGGTAAATACCTAGAGCATATATCTTATCAAGAAATCTGAAAAACTAGAAAATATAAACACACCAATAATAAAGAGACTGAATTTTGTAAAGTCTCCTATCAAAGAAAACCAGAACCTGACAATTTTAAAGCTGAGGTCTATCAACCAGTTAATCCTTCTCAAACTCTTCCAAAACAAAAAAATCAAATAGGACAGAATGCTTCTAGACTCTTTTAACAAGGAAACAATGAACCTGATACCAAAGCCAGACAAGGATAAAGTCAGGAAAAAAAGGTCAATATCTTCAACTAAGTATTACCAAACCAAATTCAGCAGTACACTAAAACAATTACTCACTATGATCAAGTGAGATTCATCACAAAGATAAAAAGATGATTTGGGGGCCGGTGAGATGGCTCAGCGGCGTAAGCACCTGCCTGGCAAGCACAAGGGCCCGAGTTCGACTCCCAGAACCCACATACAAAAAAAGGGCCAGTGATATCACTCAGCGGCACGGGCACCGGCTGACACACAAGGTCCTGAGGTCAACCCCCAGTACCCACGAAAAAAAAAAAAAAAAAAAAAGATGATTCAACATAAAAAATCCATAAATGTGTCATGAATATACCACATTAACACAGTGAAAAACAAAACCATGTGACCACCTCAGTAGACGCATAAAAGCATTTGGCAAAACACAACATTCTTTCTGTTACAGAAATCTGATATCAAACCAAATGGAAGACTCTTTGCACCTGAGGAGTTGGGAGGCAACCTTTATTGTGATGCCAGCGGGCTAGTGGGAACCAAATCCAAATCACTAGTGTAGAATCAGTTTAGAGTTTAGCTTAAATACATTTTTGTAAGATGGAAATACAAAGTTGATTGCAGGTTATTATATGATTGGTTACATAGGCTAAGGCATATGTCGTTAGGCAGATTTGTTCTGGGTGGGCTCTGCTAGGGAGAGGGCTGCCCAAGTGGGTGGGTGAAATCAGTCAAGCATGTCCTTGACTGGGTTATTTTGTCCTAGGTGGAAAGTGTCTGGAATAGGCAAGCAAAACAGAATATGTTTATAGGCTAGAAAGTACAGGCAGTGCGGCTGGATGCAGTCAGATAAGGCTGAGTCAAACTGTCTCTGAGTTACAGCTGGCGTGGTGGTCACGGCTGCTGAGTCTAACTACGTGACAGGAAGCATGAGCTTAGGCAGAGGCTACTAACTGATTTCTAATTTCTGCCATGAAATTTCTATAAGTTTGCCATTACATTTCATGATAGAAAATTCTAACAAATTAGGTGTAGAAGAAATGTACCTAAAAATAATAAAACCCACATATGACAAGTTGAGAGCTGATATATTCAATAGTGAAAAATTAAAACTTTATCTTCTAATATCAGGAACAAGATAAGAAAGCTGGGCTGGTGAGATGGTTCAGTGGCGTAAGCGCCTGCCTGGCAAGCGCGAGGGCCCGAGTTCAACTTCCGGAACCCACATACAAAAAAGGGGCCGGTGATATCGCTCAGCGGCACGGGCTCTTGCTGGCGCGCGAGGTCCTGAGGTCGACCCCCCGGTACCCACAAAGAAAAAAAAGATAAGAAAGCTCATGCTCACCACTTCTATTCAATATAGGTGTAAAAGTACTAGTCAGAGCAATTAGGCAAAATAAAAAACAAAAGGCATTTATATAGGAAAGGAAGCTGTGAAACTGTCAATGGTGTGCTGATAAGATCTTACATGTACATATAAAGAAAACCCTAATGACTACATCTCAAAATGTTAGACTACTAACAAATACAATAATATTGCATGATACAACATCAATGCACAAATATTAGTAGCATTTTCAAGCACTATAAACTATCAAAAAAGGAAATCAAGAAATCAAGCTGTTCCAACAGCTACAAAAATAAAATAAAAACCTTGAAAATAAATGTAATCAAGGAGATGAAATACTTGTATAGTGAAAACAATAAAACATTGATGAAAGAAACTGAAAACATGAGGAAATGGAGAGACATCTGTTCATGAACTGGAAGAGTAAATAGTGTTTAAATGACTACACTAAACCCAGCTACAGATTCAATACAATCCCTATGAAAATAATGATATTCATCCCAGAAATTAGTAAAAGAAGTCCTAAAATTTCTACAGAATCACAAAAGACCACAAACAGCCTAAACAACTTGAGCAAGAAGAAGAGAGAGCTGGGGGTAACATACTGCCTGATTCAAAACAATAATACAAAGTTATAGTAACTTAATCTGATGCCATATACAAAAATCAGTTTGAAATGAACTAAAGTCTTAAATGTAAGATCTGAAATTAAGAAACTACGAGGGAAAAAGCTGGAGAAAATGTTCATGACACTGGTCTGGGCAATAGTTTTTTGGACATAACCTCAAAAGCCAAGACATGAGAAGCAAAAATAAATGGAATTGCAGCAAATTTAAAACCTTCTGTACAGTGCCGGGCATGGGGGTGCACACCTGTAATCCCAGCACTTGGAAGGCTGAGGCAGGAGGATCACTGGGAGTTTGAAGCCAGCCTGGGCTACATAGTGAGTTCAAGGTCAGCCTGAACTACATAGCGAGATTCTTTCTCAAAAGCAAAAGCAAAACAAAACAAAACAAAAGCTTCTGTACAGCAAAGGAAACAGAGTGATAAGGCAACCTGTAAGAAGACAGAAAATATTTACAAACTATACACCTGAAAAGGAATTGATGTAAAAAATTCATAAGAATTTAAATAATAGCAAGAAAAAACCTATTTAAAAAATGGACAAAAGACCCAAACAGACATTTCTCAGAGAACATACAAATGGTCAGTAACTACACAAATCAAACCACTCTGATACATCACTTCACACATTAGAATGGACATTATAAAAATACAAAAGATAATAAGTGTTGGTGAAGATATGGAGTGAAAAATCCAACATGGCTGAATGGAGGAAGAGTCACATCTGAAAGATTCAGACAAGATCCACTAAAAACACAGGCAATGAACTGGAAGAAGGGGAGGTACATAAAGCCTGATACAAAAAAAAAAAAGAAATCAACTCGAAAGAAGAGATTTATAGATTAAATAAACATATACTTAGGAGTTAAAAAAAAAAAAAACAAGGAAGTGGTCTGACACGGCAGGTCCACAAGGCCTCTGCCCTCACCCACTATGGGAACAGCCATTTTGAGAACTGCCCAAATAACTGCAGGGATCCAAGAAAGGCAACAGCATCTAGCCTCATAGGATAGATTTGGGGTATGCATGCCCCTTCATTCCATCTCCTCTCCAAACAATGAGCAGGTTGCAGCCCAGCAGCATTTTGCTGGCACGCACAAGGGGTGAGAGATTGGGAGTGGGAGAGGCTCCCTCCACACCCACAAGATCTCAGATTTGGAGAGGATAAACAAGATCGCTTGTTTCAGGAGTCTTCAATACTGAACCCCCGGAACACCTGAATCACCACTAGGAACCTGAAGTTTATACCACAGCAACTGGGACAGAGATAACACTGGTCTGGTTTGAGTCTGTATTCAGTAAACTGGGCTTACTGGAGTCTACACCCAGCTCTCACTGCCCTTGCTCCAGTCCTTGACCTTCTAGAGACTTTGATGCTTAGCACCAGTCCATGGGCAGCCTGGATTTCCACAGATTGTTTCAAAATCACGTAAGTCTCTTCCTATACACTTGGATAGTGGCAGCATCCATTCAGTACCAGGTGCACTGTCCCCACTCTGGGTCATTGGAGTCTCCAACTGGCATTTTGCAGTCCTGGTCACTGGCCCAGCCTGGCACAGTAGGCCAGTCCTCTGAGTGGTTGGCAGCAAGATTTAAGGGTTTGCCTGTTTTGTTTGATGTTCCAGATGCCTGTGAGGCACCACCCAGCACCCTGTGCCCTCATTGGGCCTGCTACAGTCTCTCCATGTCAGTCCCAGGAGCACCTAGGTCTTTACTGGGCACCACAAGGTGACATGAGCTTTGACCTGGTGTCTGGAGCTGGTCCCATGGACACCAAAATATACATCAGGTACCCAGCATTGGCTCCCAACCAGCATGAATGCTTGTCAGGAGCCTCAGAATTCAATGTTCCATACCTTTCCTGGGCTGGTGCCCCAGACTGAACAATTGCCACAAACAGGAGTTTCCAGGGGACCCACTGAACTGAGATATCATCATACAAATCAATAGACTATAAAGAGGAAAGTAACTTGCAAAAATGAAGACTGCGGGCTCTGAAAGAAAACACTCATCTGGAAATATATCAGAGTTTTTTTCTTCTTTTCTTTTTCTTTGTGTTGGCTGGTTGGTTGGTTGGGTTTTGTTTTGTTTTGTTATTTTTCTCTCTTCATTTAATCCAATTTTCTTCTTTTTTCCTCTACTGGTATATTTTAATTTTTGTTATTTTTTATTAGTATTGGTGGAGTTTGGAGTTGTACTACCCATTTTCTTGTTCTCTTTTTTTTTTTAAATATAACTAGGTTTTATTTGTTTGAATACATTGTGCCTTTTTCTCTCTTTTTTCCTCAATATTTCTCTTTCAACTTGTTTCCTGAGCATTTCTTCTTATTTTCTTTTCCTCTAGTTTCACCTCTTTTGGCTATTATTTGTCCTTTTCTGACTTGTTTTTCTGTATTACTAATATCTAATACTATTAGTTTTCCTTTACTCCTTAATGGGAACTTTAACATCAATCTTGCCACCTTCCTCCCATCTTCCACTGTTTAATTTTCCATAACCTAATTCTTTTGCCTTTTTTCTTTCTGCTTCCATAGCCATACTATTTACCCTTGCAAATATCTATATAGTTAACTGTATTTTACTATGGCCAAATACTAGTCTATTTTCAATGGAGGTAAAATTGCTCTATTGAGTAAATATTTACTATATATAAATACCTGCTTTGAGTTAGAGTTTGTTGTGTAACTATAGATCTTATCCCCGTGTTAAAGATGGTACAGTGTTAGTTATTAGAGTTTGCCATTATCTAGTTTGTGCTTGATACTCTTGTTGTTAATTATAATATTTTAGCTAAGGAGACAGTTATTGTGATCACTTGGTGTTCCACATATGCCAATATCCAGAATTTCTGGGGGTCATAAACAATACAGTCCATTATCAAAGAATTGTGTACTAGACTAATCAGCCTGCATTTTTTCCTCCATAAGAAGTGAAGGTGGTAGGGACAGACCTAAAGGCCAATAGCTAGCTAAGTTTAGAGGACATCTTTGAAAAATTGAAGTTATAACCAGAAATAATTCTCTCTGCAAAACATAGGGACAGAGACCAAATCACTTACATAACAGAAGGAGTAAATATCATCACTGGACATAAAAAGCTGAAAAGACTTCATGGGGAGGGAACATCTATGAATTTTTACGTAAACCACAAGCTCTACTCACTGTAATGGACCTTAACCAACAATGTCCTCCAAAATGGAAGGGGAAAAAAGAGGAAGGTATATAAAAATAAATATATATAAAACTGATATACACACACATAGGAGCATGGAGAAGCAAGGCAACAAAAGACCCCCAAGGTCTCCCAACTCTCCCAAGGAAGAACAAGAGATCACAGAGAGGAAAGCAAATACCAGGTAAAAGAATGTTTTAGTTACTTTTCCTCATTGCTGATATAAAATACCCAACACTGAAAGTTAAAGGAGGAAAGGTTTATTTTGGCTCACAGTTTGTAGAGGTTTCAGCCCATAATTGGTTGGCTCCAGGACAGGGTGGCATGGCTGAGGGGCATCCCAGAGTAGGCAGGAAGCAGCAGAAGACAAGCAGCAGCAACAGAAGCAGCAGTAGCAAGTGATGGCAGCTGCCTACTTTCTCTGCCTTACATTCTATCCAGGCTACCCCCTCTTTTTATTTTTTTATTTTTTTATTTTTTGGGCTACCCACTCTTAGGGTGGTAGCACTCACACCCATGGTGGGACATTCTTAATCCTAGCATTGAACCATTAATCCTAGCATCACATCTTTAATATCATTGTAACACACCCTAGATCCAGCCACTTCCAAAAAGCCCCACCTATGACTGCATGAGGCTTTGGGAAGACATCTAGATACAAGCCATAGCACAGAACTCTATGAAAAGTTTATAGAAGGGATGAGGAAACTAGATGAGTTCAAAGAGGAAATGAACCAAAACTTCACAGCAATATCACTAAATATGCCTACAGTGAACTCAGGAGAAATAAGTAAAAAACTGGATGAACTAACCAAAACAGTTCAAAAGTCAAATGACAAATTAAGAAGATAGACTCCTCAAAAGGGTGTCAGACAGGGGGAAAAAAAACAAGAATTTTAAAAGCAGTGAGAGAAAAGCAAAAACAAAAATCCAATAAAGGTAAACTAATTAGAATTACAGCAGACTTCTCAACACAGAAGAGCTTGGAGTGAAGTATTTCAGCCCTAAGATCAAATAACTTCAACTCAAATTAACATACAGCAAAGATACCTTTCAGGATAGATGGAGAAATAAGGTATTTCCATGAAAAAGACCAGCCTAAAAGCTATGAGTGCTAAACAAGCACTGTAGAAAATACTTAAGAATATTCTTGACAGAAGGAATGAAACTGACACAGATAAAAACCCAGAAGAAACAAAAACTCCAAGTAAGGTCAATGGATAAACAAAAACAAAAATGTTGGAAAAGAAAAACAAAGTCACCAACAAAGAAAGAAGGCAGTGATAGTAAATAATTAACACATCTCAGTAATAATGGCCAATGTTAATGGCCTCATCTCTCCAATTAAAAGACATATATTGGCAGAATGGATCAAGAAACAGAATCCAACAGTCTGTTACATTCAAGAAACTCTTCTAAGGCTGACACAGAAAGATCACCATGAGTTCAAGGCCACCTTGGGCTATGTAGTGAGTTCAAAGCCAGTCTGAACTACATAGTGAGACCCTGCCTCAAAAAAAAAAGAAAGAAAAGAAAAGAAACTCATCTAATCCAAAAATATATTCATAGACTAAAAATTAAAGTATGTAAAACAATATTTTATGCACTAGGGTGCCAAAAACAAACAGGGGTAGCAATTTTAATCTCAGACATAGTAAACTTCAAGTTAAAACTGATTAGAAGTGATAAAGAAGGTCACTGCATAGTCCATACTAGTTAAGTGAACAATCCAACAAGAGATAACACTGATAAATATTTATGCACCAAATGATGTAACACCTACCTTCATAAAACAAAAACTGATGAACTTAAAAGATAAAATAAACACTAACACAATCATAGTAGGGGATCTTAACAGCCCGCTTTCACAAAAAGACCAATAACCTAAACAAAAACTAAAGAAAGAAATAACAGAGCTAAAACACCCTTGAACATATGGACTTAATAGATATCTACAGAGTATTCTGCCCCTCCACAACACAGGATACATTCTTTTCTGCAGCACATGTTACCTTTTCCAAAATAGATTACATACTAATCCTCAGAGCCTACTAAACTAAATAAAATATAATTGAAATTATCCGATAATACTATTAGACCACTGTGCAATGAAAATAGAAATCAACAACAGCAGAAATCAGGGGGCTAGGTGTATAGCTCAGCAGTGCAGTGCCTGCCTGGCAAGCACAAGGTCCTGAGTTCGATTCCCAGTACCCCCACCACACACACACAAAAAAAAGACAGCAGAAATCACAGAAAAGGTAGAAGCTCCTGGAAAATTAACAACATACTTCTAAACAACCAGTGGGTCACAGAAGAAATTAAAAAATTTCTAGGTGTTAATGACAATAACTGTCCAACTCACCAAAACCTCTGAGACACTATGAAAGCAGTTCTAAGAGAAAAATTCATTATAATCAATGTTCACATTAGGAAAACAGAGCAAACCCAAATAAATAATCTTAGGAGAAATCTTAAGGTATTTGAGAAAAAACAATACAGGTCAAAATCGAAATTAAGAAAGGAAATTATAAAGATGAGAGCAGAAAGCAATGAAATTAAAATTAAAAAACTGTACAAAAAAATCAACAAATCAAAGAGCTGGTTCTTTGAAAAAATAAATAATAGAGGTAAGCCTTTATCCATACTTACCAAGAGAAAGAAAAGACTCACATCAATGCAATTAGAAATAAAAAAGGTGAAATCACAAATTGAAATCCGGAAGATAATGAAAAAATGTATTCCAGCAAATTAGTAAATTTTGAAGAAATGAACAGATTCTTAGACTCATACGAATTGTCAAAGCTAACCCAATAAGACACAAATATGCTTATTAACCCAATAATAAGCAATGAAATTGACACAGTAATAGAGAATCTACTAACTAAAAAAAGCCCAGGACCTGATGGAGTCACTGCCAAATTCTATAAAACCTTTAAAGATGTTATATCATCAACACTCCTCAAGCTTTTCGAAGAAATGAAAGAGATGGAAGACTCCCAAATTTGTTTATGGAAACCAGTATCAACCCAATTCCAAAACTGGATAAAGATTCAACCAAAATTAAAAAAAAAAAAACTATAGGCAAACTTTTTAATGAACATAGAGCAAAAAAATCCTCAACAAGATATCAGCAAATAGCATATCATCAAAAACATCATGCATCATAACCAAGTACATTTCACCCCAGAGATACAAGGATGGTTCAACATATGCAAATCAATAATGTGATACATCACATAAACAGAAGCAAGGTCAAAACTACATGATCATATCAATAGATGCAGAAAAAGTTTTTGACAAAATCCAACACTCCTTCATGATTAAAAACAATGAAGAAAACAGGTATAGTAGAAGGTTCACACCCGAGTGTGATAATAGATATTTATGACAAACCAACAGCCACCACCATATTAAATGGGGGAAGTCTAAAATCATTCCCCATAAAATCAAAAACAAGACAAAGATGTCTACTATCACAACTTCTATTTAACACTGTTCTTGAAACATTAGCCAAAGCACTCAGGCAAGAGAAAGAAATAAAAGGAATATATATGGGAAAGGAAGACTCAAATTATTGTTATTTGCAGAAGACATGATACTCTATATAGAAGACCCAAAGAACGCCACACAAAAAAAAACTCTAAGAATTAATAACCAACTTCACCAATATAGTGAAATTTAAGATCAACATACAAATCACTAGCATTACCAATAATGAACTCAAAGAGAAGGAAATTGTGAAAAAGTACCATTAACAGTAGCTTCAAGAAAAATAAAATACCTAGGAATTAACCTAACCAAGGAAGTAAAAGATCTCTACAAAGAAAACTACACTACTCTGAAAAAGGAGATTGAAAAGGACATCAGAAAATGGAATGATGTCCCCTGCTCCTGGATAGGCAGAACAAATATTGTCAAAATGGCCATACTCCCAAAACTGTTATAAAGATTCAATGTAGGCACAATCAAAATAACAACAGCATAGTTTACAGAGCTAAATAAAAACAATCCTAAAATTCATATGAAACCAGAATAGACCCAGAATAGCAAAAGCAATTTGGGGCAACAGGAGCAAAGCAGAAGACCTTACAATATCACACTTCGAGATATACTACAAAGAAATAGTGATAAAAATGGCACGGCGTTGGAAGAAAGAACAGATAAATGGATCAATGGAACAGAATAAAGGATACAGAAACACCCTCAGACACATTCAGCTATTTGATCTTGAGAAAGGGTCCAAAACCATATATTGGAGGAAAGATAGCCTGTACAACAAGTAGTGCTGGAAAAACTGGTTATCTGTTTGTAGAAGAATGAAACTGGGCCCATATCTCCTACTGTGTACTAAATTAAAATCAAACGGATCAAAGATCTAAACATTAAAACAGAAACATTAAATCTACTGGAAGATAAAATAGGTAAAACACTTGAAGACATAAGTGTAGGAAAGGATTTTCTAAACAACCTCAGTTGCACAAGAAATAACAGCAAGACACAGCAAATGGGTTTATATCAGCCTAAAAACTTCTGTACAACAAAAGAATCAATTAGTAGAGTGAAGGGACAACCTATATAAAGGTAAAAAAAAAATTGCCAGCCTCTCCCCAGAGGACTAATATCTAGAATATATGAAGAACTCAAAAAAATTAGACCACCTAAAATTAAAGACCCAGCAAAGAAATGAGAAAGTGAAATGAACAAACATTTCACAGAGGAAGAAATTCAAATAGTTAAATACATGAAAAAATGGTCAACATCTCTGGCCAATAGAGGGATGCAAATTAAAACTACACTGAGACTCCATCTTATTCCAATAAGAAAGCCAATCATCAAGAAATCAAACAATATGTAATAATGGCATGGCTGCAGTGAAAAAGGAACCCTCCTACACTGTTGCTGGAAATGTAAGTACAACCATTATGGAAATCAGTACGGAAATTCCTCCAAGAACTAAAATTAGAAATTCCATATGATCCAGCTATCTCCCTACTAGGGTTTTCCCCCAAAGAACTTAAAACATCATACTGCAGC
Source organism: Erethizon dorsatum (assembly GCA_028451465.1). Lineage (NCBI taxonomy): Eukaryota > Metazoa > Chordata > Mammalia > Rodentia > Erethizontidae > Erethizon > Erethizon dorsatum. The sequence continues at coordinate 118,375,440 of CM051822.1, read as the reverse complement.
GATACACCCATACCAATGTTTATAGCAGCACAATTCATAATAGCTAAATCCTGGAAACAGACTGTATACCCATCAACAGATGACTGGATAAAGAATATGTGGTATCCATATATAACTGAATACTACTTGGCCATAAAGAACAAATTTGAAACATTTGTAGAAAAATGGATGCGCCTGGAAAATATAATGTTAAGTGAAATAAATCAGACACACAAACTTGAATATCGTATGGTATCTCTCGTCTGAGCATGGCACAGTACAAACTAAAAGAAAAATAAAGGAAGGATAGGATGAGACAAGGGATAGGTCTCTTGCAGGTGTAAAGGGGTTCAGGGGACCAAGGGTGAGGGGTGAGGGGGAGGAGAAAGGAAAATAGGTAAAGATATTGTATGTACAAAGCCTTAAAATCATCAGTAAATGTGTATATTATATGCTATAAACATGAACTTAGACTAATAATATCAACAAGAATGAAAAGGCAGAAAGGGGAACTAGAGGAGGAGTGGAGGAGGAGGGGATTAAAAAAAGAAACAAGCTGTATTATGTACATGTCACAACTCCGAAGAGAACTGTAAAATTCATTACTGCAAATATGTATTAATAACAACAAAAAGGATATAGAGAAAAGGGAACTCTTACACACTTTTGGTGGAAATGTAAATTGATACAGCCATGTGGAAAACAATATGGATATTTCCCAAATTTTATAAGTAAAACTATATTGTGGTCCAGAAATTCCACACTGGGTATATAGCCAGAGGAAATGAAATCTATATCAAAAAGAGAAGAATAAACAAATTAATTCTGAAGTAAATAATAAGAAAAGGAAAATAAAGATCAAAGTAGAAATTCACAAATAAGGAAAATCAACAAAATCTATAACTCTTCTTTTAAAAGATTAATAAAACTAATAAATACCTTACATGAATAACTAAAATTATTTTTTAAAAACAAAAATACCAAGAATATAAAAGAAACACCACTACAGATTCTACAGATATTAAAGGGACAGAAGGGTATATTATGAATAATTTTATGTCTGTAAGTTGTTTAGTAAAAGCATACAATTCAGCAAGGTTAACTAAAGAAGCAGAAAATATGAATAGTTTTATATGTATTATAGAAACTAAATTTATAAGAAAAAATTCCCACAGAGAAAACCCCAGTCCTTAGTTTAATGGCTAATTCTTTCAACTTTAATGGAAGATTTAATATCAATAGGACAAAACTGAGAGAATTAAAAGGACTGCTTCTACCTTATTTTATGAGCCTGATGAACCCTGATACCAAAATCTGACAAGGACATTACAAAAAAGAAAGAAAAGAGGGAGAGAAGTAGGCAGGATAGCTAGCTTCAAACCTGTAGCCTAAATTGTCAACTTCATAATTAAGGGGGGAAAGAATAGTCTTTTTAACAAATGTTTCTGGAAAAACTGGATATACATATGGAAAAACAAACATTATTCTCTCTGACAAAATTAATCTGAATCACAAACCTCAATGTAATTAATGTGAACTGAATCACAGACCTCAATGGAAAAGCCAAAGGTACAAAATGTCTAGAGAAAAACAGAGGAGACACATTTGTGGCCTTGGGAGTAATCAAACACTTATTAAATGGAACACAAATAGCACTAAGAACTTTTTGATAAATTAGACTTCGTCATAGTTAAAATTTACTCTATGAAATTGAAAACATATTACAAATTGTTGTAGTCAGGGTTTACAAGGCAATGTACTTAATACAGGACACGTAATTTATAGGATTATTTTATAATATTCACCCAAATAGTCAAATGCAGAAGAGAGCAAATGATCTGTCCATGCACTAGAGACCCAAAGAATCCAGCTGAGGACCTGGATCCCATAGCGATGTACTGTATGAGTCCAGCTGAAGACCTAGAGCTCATGGAAATGTCCTCCATGAGTCCAGCTGGAAGCCTAGAGTCCCATGACAACGTGTCACACAAGTCTGTATAAAGGATCTGCACTGGGAATGCCCAAAGGTCAGTGGTGGAAGCTAGAAAGTCTGCACCAGTGGGATGAAGGATCTGTGCCAGAAGCCTGAGGGATCTGCACTAGAACCAGGAAGCGATGCTCAAAGTAAGGACCAGAGCTTCCCCAAAGAGAACAGCAGCCATCCTCAGCAACAGCAAGGACCCGAGTTTCTCCAATGATAAGAACAGCCGAGTTCATATCAGGAAAGCCAGCACGACAAGCTTCTCCAGGAGAATCAACAACACGCCATCTTCCCCTCCAGTTCTGCTTTTATGCTGTTAGCAACAATACTCAGATGGGCCTTCCACACCCAGAACCACTCGATTCAATTCAACTGGGTGTTACCAGTTGACCATTAATTAATCCACCACACAAATTAATATGGAAAACATACAAATTGTGGGATATTCAGACAATGGAAAATAACTGGAAAAAAAAAACTTAATGAACCACTGATACACATATTAAAAAGGATAAATATTGGAAACATTATTTTATCCTTACAAAGGCAGACACAATCAAGAAATATGAAGTTCAAGAACAGGAAGATAATGTATGGTGACAGAAATAAGAAGAGTGGTTGCCTTTAGATTGTGAGAAATCACTTGGAAGGCATAGTACAGGACATTCTGGGTGACGGAAATATTCTAGGTCTTCACTGAGATGGTGATGGCTTTGGTGTATAATTTTATCAAAACTAATCAAATTATACATTTAAGATGTTCTGTTTTACTATAATTAAATTTTATTTTAATGTTTTAAAGTGACAATATGAGAAAAGAAATTTCAACTCTTACCAGTTTATGTAATTTTCCATCTAGATTTTAAAAGGTACCAAGTACTAAGTAAAATAAAATGCAACTGGCCATATGACTTACCTAAACCCAATTCCAGAAGTTAACATACCTAAAATGAAAAGTTCTAAAATTCACTTAAGTAGGAGGCCCCAAAATTCACTTAACGTTTTACAGATTAGGAAATGTTTATTCACAGCAAGGGAAGCAGGCAGCCAATAGCATGCAGTTTCATCTGCCATCTGGCTCCTTCCCTTTACATCCACACTGTGCTCATCTTCCAAGAAAAGCCCACTTGAGTCCTCTGGAGACAAAAAACTGCCTACAATCTTTCATGCCTTGCCACACAAGCTAGGAATACTCCAGATAAAATTTGTCGTCAAGAAAATAGCCAAGACCAATTCAGAAGCAATCACTCTCTCAGTAGCCCCGCCAAGATCATTCAAGTCAGTAAGATTGACCTTTCCCAACATTAAACCAAGATTTTAACCAAGCTGACATATAGATGAACTTAATTTGTCCAGCTGGCTCCAAAAACACATGCATAAATTCTTTCTTGCTCACCCTCATGTTAGCCTTTCCCTTCCCTCTTCCTGTTTCTTTTCTTTTTCACACATGCACAAACAGTCACGTCGTCATATGAGACAAGTGAACACTGAATCTTATGGGTAAAAAAACAGATGTTTTCCAATTTTTCCTTCACAAAACTGTATTTTATATAGGGTTCTTGTATGGATTTATAGCCAATGAGGAGATGTTACTATATTAGCTCATGGAGAGGGATGATAAAAAACTGGAAAGGAAGAGTCAGACAAGGCAAAGAGAAGCTATCCAGAAGGCTGCAATTGGAGAAGCATGACAAATGGGCAACACAGTTTTAGAGGGTTCCGGCAGAAAGGCAGATTGCCTGACTGGGAGAGATTCTCCACAGCTGGAGCATCACACACACCATCTGGAATTTTTTAAATCTGCTTTCCCCAGGTGATCTGATTCTCAGTGTGCCAGTGGGGATGAGAAAAAGGGAGGATTGTGTAGCTCAGAATAGCTTCAAATGCTCCCCAAATTGGTTAATGCAATCTTGTTTGAATCAGTTTCAGCTTCTCCAAACTGAACCTTTAGTTTTGTGTTGTTTCCTCATAGTGAACTGAACGTTTGAAATTTAACTCCTAAAAGTTTCTCTACAGTGGAATGAAATAAGATTCCCAGCACAGTGGTCAAAAAAGGCACTCAAACTTTCAGATCTGGTACAAATTTTCCAGTCCAGGCCAACAAAGCTCCATTTTCAGTCTCACTCCTCTTGACTAGCCTTAGCATTACTTTTAGCTGTTGCCAAATGGAGAACCTACATACTGAGATCCACAGGTTTTTTCCCAGATGGTCCAAACTCCAGATTTAAAACAATAAAGGAAAATATAATTTAAAAGATTTAAGAGCAACCACAAAAACCTCATAATAATGAAGACATTAGTTGTCTTTCACAGCTATATATGTGCTTGTAAGTATGAGGTGGAGTTGGGTGGGGTTGTGTGAAATAGAAAGAAAGATAAAATTTACTATGAAATAGAAGAGCAAGGAAAGAAATAAAAGGTAGCAGGAACTGAATTCTGCCTCTGTCCTCAGTTCTGTCCCCCACATTGTGTTTTGGTTTTTTGGGCTTTCTGGTTTGATTTGGCTTGGCTTGGCTTTGCTTGGTTTGGTTTGGTTCTGGTCTCATCTCTTTTCCCATAAAAGGCTAGGTAGCAATTATTTTAGGCTTGTGTGGTACACAGTCTCTTTTTTTATGGAAAAAAATAAAACAAAATTTCAAAACAAAATAATAGGAGAATAGCAATAGTTAATATGTCATATATTGTTATCTTCAAAATAGTTACTCAGAGTACGAGATATGGGCATAAAAATTTTTCCAAATAATATTAGAACAAATCTTTCTTTTCAATGAACTAAGAGAAACTAGTAGTATAACTAACTTGTATTGTTTTTCCTTCTCCCTTCCTTCCTTTCCCCTTTCCCCACCCTAGTTCCTCTCATACAGTCTGTATTATAACTATACAACTCTGTCATTATTGCATAAAAGCAAATATAGATAATATCAAAATGAATGAACATGGCTATGTTCTAATTTATGGATACAGAAATTAGGATTTTTCACATATCATCAAATGTTATCCTAATTTATGTGTGTGTGTGTCTATATAAATCACTTCAAAATGCTAAAATCATTGTTAGCTTTCAGACTATACAAAAACAGACAGGAGGCCAGACTCGGGCCATGGTTATCTAAACTCTTTTATACAAATAAAGACCATTATCCAAATTTTATTTCTATAACTGCACAATGAGAATGAGTTCCAGCAAGAGTCTCACATGTTACCTTACTTATGGTAGCATTTTTCTTTTGTAAGTAAACATCATACTGTGAGGGACTGTACTAAACTTTTCAATCTTAGGATCAATATATGCCTTGACGTCTAAATAAAAACGTATCTGAAATAAAATCCTCTGCCACTTTTAAATTTGCAAGAATTTTCTACTTGCCTATTTTTTGTGTATCTTCTTTTATTCTCCTTAGTATCAAAAATGAATAGTCTTCTGGTGATCACAAAAATTTTCAAGTATCTATTAGTAATTTGGTGATGATAAAAGTTAATATAGGTACCAGTATCTTTCTTTTCTCTTTCTTTTTAATGAAAACATTAATATGTCCAGTCGAAAAAATCAGCATTTCTAACTTAGTAGGCTTATTTTCTGGGAAAAGAAATGTAATTTTAAGAACGAAAGAGAGTTGGGTGCAAGAAACAATACAGAGAAGCAGTTTAAAATTTATGGCTACAAGTTTTGGTAAACACTTTTCACAGAGTTTCACTGAAGCAACCATACCTAGACAAAGATACCAGACAAGAAGTTGCTACTACAGTTATGGTTCTGCCCTCTAAACACTTATCATCATTTGTGAAGGAATAAGAGATGAATAAAAGAGTAATATCATAATCACAAATATTTCAAATAATTCAACATATATGAAAAGTTATGGTAATAGGGGCTCCAATAGCAGCATAATAAAAAGGAAAGCTTAGAGAAATTATATGAAAAAAATTTTTAAGTCCCCCCAAATTGAAAAAGTACTTTCTGCCTAACAAGAATAAAATTAGAAGATGCTAGAAAAGCAATAATAGCATGAACTCTCCTAAAAAAGAACAAATCTATGAATAAAAAAAGATCATTCCAAAAAAGAGAAGGAAAATATTACAAAGATAGTAAATTACGAGGAATAACAGAAGACATAATGAAATGATAGCATAGACATAAAAGAATGACCTTGGGGTACATATTGGGTGATATATATTTTTCAGATCACTCTCTTTATTAGTACATGTTTCTAATACATAGTGTTCACACCCCTATTGGGAGTTGGTACATGCACATAATAAATGTTAATTCCCTTTTTCATCTCTTTTCCCTTTCTCCCATCCCCCTTCTTCTGTGTAAAGTCAAGTGTGTATTAAAAATCGTTTGTAATATTTTAAATTCTACAGAATTTTTAAAATGACCAACAATAAAGAATCAAAGTAACTAGGTATGCAATGGCAGGTACCGATGACAATTAATCAAGTTTGTGGAATGGTACCACAGTTTACAGAACAGCATAATCATATGCAGAGAGCACTGCAGGGAAGAAATACAGATGTTGAAAGGATGGTGTGGAACACCAGAAACAAGAGTGGAGACACCAGAGGAAATGTGGGCAGGAAGAAAATCTGCCTGTCATGGCAAAGAAAATACATGAAATTGGAAAAGAATACAAAAAAGAGCCAGATAGTATGTCAGACTGGTTAGGTAAAACCAAACTCCAAGACACCATAACATCTTTATGTAATCAATCTGTGGCAATAATCAGTGAGCATTAGAATCAAAGCTCCTTTCAGATGACTTAATTCTATACATTAACGGGTAAATTTTTAATCCAGAGGGCTTTACTAATTTATGCAAGGTCATATAATTAGTTCATGGTAGATCTAGGTCTCTAACCCTATTCTGTTGTCTCCTAGATGGCCCAATATGCTGTGCAGTGCAACACACTGCCTCCCCTACAAGTCCTCAAGTGATGTGTGTTTCTTCCTGTTAGTCTCTTAGAAATTTCTAAAAATTGCCTATAATTGTAATCTTACCTAGAACACTAAAAGTAGTTGTTTTTTTAAATCATCGCAGGACAGTTAATATAATTTCTGACATCAGATAGATCTATGCTTACATTCCAGCATTCCAATTACTAAGTGGCCTTAAGAAAGTTACTTTACCTCTCTAAACTTCATGTTTTACAGCCATATAATGGAGATAATAACATTACCTTCTATAAAGGACACTGATAATAACATTTTATGAATAAAGTGCATAGTATAAGTTCTAAAATATAATAAACACCCAAAATTGTTGGCTATAATAAATGTTAGCTATTGTTAAAGAAAACAATCTCTTTCTCCCATTTTTTCACCTAAGAGGGAGAGCACAGCATAATGGTTAAGAAGGTTGAGAGCATAAATCTCGGAGGCCCCTCCTTGGCCCCAAGATGTCTCAGCTTGGGCAATTTACTTGTGCTCTCAGTGAATTATGTTTCCTGTCTGCAATTAGGATTGTTGTAAGGATTAAATAAGATATTGTACATAAAGTGCTTTAAAACAGAAGTGTTTGTTAATAAATAAACAGAAGAATTCCCATCTATTAAGAAGTATTGAGGAAAAAATTTTGTCTTTTTCACGACATTTGGAAAGGGATAGTGTTGTATACTTATGCCTATGGATAGGGTACAGGAAATATAGGGAAGGGAGGAATGGTAAGAAAAAAGAATAATAAAATGTACTACTCTTCCAAACTTCTACTTGCTTATAGACATTTGGTATCAGGTAGGTAAATCTTCTCATTAAACATTGAGGGCACTTTAAAAAAAAAATTTTTTTTTATGCTTAGTTTTCCAGTTGAATTTTTCCCAATGCTCCACTTCTCTGTCATCCATTTATACAAAGGCTTAAGGTACCAGCATCAATACCATGGCCTTCAACCGGGGCCAAAATCTGAGATCAGGAACCAGGTGATCCACTGATATTTCAGCCCATAATCTGTCCAAAACCATAGTCAATGGTCAGAGCCATAAGGCATGAAGCAAGCAAAATTAATATCCAAGATCTAAGCCAAGATCCATAAAAGAAAGCTGTCAGGGAGAGTTAACGAAGGGAAGTGGGTGTCAAATCCAAGCCAAAGGAGTTTAAACACCTCCTATAAACAGAACTACCTAAAGGCCATTGCAAAACTATTACTGATAATTTAGATGTAGCCTTCTTAATGACAGTTGACCAATTTCTCAGCCCTGAGGAACAGACAGTCCAGAAAGTAATAAGTGTGATATTAAGCATTCTTTGTTCTATGTCTTCTTAGACAGCACAGTTATTCTCTATACTTTCCCTTGTTAAAGTGTGCATTTCTAGAAATACAAGCCTAGATGTGAATCTTTCCTCCTTGGGCAAGTCACTGAAGCTATGTGAACGATGATAGTAATTCTTACCTTCATATTTTTTTAAAGACTTATAAAAAAATACATATGAAAATCTTGGCGATTTGACAAAACAAAAATGAAGTTTGGGAAAATATACTATAAAAACAAAAAGATAAATGTTGGAATGGGAAAATACTTCTGACAAATAATTAACAAAAATGTTAATATCTCTAATGATCCAAAAGTCTACAAATCAATATGAAAAATACAAATAACACACATAGAAAATAATGGAACAGACATACATAGGAAATTCGCTAAACAAATAAAAAATGCTCAGTCTTCTTAAATATCAGAAAAGTTACAAACGAAATGGAGTTGACATTTTTCAGGTATACTGGAACTTTAAAAATTTATAATGTTGGTGAGGATATTGGGAAAATGATACATTCACAGAGGGAGGGAGTGTAAACTATTTTAAGTAAGCAATTTGTCTCTAACATTTTAGATGACAATAACTTTTTAGCCCACCAGTTCTACCCTGAGTAAACTATCAACCAGAGACATTATCACTAGCTCATGAAAATACATGTACAATGAGATACATTTAAATTACTAAATTAAATGTAAATATGTACCTATATACACATGTTATATTTATATATTTGTTATATAATTTCTATGTACAAAACACGTTTGCATACTAATAGAAAAAAGTGAAAGTTTATATAACTGCAAATGGTATTTATTTCAGGCAAGTAGTTGGGGAACATGGGCAGAGGCTATAGGAAGGATCATATTCTTTCTCTGTCTCTCTCTATATATTATAAATACATATATACATATATAGAGAAAGACATATCTACATATCCATATATCCACATACATTATATATGCTATATACTATATATGTATACATCATATGTTGTCATTTTCTAATCAGCATAAATTTTCATAATTTTCAAATAGAAAATGTTCTTCATATTATAAAACAAAGTATAGATCTTATTACATAAATGCTATCCTGTCAACCAAAAGAAATTTAAGATGATACACAAATGTGAAGTGTTTTTTCTTACCTAAAATTATTTAAAGGTAAAAAAATGGAAAAAGTATTGTTTCAAGACTTATGCACATGAATATGGTAATTCTGTTATTAAAATATAGAATCATAGCTCTTTAGAATACTATGCTAGTCATTTTTCAATTATTGATAATCAGTTTAAAAAGAAAAAGTTCAGCTGGGTGTGGTAGTATATAATTGTAATCCCAGCACTCTGGGAGACTGAGGCAAAAAGAGAAAAAGTTCAAGCCCAGCCTTGGCAACTTAGCAACTTAGTTAGACCCTCTCTCAAAATAAAAATAAATTAATTAAATAAAATAAATAAAGTACTAGATATGTAACTCTAAACAAAGTTCCTCAGCTCAAGCCCCAGTACTTGAGGAAGAAAGAATGAAGTTTTATTTTGGCTTACAGTTTTGGAGGTTGCAGTCCATGATCAATTGGATCAGTTATTTTGGTTCTGTGATGAGGCAGCATATTATGGCAGAAGTGAGAGACTGAGCAAAACCATTCACTTATATCCCACGGTAAAAAAGAGAAGAAAAGATTGTGGTCCTATTATCCCCTTCAAAGCCATGTCCACAATGACCAAGATATCTTATCAGAACCCACATCAAAAGGATTATACCACCTCCCAACAACACCACAGACTGAGGACCAAAACGTTAATACATGGGCTTCTAATGGACGTTTAAAGCCAAACTATAACAAATATAATCAGAAAATTTTTTCTTATAATTCTTTTCTTTTTCTATTATTAGTCTCATGCTAAAAATATATTGCAGATATTAATATTACTCCTGAAACATGAAGCCATCTTTGACATAATTTTAAACTTGAATGGATTTCTCTCAGGTAGATCACCACATTAATTTTGTGAGATCAGTAAGTTGAACATATATTCTCTCCATTTTATCACTTAAACATAAAATATTATAATTTTATCAAAAAATAGGAATTATGAAAAATCATGTTAAACTTGGAACAAATGGAGCAGCAAGATTCCAAACACTGAGGTTAGTGCAGTCTGCACTAAAGGGCTCATTTCCCCTTTCTGTGCCCAATTTGCTTTTGGTGCTGTCTCTCTTGAGGGACCTATCCCTAGGTCCCTCCCAAAGAAACACCCTGCTTTCAGGAAATAATGTGAAAAATAAATTTACATTGATAAGTGAGAAAAATATACATGAGAATAAAGCTAAATTTTAGGAATCAATTGTTTTTATTTAACAAAAATAACTCATATTGTCAGGTACTGGATACACTGAAAACTAAATTGATGGACCCTGTTCTCAGGGAAGATGAAGAACACATAAATAGGCAAGATATATACACCAAAGTATGTAATTGCTATGATAGGGTGAAGACATGGTGTGATAAGAGAGGAAGTCTAACCAAGTGCAAAGGGTAAGAGTACTCTGGAAAAAGAAATATCCAAGCCAAGGTTTGAAGAGTGAATAGCATTAACCAAAGGTGAGTGGGAAGAAGATAGCATGAAGAATGACTCCCTGAAACTGTATCACCCTTTTCATCCAAACTCTATGTCTAGATGTGATGAGAAGTGAAGCTGGGAGCAAAATCCAAGCCTTCTAACTTCCAGTTCCTTTTAATGTTTGGAATATTATTCCCCTTGCTTCTTTACCTCTCTTTAGCTTCAATAGATCATGGAAAACAACCGAAGTAGTAAGTCATAGAAAACCATAAATGCAAGGAAGAATGTGAATAAGTATAGGCAGACAGCTCGGGAAATGGTTTTGTGAGATTTCTCCCTAAAAGACAAATGTTTGGGACAAAACAGAATTCCAAGAAACAGTGTATATGCCGTTAAAGACTGTAGCTTTGGCAGGGCAGTAAATATTCAAACCCAATGTCCAAACAGAATAAATATCTGGATAGTCTCTGCCAAACCCAGCTTACAAACGACTACTATATCTTCTGAAGTAAAAATAATCAGCAATAAATTTATCCATTTTCAGCTAAGCAATACTTAAAGAGGAATTTATAGATTTACATGCCTCTATTAGAGAGGGGAAAAGATCTCAAGTCACTAACCCCCCTTCCAAGTTTCCTACTTAGGAACCTACAAAATAAGGACCAAATTCAATCCAAAGTGAAAAGTATAAAGTAACCAAAAATGGCCAAAAGTCATCAACATTTAAACAAGGTCCACTAAAAAGACACAGAGAGAGAGAGAGAGAGAGAGAGAGAGAGAGAGAAACAGAAATTGATCACTGGAATCATGAATGAAACAGGACAAATCACAACTGATCCCATAAAAATTTTAAAAATTATGAGAGAATATTCTGAACAATTTATGCAAACAATTTAAACAACTTGGATGAAATGACAAATTCCTATAAAGACAAAAATCACCAAAACTGATTCAAGAGGACATAGGAAATTTGAATAGAATTATAAGGAGTAAACTGAATAAGTAAATTAAAAACCTCCACCTCTAGCAGTCCCAGCTGGCTTTACTGGTGATTTCTTTTAAACATTTAGTAAGAAATAATGCCAATGCCTCATAAAAATCTTCCAGTAAATGGACAAGGAGAAAATATGACCAAATTCTTTCTCTGAAAGCCTGAGAACACTCTCTACAACTAGTCTGAACAAAACCTAGGACCATAGAACTCACTTGATTCTGACATCTCTGGGTACCAGGTGGATTTTTAAGGACAAGTGGGAAGTTTAACATGTTGTCCAAGTACATATTGTGAAAGTTCTGAAACCAACCTGGACCTCAGAAGTCCTTTAACTATTTAAGGTCATCTCATAGGGAAATTGAGAATATTCCATAACATGTAAATGGATAACCAAATTTTAGTTTATTGGTATAATAGGCTATTATTCAGCAATTAAAAGGGATGGACTATTAATATGTGCGTCAACATTGATAAATATCAAAAGAATGGAATAATCCAGTAAAAATACATTTGTATAAGCATTTTAATGTAAACTAATGCATAAAGCAGAAAATAGGTCTGATTGTCTAGAGATAGGGGAATTTGGGTGGAATGAAAGATAAGAATAACAAAGCTATGTTAGTCATTTTCCTGTTGCTTGGACAAAATACCCAACACTCACAATTTAAAGGAAGAGAGGTTTATTGTGGCTCACAGTTTCAGCAAGTTTGGCCCATAGTCGGCAAACTTCAAGGCATAAACCCCATCCCGAAAAGGCCTGGTGAAAGGAAGCTGCTCACATTAAGGCACCCAGAAGCAAAGAAAGAGAAGAGAAGACAGGTACAAATATAATGTACATCCTTCTGAATCAAAGCCTAGTAACCTGCCCCTTTCGATCAGGCTCAACCTCTGAAAGTGAAACTTTTGAGGATCATTCTAGACCTAGGACCATTCTAGACCTAAAATGGTAGGCAGGTAACATTCTGCACCTGTTCCCCCAGTAGTTCATGTTCATCTCGTTATGCAAACTGTATTCAGTTTATCTCTAAGAGCGGCCAGTCTTAATATTTCCAGGATTGCAGAAAAGTCTCAATCCAAAATTTCTTCTGAGACTTAAGGCAAAATCTGAGCTGTGAGCCCCTGTAAAAATGAAAAAGTTAAAGACTTACAACATACAATAGCATAGGGTAAAACTTACCATTCCAAAAGGGAGGAATAGGGAGACTGAAAGCCATCAAAGCAAAACAAGACAAAACCCCAGCAGGGTAAACATTAAATCCTGTAGTACCATGCCCAGAACTCAGGGCAAGTTATGGTGAGGCATGAGCCCCAAAGAGGTCAGATGCAGTCTCATGGCCTCTCTCTTGGGGTGAATCTGTTCACTATCTGTGGCTTTCCTTAGCAGTCATTCCACATTCCTGCCATCGCCAACATCCTGGGGTCTCCACTGCATTTTTGGTTCCATTCTTCTAGCTTCAGGCACTTCCTTCTTAGAGGCATACTGGCTGATCTTCTAGGCCTTCTGAAATCTACGTGAAACCCTCCATGTACCCATAACTCTTCCATTCTGCGTGCCAGAAAATCCAGAACTAGGTAATGTCATCTTGAATAGTAGCTGGGTTCCCTTGGACCAGTGGCTGCAGTGCCCTGGATGGCAGGGATTGCAAGGACTCTCTTAAATGAAAGATCTGCAGTTTTGTACTCTTGAGACTCCAAAGGGTGGTGTCTGGCCAATTTTTGAGATGCTCTCAGGCATCTTTCTTCTTGTCCCTGTATGAAGTACTTGGTTTTATATTTAATGCTATTTTCAGCAACATGCTGTCCTCCCCAACTTGCAGGCATTTTCTTTCTGCTGAAGCTTGAAACTTCAAATCATTCAGCTCTGCCATTTGTTCCTAATTTGCACTGTATATCTAGCTAAAAGCAGCCAGCATTACCCATGCCACAGCTTGAACATTGTGGTGCCTTGCAATTTCCTCTGCCAGAACAATTATCACACCACCTTTAAATTCACCCTCATACAAAGTGTTAGAAAATTATTTTCCAGAAAGCATTATGCATGGCCTCTAGTACAAATTCTGATAGAGTCCTTGTTCCCAAAAGAAACCTCATGAGCCTAGCCTTTACTGTCCACATTCCTATAACCATTCTAATCTTCTGAGCTCTGAGCAGAATCACCCATCAAGCTCAGCTTACAGTTTCTGTAGTCAGCATCTTCAAACCTTTCTGAATTCCTCCCACAAACCATTTCCAAAGGCTTCTAAACCACATGGTCAGGTAGAGTCACAGCAATGGCCCCACTCTTCTCTCCTCAACAACAATTTTATGTATTAGGTAGCCTTCCCATTCCTGGGACAAAATACTTGACACCTGCAACTTAAAGGAAGAGAAGTTTATTCTGGCTCACAGTTCCAGAGGATTCAACTCATGGTCAGCTGGTTCCACAGCAGAAATCACACAGTAAAGGAAAACTACTCATGTCATGTCAGCCAAGAAGCAGAGAGACAGGGTGGACTTGGAAATGAGACCACACACTTCCAACTTAGTTTGACAGTGACCTGCTGTTTCCAACTGGCTCTATCTCCAAATATGAGCCCTTTGGAGAATGTTTTAGATATAAACTATAACAAAAAGATGTATAATGAAATTTTTCAGTGGTTATTTCATGGGTGTATACAAATGTTAAATTTCAAATTTTTTACAGTGATACCTCAGTTATTGAACTCAATTCTTTCCAAATTTATGTTTGAACACCAAAAAGTTTGAGAACTGACCATATTTTCCCATAAGAAATAACAGAAAACCAAATAATGGTTCTAAGACCCAAAAATTGCACTTATAAATTCATTTTTCCAGGACTTTAAAAAAATTTTGCAATGATTTTTTTTTTTTAACTTGATCATGGTTCTCACAGTTTTCCTCTTAGCTTTACTGCTGGTACCACTAACTTTCTTTGGAACCATGGTTATGATATTTTATGCAAATAAAGCTCAAAAAAGAAAGTACAACAATGAGTGTTTTAACACACTAATAGAAGCACTATATGTTGTCTAGACAAGAGCAGTGTGTAGACTGAAATGTCACACCTTTGTGTCCACCACAAGATGCATCCTATGACTCACTCTAGGGCCATTCAGATTTTTTCAAGTCTAATTTTTGGTTGACTATCAGCATTATGAAAACTGAGCAGACATTTTTGAACTTCGCTGTTTGAGTAGTGGAAAGTTTGAGGGTGGAGCGGTTCAACAACTGAGGTATCACGGTACTTTAACTATGTGCAGTATATTGTGAATCAACTATATATTCATAAATTTGTTAGATTTCTTTGTATTGCTTAAGACTAAATACCTTAATTACTCTCAGTCACATTATTCTGCTAAACTGCTTTCTCTGAAGAATATTCTACCCAGACACTAGTCATATGGAACTACAGTTATATTTAAGTGTCAACTGTCAGTTTCATTTTACAGATAAACAAACTGAAGGCTATGGTAGGTATATGTTTTAACCAAAGCCACAGAGATTGTACGTGATAGCATCAGGATATGATTCCACATATTTCTGGCTATAAAATCCTTGCTTTTCACACTATGTTATTATACGTGGGAAAAGTGGAAGACAAAATGTTATGGACATGATATTGTAATTACCTAAAAAGAACAAAAATAAATATACTTGCTTAGGGTGTGGAGAAAAAATATTATTTCTTTTTTTATTCTAATGAAAATGTTTAGGATGAAATTTGCCTTTTTTAAGTTTAAGCATATAATACAGTATTGTTAACTACAAGTATAGTGTTAAACAACAGATCTCTAGAACCTATTAATCTTCATAAATTAAAGTTTACACAGGTTGAAAATCAATCCTCATTTTCCCTTCTCTAGCCTTTGGCAACCACCACTGTATTCTTCATTTCTGAGTTTAACTACTTTTTTATGCATTTTACAAGTGGAGTCATACAGTAGTTAACTTTTTATAACTGCTTTATTTCACTTTGTCCTCTATGTTTGCTGCAAGGTTTCTTTCTGTTTATCCATTAATCTGTCAGTGGATATTTAGATGTTTTCATACCTTCCATTGTGAATAATGCTGCAACAAAAATGAAAGCAAAAAATATCTTTTTAAGATCTTGATCCCATTTCTTTTGAATAAATATCCAGAAACAGGATTACTGAATAATATGACATTTCTGTTTTTAACATTTTAAAGAAATGTCCTATAATAGTGGCTTGCAATTATTTTAAATGACTACAAGCAAACTACAAAGGTTCCAGTTTCTATATACCCTCATCAAAATTTGTTAATCTTTTGTTTGTTTTTGTTTTTTTATAATGGGTCGTTCTAACAAATGTGATTTGGTATCTCACTGTAGTTTGATTTGCATTTCTCTGATGTTTAGTGATATCTATTCAAGTCCTTTGCTCATTGTTTAATCAGGTTTGTTTGGTTCGAGTTTGGATTTCTATTTGTTTTTCCTATTGAGTTGAATTTCTTATGTATTTGGGGGTAATGATTTGATACCAAGAGGTGGTTTAAAATATTTTCTTCCATTTAGTAGGTTGTATTAAGAAAATCTCTATGTTTTCTTTGCAATTTAGAAGCTTTTTAGTTTGATGTAATGCAACTTTTTAATTTTTTCTTCTGTTGCCTATATTTATGGTGTCATATCCCAGAAATCATTGCCAAGGGCATTGCCATGAAGCTTTCTTCCTATGTTTTCCACTAGTAGTTATACTGTTTTAGGTCTTACGCTCAACTCTTTTTTCTTTTCTTTTTTTGTGGGTACCGGGGGTCAAACTCAGGACCTCACGCGCCAGCAGGCACCTGTGCCACTGAGCGATATCACCAGCCCTTTTTTCGTATGTGGGTTCCCCAGGAGTCAAACTCAAGACCTCACACTTGCCAGGCAGGTGCTTATGCCGCTGAGCTATCTCACTGGCTCCCTACACTCAGCTCTTAAATCCACATTGAGTTGATTTTTGTTCATGTAGCAAAAGGACCAATTTCATTATTTTTCACATAGATATCCAATTTCCTCAACATCAATTGTTAAAGATTATCATTCACCCGTTATGTATTCTTGTCATACTTATTGAAGACCAGTTTATTGAACATGGGTCAATTGGGTCTATTTTGAGGTTCACAAGTATGTTTCTCTGGTGTATATGTCTGTCTCTATGCCAGTACCATAGTATTTTAATCAGAGTAGCACTGTGATATGTTTTGAAATCAGGAAGTGTTATGCCTGCAGCTTTTTTGTCTTCCTTAAGATTTGTGGCTATTCACAAGCCTTTGTAGTTAAATATGAATTTTAGTATTTTTTTCTATTTATCTAAAAAGGGTCATTTTGATTTTGCTTTGGGTAGTATGAACATTACAATAATCTTCCAATTTATAAACAAGAGACACCTCCATTTACTTTTGCCTAATTTATTTCATTGATGTTTTGTAATTTTCTATGCACAGTGTATAAATTTCTCACCTTCCTAGTCAAATTTATTTCTAAATATTTTATTTTTTTCATGCATCACAGATGGAACTATTTTCAAAATTTCCTTTTCAGATAATTCTTTGTTAGCATATAGAAATAAAACTGACTTTACTACATTAATACTTTACTGAATTCATTTCTTAGTTCAAAACATATTTTGAGAAGCCTCTGTAGCTTTCTATATATAGCAGCATTTAATCTGCAAAAAGATAATTGTTAATTATTCCTGGATATCTTTCATTTATTTTACTTGCCTAACCACTCTAGCTAGAATTTCAGTTATTATGTGGAATAGAAGAGAAAAGATTGGGACAAGTGGCCTTGTCTCCAATTGTAGAGAAAAAGCTTTCATTTTTCTTCATTTAATATGATGTTAAATGTGGACTTTCTACATGTAGAATTGATTATATAAAGATAGTTTCCTTCTTTTCCTACTTTGTTGAGAGTTTCTATTGTGAAAATCTATTCAATTTTGTTACAAGTTTTTTATGCATCTATTCAGATGATCACGTGATTTTTCTCCTTCATTCCGCTAATGTGTGTACTACATTGATTTTTTTGTATGCTGACTCATCCTTGTATCCCAGAGATATAATTATACCTGTTCATCATGAATTAGCCTGTTAATGTACTATTTAATTTTGTTTGCGAGTATTTTGTTAATCTTAGCAGGTTGATCAGTGATATTAGCTTGCATTTTTCTTATACTGTCTGTATAGCTTGGTTATTAGGATAATTCTGACCTCATAAAACAGAAGTGGTTGTCTTCAAATTTTTGGAACAGTATGAGAAAAACTAAAATTAATTCTTTTTGACATTTTGGGTAGAATTTACTAGTGAAACTATATGATGCTAGGCTTTTCATTATTGGGAACCTTTTGATTACTTATTTAATCCTCTCATTCATTATTGTTCATTTCAGATTTTCTATTTCTTCATGATCGAGTCTTTGTACACTGATATTTCTAAAAAATGTATTTCTTCTATGTTATTCAATTTGTTACCATATAATTGTTCATGGTATAATTTTGTGAACCTTTGTATTTATGTGATATCAATTGTAATGTCTCTTCTTTCATTTGTAATTTCATTTGAGCCTCTGTCATTTTTCAGTATTTACTCTAACTAAAGACTTGTCAATATTGCTGATCTTTTCAAAGAACCCATTCTGAACCTTGTTGCTCTTTTCTATGGTTTTCCTATTCTCTATTTCATTTACTTCTGTTCTATTCTTTATTTCCTCCTTTCCTAACTTTGAACTTAGTCTATTCTTCTTTATTTATACTAAATTTCCAGTTCCTTGAGGTATAACTAAACTGTTTATTTGAGATCTTTTCTGCTTTTTAAATGTAGGCATTTATCACTATAAACTTCCCTTTTGGTACTGCTTTTGTTGCATCCTCTAGTTTTTGATGTGTTGCTTTTTCATTTCCATTTTCTCAACATGTTTTCTAATTCTTCTTTGATTTCTTTTTGACACACTAATTGTTTAGGGATGTATTGTTTAATTTCCACATATTTGTGAATTTTCCAATTTTCCTTCTATTATTGCTTTCTAGTCTAATTTCACTGTGATCAGAAAAGATGCTAGTATGATTACAATATTCTTAAATTTGTAAAAAAAATTGCTTTATGACAATATTATCTATCCTGGAGAATTTTAATATGCACTTAAGAAGAAAGTATACTTTTTTGCTGTTGGTTTGAATGTTCCATACATGCATGCTAGGTCAACTTGGCTTATAGTGTTTTTAAATTTAGCCATTTCTCTTTCTTTCTTTCTCTCTTTCTGTTTCCCTACCCATGTATATATTCTGTCAATTACTGAGGGTACTACATTGAACTCTCCTACATTACAGTATAATATATCCCCATTATATCTTCTTTCAGATCTGCCAAAGTTTGCTTTAAGTATTTAGATGTTCTAATGCTGCATGCATATATATTTATAATTATTATATCTTTCTGGTGTGTTGACATTTTTTTTCAGTTCTTGGGATTGACCCAGTACTAACCTAATTGTACTAAGCTACATTTCCAGCCCTTATATGGTTTTTGTTTGGTTGGTTTTTGGTTTTGGTTTTCTTTTTTTTTTTTAGACAAAGCCTTACTATGTTCTCTAGGCAGGACTCAAATTTGTGATCCTCCTTCCTCAGGCTCCCAGAGTGCTGGGATTACAAGCATGCACCACAAATTGACCTTTTTATCACTTTATAATGTCTTTTGTCTCTTCTGACAGTTTATAATTAAAAGTCTATTTTGCCTGATATATGTATAGCCAACTGTGCTATCCTTTGGTACATTTTCATGGAATACTTTAACCCTATTGTATGCTTAAATCTAAAGTAGGTCTCATAAACAATATAAAATTGTATTTTTTTTACTATCCATTCAACTACTCTATATCTTTTGACTAGGAAGAGTAACACATTTGTATGGGAAATGATTATTTACAGGAAAGGATTCATTATTGCCTATTTGTTCACTGTTTTCTATGTATTTTGAAGTTATTTTGTCCTTCTCCCTCTCATACTGTCTTCCTCTGTGTTTCATTAATTGTATATTGATATATTTTAATTAATTTCTCTCTATTTAAGTTTGTATCTTCCGTATGTGTTTTCTTTGTGGTTACCATGGTCAGCTTCATAATGTCTCATAAATCTCTAAAGCTTTCTCAGTCTTATTCATTTATTTGTTTTCTTTTTGTTCCTTTGACTGAATAATTTCAGTGGTGTGTCTTTGTGTTTGCTGATACTTTGTTATGCTTGATCTAGTCATTGTTGAACTTCTATTAAATTTTTCACCTCTAAAATTTGTGGGGTGTGTGTGTGTGTGTGTATGATCTCTGTTGAAATTTTCATTTTGTTCATGCATTAGTCTCTTAACCTCATTGATATTCTTAGTGATTAATATTATTTGTCAGGTAGATTATTTATCTCCATACTATTAGGATTTGTTTGGGGGTATTATGGCTTGTGTCTAGATGTCCCCGTGAATCCTCATGCAGTCATAGGTGTAGCTTTTTCAGAGGTAGCTGGATCTAGAGTGTATAATGCTGGAATTGATTCATGGTGCAATGTTAGGATCAAGGGCACTAGGATTAAGGGTGTGAGTGCTACCCACCCTAAGTAGTCTGGATAAGATAAAAGGGGCAGAAAAACACCATTAAGGCCCCTTGTTGGTTTGCTACCTTCTGCCCGCCATAAATTGTTTCTCCTTTACCACTCTGCCTTGGAGCCATCTGATTTTGGACTAAAATCTCTACATACTGTGAGCTAAATAAACCTTTTCTCCTTTGACTTTGGGTGTCTGGTATTTTGTCTCAGCAATAAGAGAAAA
Organism: Erethizon dorsatum; assembly: GCA_028451465.1. Lineage (NCBI taxonomy): Eukaryota > Metazoa > Chordata > Mammalia > Rodentia > Erethizontidae > Erethizon > Erethizon dorsatum. The sequence goes on along the minus strand of CM051822.1, from coordinate 118,354,868 downwards.
GTAACTCAGATGGGGATTTATTTAGTGTTTTACTTGGTTCATCTCCCTATTTCTTTATCTTCTTTGATACTTTGTAGTGGTATCTGTGCCTCAGAGAAAACAGTTACATTTCCCAGTTGTCATGAACCAGCCTTGTATGGGAGAAGGACTTTATCAATCAAACCAGCCAGAAATTCTGGGGGCTTTTTAAATCATTGTACTGTTCCCAAATTTTTTCTTTATTGTTAGAAGCTTCCAGCCATCAAGAGTATGCTGGCTCTAGTCAGCACTCAACCACTGAAGCCATTAATATACCTGGAAATTTTGGATCATTGTATGTTATGTCCAACTTTTTCTCTCCCCTGGGAGAAGCTATGATTTGGATATTTTTAGCTCATTTTCCCTGTGCTGAGCCAGTAGTAAGGGCTGGGATATTAGCCAGCCTAAACCACCATCTCTGATCTGATTGGATCCTAGACTGCTAGAGTATACCAGGCACTGCCAGCACCCCAAGACAGAAACCCACTGTTTGAGCAGCTCTGGAGAAGCTATGGCATTGGATGCATAGTCTAACTCCTCCTCTTACAAAGGGGAAACTAGAAGCTGGGATTTTTTTCAACCATGCACTCTATGTTGAGCCAAGGGATGAATGGCAACTGTCAGTCAAAACCACCATCTTTGTTCTCACTTGTTCCTAAGGTAGCTATAGTATGTTGGATTCATGAGCACTCTCAGATAGCTAAGAAAGAAGTCAGTCTCGAGCAGTTCCCAGAAGATGTGTGCAGTGGATATTTGGGTCAAGTCTTTCACTTTCCAGGGAGAATCTGGGATGGTGGGGGAAATGTTCCCTCCAATTATTTGATACTATGCCATTGTAGGGATTATGGTGACAGGATTTCTTGAATTCCTATCTAGTTTTTGATATGGTGTTCTGCCAGATTATAAGAGCCTCTTACCTAGTCTCTTGATGTCTCACAATAAGATGTTTTCATATTTCATTATTGAATTGGTGTGTTTGTGGGGGAAAGAGAATCCAAAGCTTCCAAATCCTCATTCCTGCTCATCAACAACTTCTTTTAAACAGATTTTATTTGGGTTTTAAGTTGTAGCCTAATATTTATTGTGAGACATCAGTTTAGTATACTTAGTTTGAACTATCTTGGCCAAAAAATATAAACGTAAAATGCCTTTGTTCCTTCTTTTTTAGTACACAATATAACTGAGTCTATGGCATATAAGAAGTAATGGCCTTGGGGTCACAGGTCTTGTCAGGATGAAAGCATCTTTGGCACTGACTCTAGAAAGCCTGGAATTCTGTAAAGTTAGGTATGTAAGGATATACTACTTAGACTTCACACACTATTTTTTAGTATAACACTGACAGTGCTCAATCACCTTATAAATCTGAGTGACTCAAAGACTACATGTTTCTGAGTTAGTGCCACAAATCAAAGTGATGTTTTATAAGTGATATTTGAGATTTAGGACAATACTAAAATGGTATGCTCTGAAATAAGGAGACTGAGTCAGAAGCCATCATTCAAAAGACAGATACATTAAAGATGTTTTATACAAACCAGCTCTATCAGTTTCCACTAAAACTCATGCTCTTGCCAAATGACTGTCTTAGCATATACAATCAGATTTTTTCTACATTTATAGTGCAAAATTACACTTCAGTCACATCTTCATTCAGTTTATTTGGAGTAAGTTTCAACCTCTTATATAATGCTAGTTTAAACTATGGAAAGCTGTGTTGCTTGAGTTCTAGAAGACTCAAAACATGAAATAGGGTTGGTAGAGAGGTGAGAGGACGAAACATCAAACCAGGAAGAACAAAAGTGTTTATATTCAAAGATAAAGAGATGCAAAAAAAAAATAGGAAGAAACGAAAATATGTAAAATTCATATATTTCTTGAAATGGAGTTGGTGCTGATACATGGAAATAGCCTAGATGTCTGAAATTTTTAAATACAGTGATATCTCAGTTGTCAAATGGCTCCAAGCTTGAACTTTCTACGACTCAAACAGCAAAGTTCAAAAAAAAAATCTGCTTAGTGTTCATAATTTTGCTCAATAGTTGAACCAAAAATCCAACTTAAAAAAACCTGAATGGGCCAAAAGTGAGTCACACATTGCCTCGTGCTGTGGACACAAAAGGGTTAGCACTTCAGTTTAACCACTGCTCTCCCACAGACAACACATAGTGCTTGTGTTAGTGCGTTAAAACATTCATCATTGTGCTTTTTTCAGCTTTATTTGCATAAAATATCAAAACCATGGCTCCAAAGAAAGTTAGTGATACCAGCAGTAAACCTAAGAGAATCACAATAGAGCTAAAGAAAAAAAAATCTTTGTAAAATGTGTTAAAGTCCTAAAAAAATGAATTTATAAGTGTGATTTTTAGGCCTCAGAATCAATTATTTGATTTTCCATTATTTCTTATGAGAAAAATATGTTCAGTTCTCAAACTTTTCTGTGCTTGAACATGAATTTGGAACAAATTGAGCTTGACAATGAAGGTATCACTGTACTGCTGTAAATTCACACAGTAAAATGGAGAGGTAGGTGCCATTCCAACTTTTTCTCTTCCCCTTTCTTAGTATCTACTCACTTTCATGTTTTCACCAAATCTAGAAATATTTTCTCCTATTCAACATTAGAAAAGTGTGGTCCAACAGGAAGAGGAGCAGGAGGAAAAGAGAGGAAGGAACTAGATGAGGAGATGTGAGAATTGAGAGATAAAGAAGAGTACGAAAACTGCTGAGCCCTGGATAAGTTTAGGTACTAAAGCAGTTTTCATACAGAAATGGGCTCCATGTCTCTTTGAATTCAAGTAGACTTTTGACCACGATATTTTCAGTAGAATATGACAAAAGTGATACTATGTGATATCCAAGATTAGGTCATTAAAGACTATTTGGAATCCAACCATTTTATTGAAAAAGCCCAAGTCACACTTAGAGGCCACATGTAGATGCACCAGTCAACAGGTTCCACTAAATTCAACCTTTCAGTAGTCCCATTCCAAGCACCAGAAAAATGAGTGAAGAAACTAAGACAATCTTCATTGGCACACAATTCATACATTCATAGAAGGGTTCATGCTCAAAAGCACTTCAAGATTGGTTTAATTCTTCATGGTTCTATAACCTATGTTTTATAAGTGAAGTTTGATGGGACAATGGTACATGTAGGTAAGCAGAGGGGATATGTGGCAGTTAAGCTTAATAGTCAATTTGACTAGACTGGGAGCCACTTAGGGAATTAATAAATCACATTTCCAGGTATGACTAGGTAGGTGATGGAAATGTGACCCTGGGATCTTTAACTGTTCTCTGGCTCCTTCCTCTGTGGCACTGTTCCCCTGCTCTGCATCCCCGCTGCCATGAATTTAACAGTTTTGCTCCTCCATGTCTTTCTACCATGATGTGCCTGCCTTGGAGCCAGCTAACCATGGACTGAAACTGTGAGCAAAAGAAACCTCTGTTCCTTTAAGTTATAGGTGTCAGGTATTTTGTCCAGTTACAATAAAACTGACTAATTCAGGATGCAAAAATATGTTTAGCTTCCAGAGTTTCTTGTCCTGTCAGCATAAAGCATATGCTATATCCACTGCACATTTTCTATACCATTTGCCTTATAGTCAAGATCTTATGCTTAAATGAACTTCTTGATTTAATGTTCTGCTGCTTTTATCCTGAAATTCTTAATAATTTTACCTTTGAATTTGTGTTCTGTGAGGTCCAACAGGACAATACAGAATGAACATGAAAGGACATATAACAAACATGCATATCTTCTGGCATTCCTTCCCACCACTTTTACATATGGCCTTTATGATGCTCTCTGAGTACATCCTAATGGATAACCAACATGAAGAAATCCAGTAAGACTCAAAGAAAGTCCATGATAAACACTTTATATCTATGACTGAGTAAGTACTAACAGCCTGGAGAGGTCATACTTTACATTCAAAACAGAACTTCTTTGAAAACAGAAAGAAGGCAGCAGCATTCTGAAAAACACAAATAATCAAGGAACCCTGTCATCATATTCTTTCTTATTTATTTTCTTTTTCTGCTATTAGCCAACAACTTGCATTAAAACTGATGACATGAAAAGAAGGAGAAAGATAAGCCAGGCATTGTCGTGCATGCCTGTAATTTCAGCATCCAGGAGTCTGAGGTGGGAGGATCACCATGAGTTCAAGGCCAGCCTGGGCTACATACTGAGTTCAACGCCAGTATGAACTACATAAAAAGATCCCTTCCACCCCCCCAAAAAAGAGAGAGAAAGATAGAACAACTCATCGTTCCTTTTTCTCTCCAGGCCTTCCTTATTCATCAATAAGTAGAAAATGCTGGTAGAATGTCCACAGTAAGTTTTATGAATTTTGAAAATCTTCAAAATCTTCAATTTTTCACTATTGGTGTTGACTATTGTACTACTGTTAGTAGAAACAAAGTTGTTCCATTATAGATTTCTTTTATATGGACAAGGGTGGGTCTTTATTGGTCCTTAGGGTTTATCAATATTCAGTTTGTATTTAATTCTATAATCAATGCTGATTTTATTACCATGGCCAAGGTGGCATAACAGATGCTAATCATAGGCTTTGATGAGATGCCAATATCTAGATGGTTGTGGGGTTATTAACAATACTTGGCCCATTCTGGGACAACTGGATACTGGACCAAACATGCTGCAACCTCCCATCTCAAGTAAATGGAAATGGCTGGGCAAAGGCCAAAAGTTATCTATGCCCAGAGGACACCACTGGAAAATTAGACATTAATGAAAGAGGGCTCCATACTAACAACAAAGCGTTCTGCTACAATAAGCCCACAAGCCTCAGCACAAATAAAAAATAGAAACATGAGAAGAAAAGACATCAAAATGCCTCCAAAAATTTCCAACTGTCACAAAGTTGATCCATGGGGCATCAAAGGGGGAGGAACCCAGAAGCCTCACATCCAAATTATTTGAAATGGTATCAGGGAAGATAACAAAACAGCTCAATAGAGATTTTGGCAAGCTCACATAAGATATAAATAATAAGACATTGGACCAATTAAAATCATTGGCAAGCCAGGCATGGTACCACATGCCTGTAATCCCAGCACTCCAGAGGCTGAGGCAGGAGGATTGCCATGAGTTTGAGGCCAGCCTGGGCTACATAACTGAGTTCAAGGCCAGCACACACTACATAGCAAAACCCTGTCTCAAAAATAAAATAAAATAAAATCATTAGCAAGTCTATTGAAGACACTAATGAAAATACAGAAGAGCTTAAAAAATGATGAAAAACAGGACTGGTGAGATGGCTCAGCAGCTTAAGCACCTGCCCGGCAAGCGCGAGGGCCCGAGTTCGACTCCCGGAACCCACATATGAAAAAGGGGCCGGTGATATCGCTCAGCGGCACAGGTGCCTGCTGGCGCACGAGGTCCTGAGGTCGACCCCCTGGTACCCACAAAAAAAAAAAATGATGAAAAACATGCAAGACCAGCATAGAAAAGAATTAGAGCCCATAAAAGGGCTCCAAACAGAAATTCAAGAAATTATAAATTCTTTTGAAAGTATGGGCAGCCTAAGTGACCAGTGTGAGGACAGAGTCTCAGAACTACAAGATAAAGCTCTTGTTGGTAACCAGGTAATGAGAGATATTTTAAAAACAACAAAAGAACAAGAAAAATGGACTCAACAGCTCCTAAATTGTCCAAAGAAGACTAATCTAAGATTAACTGGAATTAGTGAAAAATCAGAAGATAACATAAATAGTGTTAAAATCCTGTTTACTAAAATAATAGCTGGAAATTTTTCCAAGTAAGGTAAACTGATTTAACATACAGGTAAGTGAGACATATAGAGCCCCAAATAGCCACAATCAAAAGAGAGCCTCTCCATGACATATCAGAGTCAAAATCCCTGAAGTCCAAGACAAGAACAGAATCTTAAAAGCAGTTAGAAAAAAGCAATGAAACATTTACAAAGGAGATACCACTAGAATTACCACAGAGCTCTAAACGCAAACCTTAAAAGCCAGAGAGCTTGGAGTGTTTGAAACTCCCCAAAAAAACTATTTCTGATGTAGGCTGACATATCCTGCAAAACTACTTTTAAAAATTGATAGCAAAATGAGATACTTTCATGAGAAAGAGCACCTAAAGAAATTCATGACCACCAAACCAGCATGCCAAAAAATTCTCAAGGACTCCAGAAAGAGACAATGAAGCTAAAATTATTTTTTAAAATCTAGTAGAATGAACACACCAAATAGGGTAAGCAGTTAAGTAGAAGGGAATTAACAAGAGGAAATAAAGCAATGATAGGAATAAATCAATACCTCTCAGTAATAACTCTCAATTTGAATCGTCTCAATTCCCCAATCAAAAGACACATGCTGGGAGACTGCATCAAGAAAAAATCCAACACTACACTGTATATAAGAAATACATTTAACCCAAAAAGAAGCCCATAGTCTAAATATCAAAGAATAGAAAGCAAAGGTACATGCAACAGAAACAGATGTAGTTATCTTTTATCATGAACAAGACAAGGATGTCCACTATCACCACTCCTATTTAATACAGTACTTGAAACATTAGCAGAAGTGATTAAGCAAGAAAAAGAAATAAAAGGGATATGTAAGAAGGGATAAGAAGAAGTCAAATTACCATTATTTGCAAATGACATGATCCTGTACATAAAAGACACAAAAAAATCCACCAAAAGACTCCTAGAATTAGTAAGCAAATTCAACAATGTATCAAGATACCAAATAAACACAGAAAAATCAATAGTGTTCCTCTACACTAATAATGAACCCACCGAGAAAATAATTAGGAAAAAATACCATTCACGAAAGCTCCAAGAAACATTAAATTTAGGAATTAATCCAACTAAGGAAGTGAAAGACAACTGCCATGAAAACTACCGTGCTCTGGAAAAGGAACTTGAAGAGGCTATCAGCAAATGGAAAGCTATCTCCTGTTCCTGGAGAGGCAGAACCAATATAGTCAAAATGGCAATTGATCTACAGATCAATTTTGCAATTGATCTACAGATTTAACAGAATCTCAATCAAAATCCTAACAGCATTCTTCATAGAACTGGAGTAAACAATCCCAGAATTCATATGGAACCAGAAGAGACTCAGAATAACAAAAGCAATCTTGGGTAAAAAGAACAAAGCAGGAGGCATCATCACTCCAGACCTGAACTTATAAAGCTATAGCATGGTACTGACACAAAACAGATAGGAGGATCAATGGAATGGAAAGAGGATGGAGAAACAACCCCAAGTACATTCAACTATTTGATTTTTGACAAAGGGGCCAAAAACACATATTAACGATAGCCTCTTTAGTATATGATGCTGAAAAAACTGGCTATCAACATGCAGAAGAATGAATCTAGACCCATACCTCTCACCATGTACTAAACTGAAATCAAAATAGATCAAAGAACTAAATGCAAAACCAGAAACACTTAACCTCCTGGAAGACAAAATAGGTAAAACTCTTAAAGTCATAAGTGTAGAAAAGGATTTTTCTAAACACAACCTCAGTTGCACAGCAGGTAGTGTAATAATCAACAAATGGGATCACATCAAATTAAAAACCTTCTGCACATCAAAAGAAAAATCCAACATAGTGAAAAGACTACCTACAGAATGAGAAAAAATTTACCAACAATTCCTCAGATAGAAAACTCGTATCTAGAATATATAAAGAATGCAAATATTAGACCCCTCAAAATAAAAGACCCAACCAAAATATGGGCAAAAAAAATGCATAGACATTTCACAGAAAAAGAAATAAAAATGGCCAATATATACATGAAGAAATGCTCAACACCACTGGCCTTTAGAGAAATCCAAATTAAAACAATATTGACCATACAAAGAATGGCCATCACTTAGAAATCAAATACTAACAATCCTGGATAAGCTGCAGGGAAAAAGGAACCCTTCTACACTGTTGGTGGGAATGTAAATGAGTACAACCCCTATGGAAATCAGTATGGAGATTCCTCAAAAAACTGAAACTAAAAATTCCATTATACTCAGCTGTTCTCCTTCTAGGAATCTTCCTGGAATTTAAAGACATTATCTTACAGTGACATATGCATACCCATGTTTATAGCACCACTATTCATAATAGCTAAATATTTGAAGCAGCCTATATGTCCATTGACAGATAAATGGATAAAGAAATGTGGTGTTTATACACAATGGAATATTACTTTGCTATAAAGAAAGAAAGATAATTTTGAATCATTTGTAGAAGAATGAATACACCTTGAGACCATAATGTTAAGTGAAATAAATCAGAAACACAAGCTTAAATATCATAGGGTTTCTTTTTCTATGAGAAACCCAAAGTATAAATAAAGAGCAAAATAAAAGACACATAACAGAAAGCTGGACAAGAGATTTTTCTCAAGGAGGAAGAGGGTCGAGATGGAGGGAAGCATGAGGGAAGGAAGGAATAAGAAACCAAATAAAGAATTGGAATGTGTTATATACATGTACCAACTTCCCACAAGGAATGTAAACATTATGTACTACATATATGTACTAATAAACTATATAAAATAATTTAAATAAATATCACATGAATACTGGTAAATGGCTGTCCTATTTCCAGTGAGAATGGGACAAGAGGAATAACCTTGAATTTGAGCAGGAAATCCTTACACTGAAAATCAGAATTCACACCTCAAGGTATATATATATATATGATACACAGGCAAAGCCTGCCCAAAAAGTATCAATTTCATTACAAGAACACCCCTCTTTCTGAGATGATTTAATTGGATTTCTTCCCAGTGAAAAGGTGAACTAGTGCGGAGTTTTAACTTGATTAGCATTGGGATATGCTTAGGGGAGTGGTGGAGCACACTTCTGGATGTGTTTGTGTGGGTCATGGATGTGTGACTTTTGGGCTGATACCTGATTACTTGCCCTTTCTTCTCTGGCATTGTTCCCCTGCTTTTTTTCCCCAACTGCCATGAACAGCATTTTGTTCTGCCATGTCTTCCACCATGATGTTCTTGCGTTGGAGCTAGCCAACTACGGACTAAATCCTCTGAGACAATAAGCCAAATTAAACCTCTTCTCCTTTACGTTGTGGGTGTCAATTATTGTGTCCCAGCAATGGAAAAGCTGACTAAAATGAAGAATTAAAAGGAGGAAATGCAGATCAGAAGTTGTGGCTTTAGATAAACTAAATTCTCCCACATTTTGCTTCATTTATTTTTCTTAGGGAGAACTATTTGTTGACAGGAACACTGAATTTGATTTCCTCCAAAAAATATGCCTTTGATGCCAATAATGGAAAGAAAATGTCTTCAAGTAAGAAGAACATAACTCCTCAAACAATGTGACTTTTGCAATAGGCTGAAAATGCCTATGAGCCAGAAGGCATTGTTCATCTACAAGTCTGAGCTAATTAAAGACCCACAGAGCTCTAAAGAAATGTGTGAAAAAGTCTTTGTCTTTTTCTAAGTAACTGTTCATTTTCTCCCAATACTCATGTAGTCCTAATTATCCTATTTTCAATATGACATAGAAGACAGAAATGTTGGGGGAAAATTGCCATTCACAGACAGGTTAGAAGTCTAAGATTTATTTGGCTTCTGTCCTTTGCAGTGAAAACAATAAAACTCAATCTTTTCCACATCCTGAAATAAATGCTGAGCAGTGCAATGTTTTAGAATGTCAACAGAAATGCCACAGGAAAGCATTCATTTTCTTGGTGAACAGCGAAATTAAGGGCACCGAAGTCCATATTTTTGATTCCAGAGAACTAATAACAATTATTTCATGGTCATTTTCCTCCTAAAGAAAGTGGTGAAGAAAAGCTAAGCTATAAGTGTAGCCTTTTGTGTATGCATTGCCCCTTTCACTAATAAACTACAAAATGCACATTAGTTCCTAGGTCGGTCGAAGTTCCTCAGAAAAGAACAGTCCAAGTGTTCTGAGGGTATGGGCTTTCCCCTTATACTCGGAGAGTTATTTTTAAAATTAGTCCTGCAAACAATGCAATGCTGAGCCTCCGTGGGAAACCATGTTTGCTAGGCAGGTTGGCGCCACTGATTAGAAACTATTTGCATCAGGCCAATAGTTCAAATTTTATGTCTCAAGGACCAAAACGAAAAAATGAAAAAAACACTCTAGTAACTAGAACAGAGATAACTCCTCTTAAAAATGCATCCCTTTGGCTGCCAGTGAACAGAATGGTTGTATATAAAGATTTTGAAAAAGTAGGACCTATAAAAACAATCTAATGGACCAAGCTGTCCCAGTCGACACTGCCTGGCACACATAAAGTACATTAAAAAAGGCAACCAACTCAGCAGTGAGAAAAAACAGCACTGCCTTTCTTGTCACTCTCCCTCTCCTGACCTATATCTTTCATACTGACTACAAGCTTTCCCTCCCATCTCTAACACCTCTCATTCCCCTTACTTCTACCACGATTCTGTTTCACTACCCTTTACTTGCCCTGTAGATACAAGAAAAGGGGAGAGAGGGCAAGTCAGATGCAAAAATCAGTGCATCTATAGTGAGATGCTATTATGCTTTAGCACTGCCCACTAGCAGCAAAGAAATACCCAGGGTCATCTCTCTTACTAGGTGCAGTCATGACTGCTCAACACTGAACTGTGAAAGAGGTAGGGAACCTGGAACTTATTTACACCAACTCCTCTTTTTAAAAATAAATAAAATGATTTTCAGATAAGTAATTTGTCCAAACCTGTGGATTTGGGGCTCGCACAATGCGCAAGCTTATTTCCCACCACCAGAGTTAGCCAGGCTACAGTTAGCTGCATGCCTATGCTAGAAACTTATATTATCTCTAAGCAAGAATAAACTCCAACTGCAAGACACAAGCTGAAAGCTGTTTCTGCCTCATATGTCTATTTTTCCCATCCAAAGATTTTCACATCACTCCTTTCACTTGAGTTCTCTTCTATGATATCCATCACATTTATTCATAAGCCTCTTAACTCAATATAAAAGCATTTTTAATGAATAGAGCTTACATTGATGATCTCCTACACTGAGGATGATATTTATTAAAAGTATTGAGAGAAAAATGAAAAAACAAAACTAAATATATGAGAGGTTTAGAGATAATATTTGCGAAAATATTTTTAAGATAAGACTGCTACTGTATCCTGATGAATTAAAGCAGGACAAAAACACTAATAAACATGAAGTGCAATTTCAGATCAAAATCCAAATTTCTCAGCTTGGCGTTCTAGGCAAAGTTTGGTCCCAACTGTCTTCTCTCCACTATTACTACTCACTGTGCCCTAGGTCTAAACCATATCAGATGCCTCACTGCTCTCTAATATCCATACCAAAGTTACCTAATTCTCTATTTATAATTATCACTCCAATTTGAATACTGTTCTCATCATCCCGCCCACACCTCTGGTACCAGTCAAAACCATGTTCATTTCCAAAGTATATCACATACTATCTAGGTTTCTTAATGCCTTTCAAAGACAGCAGGCAAATATGAGCGCCTTCTCTCTTCACTGTCTCCCAGACAGTGTTTATATATCTGTCACAGAATCTACCACACTTTGGGCCCTCACCATATGCCGAGTACCTAGATAACTGATACTGGGTTTTCAGTCCACTGTGCCATTCATGGAAACAGCCTTTTTAAAAAATCAAACAATTGGGCTGGTGATATAGCTCAGGGCATAAGTGCCTGCCTGGCAAGTGCGAGGTCCTGAGTTCGACTTCTGAGACCCGCATATAAAAATAAAAAGTCATAATAAAACAAACAATAAATGTTTCCTTAATTGAAATGAAGATTTGAGTAAAAGGATATGTAAGTTATCAGCATTAGATATCCTAATATGATAGTACAGAAGAGTACTTTCATCTAAAGAGCTTACCTTTATTTCTGATTATCTCTGTATGAATTTTAATTGGATTTCTTATAGAAAACAAATTATCTTAATTTCATCTTTGATTCAAAAAACAAATGTATTTTGCACATTTTATGACATAAATGAAAACTCTCTTCCATTTAACGTTTCTCTCCTTCTGAGACTTAACAAAAGCTTATCTCCATCCAACCTTCAAATCAGAATGATCAGACAGACTATTATTTTGCCATTTGTCAAGTCCAGATCATCCCTAGTAATTCTTAAACTCCGTATGCTTTCATCATGGAACATGCATCTGCCAATGGATAACATGTAGCTCTTGTTGGGAGAATGTCCGGCCTTCTCTATGTTATTTCAAATTGAAAATTACAAAAGGAAAGTGATGTTGGAATCTTGGTGTTCAGAATTTTAATTTCACTACACTTAATTGCACACAACATGCAAAGTATAAAAAGTTCACTGGATCCATCTCCTGCATGTTTGAGAAATCATATATACTGTTGAAAACACATTTGCAGATCATAATGTTTGTAAATTTAAACAGCAATGGGCAGGGGCATTATTATTTGTCATTGTTGACATTACCACAGAAAAACTCCCCTTTCATGGTTAGTTGCTCTTCCCTCTCAGCAGATCTATGAAACTTTCTGGCACCCCACACAGGAATTATTTAATTTAATTTCTAAGGGCCAGATCCTGCCCCTGGATACATGTGAGCAATAAGTACTGATGTCAATGGAAATTCTGGGTGTGCATGTAAGGAGAAAGTATGGTCCTCTGCATATCCCAAAGTAACTGCTGAAATGCCTTTTGTTAAGACTGGCTTGATTTTGGCTCCCTTTCTTTTAAATATGTACACAACATCAAACGTGATACATGAAGTCTGTGATCAAATGAAGAGCTACATAGTCCGGTAAGACCCTGTGTGGCCTTTTGACCTTAGCAAGAAGCGAGATTAAGTTTTTTTTAAATTCTTGAGTCTGCTAAGGTTCCTAATGACCAACGCAGAGAAAGATTTTTTTTTTTAGTTCCCAGACGTAAAAGAATCCTTAATGAGGGCTGGTGAGATGGCTCAGCGGCATAAGCGCCTGCCTGGCAAGCATGAGGGCCCAAGTTCCACTCCCGGTACCCACATACAAAAAAGGGCCGGTGATATCGCTCAGCAGCACAGGCACCTGCTGGCGCGTGAGGTCCTGAGGTCAACCCCCAGTACCCACAAAAAAAAAGAAAAAGAATCCTTAATGATAATAAGCATGTTATTTAATGCACTGAGTATAATGCATAATTAAATAGTAAAACATACATAAGGTATTCCAGAGTTAAAAATTACTATGAGAAAGACATCTTTTATCTAAATAACTGTTTTTGTGACTCTTTAGGCCCTGAATTTACTAAATTGAGAAAAGAAGTTTATATCAAAAACAGATTATCAAAGCTTGGTTGAACTTCAGTATTTACTATCAAAATCCATTTGTAAATAATTCTAAAAATTCTTAACATGGATATTCAGCCTCAACCCTTATGTCTAACCATACATCAGAAATGCATCTTAATAGATATGTATTAAATGGTTACTTAGTGGGCCTGAATTTTCAAAGAGGAATACGACACAATCCCTGACCTCAAAAATTATTTTATGTTAATGGCCTCATGCGGAAATTCTTAACAGATTATTAAAACCCAACTCAGAATGCTGTGATGCTTTCTGGTGATTTTAGGGTCATTATTATCCCTTGAAATATTCCCAAGACATGAATTATCTGTCCTGCCCCATCCCTTAAGTCCCAAATCCTCCTTCCGTTAACTTTCTGAACATATCCCCATCCTAAATTCCCTTTGCTCATACTCTTGCAGTCATGCTGAGCTCCTTATATCCCTGGAACATAGTAGATGTACTCATGGCTTGGGGTCTTTGCCCATGATTCTCCAGGGCAAATCCTCAGGCTGAAATGTTCTTCCCTTATTATCTATTGTAGCTTGTTCCTCAACTACTTTAGGTCTTCTTCAAATATCATTTTCCCAGTAAGTAATTCCCTAAACACTCTATTTAAAACTGAATAATTACTCAGCACTCCCTAGAGCCTTTCCCTTCTTTAATTTTCCTCAATAGTACTCATCACCATCTAACAGAGTATATATTTTATTTGGATAGTTCATTTTCTATTTCCTTCTATAACGGTCATATTATATTTTTGCAGCAATTAAAACACTGCCTGGCACAAAGTAGATCCCAAATGAATACGTAGTGAGCGAATCAGGGAATGTGCCCAAGAACAAAGAGCATTTGGAAAGTTCTGCAACAAGGCTTTCCCAAAATAGTAAATCATTACCAGAATATTATCATTTCACAAGTATAAATTTTAGTATCTATAAATGATAAGTCAAATTAAAGTATAAATGCTTAAATGAGAAATACTTGAACCAATAAATAAATGAAGAGGATAAGAAAATATACTTTAAAGAGTTTCTTTTATAATTGTTGTTATTTATTTGAGACAGGGTCTCACTACGTAGTTCAGGTTAGCCTTGAACTCACTATGTAGCCCAGACTGGCCTTGAACTCATGGAAACCCTTTTGCCTCAGCCTCCCGAGTGCTAGGATCACAGGTGTGTGCTATCATACCTGGCTAAGAATTTATTTTAATATTATCAAATATGTAAAAATAATCATTTCATCTACACTTCATTAATATGTCATATGCCATTATTATGATGATAGTATAACATGGTTTGGAGCTCAGTGTTTTCAAATATGACCAAAGATCTATCTGCATTCAAACATATCCAAGATAATAATTAGTAAAAATGGGGTTTTCTGCCTCCAATCAAGAGCTCTGAGGCCATGGCCTACTAATCTGAATTTTTCTAATGAGTTCCCCACCTGATTCTTACTTAAGCTTGAAAACTATTGCTTTAGTCCATCAATCCTCAAAAACCACTGCAACCATTTCTATCTAAGTCTCCTCCATAGGATTCTCCCTGAGTCTAGATAACCTTTTAACTCAAGCTTTTTAATTTATCCAAACTTGGAACTTAATGAAACACTAAACAAAAAAACTGTACCTTATTTTGATGCTAGTAAGACTTCAAAGATATGGTTGACAGACCAACATTACTATCAATGACAAAAAATATTCCTTTAAACTAACAGTCCTAAGCAGTTTTTTGTAACAGTGTCCCATAAAAAGTAGAAACTCAAATAGAAGTTTTAAAATATCCCAGACCTCTTTTACATACCGAATAAAACACAGAGCTACAATTAAACTTACTGAACTCCTAGTATGTAACACAGAGGAACACATCCACTGCCTAATTTAACCAGAATCTTATGAAAATAAGGATAAAAAGCACCACGTTATTTGTCCAGAACCAGTTACCTGGCACTTGCAAAGCAAAAGCTTAACCCAGATCTAAAGAATCTCTGCCCATGATTATTTCTAAATACTCAGAGCTTATTAATCCATAAATAACAGTTCTTTAGAGCCACAGCCAGTAGTTGCTGTGATTTTGGCCCAATTCCATTTTTTGTGTCCTTCAAAAGTGGAGTTGTTCTGATTTTTATACACACACAGGGCACAAAGTCTCCTAAGCACATTCCATTTGGCATTTTGTTTTCCAATACCAATTGTGATATTTCTTGATAGTTATGCCGGCATATTCTTCTGCACCAACCGCATTTAATTTACTTGTTTATGGGGCTATGAATGTCATTATTCTGTCCACTGTTCCAAATGTACTTAATGTTGCTGTTCTGCCATATCAGATTTTTTCTGGTCCTTTTCCCATATTCTTTTTCATTAAAGAACATGCAACTTTGTCCAATAAATTAAAATAAAGTTAAGAAATTAATTCCCTATGAGAGTCCCTTTTAAAGATTCTTTAACTCAAATGTTGCTGTCATATTTATTGCATGTATGATCTCAAACACTGAGAATTCCTCCCAAGCAAATCCTTTTAGATGATGTTTTCAAAAGTGTATTCTTTCTATCATTGTGGTCTCAAGGCTTTCAGGGAATGAGGAGAGAAAAAGCAAAAAGGTTATGGGTCAAATGAGGTTAAGGAAAAGCATATTCTATATTCCCCTAGTTGAGATTCACACGTATAACGGTCTACTAAAACCTCTCCTCAGTTCTGTGGTGGAAAAAAATGGTTTTCGTTCCTTATTTCCCAAATGTGCTTAACCATGCAAACTTTGTCGTCCCACTTAACACCTAATAAAATCCCATCGAGTTTTACTATATGATAAATATTAGGAGATACAATAAATGTATAGAACCTAAGATGTAAGTACTCAATAAACGATAGCTACTACTATTATTAATAATCAGGTCAACAAGTCAGTAAACTAATCCATTAATCTCAAGATAGCAGGCTGTAGTATTAATGTGCTCTCTCCAAAGAACCTTCTCCCTCTGCTTCTTGGCTACCACGTTAAGCAGCTTTCCTGTGCTCTGTTCTTCCACCATGTCATTTATGCCTGGGAGCTAGCCAACTGTGGACTGAACCCATTGAAATCATCAGCCAAAATAAACTTCCCCTCCTTCAATATATGAGTGTCAGGTATTTCTCCCAAGGTCTGAAAAGTGGCTAATTCATTAGCCTTTCTAGTCACAGTTTCTTAATATGTAAGCTGATGGTATCACCATTTTTTGTAAGATTGTGGTGTTAGAAATACCACATCTAGGGCATAGCAGGCATTTAAACATAAATTAACTGGTTTTGTGATTCTAGTGAGATTTACTGACTTCTGGAAATCTTTTTTTTTTTTTTTTCTTGTGGGTACTGGGGGTCAACCTCAGGACCTCGTGCACCAGCAGGCGCCCGTGCTGCTGAGCGATATCACTGGCCCTTTTTTTTCTGTATGTGGGTTCTGGGAGTTGAACTCAGGACCTCGCTCTTGCCAGGCAGACGCTTACGCTGCTGAGCCATCTCACCGGCCCCTGAAAATCTTAAATAATGTAGATTTGGCCATGTAAACTGACCTATTTTTTTTCTCCAAAAAAGACATTTCTTGAAAATTACAGCCCTTTCTGCTTCTTAAGAATTCCTTTCTCAGGCTGGGTGTGGTATGTGCCTATAATCCTAGCACTCAGGAGGCTGAAGTAAGAGAATCACTTAAATTCAGGAGTTTGAGACCTGTCTGGGCAATATAGAAAGACACCAGTCTCAAAAAAAAAAAGAAAAAAAAACCTCTCTTAAATCTATTAGCTAGCTATCAATTATTAGCTCTCTATTTAAAGTTTTTACATTAGAATACTTTCCTGAAGAAAACTAATTCTTTGTGTATGTATATATGTGCAGTACTGGGAACTAAACCCAGGGCTACATCTCCAGCCTTTTTAAATTTTTTTTATTATTTGAAAAGCTACTAAACTGTTCAGGCTGGGCTTGAATTTGCAATCCTCCTGCCTTAGTTCCCTTGCCCCCCAGTGCTGGGATTAGAGGTGTGTAGCACCACACATGACTATATTTGACTATACATTTCATATAAATAGAATCACACTATAATATGGTCATTTCTTATTAACTTAGCACATTTTTTCAAGGTTTATCCATGTTCTAGTCTGCACTAAACCCAATTTCTTTTTACTACAGTAAAAGTTTCCATGTATAGATATACCACATTTTGTTTATCCATTCATCAGTTGAAGGGAAATTGGGTTCTTCACACTTTGGGGCTTTTTTTTTTTTATTTAAACCAGGAACTGAACTCAGGACCTTGCACTTGCCAGGCAGGCACTTGTGCCGCTGATCTATTATCTTTGGGGCTATTATAGTGAATGCTGTTATGAATACTTGTATACAAGCTTTTGTGTGGACATCCTGGTATACTCTTCACATTCTTTTAATCTTTCTGAATTGCGTTTTAAAGTACTTATCTTTTGTACAACATAGTATGGTTTTGCCTTTGTTCCATCTGAAACAAAACTGAGATCATTCAACATATTGTTTTGTATACATTTTTCTAACATTATGCTATAAATATTTAAACCCATGAATTTAAAAGCTACATAACATTCTATTGAAAAATTACATAATAGTCCATAATTTTAAAATTTGGTTGTTCTCTCATTTAGCATTCTACCAGATTTTTTCAATAATAAAAATAGTGTAACTCAGATTTATTTACTTGTTTTATCCTCATAACGATCATATGGAATAGATTAACATTTTATTGCCTATCTTAGAGATGAGAAAACTGAGGTCAGGGTCATTACATTTCTAAAATTAAAACTAAAATTGTTGTTAATATATAGCCTTTTCCATCATCTATTTTGTGGATTCTTTGACTCATGCAAAGTGGAAATCAGACATAGCCAGAAGGAATCAAAAAAAAAAAAAAAAAAAAAAGAGAGAGAGAAAGAGCTTTTAGAATCTAACAGGATATGGTAACAAGTTTTCTCCATAGACAGAGTGGCCCAAAAGGACAACAAAGCAGGTTGTTCTATTGGAAGAGCAGCGCCCTCATTGGAATAGGATGGTTGGCAGGCTCAAAGGCAGAAATGACATGGCAGAAGGGCCTTGAAAAGGAACACTTCTTCCCCTGATGTGAGCCAGGAAGGAGAGAGAAGAGAAGAGCCTGAGACAAGAACAGACCCTTCCGGCTCATTTCATCTGTTACCCACCTCCAGCAAGGCACATCACCTACAGAGTGCATCAATGGATGAATCCACTCATGCAGCTAGCACCCCCATGATCCAGTCACATTCCAAACACAGGAGACCTTTCGAAGATATTTTAGATCGAAACCATAACAATTAGCATATATTCCACTAGGGTCTTGTGACAAAAACAATTCGTATCTGCTCAGAGACTTCCTGTTTTTGTCTGAAGCAAAGAGTAGGGTAAGGTATGGTGACACAGTCAGGTTTGCAACCTTTTTCTGCTTTTACCTCAAACAACTGAGTGGGAAAAGCCGGTGAACAGTTTTGTTTTGTTTGTTTTTTGCCTGCAGAGTAATGTGTTTTTTTTTTTTCCCTCAGTCACCAACTGTAACAATCCTATTTCTTCTGTCTCACTTCTCCTAAAACATATTGCCTATATTTTACACACTTTTCAGTGTATCTCTTCTTGGATGACTGATTAAACTTTTGGATTCAGGGAAAATCCATGCTATGAGACACTGAAATATTTTCCAAAATTTTTGATTTCTCTAACTTGTGTCTTTCTTTTCCTTGTTTACCCCAGAAAAAAATGCATCATTGAGTAAACCCAAAGATTTCCATATACATTTATGAATCAAGAATAAGGCAGGGGCCGGTGAGATGGCTCAGCGGTGTAAGCGCCTGCCTTGCAAGCGCGAGGGCCTGAGTTTGACTCCCGGGTCCCACATATGAAAAAGGGGCCGGTGATATCGCTCAGCGGCACGGGTGCCTGTTGGCACGTGAGGTCCTGAGGTAGACCCCCCGGTACCCACAAAAAAAAAAAAAAGAATACGGCAACAAGGCTACATTTGTGGCTCAGGGCTTTCTATGGTGAGCAGCAAGGAGAATCCATAGAAAAGGCCATGAGAATATAGATGGTATGCTCAGAGTTAACCACAGTACATGCAGAGATTTTAGACAAATGCAGCATTAATGGGAAACATGATAAAGCCATGCCAGACAGAGTGTAAGACCATTACGTCCTGAAAAAACTGAGTTTAAAGTTACATCCGGAGTTATATAACTTGCACACGTTAGGAGAAGATGTCAAAATATTGCCTAGGAATAGAAAGCGTTTTCCAGTGATCAGCCATTGCATATCCAAAGACCAGCATCAGGCCAGGATATAAATTTCCCTCCCCAAATACATTTGAATACTAATGTGAAAAGAAATAACATCACTCTTTGATTTTGTGCTTCAAATAAGAGACAGAGACAGCTCATTGGTCTTACATCTTTTGTAAGATGACAGGGAAATAATAGTGCTTTCTTAAAAAAAAGTCATCTTTCATTTTTTTCCTTAATTCAAGTATTCTCTATTTTTATCTACATATTTTCAATTATTCTGGATATATAATTTTATGTCAAAGCCATTTTCCTTTGAAAATAATGTCTGTAATCATGCTAAGTAACTGTGTACTATTTTCCCATAAAGGTTTTCTATACTTAAACTTTTTTTAATGTTTTTGTTTTTTACTTAGTGTTATGGCTTGTGTCCAGATGTCCCCCCAAAGCCTCATGTGGTCACAGGTGGGGCTTTTCAGAGGTGGCTGGATCTAGATTGTGTGATGCTGGGATTACGGGTGTGTGATTACTAAATTAGTCCACTGATTTGTTTGGCATAATTGAGTGTAGATGATGGGAAGGCCCACCTTGGCTGTGAGTGCTATCTACCCAAAGACTGTGTAGCCTGGATGGAATATAAGTGAAAGAAAAAGGGCTGCAATCATTGCTTGCTGCTTGCTTCCTCACTACTTTGCTGCTTTCATGCCTTCCTGCCTTCTGCCTGCCATGAACTGTTTCTCCTCTGTGATGCCCCTCTGCCATGCCACCCTGCCCTGGAGTCAGCAAACTATGAACTTCTACAAACTGTGAGCCAAAATAAATCTTTCCTCTTTTAACTTTGAGCATTAGGTATTTCCTCTTAGCAATGAGAAAAATAACTAAGACACTAAGTACAATACATGATGCAGTACATAATGATTATATTCACTGTAGGGAATTGGTACATATACATACCACATTTCAATATTTTTTCCCCTTTCCTCCAACCCCCTTTTATTTTTCCAGCATCAGATTCATTTATTTATCTTCTAAGGCCTGACAAAATTAACTATCATATATACTTATTATAACACAGACTAATAGGCCAAAGAATATATAGAACATGTAAGACAATTGTACTAAATCAAGGTATACTTTTAGATATAGTACCCATACTGGATTAACCTTTATATTTCCAGAGTCCCTTTAAAACTAAAAAATAAAGTATCATTTACATTGTAAAACATACTTAATCATTTCAGTAATATTACAGATTTTCTTGTATTTAATGTGTTTTTAGGTTTCTCTAAAAATTTTAGAAAATTTATTCATTCCAATAATTTCTATAGCTTCCTTTTTATGTTAAACTCTAACATCCTCTCTTCATCCTTTTAAATATCTTCATCAACTAAATTAAAAAATCAATAAAACTGTATTTGATACAGTTAAAATTTGTCTAAGAATAATAACTTTGTAATTATAATCTTTATAAACTATTTTCTTTTCTTTTTTTTTTTCTTTATGTGGATACCGGTAGTCGACCTCAGGACCTCGTGCTTGCCAGCAGGCACTTGTGCCACTGAGTGATATCACCGGCCCTATAAACTATTTTCTTAAACACAACATAGCTACCATCTCAGAATATCTCTGTATTACACCACTGCCTCATTCTTAAGTAGAGTTTTATAATTTATTAAGCATATCCGTGTACATTGTTTCACTTTGTCTTGGAAACAATCCCATGAGCTACACAGAAATTATTGTTCTCATTTTAAAGATATAAGAAAATAGATTCACAGGAATTTAAGTGACATGTCCAAAATGAAAATGCTATTACGTGGGAGGATCAGGACTGAGCCCCAGTCTTCCTGCTTTCCAAAAATGTGGATGAGAAAAGTCATTGTCCCCTTATAAATTTGCCATCCTAAAGTAACTGGGGCTTCTATGACTATGACATTGTTTGAGGAGATAAGCCTGTTTTTCCTAGAAGTCCATTTTTACCACTTCCAAATTCAGTCCTATCTTGGCCCTTTTTCATTAAATTCTGCCATGAGGTATTACTTCCTATTTTAAGGGTGCCTATGTATTTTGCAAATAAGGTGTATTTCAATTACTATGGTTTCTATCCTCCTGAATTTTATGGATCTTAAATCTCTCAATATGATCTCAATATTATAAATAGTAGATGAGTATTTCATGTGCCTCTTTTATTCTGAATATCATCTTATTACCTGAATCATTAAAAATATAAAAATTACCTACTGTGATTAGTTTTAGAAAACACTTGAGTTCATCACAAACTCTTAAAATAATCTACTGCTTCATTTATCACATATAAGAAACTGCTCCTGAAATTTCTATAAGAAAAAATTCATAATCAGCTCCATTTATTAAATAATTTTATTGATATAGACCTTAACAGAACTTGGGGCAATTCACATGTGAGTTTAACGATATTCTATCAATATTTCACCAACATTTTTTGAAATCTGTAGAAGCTGTCTAAAATGCTATTATAAGAAAAACAATTCTGATTTTAACATAAGAGTAAAATAGTATTAAAATTAAAATGTTGGCATTATATTTTATACCACTATTTTTTTCCAAGATTTAGTTCTATAGTACTAATAGTCACCACTAATTGGAGAGCTTGCTATAATCTAGGTATCATGCTAAGCCTTAAACATACATATTGCTTTATCTTCACAACAACCCTATGAGTTGATAATATCATGATCCCCATTTTATATCTTAGAACTCTAAGGCTTAATCACATTATCTTCCAAAGTCCCACTATCAATTTGTAAAGACAGAATTCTAGACCTGCTGGCCATTCTCTTAAGAATTTATTACTCCTCACTGATTTTTTTAGAAAATGTTCCATTTCCTTTTCTCTGATGTTAATCTGTTAATAGACTAGACATCTTAGAAACAGAATGTTTAAGCTTTCCCTTATACAGATCCCTAACCATATCTTTAACACAACCCAGTTTCTATCCTGACATGTATATCTTTTTTATTTTTGCAATTTATGTTCTAGCCCTGTATAAGTTCTTAGCAATGTATCTTATATTTCCCTCTAATTTGGAAAGTGTATTAGTGCTGTCTCCATAGATTCCTTTCCTTAAACAATCATGCTCTCTACCACCTCAATCAACACAAATTTGATTTCATATTTGCTGATTACCTTTGCATTCTAAATGATATTTTATATTGGCATCTATTTTAGATCTATATTTAATAATATTTGTTTGAGCTACCTTGAAAATCAGGAACATATATTCAACTTCTTCATCCTATAGCACCTAGAATTATACCTTATATAATTTTATTTCAATAGATGATTGATTAAAAAAAGACTACTCAAAAGACTAATGGCCTACTACTGGAATTTTTATGGAAGCTAGTAAACTTCTAGGTAAACATTAAATATGTACCTCCCAGGAACTTGTTCTTTTAGCATACTTGATTTTCTTGGAATAAAGAAGAAGAACTAAGTAAACACTAAGTATCTACTAGATTAATTCTAAAAGGGCATTCCATTATCCTGCAAATATTAATACTCCACTGAGAAGGAAGACATTATAAGGACAGCATTTTAGTAGCTTACCAGTTTAATTATTTAAATACAAGATGACCACAAATTGCATATTTTTCCATTAATATTTATAAGATAATATCACAGGAAATATAAAAATAACTTATTCAATACAAGAACCAACTGGTTGAAATTACACCTGCCCGAGCAAAGCTGGGGATAGTCAGTACACAAACAAACATGCTGCCTGAGTGATGCTCAGGGTAAACTGTTAAGTGGTTACATCTGCTTTTAAAGCATTATATATAAACATAGACCTAAGCCCTTCTGCCAATTAAGGTGGAATGTCAATTTGATTGGCTTTGGGATCTGCCTCAGGAATTGGTGGAGCACAATTCTGAATGTATCT
This sequence comes from Erethizon dorsatum, assembly GCA_028451465.1. Classification (NCBI taxonomy): domain Eukaryota; kingdom Metazoa; phylum Chordata; class Mammalia; order Rodentia; family Erethizontidae; genus Erethizon; species Erethizon dorsatum. Next base: position 118,331,336 of record CM051822.1, on the reverse strand, counting down.
GCATCTGGTCCCTCACCTCTCCCTCTCTGGCACTGTTCCTCTGCTCTGCTTCCCAACTATCATGAATTAAGCATATTCATTCTACCACTCCTTTCTGCCACAAAGTTTCTGTCTTGGAATCAGCCAACTATAGACTGATTCTCCAGAAACTGTGAGCCAAATTAGACCTCTCCTCCTAGAGTTGTGGGTGTCAGGTATTGTGTCACAGCAGGAGGAAAACTGCCTGATATACTCCTTTTGAATAAAACAAGCTATTTTCCTCTAAATGAAGGATTAAAGATATCTAAAGCAAACAATGTCATTGCATGCCTCCTCTTCAAAAGATAGTTCAGAGCTACTGCAGAGCTAAAAGTCATTTTGAGCTACCTGACAAGAAACATCTAAATCGAAAGAAATGAAGACAAAGAAACCATGCTGTTAGAAAATCAACCTGAGCTGGAGGATTTCAGAGTTTGTCAAAGGTTTATTGTGTCTGAGGGATTACCAAAAAAAAAAAAAAAAGAATTACTAACCAGATATTTTATGACTGCAGAAAATAAACTATATGGAAAAAGGTTATCACAAGTCACTTGTGACACATAGTAAGACAGAAAAGACACTAAAGAAAGCAAAATCAACTTTAGTAATGCAATATGCACCACATATTTAGAAATCAGTTTTTCCAAACTTTTTTCCCTTTATTATTCATTTTTTATTACTACATATTTGCAGTACATAAGGATTACATGTATCATGGGGAGTTTGTACATGTACATAATACATCTTAATTCTTTTTTGTTCCTTTCTCCTCCTGTCCTTCCCAGTTTCCTCCAACTTTTGTTCCCCTTCCCACTTGAAAAGCAGAGCCCAAGTTGGAGGTGGCTTTGCTTCTTATTCTAGCATCCCCTTTTTATGTATTTTACTTGTTTGCTATCAAATTGAGTCATTTTCCAGTGTTTGTGTCTTTACTACTTCATATAACCACTTACTTACTAACCCTAGTTCACATCTTGGAGAACTCTCTATATAAAATTCCATGACTAATTTATATTATCATCTTTTAATCACAACTCTACAGCTACATAATTCTAATAAAAACATTTGGTTCCAGATCATAGCAATATAAAAGAAACAGCATTCACAGATAGTTCCAAGATACAGCCCAAGGTCAGAAAGTGGCTACAAGAGGTAGTAGATACACAAACCACTAGAATACAACTTAAATAGGATAGCAAGCAAGTGACATACATAAAAAAGGAAAGCTAGAATAAGAAGCAAAGTCACCTCCAACTTGGGATTTACTCCCAGTGCAAGTCTGGAGACTATGATATTCTGAGAAACACACAAAACTTTCAAGGAAAGAAAATGGAGAAGAACTACAGCTAGATGCTCACCTCAGCTGCCACTGCCCTCAGTGCCAGTTGAGCATCACAATTCCCTTTCCAGGACACTTCCAGGTGTCAGATAATAACAGGAAACCATTTCCTATTTGTGTGCTTTTCTCCAAGCAGTGATCTGGAGACTGAGCCATTCTGTGAAACACACAAAAACTTTCAAGGGAAGCAGCCAGAGGGGTGGCAGAAGCTGAACAGTTGCTAATGCCCTCTGTGCCAGAAAAACCATATGAATCTCCTGTCAAGAACATAGCCCAGGGGCTGAAATAACAGGAAAGGGCTTTCTATTTCATGGGCTCAATTCCTGCTACAGGTCTGGAGACCAAACCTTTCTGTGAATCAGACAAAAACTATGGGAAGTAGCCAGGAAGGTGAATGCCTAATTTTCAGCCCAGTCACCATCACTCTCAGTGACAGGCCGGGTGAGTGGTTTTACAAATGGGACATGGCCCAGAGTCAGAGATAATAACAAGAGAGAGAATCCCAGTTCATAGGTGCTATGAGAGCCATGAACCAGAAAGAAACATGGAGAGTTGTGGTGGATCAAGAAGGACCAAATGGTGGAAGCAGAGTGCTGTGAAAGCAATGGTCCACACTTATACTTTCACCTCCCACCACTGGGCCCTAAGGGAACCACAAGTCAGATGGAATCACAGAGGACAGAGTCAGGGCTAGAAGTGGCAAGTGATGGAATGGACAACATTGGCTCAGGCTTCCACCTCTCTGGCACCAGATACACTGGGAAGCAAGTGCCCAAGAGAAACTCAGAGGTCTGGCTGCTGGGTACTATGGGCACCAGGCATAGAGAGAAACAGCCTGCATTAGCTGAGATAAACACATCTCCACTACAGGGGGCATAGAAATCATGGAGGCGTGGGCAGGCTGAGACACAGTAGCCAGAAATCCAACATGAAGAAAGAAGAAGGAGGTGCAGCTTCCTGTGGGATTATAGGTAGGAATGCTGGGCTAAGACACACTGCAGAAGGAATGTAAATACCCCACACTAACTGAGAACACTAGAGGCTTCTGGAAATGGTAGACTACAGACAGTGTCAGAGGAAAACCTGCACAGGAATAGTCAACCCAATTAACTAAACAGGTTAACCCTCCCCCTTTCCCCCTCTCTTTCTATCTTTATTTTTTTATGTTTTGCCTTATTATATGTTTAATAATTTGTTTTGTATGACAAGGGTCTATATATATGTACATGAAGGAATAGCAGTATTAGTTTTCTGCTTTCAGTCCATAATACCCTACCTTCTTCTGTCATATAGTCCAACACCAATGTTGATCATTGGGAATATCTAAATTCGTTTGTTAAATTGACAACCTGAATCAATCTCCCCTTCTCCTCTCTCACTTCTCATTTATATTACCTTCCTTTCTCTACTTAATTTATATTCCTCCATATATCTACTTCTGTCTCTCTCCACTCTCCTCTTTCTACTTCCTCTTTTATTATATTATTATAGTATTTTATTATTCTGTATTTACTCCTCTTATTGTTTTTTCCTTCTATCTTTCATCTTTTATTTATATACTGTTTGAAATAGTCTGAATATAAATAATGCTTAATTTTTGGACCTACTATAATATATAACTCACTTGGTCCTTTCATGGGTTAGTGAAACACTAGACATGTTTTCTGTCAAGTTCTTAAGTAGCAAATAATCTATAGTTAGATTCTCAAGTATTGATATTTCTGGTACTTACTATCTCCTCTCGCACAAGTACTAGGGGCTGAACCTAGCACAGAGAACAAACTGAATGGAAATTCTCATATGCACAGAAAACTACAACCCAAGGCACATCACACAGAAAAAAACACTTTAAAAAAAAACTCTACACCAAAGTGAGAAAGACATTCTACTCAATTCTTCCACAAACTGCAATACAGAAACACAACTAAAATGAGGAAACAAGGCAATAAGATGTCACCAAAAATACATAATTCCACAAAAGCTGATCCCACAGATACTTAAGTGCATGAAATTCCAAAGAATTTAAAAAACTCATTATTAAAATGAACAGTGAGATCAAAGAAGAGGCAAATAGCTGAACAAATCAATTACTAGACTGATCAATGAGCTCAAAGAAGATATAGAGAAGCAGCTGCTTAAATTAAAGAAGACAATGTAAGATATTAAAGATCATTGTAGTAAAGAGGCAGAAGTTCTGAAAAATAACTAAGGAGAAATCCTGGAAACAAAAAATTAAATAAGTTAAATAAAAAAAAAACACAATGAAACTAGTAAGTAAAAATCAAAGCAGGAAAATTTGAAAAATTTATATTTTGGCTCAAAAGAGACCATGTATAATGCTCTGAACATAGGAGGTATGGATGCTGAAGAGCTTAGCACCATTAAAAAGAAACCAAGTACTTTGTACTGGGATAAGAGGAAAGATGTCTTGAGAGCATCTCAGAAATCAGCAACATCCCACCCAAACTTTGAAAACAGAGTCCCTAAGCCTCCCACTAGAGAAGGATTCCTAGGGAATTGTTTTCTGGGATTCATTTCACCATGTTCAGCCATGGAGGCTCTCAGAGGGCACTGTAGTTCAGGGGAGCCTCGCTACTCCTTCAGCTGGTGCCAACCTTGGCATCACCTGCATGATGCTGGTTTAACTGACATTCAGAATGCAAGAGTTGTAGGATCAGGGAGGCTTCCATTCAGATGTCAAAGGTCCCTGAAAGGGCAGTGCATGAAGCTGTGGGAATGAAACCAAAAGTGCAATACAGACCCAGGAAATTGGATATGCCAAGAAGGCAGGATGTCTGCCAAAGAAAGCTGTAGTTCTTGAGCAGAACCAGCCCAAACAGATCATGTTGACTGCAATGAGCAAAACAATAGGTGTGGGGTTTCCTGAGTTTTCTGTAACTCACATTCCTCATGTCCCAGATGCTCGAAATGGAGCTACTATGAGCCAAATTAAACTTTTCCTGCTGTGATTTTTACCCCTGATTTTCAATATAAATCTGGATGAAAGCAGCCAGCAAGCTGGGTATGGGGACACATGCCTATAATCCCAGTACTCTGGGAGCCTGACAGGAAAGAATACCAATTTTAAGCCAAACCTGGGCTACATAGTGACTTAAGAAGACCATTTCTTGAAATAAAAAAATAACAATAAAAGGCTGAGAATGTAGCTCAGTGCAAAGGCCCTGGCTTCATTCTCCAATACAAAATAAATAAAATAAAATAGGAGCCAGCAGTATCCATGCCACAGCCCACATGTTGAGCCACCTTAAAATTTCCTCTGCCAGATCAATCAGTCCACCATTCTTATTGTTGGCCTCCTGCAATGTTTCACAACATGGGAATATGTAGACAAGTCATTTACCAGAATCCAATACAGATGGTCTCTATTTCAATTGCCAATTGTGCCCTGTTCCCAACTGCAACTTCCTGAGCCTGGCCTTTACTCTCCGCCTTTCTCTCAGCATTCTGGACTTCTGATTACCAATCAAAATTGCACACTAAGATCAACATATAACACTCTAAGGCTTCTTTGGCTCACATCCAAACCTTTCCAATTCTTCCTGCAAACCATTTTAAAGGCTCTAAACCATATAGTCAGGTAAAATCACAGCAACAATCCCACCACTCACTCTGGTACCAATTTTCTGTATCAGCTTTCTCATCACTGGGACACAATACCCAACGTCCACAAATTAGAGGAGGAAAGGTTTAATTTAGCTCACAGTTTCAGAGGATTCAGTCCATGATGGCCTCCTGGCTTGAAGGAAAAAACATCATGACAGAAGGGCATGACAGAGGAAAGATGCTTTTACATGGTGGCCGAGAAGTACAGCAGGAAAACAGTAGTAGAAAAGAAAGGGCCAAGAATCATATAGGGTACCCAAGGACATGCCTCCATGATTCACCAAGACACACTGAGAAGTCTACTACTAAATCCCTTAGGTGACTCCCAAGTCAAGTTGAAACAATTGAGCTTAAACACAACAACACAGATGCAAAAATCCTCAACAAGATTCTCACAAACAGAATTCAACAACACATTAAGACCATTCAACATTACCAGGCTGGTTTTATCCCAAGGGTGTAAGGCTAGTTCAACATATACAAGTCAGTAAATTTAATATATCCTATAAATAGAGCCACGAACAAATCACATGATCATCTCAATAGATGCTGAAAAAAACTTTGACAAAACTCCACATACCTACATTACAAAAAGCCTGATGAAAATAGACATAGAAAGCCCTTCCCCCAAAATGATAACAGCCATAAATGACAAACTTGCAGGTACCATCATACTAAATAGGTCAAAAAAAAATTGAAAAAAAATCATTCTAAAGTTAGATACTTCAGAAAATAAGGGTGTCCACTCACACCACTCTTGCTCAACACAGTACTTGAAATTTTAGCCAGGACAATCAGGCAAATGGAAAAAAAAAAAAAAAAGGGAATGCAAATACAAAAAGAAGAAATTAAGTTATCTCTATTTGTGTATGACATGATTCTTTACAAACAAGTCCCAAAAAAACTCCCAGAAGACTTTTATTGTCTGATAAACAAATTCAATAAAGTGGCAGGATATAAATCAATACATAAAAATCAATCAGGTTCCTGTACACCAATAAAAAACCTACTGAGGAAAAAGCAGGAAAACAATTCCATTCACGATAGCTTTAAAAACTTGAATATGTTAATCAAGGAAATGAAAGATCTCTATAATGAAATGTATAGGACTGTGGGTAAAGAAACTGAAGAGGACAGTAAACTATGGAAAGATACATAGTTCTTAGGTTGGCAGAATAAATATTGTTAACATGACCGTGTTACCAAAATGATCCATAGATTTAATGCAAACCCTACTAAAACATCAATGATGTTCTTCACAGAACTAGAGCAAGCAATCCTGAATTTCATTTGAAAAAGGCACAGAACAGTGAATGAAAAACCCTGACCAAAAATAGCAGTGCTGGAGTCATCACCACACCAAACTTTAAGCTACACAATAAATTCATAATAACAAAACAACATGATACTAACACAAAAACAGAATGTAGAACAACGGATAGAAGACACAGAAATAAACCCAAGCACCTACAGCTATCTTATTTTCCACAGAAGGGCCAAAACATATGTTGGAGAAGAGACAGCCTCTTTAACAAACAGTGTGGGGCCGGTGAGATGGCTCAGTGGCTTAAGCGCCTGCCCGGCAAGCGTGAGGGCCCGAGTTCGACTCCCGGAACCCACATACGAAAAAAAGGGGCCGGTGATATCGCTCAGCGGCACGGGCGCCTGCTGGCGCGCGAGGTCCTGAGGTCGTTCCCCCGGTACCCACCAAACAAAAAACAGTGTGAAGAAAAATGGCTATCCATATGCAAAAAGTCAAAACTAGACTCCTATTTCTCTCCCTGTACTACAATCAAATCAAAATGAATTAAAGATTTGGGTATAAAACCAAAAACACTGCAGCTGCTGAAAGAAAACATACAGGAAATATTTGAAGCCAAAGGTATAGGAAATGCTTCCTGAACAAGACCCTGAAAACACAAGAAACAATATCAAGAATCAACAAATGGGACTACATCAACATAAAAAGCTTCTGTATAGAAAAGTAAACGATTAACAGAGTAAAAAGTCAACCCACTGAATGGGAAAAAAAATTATTGCTAGCTATTCTTCTGATAGAATAGAATATAAGAATTTCTTCTGATATCTGGAATATAAGAATTCAAAAAATAACCCTCATAAAGCAATGAACCTAAAAAGTAGATAAATGAACTGAATAAATGCTTCTCAAAAGACATTCATATCCTAACCAAACATCTCTTACACATCACAGAAATACACATAAATATTGTTAGGGGAGGCAACTCCTGCTACGAAAATATAGTATCAGCGCTCATTAGAATTAGTTTTTTGCATTGTTTCCTGCTTAGTACACATTGTTTTTTTGACTAAGTCCACTTGAAAATGAGACTGCATCCCCAGCCTCTGTCTTAAGTCCACTTAAAAGACAATGGAGCAGGAGCCACAGCAAAAATGTGAAAACTACTCCTTAGGTTGTGTACAAAACCTCCACCCTTTAAAGTTATACAATGTCACCCTTGCCTTAGGACAACAAAATAATGAGTTTTCTCCCTTCTACTTTAAAATTTGGTTTCTATACATTACAAAGGTAAAGATTATGTAGAAGGAAGATTTATCTGTACCAAAGTATGCAAGGCCCATTGTTACGGTTTGTGTCTAGATGTCCCCCCAAAGCCTCATGCAGTCATGGAGGTGGCTTCTAGAGTTTATGACTGATTCATGGTCTAATGCTGGCATTATGGGCATGAGTGCTACACCCACTCTTGGGCGGGTAGCCTGCATGTAATATAAGGGAGGGAAAGAGGTTTGCTCTCTCTCTTGCACTCGCGCTCCTCCCTTTGCTCTTGCTTGTTTTTGCTGCCTATCGCCGCCATGAACTGTTGCTCTCTACCATGTACCACTCTGCCTTGGAGCCAGCCGAGTATGGACTGAAACCTTCACAAACTGTGAGCTAAATAAACCTGTCCTTCCTTAATTTGGGGCATCAGGTATTTTGTCCCAAAAACGAGAGAAAAGCAACCAAGACACCCATTTTCAAGAAATGAGTAAAGCAAGTAAAAATCCTAAGAAAATACGTTCTAGGCAAATGGAAATTGGCAATTGACAGTAACGTTTGTTCGATAAAATAAAGACTATATTTAAATTTTGATTATAGAAGAAAATGCTACTTTTCTACAATTTTCTCACTTATTGATAGGTTGGAAAACTTCAAAATGGACTAGAAAGCTCAAAATAAGAAAAGCCAAAAACTGAACAAGAAAGATTCAAAACAGCATCAGTGAAATCATTATTAGTTATTTTCCCTTTCATAAATCAAATATTTCTGATGTTTGTAGAAGGTCAGTAACTTCACTTTTGAAATATGCACCAATGAAATGTCACTTTATTTTATTTCAAATTAAAAGAATTGAGAATATTTCTGTACCTAGTTACTCATTCTCTCAACAGTGTTTTTGGCAGTGCAGAAGTTTTTTTTTTAATTAATGCATATTAGTAATACAAAATATAGGACTAGAAGTTCCATTCGACCCAGCTATTCCTCTTCTTGGTATCTTCCTGAAAGAATTAAAAACATCATAGCACAGCGACAAATGCACACCCATGTTTATAGTGGCACCGTTTGTGATAGCTAAATCTTGGAAACAGTCCAAATGCCCATCAACCAATGAATGGATAAAGAAGATGTGGCTTTTTAATACAATGGAGTACTACTCTGCTATAAAGAAGGATAAGCTTGAGACATTTCTAGCTAAATGAAAATACCTTGAGGCCATTCTCTTAAGTGAAATAAATTAGACACACATGTAAATACCACATAGTTTCTCTGATGTGAGAAATCAAAAGAGTAAATAAGGACCAAAATGTATAATAGATATTGTGAAATAGGAAGAAAATGTTCAAATGGGAAGAGGAACGAGGGAGGGGGTTGGGGGAAAAGGAAGGAAGGGAAAAGACAAAAATGATGAGAAAAGGATAAAATGCAAACAAAGCTTTTGTAAATAAGGAGGGGAAGAGGGGTTGAAGGGAGGGTAGGGAAATGAGACAAAAAAGAATCAAGTTACATCATGTACAGGTACAAATTTCGTATAATGAATGTGATCATTATGTATACTTAAAATGTACCAATAAACTTAATTAAGAAAAAAGTAGTACAAAATAATGAAATTTATTTTGATATATTGTTATATACATAAATATATTTTGATTATTTTCATCTGTTTATCCTTCTCCCTTACTTCCCCTCTACCCCAATCTCCTTCCCCATCTTCAGTTTTTTTATTGGTTTGTTTATGGTACTAGTGATTTAATACAGGGCCTTTGAACTGAGCTACATCCACAGCTCTTTATAGTTTTTAAGCAATGGTGTCACTACGTTACTAAGTTGAAAAAGTTAGGCTCAAACTTGGGATCTTCCTGCCTCAGCCTCTCAGAATGCTGAGAATGCAGGCCTGTGTGGCCAGCCCCATCAACTTCCCCATCTCTAAATATATACTATTTTGTTTCCTATCCTCTCTCCTGTACGTATGTATGTATGTATTTCATACATTTATTTTTGGATTACTCACGTAAGAGAAACATATTATATATAACTTTCTGAGACTGGCAGAATTTCTTTCCTTTTTTTTTTTGTGGGTACCGGGGGGTCGACCTCAGGACCTCATGTGCCAGCAGGCGCCTGTGCCGCTGAGCGATATCACCAGCCCTTTTTTCATATGTGGGTTCCAGGAGTAGAACTCAGGCCCTCGCACTTGCCAGGCAGGCGTTTATGCCGCTGAGCCATCTCACAGGCCCATGTACTTATTTTAGAAGTGTCTGTTCAACTTACTTGTGCATTTATTGATTAGGCTATTTAGTTCTTCATCATTAATTTTATTGAGCCTTTAGATATTAATCTTTTATCAGAAGACTAGTTAGTGTGGTAATCAGGGTTTGCAAGGGAATAGATTTAATACAGAACACATAATTTATAGGATTATTTTATAATATTCCTCCAAAAAAGTCAAATGCAGAGGGGTGCAAGAGATCTGTCTACACACTAGAGACCCAAAGAATCCAGCTGACAGCCCAGATCCCATGGCAATGTCCTGCATGAGTCCAGCTGAAGACCTAGAGCCCATGGCAATGTCCTCCATGAGTCCAGCTAGAGACCTAGAGCCCATGACAATGTCTCATGCAAGTCTGTATCAAGGATCTGCACTGGGAAGTTCCAAAGATCAGTGGTGGAAGCTAGAAAGTCTGTGCCAGTGGGGTGAAGGATCTGTGCCAGCAGACTGAGGGATCTGCACTGGAGCCAGGAAACGATGCTCAAGGGAAAGACCAGAGTTCCCTGAAGAGAACAGCAGCCATCCTCAGCAACAGTGAGGACCTGAGGTTTAGTTTGGCTCACATTTTGCAAAGATTCATTCCATCCCTCACTGGCTCTAAGGTAGAAACATCATGTCAGAAAGGTGTGCTGAAGCAAAGCTTCTTAGTTCAAGGCAGCCAGGATGCAGAGCAGGGGAAGAGTGCCAGAGAAGAAGGGTGAGGAAAACCATGGTCAGAACTCTGTGACCCACCAGCCACACCCTCCAGTGTACTCCAGAAGGCAGACTTCTAAACCAAAAACCATGATATACTACCCTAACTGGCACATCCAAGCTCTCGTCAACTTCATAACCAAACACATCTCCTTGAACCTTACTCAATCCAAAAATAAACACAAGGTCATTATTCCACCTAAAATAAAACAATTATCCTCCATACAACTGAAAATGCAACAATATCTTCCTGAAAGTCTCAGAAATTCCAGCATTTTTCAAAAGTTCAACTCAAAGTCTTTTCTGAGACTCAAGGAAAACTCTTAGTTGTCAACCTCTGCAAAATAATAAACAAGTTACATAATCTCAAGTTAGAATGGCAGAGGGCAAATATTCTCATTCCAAAAGAGAAAAATAGCAGGATAGAAAAAGAACTGGACAAAAGCAAGCCCGAAACCCAACAAGGAAAACATTAATTCCTGAAAGTCCATATATGGTATCTGAGACACAGGGTGGAAAAATGTGTGTTCCAAAAGAATTGGTTGCCCCCACCCTATTGGCCTTGCCCACACTGCCTCTCTCTTGGGCTAGCTCCATTCACAGCCTGAGTAGTAGGTTGTCTTGAAATTTCCTCCACCATACTTTCCAACTCAATCTCTTCTGTACCTTGGAATGAAGACCCTTAAAAAACAGGCTGTCCACCAAATCTCTCAGTAGTTCATGAGCAGGTCCAGACTGTGGGTCAAAGTTCAATACATTGCCAAACTTTGGATTTGGAGGTATGGCTGGTCACTATCTATGTTCTGCCATGTTTACTCTGAATTCCTCCAAGCAAAGCAGAAGGGGTTGAGCATGCCAGGTCTGTGTGAAAATTAAAAGCCTTGGGCATCCAGCCTTCTGTTATTCCCTGCAGTGGCACATGTACACTCAGATCCCCTTCTATAGCAAAACCCTACACTACTGACCTCTTTCTGCCACAGTATGCAAACTGCCATTGTATACCACTTCCTGCCATTTTTCCTTTTGGCCTTTTCCCCCACCCAGCTGATTGCTAGCAGCTGGCTGGGTTTCACACAATCTGTACTGCTCCACTGTCACCCTCCAAGCCTGGAGCTTACTCTCCCCTAAAGTCCAATGCAAATTTTTTTGTTTGATGGATCATGCCTTTGAGTTATGTCTAAATAGTTTTCCTACATTATCTTCTAGAAGTTTCATAGTTTAACATTTTACACCTAGGTTTATGATCTATTTTTTAACGTTTTATTCTGAATAGTATGTGAGGAGCCATGTATTCTGGGTCTATTCTCACTCACTGGTTATCTACCTTTTTCAAACAACACCACACAAATTTGATTACAGTTATTTTGCAGTGAGTCTTAAAGTCATATGGTCTTCTGACATTTTTCTTCTTCAATATTGTGTTGACTTTTCCTTTGTAGGTTTTTGCCCTTTCCCTATAAACTTCTATATTTTTTAATATTTTGTATTCTTTTTCTTAAAGACTCTAAAGACCTAGAGATCCCACAAAACAAGGACGCACAACTATGTGACAGTTTAAGTCATAAACAATTGTACATTAAAACGCAAAGAAAGCTGAGACCTTGACATATATCCTCACATGACGAGAGAAATAAAGAAAAAATAACAAAAAAGGGAAGAAAGACTTAGTTATCACAAATTTCTCAACAAATCCAATTACAAATCACATCTGCAGGTACCTACATATAGTACCTCTAATCCTAGTGTATAAAAAAAGCACATTACTTACCTGTAAACAACTTTTTATTTGAAGGTATCAAAGACTATCAGCAACTTTTCTTAATTTCCAAAATAGCTAACCAGATTTTAATGTAAGAATAGGGAATTTTAGTACCACTTCCTTCAGGAAGACTCCTCTAATTCCCCCAGGTAAATTCAAATTCCTATTCCTCCAATAGAACTGTAGTCATGGTGAAGTATAATTGCTTGCAATCTTATTTCCTTACTGGACTATAACTTCAGTAAGACAGGGACCAGATCAAGCCTTATTTTCATATCCCTAGTGAATAGCATAGTGCTGTACATGACAGGTGCTCAAATATGGGTTGAATAATTTTGACAAAAGGTAGATGTTATGATTCCATGTTTATGAATGAGGAAGCTGAGGCTTACTACGAGATACATGTAAAGGAATAGCAAAACTAAATCCATCTTTTAACTCTGAAAATTTCTCCATACTACAGTAAAACTACAATCATTGTTATAATAATATATTTTATTAAATAAGCCACAGGAAATTAAAATGACTAATTCAAGTGAAGAAAAATTATTTCCCTCTTCTGTATAGTATAATTTATCACTTCTTACCCCAGCCATGCTGCCATTATTACCTAGATTGTGTAGATGTGTGAAGCTTTATCTGTGTGTCTGTAAATTTTCCTCACACAAAGAAAAGCAAGCAAGCAACATAGAACAGCTAAAGCTATTACATTCAAAGGAAATAGCCAAAAGACTAAAGAAATCACAAAATGATAGCATTTCTCCTCTTCAGAACTCTATCAAAAACTGTAACTGCTGTGGAAAAGTGTGAAAAGGTTGTTCATATTCCTGTGCTCACATATTTTCTTTAATAAACTATTTCCTCCAAAGCCTAGACCCTTACACTGGCACAGACATACAGACATACACACACACACACACAGGAAAACTTAGCTCTGACAACCATGAAACTTAACAGCTTAACTTCTTTTGAAACTGACTTTGCTCTTTTTCACTTTCTATTGTAACAGTATCTGAGACATATGCTTATTTATGGAAGATTACCTAAAGGATAGTAATAACAATAGCTACCATTCATTGAGAGCATAGCTTTGTACTAAGGATTTGACAAAAGGGAGTGAGATCAAGTAATCTGTCCCAAGTCCACCTACCTAATATATGGTAAATACAGGATCTAAACTCAGTCTCTTTAACTTCTAAATTCCTGCTCATATCCACCATCTTATGCAGCTTTGAGGAACAAAGGACCTCATAGGTTGTTGGTCTTCACTTTTTGATTGCATACATTTATCAGTAAAATACTTTTGAGCATATATCATTCACATATGAGGTATAATGAAAAAATTCAATGAATGTCTAAAATTTTTTAATTCATTACAATAAAAGGCACATTGCCATTAATTCCCCTCAAAATACTCCACGGTCCTTGCCACTTTCTAAAGCAGTTTTGAAATCTTCTCTTGTTACACTATGATTGCTGCCTCAATGTCATGAATCAATTCAGAAATTTCCCTTTTATGGTCATTTTGATGTTGAGGAAAAGCCAAAAGTCTATCAGTGCCAGATCTGGTGAATGAGGTGGATGAGGACACATTGCAATGTTTTTACAACCCTGCTTTTCTGTTAGATGGCACTCAGCATCAGCACTCACCAAATTTTTTTTTTTTTTTTTTTGGTGGGTACCGGGGGGTCGACCTCAGGACCTCGCGCGCCAACAGGCACCCGTGCCACTGAGCGATATCACCGGCCCCTTTTTCGTATGTGGGATCCGGGAGTCGAACTCGGGCCCTCGCGCTTGCAAAGCAGGCGCTTATGCCGCTGAGCCATCTCACCGGCCCAGCACTCACCAAATTTTTGATCACACCTTGTAAAGACACTCATAGGAGGACCTCCAGAACTGCTTCAGAAAGTGACAAGAGTGATGGCATAAGTGTGTTCAAAGCTGGGGGGAGTATTTTGAGGGGGATGAATGGCAATTTGTTTTCTACTATAATAAATTTTTAATTTAGATCTAATATATTTAGATCACACTTCATATATATATATGAATATATATATATTACACACGCACCTACTGCAGTAATATTTAATTCAGTTACACTATAAACACATCAAAGTAAAAATTTTAATCAGTGAAATATTTATTTTGATAGGTTCAAACACTATTTGTACCTATTAAAATAGTATTATTAACTACGTTTTGGGCAGTATGCAAACTTTAAGTATGACTCATTAAAAACAACATATACAACAAATAGTCTTTTACATAATTCAGGCTTTTTGGGTCAACTTCTTGTCAGATTATTTTTATTTCATTACGTGGCTAACAAAGAGTTCATACACAAAGGCAAGCTGTAAGCATTGCTATTTTCTTGTTTCTTTGCACTGACATTAGTACTATCTTTAATCCAATTTGTTTTCAAAAATCCCTTTAAATCCACTTAGCTGAGCAATGTGAACAGCAATATGTTGAAATATACTGAAAATAAACTAAAGATTAGGAAAATCCCCACTCTATTCCCAGAGTAAATCAGAAATATATGGAACTAATAATCTTCTGACAAGATGATTGCATAATTATTAGCATAACTCCCCCACCCAGAGGACTTCATCTTCTAGAAAGCTTCTACATCCTTTCCTACCACCACCCCAACCTTGGAAAGCACTGACCTAAATATTCTAAAATTCACCCTTGGATCAGCCAGACCTGCAGAGATCTACCGGCATTTAATTCAATGTGCAAAAGAATTGCTTTTATTCAATTATGTTTTGACATGATGCCATCAGCTTGAATGAAGAAACCTACAAGAAATTCCTTCTCAACCTGACAAAGCAGGAGAGCTAAAGTTAAAATGAGTTCAAAGGACTGTTTCCTTTATCATCTTTTACGAAGTAAGAGTGAAAAGAAAGAAGTAACAGTCATCTCCTACAAACACAGACTCTTACAAAAAAGCTCATTCTGAAATTCATAGAGGCAAAACTTCCATCAGCTTGGGACAGAAACCAATCAATGTTGCCAAGTTTAATAGTGAGAAAAGCAGAACATGAGCAGTTGTTAAAAATATATTCTTTAGCCAGACATGGTGGCGCATGCCTATAATCCCAGCACTTGGGAGGCTGAGGCAGGTGGATCGCTGTGAGTTCAAGGCCAGCCTGGGCTACATAGTGAGTTCAAGGCCAGCCAGAACTGCATAGTGAGACCCTGTCTCAAAAAGACAAAAAAAAAAAAAAAAAAAAAAAAAATATATATATATATATATATATATATATTTATTCTTTAATGACTATATTAATTGCCAAGTCAATGCCTTTAATATACAACAGGTAGTTTTTGTACTTTTTCTGCCTTTTTTCTGGTAATATTTATAAAATGCAGTTCTATGAAGGTTAAATTGAATAAGAAATTGAGCTTTTAAAAAATTCTTCATTTATGTGATTCTTCATAAGAGGACTTTGAAAGCAGGATAGTGTATCTCTTTACTTTAAAACTATAAAGCATATGGACAAAAGGGAAACTTCTAATCATCTACTTTTTAATCATATGACTACATTTGGTGTGGCCCCTAATTTTAACACAGACAACTTTTCATTGTGTTGATAACAACAATGCCATTCTAAATAAGTAAAATGCAATCTAATTTCTGTTCACAGTTTCATTTTAGGGTACTTAATTCTAACATCAATTAATGTTCATTTAGTTTGTATCATGCCTTTAAGGAACTCAAAATCTTTGGCCAAAAGATTATTATAATCCCTCATGACACATTCTTCAGATCTTTATTTTCCAGGGGACTGAGAGATTCTTTGTGGTTTATTTCACTAATCCCTATACACATTCTAGATAATCACAATATCCAAGATTCAGAGTAATGGGAGATTTATGATGAAGTTAGCACAAGGTAACAACAGATCTTAAAATGTTTCTGATTGGTTCAATTTTACCACACAATGTCAATTGTACTTTTAAAAGCAGTGAGATCTCAGTACTAGAAAAGAAACTGAGTTAGTCAAGGGTAATACTTACATTTGGCAGTACAGTAAGATTCATGTAATAATAAAATCTAGTATTTCTTGAATACTTACTGTGTGTCAGGCAGTGTGCTAAATGCATTATGTGCATACCCCATTTAATCCTCAAACAATTTCCTGTGTAGGTACTGATACAATCAGCACTTTAGTCCTAGGAAATTAAAGCTAAAGAGAAGATTTTCTTTTTTAAAAACTTACCCAAGATAATAGAGCTAGTAAGTGGCTGACATAGATTCAAACTGAAATAGTCTAACTCCAAAACCACAAGTCAAAACAACACGCAGAATTAAAGCTGGGCAACCGTTTGCACATTGCTGCACTAAGGAAATACTATGATTCATCCATCCATAAAGAGATCAGGCAAATTTCTTGCCATTTATGAAGTATTTTCACATTCAAATACAAGAACAGGACATTACTTCTCCAGTTTTGACATCCTCTAAGACAATGATTCCTCAAAATAATCCCAGGAACCACAACGCAAATATTACTACCTACGTATGAATCATGAGGATGCTTAAGTTTATAACATACGAATCATTACACAGCTGGAACATCTCAGCTAAAAGAGGCAGCTTCCTTGACTTCCATATCTAAAATAGTCCCTCTTCCTACCTGTTAAACTCATCACCGTCACAGTGGCAGCCAGTAGTTTTGCTGTTAAGAGAATGCAAATAAAAAGTTCCCCGTGAGACAGCTCAGCGACATAAGCGCCTGCCTGGCAAGCGCAAGGTCCTGAGTTCGACTCCCCGTACCCACATACGAAAAAAGGGCCGGTAATATCGTTCAGCAGCACGGGTGCCTGCTGGCGCGCGAGGTCCTGAGTTCGACCTCCGGTACCCACAAAAAAAAAAGTTCCCTGTGAGAGATGGAGAACTAGAGTCAAACTCACTAGTTGGAATTAAAAAAAAAAAAAAATTATTGTTGGCCTGCTTCCAGAGTCAATAGTTGATGAGTAGTGGCATGGACAAGAACTGCAGGCAGGCCATGTGTCTCAAGACAATATGGAATGCCATAAAATGGTACTACAGAGCAGGAGTCCCCACAGAGCAAACACTATAAAACCTAATCGTGGAGTAGTAACACCAAGGACAGAGATAATCCCCAAACTACTAAGATGATAGAGGTGAGCAAAGAATGAGATGTGGGGGGAGGATACCAAAATCAAATTTCAAATGCCCAAGAATACTTTTAGTTTTGCAATGAATGAGAGGAAAGATTACTAACACTAATATATAAAGCAATCCCACGTGAAGTAAGGCATGACCAGTATCCCAATGAAAAAGTGAGTTACAGAAACAGACCATTCAAGGAGAAACAAAAACGAAGAATGAAAAACAAAGTTAACCTTGCTAGTAACCAATAAAATATAAAACAATGCTATATAATCATTTCTTAAAATACTGACATATCTAAAAGGAAGGAAGGTAATCAACATTAGCAAAACACAAGATAAATGAGCTCTCTTATGCATTGCTAGTATAAGTGTAAACTGACCTGACCTTTATGCAAGTCTATTTGCTAAATACATCAAAATTTTAAATACGCATTCCTTTGACATAGCAATCACACTTCTAGGAACTGTGCAGTGATATATTTCCAATGATGTTCATTACACCATTATTTATAATCATGAAAAATTAGAGATAATGGTGGTATTTATCAATAGAATAATTATCATATATACATACAATGTAATATTAATGTAGCCATTAAAAATAACATGAACCTACATTTATTGATAAATATGTCGACAAAATTTTGTTAAGGAAATGGTTACAGGGGCCGGTGAGATGGCTCAGTGGCGTGCCTGCCTGGCAAGCACAAGGGCCTGAGTTTGACTCCCAGAACCCACATATGAAAAAGGGCCGGTGATATCGCTCAGCGGCATGGGCACCTGCTGGCGCGCGAGGTCCTAAGGTCAATGCCCAGTACCCACAAAAAAAAAAAAGAAAATGGTTACAAAACAACAGACATGGTTTTATTACCTGATATGTATAAAATTATGTGAATGTACCTATTTCTATGTTCATGATTTATGTATGAATTTGTGCATGAGTATAGATGAAGACATGTCTGGAATATATTAATCAAATATTTTATTTCTAATATAATCAAAAATAGAAATAAGTCCTATATTTAATATATATGTAGTATATAGGTGTATAAAACTTATTTTGACTTATTTTGATGGGAAATGTTCAGATGCTTAAAAGTCATTTTCATTAAATTCATGTAAATAGCAGCTATCACCATTATTTTTCAATATTACTTTAGTGAATTTAAGATATTAAAAGGAAAATACTTGTTAAAATTCAGAAAAATAAATTTACCTTTGCTTTTATTTTAAAGAGAAAAAAGATAAACAATGAAACCGAGTTTCAAAACAGATTATATCTTGTGCTCTGAGTAACTACTAGGAAGAAAACAATACTCAATGTAACAACTATTGTAACTGTCCTACCTTTGCTTTTGACAGGATTGTGTACTTAATACACAAAAAATCATATAAAGAGCTACTAAAATTAATAAGAAATTTTAGTAAAAGTAATTAATTTAAGCTAAGTATATAGCTTCTCTCTGTTCTGGAAGAAAATTATATAGAGAAATAAATTCACTGTCCACATTGAAAATTCTATAAAATATTAGAGAATAAATTTTTCTTTTTTTTATTGGTACATTTGTAGTACATAATGTGGGAGTGTTTGTACATGCACATAACACATCTTAATTCTTTTTTAATGAATAATTTCAATGTGAAAGGCAGAGAAAAAATTACAACATATAGCCTTATGAAATGACATAAAAAAAGAACCAAACAAGTGAAAAAAATATGCTGTGTTCTTAAGTGGAAGACAATATTGAAAAATATCAATTTTTTCCAAATTAGGCTATTCCAATCAAAATCCAGTGATAAATTTTCCTGAACTGGTGAAAATAAAAAGTTCATTTTGAAAAGTAATTATATGAGAATAGCCAAGACAATCTTGAAGAAGTAAAATGAGGGAGTTGTTAATAAGCCTTTTTAAAGTAGTATGGCATTGGTTAAAAAAAAAAAATAGGAAAATAACAGAGTTAAGAAATAGGTACAGGGGCCGGTAGATGGCTCAGTGGCATAAGCACCTGCCTGGCAAGCGCCAGGGCCTGAGTCGACTCCCGGAACCCACATACGAAAAAAGGGCCAGTGATATCGCTCAGCGGCACAGGTGCCTGCTGGCACGCGAGGTCCTGAGGTCGACCCCCAGTACCCACAAAAAAAAAAAAAAAAGAAATAGGTACAAAGATGTGGGAATAAAATATATATCATACATGGTATTTTAGTATAGTAGCGAAAGTATTTTCAAAACAGTGTAAGCAAAGCTGGCTAGCCATTTGCAAGACAACAACATAACATACTTCCATCATACTACATAAAAACATAAATTCCAGTGATAAATAAGATTGAAAGTTCTAAACTGAAAACAGTCAAAATATAAGTGCTATCTAGAGAAGAAAATGGTGCAATACCTATGACAAAAGATTAACATTTTATTTCACAAAGAACATTTATGAACTGATAAGAAAAAGACCAATATCCAAGAAAAAGGTAGAGAATATGATCACATATTTCACCAAAAAGTAAATCACCAATAAACATATAACAATTATTATGACTTGAATCTAGATGTCCCCAAAGCCTCATGTGGTCATAGGTGGAGCTTTTCAGAGGTGGCTAGGTCTGGAGTGTGTGATGCTGAGATTAAGGATGTGATGCTGGGATTGATTCACACTGCAGTACTACAATTAAAGCTGCCCTCACCCTGGGTGTGAGTACTACCTGCCCAGGGTGTTTAGCTGGATAGAATATAAGGGAAAGAAAGAGAGCTGCTGTCCTCAGTTGCTGCTTGCTGCTTTTTTTGCTGCCTTCTACCTGCCATAAACTGTTTCTCCTCTGTGATGCCCTTCTGTCATGCCACTCTGCCTTGGAGCCAGCTGGATTTTGGACTGAAACCTCTACAAACTGTAAGGTAAATAAACCTTTCCTCCTTTAACTCTGGGTGTTGGGTATTTTGTCTCAGCAAGGAGAAAAGTAACTAAGAAAACAATATACTCATCCTGCCTATAGTGGGAAAACTATGATATTGAGGTAATTTTTTACTTTTAGGACTGAAAGAGATCAAAAAGAGTAGTAATATCCAGTGTTCATGAGATTGCTGAGCAATAACTACTCTCCTACACCAACGGTGGTAATAAGAATGGCTACAAACTTTTTTTAAAATTTGGCAAGATGCATTAAAATTTTAAATGCAAACTATAAAAGAAAAAATTCATGAATTTGACTTGATCACTATAAAAAGCTTCTGCCCTTTGAAAGAAACCATTAAGAAAATAGACAAGTCACTGATGGGAGAAAATATTTATAAATCACATATCTGATAAAGGACTTGTATCCCAGAATTCTCAAAGCTCAGTAATAAGAAAACATCTCAATAATTTTTTGAAATGCACAAAAGACTTCAGTAAACATTTTAACAAAGTATATACAGGTGGCAAAGAAGCACAGGAAGAGATGCTTTATCTCAATTATAAGGAGAAAATGCTAATTAAAATCACAATAACATACAACTACCCACACACAAAAGTAGTAGGAGAAAATGCTAATTAAAATCACAACATACAACTACCCACACACAAAACTAGTTAAAATTTAAAAGAGAATATCAGGTGCTTACAAAGATGTAGAGGAACTAGAAATCACCCACTAATGTCTGAGAATACAGCCCCTTTGAAAAACAGCTGACGGTTTCTTATAAAATTATAATCTAAGCAATTCCATTCCTGGGTATCTAACCAAGGAGATGAAAACATGTCAGCACAAAGACTGAAAAATGTTTATAGCAGCTGTATTCAAACTAGAAACAAATCAAGTATCCATCAGCAGGTGAATGGATAAACAAATTGTAGACTATCCATACAATGAAATATTAGTAATAAAAAGGTATGAAATGGTGATACATGCAACAAGTGAATGAACCTCAAGAACATGATGGTAGGTGAGAGAAGTCAGACACAAACGACCACTTTGTTATTCCATTTACAAAACGTTTAAGGACAGTTTTCAGTTCAGGCACAGTTAAGGCCTAGGATTGGGGAGAAAAGACTGATTTCAAAGGGAAACAAGAACTTTTTAGGGTGATAAATATCTATCTTGATGATGGCAGAGGTTATGTGACTATACAGTACACACATTTGTCAAAATTGATTTTCCTGTATGTTATACCTCAGTGTTATACCTCATATATTTTTTGACCCACACATTCCATTTTGAGAAATTTACAGAAATAAATTGTATGTATGTGTGTGTATGTGTGTGCGTGCGTGTGTGCAAAGAGAGAATGATGGAGTCATATATATTAACACAGAAATGACATTATTGTATTCAATACTATAGAATATATGCAGATAATTTAAAAGAATGAGTTAGAGATCTATATGTAAATTGACTTAGAGAAATGTCTATGACATACCATGATACAAATGGAGAAAACAAAAACAATGATTATGTTTGGATTCCTTTTTCATAAAAAATTTTTAAATCTTTATATGCAAATATAATGTATGAGGCATTAAACTCTGGAAGTATAAACATCAAACAATGGTAAGCTTTAAGGAGTAGAAACTGAGAAGGATGGAAAAAGAAATAATTATCTTTTCCCATTTATCTGATTGTTTAACTTGTTAAAATAAATACTTTATAATTTTGTTGTTGTTACTGTTGTCATTATTGTTGTTGGCAGAGCCAACTGAGGCTTTATTTTGGAAAACATAATTGAATTGGATTCTGGTGGAGGACATGGGCAAAGGGGATACTCCAGGAAGCAGACTTTCCCCAAGGGTGGGCTGAGGGCAGGGTTAAGCTACAGGTCTCCTCTATACAGCTGTCTCCCCAACAGGCTCTGGTGCAACCACAAGACGGAGGTAGGATGGGAAAGACTGCAATGTCCATTCCCCTGAACAGTGTAATACAGAACTCAGACACCAGCTTCCCATCTCCCCATCCCAAGCCTTGATCTTATTCACAACCATGGCCCTTCATATAGTGGCAAAAAATATCTTCAAAACAGTGTAAGCAAAGTTGACTAGCCATTTGGAAGATAACAATATTGTATGAAGGAGATGAAGACTCCACCAGAGCTGAAGTGGGGTTAGAAGGAGCTCACACTATAACTGAAGCCAGGGGTTAAAAGATCGCTTAAGTTAATCTTAGCCCTCTAAGTAGCTACTGTTGACTTTTTTGTGTGTGGGGGAGGGTACCGGGGGTCAAACTCAGGACCTCGTGCGCCAGCAGGTGCCCGTGCTGCTGAGCGATATCACCGGCCCTTTTGTTGTATGTGGGTACGGGGAGTCGAACTCAGGACCTCGTGCTTGCCAGGCAGGCGCTTATGCTGCTGAGCTATCTCATCGGCCCCTGTTGACTTTCATCTAAATAGTGAATGTTCTGTATCCCAGGATCCAGCCATCTCTCCTCGCTCTTAAGCACCTCATAGTATGTGGTGATCTCAATGTGCAGGGCCAGCCTGATATTCTGAGCTCCTGGTACCCACACAGCTGCCACACCATGTCCTGCTTGGCCCATGGCAAGGCATCCTCCAGCTCAGCCAGCTTAGAATTGGTGTCCCTAATGGCCAGCTCCTTACACTGCTCAGCATCAGCAATGGAGACCTCTAGGCCTGCCCTCTAGTCTTTGAAGGCCTTAATTGCTACCTGAAGCTGACTGACGTTATTATTCATCTCTAAGATTTCAGTCTTCCTGCAGCACAGATCATCCTGCACTTCCCAGCCAGCATCTACAGCTTCTCATACTTTATCTGGTACATGCTCTTGACCTTAGGCCAGCTGCAGATGGCGACCTGGTACAGTACTTGCTGCAGACCTCAGTGATAATCCTGTCCAAATCCAGTGAGCAGTTGTTGTCCATGGAAAGTACCACACATATGTATGAAATCTGGTACTGCAGCTCACAGGTCTCTTCATATAACTGCCTGAAGAAGTTAATCTTATAAGTCAGCCCTTCCAGGTAAGGCTCCAGGTCTGCCTTGTTCATGAAACTTTTATCCACATCATTATTAATGAGAAAAAATTTATTCTCGATAGATTACATGCTTATTGATATCATCATTTTACTTATTCTTGAAGTCTTCTACCAGCCTCTGCATGTTGCCAGACTTTGCCTCCAGCACCAGCTTCTTCTGGCCCAGTAAATCCATCTCTCACCTTCAGTTCTCAAACAAGGTATTTATGTTGCTCTGAGCCATCTTATGCAGATACAGGAGATTTCCTTTGATTTCCAGCATCTTGTTCTGCTAGTCCAGGAATCACATCTTGTTAATGAAGAAGGTAAACTTCTTCTTGAGACTCTTGATCTGCTCCTTCTCCTGAGTGTTCATGGCCCGAACGCTGGGGTTTACCTTCAGCTTCAGTGGGCTCAGTAGGTGCTGGTTCACCATGACAGCTGTGATGCCCCCCACACCACCAGCCCCACCACAGCCACAGCCCAGACCTATGCCAGTGCCTGGGCTTCCTGGAAGCTGCTGCTGCTGCCCACCTGGGAGATGCTGTTAGAGCTGATGTGGGCACCAGGAGGTGTACAGACAGGCTGCTGAAGGCCCGGAACAGGAAGTGGACACCTTGTAGGACTTCTGGGTCACCCCGATGGACATGGTAAAGGCTGCAGTGAAAGAAGACAGGCTGAAGACCAAGATTTGAGAAAGAACCAAACAGCTTCTTCTAGGTAGTAAGCAAAAACACTTGATAAAGTAAAATGTGTGTGTATATATATGAA
Organism: Erethizon dorsatum; assembly: GCA_028451465.1. Classification (NCBI taxonomy): domain Eukaryota; kingdom Metazoa; phylum Chordata; class Mammalia; order Rodentia; family Erethizontidae; genus Erethizon; species Erethizon dorsatum. Next base: position 118,307,272 of record CM051822.1, on the reverse strand, counting down.
CTAGTATATGATATTTAACAAAATAAATATCAAAATAATCTATATAGAATAGTTCCAACTTTGAAACTGTATTTATATTTTAGATATCTACAGACATGAAGCATATCAAGGGAAATATGCGGTTTTCTAATCATGTTGGCATAGAGGAAGCAGCACTCACAGATTGCTCTAAGATATGCACCAGAATCAGTCAGCCAGCAACTACATGAGGTGGTTGAGACACCAAATACTGGAATACAATTTAAACAGGATACCAAACAGGAGAGATACAGAAAACTGGGAACCTATCATAAGAAGTGAAGCTGCTACCACTCCCCAGCAAATGTCTAGAGACTGTGCCATTCTGTGAAATGCACAAAACTTTCAGGGAAAGAAGCCAGGAGGACAGCCATAGCTGCACTCACTCCAGCTGTCATCACCTTCAGAGCAAGAAAGAACTCTGCTTCTGCCCAGACAGGGTCCAAAGTCTGAGAAAATAACAGGAAAGAGATTCTTCATTCATGGGCTGTGTTCTAGCACAGATCTGGAAATCAAGCCATTCTATGAAACACACAAAACTTCTAGGGCAGTGTGGGTGAACCTTTGGCACATGTGCCACAGCAGGCTGTTTACATCATTGAAAGTTCTAACAGATTCCCCATCAGTGCCTAGAAAAAGAAGCCAAGAAGGTGGCCACTGTGTGCTGCTCACCTCAGCTGCCATCACTGTCATGGCCAGCAGTTCTCCCGGGTGGACACAACCTGATTTAGGAGACAATAACAGGAGAGTGCTAACCTCCTTCACAGACACCATGGGAACTGTGAACAAGACTGAAACTTGGAAGGTTACAAAGGGCCCAGAAGTGGTAATTGCTAAGGGCAAAATAAGATGAACCAACCAGTCAACAGTTGTGCTTTTGTCACCCTGGCACTGGGCACTGAGGGATCCACAGGCTAGATAAAGTCTCAGGGAAATGAGTAAAGGCTAGAGGTAGTAATCAAGGAACCAAACAATCTTGGCTCGGGCTTCTGCTACCCCACCTTGGGGAAAAGTGGAAAGCAAGATTCAGGGAGAAATTCAGAGGTATGCAGCACCTGGAGAGAAACAGCCTACATTAGCTGAGAGAATCTCATCCTTGAACCAGGACACCACTGAAATCATGCAGTCTGGGTGTGCAAAGACATGGAGCAAGGAGTCCCAAACAGAGAGAAGGAAGGGGTAGAGCTTCCTGTGAAGTCATGTCTAGGAACCAAGAGTTAAGTGCCACTTGAGGGAGCAGAGTAAATTCCCTTCCACTGACCCTGAAAACACAAGGCTCCTGCAGTTTAAAGATAGTAGCAGCAAAAAAAACTGTGCAGGGATATTCATCTTAATCAGTAATCTCTCTCTTTTCTCATTCTTTCCCTCTCTCTCTCTCTCTTTCTCTCTCTCTCCATACCTTTTTGCCCTTTTATAGGTTATTTCGATTGTATGGTAAGGGATAGACATTATATATATATAGAGAGAGAGAGTGCTCAGAGTATTACTTTCTTCTTTCACTACATAGTATCCTACTTATTTTATCATATGTTACCACACCAACAGTTCCTCTACAGGAATACTAAATTTGTTAGATTGTTTTATCTCTCACCTCGTATTCACATTCCCTTCCATCCTCAACTCTCATAACTTTCCTCCACACACCTCCACATATGCTTCTGTCTCCCTACTCTCCGCCCATTTTCTTTATTCCTTTGTTATATTATCTTTTATTATTTTCCATTTATTGATTTTTATTTTTTCTATTTCTTCCTCTTCTTTATCTATACCCTATTTGAAATACTCCGAACACAATTAACACTTAATTCTTCTATGTTACTATACTATAATGCTCTCTATGTCCTTTTGGGGGTTAGTGAAAAATAGAGACCTTTCTCACCAAAAATCTTTTTGGTGGCACTGGGAATAGAATCCAGGGCCTTTGCACAGGGTCTTGATAAATTGCTGCCCAGGCTAGCTTGAACTTGCAGTTCAGTGGACTCTGACTTCTAGAGTGCTGAGATTACAAGCATGTACCACCATATGGACCATCAAATTCTTAGGAACCAGATAATCTATGGCTACTTCTCAAGTGTAGATGTTACTGTTGCCAGTAGTTATTCTCACCTCTGAAAGAAGTACTAGGGGCTGAACCTAGCATCCCGAGCAGACTGAATGGAAATTCTCATATGCACATAAAACTACAACGCAGTACACAAGACAAAGAAACAGCTATTTACAAAAAAAAATAAAAGAAAGAAACATGACAGTGGATGAGATATTCTACCCAATTCTTTCACAACCTTCAACAGAGAAACACTACTAAAAATGGGGGGGAGGCAAAAATACCTCCTAAATTACATAACTTGAATAAGATGGTGGAGTAGAGACTGCCAGTGAAGTACAGCCTTTCAGGGACCTGGAGTTGAGATACTTAGAAGAAAACAATTTGATGAAGAGAAGGAAAGAGGTAAATCTATAATTTGGAGAAAGGTGATGGAAAGACTAGAATCTGCAGAGAAGCTGGAGAGATGGAGCACAGTGCAGAAAAAGGAATGAGGCACAGGGAGGGAGAGCTGCTTACACTAATGCAGGGTAAGTCAGGACAGTTGGTGACTCCAGGGAGAGACAATGGACCAGGCCAGAAGTACTGACCCCAAAAGAAGCTTACAGCCCCATATAAACTGCAGAAACAGCATGGCATATTACTCTGCAAGCGACTCCTCAAACAAGGCAGATTCAAGTTGGGAAGAAAGCCAGTACAGTACCCGCTATACATGAAAGGTTTTAATCAGGAGCCATTTTGGAAAGGGGCTATTAGGGACTGAGCCACAGAGCAACTTCACAACAGCTATACTCCAGAGTTTCTGGTGTCACCATGAAACAGGCCTGGGTGGGAAATGGCCATGGGAAACAGTTGCAAATCAGGACAGCTGGATATATAGAACCTGAAGATCAGCTAGAAGGGATGCAGAGGTCCCACCCTCAATAAGGCCTGGCACGTGGCTTTCAGAGGCAGTTGGGTCTGAAAGTGCTGGCATTAATCCAGTAGTTGCTTGAATGCCCATCCAGCTGCTGGCATCAGGCACAGAGATCAGTGGTCTGTTTGCTTTTCCCATCCACCAATGTGACCAAGGACATACCTCAGGTTGGACAGTTGCCACTGCTTGGGGTGTATAGACAGAGTAGACTCTGGAGCAAGGGAGGCACATCACAAACCCAAAGGTCACAGATCTAGGGAGAGAAAATTTTGACTTGAGGTACACAGAGCAATACAGAAATTGGGACCTGCTGAAGCGACAACAGCCTTAGAGAGGACACCATTGACTGCCCATGCCCAGAGGAAGAGTCAGGGCAGAATCCAGCATTCACACACAAAAATGGGAGTGTGGAAAAAAAAATACAACTTAGCAGTGAATCACTATCCATCCTACATATCTGCTGAATCCCAAGACTACAGACACTTAAAAGACTCATTCATATTACAGTAATACATACATACCCATATTAATAGCAGCACAGTTCATAATAGCTACATAAATGAAAGAAGAGGCCTATTCTATGATTCTATTCTATCCGGTCAACAGATGAATAGATAAAGAAAATGTGATATTTACATACAATGGAGTACTATGCCGCCATAAAGATAAACTTGAGTCATTTGTAGAAGAATGGATGCACCTCGAGACCATACTGTTAAATGAAATAAATCATACACACAAGCTTAAATATCACATCGTTTCTCTTATATGAGAAACCCAAAGTATAAATAAAGAGCAAAATAAAGAACGGCTAATAGGATGTAGGAAGATAGATCTTTCTCAAAGGAAAGGGGGCTCCAGAAATGGAGGGAAGGGGAAAGAAGAGGAAAGAAAGGGGATGAAAAAAGGAGATGCATTATGTACATGCACCAACCCCATACAGGGAATATAAACATGATGTGTAACAAGCACAAAAAAAAAAAAAAAAAATACACAGGGGCCGGTGAGATGGCTCAGCGGCGTAAGCGCCTGCCTTGCAAGCACAAGGGCCTGAGTTCGACTCCCGGATCCCACATACGAAAAAGGGGCCGGTGACATCACTCAGTGGCACGGGTGCCTGTTGGTGCGCGAGGTCCTGAGGTCGACCCCCCGGTACCCACAAAAAAAAAAAAAAATACACACGAGAAATTCCAACATGGCTGAATAGAGGAGTAGTCACATCTGAGAGACTCAGAGATCAACTAAAAACACAGGAAATTGGAAGAAGGGGAGAGACATACACCCTCATGCAAAAAATCAATTTGAAAGAAAAAACTTGTAGATCAAAAAAACAACATATGCATAAGAGTTTAAAAGAGGCAAAGCAGTTTGACAGCACTGCCCTGAAAGCCTCAGCCCACACAGGAACCGCCATTTTGAGAAGTTCCCAAATAGCTGGTGGGATCTAAGTACTGCAGCTGAGTCAACCCTCCTTAGATAAACTGGTACATATGGGCACTTTGCCTCATGGTCCCCTCTCCAAACAGAGGACACTGTAGCCTGGCAGCATTTTTCACTGGCACTCACCAGGGGCAAGTGACCAGAGAACTACTCCCTCCCCAACCTGCCCATTCATACTCAGACTCTGATCAGAAAAACAAGCTACCACTGCCCCGTGTCAGGAGTCTTTAATATTGAAACCTGAGCACACCTGAGTCACCCATGGGAAAATGCAGTCTATCCCACACAAACTGAGACATTCATCTGGCAAGCATAGCTAACACTGGTCCAGACTGACTCCATACTCAGTGCCCCAGACTTGCTTGAGCCTACACCCAGCTCTTACTGGCCTGCTCCAATCCTACACCAGCCAAAGTCTCCGCCTGGCATCTAACACCAGTCTCCAGGCAACTCGGGTTTATACCGGATGTTCCAAGCATCATGGGCATGGTAGGGTCTTCACCTGCTTTCATCCAGAGCCCCAGACACAGTGCCTGCCTAACACAACAGGCAGTCCTCTGCCTGTTAAACAGCAGAGGTTAATGGCTGTCTATTCTGCCTGGTACTCTGGACACTCATGAGACACCATCCACCACTCTGTGCCCTAACTGGGCTTGCAGAAATCTGCTGACATTAGTCAGGCAGGTTTGTTTCCTTTCTGAACATACACAAGACTGAGAGCCAGGTCTGACAGCCCACAGGAGCCTGCACAGGACACTGGGATCCTGTCCCACAGACACTGGAATATACATTGGATAACAGCGTCAGTTCCCAACCAAAAAGAATCCACACAGGAGCCTCAGAAACAAGAAACCACACCTTCCCTGATCCAGTTCACCAGCCTGAACAGCTGCTACAAACAAGAAACTATGGACAAAGGTCTCTTGAACTGAGTAACCTCCATACAAACTCACAGACTATAAAGAGGGGCAAAGAGGAATGTGACTTATAAGATTTAAGACTACTAACCTGGAAAGAAAACACTCCTCAGGAAATACATAGGAACTGCTTTCTGTATTTTTTTTTTTCCCTTCATTCTTGGTACATTTTTGATTTTTTTTTCCTTTGGTGAAAGGTGGAGATACCAACCATTTTCTTGTCCCTCTAATATTACTTGGTTTTATTTATTTGAATGGGGCCTCCTTTTATTCTCTCCCCTGCTCTTTTTCTCACTTTCTCTCTTTCAACTCATTCCCTTAGTGTTGTAGTCAGGGTTTGCAAGGGAAACAATACAATACAGGACACATAATTTATAGAGTTATTTTGTAATAGTCACCCAAAGAGTCATATACAAAAAGTGCAGGAAATCTGTCCACACACTAAAGACCCAAAGAATCCAGCTGAGGGCCTGGATCCTACAGCAGTGTCCTGCATTAGTCCAGCTGAAGACCTAGAGCCCATGGCAATGCCTCCATGAATCCAACTGAAGGCCTAGGGCCCACAACAATGTCTCATGCAAGTATATTTCACGGATCTGCACTGGGAAGGCCCAAAGGTCAGTGGTGGAAGCTAGAAAGTCTGCACCAGCGGGATGAAGGATCTGTGCCAGCAGACTGAGGGATCTACCCCGGAGCCAGGAAGCGACGCTCAGAGTAAGAACCGGAGCTCCCCCGAAAGTCACCACAGCCATCCTCAGCAACAGTGAGGTCCCGAGCTCCTCCGATGATGAGAACAGCCAAGTTCCTATTAGGAAAGCCAGCATGACAAGCTCCTCAAGGAGAACCAACAGCAGCAACTCTTCCTCACCAGTTCTCCTTTTTATGTTGTTGGCAACAGTCCTCAGGTGGGCCCTCCACACCAGGCACCACGCTGATTCAGTTCAGCTGGGTGTTACAAGTTGACCACCATTTGTCAATCCACCACACTTAGTATTTTTTATTATTTTCTGTCTCTCTAGTTTAATCTCCACTCTTTACTATTTATCCTTTTCCTAGGTGGTCATCTCTGTTAATGTTATCTAATACCATTAATTTCCATTTACTCCTTAATAGGACCTTCTACATCAATCTTACTACATTCTTCAGAATCGTTTTATTTTCATAATCTATTTCTTTTCTTTTTTACTTCATACTACCACACCCATACCATTTACCCTCATGGATCTATAGGTAATTAACTATATCTTCCTATGGTTAAATATTGCTTTATGAAGAAAGGGGGTAGAATTGTTCTATCAAGTGGATATTTACTATATATGACTTTCCAATTTGTCTTAGATATTGCTATATAACTATAAATCTTGTACCTAGAGTTAAAGATGACAAAGTATTAATTTTCGCAGTTTTGTCATTTTCCAGTTCGTGTTTAATACTCATACTTAGATTGTCTGTTGGCCATAAACATACTATAGCACAGTAACAAAGAACTGGGTGCTAGGCCAAATGGGCTGCAATCTTTCAGCCCAAGTAAACAGAAAAGGAAGGATCCTGGGATATATTCAATGGCCAAAAGCCAGTTATCCCTGGAAGACAGCTCCAAAAAGTAGTTGATATCTTAAAAAAAAATCTCCATATTAGTAATAAAACTACTTACCATAAACAACTTACAAGCCCCAACATGGAAAACAATTTTAAAAAATAGAAAATGAGAAAACAAGGAAGCAAGATGGGATCTAAAACACCCAATTTGCCCAAAGCAACCCCAGAGGGCATCAAGGTAGAAGAAATCAAAAGACACCCAGACAAATTTTATGAAACGGTAGCATCAGAAGTAAAAAATAAAAGTCCCTGGACAAAAACAAAACAAAAATGGTAACACTAGTAACTAAAGAAAAAATTACCATAATGGAGGAAATGGTTAGTGAATCTAGAGTAGACACAGATTTTAAAAAGAAAAAAATAGGGGAGCTTAGGGAAACCATGGATGCCCAACATAGGAAAGAACTGGATTCCATAAAACAGATATAAACAGAAAACCAGAAGAGTAAAACCTCTATTGACAGCATATGAAGCAGAATCAACCAATGTGAAGACAGAATATCAGATCTACAAGATAGGGCCATGGTTGGAGATCACCACATGAACGACTTCTTAAAACTGACCATGAAAAATCAGTTCAACAGCTGTGAGATGATAAAAAGAAGGACAATATAAGATTAATTGGAATCAATTAAAAAATCAGAAGATAACAAAAGGACATAAAAAGACTGTTCACAGATGTAATAGCAGAAAACTTCCCAACATGGGAAAAGAACTTGACATACAGATAAGTGAGGCATATAGAATTCCAAAGAGCTATGATCAGAAAAACTACACCAAGACATATAATAGTCAAGATTCTAGAAATTCAACACAAGAACAGAATATCAAAAGCTATTAGAGAAAAGAAATAAATTGGCTAAAAATGAAAATGCATCAGAATTGCAGCAGATTTCTCAACACAAAATCTTAAGTCAAGGAGAGCATGGAGTGAAGTATTTCGGGCCCTAAAAGGAAAAAAACCTCCAACACAGATTGTTGTACCCTGCAAAATTATATTTAAAATTGATGGAAAAATAGGATAGTTCTATGATAACCCCTGAAGAAATTCATGGTCACCAAACCAGAACTCTAAAAAGTTCTGAAGGATATTCTAGAAAGAGACAATAAAGACAACAATTAAAATAATCCCAATAGAATAAATCTACCAGGCAAGGAAAGCAATTAACTAGAAGGGAAAGAAAGGGACCAACAACTGTAAAATAATAGAATTACAAGGATAAGTGAATATCTATCAGTATCAACCATTAATGTGAATGGAAATCAGTATAGAGATTTCTCAAAGAATTGAAATTAGAAATTCCATAAAGCCACCAGGCACGGTGGCTCAAATCTGTAGTCCCAGCACTAAGGAGGCTGAGGCAGGAGGATCACTGTAAGTTCAAGGCCAGAGTGGGCTACATAGTGAGTTTGAGGCCAACCTGTACTACATAGCAAGACCCTGTCTCCAAAAAAAAGAGAAAGAAAGAAAGAAAGTCCATACAATCCAGCTATCCCACTGCTAGGTACATTCCTCAAAGAGCTGAAATTATCATACTATAGATATGCTTGCATACCAATGTTTATAGCACCACAATTCATAATAGCTAAATCCTGGAAGCAGCCTATATATCCATCAATAGATGACTGGATAAACAAAAGGTGGTATCTATATATAATGAAATGCTACTCAGCTATAAAGAATGACAAATTTGAGACATTTGTAGGAAAGTAGATTCACCTGCAAAATATAATGTTGAGTACAGTAAATAAGATACACATGCTTAAATACTGCATGGTACCTCTCATTTGAGTGAGGCAAAGTACAAATAAAGAAAATGATAAAGGATAGATTTGTCAGATACAAGCTCAAGGTTGGCCACCTACATTAATCCAACCAAGGAAGCGGCAGACCTCTACAATGAAAATTATAATACTCTGTAAATTTGAACAAAGAGGATATCAGAAAATGAAAAGATATCCCCTATTACTGGATAGGTAAACCCAATCGATAGAGTGCAAATGACTGTTCTTTCAAAACTGTTACATGAATTTAATGCAATTGCAGTCAAAATACAGATATTCCTCATTTAATGAACTAATTATTTAATAACTTGCAGACTTACAACCCACTACTCAGATTTACACCCCGTTTTTCTTTTTGTACAGTTCTGTAATCTTTTGTAGTACAGGAAACCTTTTTATACATTACTATAATTTTGTGATTCTACAATACAGTAGAGTATGGTAGTTTTATATTGTTACACATTATAATACTGCATGTAAGACTTATGCAAATAAAAGCAAAGTCATCAAGTTAGAGTTTCCTTTGACCATTTGAGTTAGTTACTTTTCTCTCATTGCTGAGACAAAATACCCAACACCCAAAGTTAAGAGAGGAAAGGTTTATTTAGCTCACAGTTTGTAGAGGTTTCAGTCCATAATCAGCTGGCTCTAAGGCAGGGCGGCATGGCAGAAGGGCAACAGCTCATGGCGGTAGAAGACAGCAAAATCCAACAAGAGCAAAAGGGGAAAGAGCAAGCCTCTTTTCCTCCCCTATACTATAAGCAGGCTACCCATCCTGGGGTGGGTGTAGCACTCACACCATCTCCCTTCCCTCCTCTTGCACATGCTCAGGATGTTTACAAAGTGGGGACTCTGGCCCCCTGCTGAGTCACTTAATTAAACTTCTAAACTTCTCAAGTTGACACAATGACTCAACCATTACAACATCCTAGAGCACAAACAGCTACCTTAGGGCATGTGTTCTACACCCTAGTATATAGAACTGCTGAGTTACTAAGTTAAGCTTCTAAACTTCTCAAGTTGACACAATGTATCAACCATCAATCCACCCCTTGTCAACTTGGCAACCAGACACATTTCTTTAAATCAGTCTCCACATACAAAGACATGCTTATTCTTATCATTTCACAACTTAAACATTATAACATAAGTTTAGCAACCCTTAACCAGTATTAAGTCTATCAACATTATATTACATTAGAACCATAACATTCTGCCCCTGGCCCCTCAAAGACTCATGAACATCCCTTTATTTAAAAGGCATTTAGTCCATCTCTAAGAATGGCCAAAGTCATCACAGTTTCAGCATTGCTGAAAAGTCCAAGTCCCAAGTCTCCTCCGAGATGTAAGGCAAACTCATAGCTGCAAGACCCTGTACAAATGAAAAGTTAATTAAACACTTCCAGCATTCAATGGCACAAGGTAAACATTTTCATTCCAAAAGATACAAACAGGAGAATACAAAGGATTGGGACCAAAGCAAGTCCAAAACCCAGCAGGGCAAACGTTAAGTCTTATAGTTCCCTCTACAGCATCCAAAGCAACCTGTGGCAAATCGTGAGCTCCAAAAGGCTTGCATGGCTCCGCCCCTTTGGCATTTCTGGTGGTTATACCTCCCACAGCTTCTCTCTTGGGCATGCTCTGCTCCCTCATTGAAGTTTTCCTCAGATGATCAATGTTCCTGGCTTCTACAAACTTCTGGGTTCTCCATTGCACCTTTGGCTTCACCTTCACATTTTGCCTTCTCAGGAGCACACTGACTGACTTCCCAGGCCTTCTGAAATCTGAATGGAAGCCTTCTTACCCCCATAACTCTTGCATTCTGCATGCACCTAAAACCAGTGCCACGTGGATGATGTCAAGGTCTGCTGCCAGCTGGAGCAGTAGCCAGGCTTTCCTCTCCCTTGGCTGTAGGGGTCAAGTACCTAGATCGCTGGGTACTCTGAATCCAATTCTGAGGAACAAATTTTCTATCCTGCTGCCATTCTGGAACATGGCATGGCTTCTGCCATTCTGAAACATGGTGCTCTGCAGCTTTCTCCTCAAAGCAAAGTCTCTCTTTTGCAGTTTTGAGGGTGCAAAGAGTGGAGACTTGCTGCTTCTTGTAATGCCCTCAGGCCATCTTTTCTATTCTGCTGTTCCTTCTCAGCAATCAAGATCTCCTCTGCTCTATCTTTGCAGTCCACAGCTTTACTGGAGCTTCCTTTCTGGCCAAACTCACAACATTTTAAATGATCCTGCTAGGCTCTTTGCTCTTGATTCTCAACATAGATCTGGCTAAAAGCCCCCAGCAGCAGCCATGCCATAACCTCAGCATTCGACTGCCTTAAAATTTCTTCTGCCAGATTAATTAGTCCACCACCCTTAATCTCAGTCTCAGGTAAGGTCTCTAGACCAAAATGCAGACAAACTTTCTGCCAAGCCATAACATACATCATCTGGACTCCAACAGTCAATGCAGCCCTTCTTCCCAGAGGAAACCTCTCAAACCTGGTCTTTACTGGCAGGATTTCTATCAGCCTTCTGGTCTTCTGATCTCTGACCATAATCTCCCAAACAGAACATCCTAAGGCATTCCAGAGCTACTTTTTTGGGTGACATCTCTGAACCTTTTCCAACTCTTCCCACAAGACATTCCAAAAGGCTCTTGAACTATATGGACAGGTAGAGTCACAGCAATGACCCCACTTCTCTGGTACCAAATTCTGTTATTCACTTTTCTCTCATTGCTGAGACAAAATACCCGATGCCCAAAATTAAGGGAGGAAAGGTTTATTTAGCTCATAGTTTGTGGAGGTTTCAGTCCATAGTCAGCTGGCTCCAAGGCAGGGCGGCATGGCAGAAGGGCAACAGCTCATGGCGGCAGAAGAGAGCAAAAGCCAACAAGAGCAAAAGGGGGAAGAGCAAGCCTCTTTTCCTCCCCTATACTATAAGCAGGCTACCCATCCTGGGGTGGGTGTAGCACTCACACCATCTCCCTGCCTTCCTCTTGCACAGGCTCAGGATGTTTACAAAGTGAGGACCCTGGTCCCCTGATGAGTCACTTAGTTAAACTTCTAAACTTTTCAAGTTGACACAATTAATCAACCATTACAACATCCTAGAGCATAAACAGCCACCCTAGGGCATGTCCTCTACACCATTTCTTTGTTCTGAATACAGTAATGTACACACTGTACACAATTCCTCATCTAGAGACCAGTTCATTCAATGACTCAGTCACAGATCCATAACTCAGTTGTTAAAAGAAGAATGTTTATATCAGTAGCAGTTCCTCACAGAACTAGAGAAAACAATCTTAAAATTAATATGGAACCAAAAAAGACTTAAAATAGCAAAAGCAATTCGGGCACAAGGGAAAGACAGAGGGCATCACAATCCTGGATTTCAAGTTATACTACAAAGCTACAGTGACAAAAACTGCATGATATTGGCCAAAAAAAAATTATGGATCAAACAGAATAGAAGATGCAGAGACAACTCCAGGCACATTCAGCTACCTTATCCTTGACAAATGGGTCAAACAAATTTGTTGGAGGAAAGATACCCTCTTTACAAATGGTACTGGGAAAACCAGCTTTCTACATGCCAAAGATTGAATCTAGATCCATATATCTCACCATACACTAAGCTAAAATCAAATGGATCAAAGATTTATATATTGAATCAGAAACATTTATTCTATTAGAAGATAGGTAAAACTCTTGAAAACATATGTGTTGGCAAAGACTTTATGAACAAAACCTGGTTGCACAAGAAATATTACAAAGAATCAACAAATGGGATCACATCGAATTAAAAAGCTTCTTCACAGCAAAGGAAACCACCAACAGAGTGAAGAGACAACCTACAGAATGGGAAAAAAATTTTGCCACTTACTCCTCAGACAGAGGACTAATATCTAGAATATATAAAAAATTCAATAAAAAATCCACCAAAATTTAAGGACCCAATCCAACAATGGGCATCTGAAATAAATAGACACTTCTCTGATGAAGAAGTACAAATAGCCAAAAAATACATGAAAAGTTGCTCAACAATGCTTACCACTTGAGAAATGCAAATTAAAACAACACTGAGATTCCATCTCATTCCAGAAAGAATAGCTATCATCAAGAAGTCAACCAATAACAAATGTTGGCAAGGCTGGAGTGGGGGACTTCTCCATTATTTGGGAGTATAAATTGATACAACCATTATGGAAATCAGTATGGAGCTTCCTCAAAAAACTAAAACTGGAAGTTCTATTTGACTCAGATAATCCCCTTCTAGGTATCTTCCTGAAGGAGTTAAAGTTATCAAGCCACATTGATACATGCCTACCCATCTTTATAGTCTCACAATTTATAATAACTAAATCTTGGAAACAGTACATATGCCCATTGACAGAGGAATGGATAAAGAAAATGTGTTATTTATATATAATGGGATGCTACTCTGCCATAAAGAAGGATAAACTTGAGCCATTTTTAGGTAAATGGATGCACTTGAGACCATAATCTTAAGTGAAATAAATAAGACACAGAAGTTTAAATATCTCATTGCTTCTCTTGTCTGAGAATCCCAACATATAAATACAAAGAAAAATGGAGAACAGATATTAAGAAGTGGGAAGAACTTTTTCAAATGGAAGGGGGAACAAGAGATGGATTGGAGGGAAGGAAGGAAGGAAAAAGGATTTAAAGAAAAAAGAATTGAGGAAATGAAAATAGAACTTTTATAAATGGGAAGAGAATGAAAGGTTGGATGGAGGGGAGATAAAGGGGACCTAAAAAAAAAAGTTAACATACGTATGTACATGTACAAATCCCCCATGATGAATGTGATTATTATGTATTTCAATATGTACTAATAAAAATTACAAAGGATCAATGAATCAAACTGTTCATTCATTTAAAAAGTACAGAAGATTGACAAACCCTTAAAGGAGAGATTTAACTCCATATGAGGCCATTCTCAAGTTAGTTATTTTCTTGTCACTGTAATAAAATACCCAAAACATACAACTTAAAGGAGATGTTTAATTGGGCTCACAATGTTAGGAAATTCAGTCTGTGATCAGCTGGTTCCAAAGCAGAAACAACACAGTGATAGAGCAAAGCTTCTTAGTTCATGGCCAGCAAGAAGAACAGGGTAACAGTGTCAGAAAGAGGTGAGGGACCATATATAGTATCAAAGGTCACACTTCATGGTCCACCCAGATACATTCAGAGGTATCCTTTACTAATCTGCTAGGCATGTTTTAATCCAATGAAGTTAACATGCAAGGGCTAATGGTCACAATCCATTCCCTGTCAACTTTATATCAAAATACATATACAAAAACCATACCTAATCTCCAAATGAAACAATAGCAGGTTCAAAATTCCATCTAACCAAAGACATACAACTATTCCAGGTAAAACCATAAATACAACTATCTACTCCCCAAAGTCTCTTCAGTACTAGCATTTTCCAAAAGTCCAAGACTCTTCTGAGACTGAAGGCAATAGCTTAGCTGTGAACCTCTGCAAAAATTAAGAACAAGTTAAATAATCCAAAGGTACAATGGCACAGGGTAAATATTTGCATTCCAAAAGGGAGGGATTGAGGGATAAAACGGAATCAGGTCAAATCAAGTCCAGCATTCATTGAGGCAAGGATTAAATTCTGTAGTTCTTTATCCACCAGCCAGTGCATATGGAGGTAAAATGTAAGTTCCAAAGGGACTGGGTGCCCTCTCTATGGCCTTGCCAGTTTCAGCCCACAGGACATCTCTTTCTTGGACTGGCTCCATTCATGACCTGCAGTTTCCCTGGTAGACATTCAAAATTCCTAGAATATCTGATTTCCTGGGTTCTCACTGCATACTTGGCTTCATTCCCACAGCTTCACATACTGCCTCTCAGGCCCTGCAGGCCTTCCTCTGGAACCTGAATGGAAGCCCCCCTGATCCCACAACTCTTGCATTCTGCGTGTCAGTAAAACCAACAGCACATGGATGACACCAAGGTTCCTGTCAGCAGAAGTAGTAGGGCTCCTTGGTACCACAACTGCAGGACCATCTGAGTGTCTGCATAGCTGAACATGGTGAAATTAATCCCTGGGAACAAATTCTATAGGAGGCCATTCTTAAGCAGGGGTCCCAGGTACTCTCTTCTCAAAGGAAAGTTTGACAATTTTGAACCTTTTAAAAGTGCAGCCAGTGTAGTTTTGCTGATTACTGAGATGCTCTCAAAGCATCTTTCTTCTTGTCCCTGTACAAAGCAATTGTTTTCTTTTTAATGCTGAACCCCAGGAAACACTTTATGGAGAAGCCTCCATGAGCTGGGTTGCCTGATGACCTCTTCTCAAAGCAAAGGTTTATACTTTTGCACTTTTCAGAATATGATGGGTGTGATCTTGATGATTCCTGAGATGCCTTCAAACATCCAATTGTCCTGATGCAAAGTACTTGGTTCCTTTTTAGTAATAATCCTTTCAGCAATCTCACTCTCCATGGATTCAGCTTTGCAAACACTTTCTTTCCAGCAAAACTGGAAATTTTTCAAGCCATTCACCTCTGCTTTTTTTTCCCCCCTCAATTCTCATTATAAATTGGGTAAAAGCAAGCCAGCACTACTGTTTTGTGTCCTGGAGAAGTTCTTTTCTGGTCATGCCTATTTGGAGTTCTATATATGTCACTTTACCTGGAAGTTGAATTTTTTTCCCTACATTTGGGAACTCCTATTATTTCAGTGAACAGGTGTTTTATTCCATTTGTGTCATTTTCTGATTTTTTCACTAGTTCCAATTAATCCTGGATTAGTCTTCTTTCCATCACCTAGCAGCTTGTGGATCCATTTTTCATGTTCTCTTGTTTTTAAGGTATTTCTCATTAATTGTTCACTGACAACACCCATGTCTTCTAGTTCTGACCCTCTGTATTCACAGTAGTCTCTTCTGCTGTCCATGCCCTTGACAGAATTCTTAATCTCCTGAATTTATTTTTTGTACCTTTTATGGACTCTAATTTTTTTAGTACAGAGCATTTGTTTTGTGTCATTCTGCTTAGTTCAGCTGGCTTTTTATTAGTGTCTTCTGTAGTTTTGCTGATTGTTTCATTTATTAGGTCCATCATTTGTTTAGTTAGATCTTACTTGTGCTACTCAAGCACCTTGTTGATTTGTCTTTTACCATTTCAAATAATATGATTGTGTGACTTTTGATTTCCTTCCTCTTGATTCTTTGTGGATCAACTTTGGGGAAGTTGAGAGTTTGGGGATACATTTTGTTGCCCTGTCTTTTCATATTTCTATTTTTTGTTTTGTTGTTGTTGTTGCTATGAGGATTGAGGTTTGATTATAGTATAAGGTTTTGTTGCTAGCATAGAAACCTTTTTAGTTAATGCCTGTTTTCAGTGATGCCTTCTCATCTTGGCTAATTATAGGCCTTTGCCTCTGTCCCAGAATACAGCCCCCTCCATTTATTTGGGAGTGGAGACTGCAGTGTATTTGACCCAGTACTCAGTTACCCAGTAGTGGGCCAGAGTACTGATGACACAAAGGCAATCCAAATATTGGCATACAGAGAAAATCAATTCACAGAAACAATTATGTCACCTCAGCTATGGTAATAAAATCAACAACAATAATAGTTAAAAGGCAAACTGTATATTGACATATTCTGTTAACCAATAATGTACCACCCTTAACCATAGAAAAGAGATCTACAATAGTATAAACACTAAGACAGGCCAACTATTGACCTACAGTAAACATCTACTGAGTGGAACAACTTTACCTCCCCACTAACAAAAGAACAGTATTCAAAGGTAATTGCATAGAGTTAACTATTTAAAGATTCATAAAGTTTGATGGTTGTGCTAGTAAATATACAGGGGATGGGGATCCAGAGAGTGAAAAACTAAACTAAAAGGAACTTAATAGATAATAGTAACATAAAAATGAACAAAAAAGAAGAAAAAAGAACAGAGAGAAAAACTAAGGAAAAAGAAGGGGAAAAAAGACAATAAACTCCAAACCTAAAAAAGGAATGAAGAAAAAAAGGAAGAAAATGAATCAATTGAAAAAAATTCTGTACATCTTTGAATAAGTAGTTTCTTTCCAGAATCTGTAGTCATGGAATTCAGCAAGTCACAATTTTCTCTACCTACGTTTATTACCATGGCTTTGTGAAGTGCCCTCCCTCCTCCAGGGGTCCCTTTGTCCACAGACCCGACTAGTAACCATTCACAAGACATTCCCTTGCTTGCATTGGTAGATAGGAGAAGCAATCAGCTCTCTGGTCTCTGATGTGTGTCGACCACAAGGCAAGAGTTCAAGCAGACTGTTGGATTTAATGCCAACATTTTCAGATCTAGCCTCCTCTGAAAGCCACACTCAGTCTAGTTTATCACTACAGAGTGCAGAGCCCTTGTCATTCCCAGCCTGAGCTCCAACTTCTCATGGGGCCTATGTCTATGCCACACCCTCTGTGGGGCTCTCTGTCACGGCTCTCTCTCTCACTGTGGTGCCACGGTTTACAAGGGAAAAGATTTAATATGGGACACATAATTTATAGGATTATTTTATAATATTCACCCAAAGAGTCAAATGCAGAAGAGTGCAGGAGATCAACCCATGCACTAGAGACCCAAACAATCCAGCTGAGGGCCTGGATCCCATGGCAATGTCCTCCACAAGTCCAACTGGAGGCCTACAGCCCACAACAATGTCTCATGCAAGTCTGTATCAAGGATCTGCACTGGGAAGGCCCAAAGGTCAGTGGTGGAAGATAGAAAGTCTGTGCCACCAGGATGAAGGATCTGTGCCAGCAGGCAGAGGGATCTACACTGGATCAAGGAAGCAAAGCTCAAGGTAAGGACCAGAGCTCCCCTGAAAAAACCTTCAGCCATCCTCAGTGACAGGGAGCACCTAAGTTTCTCTGATGAGAACAGCTGAGTTCATATCAGGAAAACCAGCACAACAAGCTTCTCCAGGAGATTCAACAGCCCACCATCTTCCCCACCAGTTCTCTTTTTATGCTTTTGGCAACAATCCTCAGGTGGGTCATCCATACCCAGCACCACACTGATTCAGTTCAGCTGGGTGTTACAAGTTGACCATTAGTTAATCCATCACACTCACTCAGTCCCTGTGGGAGGGTAACACTAGAAACTCTGAAGTGAAGCTCTGCTATGGCTCAGTCTTAACCCCTTCCAAAAATGGAGCCTGATTAAATACTCTCTGGCAGTATGGCAGTTGCTGCACTGGGTTTCTTCTCCAACTATAGTCTGCTGTGAAGGAGACACTTTCACAGTAAAACCTCATGCTGTTTTTGTAGTTTGTAATAGCTTTGGGATTGTCTTGGGGCTAATGCTGTCGGTCAGGCCTGTTATTTCTCCCTGGTGCTGCCAACTCTCTGGGGCATACCTTCTCTCCTAGGGCTTTGGCATCATCCAAGATCAGTTTTGTCATTTGTCCAACACCTCTACTGCCTAGTGCCAAGAAGAAACAAAACACAGAGCAGGCTTGGAGTTGGTGAATGGCCATGGCCAGGGCACGGAATCTATAGGCCCAGAGTTGGGGGTGCAGGCTGTCACTGCCCAAGCAGGCAGGTTCCTCCATCCACACAGGGTGAGGAGATAAGTTCCTCCATCTGTATGAGTACAAGGACCTGAACATCTTATTAATTAAATCCTTTAGTTTCATCCTTTTTAAGCTTATTGAACATCTATGGATTTGTTTATTATTTCTTCTGTAGTCTCTTCAAGCATTTTAATAATTTGGTTTTTTAGTTCTTTGCTTGTGACTTCTATTTTAGTGCATGAGATGAGCTTTAGGGAACTTAAAAGTTTTTTGGTGGTATGATGTTGCCTCATTTTCTCATGTTTCTATTGTTTTTGTGCTGAGGGTTCAGGATTAAAGTAGAAAAACTCTACTATTATAGAGATCTCTTCAGTTAGTTTATGTTTCTCTGTGATGTGACCTTAGCGTTGGTTATTTTTTGGTATTTATACATATATTCAACCTACTCAATATAATAGGATCACTTCCAATTGCTTCTTTACAAAGAGAGAACCAGTTATACTGGCATCGATAGAGGCAACCATATATCAACCATGCAATTTAAAACTTGTTTTAACAACTTCACCCTTTCTTCAACAACCCAGAAAGTTTGGCATAGTAACAACAACAAGTAGGCTGAGATGTAGAGGATACAGGAAGGAAAAAGAAAAGAAAGAGAATAGTTTAGAGAAAAGGAAAGGAGAAAAAAGAGGTAACAGCAACTGAAAGTAAGGGAAAGGCCTTTATTGATACTACTTTTATATCTGGGGTGAACGGCTGGTGGAAAGGGGTTTGAGAAGTTAATTTCAGGGGTGGAAAAAGGAAGAAGAAAGGAGAAATTATAATTTTAGATTGGAGGAAGCTGTGAGAATGTTGGAACCAATTAATAGGCTGATACATAGCTTGTGTTTGAAACCTCTATATTCAATTTTTGGCATGAGTTAACCTTAAATGCCCATGAAAGATACTATTTAAATTAAAGCCATTAATTCTTTCTAGTTCTCCTTTTCATATACACATGCATACATATTGTTATGGCTTGTATATAAATGCCCCCCCACAAAGCCTCATGTACTCATAACTAGGGCTTTTGGGAGGTGACTGTATCATGGGTGTGCAACACTGGATTAAGGGTGTGTGATTAGTCTACTTTATGGTTTAGCATAGTTCTGGTAGTAGTTGAATTGGTGTGGGAATAGCCCCTGGGTGTGGGTAACACCGACCAATAGGCTTGTAGCCTACATGGAATATAAAGAGAAAGGGAGGCTCACCATTTGCTGTTTTCTACCTGCATGCCAGGGACTGTTTCTCCTCTGCCATGCTCCCCTGCCATGCTGCCCTACCTTGGAGCTACCCAACTATGAACTAAAACCTCTACAAACTGTAAGCTAAAATAAACCTTTCCCCCTTTAACTTGTACTTGTCAGGTATTTTATCCCAGCAAAGAGAAAGTAACTAAGGCACAGAAAAGGAAGAAAAAAAGAAAAAACAACCACACATATACAAAAGCACAATGTAAAGAGTTCTCTCAATCCTATTTATAGTCAGAATTCAACCAGTGTGTTTTTCCTTCTACATTCAAAAATGGAGAAACTTTGCCAAGTTTTACTGTATCTGAATGGTGGGCACTGGGCAGGATATTCTGTGGGCACAGAAGTCATTGGTGTTTGAGGGAACAAAGGTAGAGTATCTACTCTGGAAGTGCTTTAGTGTCTTTTCTCCTCCCCCGGATCACACAAATTGCAACCACTGTCCACCCTTGCAACTGACTGAGCCATGGCTCTCTGAGTCTAGTTCCAAGGCTTTTACATGAACTGTGCCCTTGGTTCTTTCTTTCCCAAGACCCTGTAAATGCTATTCAGTCATTGCTTTCCAAATGATTCTCTGGCTTTCAGTTTCCCTAGTGTTCTGACCTGCAAATATCTCAATCACCAGGATACCTCTTCCAGTAGAAGGGAGTTGGGTCAGATGGGTACTGGAGGGTGGTTGCTAGGCTAGGTGCTGATTTCAGCAACTCAGCTTCTTCCTTCAGGGAGTTAGATCCTCTTCCAAGATGTCATATTGCCTGGATTTGGGGTAAAACCAGTACCAGGATCAAGAGGCTGTTCAACTTCCCTTTCTAATTACTCCTGGTACTGGAATTCATCTGGTGGGCTTTTCCTTCAAGTCACCTTTCCCATATTTGAGTCTTTGTTTGCCCCCTTTTTCTGAGTACTTCCACATCCAGGTGCACTTCTTCCCAGTGTTCCTTGAGCACAGCTACCTTTAGTCAGCCACTATGACTAATATATATTTAATGACAGATATAATTAAAAACTATGTAAACAGTTGATAAATTGTATTATCTAGGAAATAATTACATGAAAATGTAAGTTCAGTATAGACACAATTTTTTAAAACATATTTTCAGTTGGCAATTGATTGAACATGGATATGAAATACGTGAACATAGTTGACTGAGTGTATTTGTTGTTTCTAGATTAAGAAAATGTCCAAGTTTTCTTAAATGAGCATGTATTACTCTTACAACTGGAAATAAAAATTAATTTCTAAGAGGAAGGCACTTGCCTAGATAAATTCAATGGCTTTTTTACTTTGAATTTTCTCCTATAACAAAGAAAAAGGAAGCACAATCATTTGCTTTATAAATTCAGTAACACGCTTATAATTTACCATACTTAATTAAATATTAAGCAGAAAAAAGTTTGGGCAACAGAATTCCAGTTTCCCTTTACTTATAGCTCCTACTTATATTAAAAAGTAAAGTAATAAATTATCAACATATAGAAAAAAATCAAAATATTGGGGCCAATGAAATACAAATCATGACTGATGGGCTGAGACTGAACCAAGATCCACAAATGTATAAACTCACTGAAGCCTGATCTGGTAGCAGGAGACAACTTACTTAGAAATAGCCTTAGGAAGTCTTGTGATGGAGTGCCCAAAATTTGTCCTAATGAAGTAATGTGAAAAAAGCAGCAAAAACAGTAGTATACACTAAGCACTTAGTAAATAGCACTTAGGAATTGAATCAAACTATTTTGATTACCCAACCCTAAAAAGGCAGAAAATGAACCTCTATGGAACCTCTTAATTACACAAATAAGCTCTTTCTTGATCCGTAGTACAGAAAATATTACCTTCCCAAATCTGGTACTCACTATTCTGGACAAAGATCCTGCACTTATGTGCAACCAGATTTTAAAATGAATTCTTGAATTCTGAAATGCAAAACCACAATCACAAGTGATGAAGATATATATCTTCAAAAGAGTAGATAGATAGATATAGATCTTCAAAATCACAAAGTCCCAAGAAGTGTGTCTGAATAATCAGTGATGCTTACTATTTTCAGCACTTATAAAGAATACATTAATACAGAAATTTTATTGGTTAGTTACTTCTAAAATACATGGATGGTGAAATGGTTAGTTTTAAGTTTCAGTTTGAATTATGGAATACCTGGATAACTATAAATTGTTACTTCTGGGTATATTGTGGGGGTATTTCCAGACCTTCCACTGAATAGGGAAGGTCTGCCCTTAATATGGGCAGGCACCATCCAATTAGCTAGGGGCCCAGAAAGAACAACAAAACAAAACAAAACAAAATGAAAGAAACAAAGAAACAAAGAAAGAGGAAAGCAAATTTCTCTCTCTCCCTCCTAGACCTGACACATTCTTCTTTTCTTGCCCTTTGCCTTTAGAACTCCAGGTTCTCGGGGCAGTGAGATGGCTCAGTGGCATAAGCGCCTGCCCAGCAAGCGCGAGGTCCTGAGTTCAACTCCTGGAACCCACATAAAGGAAAAAAAGGGCTGGTGATATCACTCAGCAGCACAAGCACTTGCTGGCAAGCACAAGGTCCTAAGGTTGACTCCCGGTACCCACATTAAAAAAAAAAAAAAAAGAACTCCAGGTTCTCCAGTTACTGAAACCCAGAATTTAATATCAGCAGTCCCAGGATTCTCAGCTCTTCAGCCACAGACTGAAAAGTACACTCTCAGCTTCCCAGGTCATTAGGCTTTGTTATGTGGTATCTATACCTCCATAATCGCATGAGATAATTCCCCTAATAAATTCTCTCATATAGATACAGATATAGATGATATAGACAGACAAACATAGAGATGATATAAATCGATATATAGATTTATGGTATTGGTTTCCGTCTCTGGAGAGCTCTAACACAGAGGGACTAGTCTATAAAATTTTTACATTAAAAAGTTTCTTATATTGAAAGTTGAAGTCCCAGTTTAGAATATACATACATACGTGTGATACAAGCTCTAGCCCTCTAGAAGAACCGTCTTTTAAAAAACTTCTTTAAGGCGGTGGAATAGCTCAGTGGCATAAGTGCCTGCCTGGCAAGTGCGAGGTCCTGAGTTTGACTCCTGGTACCCGCATATTAAAAAAAAAAAAAAACTTCTTTAAGATGAATCTTCTATGGTGATAATAGTTCATATTTTTCTACAATACATTAATAAACATAGAAATAAATGTCATATAATGCTGTAATCACTTTTCAGATCATTTTTAAACATTATTTTACTTTATCTGACAAAGTTGGTAGTAAATGCCACAGAAAGTAAAAGCCTAATATTAAAAACTCTGCTATCCAGGGGTTTTTGTTGTGCTATATATTAAATCACACCCACTTCAGTTAACATTAGTAAAAACAGATTTTTTATTACACATTACATTTTTATTACACATTACATATTTTTATTTTTAGTACAAAGCAAAAAGTCAAGCTAAATGTTTCCTTATCCCCTCAAACTAATATAACATGTGATGTTACTGTAAAGGAAAAAAAAAAAAAAAGGAGTTTTAAAGATGGACTTCAATGAGTTAAAAGACGTGGCAAATAGAAGACATGAGGCTTCTCCAAGCGTGTGGGCTAGAGTGGAAGAAAATATGGAATATATTTGATGCTACAGTTTTTAAAGATAAATTTATAAAACATTCACTTAAGTTGAGGACAGGAAAGAGGAAGGCAGAGAGGCAAACAGAGAATAGAGGCAAATAGAAAATAGAGGCAGATGAATGACCCAGAACATTAAGTGGACCACTTTACTGAAAAGTTACAGGAGCCAGCTAGAGAATGCAAATGATTTTTTGAACCACTACCAAAATTAACTTTGAAACATAATTGGTATCAATAAGTTTGGTGGAAATTGCCAAATTAATGGCATAGACAATTGTTAAATAACAGTGAAAATGAAGAAAATATCTCTTTAGGTTAGAATGATCAAGAAAGGTGCTATTGAGAAAGAATTCAACTCAAAAATAGTTTTGTGTTGGTTGGCTGTTGCAGCCTTATGCCCACCTGGAAATAGTACCCTGAGTATTGTGGTTTAGGAACTAAAAGTACAGCTCTTGTTCACTGATGTGAGCCCTTTGGCTCAACTGAAGTTAGCAAATTGGACCACAACACGAAAGCAAAATCCTTTGTTCAATTCATTTGCCACCATAACACAGGAAAGCAGACTACAGAAATCTCAGTCTAGTTCAGTCTAATGACTGAAGAAAAAGGTGCAGGGCTGGTGAGATGGCTCAGTGGCATAAGCACCTGCCTTGCAAGCGCGAGGGTCCGAGTTCGACTCCCGGATCCCACATACGAAAAAGGGGCCGGTGATATCGCTCAGCGGCACGGGTGCCTGTTGGCGCGCGAGGTCCTGAGGTC
Organism: Erethizon dorsatum; assembly: GCA_028451465.1. Taxonomy (NCBI): domain Eukaryota; kingdom Metazoa; phylum Chordata; class Mammalia; order Rodentia; family Erethizontidae; genus Erethizon; species Erethizon dorsatum. The sequence goes on along the minus strand of CM051822.1, from coordinate 118,283,341 downwards.
GACCCCCCGGTACCCACAAAAAAAAAAAAAGAAAGAAAAAGGTGCAAACCCCAAAATGACAGTCAATAACATAAGAATCTTCACAAAGGAATAGCGAAATGTATCGTGAGTAATGCCATCCATTTATAATGGCTTCATGGTTTCAAACACCTGGATATGAAAGGTTGACTAGATCACTTCACGACACAAATACAGTGTTAAAAACTTGACCCCAGTTCACGATCATTTACCATGCTCTGCATATTATCCAAAATGCTACGCAAATATTACATTCTTTGCCCTCCAGTAGTTTTGTTCTAAACAATCCTACGAAATGTATTTCTCCTTAAAGCTGACTTAATTTTTATTTTTTTTATTTATTACAGTACAGGGATGCATTGGAAAAGTTCATTTTACACATTCAAAGGAGGAAGAGAGTAAGGAGATTGAACACAAATGACTGAATCTGAACCTGTGAAAACTATTTAAAACATCTTAATACTATCCCTCAAAAAGTGGTCTCCAGGTCAATTAACTCATTTTGTATATAACAGAATATTTCTGACAAATTTATAGAGCATTACTATATTAAGAATCATCAAAGCACAAAGAAGTATAAGACATCCAATCTCTGTTCTTTCTTAAAGGCTTCTGCCAATTCTCTCTCATTCATTTGCTCTCATTTACCACTCCTGCAGTGACTGCACCATGGCAATACTCTCATATTCAGAAAACTGCAGGACAAGCACATATGCCCGTGGCAGTGAGTCAGTATGAAAAATGTAGCACACTACTCATTACCATTTTAAATATTTCCATCGCTGATGCTCTACTGGAATCACTCCATCACCTTCCAGTGACTTTCAAGTTTATTACAAATACCCTCTATGCTAGGTGAAGATAAAATTACTTCCAACACAATATGAATCATTCACATGAGAATATTAAGATAAGCTTCAAACTATGCAAAAATACATGAAAACAGTCTACTTTTCTAAAAGTATGTTATACTCAGAACTAATTCAACAGAATATATATATATATATGCATATATATATGTATATATAGTATAGTTTCTGTTTTGTGTTCATTTCCATTAACTGTCATTATCATTGACTGTAGAGTTGTTTTCTTTTAGCAAGTGATTAAAAGACCTGCAAAACTACAATAATCTTTGCCTTTACACGAAGGATAGCTATTTTAAAAGAATCATTAGCTAAAATGTATATGAAAACATGCTCTCCTCTTAACAGCTAACAGTCACATCAGCTAAAGGGGAAACATAAAAGTAAGCAGTTTCTTGTGAGGTAGAGGACATGCTTTTAAGCACCTGACACTTCAAGCACATTAATTTTTTTACTATATGGGATCTTGGTTGTCCTGTCTTAAAGAATATATCACTAACTGGTTAGAAAATGATTATACACTCCTACTCATACATATGAAATTCTGTAAATAATAATGGGGAGTGGGTTGAAAAAATCTTTCTGAGATTTTAGTGGCCCAATTTCTTCATCATGTTCCGGTATGATTTATACATAAATACTGCATTGCAAATATTTCACACATTATGCCAGAATTATACAAAGTAAGCAGAATATCACCAACCAGAAGTACGAGAGTAGGTGTTCTGAATGTATTGGTAAAGAAAGTCACTTCATTTGAAAAGTCTCTGCTCCTTCAACCTCACCCTCCTTACTAATATACATTCATCACTGAAAAGGGAAATATTTACAAAACTTAGTTTAGTTATGTTTAAATATTATGTTTAGCTGTCTGGAGACCATGTTCTCAAGATTTATACAAGAAATCAAGGATTAAACTTCATAACAATTAGAAAACCACACTGTGTAAAATCAAAGGCTTAGTTAAAGGACATTAAAATAGTTTAGTCATTGGTGCTAAACTGAAATGATGCCATCTCTCTCCAACACCTGGAACCAAAACTTTTTGAACTTTCATGTAAACAAACCAGGGCACACCAAATGCTCTGTGTGCTGCAAGGTACCACCTCTGCACAGGCATTTGGGTGAAAAATGTGGAAAATGCCTGAGAACTCTTTGAAGCAGCTTGGGAGAAGTAAGAGCAGGAAAAAGCTCTTCTGTAGGGTAAGTTTGTTTAGTAGAAAGTAAGCAAGTTGTCAGGGTAAAAGTTGACAATGTTGATTCCAACATTTTGAACTGTGAATAAACATCCAAAGGGATTATGTTACTGAGAATTGGAAAAGATTCCACTGAACTCAATATAATACTTGTGTTTCCAAAGATAATATGCCTTGAAGCCACAATCTGAATCCATAGTTTAGGGTTAGAATTACCCTAAGACTTTTCTATGCCACATTAAAGAACACAGGGTAATATATGCCTAAAAATATTAAAATAAGGGTAGAACAAAATATTTCATTTCTAATCATTTAATTGGAAAGATATATAGATAGCTACAGATTAGATAGATATAGATATATAGATTTATATCTGAGGTAGACTGAAGAAACTTAGAGAAAAATGTATGTTCTTCCCAAACACATAAACTTAAACTCAGTTTCACTGACCACTGTAGGGACATACATCCATTGGCCATAAATTACTTTTAACTGTTCCTTGCTTAATGACTTATTGAACAGGAAAAAGCAGGGCATATATTATAAAATTCATAATCCTCTTCTCTTCTCACAAAAGCTACATTTAAACCTGGCTTTTATCTCATGCTCTTGGGTATTCCAACAGGTACAAAATGAAAAGTGGAGCTGGGTATGGTGGCGCATGCCTGTAATCCCAGCACGCCCAGTAATCCCAGAGGCTGAGGCAGGAGGATTGCTGCAAGTTCGAGCAGCCTGGAGTACATAGTGAGTTCAAGGTCAACCTGAACTACATGGCAAGACCCTGCCTCCAAAAACAACAAAACAAAACAAACAACAGAAAAATAAAAAGGGGAAAGAGTCTTATGCTTTCTGAAAAGCAGAACAACTTGGTTGCCACTCAGCAATTCCTGGTGAAATACCAGGGAGCCTATTTAAAAAGTTAAAATTCTTCTAACTTGGAGTTCACAAAAGTAAGTGTGAGATGTTCATAGCCTGTCAGATATTCCATCCTTTTCTTTTTTAATATTCATAAATAAAGGAAAGCACACACTTTTGACTTATAAAAGTTAATTCAGATCAATAAGCAGATATGCCTTTTATGCTTTCAAGAAAATGGAGGTAACTTGGACTGCTCTTCTTAGTTTATCTCAAATTTTAAATGATTCTCCCATTAGAGTCTGTGATTACATACAGTCTATTCCAAAGCTTAACAAATGCATGTGACTTGCATGCTTTTTACCAGCAAAGTTTGCAGCCAGCCCTGCAAAAGTTTGTATCTCCTTGTGGCTCTGACACGCATTTGCTTTCTTCATAGAACCATGAATGTAAGGAAGTATGGCTCAGTCTCATAGTCTCTGTACTCTTAAAAAGAAAATCAAATTCCCAGATATTTTCAGACATCATCAGGAATAAAACAGTCTCAGCTCTTCTGAAGATCAGTATCTCTTTTACATCTCATCTTTATATTCACTGAGTTCATAGAAGGGACATACATAGACAAGGAAAATAGCTGCTTCTTAAAAGATACCAAATTTAGTCACTCTTTCAAATCTGCTGGGACACATCTAGAAAGTCATATTTTTTACAAAGTTTCATTGAGTTCTCAGTGGTTCTGTCTTTTGAGAAAACATGCTGAATTGCCTATAATTTAAAGCCAAAATACATCTGTAAATTATAACAAATATTTGTTACAGGAAAACAAGAGTAATCATAATTAAAAATGTGATATAGTAGGTAAAGACAGAAATGTGGGCTCATCTGGAATCCACACTAGTATCTCTCAAGCATCAACTTGCTAACTGACAAAGGTCATCTATATAATGCTCCAGGATTCTAGCCAACTCCACTAAACTTACCTGTTAATATGAGATTACTGTAAGTGTTGGAGAATTGCTCCTTTAGAAGAACCAGATGCATCTGAGCTGCCTTCTCTCTTTGAAGCTCCAGCATTATATCAGGGTGCTGGGCAATCTTGCAGCCTTTCTGTTTATCCAAGGCAACATCACTTCGAACAATGTCTACAAAAAAGGAAAGAAAGAAAGAAAAAGAAGGCAGGCAGCAAAACCAAAATCTAAAACAGAATAAAAAACACACCAAAGTCTTATTTCACCCAAAATGACAGATTTTATAAACTACCAGCATTTTCATCAAATTGAAGAGATGCAGAAGTAATAATCCTTAAGAGACTCCAACCCCATGACACATCCTGCAAGTTCCTCTGGTTATTTCCAGATTCCTTAAAGATTTCTCTGTTCCTTAGGTCCCTCTAACCTCATTAAAGATTTTACTCATTCTCCTTCTTACCTCAACCCTACACTTAATTTCTGTGGCCTTTTCTCAACATCTTTTTACTATTTTCCATGGGGAATAATAATATAACTTTGAAAACTAGTGACTTTGAAGATCATTTCCTCTACCTCATGCTGTAGGACCAGGTGATAGCTCCACCATGTGCATTCTGAATACTTGGCCTACTTTCAATTCATCTCCCAGCCAGACCACTCCATCCAAGTTAGGGTTACCAGCCAAGGGGTAACCTGGTCAGGATTTCATCCAAGTTAGGGTTACCAGCCAAGGGTTTAACCTGGTCAGGATTTCTTCTGTTATATTTCATATACCTCTGGGGAAATAACTTCATTCTAGCCCAGTAATAACTCTTTGAATCCAGAAAAAAAAATTTGTCAGTCAATGAAGTCAACAAAAAGAGCTCTAGAGTCACTTTGCACATCTGCCTCTTCCCCAATTATTTTCCCATTAATGACAGGCTGCTTTTTATACTTCAGTATGATTTTTCAGTCAAAGCAGATACACTCTTTCAAAAACAGGCTTCCTCAAAAAAAAAAAAATCATATAGCATGTTTCCCAAAAGCAGAAATATATTCATTTTATGAATTAAAATGAAAAAATTAAAACCAAAATAAGAATGAATTAATTCAATGATACACTCTCATTTTTAAAACTCTCTATCAGAAGACAGGAGTGAATCATTTATTATTTAAACTATACATAAATTTTCAAATAGAACATCTCACTGAATCTTTCCAATACACTTACTAAAGGATATGGCAGACATTGTTGACTGGCTGACCCAAAGCCAAACACAATTCCTTTCCCTTGATTTCCTCTAGTATAGAGATTGAAAGCTATACTATACAATCCTAACTTTCCTTAAAGCAAAGAGTGCCCATGTAACATAATTCTGGCCAATAAGTTACAAAAAGACATCCCAAAGGTCACCTTCTTTTTTTTAAAGAGAAAAAAGATAAACAAACAATGAAACCGCGTTTCAAAACAGGATAGTGAGACAGTTACAATACTTGGTACATTGCGTATTGTTGTCTTCATAGTAGTTATTCAGAGTACAAGATATTGGCATGATATCTTGTCCAAACAATATTAGCTCAAAACATTCTTTTCAAGGACCTAAGAGAAGCTAGCTGTATAACTATCTTAACTATCTTGTGTATACATATTTTTTTCATTTTCCTTTTCTTCCTTTCCCCTTTCCCCCATCACAGTTTGTCTTTTCTTTTGAACAGTTTCTTCCCAATTCACAATATCTATTATACATTTCGGATCCTATTTACTTGTTCAGTTTCTCACACTAGTGAGGGTCTCCTTCTTTGCCAAATTAAAAATCAGGTCCTCACTAAGAGACAACCAGTCTTTCCCACTTCTTTTACTCCTTCCTATTCTTTACACATCAAACATAGACATGAAGCCCATAGTTATACTAGTTATTTTGTAGCCATGAGTCAAGAAGCAAGAGGGAAAAAGACTAAACACTAAGGATACTGAACCAAAAAAATGGAAAGAGCCTAAAGACTCTTTATAAACTAATCTTCATTAACTATACTGTCTTTTTACACAAGACAAATACATTATTCATGTGTTATGGCTTGTATCTAGATATCCTCCCAAACCCTCATGCCCTCATAGGTGGGTTTTTTGGAGGTGGCTAGATCTAGAGTGTGTGGATATGGATTAAGGGTGTATGATAATTTGATTAGTACACTGACTGGTTTAGCATAGTTCTGGGTGTGGGTAATGGGAAGCCCCACCCTGGATGTGGATGGCACCAACCAATATATTTGTAGCCTAGATGGAATATAAAGGGAAAGTTGGAAGGCAGGGCTGCTGCTTTCTCTCTGGCCTGCAATGGACTGTTTCTCTTCTGCCATGACCCTCTGCCATGACTCTGCCACCCTGCCTTGGAACCAGTTATGGACTGAAACCTCTACAAACTGTGAGCTAAAATAAACCTTTTCTCCTTTAACTTGCAGCTGTCAGGTATTTTGTCCTGGCAACAAGACTGTAACCAAGACATCATGTAAGCCACTAATAGTCAGTTACCTGTTTTTAAAATCTTACCCTGCTTTTATAATCCAATAAAGGTAATATTATTTTCCCTCTTTTATATCTCAGGAAGTGAGACCTACAAAGGTTAAGTGATTTGCTCTTGTTCACATAGCCTAGTCAGTCCCCAAATCCAGGAATTTTTAAAGACAAGTCCAGTGCTATTTCCAGAAATGACTGCTATTTAGAAACCCATGAGCTTAATAGTTTTTAATACTGTAAGTCCTCAACTTACATTCATAAGTTGGATTCATTCATAAGTCTGACAAAGGGAGTCTCATACACCTTTGACACAAATATACAAGTAAAGTATAAAAAAATCAAATGCAAGGTCTGCTGGTATCTATGAAAGTTCGCAACTCAAATGATCCTAAGTCGGTGACTTACTGCAATGGAATTACATTAAATAATGAAAGTGAGGAATTAAAATATCAAAGCTGAATTTAACTGTTATACTGGTATACCATACAGTGTCTATCTGGAAAGAAGAATAGATGTTTTCTTCTAAAAGATTATAAAACTTGTATTAAAGCCTACTGTAAATGAGCAGTTTCAACTATCCTAATGTCTTCTGATAGGAGTCTAATTAGAAGAGTAAAATACCTATTGAACTATTTCCTTTCTAACAATTGTAACTGATATTATTATCATTGCAACAGATTCTTGAACTGAAGTGCTCATATTATTGTATTAAGAATATTAAGAAAAAAAACATGAACATGGCCAAACATATGTCCTAGACTTTAGAAAAGTACCTTTCAAAACAGCTCAGAAAAAAAAAATACTGTATAGAATCTTTGTCCAACCCTTATCTGTTTGAAATTGTATTAATGGCTAACTAAACATAAAGCAAGGATATGTGTCAAAGATGCACATGATCATATACCTGGAGAAAGAGTTAATATCATTGATGACAGAATCAAATATAGAAATAATCTTGGCAACCTAAAACCTTGGGTCAAAATCCACAAGATGGAAAATGAAGACATGAACATGAAGTCCTGCATTTATACTGAAAATTAGTTTTATAAGGTAATATGGGAAGGCCAGATCAGATAGAAACTCGTGTGTTTAGGGTCTTATTAAAATCTGTAGACTTTAGTTTAATACAACTTCAATATAAGTCAGTGCTATGACATTGTTGCCAGAAACATTAATGCAATCAATCTTAGTCTAAATTAGTAGCACTAAAGCACATAAAATACAGAAGGCATAACTGCCACTGCATTTCATGCCAGCCAACTGCAACACACTGAAGAATCTAACGTGCAAGCAGACTTCAGTTCAAATTCTGGTCCAGTAGTTGCTTATTAGTTGTAGAAACAGAAGATAAACACCTCTCAAAGCCTTACTTTCTTCATATACTGATATCATAAAGATATTTTGCACTATGCATACCACATATTAAGAGTCCAATAAAGAGTAGCTGTTATTAATTTTATTATTAACATCCTGATTTGTGGTATTATATTTATTTCTAGCTGTAATAATCTCAGAAGTACAATGACAATCTAGAGCAGTGATGGTGAACCTTTTAGAGCTTTAAATGATAACAAACAACCCACTGCAGACACGTGCCATAGGTTCACCACCACTGACCTACAGCATCCCCAAAGAAACTACAAAGATGGGAAATAATGTTGGTTTAAAAAAAAAAAAAATGAGTGTTGAGCCTGGCAAAGGAAAAACAAAATACAACTGTTTCATATACAAGACAAAGCTAATTTATGCAGTGTTGATCCAGAAAACTAAACCAAAGATTACCAAACTTTTAAGAGTAACCAAATACAAACATCTCAGTTCCACATGAGAAAACTTTGTAAAAACAGAATCAATCAAATAGGGTAAAGGGCTACTTGAGAAGAAAGGGATTTCCCCATACTGGAAAACATTCAAGCAGAGACCAAGTGATAGAGGCATGATAATATGATTCCAATATAGGCGTTAAAATCTGCCAGGTACAGGATTGGGTACTTTATGTGAACCAATATACCAGAACAGTTAAAGGTGCAGGTTTTGAATTTACATAGGTATAAATTTGTATCCCACAATGATACAAGTTTGAATAACAGGTAGCTCTTGGACAAACACCAAAATCTCTCAATGCCTTAACTAACTTTTAAAAATTGAAATACTACTAGCTGATTTTTAATGAGTTTATCACAGTGACAGTAACATATTAGACATGTTTCAGTGGTTGCTAATATTATCAGATTATTATAATTATATCAGAAAATTATTGTTAGAGGATAATATTCTTCTAAGTAATTTTTAATTGAAGGATTTTATGGATCCATGGAAATGTGTGCTTGTCTTGTGTTTTTACCAGACATAGTAGAAAGAATGGAGACTCAATGCCAGAAGACTTAGATATGAATTTCAAATAATCATGAAATTATAGACAGACATTTTAAATTGTGCCTTGGTCTTTTTTTTTTCCTGACATAGCTAATTGGGAAGGTGCTGACCACTAGTTCATGCTACTAGCTGTCCCACTTTTGCTGATATTCTTTGCTGTTCTATAATCAAAGTAGTTCTACCTTTTAGCCCAAATGCAAATCTATCCATAGGCCTTTCTTCATCTTCTCCTATGGTCCTTATCCTGCTACATAGTTTAAGGATCCCAAAAGAATTGACATGTACCCTGAGGGATACAACAAGGAAGAGATCATCTTGCACCTAACTTAATGTCCTAGAATTAATTTAGTGTCTATAATTGCTTCTGCACATTTAAGTATGGAAGTGTTTGCATTTTTGTTCTTTATTCTTTCTTCCATCTTTTCATTCTTCTTATATCTTTCCATGAGTTAACCCACAGTTAGGAACCCACAATTAAGCCTAAGTTTCTAGTTTTAGTTGAGGTAATACTAAAAAGACTAATAGAACACCCAAACATTTTAACAGGGAGATCCTGGAGCTTAGAGAAGCTATATAAGCTTTACACACAACTTTAGCTGACTAATAGGTTAGCACATGCAGAGGGTACCCAACACAAGTTAAGTTCTTCACACACAACTGGCTAACTGGAAAACTGTACACAAACACAAGGGAAACCCAAGAGGCCATAAGGAAAGTAAAAGGTGAAGACGATTTAAAAGTTGTCACAAAGCCTACTGCATTTACCACACAGAAATCCATCAGCAGAGTGCAAGCCTCTTGTCTGAAACACAACATATGAACAATGAATGGCTTATCAATAAACTATGGATACTTAGAAACAAACCCTAAGAAGTCAAGCTTAAAATTAAAATTATAATTTTATAAAATTATAAAGAATCCAGTTTATAATTCTTATTCAGTCTTGTAATTCTAAAATTATAAAGAATGTGCAGGAAAGAAGGGTTGTCTAAACAATCCACTAAAAAAGAGCAAAACAACAATTCTCATGGGTATAGAAAAAAAACTAGATTGGCTTTGATGTATCTGAAATGTTCAGTTCCCAACAAAGAGGGATCAGGGGACTAGCCCATGTTTGAAAAAAGAAACAGTTAATAGAACTCTGTGTGAGCCAAGCGAAATTTCAAAGACAATATCATAAGCATGCATTATAAACTAAAATAATTACGATTGAATGATTAAAAGAAAAAAATTAAAAATGACAATAGAAAAAACAAAATAAAAATAGAAACTTATTTCTAAAAAAGAATCAAGTATATATTCTAGAGTTGAAAGGTGGAATAACTGAAATGAAAAATACACTAGATGGGCTTAGAAGTGGGTTTGAGATGGCAAGAAAAAGAATCACAGACTTGGATATGAACTCTTCAGTAACACTGAACCATACACTTAAAAATGGCTGACAGCAAATTTTGTGTGTGTATTTTATGATAATTTTTAAAAATTTTAAACAATAATCAGAACTATGAGATTTTTCAAAAATTAAGGCAAGCCAAGTGCAGTGGCATGTAGCTACTGTAGTCTAAGCTACTCTAAAGGCTGAGGTTGAAGAATCTTTTGAGCTCAGGAGTTCAAGATAAGCCTGGGCAACATAAAACACCCTACCTCAAAAAAAAATGCCATTGTTACATAGTCAATGTTTTTTTTTTCTCTGTAGTTTATATTAGATTAGATAGTAGCACTTTGAAATAACTTTTATGCTGCCATTATAGAGCTGGATCAAGAAGAATGAGGAGCAGGCTTGAAAAAATGTCTTGATTGCCTACAAACAAACTGAGAATGAGTCACTCCCCTCACTTCTGGCTTCAATGCAGCCACTGACAGAAACAGGAAATGGAAGATCCTGACTATGCCTCAGACCCTTGAGAGGTTCACAGACTGATAGAACTGATAGAACAGCCTCTTTGCTGAGCTATACACCTGCACTTAAGTACCCATTGCTCACTTTCTCCATAAAATTGCCTTTTCCATGAATTTCCCTGGTCTTCCCCGCTCTCTGACTCTTGATCATTTCTTATTCTTCACTTTTCTCTTTCTCCTCGGGTCACGAAGTTTATCCATATTGGCCTCTAAATATCTTTCAATATTGTCCCCTTCTTTTCAGTTCCATTTATTACCATCTATTTTACATTCTGATGACTAAGACAATCCTAGACAGCATTGAGAAATCCATGGATCCCTATGGCATCAACATAGCATCTTCAGGGAAAAATATTTCATTTTTACATGGTTTTCATTTGTGAAATGTTTCAAAATGTACAATTAATACCCATCCACACCAATGTACCTTCACTCTCAGCTATATTCTTTTAGTAACATTTTGCTACATTTGCTTCAGCTTTGTTTAAAGAAATAAAATTGTTAAGAAACATCTGACATTTTCTGCTTACCTCTCTTGGTTTGTTTATTGTTTTGGTTTGGTTTGGTTTGCTTTGCTTTGCTTTGCTTCACTTTCCTTTGCTTTGCTTTGCTTTGTGGTGCTGGAAACAAAACTGAGGGCCTCAGGCATGCTACACAAGTGCTTTAACACTGAGCTATACCTTCAGCCCTACTCCACTTACCTCTCTGCAATGACATTCTCATTTCTCTCTACCCACTCAGAAAGATATCCACCATCTGAAATCTTAAAAGTAATATATATATATATATATATATATATATATATATAGTAACATATAACATACAATATACATGTTGTTATATATAATATATATGTATATTATTGTTCAGCTTTGGCTACCAAGTGTTCTTACAGTTTGGCTTCTGTACTCTTTTAACATCTCTTCATTTTATTTTTCACAGCACTTTCTGCCTTCACAAATGTCCCTGGCTTATCTTGCATTTTCCCTGTCCATCCCAGAATCATCTACTTCTCTAATAAGGCTTGGTTAGAGACTAGTATTTTAAAAAGCAAGATCTAAGAACAACACATGTTCATTGCTACTGGGATGTCAGAGGTAGGAAAGATATATATGTTTATTAAATCACATATACACATCTATATTTATTTCTGTGTCTATCTGTATATCTTAATACTTATACAGATATATACAAGAAAAATTAACATATTAGTTCATGCTTATGCCTCATACTCCAATCTAGCACTATCAGTATATTTCAGAGTTCCAAATTTGCTTATTCATAGTGTTTTTCTGATAATGAAAAACTTGGTCCTCACTGACTATATTTGCTTATTTCTTCAATGAACATCTATATGAAAAGTAATTTCAGAATTACTAGTCCACATTCCACAAGAAACAAATTTACTAATTACATTATCAAGTTTTTATACAACTTACTTTTCTTTAGCCTTACACTGTACCGTCATAACAAAGATTTAGGTCACCTCTTTTCTTTGCCAAGCCTTCAGTGTGGTTGTGCCTTTTGTCACAATAAATTTAGACTCGTTTGTTGAATCTGCAGACCATTTGTAGTTCCCTCAATTTCCTCAAGAATATTTGATATTTTCAATTCTTTTACATATTCTAATACATGTGCAGTAGAATCTCACTGTCATTTTAATTTCCATTTATCTAATGACGATGTTGAATACATTTTCATATACTTATTTTCCACCTATATATATTCTTTAGTATAGTGTCTGTTCATATATTTCACCCATTTTTTATTTGGTTGTTTATTCTCCAATCGTTTCAATTTTAAGACTTCTTTATATATTTTGGACCTGAATTCTTTATTAGATTTGTGATTTTAAAATATTCACCCGTCTTTGGCTTCACTTTTTCATTCTTTTAACAGGGTCCTTACAGAGAAAATTTTTTAAATTTTTTATGAAGTCTATCAATTTTTTTTTTTTTTGTGGGTACCAGGGGTCGACCTCAGGACCTCACGCGCCAGCAGGCGCCCATGCTGCTGAGCGATATCACCGGCCCTTTTTTATATATGGGTTCCGTGAGTCGAACTCGGGCCCTCGCGCTTGCCAAGCAGGTGCTTATGCCACTGAGCCATCTCACTGGCCCACAATTTTTTTCTTTTACAGATCATACTTTTGATATTTCTAAAAACTTTTTGTCAATTCCAAGGTCACATAAATTTCTAATACTTTTTCTTCTACATGTTTGTATTTTACATTTAGGTATATGATCATTTTTTTTTTTTGTGGGTACCGGGGGTTGAACTCAGGACCTTGCGCGCCAACAGGTGCCCGTGCCGCTGAGCGGTATCACCAGCCCTTTTTTCGTATGTGGGTACCGGGAGTCAAACTCAGGACCTTGTGCTTGCCAGGCAGGCACTTATGCCACTGAGCTATCTCACCGGCCCATGATCATTTTTAAGTTAATTTTTATGACGTATCACGTATGTATCAAAGTTTATTTTTTCACATAAGAACTTTTAATTGTTTCAGAGTCATTTGTTGAAGACTATCTTTCTTCCACTGACTTGCCTGTGCACCTTTGTCAAAAATCAGTCAACATTATTTGTGTGGGTCTACTTCTAAATTTCCTATTCTGTTCCACTGACCTATGTGTCTGTCCTTTTACCAAGACCATATTCCCTTGAATATCTTTATATGGTCTTGAAATTAAGGCCTCTGACTTTGTCCAAACTTTGTTCTGCTTTTTCATAACTGTTTTACTTATTCTAGCTCATTATACAAACATACACATATTGAAGAAAATTTTCTATTGTTTTGATTGGAATTGTATTGAATCTATAGATCACACAAAGGAAAACTGATACCTTGGTAATATTGAGACTTCTAATCCATGAACACATTTTATCTCTCTCCATTTATTTGATTTCTTTCACTCCAGTTTTGTGGTTATAGCATAAATATTCTTTATAAAATTTGCTGTACTTATACATTTTTGGTGCTATTTTAAATGGCATTTTTTGTAAATTTCAAATTCTAATATTCACTGTAAGTTCATATATAAACACAGAATTCACAATGTATAATAATATTGTGGCCTGCAGTGTTGGTAAATTCACTCATTATTTCTAGATTTTTATAGATTTTTTGGGATATTACATCTATATTATCATGTCACCTGAAAATAGAAACAATTTAATGTCTATGTTCTCAGTGCACATATCTTTTATTTCTTTGTCTTCCTCTATGGCTAGGACTTCAATTATGATGTTGAGAGTCAGCATGATAGTGTAAACCTATAATCTCAGCACTCAGGAGGCTGAAGAAAGAGGACTGCCATGAGTTTGAGGCCAGCTCGGGCTACATAGTGAGTTCAAGGCCACCCTGAACTACATAGCAAGAGCCTATCTCAAAAAAAAAAAAAAAAAAAAAAAAAAAAGTACGATGTTGAATAAAAGTGATAAGAGAAAACATACTTGTTTTTATAATTAAGAATAATGTAGCTATAGGCTTTACTGTTTGTTTTATTGTTATGCTTTTTTATTGTAGTTGAATTCACTGAATGTATGTAGCCCCCTACACTGCAGGCCTCGCTAAACTGCTCCCCTTCTTTAGGGGATCTAGAATACAAACTGTGAGGAGGATTCTCAACATGTCGGAAAAATAAGTTGTGATAGGAACTCCCCAGAAGCTGAGGACCTTTCTCTTCCTTTCGTGTTCTTGCTGGGACTGCTGGTCTATAGGGATCTTACTCCTTGGAGGCTGTGTGAACCTACAGTCCATTGCCCTGTTGCTGAAGCCAAATTCATTATCATGTCAGGAAATGAGCTTAATAAAGTGTCAGGAAATGAGCTTAATAAAGTTTAATAAAGTGGCAATTCCAGTCAAAACATTGAAGGTGTAAGAATGGGTGTCACTACTAAAGTCACAGGCAATAATGTGGTCCTGGATGTACCCCAAAATCCCCTTTCATGGGCTTTCCATGCTTATTTCACCACATCCTTGGTGTTGTAATACTTGGCAGCTTTATCCGGATAGCATGTCAGATCCAAAACTGACACAATGAAGGTGGATGCAAAGATGATGTTCTGGACAGATCCACAACTGACATACTAAGTGTCCCAGAGTCATCATCCACATTATTCTGGGTTACACTGGTGGCACGGACTATGGTCATGAGTCCCTCTGTGATGCCAAAATTATCATGAATGACCTTGGCCAGAGGCGATTAACCAGTTGCTGGTGCAGGTGGCATTGCTGAAAGTCTTGAGGATGATGTCACACTTCTCTCATGGTGCATGCCCATCACACTCATGGGGATGTCAGCAGAAAACTCAGAGATGATAACCCTTTTGGCTCCATCTTTCAAGTTTGCCTCAGCCTTCTACATGGTACTCTACAACATATTCAGTATTCCCACCATCCCATTTTGTGTTGGTAGGATCTGAGTCCTGGAAAATGAAGATGGATTTTCTGTTGAAGGCAAGGTTCCCACTTTCTGCCTTGACTATCCCACTGAACTTGCCATGGGTAGAATCGCACTTAAATATATATCACTTATGTTGACAATATACACTTTGCCCCAGTTAAAGGCTGACCAGGTGTCGAATACAGACAAGTCTGTTTTCTCTGACCTTTATTATCATATCTCAGGGATATGCCTGGAACTGCATGAAAAGATGTAGTCTGCCTAATGGAAAAGAACAGAGTCTTGCAGGACTTTTCTGCAGATGCATTTTATCAAGTTAAGGAATTTCCTTACTCTTTCAGTTTTCTGAGAATTTTTATCATGCATGTATGTTGAATTTTAACAAATGCTTTCTCTGCATAGATTGAGATGATCATTTTGTTAAATAAGTTATACAAACACACACACACATACACAGCTTATAGGAGATTGAATTTCATTCAATTTTTAAGTAAATTTGGAGAAATTTTCAATATGTTTAGTCTTGCTACCCATGACCTGTATCTCCATGTAGGTCTTCTTTGGATGTTTTTCAATAAAGTTTTATAATTTCATCTATTAAAACTTGGTACAGTGTTTATTAGATTTATTCATAAGTACTTTGGTTTTGCTGCCTTTACAAATGTTGTGATTTATATATGTTCTAAAGTTTTGTCCATACTTTATAAAAATGCAACTGGTTTTAGTATTTAGACCCTTAATGCAGCAACTGTGGCCAACTCCAACTAAGTTTCTGGATGTTCATGAATTCAGTATGAAAATAATCATATCATCTGCTAGCTATAACAATTTTGTTTGTTCCCTCTCAATTCTTATATATTTTATTTATTTTATTTTTCTTATTTCTTGGGAGAGTGAACAGCCTTGCAAGATAGACAAAGGGTCTCCCTCCAGAGCAAAAAGGCAGGTATGCTTCTTGTCCAATATAATGAAGATAATATTTTCCTTTAAGGGAAGATCTGTTTACTGCCCATTTTGAAAAACTCAGGTTCCCTAAGCTCAGGAAGAGTCCTTTGATAAAATCCATTGCAGCAAGTAACACTGCAAGAATCTGAATATTTTTCCCTATGAAAACCCATGTTGAAATTTAATTGGCATTGAGAAATGAGACCTTTAAAGGGTGTTTAAGTCACCAGGACTTCACCCCCATGAATTAACTGTCATTATCACAGAAGTGGGTTTGTTCCCTCTTGTTCTCTCTTTCTAGCCCTCTCTTTGCCTTTCAACCATGTAATGATTTCTGCCATGTTATCATGAAGCAAAAAGGTCCTTACCAGATGCTGGAACATTGATATTGGACTTCCCGACTTTCAGGTCTATAAGCCAATAAATTTCTTTTTGCTATAAATAACCCAGTGTGTGGTGCTGTTATAATAGCACAAAAATGTATTCATATAATCATCTAGCCCTCTTCTTTTTGCCTGTGGGAATTGAAACTCAGAAAACTAATACAAATGAATTGCTGATACTTTGGCCAGTGTCCTTGCTGTGAAATAGTCCTTTTTTTTTTTCTGATATGGGGATCTCATATCTTCTGACAGCATCCGTGATATTCTGGCAGGTCATCTCCGTGAGCATGCAAATGAAGTAAAATCTCAGATTCTTCAGTTGATGGCATTAATGTGCTGGCTAGAATCTCCACTATAAAGGTATACTGTGGACATTGCTGGTTTCTTTTTTATTTTAGAAGGAATGTTTATAACATTATACCACTAAGTATAATCAATGTTTAAATTTTTAGGTGCACAGATTTTCCCAGGTTAGGAGAGTGGTTTTTAAAAGTTTTCTAACACTTTGAATTGGGAAACTATTGGTTTTGGTTACAAAAGAATTGATGTAGCTTTCAAAAGAGGCTATCCTTATAATCAAAAAGGAGAAAGAATATTCATCATGGATCTATTGGAATTCTAGGCAATAAATTCTTCCTTACATCCTGTCCTACAGAACATTTGACATTCTTCACCCGCACCAACTCAATACTAGTAGCATTCTCAGTCTCAATGGTAGAAAACTCTCCAATTTTTAAAAATGTTCTTTAGAGGGGCCGGTGAGACGGCTCAGTGGCTTAAGCGCCTGCCTTGCAAGTGCGAAGGCCCGAGTTCGACTCCCGGAACCCACATACGAAAAAGGGGCCGGTGATATCGCTCAGAGGCACGGGTGCCTGCTGGCGCGCGAGGTCCTGAGGTCGTCCCCCCGGTACCCACAAAAAAAAAAAAATGTTCTTTAGAGAAGAGGTTGGTGGACTTTCTCTATAAAGGGACAGAAAATAAGTATTTTAGATTTTCTGGCCATAAAGCCTCTGTTGTAACTACTCAACTCTGCTATTTTAATGCAAAAGCACCCATAGATGATATATAAGTGACTAGGCATGGTTGTGTTCCAATAAAAATATATGAAAACAGATGGTGAAAATCCGGTCTGCAAGCTACACTTTTCTGACTCCTGCTCTAGAAGAACAGGCAGAGTGTAGAAAAACATTATGCTTCAGAAATAAGGAACTAGGGCCAAAGATGAAAAGGTTTACCCAAGGTTTTACAGTGATTTGTATGAAACAAAGATTAGAACCCAGGCCTTCTGACTGCTCATGCTCTTCCCATTACATCACCCAGCAGAACAAATGACACTTGGCAGAATCCGTCTCAGCAAGTATTTTTATCCACATCTACTAAATGTATGCAAATATATATGGATACTTGGCAGATGTCCATGAATATTCAAGTCTCTGCTCCAGCTCCTTCCTCTGTGGTCTGCATTACTTCTCTAGTTTTGCATCATTCCAAGATGAAGACATCACAGTCCCATCTCAAGAATGTTCATGAAAGCATGCAATAAAATTGGGTTAGAGGCTGAACACAGCCGTACAGCCTACCCCACAACTAATCAGCATAAATCACTCATCTGCTAAATATTTCTAAGGCCCTCCTCACAGTACTGACCATAACTCCAATTTTTCGTCTGTCTACCAGGACTCACACACAAACAACTTGAAATTTAATTTCAAGTGAAATTCCCTGACAAACTGGATCCAACTAATCTAAACAAAGAATCAGAATGTATCACATCTACTTGATTTCTTTCTTCTTCAATTGTTGAGATCCCATCCACAAAGATATTTTGTTTGGCCAGATTGATTCTTCACAAAAGTACTAAATAAAAGGACCAAAAGAAATCACCAGCACTGATATATGAAGCTTAAAACAAAGCACTAGATCTTGGAAGAAGATTCGGCTCAGACAGGAATACCTATATAATCAGCCTAGGCCATAATTAAGACATTTGCTGGTTCACTCAGTGTATCTGGGGCCATTTTAAACCATACTGGGTTGAATTCACACACAGGGGAGAAGATTGGACTATATTAACTAAAATTCTTTTTAGGGGAAAAAGACTAGTATACTCAGGAGAAACCCACAAACACTCTTCCATAAATACTATAAATTTACAGATGGAAAGAAAAGACAAAGGTATGTATGGATATCAGTGCAGCGCTGCCTGTTCCTCTCCTACTCCTCACATATAACAGTAAAATACACTTGGAAGTTTGAGGGTTATCCCAATATCAAGGGCACCTTTTTCTAAGAAATCATTTAGAATTGGCTACACCAAAGCAGTAGTCATGAATGCCAAGTACAGCCAAAAGCTTAAAATAGTTGATGATCTAACTGCAATAACCTCAGATGGCAATTTCTGTTGGAACCTTTTATATCAACATTCTTTGAAAGTTAAATGAATGATAGGCAAAGACAAGATCAAACAACTACCCTTAATACATCCATTTTGATGAAGAAGAAAAGAAATATTTAGGCCTGGATCATGAGTTGTAGCCCTTGACTTCATTCTATACCCAAAAATATTCAGCCTCTTTGAGAATTGACTTTCCCTCCAAGGCACAGATAAACTGGGAGTAGAGCATTCATATTTCCGCCTATCATCATTTAGATACAAATTCTCCAAAGGGAAATTTGTAATCCAAAACTGCTAAGGCCAAAGTAACAAAAAACTCAAGAATTTTTTTAATTATGACAAAAATTTAGATATCTGAACTTATGATAAGAATTTGTCAAGCATCAACAGATCCTTGCCTCACCTGGTGGTGAACCAAATTTTTTCATGTGGATGGTTTTGGAGCCTCCTAGTGGCAATCTCAGGGGACCTACAGAGCTAGCTTAGAAAGAACTAGGCTTTCAAGGGTATAGCTGGTGATCAATTTAAACAATTACATCAGATGCTATAATGTGCTCAGTACAGTATATTGTACACTAGGAATATAATAAAATGAATAAATGTTGGCCCTTCCTTCATAGAACTCATAGTCTACTATGGAAACCTGCAAGAACAGAAGTAACTGAAACAATATAGTAAGTAGTTATAAATGCATAAATCAAGAAAGGGGGTGAAGTTGAAGATATGTAAAAAAAGGGTGACATTTTTTCCTTAAAGGATAAGTAGAAGTCTATCTGATGTAGAATCTAAGTACATTATGCTTTTAATCCTTTGCTAATTCTGCTTCCTATTTAAAATACTCCCTTTTCTATTTACCATCATACTTACCATACTAAGACCAGGATTTATGAGAGTGGGCAGAAAGCTGGAAAAACAGGCTAAGAACAAACTCCTGGTTTCAGCTTTATTTTCCAGGCTCTAAAGAGACCTCAGAAGCTCTAAATCAGAGAGTGGCCTACTGAAGGCATCTCATTATAATAACTCTAATAGGAGTGTGAAGAACATAGTAGGAGAGCTGGGGAGTAAGAAAGCCTGTTAATTTACCATAATAATTTAGGAGAGAAATAAGAAAGGCTCATACAACAGCAGAGCAGGAAAGAGAATTCCAGAAGTAAGAATAGCTACACCTGGTGACTAAATTTAACATGGAAATTAGTCTCAGGAAAGAGTAAAAAATAGTTTGAAGTTTTCCCTAAGACAAAAACTAAATAATGATGCTTTTAATCATGGTAGGAAACCACAGAAGAATTTGAAGGGATAAGTAATAAGGAACTTCCGTAAGTTTTATTTGGCATAAAAATTATATCTGAAATTTGGTTAGCACACATTAAGAAGGTTCTTAAAAACTCATAACTGAAAAATTATAACCATCTCAAAATACATACAAGAATTATAACTACTATGAAAATATTAAATTGTCATGTCTAAGTGACAGGAGAATAGGAACAATTCCAATTTTCACTAATGATACCCTGAAATTGATCCAGTTTCAAAAGACTCCTCTCTCATTAGACAATAAAATTTTTCTTTAAAAGATGAACATTTTATTCTCCTTACTTTTGTCCCCTTTAGCGTATCCAAAAAATGCTCATCCTTCAAGGAACATCTTGAGTTTCATCCTTCCCACAAAGCCCTATCTTAATTCTTCAGATCTTATTAGCTGTAATGTATCTGAGCTCTCATAACACTTAACACTATCATTTAAAATTTGCTTGGACTTTAAGGAAATTTTGTTGTGTTTCTCCATGCATGTGTGCGTGTGTGTGTGTGTGTGTACTCCTAAAGACTAAGGTATGGGCCTACTTCTACAACTTCTGTAACTCCTATCATATACCTAACATGTAGACAATATACGGCCAATATTGGCCATATATTGGGAGCAAACCTATCTGTTATAGTAGTGAACATTTACAAATTTAATAAAGGTATCAATAATTAAAATCAGTTATTTCCAATCCTACAGAGATAACATTTTGTCATGGTTTGGACTTAAATGTCCCCCAAAGTTCATGTGTTGAAGGGTTGGTCCCCCATGTGGCAATGTTAAGAAGTAGGACCTTTGGAAGGTGAATAGATCATGAATACTCCGGCCAGAAGGCTCTGGCCTCGTGAATAAATTAATCTACTTATTAATTCATAGCTTAATGGGGGAAGGGCTTTGTTATAGAAATGAGCTTTCTGTTTTGCTTTCTGACCACAATGAGCTAAACAGCATTCTCTTCTGCCATGTTTCCACCATAATCCACAGACCTAAAAAAAACTGGCCCAAGCAACCGTGGACTGAAACCTGAAAGCATAGGCCAAAATAAATCTTTCTTCCTTTGATTTTTCTCAAGTATTTTGTCATAGCAACATAAAGCTAATACACATTTCAAACTCGAATCACAAAAATTCAGTCTATATAGTCAATAATTGAGGACTTTATGGAAATACTAGCTATTATAGGCTGAATTGTGTGGGTCCCCAAAATTCATATGTTGAAGCCCTAACCTCCTCCCGTATCTCAGAACTCAGCTGTATTTGAAAGTAGGAACTTTTAAAAATTAACTAAGTTGGGCCAGTGAGATGGCTCAGCGGCGCAAGCACGAGGTCCTGAGTTCGACTCCCGGTACCCACATTAAATAAATAAATAAATAAATAAATAAATAAATAATAAATAAATAAAAATTGACTAAATCAAAATGAGGCCATTAGGGTAACCCCGAGTCTAATCCAATCCAATCTGGTTTCCTTAGAAGAAGGTAATTGGAACACCCAAGAAGATATGAGGGACAGTCACATATAGAGGAAAGATCACGTGAGAACACAATGAAAAAGAAGAAACCATCTATAAACCAAGGAGAAAGGATTGCAAAGAAGTTAAAGTGACTGATATCTTGGTCTTGGACTTCTATCCTCCAGAACCATGAGGAATAAATTTCTGTTATGATAAATAAATTGCTGGTATTTAAGCCTGTTGTATTTTTTATTAGTACATGTTCACAGTATATGCAGTTTACAGGCATCCTGGGGAGTGGGTATATGTACATAATACAGTTTCTTTTTTTAATGCCCTTCTCTCTCCCCTCCCTTCCTCCTCTTCTAATTCCCCTATGCCAATTTTCATCCTTCTTGATATTATTAATCTTAAATCATGTTTATGGCATGTAAGGTTTCCTTTCACTGAGGTTATTAAGTTCCTACACATGGCATATCTTTACTTATTTCCCCTTCCCCTCCTCCTCACCCTTCACCATTACTCCCTTGGACTCCTTTTCTATTCCAAGGGATCCATCCTCTTGTCCCTCTCTAGCCATCCTTCCTATTCTCTTTGTTTGTTCTTTGCCTCACTCAAATGAGAGATACCATACAGTATTTAAGCTTGTGTGTCTGGTTTATTTTACTCAAAACTGTATTTTCCAGGTGTGTTTAGTTTCCTACAAATGCTTCAAATGTGTCCTTCTTCATAGCCAAATAGTATTCCATTAATATAGATATCACATTTTCTTTATCCAATCATCTGTTGATGAGTATACAGGCTGTTTCCAGGATTTAGCTATTATGAATTTTACTGCTATAAACACTGTTATGCAGGTATTACCATAGCATGATTTCTTAAGCTCTCAGAAAGATATCTAGAAGGGGGATAGCTGAGTTCTACGGAATTTCTAATTTCAATTCTTTGAGAAATCTCCATACTGATTTCCATAATGATTGTACTAGTTTACATTCCCACCAACAAGGTAGGGTTACTTTTTCACCACACCCATGCCAGCCTTTGTTATTGTTTGATTTCTTAATGATTGCCATTCTTCCTAGAGTAAGATGAAATCTTAGGTTATTTTAATTTGCATTTATCTAATGCCCAGAGATGTTGAACATTTTTTCATATACTTGTTGACCATTTGTACTTCTTCCTCTGTGAAGTGTCTCTTCATTTCTCTTGCCCATTTCTTGACCGGATCTTTAATTTTAGGTGGTTTAATTTTATTTTTTGAGTTCTTTGTATATTCTAGATATTAATCCTCTGAGGAGTAGTTGGCAAAATTTTTTCCCATTCTGCAGGTTGCCTCTTCACACTACTGATTGATTCTTTTGCTGTGCAGGAGCTTTTTAGTCTGGTATAATCCCATTTGTAGCTTCTTGCTGTTATTTCTTGTGCAATTGAGGTTCTGTTTAGAAAACCCTTTCCTATACCTATGGCTTCAAGTGTTTTACCTATTTTATCTTCTGGTACATTTAATGTTTCTGTTTTAATGTTTAGATCTTTTATCTACTTTTATTTTAATTTAGTATATGGTGAGAGATATGGGCCCAATTTCAATCTTCTGCAAGCAGATATTCAGTTTAGCCGTCCTCGCTAATTAAAATAATAGTCCTAAGGGTAAACTTTGAAGGAGGCCTCCTTACTCTTCCCATTTTGTGATCTTCCCTGACTCCTAGAATGCCTCTAATTCCAAGCTTCTACATTTTCTTGACTTACACAGAGCTTTGCTCTCAGCCAGAGGCAAACTAATCTCTTTTCTCAACCCTCCCTGCTTAATTTGACATATGATAAAACAAGACCCAGACATGCTAAATAAAATGGCCAGGTTATTCTTTCTTTGTAGTAGATCCAATACCGAATTCAGGTAGCCAGGCTTGTAGTTCTACAACTGCAATGTTTGAGGATGCGCCACAAATATTTAGTGAGGTACTTATATAGTTATATTTCCTCTACTATGAAACACTTTTGCACTTTAATGGAATATTCAAATACTAAAAGATCCGAATTAATAATTATCTAATGTTGAAAGTATAAGCACCTTGAAAGGCAATAGGGAGAAATTTGGAGACAGAGACATTTTGGGAAGCTTAAAATCACAAAACAAATTTCAGTATCCAGTATTTATAGAATAACAAGAGCCAGATTAATCCTCTTACTTTAAAATAATTTTTAAAAGGATTAAAATAAATGAAACAATGGTTCAGACAGAAAATGAAGGGCAGTGATAACTGAGGAAGAGAAAACAAACAAGATGAGCCTTTCAGTCCCCCACATCACTGCTAAAGAAAATTTTCAGGCTACAGTAGAGGGAGGGGAGCAAAAAGAGAACTCAGTAACCTAAGTTGAAGAGGCAGAGACACAGCAAGCAATACAAACTATTCAAAAGGAGAGAGACAGAGACAGAGACAGAAAGACAGAGAGAGACAGACAGAGAGACAGAGAGAGACTAAAGCAACTTAAATAGAGAATCACCAAAGCATCAAACAATATTAAGTGGACTAACACATAAGTAATAGGCACACCATAAAAAAACACAGAAGAATACAGGAAAAATTATTTTTCAAATATGGCCCTAAACCTCTAAGTCAGATAAAAATTATACAGAGAATCCCAAAAAGAAGAAACAAGAAGACAATCCCACCAAGGCCTATCAAACTGCTAAAAACCAAATATGAAAATTTTTAAAGTATTCAAAGGAAAAGGACATATTAAATATAGAAAAATATATAAAAAAGAGCAGACATTTGGTCAGAAAACATGCAAGCAAGAGAAGACAGATCAACAGACCACATGAAATGCAAAGAAACATGGACAACATAACAGAAAATCTAAAAGCAGAGGAAAAATATTCAATGTTATGCTGTATGTATAACTGGAACAGGACCAAAAATATTATTGCTAAAAATTTTCCAAAATTAATTTCAGACAATAGCTGTGGCCAGATTTTAAAACTCAGATAATGCTAAGCAGGGCAAATAACAACAATAACAAACATGGACGCATGCACACACACACGTAATACATACATACATGCACCACTAAACATATCTTAATCAAAATTCTAAAAAACAAAGACAACAGAAAACCATGAAAGCAGCTAAACTATGGGAGAAACTGGAGTGACATATTTTAAGAATTGAAAAGGAAAAAATATTAAACCGGAATGCCACACTATGAAAAATATCTTTCAAAAGTGAAAGAGAAATATTTTCTCAAACAAATTTCTTGCAAGCATACATACTCTTTAAGAAATATTAAGGAAAAGATCTTCAAGCAAAGAAATACTATATATGTCAAAATTTAATGCAGAAGAAACTGAAGAGGTCAGTAAAGGAATGAATGTAAGTAAAACGAAGTCTTTTTTTATTTTTAATTACTCTAAAACATTGCTGAAGGTTTCAGGCAAAAATAGGAACAATAAATTTTCTGTATAGCATATGTTAAGAAGAAATTACAACATAGATAGCATGAGAGACAGATGAAGAAATATGGTGGGCTTGGAGTCTAGCTCAGTGGTAGAATGCAAGAGAACCTAGGTTTGATCCCCAGCATCGCCAAACAAAAGTGAGAGAGGACTAGAAATATGACACTTATACTATACATAAAGCAATATAATATCCTTTGAAGTAGACTCTGATTATTATTTTGTAAACACTAGGACCTAAAAACACAAATTATTTTCTAATGATGAATTGGACATAATAAAACGTTTACCTTTCAAAAGATACTTTAAAAAATAAAAAAGCAGGGCTAGTGATATAGCTCAGCGGCATAAGCGCCTGCCTGGCAAGCGTGGGGTCCTGAGTTCGATTCCCGGGACCTGCATATATAAAAAAAAAAATGAAAAAGCAAAAGACAGATTTCAGGGCTTGAAAAAAAGGTTAATGAATTCTCATACATTAATAAAGAAAAAATAAATTATTAACAGAACATCCAAGCACTCTAGGACAAAGTTAAAGCTCAAATTTAAGAGTTTTTGGTATAGAAGACAGCCCTGAGGTTTAGACTAAAGATATAGAAAAACCTATTCAATGATATAACAGAAAACCTCCCAGATCTTAAGATCCAAGTAAAGGAGGGTTTTAGAATGCCAAACAGTTAAGAGCAGAAAAGAGTTTTCACATAGCATATAGTAGTTAAAATGCTGAAAGTATGGAAAAAGGGAAAAATACTAAAAGCTGCAAAAGAGAAACACCAAGTCACTTATAGAAGCAAACCAATCAGAATAACTGCAGACTTCTCTACAGAAACTCCAAGGCCAGGAGAACATAAAATTATGTATTTCAAGCTATGAAAGAACATAATTGCCAATCCAGATTGCTATATCCGGTAAAACTATCCTCTAGAACTGGAGAAATAAAGACCTTCTACAATAAGCATAAATAAAAGACATTCATGGTCTCTAAATCAGCATTGCAGAAGATATGTAAAGGAATACTACGCACGTAAGAGAAAACTATTAAGAATTAGGAAAAAACAGGGCCGGTGAGATGGCTCAGCGGCTTAAGCGCCTGCCCGGCAAGCGCGAGGGCCCGAGTTCGACTCCCGGAACCCACATACCAAAAAGGGGCCGGTGATATCGCTCAGCAGCACAGGCGCCTGCTGGCGCACGAGGTCCTGAGGTCGACCCCCCGGTACCGACAAAAAAAAAAAAAAAAAAAGAATTAGGAAAAAACAAACATTAATAACACAATAAAATGACAAGAAATAGTACATACCTTTCTATACTAATTCTAAAAATAGTCTTAATTCTCCAGTTAAATGACACAGATTGACAGGATGGATTAAAAACAAGACTCAAATGTTTTCTGTCTGCAAGACCCACCTCACCAGCAGAGACACAAAAGACTGAAAGTGAAAGAATGGAAAACAATACCATCTACAGTTCGAATCCGAAAGAAAGCTGGAGCAGCTATACTCATATCTGAAAAAGCAGACTTTAGGACAAACTTAGAAAAGATAAAGAAGGCCATTACCTATTGATTATGGGAAGAATCCACTAAGATCATATAACGTTTGTAAATATATATTCACATCATGCTTAATTTCACACACAAAAAAAACACTACTCCACATGGAGGGATACATAGGTCCCAAAATGACAATAGTGGGTCACTTCAATTTTCCATTCTCACCAACAGATAAATCATTCAGACAAAAAACAATAAGGAACAAAGTTAAACTACACCATAGATTAAACAGATTTAACAGATAACTACAGATATTCCATCCAACAACTACAGAATACACGTTTTTCAGCAACTCACAGAATGTTCTCCAAAATAGATCATATTTTAGGTCATAAAACAAGCCATAACAAATTTTTAAAAACTGATAATTTGGGGACGGTGAGATGGCTCAGCAACATAAGCGCCTGCCTGGTAAGCACGAGGGCCTGAGTTCGACTCCCAAAACCCACATACAAAAAAAGGGCTGGTGATATCGCTCAGAGGCATGGGCGCCTGCTGGCGCGCGAGGTCCTGAGGTCAACCCCCGGTACCCACAAAAAAAAAAAAAAATGATAATTTGCTACATTTTATCAGATTATAATGGGATGAAACTGGAAATCAACAGCAAGAGACACTAAAGAAATTATACAGACAAATGGAGATTGAGCAATATATTTTTGAATGATCATTGAAGAAAGTAAAGAGGAAATTATAAAATATCTACAACAAATGAAAATGGAAACACAACATACAAAAATCTCTGGGATAGAGCAAAGGCAGTTCTAAGAGGGAAATTAATGCTTTTGAGTGTTTACATTTTTAAAATATCAAACATATCTCAAATAAATAACCTGATGATGTGTCTTGAGGTCTTAGAAGAGCAAGAACAAATCAAAACCAAATACATAGGAAGAAAATAAATCATAAAGATCAGAACTGAATTTTAAAAAAGTAAAAGAATAATACAAAGAATTAATGAAACAAAGATTTGGTTCTTTGAAAAGGTAAAAGAAAGAGATAGAAGATCCAAATTAATACAATTAGAGATGAAAGGGGGATGTTACAACAGACAACACTAAAATCCAAAGCATTATTAAGGACAATTAAAAAAAAAACTATATTGTAATAAACTGGAAAGTGTCGAAGACATAGATAAATTTCTACACACAAATGACCTACAAAAATTGAATCAAGGGGATGTAAAAAAAAAAATCTAAACAGATCAATAACAAGTAATAAGACTGAAGAAGTGATAAAGTCTCCCAACAAAGAAAAGCTCATGCCAGATGGATTCACTGCTGAATTTTACAAGACCTTTAAAGAAGAAATAACACAAATGCTACTAAAACTATTCCATGAAACAGAAAAGAAAAGAACACTTCCTATTTCATTCTGCAAGGCAAATGTCACCCTGCTACCAAAACTGGACAAGGACACACACACACACAAAAAGATAACTATAGTACAATATCCTTGATGAACATAGATGCAAAAATCCCTAATAAAAAAAGTATTGAAAACCAAATTTGACAACATTAAAAGGATCCATTATGAAGTTGGTTTCATTCCAGGAATTCAAGAATGGCTTAACATATGCAAATCAATAAACATAACACATAGAATCAAGGATAAAAATCACAGGATCATCAAAATTGATACAGAAAAATGCCTTCAACAAAATTCAATATTCCAATATCATAAAAGCCCTGAAGAAACCAAATATTGAAAGATCACTCCTCAATATGATACAGACTATATGTGACAAATGCAAATCCTACTGAATCAAGGAATACTGGAAGCATTTCATTTAAAATCAGAAATGAAATAAGCATGTCAACTCTCACCACTCTTGTTCAACGTGGTGCCTGAGAATTTAGCCACAGCATTTAGGCAAGAGAAAGAAATAAAAGGGATATAGGTAGGTAAGGAAGAATCGAATTATCCTTATTTAGATAGATACGATAATATGAACGCATACTAAGAAGACCCTAAAGATTCCAACAAAAGATTTTTAGAGCTGATAAATAAATATAGTAAAGTAGGAAGATACAAAATCAACATTAAAAAATCAATAGCTTTTCTATACACCAATAATGAACTAGATGAGAAAACAATCAGGAAAACAATTCCATTTATAATGCCTTTAAAAAAAATACAGTACCTAGGAATCAACCTAACCAAGGAGGTGAAAGAACACTGAAGAAATTGAAGAAGACACTAAAAGAGGGAAAGACCTCACATGTTCATGAATCAGAATTAATATTGTTTAAATGGCCATATTACTGAAAGCGATCTACAACCCCCTTCAAAATTCCAATGACTTATTTCACATAACAAGAAAAAAAACAATAAAATTCATATGAAAACACGAAAGAACTAGAATAAAGCAATCTCATTCAAAAAGAGCAACACTATAGGCATCATGATGCCCAGTCTCAAATTACTATATACTAAAAAGCCAGAGTAAAAAAAATGTTATACTATTAGAACAAAGACAGATACACAGACCAAAAGAAAATAGAGAACACAGAAAAAACCCCACCCAACTACATTCATCTGATTCCTGGCAAAGGGAACAAAAACATATTGGAGAAAAGACAGCCTCTTTAACAAATGGTGCTGGAGAAAGTGGATATCCACATGTACAAGATGGAAACTAAATTCCTATCTCTCATTCAGAACAAAAATCAGTTCAAACTAGATCAAAAAACAAAGTATAAGATCTGAAACTTTGAAACTGCTGGGAGAAAACATGGAGGAAATAAAAATCATAGGTACAGGCAAAGACCTCCTGAATATAACTCTAATTTCATAGTAAATAATTGCAAGAATCTAAAAAGTTTCTGCACAGCAAAGAAAACAGCCAACAGAGTGAAGAGAAAGCCTACACCATGGGATAAAATCTTTGCCAGCTACTCTTCCAACAGAGGATTACTATCTAGAATATAAAAAGAACTCTAAAAACTTAATAATAAAAAAAGCAAAAATCCCAGTCAATAAATGCACAAATGAATTCTACAGGCACTTCTCAAAAGAAGTAGTATAAATGAACAAAAGTATATGAAAAATATGTTCCACATCTGTAACCATTAGGTAAATGTAAATTAAAACTAAACTGGGATATCATCTCACCTGAGTCAGAATGGATATCATCAAGAATAAAAAAAAAGGATTCCAACACGACTGATTAGAGAAGAAAGTGTGTTAATGAAGCTTAGAGGAGATATCAGAAAATGCAGGTATTTTTTAATGGGGGAGGCAAACACATCCAGATACAGAAAATTAAATTGAAAGGTGAATCCCCTAGATGGAACCAAGTATCTGAGTTATTGAAAAGGGAAGTGGGGCTACTGCTGGTCTGCAGCTCCCCCTACACTCTACCCAGAGAAAAGGCCATTTTGAAAGCAATTCAAACAGCCCAAGGGAAGGAGACAGCACTGCAGAGACCAGAATCCTGGGATAAGCTCTGTACATACTCTCCATCCCACCTACAAGAAGAAACCCAACATGAGAGTTATTTGCAGCAAGAGCCCCCAAGGAAGCCACAGACTGCAACCAGAGAAAGGGAGAGCCAGCAACATAAACAGGCAATCCCTTCCCCTCATCGTTCTCCTAAACACTAGGGAATAGTGTGCCTTGTGGTGTCCTGCCCATTACCTACTCCCCAGCATCAGCAAGTGAAGCTTCCCACACTAGGCTAAGAGAAGCTGAATATCAAAAGATCTGAAACAGCATGAAATCCTCCACATTGCCCACTATCCTGCGTGTGCAAAGGAGGCCATCTACCAACACTGGGGACTGTGCCAAATTCTACAAGTTGAAAAGCAGAGCTTTTGAGGCAGGAATCAGGGATGGATAAAATTCTGAGGGAAAAAAGAACAGAAAGAGTTGACTAGGACAGAGGATTTCTGGTGATATACTGGGCAGAAGGTCCCAGGAAGGAGACTGCAGAGATGACCATAGTATTTGCCCTGCAGTGAGGAAAGCAGGGGTGGGAAGTCACTGGTAGAAACTGGAGAACCAGGTCTTGGATAAACTTCACCACATCTTCTTCCCAAATTAATTGAGGTGGCTGGATCTTGGGATAGACACAATCAATTGCCCACAACCAAAGAACCACTTGGAAGCAGGAGGCAGACCCAGAGAGATTCACAACACTCACAACTATGCAGGCAAATAAACAGTCCACAGAAGGGAACTATCTTGCCCGCCTGCACTCAGACTATGAATACATTGTGATAGGAGCTGTGTGTGCAATCTGGCTCTATGGTACAGAGGCTGCATAGGGCTGTTTTTGTTTTCTTGCTTGTTTTTCTGTTCTGGATTTTCTTTGATTCTTTTTTCCCCCTTGGTTCTTGCTACATTATTAATATTTTTTATTTTACTTTATAAGTGTTTTTCCTTTATTCTTTCCTTTTTTGGTCTTCCTCCCTTTCTGTTCTCTCTATTCTTTTTTCTTTACTATTTCTCATGCTACCTATCTCCTTGTCTTCCCTCTTTTTCTGCACCTTTCATGAAACATATATGTAGCAGGTTCCTGTATACGTATAAAACAGAATAATAATTGACCACTGATTTAACTTGAATGGTATGATTTATGGCCATTTCCAGGTAATCCTTAACAGAATTGTGCTAGAGACTCCAAACAAAACTAACTACAAATATATTAACAGGTTCTGACGACCTTGCAGCTTCACTCAATCTGTAATTAAACGTTCCTATCTCTGTATCCCTCCTTCCACCTTCACAAAAACTCTCTTAAATCCCCAAAACACAAGCCCTTTCCTCCAGCTATAAATATACCTCCAAACCAGACCAACCTCCTATTTTTCACCTACTGACATTTCTCTTACCTCTTCTCTTCCTACTATCTTGCTTCCTTCCTTTTCCCTTTGCCCCTTTCCCTGTACTTGTTGCTTCACCTGTTCCTCCATATCCTAGACTAACTGCTAATAGCAGTATAGTATAGTAAGGAATACTGATAAAAGGACGAAATTGTCAAAACAAGTTTAAATGTTCACAACTAATGAACAGTTGGATCTCTGGATCCTGTTATAACAGTAGGAACTCTCTTCTTACAATACAATGACTGAGTCCAACACAAATAAACTGAATGGGTTGAAGTGATAGACAATATCTTTTAACAAATAAAGTGAAGATCACATCACTGAAAAACAGAACCTAATTAAAGACATCTTCATATCAACAACAAACTCTTTTTGCTCTATTTGACATCAACCTTCAGAACAAAAAATAATACATAGGAAAAGGAAAGCAAAATGTCTCCAAAGACTGTCAGCTCTCCCAAAATAAATCCAAGAAGCAATGATGGAGAGGAAATCAAACACCAGAGAGCTAAGCTGTAGGAGATGATCAAAGGGGAAGCCAAAAGCGCAGTTATTTCAAAGATAACATAACCATATAGTAGAATTAACAAACGACTTGACCAGTGTAAAGAAGAGTCAAGTAAATATTAGAAGAATTGGCCAAAAATTTTAATTTAAAATTTTAAGTTTTTTAAATTTAAAAAAATTTAAAACCAAAAAAATTTAAGATACCAAAAAGATACAGTCCATGAAAAGGTGCCAAACACCTGAAATCCTGAACATAAAGAATTCTATTGAATACAGTATATGTAAAGGAGAAGTGACCAATGGTAGTAGAGCATGTCAGACCCCAAAGACAGATCAGAAGAGTAACACAATATACTCAGAAACACCTTAAAAACACCATGAGAGCAAGACAAATTGATACAACATTCAGAAGGGTAGCCAAAGACTAATTGGAGTTAGAGAAAAATTATAGGGCAGCAAACATGGATTTTTAAAATTCTTAAAAATTCTTTTAAAATTCTTTTAAAATTTTTAAAATTATAAAAATAGCAGAAAAGGGTTGAAGGGAGGGTAGGGAAATGAAAAAAAAAAAGAATCAAGTTATATCAAGTACAGGTACAAATTCCCTATGATTAATGTGATCATTATGTATACCTAAAATGTACAAATAAACTTAATTGATAAAAAGAAAAATAGCAGAAAAATTTCCCAGTATGGGGAAAGAACTCATACAGGTAATCAAGACATATAGAACTTCAAATAATTATGATCAAAGAAGTTCCCCATGAACATCATAGGCAAAATCCCAGAAGTCCAAAATCTCAGAAATGTTTCAAAACCTAAAAGAAAAAACATTCAATCCACACCAATGTATCATGCAAGACTATCTTTCCAACTGATGGAGAAATTAGGACATTCCATAACAAAGAACACATGAAGAAATCCAACAAAATCAAACCAGCACTCCAAAAAATTCTTAAGGATATCCCAAAAAAGACAACAAAGCCAACAATGACAAAAAGTACAGTGTAGTGGATAAATCAGGGAATACTTACACAAAAATTTTAAAAAAGGAATCAAAAACAGAAAAATATAGGAATCAATGGTAGAAAACCAATGCAATGACAGGAATAAGAAAATACCTTTCGGGCTGGTGAGATGGCTCAGCGGCGTAAGCGCCTGCCTTGCAAGCGCGAGGGCCCGAGTTCGACTCCCGGAACCCACATACGAAAAAGGGGCCGGTGATATCGCTCAGAGGCACGGGTGCCTGTTGGCGCGCGAGGTCCTGAGGTCGACCCCCCGGTACCCACAAAAAAAAAAAAAAAAGAAAATACCTTTCACTAATAACTCCCAATATAAATGGTTTCAACTGCCCAATTAAAAGACACAGATTGGCAACGTAGATCAAAAAACAAAACTCATTTTTTCTGAATATAACAGACATATCTAGTCCAAAAATAAATTCATAGACTGAAAATCAAAGGATGGAAAACAGTATAACATGCATCAAGATCCCAAAAATCAAGAAGTTATATCAATCTTATTCTCAAAATGAACGTCAACCTAAAACTGATCAGGAGAGGTAACAATGGTCTCTACATATTAAGAAATCATTTCAACAGAAAGAGATGACAATTCTATATGTACTGAATACTGGTACAACCAACTTCATAAAGCAAACATTACTGGATATAAAAGATCAAATAAATATCAATACAATCATAGTGAGGAACCTCAATACCTCACTTGCACAAATAGACAAGTCAACTAAACAAAGAAGCATTAAAGAAATATCACCACATATTTGAATAAATGGATTTAATACATATCTAGAGAATGTTCCATCCAACAATAGAATACACATTCTTCTCAGCAGCACACAGAAATTTCTTCAAAATAGACTACATAATAGCCCATAGTGCTTCCTTAAATAAGTACGAAAGAATTGAAATTATCCTTTTTATACTTCAGCTCATAGCACACTAAAAATAGAAATGAGTGGCAAAACAAACCTCAGAAATTTTTCAAACACTTGAACATTAAACAACACACTCCTGAATACTCAGTGTGTCACAGGAGGAACCAAGAAAGAAATTAAACAATGGAATCAAATTATAGTTCCAGTACAGCATACCAGAACCTATGGACACAATGAAAGCATTCCTAAGAGAGGAATTTGTTGCTGTAAATGCTCAGATCAGAAAAATAGGGGAAGCTGCAATAAATGCCTAATGATGCATCTCAAGGTCCTAGAAAAACAAGAATAGTTCAAACCCAAACCTAGAAGAAAGA
Organism: Erethizon dorsatum; assembly: GCA_028451465.1. Classification (NCBI taxonomy): domain Eukaryota; kingdom Metazoa; phylum Chordata; class Mammalia; order Rodentia; family Erethizontidae; genus Erethizon; species Erethizon dorsatum. The sequence continues at coordinate 118,249,184 of CM051822.1, read as the reverse complement.
AATCATAAAGATCAGAGTGGAAATTAATTAAATTGAGATTAAAAAAATACAAAGAACCAATGAATCAAAGAGTTGGTTCTTCAAAAGAATAAACAAAGCAAACAAATCATATGCCAAACTTAGCAAAAGAGGAAAGAAAAGATCTAAATCAGTGCAATTAGAAATGAAAAAGGTGAAGTCACAGCAAACACTGTACAATTCCACAAGATCATTAGTAACTAGTAAGAAAATTTGTATTCCAACAAATAAGAAAATCTAGAGGAAATAGATTTCTTGACACAGACAAATTACCAAAACTGAACCAATAACACATAAAAAGCCCTGAACAATCCAATAACAGACAATGAAATCGACTTAGTAATAAAAAAACTTACAACTAAGAAAAGCCCAGGACCCATAGATTCACTACTGAATTCTACAAAAACTTCTGTGAAGATCTGATGCCAATACTCCTCAAATTCTTTCATGCAATTGAAAGGGAAGGAATACTTCCAAACTCACTCTGGAAGTTGACATTACCTTGATTCCAAAACCAGACAAGACGTCAAGTAAAAAAAAAAGCTACAGGCCAATCTCTTTAATGGACATATATGCAAAAATCCTTAACGAGATACTGACAAGTAGAATGCAATGAATCACTCAAAATATTGTACAACATGACCAAGTTGGCTTAATCCCAGGAGGGCAAGGATGGTTCAACATATGCAAATCAATGGATGTAATACATCATATAAATAGAAACAAGAACAAAAATCACAAGATCATCTGATAAAAACCATGAATGACAAATCTATGACCAACAGCATATTAAACAGGAACAACTGGAAAAATTTCCTTCTAAAATCACAAACAAGACAAGAATGTCCACTATTACCACTCTTGTTTAATACAGTACTTGAAACAGCAAGAAAAATCAGGCAAGAAAAGAAATAAAATGAATATATATGGGAAAGAAGAACTCAAACTACTATTATTCACAGTTGACATGATCCTTTACATAAAAGACCAAAAAAAGTCCATCAAAAGACTCCTTGGGCCGGTGAGATGGCTCAGCGGCGTAAGCGCCTGCCTTGCAAGCGCGAGGGCCCGAGTTCGACTCCCGGATCCCACATACGAAAAAGGGGCCGGTGATATCGCTCAGCGGCACGGGTGCCTGTTGGCGCGCGAGGTCCTGAGGTCGACCCCCTGGTACCCACAAAAAAAAAAAAGACTCCTAGAGGGCCAGTGAGATAGCTCAGTGGCATAAGCACCTGCCTGGCAAGCGTGAGGTCCTGAATTCAACTCCCGGTACCCACATAAAGGTAAAAAAGGGCCAGTGATATCACTCAGCATCACAAGCACCTGCTGGCAAGCGTGAGGTCCTGAATTCAACTCCCGGTACCCACATAAAATAAATAAATAAATAAATAAAAGACTCCTAGAAATAATATTCAAATTCAATAATGTGACAGGATACAAATTCAACACACAAAAATCAGTAGTGTTGCTGTAAACCAATAATAAACTCCCCAAAAAAGAAATTAGGAAAACAATACCATTCACAAAACATTAAGAAAAATTAAAGACCTAGGAATTAACCTAACCAAGGATGTGAAAGACTTCTACAACAAAAACTACAGTTGTGAAAAAAGAGATTAAAAAGGACATCAGAAAATGAAAAGATATCCCCTCTTCCTGGATAGCCAGAACCAATATAGCAAAATGGCCATATTACCAAAACTGACTATACAGATTTAATACAATCCCAATCAAAATACCAACATCATTCCTCACAGAATGATAGAAAAAAAAAACTATGCTAAAATTTATATGGAATGAGAAAACATCCAGAATAGCAATAGCAATCCTGGACAACAGAGGCAAAGCTGGACAAATTACAATCCTGTATTTCAAGTTATACTACAAAGCTACTGTGACAAAAATAGCATGGTACTGGCACAAAAACCAACATATGGATTAATGGGACAGAATACAGGATGCAGAAACAACCACAAGCACATCAGTCAGCTGATATCTGACAAAGGAGCCAAAAGCGTGCACTGACAGAAAGATAGCCTCTTTAACAAATGGTGCTGGGTAAACAAGTCACACAAATGCAGAAGATTGAATCTAGACACATATCTATCACCATGTACCAAAATAAAATCAAAATGAATCAATGACATGGATATTAAAACAGAAACTTAACCTGCTGGGCAATAAAATAGGAAAACTTGAAGATAGGCACAGGTAAGGGCATCCTAAATAGGACCTCAATTGCACAAGAAATAACATCAAAAATCAACAAATGAGATTATATCAAATTTAAAAAGCTTCTACAAAACAAAGGAAACAACCAATACAGTGGAGAGACAACCTACAGAATGGAAAAAATATTCTTTGCCAGCTACTCCACAGGTACACAACTAATATCTAGAATATACAAAGAATGCAAAAAATTGAACTCTCTAAAATAAGACTCACTAAAAAATGGGCAATTGAAATGAATAGATACTTCTTAGCAGACACACAAATGGACAATGAATACATGAAAAAATATTTAACATCTCTGGCCATTACAGAAATGCAAATTAAAACAACACTAAGATTCCATCTTACTCCAGAAAGAATGGCTATCATCAAGAAATCCAATAATAACAAATGCTAGCAAAGTTGTGAGGGAAAAGGCACCCTTCTACATTGTTAATGGAAACATAAACTGGTACAGCCTCTATGAAAATCAGTATGGAGATTCTATAAAAAACTAAATTAGAAATTCTATTCAACCCAACTATTCTATTTTAGGCATCTTCCCCAAAGGGTTAAAGACATCCTATTAGAGTGATACATACATACATACTCATTTTTACAGCAGCAGAACTCTTAATAGCTTAATCTCAGAAGTGGCCTGTGTGTCTATCAACAGATGACTAGATAAAGAAAATATGGTGTTTTTACATAATGCAACACTATTCTGTCATAAAGGATACATTTGTGCCATTTGTAGGAAAATGGATGTACCTTGAGATCACGATGTTAAATGAAATAAATCAGACACACAAATTTAAATATCACATAAGCATTGGGTTTGCTTCTCTGAGAAACCCAAAGTATAAATAATTTTAAAAATAAAATAAAAGACAATAAGAAACAGGGAAATAGATCTTTTGCAAGGTAGAAGGGAATCTAGAGATGCAGAGAGGGGGAAGTGAGGAGAGGAGAAGGGAAATAAAAAGAATCTAAATATGTTAAGTAAATGTGCCTGCTCCCTAAGATGAATATAAACATTATGTATTGCAAACATGCAGTAATAAATAAATAAATAAATAACAAAAAACAATACATGAACAATGAGGATCCCTTCTACACTGTCGTTATTAATGGAAATGTACTGGTACAACCTCTATGGAAATCAGTATAGAGGTTTCAAAAAAAAACTAAGAATGGAACTACCATGTACCCCAGCTATACCACTCTTTGGTATATACACAAGGAATTAAAGTCAGCATATGGCAGAGATACCTGCATATCAATGTTTATTGTGACATAATTCATAATATCCAAGGTATGAAATGATCCAGGGCTGGGTATATAGCTCACCAGCACAAGTGCCTGCCTGGCAAGCGCAAGGTCCTGAGTTTGAGTCCCAGTACCAAAAAAAAAAAAAAAAAAAAAAATGAAAGAAATGATCTAGGTGCACATCAGCAGATGATTGGAAAGAAAGAAAATTATATATAATATAAAATTATATGTGTGTGTGTGTGTGTGTGTGTAAATAAGGGCAGTAATAGCTGTTGATAAAGGCAAAATCATGTCATTTGCAGGAAAATAAATGGAAATGGAGATGATCACGATAAACAAAATAAGCCAGACTCAGAAAGACTAGTACTACATGTTTTTCCCTAATATGTGGAATCTGAAAAAAAATTTTTTTTGAAAATGACCTGAAAGAAGGGAAATTATTATTGGACAAGTGAAAGAGCATAAGGGTAGTGGTACAGGGGCTATAAGGGAGGTTAGTAGTAGGGATGGATATAATCAGAATATATTATGTGCATGTAAAAATATGACATTGAAATTCAGTGTTTTATAAAAATTGATAGGCAATAATAAAAGTATTTTTAAATGCAGTATGAAAAGTTAATAAAATAAATGCAGGGAAATTTTTACAAAACAACTATAAATATCTAACAAAGAAATTGTGTCTAGAATACATTAAAAACTCTCAATAATAACATAAAAAAGCCAATTTAAATATGAAGAAGGGGATATGAGCAGTAATTTCACCAAGGAAAATACACAGATAGTAAATAAATACAGTACAATACTTAATATCATTAGTTATTAGGGAAATGCAAATGACAACACAAGGTATCCCTGCACACTCACTAAAATATTTAAAATTTAAAAAACTAACCACAAAATACTTCGATGAGGCTATAGAACAAATTTGATGAGGCTCTCATGTTGCTGAGGGAATGCAAAATGGTTCAACCACTTTGGGGGCAAGTTTGACAATTCCTTAAAAAGTTATACATATACCTACCACAGAATCCAGTAATTTCCCTCATAGGTATTTACCCCAAAGAAATACAGACATATTAAAAGATATGAATCTTCACAGCACTTTTATTCATAACAGCCAAAAACTGGGAGGAAAATTTTCCATCAACTGGTAAATGGATAAGCAAATTGTAGTACTGTATGTTCATTCAATGAAATACTAATTAACAATAAAAAGAAACAAACTGCTGATAAATGCAACAACACTGACAAATCTCCAAAGTATTATACTAAAGTGGCGGGGGTGGAGGAGGACAAGTAAAATGACAGAAAGTAAATCAATAGTTCCTAGAAGGAGAGAAGCAAAGGGTTGACTAAAAGAGCAAGAAGAAATTTTCCAAGGAATAGAAATGTTTCTCAATCATGTACCACATTAGGGCAGGGGTTAACAAATGAATATATTTGTCAAAACTCATTAAATTCCACACTTTAAAATTCGCAAATTTTATCTAAATAATGTTGACCAATAAAAGGAATGGGGTGGAAGAGGGGGTTTTTTAAATCATTTGCAAAGGTTGTTGCATGTTCTATCCACTCACAAGGTAATTTCCCACCTAAATCTAATTTAGAGACTCCTAAACACTTAAAACAGCAACAAATAGTACATTGGAAAAGAGCATGGGTATTGTCTCCTAGTGCTTTAGAACTTTATACAAGAAGCAGGTTAACAAAATCATTGCAATAGGCGAACACCTGGGAGTAAAAGCAGGACTCAAATAGGCATTAGAAGGTAGGGTAAATCTGGGATAGAAAAAGGAGTTTTGAATGAGCGAAATAATTTGTTTAAATATTTTTAGAATCGAAATGGAAATTCACATGCAGAGATGAGAAGCTGTCCCTAAGGAAAACAACAACAGTGCAGAGTTCCTTATAGATCCATATGGACTATTTGTGTGCTCGTGACTTCTCAATTCCGAGGAAAAGTGGAAATTCCACACTCCCTTCTCTCTGCAAGAGTCTTGTTCCCCTGCATGATTTTTACCCCTTTTAACACCACAAGGGACATCTAATTAACTTTTCTACCACATGCAGCTGGCACCAAAACAAACCAAGCTATGAGGTGGCAGACCCAGAATTACTGATGAATGCTCAAAATAAACATGCTTTTAGCCAGTCTGGAATAGCATATTTCTAAAAGGACAGAAAACTCTTAAAAGTTAACTAACTCATTGGGACAAACTGTCCATCCAATGGAAGTTTTTCAGTAATGAATATCAGACCACATATCTTCCTGCAAATGAGCTTATTTATCATTCAAGGAGGCTGCTTCTGCATGCCTCATGTTAGTCTCAGGGTTTTTATTTTCACTGGCTTCTGTCCTCTTCTATTTATATAAACAGGCCAAAAAAACAAAACACACATAAAAACAAGTTTAAGTGAAAGATCCCACATTTCCCCAGTAAACCAAAACATCTACCTTTTTCCTTTTCTACCTATCAGAGTAGACGACTGAGGAAAATAAACCAAGTTTGGGTGGAGAGAAGAGGGTCTCACTGAAAACCATGAACTAACGTGTTTTTGTCATTATCTGGAAATTTTAATGAAGTGCTCTCTGCCACAAGTTTGATGATTGCCTAGAGTAATCTATACAAAAAATGACATCAGACCCACAGGAAGACTGTAGCTTAACACTAAATTAGGAAGCACCTAAGTAAATATCCTGAGAGAACTTACTTGACTGCATAGCACATATAACTATGCTATGTCAAGCAAATGTTTTTTGTTGTTGTTGTTATTTCCTGTTTACTTTTATTTATGCAGAATGCAATCTTCTAAATGGGCTCTGACTGTGGCTGTAAAGTGAGCAGTGCAACTCATGTGCGTCCTTTTTCAGACAGAACTAAACCTTTGAAATTAATTGACCACTCCGCCTAACTGGCAGATCTTACTGTTTCCTTGTTAGAGGGGGCCCAAGAGCCACTCTGGTCAGCTTCAGGAGCAGAAAGAGTGCCTGCAGTCATCTGAGAACTTCCCTGGGTAGACTTCTGTTACCCTAGCAGGCATGTCCAATCTGCACACAGGACACTTGCCCTCTTTGATTTTAATGTTATAAGAATGAATATAAAAAAGGAAGTTTTGTTACTTATATACATTAACTATATCATATATTTTATATTCAGCCCAAGGAAATTCTTCATTCAATGCAGCCCAGGCAATCCAAATGGTTGGACACATCTGGAAGGATTTTTCCTATTGCCTACCTCCATGTGGGGTTTTTCCAGGTCAGTACAGTCAATCATGTCACAGGCCTGCATATAGTAACTTGTCTAAAAAGGCAGCACAACTATCACTAGTTAAGTACCTACTATTACATACTTCACATATATAATACAAGATCATTCTATGCTAACACAGTGTGACACTTATAAAGTACTAGTTAAAAGCACAGGTTCTACAGTCAGACTACCTTAGTCAGTTTTTTTTTTTTTAATTTCACCACTTGCAAGACAAGTGACCTTAGAGAAGTTATATATCTTCTTGTTCCTTAGTACCTTAGTTTATCTACAAAATAAAGATAATGAGAGAAACTATTTTACGGAATATCTGTGACAGTGAAATGAAATAATGTTAGCCATTTATCATTTCTATTTTACAGATCACATAGCTAGAGTTCAAATATAGGTCTGCCCGACTCTAAAGCCAAAGTCCTTAACTGCTACACCACTTTGACCAAAAAATTCCCAGAACCAAGATTTCTTATGTTCGATGAAACACTGATCTCTTGAAGAAACATATTTTGTAACTCTTGGAGATTTATACTACATATTAGTATATTAAAAGATCCTCAAAGAAATGTATTTAACTTGGCTTACACCAACGTTTCACAAATATATTTGACAGTTCCATAGATATTCAAGATTATAGAAACATCCCTTGCTAAAAAAAAAAAAAGAAAAGAAAAAACTATTAAGCTAATACACCACAAATAAAATGTGAGTGATGGGAATGAGCATTATGTCCAAATGCCCTAACTCCTACAACTAATATTTACATTAACTATTGCCCATAATCCTAAATAACTGTATTTTAAGAAACAGCAAAGATTACCTAAGTTGTTTACCAGAAAAAAGTAGCCTATGAAATTAAAGTTTTAAAAATAGAGGCCCAGGAATAAGAAATTAATTGGGCAAGGCAATGGAATGAGGGACAGAAGCCAGGCTTCTAACTTAATCTAACAACTGATTTCTGTACCACTAGTCTCCAAAATGGGTTTTATGCATACCAGGGGATGTAAGGATAAAATAACATAACTATTCATACATTTTAATCTTGTTATACTTTATAATTGGTGTATATGTTATATTACTATAGAATGTAATTGATACCCTAATGTCAGTATATAACATAAATAAATACACAAACAAAATTTGAGGGTCTCCTCAAAAAATTTTTGCTAACTGAAATACAACAAAAAATTTTGGACTTTTTCACCCTCTAGATGTAGAAAGTAGCATGATTTTGTGTTAAGAGGGTAACAGGGGAGAGTAAAATAGAGTATCTGTGAAATTCCTTAGCAGTGTCTTCCAAACCTAAGATTGAAATCCTCCTTTAAAGACAAAAAAAAGGAAAAGAAATTCTCATGCACTAGCCCAAAAACTGAAATCATTGTTCTCATCATTGCATTTCTTAAACATTAAAAGACATAAAAACCAGCCTTAACCTAGAGTTCTTAAGCAACTACAAAAGAAAAATTTATAAGATAAATAGAAACAAGCTGGAAAAAACAAAATTTTAAATTATCACCACAGATTTAATATGGTAAGTGGTGTCTTTTTGTCAAAAGAACAAATAACCACTGTGACCTAACTATAACTAACACTTTGTGACACAAGTTACACTCGTTTCCTCATATAGGAAATGAGAAAATATGCTTAGTTAATAGAACTGTATCATAACGTAATGAGGTATTATCTATAAGGTACACAGAATAGTACCTGACAGAACACAATAAATATTAACTTCACCATAATCATATCACCCATCATCATGATCACAATCTTAAATCTGATTGGTCCCTGTGAATCACTCAATTCCTCTATGACTTTTCTCTGTTTGAACTATTTCTACGCTTTGTTCCTAGAAACCTCTATGACATGTTTTTGCCTTCATGTGGTAAAATATATTCACACTGTTTATATATTAAGTCTGTCCCTGCTCTTTCCCCATAAAACATGAAACAATTAAAGTAGTATGACCTACACCAACACAATCCTAATGACCAATAAATGTATATAATAAAATCCCATGGCAGAAGTGTTCATCTAGATAAACCAGAATGCACATCCACATAAATATTAAATTGTCACTAAGATGAAACATAAAATTGTAAAATTCTAAGTAAAATTCCAATACACTTTAGAAAATATTCACAGGCACACAAAACCCTCCAGGTGTCCTCTGATTTCAGGTAAAAGATACAATGTCTTACAAATGTATAAGGAGAGATAAAAATGTATATTCTGGCTGAGGATTATTTAGTTCTTCATGTCTTCTTCTACCACAAGACTATGCTCACATTTCCAAGTTAGTATTGACATTCTACTCAACATCAATGCACATATCTATCTTCAAATCAATCATAGTGTTATTCATCTGTGAATCACCAGCATTGGCCAACTGCCTTTTCTCCAGCTTTTGGAAGAATATCCTACTAATAGGTGATAGTAGGGAGAGTACTAAACATAGTGTTAGAGTACTAAGCTCAAGTTCAGATCTGACCCAGTTAATAGCTGTGTGAACATGGGCAAACCATCTGATTTCTAAATGGGTTTCTCTTTCATTGAAATCAGAATAAGAATTCATACTTCATAGAATTTTGAAGATTGAAACACACATGGATTCAACCAAACGCTGGCAAAATATTTTTTAAAAATTACATCTTGACTGAATGTGTATAGACTTTTTCTTGTCATTATTTCCTAAATAATACCGAATGAGAAGATTTTACATTGTATTACATATTTTAAGTAATCTTGAGATGAGATAAGGTGCACAGGAGTATGTGCATACGTTACATGTAAATACTACACCACTTTCTGCAAGGGAGCAAACTGTCTTCAGATTTTGGCCCCTGAATCAGTCTTTCATGGATAGTGAGGGATGACTGCTGCAAAGTACTTAGGAAACAATAAAATATCATATGCACGTAATATAGAAATTTTAATGTAAAACATGAATGACAAAAGTAAAAAAAAATACTTTTCATAGATAATACTACATGGCATAACACTACTGAACTGCACATTTAAAATGGTTACATTGAGGGCCGGGGATATAGCTCAGTGGCACAGTGCCTGCCTGGCAAGCACAAGGTTGTGAGTTCAATTCCTGGTATAAATAAATAAATAAATAAATAAATAAAATGGTTACAATGGTAAAAATTTTTTTCTGGCTAACGATAATTATTATGGTTAAAGAGATATGTTTCTGGAATAGTAAAAAATATCAAAATCAACAACAAATATGTTTTTTAATCTCACTAACCATGTCACTTCATACAACTCAGTTATGTTTCTGAAACTGAAACCTCACGATTAAAAGGTAAGTAATAACAACTTTCACTCAGGGTTTTGTAAATATTTAAATGAAACTAAACATTTAGCACAGTGTGTGATACATAGTAAGTGTTCAAAAATGTTTCTATTCTTTAGTTTGAAGGTCTCTACTCTTCTAAATTTATAAATCTATTAATCAAAAGCATTAACTATCTACTGTGGGTTCTATCATTTTTAAAGCATGGAAGATGCTTCCTTTTTTAAAATGGAATAAAAGCACTTATAATTTAGTTAGGGTATCAAAAACAGTCACGGAGAACAATACTTTCAAACCCTAATACGTACATATGATAAACTTCAGGGTTCTATAATACCATTATGATGAAAATCATTTATGTTATTATAGTGAGAATGTTTAACATGAAACCTACCCTATTAGCAAATTTTACATGACAATGAAGTGTTGCTAACTGTAGTAGGCAAGAGGTTGCACAGCAGAGCTCTAGAACTTAATCATAGGGCATAACTGAAAGTTTATACCTGTTGATTAGCAGGTCCTCCCATTCCGCTTCCCTCCAAACCCTGGAAAACACTGTTCTACTCTCTGCTTTTACGAGTCTATTTTAGATACCTCATATCTATAAAATCATTGTCTTTCTGTAACTGATTTATTTCACTTAGCATAATGTGCTCCTGGTTTATCCATATTGCCATACAACAGGACTGCCTTCTTTTTAAGGCTAAACAATACTTTACTGTGTATATACCACATTTCCTTTTTTTGCTATACATCTTTTTTATTGCATAAGGACTCAGGGTCAGTTATCACTGTGTTACAAAAACAATAAAATCTTTGAGACACACAATGTGCATCTATGTCACGCTTCTGTGTCTGGGGACCAACTGTGTTTCAGTTGGTTCAGGTAGGGCTAGGACTTGCGTGCAGGCCTGCCTCAGAGTCTTTTAGCCTCACTGTCCCAGAGGCTACCCCATGGTGTACCATTCTCATGGACAAGGCAGGAGGACACAATAGCACAAACCCAGTCTTTCAAGCCCTACCTATGTGTCCAGTGGACCAAAGCCAGTCACATGGGCCAAGTCCAAAGCCAAAAAGCAAAAAATACCTCCGGACACCATGAGACCACGACAAGGCTAGATAGATAAACTATAACAAGGTAGTGAAGAATAGTATCTCATAATTTAATCTGGCATTATTTTGTAATTATTAGATGGATATATTTTCATGTAGTTACATGGTTTTTTATTCTACAGTATATTCAGTACCTTTCTTTTTTTTTTTTTTTTTGTGGGTACCGAGGGTCGACCTCAGGACCTCACGTGCCAGCAGACGCCCGTGCTGCTGAGCGATATCAGCGGCCCTTTTTTCGTATGTGGGTTCCAGGAGTCGAACTCGGGCCCTTGCGCTTGCCAGGCAGGCACTTAAGCCACTGAGCCATCTCACCAGCCCCTCAGTACCTTTTAAAACTCTTCAGAGTAGTTATTTTTGGTATGTGTGAATATATATATAAATGAGTATATAGATGAAAAAAATATATATATACATATATATATATGTATATTGTTAGTACAATAGCTAACAAAGAGGCCACAGTTCTATGACCATATTTTCTTTATCCACTCATCCTTCAGTAGATACTGAGGTTGTTTCCACATTTTAACTTATAAACATCTTACTATTAACTATTAACTGTAATAACTATTAACTTATTATTAACTGTTGACAACATGCTATTATTGCAACTTTGTAATAGATTTTGAAATGAGGACATATAGTTTTTTATTATATATATCTGATATATATATATGATATATATATCCACCAAAAAATGTACACACACAGCAGGAAAAGAAAAATAATATGATGTTTTTACAGCAGATGGTGTTACCCTCGTATGGGGGACCCTAGAGGATGTCATATATCACAGAAAACCCACTACACTGCTGGGCCTTAGAGAAGAAATTGAAAATGCATGTGCAGCAATCTCAATGACCAAGGTAACCCAAGCAGCAGTTCACCATACTAATAAAGGTCTGGAAGCTAATGGCCACCACTTTAACCATCTCTTGTAATTTTAGAGGCCAAAGATAACTTGTATCAATCTCATGATGTCTCAGTAAACTTAGTATTAAAATATTTATACAAGTTTTTCTTTTCCTGAAGTGTGTATACATTTGGGGGGGGACCTCTCTTTATATATGCTATGTTGTCCAGGCTGGCCTCAAACTTGGGCTCAGAGAGCCTCCTGCCTCAGCCTCTCTGATAGCTAGGACTACAGGTGCATGCCACTGCACCAAGCTAAAATTCCTTTTTTTTTTTTGTGGGTACTGGGGACCTCACGCGCCAGCAGGCACCCATGCCACTGAGCAATATCACCAGCCCTTAATTTTTTAAATGGTTACTTTAAACACATATTTCTGACCTTTAGTATTTTATAGGTGTTGCTCGAATTTTTTTACTGTTATTACCAATTTTACTCAGAACTAATTTAATGAATTTCCTCAATACCTTATTATTTTCCTCCCTTTCAAAACCAGGACAGATTTACCAACTAATAATTTCAGAATATAAAATTGTTGGCAAATTTGACATTATAATGATATATTTGTATATGTTCATATATTCACAGCCAAGAGGCTTCAGAATGCCTGTCCTTTATATGATTCTGAATACACTGTGTCCCTTCATATTTATAGGACTGCACTGTACACACCTAAAGGTGAACTTGGAAGAATCTGATATATCCTTTGGCAGAACCATCCATCCATATCCTAAGTTAATCCTATTAAAACATGAGTTATTTTTTGGATTATAAATAAAATCCCCATTGCTGGAAACACTCATGGTTATTTATCAATAGCTAACAAAGAGGCCACAGTTCTATGACTACATTTTCTTTATCCACTCATCCTTTGGTAGATACTGAGGTTGTTTTCACATCTCAACTATTAACATCTTACTATTAACTATTTATTAACTATTGATTATAATAACTATTAACTTATTATTAACTATTGACATCTTACTATTACTGCAACTTTGTAATGTATTTTGAAGTGAGGACATAGGATGCCTCCAATTTTGGTATTTTTGCTAAAGGTTATTTTACCTATTCAAGTCTTTTGTGATTCCAAATGCGTTTTAGGATTGTTTTCTCCATTTCTACTGTTAAAAACTGCCATTTGGACTTTGATGGGAATAGAACTGACTCTTTAGATCTCTTTAGGTAGTATGGACATTTTAGCAATACAAAGTTTTCCAATCTATAAACACAATATAGCTTTCAATTTATTTGTGTCTCTTCAATTTCTTTCATCAATGTTTCATAGGTTTCAGTGTACCGGTATTTCACCTCCCTAATTAAGTTTATTTTAAGTATTTCATTTTGTTTGATGTTATTGGGATTGTTTTCTTAATTCCCATTTCAGATAGTTTAATTGTATAGAAACCCAACTGATTTTTGTACATAGATTTTGTACACAAATTTTTTTTTGTGTGTGTGTGGGTACCAGGGGTTGACCTCAGGACCTCGCGTGCCAGCAGGTCCCCGCACCATGGAGCACTATCACCGGTCCTTTTTTCGTGTGTGGGTACTCAAAGTTGAACTCAGGACCTCGCACTTGCCAGGCAGGTGCTTATGCCGCTGAGCTATCTCACTGGCCCCTTTGTACCCAACTTTACCAAATTCATTTATTGGTTTTAAGATGACAAATTTTATGCTATGTTCTTTACCACAATAATGCCTACTTTGGCAGTTATTACTACTACTGTTGACTTACCAAAATATGTTCAATATGTAGAAAAATAATAAGCACCTGGAAACCTGATGTGAAGTGTTTTCTAAATAACTCTGTCTCCATTACCAGATTTATCTGTAACAGTTACAATAATATGCTGTAAATTGTTAACTCTAAAACTTCTGCTTGGAAACGTTTCACCACATATAATAGAGCTCTGGGTTTGATGACATCTGAGTTCCTGTCCTATCTCTGCTACTAACTAGCTATATGACATTGAGCAAGCTATTTAACATCTCTGAACCTGAGCTTTCTCATGTGTATAATAAAAATAGTATCTACATAATAAAGTGGTTATGAAAATTAAATAAAATAGTAGTTTATAACATGAGCACAATATCTGCCTCACATCAAATGTTTAATAAATGTCATTAATAATAAAAATAGATACTGATAACAATGATGATGATGACAACTAATTAGGCCATTCATTCATTTACCCAGTCCCCATTTACAATCAAGAACATATAACTGAGCAAACGCGAGAGAGTGCTGCGCCGGCTCTGCGCTGAAGGAAGGCGGCGGCCGCTCTGGAGAAGGAGGTAGAGGAGAAAGAGGAGCAGCGGGGCCGGTAGCAGGCAGCGGTAGCGACGGGCCGGGGTGATGGTGCAGGCACCCCAGGCCAGCGCGGGGCTACCGGGCTGAGGGCGCCCGTCCGGGTCCGCAGCGCCGCGGCGTCGCTCCCGGGGCGGGGCGAGCCGGCGGGAAGATGCTGAGCAGGCTGATGAGCAGCAGCAGCAAGAGCCTGGAGCGCGAGTACAGCTGCACCATGCGGCTGCTGGACGACAGTGAGTACACCTGCACCATCCAGCTTCCAGCACTGTGCCTGCTGTGAATAAATGCTTGGACTCAGCTTATCAGCTATGTAAATTAGCACTTACTTGCATGCTAGCATTGAATGAAAATCAGGTAGCAGGTCTAAAGAAATTTCATGGCCAGGGAAAAAGATGGCGGATGAGTAAGAAGCAGGCAGCAAAACTCTCTCTAAAAGTTACGTTGGAACACGGGAATATAGCGACCGGGAAAGCGCAGGAGGAGGGGGAGATGCCTCCCCGGAACCCAGAAAAGTGCTGAAGCGCAATCTGGGACCCCGGCACCAGTGAAGGGTGATTTCCAACAAAGAAGAAGGAGCAGACCGCGCGCGCACACCTTCTACCATCCCAGGAATCGCAGAGCGCAACAGAAGCTCAATTCTAGGGACACACGGTGATAGCTGGCGCCCAGGGAGCCCCCACGGAGGATCCTGAGACAGCGGCGAGGCGGGGGGAGCGGCAGAGAACTGCGCTGGCCGGAGGTGAGTGTCTCTCAGCCACAGCTGCCCCGCGAGCAACTGGCCGGGCGCCATTGTGGGGGGTGTGGCGAAACTCAGAGCGGCAGGAAAGAAAAACAGCGCTGGACACTCGTGCTCCGGACAGGGCAGCGCGGGGCCTCTCAGGCCCACGAAAGTGTGCTGAGGTCGGCAGGCGAACGAGACTGGTCTCTCAACCACACCTGTCCCGCGCCAGAGAGCGACTGGCCCGGCGCCATTGTGGGGGGCGTGGTGAAAATCAGAGCCGCGGGAAACCAGTGCAGGGAACCCGCGCTCCGGGTAGTGCGCTGCGCCTCTCAGGCCCAGGGATAGTGAAAGGGCACTGAGAGCGGCAGGCGAGATAGACTGGTCTCTGCCTGAAAGTACGGGCCTCTGCTCACTGCCCGCCAGAGGGCCGCTCCTGGCTTACTGGGACTGACCTGCACGGAACAGGACTCTGTCACCACACGGTGCCTGCCTACAGCAGAGTCAACACCTGGAACTGATTCTTTTTATTTTTTTATTTTTTTTTTTCATCACTCATTTTTTTTTTGTTCTGGCGAAGGGTTTTGTTTTGTTTTGCTTTGTTTTGTTTTGTTTTTCGTGGGGTTTTATTTTGTTTTGTCTGTTTTATTGTTTTTATCTTCGTTTTTGTTTCCGTATGTGTATTTGCTCTTTCCTTCATTATTCTCTCTGGTTTTTTATATGAGTGTAAACAGCGCCTCTAACTTCTTTGTGATTGTGGTTGTGATCTCTTCTTCCTTTTATCCCTTCCTTCTCTTTTTACCACCAGTCCTCTGCACCAGTGTCCCAATTTTAGTGGGATCCCTCTTGGTCCTCTAACCTTACATCTAATTCCTTCCTATTCTCCCAACACTCTATTTCCTCCTTAACTCATTTTAAATTTAAACTCCTCAGGGAAAAATTGACATACATAGGACTTGTATACTGCATATAATTTCTCTGGTGTGTTTTAGATTTTGTTATATAACCGCAACTCTATACAGCTAAAAGTGGTAAATAACTGGTTAGCTCAGTCTGTCATTTTCTAGGCTGTGTTTGATGCTTTAGTTAACATTATAGCCAAATGTGAAATAATTGTTCTAAACATCTTTCCTTCCTGATATTTCGTGATTGAGATTGACTAAGGGACACAGAAAATACAGTGGCACAGTACCAAAGAATCAAGGACTGGGCCAAACAGGTAGCAACTTCGCATACCCAACGAATTGAAGAGGTAGGATCTGGCAGAAAGCTCAAAACCCAAAAGCAAGCTCCACTTGGAAGATACTGCAGAGAAGTAGTCATCTTCTAAAGATCTTAAACACTAGCAATAAAGTAACCTACCATAGGTAATTTGCAAACATCAACCCAGGAATTAAAGAAAGAAAAAATGAGACGACACTTAAACAAGATGCAACCCCACACATCCAATTCACCAAAGGCAAACCTAGGGGGCAACGAGGTGGGACAATCCGAAAGCCACCCACCTGGCCTATCTGAAGTGGTAACAACAAAGCAACTGAATGAGGCTCTGCAAAAAATTAAAACAGAAATAATCTCACAGATAACTGCAGAGATAATGTCCACAATGAAGACCATGCTTAAGGACACTATAGCTGATACAGACAAAAAAATAGATGAGCTTAAGAAAACTATAGAAACCATGAATGCTCAGCATAGGAAAGAAATGGAATCCATAAGGCAGATTCAAGCAGATATCCAAGAGAACAAAAATTCCATTGAAAGTATTTGTAGCAGATTAAGCCAATGCGAGGACAGGATCTCAGATATAGAAGACAGGCTTGCAATTAGTGATCATGAAAAGGAAGAATTCTTAAAAACAGCAAGGGACCATGAAAAATCAATTCAGAAGCTGCTAGATGACTCAAAGATAAACAACTTAAGAATAATTGGAATAAATGAAAAAGCAGGAGATAGCATCAATGACATTAAAACCTTGTTCAAAGACATAATCAGGGAGAACTTTCCTGGAAGAGAAAAGGAATTTGACACCCCTATAAGTGAAGCTTTTAGAACACCAACTAGACATGATCAAAAAAAAACTTCAGCCAGACATATTATAGTCAAGATCCCAGAAATTCAACAGAAGGGCAGAATCTTAAAAGCTGTTAGGGAGAAGAGACAAATCACCTATAAAGGAAAACCCATCAGAATCACAGCTGACTTTTCAGCACAAACCCTCAATTCAAGAAGAGCTTGGAATGATGTATTTCAAGCTCTAAAGGAAATAATTTTCAACCCAGATTGATGTACCCTGCAAAACTATCTTTCAAAATTGATGGAGAAATAAAATACTTTCATGACAAAGAACATCTGAGAAAATTTATGACCACCAAACCAGCACTCCAAAATGTTCTGAAGGACATTCTAGAAAGAGATAGGAATCCCAACAGAAGGAATCCACCAGGCAGGGCAGATAATTAAATAGCAGGAAAGGGGAAAAACAAAGAGTGGGAACCAACAACAGGAAAATATCATGACAAGTATAAGTCAATACATATCAGTTTTAACCATCAATGTTAACGGTCTCAATTCACCAATCAAAAGGCACAGACTGGCAAAATGGATCAAGAAGCAAGATCCAACAATATGCTGTATACAAGAAACACATTTAATTCAGAAAGAAATTCATAGACTGAAAGTCAAAGGATGGAAAACAATACTCCATGCCACAGGAACCCAGAAAAAAGCAGGGGTAGCTATTCTTTTTGCAGACAAAGTGAACTTCAAGCCAAGAAGGATTCAGAGAGATAAAGACGGTCATTACATCCTTGTAAAGGGAACAATCCAAGAGGAAGAGATAATGATCATAAATATATATGCGTCAAATACCAATGCACCCAGCTATATAAAACAAGTACTAAAGGACATGAAAAATCAAATAAGCACTAATACAATTATATTGGGAGATCTCAATACTCCACTGTCACAAAAAGACAGATCAACTGGTCAGAGAATCAATAATGAAATAATAGAACTTAACCAAACTTTTGAACAAATGGACTTAGTAGATGTCTACAGAGTGTTCCATCCCACAACATCAGAATACACATTTTTCTCAGCT
This sequence comes from Erethizon dorsatum, assembly GCA_028451465.1. Taxonomy (NCBI): domain Eukaryota; kingdom Metazoa; phylum Chordata; class Mammalia; order Rodentia; family Erethizontidae; genus Erethizon; species Erethizon dorsatum. The sequence goes on along the minus strand of CM051822.1, from coordinate 118,230,955 downwards.
GCACATGGGACGTTCTCCAAAATAGACCACATACTAGCTCATAAAACCTGCTTAAGTAAATGCAAAGGAATTGAAATTATCCCATGCATATTATCAGACCATAGTGCAATGAAATTGGAAATCAATGGCAAAAGATCTCACAAAAACTCCCTAAACACATGGAAATTAAACAGCACCCTCCTGAACAACCAATGGGTCACAGATGAAATTAAAGAAGAAATTAGACACTCTCTACAACTGAATGATAATGACAGTACAACATACCGGAACTTATGGGATACAATGAAAGCAGTCCTAAGAGGGAAATTTATAGCATTAAATACTTATATCAGGAAAATAGCAAGCGCAAATAAACAACTTAAGGGTGAACCTCGAGCTTCTAGAAAAAGAGCAGGTTAAGCCAAAAGCCCGTACAAGGGAGGAAATTATAAAGATCAGAGCAGAAATTAACGTATTGGAGAATAAAAAAACAATACAAAGAATCAATGAAGCAAAAAGTTGGTTCTTTGAAAGAATAAATAAGATTGACAAACCCTTATCCAACCTTATTAAAAAAAGAAAAGAAAAGACTCAAATCCATGCAATTGAAAATGAAAAGGGTGATATCACGACAGACCCTGCAGAAATCCAGAAGATCATCTATACCTATTTTGAAAATTTATATTCTACTAAGATGGAAAATGCAGAAGAAATGGACAGATTCCTAGATTCGTATGAGTTACCAAAACTGAATCAAGAAGATTTAAAAATCCTAAATAAACCAATATCAACCAATGAAATTGAAGATGTAATTAAAAACCTCCCAACAAAGAAAAGCCCAGGCCCTGATGGATTCACTGCCGAATTCTACAAGAAATTTAGAGAAGACCTAACGCCCCTACTTCTCAAACTTTTCAATGAAATTGAAAGGGAAGCAATACTCCCAAATGCATTCCTGGAAGCAAGCATTACCCTGATACCAAAACCAGAGAAGGACCCAATTAAGAAAGAGAACTACAGGCCAATCTCCCTAATGAATATAGATGCAAAAATCCTTAATAAGATACTGGCAAACAGAATCCAACAAATCATCAAGAAGATTATACACCATGACCAAGTTGGATTCATCCCAGGGATGCAGGGATGGTTCAACATACGTAAATCAATAAATGTAATACACCATATTAACAGAACCAAAGACAAAAATCACATGATCATCTCAATAGATGCAGAAAAAGCTTTTGACAAAGTCCAGCACCTTTTCATGATAAAAACCCTACAGAAAATTGGAATAGAGGGTCTTTATCTCAATCTGGTAAAAGCTATCTATGACAAACCAACAGCCAATATTATACTAAATGGCCAAAAACTGAAAGCCTTCCCTCTAAAATCAGGAACAAGACAAGGATGTCCACTGTCCCCACTCTTATTCAACATAGTTCTGGAAACTTTAGCCAGAACGATTAGACAAGAGAAAGAAATAAAAGGAATAATGATTGGAAAGGAAGAAGTTAAATTATCATTATTTGCAGATGACATGATACTCTACACAGAAGACCCCAAAAACTCCACTAAAAAACTGCTAGATTTAATAAGCAAATTCAGTAGTGTAGCTGGATACAAAGTCAATACTCAAAAGTCAATAGCCTTCCTGTACACAAATAACAAACTTACTGAAAGAGAAATTAGGGAAACAATACCTTTCACAATAACATCCAAAAAAATGAAATACCTAGGAATCAACCTCACAAAGGATGTAAAAGACCTCTATACTGAAAACTACAGTACTCTGAAAAAGGAGATTGAAGAGGATATCAGAAAATGGAAAGATATCCCTTGCTCCTGGATAGGAAGAACCAATATAGTGAAAATGGCCATACTTCCAAAATTGTTATACAGATTTAATGCAATTCCAATCAAAATTCCAACAGCATATCTCACAGAATTAGAGAAAACAATCCTAAAATTCATTTGGAATCAGAAGAGACCTAGAATAGCAAAGGCAATTCTGGGCAACAAATGCAAGGCAGGGGGCATCACAATCCCTGACTTGAAATTATACTATAAAGCTACTGTGATAAAAACAGTGTGGTACTGGCAAAAAAACAGACCTGAAGATCAATGGAACAGATTAGAAGATGCTGAAACAACCCCAGACATACTAAGCCACCTTATCTTTGACAAAGGTGCCAAACACATTCGCTGGAAGAAAGATAGCCTCTTTAATAAATGGTGCTGGAGGGCCGGTGAGATGGCTCAGCGGCTTAAGCGCCTGCCTGGCAAGCGCTAGGGCCCGAGTTCAACTCCCGGATCCCACATACAAAAATGGGGCCGGTGATATTACTCAGCGGCACGGGCGCCCGCTGGCGCACGAGGTCCTGAGGTCGACCCCCCCGGTACCCACAAAAAAAAAAAAATAAATAAATGGTGCTGGAAAAACTGGCTCTACACATGCGGAAGATTAAAACTAGACCCATATCTTTCACCATGCACTAAACTAAATTCAAAATGGATCAGAAATCTAAATATTAAAACAGAAACATTAAATCTGCTGGAAGGTAGGATAGGTAAAACCCTTGGAGACATTGGTGTAGGCAAAGACTTTATGAATAAAAACTCAACCGCACGGGAACTATCCCAAAGAATCAATAACTGGGATCTCATCTTATTAAAAAGCTTTTGCACAGCAAGAGAAACCACCAACAGAGTGAAGAGACAACCCACAATGTGGGAAAAAATGTTTGCCAGCTGTTCCTCAGACAAAGGATTACTATCGAGAACATATAAAGAAGTCAAAAAAATCAGACCTCCCAAATTTAAAGACCCACTCCAAAAATGGGCATCTGAGATGAATACACATTTCTCAGATGAAGAAATACTAATGGCAAATAAATATACCAAAAAATGTGCAACATCACTAGTCATTCGAGAGATGCAAATTAAAACAACACTGAGATACCATCTCACCCCAGAAAGAATGGCTACTATAAAGAAATCAACTAATAACAAATGCTGGAGGGGCTGTGGGGAAAAAGGAACCCTTCTCCACTGTTGGTGGGAGTGTCGACTGGTACAGCCACTGTGGAAGTCAGTGTCTAGATTCCTCAAAAAACTAGGGTTGGAGGTCCCATTTGACCCAGCTATTCCCCTTCTGGGCATCTTCCCAGAAGAATTAAAAACATCGTACCACAGCGATATATGTGCACCCATGTTTATAGCAGCACAATTTGTAATAGCCAGATCTTGGAAACAACCCAAATGCCCATCAACTGAGGAATGGATAAGAAAGATGTGGTATTTTTATACAATGGAGTACTATTCAGCCATAAAGAAGGATAAACTGGAGACTTTTATAGGTAAATGGATGCAACTCGAGAAAATACTCATAAGTGAAATAAACCAGAAGCACATGTGTAAGCATCGTATTGTCTCTCTAGTATGAGAAACTGAAAGAGTAAATAAGATCCAAAATGTACAATAGACATGGTGAATCAAAAAGAAACTGGTCAAAAGGAAAGAGAGACTGGAATAGGGAAAAGAAAGAAGGGAAAGGGAAAAAAATTGTATATATATATAAGATGGTTAAGATAGATACACTACCAATTTTACTTAGTTCATTGAAGAGTAAGGTTTGAGCCAATAATGTTTGCACAATTGAATGCTAATGTCTGGTATCCTGAATAACTAACTTAAAGATAGTAATACGTAATGTATTAACCATTGTTACCCTCCTATTATGTTGTTTTGAAAATTTGTTCTTCTTTTGATTTGTTTTGTTTTTTCTTCTCTTTAAAATAAAAAAAATAAAGAAATTTCATAAATATAAAAAAAACATATAACTGTACAGAGTAGGTTGAGATGTACATTATTAGATAAAAAACATTTGTCCTACATGTTAACTAAATAAATACTACCTGTCACACTGATACATCATATATTAGTATAAAGGGAAGCTACAAATACAGAAATCCCAATATTTGGAAAATATTTTTAATCATTCTCAACTATCAACTTGGCTGTATTTCGCCTTCTGGAAGAGGGCTGAAAAAAGAGGAAAAGAGGGCAAGGCATGATGGCACACACCCATAATCCCAGCACTTGGGAGGCTGAGGCAGGAGGATCACCACAAGTTCAAGGTCAGCCTGAGCTACAGAGTGAGTTCAAGGCCAGCCTGAACTAAATAGCAAGACCCTGTCTCAAGAAGAAGGAGAAGGAGAAGGAGAAGAAGAGAAACAAGAAGAAGAAGAAGAAGAGGAGGAGGAAGAACAGGAGGAGGAGGGGGAGGAAGAGGAGAAGGAAGAAGAGGAAGAAGACTATTTCCAAGTGCCAAAAACCTGCTCTACACTGACTGAATTGTTGAAATACTATGTTTGACTTATGCCCATGCTAACTAAGTCCTCGGTTTGCAAGTACAGTTTGATCCCAGTAAATTCTCAAAAAAAGAAAAAAACACAAATGTCTCCTTGTCTTGTTCAGAATATCCTGTCAATTCTTCCTTTGTAATGACTCCCTAATTATCCCTTTTCTTTCCCACTGCTGGTTGACTAATGTAATCCACTCTCATCTTACTAGCGACTCCTTGGTCCCTCTGCAGCCCTTGGTTCCTCCATAGTAAGGCATATACATTACTGTTCCGTTCTGTCCAATAAGTGGCCATGAGATGAATCTTCCTAAAATGTCACAGTTTTTCCTTGACTTCCTTGGTTTAAAGGATGAATCCAAACTCCTTAATTCAGTTCTGAAGTTAACTCTCAGGTTGTCCTCCATAGTCTAATCCCAAGTCCCAATTCAACTTCATCTCTCAAGAAAAACATTTTCCTACTGGTTTCCAAACGACCTTGGAATCCTAGAAATGTGATTTGCTCAATGCCACATGATCATTATCCTTACCTCATCAATTCTCAACCATTAAGCACTTTGTGAAACAAAAACGATAAGAGCATTTCTTCTTTTCCTTTCCAAATATATTCGTTCCTTCGGTATCCAGGGAGATTGGTTCCAGGACCCTCTTATGTCACCAAAATGTGACGGTGCTTAAGCCCCTTTTGCAAAAGTTATAATATTTGCATATAAGCTACACACATCCTTTTAATACTTTAAACCAGGGGTGTCCAACCTTTTGATTCACCTGGGCCGCACTGACCAAAGAAGAACTATCTTGGGCCACATATAAAATATCTAATGTATATAAGTAACAGTATACTTTATTATTTTATTATAACATATTTTAAAAGAGAGCAAGTGGCCTACAGGGCATGGGTTGGCTATGTCTACAGTATAAATCATCTCTAAATTACTTATATAATACAATATAAATTTTATGTAAACAGTTGCTATATGATATTGTTTAGAAAATCATAAGGAAAAAGTCTGTTTAGCACAGGTGCCAAATTTTTCAAATATTATTGCTTCATGGGTGATTAAAATCATGGATACAGAGCTCATAAATATGAAGATCCAACTACATATCTTTAACTATAAACTTCAGAAAAGGATCAAAGTTTAAAAAGGGTAAAACAAAAACCCGTCTATAATCTCAGCTACTTAGGAGGCTAAGACAGGAAAATCACAAGTTCAAGACCAGTGCACTGCCCACCTTTCTATTCCTGGAACAAAATATCTGCCATCCACAACTTAAAAGGAGGAGAGGTTTATTTTGGCTCAAGGTTTAAGAGATCTCAGTCCATGGTCACCTGAAAGAAAGAGAAGACGAGAGGAAGGAAGGAGGAAAGGAAGAGAAAGAAAGAAAGAAAGAAAGAAAGAAAGAAAGAAAGAAAGAAAGAAAGAAAGAAAGAAAGAAAGAAAGAAAGAAAGAAAGAAAGAAAGAAAGAGAAAGAGAAAGCTCTAAAAGATTTGCCATCATGGGAAGAGAGATGCAGAAACAACCACAGGCACATTCAGTTATTTGATCTTTGACAGAGACCAAAAGCATATGCTGGAGGAAATATTGCCTCTTTAACAAATGGTGCTGGGAAAACTGGTCACACACATGCAGAAGATTGAGTCTAGACCCATACCTATCACCATGTACCAAGATAAAATCAAAATGGATCATAGACCCAGATATTAAAACAGAAACACAATCTGCTGGAAGATAAAGCAGGTAAAACTCTTGAAGATACAGGCACAGGTAAGGGCTTTCTAAATACAGCCCAAATTGTGCAAAAAAGAACATCAAAAATCAACAAATGAGGTTAAATCAAATTAAAAAGTTCCTGCAAGCCAAATGAAACAACCAATGCTGTGAAGCAACAACCTAAAGAATTGGAAAAATTTTTACCAGTTACTCCTCAGACACAGACCTGATATCTAGAATATATAAAGAACACAAAAAAATTAGAACCTGCAAATTTAAAGATCCAATCCAAAAATGGGCATCTGAAATGAACAGACATTTCTCAGATGAAGAAATACAAATGGTCAGTAACCACATGAAAAAATGTTCAACATCACTGGCCATTACCAAAATGCAAATTAAAGCAACAATGATATTCCATCTTATTCAATTTCACTACAGAAAGAATGACTATCAAGAAATCAACCAATAAATGCTGGCAAGGCTGCAAAGAGAAAAAAGAACCCTTCTTCATTGTTGGTCGTAAACTGGTGCAACCACTATGGAAAGCAGTATGGAGATTTCTCAAAAAAACTAAAAATAGAAAATCCATTTGACCCAGCTGTTCTCCTTCTAGGTATCTTCCCAAAAGAATTAGTAATCATACTACAGTGATAAATGTATACCCATGTTTACAGCAGCACAATTAATAAGAGCTAAATCTTAGAAACAGCCCATATGCCCATAAACAGATGAATGGGTATAGAAATGTATTTATATATAGTGGAGTACTGCTTTGCCATAAAGAAGGAATAACTTCAGACACTTTCAGGTAAATAGATACATCTCAAGACCATAATCTTAAGTGAAATAAATCAGACACACAAGTTTAAATATCATATTATTTCTCTTATATGAGAAACCCAAAGTATAAATAAAGAGCAAAATTAATTAATTCATTCATTAAAATTAATTAATTAATTAAAATTAGGAAGTAGGAAGATCTTTTTCAAATGGAAAAGGGAACAAGAAATGGAGGAAGTGGGGAGGAAAGGAAGGAAAAATGAAATTTTTAAAAGAGTTGAAGAAAAAATGGAAACAAAGCTTTTGTAAATGAGAAGAGTTGGTGGGATCATGGAAGGAATGAAGAAGAAGGAGAAACAAAAGGAATTAAGATGTGTTATATACATGTACCAAATCCCCATGATGAATGTAACCATTATGTACTGCAAACATGTACTACTTTTAAAAAGGTATTTTTTATAAAAGTGTGTGGAAAAAGTGGATGTATAAATTTTAGAAGACTAAAGACAACATTTATACAGTAAAAAATGTTGTAATGGCATTACATATGCCTAAATTCTGAAAAAGAATTAAATCATTGTATGTGTGGGAATCTTTCTATCAAAAACCATGATGTTTTCTCCTCTATCCCTGTAGGTTCACTTAGCACTACTGACAGCTAAAATAGCTGCATTATTGAAATGCATGCAGAATAATAAAATTAGATCATTACACTATACACAAAAATAAACTCAAAATGCATAAATGACTGAAATATAAGACCTACAACTGTAAAACTATTAGGAAAAGACAAAGGAGAAAGCTCCATGACAGAGGATTGAGCAATAATTTCTTGAACATGAAGCCAAAACTATGGAAAACAAAAGCAAATTAAAAAAACAGGATTTCATCACACTAAAAGGTTTCTGCACAGCCAAGAAAATAAATGATCAATAAAGTGAAAAGTAAGCTACAGAATAAGAGCAATTATTTAGAAACTCTAAATCCGATAGGGAGTTAAAATCTAAAATATATAAGAAAGTCAACTCGATAACAAGAAAACAATTTAAAAATAAGAAAAAGACCAAAACAGTGATTTCTTTAAAAAAAAAAGAAAAGATACACAAATGGCCAATAAGTATTTGAAAAATGCTCACCATTACTAATTATCAGGTTAGAGCAAATTAAAACCACAGTGAAATCACACTGGCTAGAATGACTATTATCAAGATGAGAGCTAGGGCTGTAGCTCAGTTGTAGAATGGTTATATACCATTTGTGGGGACCTGGGTTCAATCCCGGCACCACCAAAGGAAAAAAAAAGTAAGATAAAAGGTAAGTGTTTGCAAGGACATGGAGAAAAGGGAGCACTTATATACTGCTGGGGGAAATTGGTACCCCCATGATGGAAAACAATGTGAACAATCCTCAAAATAATTAAAATAGAGTCAGGATGGCGGAGTACAGCAGTTTAGAACCTCTCTGCAGCCTGGAATCAAGACAAGTGTAAAACAGCTCCTCAACAGGAAGAAAAAGAAGAGCTCTAAGAATCAAGGAGAAGTTGACATAAAAGCTGAAAATCACTGACAAACGAAAAGGCAACATGGAAAAAAGGATCATTCCACAATCCAACCCAGCTCCCTGGAGGTAGAGGAACCCAACTCCACAAGCACAAGATAAGACCAAGAGCAGCCCCAGTGATTTAAAAAGGAAAAAAAAAAACAGATCGATAGCACTAGCCACATGAAAATCTGATGGTTATTGCAAACTGTAAATCCAGTATGAGGATTTACTCTGAAAGGGATTCCTCTCACTTGGCAGGCTAGCTTCAGAGAAGAAATCCATTGCATTTTCCATATTTCAGATTAGCATAATCAAGAGCCATTTTGAGAGTAGCTTGTTGTTTCAGACTGTGCTACTCTGCGCATCAGAAATCACAGAACCACATTTTAGGGTCCATAGAGACTTCCTGACACAGTGACTAGAAGAGTTAATTACAGAATCTCTGAGAAGTTTAAGCAGTGTGGAGCTCAGGCTGTGCAGGACATGTGACAGTAGTATCCTCTATACTGAGGAGTAAAGGCTGCCACTTGGTTTTTTGAGGGGCCTAGGTCTGAAAGCACCAGAATTGAGCACACTAGATTGCTTGTTTTTCCCTGTTCCCCCCTACTCCAGCACAGAATTTAGGGGTCTGTTTGTTTTCCCCACTTTCCAATATGTTCAGGGATACCCCCCAGAATGGACATTTTCTAAGTCTCAAGGTGTACATACAGGGTCTCTGGAGCAAGCAGAAAACCTTAAGCCACATGCCACAAAGGTGGTTGAGGATAGCACTAGCTAGGGAGTGAACAGAAGGAAACAAAAAAACACTGGAAGATTCTGGAGCAAACATAACCCTGAAGCAGATATCATATCATTGGTTAACCCCAGACAGTAGGAAAGGCAAGACAAGAATCAGCATTCATACATCAACAATCAATGGCCTGCTAAGAGTATGTGGAGAAGAAATACAATAGGCCCCAGCAGAAACGCACTATCTCTCTCCCACATCAGGTGGACTCCAATACTAGAGGCCTTGGAAAGAAACTTTACTTATTCAAACTCCTCAGTTTGGAGTCATTTTTGTACTAGTTTTCTTTTTCCTTTCTTTATATTTCCCTCTTTTTTCTTTTTTCTCCTTTTTTATCTATTTGTTCTTTTTTATTATTTTCCTTTACTCATTTATTATTTTTTCTATTACTTTTATCTAATTTTATTTTATAATTCTTTAATTGGACTTTTATCTCCATTTTTCTCTGCCTCTTCCTCATCCTGTTTTCAATCCATTTTTTTCAATCTTCCTTCTTCCATTTTCCCTTCCCCTCTAAATTTTCCTTATTAGTTTATTATTATTACTTTTAATCCCTATTAATTTTAGCTTTTTAGAATACTCTATATCATTATTGAGGCTTTCTTTTACATAATTAGAAGTAGTATAGCTGTTGCTTTTAATTGGTTTTTACTGTATTTAAATATCTTTTTTCTCTTTGTGCTGTTGTTGTTGCAGTAGTTTTCTCTTCTGAGAGTGGTATTGGCGATTGACCCTTCGAAATAAGGCTGTCACTAACAAGACCCCCACATACAAGTGGAGCAGCTATCTATCCCAACACATGCACAAATCTCAACATAGAAATACAAGAAGTATGAAAAAGCAAGAATTTTTGGTCTAGAAGAAAGTACTGAGATTCAAACTAAAGACATAAAAAAAAATCTATTCAATAAAATAAGAGAAACCTTCCCAAATCTTGGTAAAAATGTAGACATTCAATAAAAGAGGAATTTGGAAACCCATGCAGGCATAACAAGAAAAGAATACAGACCAAGGGCCGGTGAGATGGCTCAGCGGCGTAAGCGCCTGCCTTGCAAGCGCGAGGGCCCGAGTTCGACTCCCAGAACCCACATACGAAAAAGGGGCCAGTGATATCGCTCAGCGGCACAGGTGCCTGTTGGCGCGCGAGGTCCTGAGGTCGACCCCCCGGGTACCCACAAAAAAAAAAAAAAAAGAATACAGACCAAGGAAAGAACATGGAAAGCTGCAAGAGAAAAATGCCAAGTCACTTACAGAGACAAACCCATTAGGATAAATACATGCTACTCTAGAAATTTTAATGGCCAGGAGGCATTAAACAATTCATTTCAAGACATGAAACAAAATAACTGCCAAGCTAGATTACTATACCCAATGAAGCTATCTTTCAGAATCAAAGGAGGAATAAACACCTTCCAAGATAAGAATAAATTACAAAAATTCATGACCACGAGGTCTCATCAGCTGGAGCTTACTCCACACAGATTAGTTATACGTACTGCCAATGCAGACTGACACAGAATTCTCCTGCATTTCTTTAGTCTCTGGAACCTTTTGAGAAGCTCATCTGGTATGCAGAGTTACTAAGTGCCCTGGATGGAGAAGCCACAGCATTCCAATACCCACAACTATGGCTTTCCAAGGACCAGACTCCATGCACAATCACACACACACACACACACCTGCTCAGTCTCCTGACATCTTCAGCTGGCTGTCTGAGCTTCCAGTCTTGAAGGGAAAGTGAGCTCCACACCCACCCATATCTCTAACCCAAATACAATTCCATATATTGTTCAATGGGCCTGCTTCAGTGTCAATCCACCATGGCCACACTGCGCTACAAAATAGACTGCTAGCTGGGATAGTGTGACAGTACTTGCTCTTTGAGTAGCTGTTCTCTAGCTGTTTAAATTCCAAGCTGCAGAGATGTGGAAAGTGCTGTTTGATTCTAATGTACTATCTTAGCTCCAGAAGTCTTTTTATTCTTTAAAATCAGTAAGAGAAAGATTTTAAGCATTCACAAAAAATAAATATGTGAGGTAATGCATATATTAATTAGCTCAATTGAGCCATTCCACAAGGTATGCATATTTTGAAACATCATGTTGTATATAATAAATATATAGATAATGCTCACATTAGAAAAACAAAGTGAATTCAAGTTAATAACCTAAAAATAAACCTCAAGACATTCAAAAAAATGACAATCGAAACCTAAACCTAATTTACAGAGGGAAATAATAAAAATCAGAGTGGAAATTAATGAAATTGAGACTAACAAAATAATAAAAAGAATCAATGAATCAAAGAGCTGGTTCTTTGAAAGAATAAAAAAATAAGTATAAGTAAAATCTTAGCCGGATTTACTCCCCCAAAAAAGAGAGAAAAGACTGACATCAATGCAACTAGAAATAAAAAAGGCAAAATCACAAAAGACACTGTCGAAATCCAGAAGATAGTAACTACTATGAAAAACTGTACTCCAATGAAAACCTGGAAGGAAAGGATATATTCCTAGACTCATACAAATTACAAAAACCAACAAAAGAAGACATAAAAATTCTGAACAATCCAATGACAAGCAATGAAATTGAGGCAGTAATAAAAAACATACCAACTAAAAAAAGCCTCCAAAACTGGATTCTAAAAGACCTTTAAGTTGGTTATAATACCAGTACTCCTCAAACTCTTTAATGAAACTGAAAGGGAAGGAGTGTTGCCAAACTCATTTCTGGAATCCAGCATCACTCTGATCCCAAACCCCAGACAAACACCCAACCAAGTAAAAAAAAAAAAAAAAAACTAAGGCTAATCTTCTTAACAACAAAGATGCAAAATTCCATATAAGACACTGGAAATTGAATGCAACAAACCATCAAAAGGATCATATATCACGACCAAATAGGTTTTATCCCAGGGTTGCAGGGTTGGTTCAACATACACAAATCAATAAATATAGTACACCACACAAACAAAGGCAGGGAACAAAACCCACATGACAATATCAACAGATGAAGAAAAAGATTCTGACAAAATCCAACACCTATTCATGATAATAACCCTGATGAAAGAGGTATAGAAGGACCTTACCTCAATCTGACATAAGTCATTTATAGCAAATGAATGGCTACCATCATATTAAAAGAAAACATCTGAAAGTTCTCCCTCTAAAGTCAGGAACAAACAGGGATGCTCGCTGTCACCACTCAAGTTCAACACAGTACTCAAAACATTATCCAGAGCAATCAGGCAAGAGAAAGAAATAAAAGGGATACATATAGGAAAGGAAGGACTCATTATCATTATTTGCAAATGACATGATCCTCTACATAGAAGACACAAAAATTCCACCAAAAGACTCCTAGAATTAATAACCAAATTCAGCAATGTGGCAGGACACAAAATCAATACACAAAAATGAACAGCATTCCTGTACACCTATCATAAACTCACTGAGAGATAAGTTAGGAAAACAATACCATTTACAGTAGCATCAAGAAATTAAATACTTAGAAATTAACATGGCCAAAGTTACAGTACTCTGAAATGAAAGTTACAGTACTCTGAAAAGTGAGATTGAAAAGGAAATCAGAAAATGGAATGATATTCAATGTTCCTGTATAGTCAGAAACAATATTCTCAAAATGGCCATACTTTCAAAATTGAGCATCCTGAAATTCATATGGAACCAGAAGAGACCCAGAGTAGCAAAAGCAATCCTGGGCAACGAGTGCAAAGCAGGAAGCATCACAATCCTGCACTTCCAGTTATACTACAAGTCTACAGTGATAAAGAGAGAAAGAAAGAAAGAAGGAAAGAGAGAGAAAGAAGGAAGGAAGAAGGAAGGAAGGAAGGGGAAGGAAGGAAAAGGAAGGAAGAGAGAAAGTTACATGGTACTGGCAAAAAAAAAAAACAGCTATGTGGATCAATAGAACAGAATAGAGAATGCAAGAACAACCACAGGCACATTCTACTGTTTAATCTTTGACAAAGGGCCAAAAACATGCACTAGAGGAAAGATAGATTCTTCTTCAAATGGTGCTGCAAAAACTGGTTATCTCCAAAATATTGAAGATAGACCTATATCCCCCACCATATACTAAACTAAATTCAAAATGAATCAAAAATCTAAATATTAAAACAGAAACACAACCTACTAGATGACAAAATCAGTAAATTCTTGGAGTCATAGGTATAGGCAAGGACTTTCAGAACACAACTTCAATTGCACCAAAAATAACAGCAAGAATCAACAAATGTAATTATATCAAATTACAAAGTTTATACATAGCAAAGGAACCCACCAACAAAGTGAAGATACAATGTACAGAATGGGAAAAAATTTCTTGTCAGCCATTCCTCAGACAGAAGACTAATATCTAGAATATATAAGGAGCTCAAAAAATTTAGATCCTTTTTTCCCAGCAGCCCCACCAGCATTTGTTATTGGTTGATTTGTTCATAATAGCCATTCTTTCGGTAGTGAGATGGAATCTCAGCATTGTTTTAATTTGCATCTCTCGAATGATTAGTGATGTTGAACATTTTTTTTCATGTATTTCTTTACCATTTGTACTTCTTCTGAGGAGTATCTATTCATTTCAGATGCCCATTTTTGTTTTTTGTGTGTTTTTTTTATGTGGGTACCGGGAGTCAAACTCAGGACGTCGCGCTTGCCAGCAGGCACTTGTGCCACTGAGCGATATCACCGGCCCTTTTCTTCCTTTTATGTGGGTACCGGGTGTCGAACTCAGGACCTCGCACTTGCCAGGCAGGTGCTTATGCTGCTGAGCCATATCACCAGCCCCAGATGCCCACTTTTGGATTGGGTCTTTAAATTTGAGGGGGGTCTGATTTTTTTCAATTTTTATATGTTCTAGATATTAGTCCTTTGTCTAAAGAACAACTGGCTAAGATTTTTTCCCAGTCCGTAGGTTGTCTTTTCACTTTGTTGGTGATTTCTTTTGCTATGCAAAAGCTTTTTAATAAGATGAGATTCCAGTTGTTGATTCTTTGTAGTATTTCCTGTGCAGTTGGGGTTTTGTTCATGAAGTCTTTGCCTGCACCTACGTCTTCAAGAGTTCTACCTATTCTCTCTTCCAGCAGATTTAGTGTTTCTGTTTTAATATTTAGATCTTTGATCTATTTTGATTTTAGTTTAGTGCATGGTGATATTCCTAGGTCTAGTTTTAGTTTTCAGTTTGTGGAAAGACAGTTTTTCCAGCACCATTTATTAAAGAGGCTTTCTTTCTCCCAGTAAACATGTTTGGCCCCTTTGTCAAAGGTAAGATGTATGAGTGTGTCTGAAGTTGTTTCTGCCTCTTGTAATCTAGTCTATTGATCCTCATGTCTGTTTTTTTGCCAGTATCGTGGTGTTTTTATCACAGTACCTCTGGTAGTATAATTTCAAGCCAGGGATTGTGATGTCCCCTGCTTTGCCTTTGTTGCCCAGAATTGTTTTTGCTATTCAAGGTCTCTTGTAGTTCCAGATGAATTCTAGGAATGTTTTCTTTAGTTATGTGAGGTATGCTATTAGTATTTTCATTGGGATTCCATTAAATCTGTATAACAATTTTGGGAGTGTGGCCATTTTTACTATGTTGGTTCTTCCTACCCAAGATCAAGGGATATCTTTCCATTTTCTGATATCCTGTTCAATCTCCTTTTTCAGAGTACTGTAGTTTTCAATGTAGAGATCTTTTACTTCCTTTGTTAGATTCATTCCTAAGTACTTCATTTTTTTAATGCTATTGTGAAAGGTGTGGTTTCCCTTATTTCTCTCTCAGTGAAATTGCTATTTGCGTATAAGAATGGGAAAAGGAACACTTCTCCACTATTGATGGGGGTGTAGACTGGTGCAACCACTGTGGAAATCAGTGTGGAGATTCCTCAAAAAACTAGGACTAGAGGTTCCATTTGACCTGGCTGTTCCCCATCTTGGTATCTTCCCAAAAGAATTAAAAGCATCATACAACAGCAATACATGCACACCTATGTTTACAGCAGCGCAGTTTGTAATAGCTAAATCTTGGAAACAACCCAAACACCCATCGACCGACAAATGGATAAAAAGTTGTGGAATTTTTATACAATGGAGTACTATTCAGCCATAAAGAAGAATAAACTTGAAACATTTATAGCTAAATGGATGGACCTTGAGACCATACTCAAGTGAAATCAGACACATACATGTAAATATTGCATTGTTTCTCTGGTGTGACAAACTGAAAGTGTAAATAAGAACCAAAATATATAATAGATACTGTGAAAAAGGAAATAATTGTTCAAAAGGGAAGGGAAGGGCTGGGGATATCGCTCAGCGGCACAAGCACCTGCCTGGCAAGCGTAAGGTCCTGACTTTGATTCCCAAAGAAGAAATACAAATGACCAATAAATACTTGAAAAACTGTTTAACCTCACTGACCACTAGATAAATGCAAATTAAAACAATGCTGAAATTTATTCTTACTCCAGAAAGAATGGGATCATCAAGAAATCAAATAATAAATGTCAGCATGACTGTGGTGGAAAAGGAGCCCCTTTACATTGCTGGTGAAAATGTAAACAAGTACAACCACTGTGGAAATCAGTATGGAGATCTCTCAAAAACATAAAGTTAGAAACTACATTTAACCCAGATATTCCCCTTCTAGGTTTCTTCCCAAAAGAGTTATATACACGATATTAGAACAAAACATGCATATCAATGCTTATAGTATTAGAATTCATAAGAACTACTCTTGGAAGTAACCTAAATGTCCACCAACAGACAAAAAAAATGCATAAAGAAAATGCGTTACCTATTCACAATGAAATACTGCTTGGCTATAAAGGATAAATCTCAGGTATCTGTAGGAAAATGGATGCACCTTGAAAACATAATATTTTTTTTTATGGTTCTAGGAATTGAACTCAGGACCTCATGCTTGTGTGTCACGGAGCTATATCCCCGGCCCCTAGACATAATTTTAAGTGAAATAAATAAGACACACAGCTTAATTACTGTATAGTTTCTCTCATATGAAAAATCTAAAGCACAAATAAAGTGAGCAAAATAAAAGATTGATAAAAACAAACAGGGAGATAGATCTTTCACAAGCAGGAAGGAGACCAAGAGACCCAAGTTGAAGGGTGCAAGGGGAAAGAAAGGAGATATAAAAAGATTTAAGATGTGTCATGTATGTGTTCCAACTACCCACAATGAATGTAATCATTATATGCTGCAAATATAAACAAAAGAGAAATAATAATAGTAATAGTAATAATGAAAATGGAGGCAACAGATCTAGAGATGGGAAGAGAGAAGATGGTTGGAAAGGAACGTAAACCAATACAATCACTATGAAAATCAGTATAAAGATTTCTCAAAAAACTGAAAAGAAATTCCACTTCACTCAGCTATTGCCCTTCTAGCATCTTCCTAAAAGAGATACACTAATATAGCCATACCTACTTTTTTTTTGTGGGTACTGGGGGTCGACCTCAGGACCTCGAGTGCCAGCAGGTGCTTGTGCCACTGAGCGATATCACTGGCCCTTTTTTTCCTTTATGTGGGTACCGGGAGTCGAACTCAGGACCTTGCACTTGCCAGGCAGGTGCTTATGCCGCTGAGCTATCTCACCAGCCCGCCATGCTATTTTTGTAGCAGCACAAGTTATAATACCTAAACCTTGGAAATAGCCTATATGTCCATCAAAAGATGAATGAAAAAAAATGTGATATTTATACATAAGGGAATATTTCTCTGCCATAAAGAGAGGTAAACTTGAGTAACTTGTAGGAAAACCTTGAAACAATAATATTAAGTGAAATAAATCAGACACAAAAGCTTGAATATCATACGGTTTCTCTTATATGAGAAGTGTAAGCATATATAAAAAATATATAATATATTATATATAAATAACAAGCAAAATACAAAGAACAAAATAAAAGATAATAGGTAGTTCTAAAATGGAAAGGGGTTCAAGAGATGGGAAGAGAGGGGAGGGAGGAGAGGGAAACAGGATGAAAAAAGAATTGAGATATGCTTGTACATGTACCAACTCCCCACAAAGAATGTAATCATTATGCAATGCAAATATGTACTAATAGGGCCAGTGAGATAGCTCAGCAGCATAAGCGCCTGCCCGGCAAGCGCGAGGTCCTGAGTTCAACTTCCGGTACCCACATAAAGGAAAAAAAGGGCCGGTGATATCGCTCGGTGGCACAAGTGCCTGCTGACAAGCGCGAGGTCCTGAGGTCAACTCCCGGCACCCACATTAAAAAAAAAAAAAAAAAATGTACTAATGAAAAACAAAAACTGAAAAAATATATAGAATTTTTATTTCTCAATTAAAGCTAAATCTATAAATCTTCTCACAGAGGGTAGATAGTCAAGAAATTCCTATCAAATATATTAGCGCCACCAACTCTATTTAGGAGGTTCCCATATTAGGAAAAGCCCTACATTGGACAGTAATACTTAAACCAAAGTGAGAAATACAACAGGCAGTTGAACAGACAGGGAAGAAAGTTGGCATTCCATCAAAAACGCTTCCTTCCTTCCTTGAACTAACTAAAAGGAAAATTCTTTTAGGTAAAAGACTGGGTATCAAAATAATTTTCTATCTTAAAAAAAAAAAAAAATGAGACTTCTAAGAAAAGTCCAGAAAGCAGACAAGAGAAGAAACCTTGGAGTAAAATATTTCAGGTCTTTGCACTTCAATAAAAAGAAATAAAAAAAAAAATCTTGAAAGAAGTCACTAGTAATGAATTCCTCCATATGCAATCTCTGATAGGCTACTTTTAGAAATGTGGTAATATTGTGGAAATATTGAAAAACTCATTCCACTGCTTCCCAATGTCATGAAGTCCAAGACCAAAGGGAACCATAATATTTCATTGAGTTTTTGGTAAAAGGAAAACATAAGGGGGACACCCTTTGAGACATCTATGGACACACAATTTCAGTTAGAGGTTACTCAATGTCACTGTCAACTCCTAGGGCCTGTAAGGCCTACAAGGTTTCTGTTCTCCCTTAAGCATTTATGCCTATTGTTCACTTTTTAAAAAAAGTAATCTGAAGAAGGCATCAGGAATTAAGTACTAAACTCAAACTACTCACGAAGGGTGGGAGGGAAATAATATCCTGGCTCTGCTACTTATTATCCATATAAGAATAAGCCAGATATTTAACCTCTCTGAGCCTCAATTTCCAGAGTTATAAAGTGTGAATAATAATAGAATCTACCTCCCAGGGAAATCACAAATTTATTTTGGCTTTTTGTTGTTTTGTTTTGTTTTGCTTTGCTTTGTTTTTCAATGGTACATGTTTACCATACATAATGATCACATTCACCATAGGGACTTTGTACATGTACATAATATATCTTAACTTGTCTTTTTTCCCATTCCCTTCAACCTTTCTTTTGCTCACCTCCACTTGAAAGAGCTTTATTTCCATTTTTTCCTTCCATTCTTTTTTTTAAATCCCTTTTCCCTGCCTCCCTTTCTCCTCCCCCCTCCCTTATTCCCCTTCCCATTTGGCCATGCTCTTCCTACTTCATATATCTATCATACATTTTGCTCCTTATTTACCCTTTCAGTTTCTCACACAAGAGAATGTGATATTTAAACTTGTGTGTCTGATTTATTTCACTTAAAACTATGATCCCAAGGTGCAACAATTTATATAAAAATATCTCAAGTTTATCCTACTTTATGGCAGAGTAGTACTTCAATGTGTATAAAAACCACATTGTATCAATTCATTAATTGATGGGCATATGGACTCTTTCCAAGATTTAGCCATTATACATTGTGCTGCTATAAATACGGGTATGCATATATCGCTGTGGTATAATGTTCTTAATTCTTTCAAGATATCTAAAAGGAGCACAGCTGGGTCAAAAAGAACTTCTAGTTTTAGTTTTTTGAGGAACCTCCATACTGATATCCTTACTGGTTGTACCAATTTACACTCCCAACAACAATAGAGAAGGGCTCCTTTTCCCTCCACAAGTATTTGTTATTGGTTGATTTCTTGATGGTAGCCATTCTTTCTGGAGTGAGATGAAATTTCAACATTGTTTTAATTTGCATTTCTCAATGACCAGTGATGATGAACATTTTTTATGTATTTATTTGCTATTTGTACTTCTTCATCTGAGACATGTCTATTCATTTCAGATGCCCAGTTTTGATAGGGTCTTTAAATTTGTGGGGGTCTGATTTATTTGAGAAAAATTTGAATCAATCTTTCAGATCTTATTTGATCTGAGATTCTGCAGAATCTGTTGTGATTTCCCCCTTTTCATTCCTAACTGCATGGATTTGGGTCTTTTCATTCCTTGTTTTGATAAAATTGTCTGAGGGTTTTTCTATTATATTTAATTTTTCAAAGAACCAATTCTTCAATTAATTGATGCTTTGTATTATTTTCTTAGTCTCAATTGCATTAATTTCTGCTCTGATCTTTTAATTTCCTTCCTTGTCTGAGCTTTGGGTTTAACTTGTTCTTCTTTTTCTAGAACCTTGAGGTTCAAAATTTGGTTATTTGTTTGATTGCTTTGTTTGTCTGATGTGGGAATTCACAGCTATAAATTTCCCTGGTAGGACTGCTTTCATTCTGTCCCATATGTTCTGGTATGTCATTTTGGCATTATCATTTAATTCTAGAAACTGTCTAATTTCTTCTTTAATTTCATCTGTGACACATTGGTTGTTCAGGAAGATATTATTTAACTTCCAGGTGTTTATATAGTTTTTGTGGTTTCTTTTGCCATTGATTTCCAATTTCATTTCACTGTGATCTGATACTATGCATGGGAAAATTTCAATTCCTTTGCATTTACTTAAGCATGTTCTATGAGCTCATATGTGATCTATTTAGGAGCATGTCCCATGTGCTGCTGAAAAGAATGTGTATTCTGTTGTTTGGGAGTGGAACACTCTAGATATACATTAAGTCCATTTCTTCAAAGGTTTGGTTCAGCTCTGATATTTCTTTATTTATTTTTTTTTTGTCTAGTTGATCAGTCGATTTGTGACAATGGGGTGTTGAGGTTCCCCATTGCAATTGTATTAGTAATACAATTTTCTATATGCATCAGATTATATCTGATCTGATTTTCTATATCCATTAGTGTTTGTTTTCTATAGTTGGGTGTACCAGAATTTGGTGCATATATGCTGATGAGTGTCATCTCTTCCTCTTGAATTGTTCCCTTAACAAGTATGTAGTGACCTTCTTTGTCTCTTCTGATCAGTCTTGGCTTGAAATGCACTTTCTGTGCAAATAGAATAGTTACTCCTGATTTTTTCTGGGTTCCTGTTGCATGGAGTATTATTTTCCATCTGTTCACTTTCAGGCCATAAATTTCTTTTTTATTTAAGTGTGTTTCTTATATTCAGTGTATTGTTGGATCTTGTTTCTTGATACATTCTGCCAATCTGTTTTTTTTAATTTGTGAATTGAGACCATTCATATTGATGATTATAACTGATACATATTGCCTTATCCTTGTTATTATATTATTTTCCTGCTGTTGGTTCCCTTTCTTTCCCTTCTAATTAATTGCTTGCCTTGCCTGGTAGATTATTTTATCAGGAATCTTGGAATTGTTCATTGTCTTCTTCTAGAATATCCTTCAGAAGTTTTGGAGTGTGGGCTTGGTGGTCATAAATTTCTTGAGGTGTTCTATATAATGGGAATATCTTATTTCTCCAAAAATTTTGAAAGATAACTTTGCAGATAACAACAATCTGAGTTGGTGTTTGTTTTCTTTTAGGATTTGAAAGACTTCACTCCAAGCTCTGTTTGACTTAGGTGTCTGTGTTGAGAAGTCTGCTGTGATTCTGATGGGTTTTCCTTTATAGGTGATTTGTTTCTTTCCTCTAACCACTTTTAATATTCTGTTCTTGTGTTAAATTTCTAGAATCTTGACTATTATATGCCTGTTAGTTTTTTTCTGATCACGGCTAATCAGAGCTCTATATGCCTCACTTATCCGTCAAATTCTTTTTCCATGTTATGAAAGTTTTCTGCTATTAATTCTGTGAACAGGTTTTTATGTCCTTTGTGATATCTTCTGATTTTTCATTGATTCCAATTAATCTTACATTATTATTCTTTGCATTGTCTAGCAGCTGTTAGATTGATTTTTTTGTAATCCCTTAGTGTCTTTAAGAAGTCTTCCATTTGATGATCGCCAACGATAACACTATTTTCTAGATCCGATATTCTCTTCTCACATTGGTTGATTCTGTTGCATATACTCTCAAAGGAAGTTTTAATCTTCTGGATATCTGTTTGAATCTGTTTTATGGCATCCAATTCTTTCCTATGTTGGGTATTCATGCTTTCCATCTTTCCCAAACTCCTCTATTTTTTTTATCTCTATCTACTCTAGTTTCACTAACCATTTCCTTCATTATAGTCATCATCTCTTTAATTATCTATGTAATTATTTCTGTTTTGGCTTTGTCATTCATCTCTTTTGTTACTTCTGCTACTATCTTTTCTGAAAGTTCAGCTGGGTGATTTTTGGTTTCTTCTACCTCAATGCCCTCTGGATTTGCCTTGGGTCAGTTGGAGAAGTTGGGTTGCATCTTGCTTCCATGTTTTCTCATTTTCTATTTTTTGTTGGTTGTTATTTGTTTTCTGCATTGAGGCTTGTAATTTGCTTATGGTAGGTAGCTTTATTACTAGTATTGAGACCTCCTAAGGAAATGACTACTTTTCAGATATGTCTTCTAGGCTTAGCTAGCTTTTGGCCTTTGAGTCCATCCCAGTATCCTACCTCTTCTGTTTATTAGGAATGAAATATTGTAGCCTGTTTGGCCTAGCACCCAGTTCTTTGGTAGTGGCTGTAGTACTGTTTATGAACCCAGACAATAGCAGCAATAAATCAGCCTCTCCTAGATTTGGAAGATATTGGCATACAAGGAAGATCAATTGATCACAATAACTATGTCTCCTTGGCTAAAGTAGTACAATCAGTAATAACAATAGCATCAAACACAGACTGGAAAATGACAAACTGTGATAACTAATAATTTGGCACCTGTAACCCTAAGTACAAGATTATAGTTATATAACCAAATTTAAGACAAGTCAGAAGATTATATACAATAAATATTCCCTCAGTAGAATAATTTTACCATACGAGGATAAAACTTAAATGGGATAAAAGGAAGGAATAGAGAAATGAAAGAAGAAAAAGCCATTAGAAGCAAGGCTAAAGGACAAAGGAAGATTACCCAAGCCTCAAGAAACCAATGAAGAAGACATGAGAGAAGCAAAGAAGAAAACAAAAACAAGAACAAAAAAACTAAATACAATATTCACACTCACAAATAAAACAAGCATTCAAAAAAATGAACAAGAATTTTAAAAGATCAATAGCAAAGAAAATAAAAAAGAAATCTCTCTGTCATTTTCAGCCTGTGGTTATCTTATAGGGTCTACAGTTTTGTGGCAGTGTCCAATTCAAGGCTTGACTCTGTTCTTGCTGGTAGACAGGGAGGTGGTCAGAGCCCAGATCTGTACAGGATAGTCCCAGCAAGCTGGAAGTAGGATTAGGGCAGTGTGCTGGTTTGGGACTTTCAAATATCCAGAAATTCAGGCTGAGCCTGGCCTCTGGTCATGGGAATTGGATCTAAGTTAGTTAGCTTATAACATTCTGGATGTCTCTTGCCAGCCTGACCACAGCTACCTGACCATGAATGTCTCCCACCCAGGAGACATTCCCTCACCCAGTCACTGTGGCAGTTTATACTAGAAGCCCTGAGATGAAGCCAACCCATAGCTGCTGAGTCACAGGTTCAGTTGGCTCCTCCCTAAAATGGCATCTGACCAGGAACTATAGTCACTCACCAGCTGTTGTAGTGCATGGCATTCACTGCTCCATTCCACTGGTGAGTTTCTCCCTGAAGGCCTCTGGAGGTGTTCACTTTCATTGTGTCTCTGTAGATTTCATCTTTCTCTTGCCACAAGCCAGGAGCTGAGGAGAAAGTGCAGATTTCCCCTTCCTTTTTCTGTGTTGTGGTCTGACTCTTCAATTTCTCTGTTGGCTCCAATTTTCCCTTCAAATCCTTCCTGGGCCCCAGGGATCTACCACCCTCCTTCTTGCCCTCATTGTTATTTTCCAGTGTCTGAACTCCAAATCTTGGAGAGGCTAATTTATTGCTGCTTATCACTCCATAATATTCCTGGAAGTCCTTGGGGACCTTGGTTTTGAGGCTTTTGGCATGGATTCTTGCTGGTTGGGGACTGACACTGATTACCCAATGTATATTCCAGTGTTCATGGGACAGGTTCCTGACATCATGTGGAGGTTCCTGTTGACTCAGGATCCTCAGTGGACAAACAAATCTGCAAGACTAACATGGGGAGATTTCTGCAGCCCCAGTAAGGGCACAGGGCACTGGGTGGTGTCTCGTAGGCATCCAGAGTACAGGCTAGAACACGCAGGCCCTTAATCTTTGCTGCTTAACCAAAGGGAAGACTCTGCTGCACTCAGCATGGAGGCAGTATACTTGGTGCTGAATAGACGCTGACACAGGCCATGTGTACAAGACATTTATGTGGGCTTGGAACACCCTGTGTAAGCCAAGACCGCCCAAGTACTGGTGCTAGATGTAAAACAGAGACTCTGGCAGGTCTAGGATTGGAGCAGGGCAGTGAGAGCTGGGTGTAGTCTCAAGTGAGCCCAGGCTGACAAATACAAACACCAACTGGACCAGTGTTAGCTCTGAATGCAAGATGAATGTCCCAGTTGACATGGGATAAACTACAGGCTCCCTGTAGTGACTCGTGTGTGCCTGGGGTCCAATATTGAAGACTCCCAACACAGGCAGTAATTGCTTGTTTTTCCACTCAGAGTCTAGGAATTAATGAGCAGATGGGGAGGGAGCAGCCCTGCTCACTCACTTCTGGTGTGTGCTGGTGAAAATGCTGCCAGGCTGCATCTTCCTCTGCATTTCAAGAGGGAACAATGAGGTGAAGGGCCTATATACCCCAAGTCTATCCTGTGTGGTTAGACTCTGTCACACTGTTTGGAACCTGCCAGCTATTTGGGAACGTCTCAGAATGGCTGTTTCTGTGATGGTTGTGGGATGGGTATAGGCAGAAGTCCTTCAGGCCAGCCCTACTGGGCTACTTCCCCTCTTTTAAACTCCCATACATATGTTTTGTTTGATCTACAAGTCCCTTCTTTCAAACTGATTTTTTGTATCAGAGTGTATGTTCCCTGCCTTCTTTCAATTACCTGTTTTTACTTGATCTTCTCTCTCAGATATGACTCCTCTATTTAACCTGTTGATCATTGACCAAATTTTTTTAAATCACCAAAAATTTTTTGAAAATTGCGTTTCAAAGGGCATAATCCATAACATAAACAAACAACTCACAAGTTAGGAGAAAAATTATACAAATCCTATATCTGATAATGGACCTATACCTAGAATAAATACTCACAATTTGGGGGGAACAGACGGAGGGGAAGAAAAACTAAAAAGAATTAAGATGTATTACATACATGTACTAAGTCCTCATATTGAATGTATTTATATAATGCAAACATGCACTATAAAATTTTTTAAATACATTTAAAACATAATTTAAAATTTTTCAAAACTCACAACTCAGTAATAAAGTGACGAATATTTTTAAAGTGGGCAGAAGATCTAAATCAACATTTTTTCAAAGAAAACATACAAATGGCCAAAGAACATAGGAAAAGATGCTCAATATCATTACCCAGCAGGGAACTACAAATCAAAACCAAAATTATGTAGCATTTCACACACACTAAGGTGGCTAGAATCAAAAAGAAACAATAAAAAGTGTTAGAAAGGTTGTGGAACAATAGAAAAACTCACAACCCACTGGATCAAATATAAAATGATACAGCCATCTGGAAAATTTGTCAGTGCCTCAAAAAGTTAAACATAATGCACACCTGTAATCCAAGATACTTGAGAGGCTGAAGCAGGAGAATAGCAAGTTCAAGGCCAGCCTGGAAAACTTAGCAAGCCCTGTCTTGAAATAAAAAATAAAAAGGGCCGGGGATGTAGCTCAGCAACATTGCACCCCCAGATTGATCCCCAGTACCAAACACATACAAAAAAAGTTAAACATAGTATTATCATATGACACAGCATATAGTTCTACTCTTTGATATACACCCAAAAGAAAGGAAAACATGTATCTATACAAAAACTTATAATCATATGTTCATAGTAACATTATTCATAAAAGCCAAAAAGTAGAAACCCAAATGTTCAATAAGATGATAAGTAAACAAAATGTGGTATATCCATACAACAGAATATAATTTAGTTCAACCAGGATGAAGTTTGAAAACATTATTCTAAGTTAAAGAAGTCAATCACAAAAGACTACATATTGTATGATGCCATTCATATGAAATATCCAGAGAGACAAAAGGGAATTAGTGTTTGCCTATGTTGAGGCAGTGGTGGAGTTATGAGGAAATGGCTATGGGGTGCAAGGTTTTATTTTGTGGTAATGAAAATGTTCTAAAATTGTGGTGAATATTCTGTGAGTATGCTAAAAGTCATTGAATTGTGAACTTTAAATGGCATGTGAATTGTAGAGAATGTAAACTATACCTCAATAAGGCTGTTTTTTAAAAGATTAAATGAGTCAAGGCTTGTCAAGATTTTAGCACAGTGCCAAGCACCTTGGAAACGATCAGCACAGGCTGATGATTACTGATATCCCAGAAGAAATATATTTAATCTAAAAGAATTTATGCATGTAACTGATTAAAATTACCTGGGTCCTTAATCTCAAAATTATAAAGTCATTCTTACTGGGTGCATGCCTATAATCCCAGTACTTGAGAGGCTGAGGCAGAACAACGGCCAAGAGTTCGAGGCTAGCCTGGGCTACATAATGAGGTCAAGAGTAGCTTGAACTATATAGCGAAATCCTATCTCAAAAAAAATTATAAAGCCATTCTGAAAAGCAGAAGAAACTTAAAAATCTCAGGGATGGCCTAATGACCTAAATTCTTATTACCATAACAACTAGAAATAATAATAGCAGTAAATTTGTCTGGTAACACTATGAATTCTGCCTCAACTATTTCAAGTTCAATTGACTGCTTTTTCCTCAGTAATTTGTTCACATTTCTATATATCATTATCAATCCTATGTTAGCTTTTCCCACTAAAGATTAAGTTTCATCAGGGCAAGGACTATGTCTCATTCATTTTCTTAAAATTTCTCATTCCAACTGAACTCCTCTTACAGTGTCCTTTAAAAAAAGAGGAAAGAGTATTTTTGACAATCAACCAATTTAGCTATTAAACCACATTACTACCAGTATATATTTCTATGTGAGAATACCTCAACAAATGAAATCTTATTAGTTTCACCATAGTTTTAACATTTCAATGGTTTCCAAGAACAGGGATTTAGTCATAGAAAAGCCTAGGATAGCCCTACAAAAACATTGAGAAGTTTATTTAATCAGCAGGCTATCATCACTAAAGCAAAATAGGTAAGTTTCTCTCAGCTCCCCATTTTGCTGCTGCCTTTCAGGGAAGACTCTTCTCATTGTGTCTGCCACAAGCACTACATTAGTATCGATAACAAAGCTTTGCTACTCTAAGTGTGGTCCCCCCTCCACCCCACCACCAGCACAGACATCACCTCAACTTTGTCAGAAATTC
This sequence comes from Erethizon dorsatum, assembly GCA_028451465.1. Taxonomy (NCBI): domain Eukaryota; kingdom Metazoa; phylum Chordata; class Mammalia; order Rodentia; family Erethizontidae; genus Erethizon; species Erethizon dorsatum. Next base: position 118,204,106 of record CM051822.1, on the reverse strand, counting down.
AGCATCACAAGCCAGGCCTGGTGATGCAGCCCTGTAATCCCAGCACTGAGGAGACTGAGCCAGGAAAATCACTGCAGGTTCAAGGCCAGCCTGCATACACAGTGAATTTAAGACCAGTCTAAACTACATAACAAGACCTTCTCTCAAAAAAAAAAATAAAAAGAAAGAAGAAAGAAATTCAGCATCTCATTTTTACTGGATCACCAGATGATGCATATGCACATTACAAATTTAGGCATCACTGCAATAGTTGGCTATGCGTAAGCTCTATATTTAAATGCCACTACAAACTAGCTGGGATGACTCAGACAAACTACTTCACCCAGAGGTTCTTACCCTGGTGTGAACTGTGGAACCATCTGGGGAGGTTTTTTTAAAATTGTAATAATGACATTCTATCCTATAGACAGATCTAATTGGCCTAGGACCCGATATTTTTAAAGCCCCCCAAGCTACTCCTAATGAGCATAAGAACCACTGATTAATCTCTTTAAGCTTCTATCAGACAGAACAATTAATAGTAACTGCCTCACTGGGTTGTGAGAACCAAATCTGATCACCTTTGGAAAGCTCTTGGCCCAGTTATTGGGCCATTTAGTGCTCAGTAGGTGATAATTATTATTATAAGACCTGGAAACCAAGTAATAAATAATCCTACATCAGTGACAAAAAGAACAGGCTGATATACTAGTCTGGCCCCATACTGCAGGTAGGTGCAGAAGACAATATCCCCAAGAATGAGTTTCTCCTAGCTAGCAAACTGTTCACTGCAACTTGAAGGAAACTCAGGATGTCAGGTAAGTGGCAAAACACCTCTGCAAGGTGTCAGAAAGGCCAACAGTTTCTTATAGAATTTATTGATGGAAAGTAGAGGAACACCATTTCAGCAGTTCTATGACACAGGAAATCCCCCTTACCACACCTCTGATTTATACTGATTCTTAATACACACCACAACGTGTCCTAAACTCTCTTTTCCCCTCCCCCAAGTTTTCAATCATTCTGTTACACATTTAGGTGATGAAAAGTTAAAACCTGTGGCAATAACTTCTATGAGAAATTTCATTCTGAAAGTTTGCTAAATTTCAACTTTATTGCTATGAGGAAAAGAGAAGAAACAAAAGACCTCAGTCATACACTAACACAAACACCCCTAGTGAAGACATTTAATAAGTGTAAGTTTTCTGCTTCAAGTTGTTGAAAATCCTGACCTTTGGACTGAGGTGCCATTCATTTGCCTTTACAAATGTTCTATGAAACAATAGCATTTATTTTTCCAGTGGTTTTAAGTTACGTGTTTAGTTTCGCCTATGGATTTAAACTTGGCTAAGCTTGTCCTATCGTTCCTTTTGAATCTGTAGCTCACTGGATTTGCTTTGAGTGTACTCTTCTTAGGGGATTCATAATGACCAAGCAAATAAGCCTGCAATCTGGTTTCCAACAATGGCATGGAAATAAACACCCAGCCAAGAACAGCATATCCATCTGACCACTGAGAGATAGGTAAAGACCATATGCATTTTTTAAAGTGTTTGTGGTTTAGTAACTTTGTCACCAGAAAGCTCAAGTTCTATTTCCAGCTCCTCTGCTTACTCACTATGGCCTCCTACTGAAGTAAATGAAACAAACACCTCCTCCCTTTCACTGGCTGCATTGTGATAGATAATCAGCATATGCATTTAAAAGGGTTTTTTTTAATTTTTTTTTTTATATGCAGGTACCGGGAGTTTACTCCGGTAGACTGGCAAGCGAGGTCCTGAGGTCGACCCCCAGTACCCACAAAAAAAAAATTACAAATGGAAAGTAAAATTATTTTTCTCTTACAAATGATTAAGAAGCTGTGCAAAAATGGTTACAGATTCTTGAATAGGCTAACTAATCATTATGCCAACTCTTCATAGACTGGGACTTCGCACTTGCCAGGCAGGCACCTTATGCCACTGAACTATATCACCGGCCCGGGGTTTTTTTAATTTTAAAGAGAAAAAAGATAAAAATAATACAGAAATAGAGTTTCAAAACAGGTTAGTAGGACAATTACAATAATTAATACACTGTATATTGTTGTCTTCATAGTAGTTATTCAGAGTACAAGATATAGGCATGATATCTTGGCCAAACAATATTGCCACAAACCTTTCTTTTCAATGAACTAAGAGAAACTAGCTGTATAACTATCTCAACTATCTTGTGTATACATATATTTTTTTCTTTTTCCCTTTCTTCCTTTCCCCTTCACAGTTTGTCTTTTCTTTTGAACAGTTTCTTCCCAATTCACAATACCTATTGTACATTTTGGATTTACTCATTCAGTTTCTCAAACTAGCGAGGCAATACGATGTTTACACATATGGGTCTGACTTATTTCACTTATGAGTATGGTCTCAAGTTGCATCCATTTACCTGTAAAAGTCTCCAGTTTATACTTCTTTATGGCTCAGTAGTATTCCATTATATAAAAATTTAAAAACCACACCTTTTTTATCCATTCCTCAGTTGATGGGCATTTGGATTGTTTCCAAGATCTAGCTATTACAAGTTGTGCTGCTATAAACATGGGTGCACATATATCACTGTGGTATGATGTTTTTAATTCTTCTGGGAAGATACCCAGAAGGGTAATAGCTGGATGGAATGGGACCTCCAATCCTAGTTTTTTGAGGAATCTCCATGCTGATTTCCACAGTAGCTGCACCAGCCTACACTCCCACCAACAGTGGTGAAGGGTTCCTTTTTCCCCACTGCCCCTCCAGCATTTGTTATCACTTGATTTTTTAATGATAGCCATTCTTTCTGGGATGAGATGGAATCTCAGTGTTGTTTTAATTTGCATCTCTCCAATGACCGATGATGTCGAATTAAAAGTTTTTAAAATTCTTTGTTGGAAGTCTCAGCAGTGATACTGGCATCCCACAGGCACTTTCAAAGTCCCCTGTATCCCATGCTCTGGACTGGTTCTAACCCCCGCTTGGGCTTAGGCCCAGTATAAAGGGGGTCAGTCTCCAAGAATGGCATTCTGCAGCCTGCTTAGGAGTTTGTCAACAAAGAATAGCTCAAAAACATGAAAGAATCCAGGAATAAACTGAATCCCAACACAGCACATGTACAAGCAGACATGAACTCTCACAGAAACCACAGATCCCTTCTAGCTGCCAGATAACCTGTTTCAGATTGACCCAACCAGCATATAACACCTACCTATCCCAGTTCACTTCAGTGAAGTGGAGGGATTCTTTTTACTGTGATACTTCATATAGAAGTATCAGGCTTGAAGGTAGAAATATTAAGTTCTAATCCCAGCACTACCACTTACTTAAAAACCATGTTACTTTGAGCAAGGTATAAAATAGAGATATCTGTACAAAAAAAAAAAAGATTATAATAGTTACTGTGAGGACCAGAGGAGTATTTATAATCTTTTTTTAAAATTACAAATGGAGGGCCGGTGAGATGGCTCAGCGGCACGGGTGCCTGCTGGCGCGTGAGGTCCTGAGGTCGACCTCCAGTATCCACAAAAAAAAAAAATTACAAATGGAAAGTAAAATTATTTTTCTCTTACAAATGATTAAGAAGCTGTGCAAAAATGGTTACAGATTCTTGAATAGGCTAACTAATCATTATGCCAACTCTTCATAGATCTCTCTCTTCATGGGCTGCCAAGTATTCAAATTCATAAAGTAGCTTTAATGAAATGAGTAACATTCAAAGAGAATTAAGAAATTCTCACCAGGGTTTCTTTCTAATCATATAATAATATGCTATTTGAACAAAAGTCAAAACATTTTTAGTGTCACTTTCTATCTGTATCCAAAGCACTTGGCCTATTAAAAGAAACCACACTTTGATACACAGGGTTACTTTTGCTGTACACATTCTCTTTGCACAAAGAATGTATTATAGCTAGAAGGATTCAGATGAAGAGTGTATAAAAAGATGTTAGGAAGAAAAAATAATTTAGATCAAGTTCCAATATGGAGAGAGAAATATACTTCAACATTGCTTTGTTAGACATTATAGACAGGGCTGAGCATGGTGGTGCACACCTGTAATCTCTGCTCACTGAGAGGCTGAGCTGTAGACCACAAATTTGAACAATTTAGCAATTTAGGGAGACCCTGTCTCAAGATAAAAAAGGGCTGGGGATGTAGCTCAGTGCAAATGCCTTGAGTTTAATCCCCAGTACCATGAAAGAAAAAAAAAAGAAAGAAAGAAAAAAGGAAAGGAAATGAACTATAGAGAGAAAAATAGACCAAAATTACCAAATAAAAGTTTTCTAGATAGCTATAAAACAACACAATCCCCCTTATATGTTTAAATTTTATGTACTTCTGAATAAATAATAAAAGTTCTGAAAGGATACATGCCAAACCACTGACAGTAGATACATATGTATGGAGTGGAAATAGGGTTAGGATATGAAGGTAAGTTTGTACTTTTAATTTGATGTATGTATTACTGAATTGTATTGATGATCGTGCATTGCACTGGCAGTTAATAATATACAAAAGAAGTATAAATCATTAAAAGCATGAATAAAGAAGTTAGGCACCAGCCAGAAAATCCTGTGAATTAAAAAAGAAAACTAAAAACAATGAATGCAACAGAAGTTATGTCCTTTACTGTGTTAAACTACATGTTAAGTTGAAAATAACGAGTCAGTAATTATTTACTGAAGAGCTACTATGCAAAGAGCATTATGTGTGGAAAGTGCTAAAATTGATATAATTACTATGCTCACAATGACCTAAAATGACTTATAATATAGGAATAGAACAAAGTTTACCTAAGCATACACAAAAAACATCCAAAAGCAAAAATCAGAATATGAAAATAGTCAACAGTTATTTTTAGATAATAAGTAACTTAGAAATTTAGGCTCAATAAGTGTTTCATGAATTAATTAGTTAATTAAAATTACTTTGAATTGAAATAGTGAAGAATTATAGAGAAGGACAAACTTAAGGAGGGCTTTGAAAAGTAGGTAAAATTCAGAAATAGGTAGAAATTGGCAGAGGGATAGTAGGGGAGGGGATCCAGAGGGTTAGAAATGAAGAGAATGGCATAGAGGGTAGGAGCACTATATAAGGAAGCTATACCATCTGCTTATGAGTAGACACAAGTTTCTATAAGGAGCAAGAGGGGAGAAGCTGGCTGAGAAGGTAGAGCTTGACTACAGAGGACCTTGGAAAGGTGGAGGAGAGTCAAAGAGGATTTGAGCTAGCAGACAAGTCCCTGAAGGTTTCTAGCTAGGCAACAAGGGAAGGAAAGCACAGTTTTGGAAAGAACAACCAGACAACAAGATAGAAGCTAAAGACAGGGAAACCAGATGAGAGGTTATAGAATAGGTGTGAATGGATGAGTGCCCAAAACCACACAAGAAATAGTAACAGGGTAAACAGCAATATTTATCATTTAGCCCTTTTCTCAAAAAAAAAAAAAAAAAAAAAAACTTTCAAGTCAAAGTCAAGCTAATATAAAAGCATTTCCTCTAGAGGAAAGGCCTTTGAAGGGGTTTTGAGAGAAATGAGGAAGAGTCTGCTATTATGCTATAATAAGATTGCTGAAAATCACGAACTTCAGGGTGAAGCTGTCCTGGATTCAACCACAGCTCAGCCAATTACTAGCATAGTTACTTAACCCCTGAGATTTTGGGTAGAATATATAACCTCTTTGTTCCTTAATTTCTTCATTTTAAGTGATTATAAAAGTGTTCTCTATTTAAATTTAACAAAATCTCAGTTCAAAGAGAAAGATAAGAGAAGGCAGTATGAAGGCAGGGTTCTCTTGACATCTCATCCTTATCAGTTCCTTTTTTCTTTCAAAAGGCTTTACTAGGCTTAGAACTTCAAGGAAGAATAAGGCAGAGTATGGTTCCAATGGATAAATACAAAAACAACATAATTCTAATATTACCCAGCAATTTTTCAAATTTTTCTAACAATGGTTTTAAAAATTTCTTATTTCTCTGCTTTTTTCCCTGTCATTTTTCTTGCCTCAATAACATGTTGATCGATTTCTTTTATTCCATTAAACGCATGTGCTTCCAAATTATACTTTCTTCCAAAAGAATCTTCAAATCCTATCTTGTATTGGTAGCTGTTATACTACTCCTTCAATATATCCTAAAATATAACAACTATTTTTTCCATTATCCTTGTGTCTTCCTGTAATTATTCTTTTGCTGCTTTGTCTAACAACTATTTGATGTCCTAACTCATAAGACCTTTGAATATATGCATGAGAAAGTCTATGGCACACATTTATTTTAATGCTCCACAAAACTTAATATGGGTTTTTGGAGTCCAAAAAAGGAATGGATAAACCCTAAGCATGGTGTGCCAAGTACAAAACTGGGTTATTATCCCGGTTCTATCGACCGTTGGACTGTATAATCTAAGCATGTACAAAATTGCGTTCTAATCCTGGTTTTACCACCCGCTTATCTGTATGATCTTTAACAAGTCATATTCCTTTTTGAATCTCAGTTTATTTAAACACACACACACTTCTCATAGGTTGGTTTAAGACTTAAATAAAAATTATCAAAAACTATGTTACATATTATGTATGAATCTGCCAAAATGAAACTTATTAATCTGTATAACCGATGAGAAAAATGAATAAAGATTTAAAAGAATTAAATAAGATTACACATGTAAAACAAAGTAAGAGTCCAAGAAACAGTAGCTATTATTAGCATTATTATTATTATTATTTACCCCGAAGGCCAGGCCAAGACCTCTTCTCCAAGTTACCTCTCCTGACTAGTCAAGCTGTCACTTAACGCCCTTTTCTGAATTCCTATAGCCCATACATCCTTTAATGTTTGAATATCTCCTATCTTGTTCTCATCACTATTATTTCCTGTTTGAGGAATTAAGAGTTTGAGGAGTCTGTAATTCACAGAATATTGGAATCAGAAAAAAAAAAAAAAAAAAAAAAAAAAAATATATATATATATATATATATATATATATATATATATAAAATCACCTAGTCAATTTTCTTCATTTTACAGATAAGAAAGACTGTAAGAGAGTTAACAGCTAGCCCAATGGCACAGTTTTGCTAGGAACTGGTCCACAACCATTAGACAGGCAGCCTTGGGCAATTTATTTAACTACTCTATGCTTCAGTTTCCCTATTTGTCAAAGGAGATAAACAAGACTTTCCTCATAAGGTTGATGAGAGGATTCATTTGTTAATTCACATTGATTGCTTAAAACAGTACCTGGTGCATAATAAGCTCTCAATAATGTTAGGTAATACAGTTACTATATTATCACTATTATTGAGCTGCAGAAAAAACATCTTTTTCTATAGTATTTCAGAGATAATGCCCCAAATCTGGGTAATTTACCTTTTCCCAGCTTTCCAACCTCACTTTCTATCCTTGAAAGCATTTTTATCTTTCCAGAACAAGTGAAACTTACATACCAGTTTAACCTCCAAATCCCTCAGCACAAACACATAAATACATATAGCAGTTCCCCCTTATGTTCTGGGGTTATACTACAAGACCCCAGGGGATGTCTGAAATTAAGGATAGTAATGAACTCTATACATACCATGTTTTTCCCATGTATGCATTTCTGTGAAAAAGTTTTCTTTATAAATTAAACACATTGACACTGCAACAATAATAATAAAATAGAACAATTATAGCAATATTATAATAGAGGTTATATGAATATGATCTCAAAATACCCCACCATACTGTACATACACCTTATCTTTTGTAAATATGCAGCTTTTATCTATCACTTTTCATTACTTGCCACATAAAAACCAAGGTACATGTATTTGCCTTTGTAAATAACATACATATTCTGTGCAACTTGGTGTAACTGTTCCAAGCAGTTAAGATGGATTCTTAGTTAATTTTCTTGTTGCTGAAACACAATACTGGATACCCAGAAGTTAAAGGAAGAAAGGTTTATTCTGGCTCACAGTTCATAGTGGTTTCAGTCCAGAGTCAGCTGGTTGCAAGGCAAGGCAGCATGGCAGAGAGGTATCACAGAGAAGAAACAGTCCATGGCAGATCAGGCAGGAGGCAACAAGAAACAAGCATCAAGAGGAGGAAATCAAAAGCCACACAGCTGAATTATTTGAAATGATGAAAGAGAAGATTAAAAAAAAGGATCAATAAGGTGCTAGGTAAGCTCAAAGAAGATATAACTAAATAGATAATGAATTTAATAAAACGATCAGCAAGTTTACAGAAAACACTAATAAAAAGTTAGTTGAACTAAACAAAATAATACAAAACATAAATAACCAAATTAACAAAGAATTAGAGTCCATGAAAAGGTACCAAACAGAAATACAAGAGATGAAACTTTCTTTTGAAAGTATGGGCAGCAGAAGTAACCAATGTGAGAACAGTGTGGCACAACTAGAATAAAGGTGATGTCTGCGACCAATTATTCAGTGATACCTTAAAATCAACAAGAGAACATGAGAAATGGATCCAACAGCTACTAATTTACTCACACAAAAGTAATCAAAGATTAATTGGAATTAGTGAAAAGTCAAAAGACAGCACAAGTGGCATCTAAAAAAACCTGTTTACAGGTATGGTACCAGAAAACCAGCGAAAGAATTTAATAAACATGCTAGTGTGGCATACAGAATCCCAAATAGCCATGATCAGAAAAGAACTGTTACAGTCAAGTGGGCCAAAATGGCCCAGGTTCTCATGTAGGACAAGGAAAGAATTCCCAAGTGTACACCTCATGGTATGTAGTTACATTTATTGATAATTACAGGGCAGCAACAAGACAAGCAGAAGGGCACAGCAGGCAAAAAAAAAAAAAAAGGGGGGGGAGGGCCTTTGTAACTCAGGCTCTCAGTATTTATAGGATCAGACATCCATTGGTCCTACGTGCCTCCCACCATCTCCCTTTTCTGATGTCAGCAATCTCCGGGACTTCCTAATCTTAACACTGAATAATCATTAGGGTGGTCTTCTGTTTATGGTTGAATAGAGAGAAGGGAGGTGGCTCACACAACTTCCTTGTTTTAGGATTATGGAAGTATGGATAATCATTAGAGTGGTGTGGCGTTTACAATTGAACGAAGGGAAGAGTGACTCAGCTCCTTTGTTTCTAACTGTACTAGAACCTCTCTATTACACATCAAAGTCAAACTCCCAGAAGACCAACACAAGGACCAAATCTTAAAAGCCGTTAGAGAAAAGCAATGAACCACTTACAAAGGTAAATCAATTAGAACTACAACAGACTCCTTAACACAAACCGTTAAGGCCAGGAGAGCTTGAAGTGAAAAAAAAAAAGTAAAAGCAAAACATTTCAATCCAGACTGATATATCCTGCAAAACACTCTTTCAAAATTGATGGAGAAAGAAGTATTTCCATGACAAAGACAACCTTAAGAAAGTCATGACCACCAAGCCAGCACTTCAAAAACTTCTCAAGGATATCTTTGTCTCTTAAGAAAAGAGACAAAGAAACTAACAAAGCCAAAAAGTATAATAGAATGAATACACTAGACAGGATGAGCAATAAAAGCACAAGAAATAATATCAAGAATCAACAGATGCATTCATAACAAATTAAAACCTTCTTTATGGCAAAGGAAATAACCAACAGCGTGAAGAAACATCCTATAGAATGGGAAAATTTTCTTGCCAACTATTCTTTAGCCAAAGGACTAATATCTCAAATATATAAAGAACTCAAAAAAATTAAATTCCCCAAAATAAAAGACCCATTCAAAAATGGGCTACTGAATGTGCAGACATTTCTCAGAAAAAGAAGTACAAATGGCCCATAAATACATGAAAAAATGCTCAACGTCTCTGGCCATTAGAGAAATCTAAATTAAAATACTGAGAATAGCTATCATCAAGCAATCAAATCACAAATGCTGGTGAGGCTGCAGGGGGAAAAGGAACCCTTCTACATTGTTGATGGAAATGTAAAGTAGTACAACCATTCTGGAAACGTGCATGGAGACTTCCCTGGAAAACTAAAACTAGAAATTCCATTTGACTGAGCTATTTCTTTTCTAGATATCTTGAGTTAAAGAAATCGTATTATACTGATACGTACATACCCATGTTTATAGAAGCACCATTCATAATAACTAAATCTTGGAAGGAGCCTGCATGTCCATCAACAGATGAATGGATAAAAAATATGGTATTGACACACAATGGAAGCCAAAAAGCATAAAGTTTATGCCACAAAGCATAAACTTGAGTCATTTGTAGGAAAACTGATGTACATTGAGACCATGATGTTAAAAGAAATAAATCCGACACACAAGTGTAAATATTTCATGGTTTTTCTTATATGAGGAACCCAAAATACAAAAAAGATCAAAATAAAAGATAGATAATGTAAAATAGGGAGATAGATCTTTTGTAAAATGGAAGGGGACCAAGAGATGGAGGGAGGGGGACAGAGGGGAGGAGAAGGGGATGATAAAAGAACTAAAATGTGTTGTATGTGCATACCAACTCCCCATGAAGAATGTAATCATTATGTACTGCAAACATGTACTAATAAAAATTGAAAAAATAAAATAAATTTTATGCAGATAAGGCTGAAAGTGGTAGAGATCAGTACGGTAGCTTTTTGCTTGTGGAAGTGACTTAATTAATTTCAGTGGATCTGAATAGCCGATAAATAAATTTTTCAATGATGACCATTTTGTATGATTTATCACCTGGTCACTGGGGACACAGAGAATTCATCAAATTTCCTGTACAACACAAATTGTGCTACTATCTCCAATACTAAATATTATTTCTACTGCCAAATTCATTTAAATTCTCTCTCCTGACTAATGCTGCCAAAGTGACAAGAGGTCAGTAGTAAATAATTTGACAATGATACTCAGGGCCTCATTCATCTTCCCTGACAGTGCTAAACTCAGGCCTGGTACTAGATGCCTACTAGATGGCTGATTGAATGAAGGAATGAAGAAATGAATGAATGAATGAATATTATAAAACACTAGCCTATTTTTACTATAACAAAGGAAAGGTAACAAAAAGCATCAAGCAAATTCTAAGATATTTTACTTTATCTTATAAACTCTGCATTATAAGAATTTGATTAATGATTCAATTTCAAATTATCTGTCTTTTAAGTATGCTTCATAACTCAAGCCTTGTGAAGTATAGTTATTATAACATACTTTAGCTAAAGGACATGAGGTGGAGAAGAGGGATGGAGAAGGCAAATGTCATTGAAAGTCCATGTTGAAAATGTGTCCTTCCCTTTTCCAGGGAAGTAAAAGAAGTTATAACACCCTCTTTTTTCCATAGGGCCAATTTTATTTTATGCCCAAAATTCAAGATGCCCATAATCTGATCTGGATTTAACCAAACAACCTTTTCTCCCACACAAGTACTTTTTTCTTTTTCTCCTCCTTTTTGAAGCGCATATTTTACAGCTAACAAAAATACATTAGAATATCTTTAAAATCCAAATTGTGTTTTAGAAATAATTCTAGCAATATGAAATTTCCTTGGAATAATTTCTAATGTGTACTTTATTTTTATATGTTAATTATAAATATTTCTGAATTAACAAAATGTGCAAATAGAATTCCATAGTAAGGAATCTGTTATAGTTACAGCACATGAATTACGAATTTCTAATTATGTACTTTCTATGCAGCCAGGGTGGTCTCCTTACTGTCCAAACATGTATTGGGCTTTGTCCTCATGCTCTTGCTCTTGAACAAAATGATCTTTTGTCTTGCCTCTACTTCTACAAAATCTACCCATCTGTCATAGGCCCAACCTAACTCTCACCTAAGTCTGACCAGCATTCATCTCTCATTACACTCCGGCAATCAATTATATTCTACCTAGATTTTCATTCCACATTGTCTTGCTTTACTATTCATATAGGAAGAGAACAGGTGGACATATTACAAAACAACTAAAATAATAAATATTATAGGGGTGATACCTTGAGGCCATGTAGATATCTTATTTTGCTTTAAAGTTTCATCTACTAATATTAACACTGACTAGTGGATTTTGTCTAAAGTAATTATTATTGTGTTCTAATTATTGTTGTGATTTGGGACAGTATCTTGTATTTATTTCATATTCTACCATTCTTTGTCCAGCATGAAACTAAACACAGAGTAGGTAACTAATGAATATTTGTTCAATGTAACTGAATTCCAAGAAACATTATGTGAATAAGATGAGATAATTAAAGGTAGGTAAGTTCAAGGCAAATATGTATTTTGGAAGTTGTGCTGTTCTTATGTCACGTATCTTGACAGATGAAATGGGACTAGAAAGAAAAACTACCTACCTCAACTTCATGAAAGGGGAAAACTTTAGGAGAAAAGAGAGCAGTAGTAATAGTTATACCATGATTTACAGTTTACAAAGTATACTTGCATTCATCTAGAATTTCAGAAGGTCTGAAAAGAAAAGTTTTCAGGGAACATAAAAGATACTTGAAAGAAATAGAAAAGTACTGATAAATCAAGAATTGGAAAATGAGGCATTAAAAACTACATAAGGTTAAGGCAGGAAAGAAACAAATACAATTTTTTTTAAAAAACTGTAGTTCCAATGCAAGGCTTTAGATTGAGTGGTAAACTTAATCTAATGTACAGCCCAAAACCAAGACAACTTTAACAACCAAAGATAAAAGTACATGATTAAAATAGTTAATAACGTTTTTAAAATAAGCATTAAGAATAGATTTCATGGGAATATGCATTAAAGTTGAAAAATGAATAGAATCTTTACATATGCCTTCACTCATTTCTTCATTCCAAGATCTTTCCACAGTGCTTTTACACTACTATGTATCCAAAAATATTTGCTGAGGACCTGCTATGTGTCATATATAGTGCTAGACACTCACATGATACTTATCTAAGGTCCTTTCCAGTAAAGAATTTGCATTCTAGTTGGAAAAGTAAAACAAATATATATATATGAAAAAGCCAAATATCAAAACATGGCAGAAAGGACCCAGAGAACAATATAAAGAGTAGAAGCTACAATAGTCTCAAGAAAGAATAAGTAACCTTAGAATGTCCTGTTCAAAAAAGGCTTTGTACAAATAAATAATATTTGCAATGAATCTTTAAGAATTGAGTGGGGTGGGGGTGAGATTTGAACAGAGCCAAGAGAATGACATTTAAAGCAAAAATATACTGGTTAAACAAAGTATAGCATTGGGATAATAAAGGTACTTTCAGGAGATAGTGGCTAATCAAGGAGGGCTATATTAAAAGATATATGGAAAATGAGTTTTAAAAAGCTGAGACAAAAATGTGAAAAGCTTTGAAAGCCACATTGAAGAGTGAAATTTTTATAAGCAATTCAAAAAAAATCAAGGTTTTTCAGCAAAATAACCTGATGAATACGAAATTTTAGATATATTAAGATAGCTTTTGATGCATATAATAGTGTACATCTTCATTAAAGATGTGATTATTGTCATACAGAGACATGCAAATAAAACACACTGAATATATAACAAAGAGGGGAAAACTAGAGCAAAATAAACTTCAGAACAAAAAGATTAGCCCAAGATTTAATTGTTGGGAACGAGTAAAGCATCACATCACATAGAATAGAAAGTTAGGCAAGGTAAGATTCATAGGGTATGGAGAACTACCCTATTTCTGCTTCCTCCATTATCACTATGTTTGCATGCAATTCAAACTGGCTAAGCGTAGAGTGAAATAAGAAATTTATTAAAGGAGTAACCAGAGAAGTTACCAAAGTGATACATTAACAACGATTTCACCAAGTTAGAGAAAATACAATTGCTTTAATGTGCTTGAAAAAGTATCTGCAAAATGGAAGCCACATAACTTATTAATTACCTTATTAATTCAAAAGAAATTAACAACAATAAATCTCATCAGAGTAGCAATATAAATGAATTAACCAAAAAAGCATTTTTGCCCAAGCTTCATTTTATGGGGTATAATAGAACTAAAGTTTAATCTCTTCTCTCATCACCACAAAAAAAAAGAGAGGGAGAAAGCAAGCTTAGACTCTCAGCAGCAAGCCTGAAACAGTCCTATATTCTCTTAATCCTCACAAATAATTCATTAAATCAACCTCTTTCCTTCAGTTTTACTAGTCAATTCGCTCCTTAATCCCACTTTAAAACATTAAGTATATATGTTATAAATTTCTAGAAGTTGCCTTTAATAAAAATAAGTATCTTTAGACTTCATATACTACTTTGCAGTAGAGAAAATATTTTACACAGGTTACCTCTTGGAACCCTTACAGAAGCAATGCACAGCAGGGATTATCATTACCCATATGTTATAAAGAACCAGTAAACCCACAACCACACATTCTTAAGTGATAGAGCCATGCCTGCAGTGTAAGCTTTCTAACTCCAAATTCCATATTCTTTTCTTTGAATTTCATAATGTAGCACTAGTTGTATTTTATTACTCAAATTTATGTTGTCACTCTGTACTATGTTTAAACAAATACAGTTTTAATAAGGTGCCTTGGTAGCCAAGTGCTTTTCTCAGGACCATTTACTAAGAAGGCCTAATTATTTTAAGATGTTCATGATGATAACAGTTATCATTTGATGAAAAGTCACAAGTAAGTATAATGTTTGCAAAATTGTTGAGACTATACCAAAAACATTTTTGCCATGTATTCTGCAATGCAACATGCAACAACAAAGACAATGTGAGTGATTTGAGGATATGAGCATCAAAGGGCACAAACAGGACATTCCTACTTTCTTTATCTTTGTTAAGGCCCCAAATACTGATATAGTTTAGAGCATCTTATTACCAGGGAGACATAAATCAAAAAGGAGTTCAACTAAGAGCAATAAAACAGATTAGTGTCTGGAAGGACTACTTTAAAGAAAGTTTTTAAAGAATTAAATGCAGGTAGTTTAGATTTAAAAAGAAACAGTTAAAAGGAAACTTTTCATGTTTAATCTAATATCTATACCAAAAACAATAATTATTTTGTAGGCAGATGTCTAAAAAATAGAGAGGAATCTTTATAAAGAATTAGAGAATATTTATAAAGACAAAATTCAAGAGAAATTTTCAGGCAAAAATCTATGGGACAGAGGAACTCTCTCTCCCAGGAGTGGTGAAAAGTTCATTCCTAGAGATATTTAATACCAGATTGACAAAAAAAAAAAAGATTCCATGTGGAATGATCCTGTACTGGCCCCTCAAGTGATGGGAAGACTGAAAATGGCCTCTTAGATACTTTCTATCCCCAACTTTTTTCTAATTCTATGAAGTTTTATGGGGCACAGACTTCTACCAATTTCTTTTCTCCCCATGATGCCCACTTTCTCCTTTTACAAAGGGAAACAAATTCATATTTCATTTTAAGCAGATTTCATTGCTCTCAATGAATCAGTAACATAATCCTAGGTACAAAGTTGGGAGAAAAGGGTCAATTTTAAAACTTCTAAAATTCTTTTTCCAGTAGTGATTCCTAGAGCTCTGACAAGTTCTTCCACACAATAAAGAGGAAGTAGTTTAAATGGATTCGAAGAAAAACTATCTCATCAGGAAAATCATTCATATTTCCCTTCTCCTGTCTGATCACAGAGAAGACAAGTGACTCTGGGAGCTATGAGGCCCTGGCTCAAATTACTATCAGAGTTGCTCTTACCTTTCAGTATTTTATGCTGAGTGACAGCAAAATCTACTGGCAACCCACATTTTTATAGCAATGTCTTTTACATTTGAAAAGATATAGCCTTAAAGACCTCCCTTCTTTGGCAAATATTATAAAAGAATAAGTCCTAGTCATGCTTCAAAGTCAAGAAGACTCAGCCTTTCCCTCTGTCTCTATTTTGGTACTTTTTAAAAATGTTCCCCACCCACTCTTGAAATAGAACCGAATCTCTCTCCAAAAGTCCCATTCAGTGAAATCCCAGAAAGTAAAAAGATATTTCCTTGTTTAGCTGACTTATAAAGACAATTTATAACAAAATCTAGGTTCTGAAAACCTGTCCCTGAGCCCTTTAAAAATAAAACCTCATTTATTTATGAGAAAGGACAGCAGGAAAGAGGTAGTCTTTCAACAATAGACACTAATGCCTCTTCTATCCAACTTTAACAGCATCAGTGGCTGAAGGCACATCAATTCCCACCATAGCTCTCTGAAAGAATGTCCCACTAGCTAGGTGGAAAGTTCATAGGTATTAACAACAAATTTAAACAAAATTTTAAATTACCTTTTCATTTTTCCCCTAGTAAAAATGAAACAGTTCAACCTAAAAAGGTTGTCCTCACACAGGAATAGAAATTAAAGTTTTCAAAGCCCTTCCAATACTTAACTCATTTGATTCTGGTGGTAAAGAAGGCTGGCATTTGCAATCCCATTTCTAAACTGAGGGGGGAAATGCGACTCTGAAATTTGACAGTCTAAAGGAGAAAACCCACTGCAGAGATTTTTCAAATCTCTCTAAACAAGAAACCAACCTAAAAGATTTTATTCCAGAAGAATTTCAGAGTGAGCTTCAAAAAAGGCTAAATCTCTGTGTGCTCATACCAATAAGGTTACAACAAAAACAAAAACGCACCTGCACCTAGAATTTTAGGAATGAAAATGTGACCTTCACCTTTTTATAATCTATAAACCTGGGTGAATTTTCTCAAGAAATCCACTACATTTTCTCCCCTCAGAACTAGCCTGCCAGAAGATTTTGTTTTTTTTTTTTTTTTTTTTTCTTTTTTTTAATTCCCAGTTTGGAGACTCTGCAGCCCAGCAAAAGGACAACAGCCAAGACAAGGTCAACCTGGTGAGTGCCCTTTGCTTAATTATGTCATGAGTCTCACATTTTGAGATTCCCTGCACCTTTGGCTTCCATTTTTTCAGAGAAGCTTCAAACAGCCTCTCCTCCAAATCTGTCACTCGCACACGCACAGCGAGTGCTAGTTCAGAACCCCCTAACTTCCTCCCACCCTTTAGGAATGGAGACCAAGTTTCTCACCATCCTCATAGTTTTTGAGATAGTAATCCGGGCCCGGGCCCCCGCGGCTTTTCGCCGGGTTCCTCAGGTTCTGGAACTGCAGAAAGTCGGTCCTTTTGCCCCCGAAGCGAAGAAAGGCGGGCGAAAGTCCCCGGGCCAAGGTCACCAGACGCTTGGAGCTGCAGAGGTAGAGAAGGAGAGAGGAAAGGATCCCAGAAGGCTAGGGCGCTCAAGGCACGGAGCTAGGCCCTCTTCATTCTTTGAGTAAGACCTAGCGGGTGCTCCGTGCCGGCCCGAGCAGCAGTCAGCATGGGACCCCCGGCTGTTCCGCGGCGTCTCCCACGCGCCCCGTATGCGCCTGGCACCCCAGCCCGCTTTGCCTTCAGCCTCTCGGTTCCTCCCCCAACCCTCAGCCCCGCTACGCCTTCTTTGCCCAGCCACCCGCAGAGGCCCCCTCCCAGACACCTCTATGCCCCAGGTACTGATTTCCAAAGAGTTTGAGATTGTGTTTGTTCAAAGTGTGTGTATGGGTTTGGGGAACACAGTGCTGCGAACACGAGATCAAGGCACAGTTGCCTGGTTTCTGCCACTGCAAGGAAAATACTCCCTGTGGAGACGCGCAACGCGTGGAACGCCAGCCTGGGGCTACTGACAAACTTCCCCTCAGCAAGGGGCACCATAGCCTCTGTGGGGAAAGTGAAATCGTGCTTTCTTGCCCTCAGACCAGGCCTGGCCCCTGAGGTCAATTGGATTCCGCCTATTTTTTTTTTTAATGCCAAATCGGTTTTCCATTATATTTTAACAAGTGCATTATTTCTCAAATCTCAGGGCGGAGAAATTCAGGGGTAAATTCCTGTCTTTTCGAGAACAACTCTCCCCATTCACATAGTAAAAGCAGTGTCTCTGTGATCCCTGAAATAATTTCAGCCTAATCTCAAGAAAGGTAACCTCTTTCTCCCCATCCCGAGTTGAGCTCTTTTTTTCCTTCCTACTTGAGGCTGTCTGGAAGCTCTGAGGAAGACAAGTTTGCCGAAATGTGGAACTGCGCGTCCAGGGAAATTCGAGGAGCACCGCAACAATACCATTTACATTTATAAACTCAAGATTTCCATCAATAGGTTTTAAAAAGCCAAACGCTGCTACTTTGGGAAGGGGCCACGGAGACACTGTTAGTGCAAAGGGGATCTGCTGCTGAGTTCCGAGTCTGTAAATTATTTTTTAACGCTTTGCTTTTGCTGGTTCTGAAAATTCAAATCAAAATGGAGAAGTTAAAGAGAATCGTGAAGGAGGTGGATGCGGAAAGAGAAAAACGGAACCTCCCTTTTAGTTTTCGAGCAAAGTGGCTACCTTGATAATTCCGACGCCAGAAGGAAGGTTTGGCTGAGGACTCCAGAACCACATTCAAGGGCGCGCGCAATTAGGGCGTCGCGTGGGACGGCTTCAGACAGAGGAGACGTCTGCACGAGTGGGACCCCAGGGAAACCCGGCATTTCCAACAGCGTTCCATCCAGAAGCCTGCAGAGCCAGTGCAGATGCACCCAACCATGGATTCTTCCCTGAAAAGCTGCCTTCCAGAATTTTTTTTTTTTTTTTTTTTGCAGCACTCAAGTATTTAGAGAGAACAGGCTGGTACTGGGGGATGGGGGGGCTGGAAGAGTCCGCGCAGCTGGAAGAGTGAAAGGCAAGTGGGGCTTACAAAAAGCCTTGTCGTACCCCACAGTCAAGAAGAGCTCAAAAACGCGCTCTGCTACACGGAAGAGCTTTCCAGGAGGAAGCCCGGAGGTGCAAAGCTTTTCCTGCCTTCCTAGCAGTTGTACCCGCAGGAACTGAAACAGCCCCCGAGGCAGTGGCGACAACCACCCAGTCCTCGGGGTACGATCCCCACCACCACCACGTGGAAGGAGCGCTCCACGTGGTGCCTCCAGCTACCTGCCGCGTCTGCCGACCTAGCCGAGGCCACGAGGAGACGTGTAGAGTTGAGGGGCGGGCGCATCCGGAGAAGCAAAACTATAATTTCCTAAAGAGTTTAAAATAGGAAAGACGCACGGAGGACGCGGCCTCAAAGCAGAGGAGTAGGATGGAGACCGCTCAGGGCTCTTTGGGGGAGCCCACTGCTGAGGCTCCAAGCTGGAAGGAACTTTTAAAGACAACACTTGGATTCGATATTGCAGACGATTTATTTATTTCTTTTTTTACACTCCAACTCTGTCCCAGATGAGAAGGGATCGAGGTTGACTAACTGCGGAACAACCCGGGGAGAGGGTGAGCTCAATTTGATTCTAAGGGGATCACAACCTCCGGGTTTGCTAATCCACCGGTGCTGGGTTCAAACCACAGCAACTTACCCACCCCCCGAGTATTTCTAGGATCCTTTTATACGCTGCCCTTTTGTACGTTGTGACCCCAGCGAGGATTTTTTTTTTTCTTTAAAGAAAAACTAAACGCAGTTACTGCAGGAGATTTAAATTGGAATAACTGGGGGGAGGAGGATATTCTGTCTATAAAAAGCTCCTAACAAAGTCCTTAAGTCTGTAGATGACAGCAGAGGACATAAAATAAAATTTTAAAACTCCAACCCGACTTGCCTACTGCTCAATCCGTTCATTTTCTGTCAGGGAGTGGGAGTCAACTGACAAAACCATCTTTCCATGGAAAATTACACTTAGTGCAATCCCCGTTTGAACTCTCACTGTCTCCGTCTCTGTCTCTCTCTCTCTCTGTCTCTCTCTCTCTCTTTCTCTCTCTGTCACACACACACACACACACACACACACATTCCTCTTGGGTCTTTGTTGCTCCAGACCTTTTCTTCACTTTTGTAACTGCGCTGAATCTCTTGTTTCTTTTTCAGAAGGGGAGGCTAATTGTGAATATATGTAAGCACAACATTTTTTCAGTCATAACTGATAAGTTTCTGAAATGCCTTCTGCATTGCAAACATGTGCATCTTAATAGAAAACATTGCTTTTCTCAATCACTAGTTACAGCCTCGCAGCAAATATTCCAGGAGAAGGAAAACCTTTTTTTATTTTTCCTCATTGAGAGAGCGATTTGCTTGGCTTATTTTCTTCTTTTTCTTCTTCCCCCTTCAGAATGGGGATAGGAAGAGAATGGGAGTGGAGATTACTTTAAAAATTAAAAACGATCCATCGAAGCCCCTGCCTTACCTTAAGAAATCGAGCCAGCCATCATGAATGATGGAGGGATCCAGCTGCAGAGAGAGGAAGTTCTCATTGACTGTCCTGACTGGGTTCTTGGTGCTCACATCAAGTAGAATCAGGGTCTTTTCCTTCAAACCTGCAGCTCTGTCTACAGGCAAGGGTCTCCTGTCTCCTGCTTGGGAGGAAAGGGAGAGTTGGAGCAACAGAGCCAAGAAGAGAGCCACCCAGGCTAGGCACGCTGAGGGGCGGGAGTTGCTGGAGGACATGGCTTCAGGGAAGGCACAGAGCACCCTCATTAAATCCTTCTGATTTAAACCTCTCTCCCTACTGGGTCTCGCTGTTGACTAATTGTCCTTATCTAAAGTGTGTGTCTGTCTGCTTCCCCCCTCCCTTTCTTCCCTCCCCCCCATTCTCTTGTGCTCTCTCGCTCTCGCGCTCGCTCTCTTTTTTTCAGTGTTTTGGTGCTGGTGGAGCGAACTCACGCCCCTAGCCAGCCTTCTCAGCAACTCGTGCCAAGAGTACTCGTTCACCAGCACCGCCCCTTTAAGAGATTTCTACTGCAGACATTTTTTAGCTTTTTAAAGGTAAGGGGTGGGGGGAGGCGGGAAGTAGGAAGGGGTGGTGTTGTACCCTCCTGATTTAACCCTCTAGGGTCAGGAAGCAGACAGTGGGATCAATACAGTACTGTGGTAACATCTTGGGTAGGGGCAGCATGTCTTGATTTTACTTACCTCCCTAGCAGGCTGTAAGAGGGGCTGTTAAAACTCCTGCCCTGACACCATGTTAAACTTCACACGGACCCTGGGTCTGTTCGTCTGGATAGCTCAAGCATATCATCCCATTCTATCCCACTCCAGGTCCTTCTCTTAGGTATGAAGTAGCAAAAGCAAGGGTTATTAAATTGCAAAGGGTCTTGCAGACAGGGGCAACTGTGATTCTTGCCAAAGCAGAGGGAGACTCTGTGCCCAAGAGCTAGGACTTCTGTGAGGTGCTGCATAGCCACACAGAAGCGTCCTCTGACTTCAACAGGGCAAAAGGTGGCTAGAAATAAAACACAGAATGACCAGGTCAAAGGGCTTCTCCACTTCTCCACCCCAAACAAAAAGAACCAGTCTGTCCCATGGCTCTGCTGGCTCTTCTTGCAGCAAAGGAGTTAGGGTCTTCAGTGTACGCTGGCTTTGGCCGTCAAAGCAACATGGAATGGACTTAATCAGGGCAACTTTGCACACATTTGAGCTACTCCTGGTCCACTCTATACTACTGCACAAGCTGGGCTTAACCCTCCTGTAAGGAAATACATCTTTATGGTTCCAGAAAAGAAAAAAAAAAAAAAATACCATATAGAGGCTTGATATTTGGCCTCTAGTCAAAGCCAGTCTGCCTGGACATAGCTCCTGGATGCAAGGTGCACCATTCATCCAGCTCATGGACCTCCCAACCACAACAGGAAGACTGTGCTCTGGGTAACCTTCCTACAGTGTGGAAAAGAGACCAGACAGAGTTTGCTTCTGTTTGTGGGGCCCCACTTTCAGCTGCTTTCTGAAACAAAATAGGCCTTCTACTTGGCAGATGAAGGGAACTACTTTATGTAGTGCAGGTACACAGAAGCATTCCAGGGCCTCCTTGGCATCAGACAGACAGAACTTAAATGCAGAGGATAGGTTCTCCCCAGGGATGAATGTGCAAGGGGCAATCTCAGAGGTCAGCAAACACTAATAGCACACTGTTCCCTTTTCTTCAGCTAGATAGGATTAACAAATCTGAAAAGAGCTGGAATAGATAACCTTAAGCTGATGTTCCCTGAGAAACTGATGTTCCCAGAGAAGCCTCTACCAACCCTAAGCCACCAAGAAATCCAGAAGTAATGTTTGATTGAACTGAGAAGTGCTATAAGGACCTACTAGAATATGACTACATAAAATGAGAATAAAGGAAAAAGAAGCCCCAAGTTCTATCCCTCAGACATGATTTTAAAAATCAAGCTGTAACATGTTCTAAATATTGGCTCCAGCCCCAACACCTGCTTCCCTGGGTTCCTTAAACTTTCCAGCATACCTAGATCCTTTAAAGGATGTATATGTGGCCAGGCGTGGTGGCGCACGCCTGTAATCCCAGCACTCAGGAGGCTGAGGCAGGAGGATCACTGCGAGCTTGAGGCCAGCCTTGGCTACAAAGTGCGTTCAAGGCCAGCCTGAACTGCATAGTGAAACCCTGTCTCAAAAAGACAAAAAAAAAAAAAAAAAAAGATGTATATGTGTCTTTTGGGTGTGGTATGGTATGAGTTTCAGCAGAAACTACTGTAATTTATAAATCCATACTAAGCACCTCCTATAGATGGCGAAAGCCTGGTGAACAAAGACTGTTATCTTTGTATCTCCAGGCTTTTACTAGGCACTTGATAAATACCTGTGAAATATATTACCACACTGAAATCACATACTGCATTCAAGAAGAATATGAAAAATTAAACACTTTTGTTTGTCATACTAAATTGTATTTTGGATCTCTGTTCAGTAATTTCTTTTCCGGGTTATTAACGTTTTCCTGGCCATCTCCTTTAGGAAATATTTATTTTGCAAAGACCTTAGTTTATTTGCTATATTCAAAATTACATATTTTTTAAGTGAGCCAGAGTTTCCAAAAGCTAACACATTGCCTGGCTTATAACTGAATGCACTTATAGAAGACACATTAATTAGGATTATTTGAATGAAATAAATCACACTAGATGTCTATAGTGGACGTACCTCTCTAAAACACTACTCTGAGTAAGAATTAATGAGTGTAATGAAAATCTACTTAAGAGTTTTCAAAATTTTACTGACTTGGGTACTCTGTAATAGTTTGGTGACCTACTTTAAGTAATACTTAATATTTACATCAGAACTTGTATGTAGTAGTGTAAGCAGCTTTCCATTGCTGTGACAAAATACCTGAGAATACCAACTTAGAGGAGGACAAATTTACTTTGGCTTATGGTTTCAAAGGTTCCAGTCCACGGTTGGATGGCTCCATTGCTTCTGTGCCTCAGATGAGGCAGAGCTTCTTGTGACCTAACTCCTCCAACCGTGCTCGATTTCTTATTAGCCCATTCAGCTATGAACTTATTAATTGATTAATCCACTCATGAGGTTAACACCTTCATGATCCAATCACCTCCTTAGCCCCTACCTCTAAACATTACTGTTTTGGGGATCAAACCCTCAATACACGAGCCTTTGGGAGTCACTTCATATTAAAATCAAAACCTACAAAAAAACACTTATTTTCCTAATTGATTTTTTAAAAAAACAACTTTAGTGTAGCCACCAAAATTCTATAGTCATAGCCAGTCTCAGGAAAACAGGAGAAAGAAATCAATTCAATAACGTATAAGGAGGGGCCGGTGAGATGGCTCAGCGGCATAAGCGCCTGCCTTGCAAGCGTGAGGGCCCGAGTTCGACTCCCGGATCCCACATACGAAAAAGGGGCCGGTGATATCGCTCAGTGGCACGGGTGCCTGTTGGCGCGCGAGGTCCTGAGGTCGACCCCCCGGTACCCACAAAAAAAAATAAAAATAAAAAAATAACGTATAAGGAGTTCCAGATACCCCTGGTTGACTCTAAGATGGACCTCTGGTCTACTTAGAGTATAGATAGCTCACTATTAATCTATGCATTAGATTGATGTCTCTAGCCTATCTTCTGTGTACTGGATGACAACAATCTGCACCTCTGTCCTATCTTAGATTATAATTTCCTAAGGGACAAAAATTGGGCCTCTGTATAAAATATGAACTCTTAGGAATTAGATGATATCTCTTTGGAAATGCTCTGCTTGGGGTCTACTGAATGATCTGTGTGGATTGCTTTGATATCTAGGAAACTGGATTCCAAGGAAGTGTAAGAAAACTTGAAGATTAATTGATTCAGTGATTTCTAGACTTTGGGATTTCAAAATAAATATTAGTTAACAAGAAGAGCAGATATATGTTTGCCAACTTTTTGTTTTGTCTAGTAAGGACCTTAAAGATTCTATCAACTACTTAACACTATTACTTTCCAAAAGAAAAAAACATTTTAACATACAAAAATAGCTAAAGTGGTATATTAAAATAAAGAGCAGGTGTTTAAGCTGAATAAATTGAGCTTCATGAAAAAATCATTATATTCAAATTATATCTCAGACAAGTGATAATATATGAGTGACCAACATGGGTACTAAGACTGGTAATTGGTATTACTGATAGTATATACAGTGTTTATGGCCAAATCCCCTTTGTTGCATACAGTGGTGCTACAAGTTGTACATGCTTTTTGAAGGTGGTCATCTTGACTACAATGAGTTCTTCTGACTTTTTCTATCCCTTTCCTGAATTTTTTTTTTAATGTGGGTACCAGGAGTTGACCTCAGGACCTCACCCTTGCTGGACAAGCACTTGGCCGCTGAGCGATATCACTGGCCCTTTTTTTCCTTTATGTGGGTTCCGGGAGTCGAACTCAAGACCTAGTGCTTGCCGGGCAGGCGCTTATGCCGCTGAGCCATCTCACTGGCCCCCTTTCCTGAATTTTAATCTATCACAAACTCATGGACTCTATATGCCATTTTCCTTTCCTTCTATTAAATATTCAAAGCCTAATTATCTCTATGCCCATTTCTCCTTCTGAAAGAATCACACTCTGCTGTCTAATAGCAAGAAAAAAAAATGCCACCATAACTTAAAAGGGAAAGCATGAAAATATAACAGCCAGTCCACTCCCTCATCACTGCCTGTGTACTTGTCCATGATGACTGTTTATTGAGATCACAGGATCCAGACATGGTGCTCAGAGGTATACATACGTCATTTCATTAACATTCTTTAATAGCTCTGAGGAGTAGATGTAATTCCTTATCATACCTAGCATACAAATGAGAAAATGGAGACTCAAATGTTAAGCAACTTTATCATGCCACCGTAGGTAATAAATGGCAGCACTGGCCCAGAGACCCCTCACTCCAAAGCCTATGTTTTGTTTTATTAATTGTCTCACTCTATTTCTCAATGTAGTATAGAAAAACCCCTTGAACTCAGAGTTGGATGACCTAGGTTTAAGTCTTGACATTGTCAGTTCTAGTCCTATGACCTTGGGTAAATCTTTTTAGCTGTTCTACATTCCAGCTCTCTATTCTGTAAAATTAATACAATACCCAAGGGTAGGGTAATAACTGAGTAGATTGTACATGAAAAAGTGTTTTATAAATTCTAATATAAAATTATGTTATCCTTGTGTTTGTTCTTATTCTATGTCTCCCATACTTATCACAAATATACCACCTTAACTGATGACTGGATAAGAATAAAGTTACACATAAATGTCCTAGTGATAAACTTGAAAAAAGTCAATTCTATCTAATATGATGCCACTAAATGCAGTAATCAAACAAGGTCATACCACATATTTGAATTATGTATGCTATTCTGCTAAACTGCATCTAAACAAAAGAGTTACATGTGTTCTATATGTCTTCTTCAATTTTCCCCCAGATAAGGAATGAAAGGAGTATGTAAACCATAGTGCTGATTACAGAAGTATGTTATCTTATTTTCAAAGACTGTATCTCCATCCTATATAGAAGAACAAGGAAGGATAACACTTTCTCCATGCAGGAAGGTGAAAGAGAAAGGAATCTATAAGTCTATTATTGTTCTGCTTCATCATATAAGAAAACTCTGGCTGGATGGTCTTTGACCCCATTACTGCCATTAAGCAGTACATTTTTGTAGGAATGATACTAACCATAATAAATATAGTTGACTCTAGTAAGTTCTATTTTGAGATCCCTTAGCATGTTTGAGGACAGGTATGACAGTTATTTGAAGAACAGCTATATGTGGAAAACCAAGTAACAGAAAAACAGATTAAAATTATTTATATCTTAGTCACGCCCTTTGAAGAGTCTATCTTTTACACCCTAGCTCATATAGTTCTAATAAAAACATTATATAGTGGGAAAAAACATGGACTTTGCAGTCAGATAGCTGATGTGACCTTTGTTGAACAAGTCACTTATCCTTGATAAGTCCCAGTTTTCCCATATATAAAATGGGCATAAGTATATTTCCCTCCACATGTGTTTTGAGAATTAAATGAGGTAATGTCTTTAGTACCTGGCATTTTCCTTCTCTTGTCTGAGTTTCATGGTGGAAATAAATATAATTTGCATAAATAGGGCAGGAGAAACTTATACACCTGAAACTCAAGGTTTTGAAATACAGTAATGACATATATTTCATTTTATGCTTATAGCACATAGGACAGCTTTTATACTCATTATTTAGGTAAGAAAATATATATTCAAAAAGTTCAAACTGTTTCTTGAAGAACTTGCAACTAAAGTCAGTTCTTGTGACTAATAACCACACTATGCTTTTGATATGTCTGTTACTAAAATACCTGATAACTGTCATGCTTAATGTCCCAGAGAAACAAATTCAAATTGCCTTTCACATGTTCTATAGCTTCATTAACTATATATATATATGTGTGTGTGTGTGTGTGTGTATGTGTGTGTACAAGTTACTCATATACATCAGATAATTCTTAAGTATTAATGCTAAAAATAATTTCTAAGAAAATATAATATATAAACCATGTATATTTATCTTAATATATCTAATATATTGCTTTTGATACTGAGAAACTGTAATAAAACATTTATCTAGAACATTATTGTGTTTGTGGATTCCCAAAAAGTGAATAGCTATGATTACATTTTCTTTGGTTCCCTAGGCTAATGGAACATTTTGACTTTTTAAATACCTTAATATGCTTAATTCATAACAATGAAAGTTAAACAAATGTTGATAATAGAAGGTTTACCACTTGTTCAGTCCACTCCTCAAAAATCAAAATTGGCTGATAGACTCGCTTGGTACATACACATTAGAATATTTTACCTCTGCCTGAATTAACATCTAGATTCCTAATTCTTTCAAGTAGTTTTGTCCCCAAATAAGCAGGTCCAAGTCTTTCCTTAGTTCCACCCACCAAAATTTTCCAACTCCTCTAGCCCTTTTGGTTACCTGGAAGCATGGACATACTGATGACTCCAAGGAATTACGTTTAATTTCCATCAGACACTTGAACTTCAAATTCTTCTTGATTTTGTGAAGACTGGACAATATGATAAAATAGTATTTTCTATGTTTAATTAAAAATAATCATATTCTCTTTCAGGCAGAAGTTAAAATAATGTGTCTAGGTCAGTGATTCTCAGCCCTGGACACACATTAAAATCACCTGAGAGGATTTTTAATAATGGATTTGCAGTGAGACCTGATCATATGCTGATCATATCCTACTGTCATATATTGCTATACAACACTATTTGGTTTCTAGTTTCAGAAAGCAAATTTAGATGACAAGGGATATCAAATTATTTGAATCTATTTGATTCCTAGGTTTCAGATAATGAAGAGAGAGAGTTCAGACTATAAGGAATATCTTTAAATTTGGATCTATTTTTTTCCTGAGTTTAAACAGTGAAAGTTCAGATAGTAAGGGACCATCCTCAAAGGGGAAAATTATGCAAGTAAATATCACATATCCTATTAGCATTAATAGATTTTCAATTGGTCTTTCTTTTCCTCAAGAAATTTATTCACTTTACATCACCTGATTGCCAAAATTCTAAATATTGGACGATGCTAATTGTAAATGGAGAGAAACAAGAACCTTCTTGCACATCATTGGGTATGTAAATGGACTGGGCTGTTCAGAAAAGTAATCTAGAAATATGTAGTGAAATTAAGCATATATATTCCCTAAGACTCAGAAATCCTACTAATGGACATAAACCCCAAGGCAACTTACAAAAGGCTCATTTAAAGATTTGAATGAGAATGGCTAGTAAATTACTGGTTCTAAGAACTGGAGGCCCCTAGATGTTCATATTAGGTAAGTATATAGGTAAAATGAGAAAGACAGCTGTTAGAAGCAATGAATTCAATTTACATACAACAACATAGATAGGATTTAAATACAATGATATGTGAGAAACACACACAAATACAGAATATCTGGAATGAAATTAAACACACATGGGAAACAACATATTTTATAAGGATACAAAAATATCAAAGGACATACATCAAACATATTATAGTTGGTGCCTTAAATGTAATTGTTAAAAAGTGGGAAAATAAAACAAAAGGTTTTGCATGGACCAATATTCAGTAACTTTCTCCTGCACTCAAGGCTATAAACACAACCAAATTTCTGTGAAATGAAAGGAAGAAATATTTACTGAGTATTAACTATGGGACAAATGATGTGTTCTCCTAAGTTCCAAAGATAAACAAGAACATTCTTTCCCTTAACCTCACAGTTTGGTGGGTAAAAATGGACAGGTTAATAAATACATATCCATTTGAAGTGATAAGAGAATTTGATGAAATGTGCTGTGGCACACATAAGTGATTATGGATTATTATCAATCTGTATATATGGGAGCCTATTACTTAATATGTATATAATTTTGTATCACAATAATCACAAATATTTCACACTTCTGGTATCCAGTTTTGCCTACTTTCTAAATTGAGAATAGTTAAGGATAGTTTGCTGTAGAAATGTTAGAGTGCCATCTGCTGATGGAAATGTAAATCCTCCTCCAATCCCCCAATTTAACTCACAATCCATTTTTCAAAAACAAAAGCATAAAATCCATAGTAGGATATTTGGGCTTGAAAAAATCTTAGAAATCATCTAGTCCTAGATCCTGGTTTTAGATAAAACCTTGCATAGTTTCATCTCATTTAAAGAAAAGAAGCACACTTGCATGAACACATATGCACACACACCCATCTCCACTGTAAGCACTGCAGAACTCTATGCAATAAAGCTCTATGCTCTATGCAATAAAGCCTCACAAAGCTAAAGTATCTAAATTTTCCTAGATATATAAACATATAAGTTTCTTTAGAGGGCTCATAAGGCATTCTAAAACCTTGAAATAAAACCCATTTCCCAGGAAAACAATCATAGGAAGGCAGCTTACAGTAGTGCAAAAAGAACCTTGGAGAAAAGACCTAAACTCATCTTAACCTTACTATGTATTAAGGAAATTGTTTAAATTTCCTGAATCCAATTTCTTTATAAGTAAATTAAAAATACAGTTCTTACAACAATTTGGAAGTTTGCATGTAAAAATAAAATGCCTAGATATGTCAGAAAAAAAAAGTTAGTGACTAAACTAAACCCTTAATAGTAATTTTAATATGCTTTTCTAATAGTTTATTTTATTAATGCATGTTCATAGTACATAATGATTACATTCATCATAGGCAGTTAGTACATGTACGTAACACATCTTAATTCCTTTTGCTTCTCCTTCTTATTTCCTCCCTTCTAATCTGTCCTCAGTGAAGATAACTGGAAATAATAAATCTTGTTCTCATTTGTCTTTGATGTTTATATTTCATAAAAAAATCTTGCCAGATCCAAAATACTTTATAAAAGTAATTCCCTTAAAAAATGTAGATGAAAGGCAAAAGTTTTTTAAGTACTCTCTTGCATATCTAATAAAATCGTATTTTTGCTCTAAGATCTTGTTATTCAAAGTGTGGTCTACAGATCCAGCAGTATCAGCACACCTGGGTACTAAATAGACCATAGCGGGCTGGTGAGATAGCTCAGCGGCATAAGCGCCTGCCTGGCAAGCGCGAGGGCCCGAGTTCGACTCCTGGGACCCACATACGGAAAAAGGGCCGGTGATATCGCTCAGCGGCACGGGCGCCTGCTGACACGTGAGGTCCTGAGGTCGAGCCCCGGTACCCACAAAAAAGAAAAAAAATAATAAATAAATAAATAGACCATAGCTCCATTAATTTAGAAGACCTTCCAGAACTACTTCTGTTTTGTTTCTCTTGGCTAAGTTTATCTAAGATTTAGCAATTAAGTACTGAAATGTATTAAGTTCTTTAAAATTACAATAAAACTCATCTTTGCATTCCACATAGCACTTAACAAAGTCCATACATATCAATATGTCACTAATAAAATGATGTTCCAAAGACAAAAAAAAATCAACTTGACAAACGCTACAAGGAATATGTAATCGTAGGGTTGTGTTACTGGTGGTGAATGAGCAATTATAAAATATGGAATA
This sequence comes from Erethizon dorsatum, assembly GCA_028451465.1. Taxonomy (NCBI): domain Eukaryota; kingdom Metazoa; phylum Chordata; class Mammalia; order Rodentia; family Erethizontidae; genus Erethizon; species Erethizon dorsatum. The sequence goes on along the minus strand of CM051822.1, from coordinate 118,173,871 downwards.
AATCAGTCAGAAAAATGAAAATTAAAGCCTACAGATGTGCCTATGCATCTTTGTAGAAGTATTGATAGAAGCAGAAATCTCAGGCTGGTGAGATAGCTCAGCGGCATAAGCCCCTGCCTGGCAAGCATGAGGTCCCGAGTTCAATTCCCGGAACCCACATACGAAAAAAGGGCCGGTGATATCGCTCAGCAGCACGGGCACCTGCTGGCGTGCGAGGTCCTGAGGTCAACCCCCAGTACCCACAAAAAAAAAAAAAAAAAAGAAGCAGCAATCTCAAATGTAGATGCTGAAAGTCTGAAAGTTCAGGTGATGAAAAAAACAAGTTTCATAAAAACCAAATTGGGTATAGCCCACCAGAACCTTAACCAAATTATCTCACAACTTGTAATGTGCTATTCATATTCTCTGAAGACAAAAATAGTTACTGAATATTTATTTAATACATAATGTATGCAAGGCACAATGAAATAAAAACAGCTGTATTATTAAAAAGAAAGTGCACATTCGAAATTGTGTAAGCAGGCAAAAACTACTATTGCTGGAAAAAGTTCAATATGAAAATAAAGCTGATGTCACTGTAAACCATTCTTCTATCATCTTAGGAAATCTAGCTATGCAGACCAACAATAATACTTAAACAATTTTCTTGAGCACTTATTAAATATAGGAACTGTGCAAAGCATTTTAATGTACTACTTCACAATCCTTACAATAACTCTAACAGACATCTTAAAATTGCCTAATTTTAAAGAAAGGGGAAAAAAATGAAAGACTGGCACCATTAAGTAACTCACTGGAGGTTAGGTATTAAAATCTAGGTCTGTTACTTCAGAGGCAAAACTCTTACTCACTTGGGATATTCTGAATCAGTCCATGTAACATGTAAGTGGGCCCTGTATTTAGTTAAAGTCAATGAACACTTAAGTAAATATCTTAAATAAATTAAAGACTTAAATAAATGTCTCTTAACATTTTTATTAGCTTTCTCTTCTCAAACTAAACAACATTTGCTTCTGTATCACACAGCATGCATTTTGCACAAATTTATTTCCTTTGTAAACTGTAATTAAGATATTAATTATACAAATTAATGAGATTTGCTGTGATATTTCCCTACATGCACACATTGTGTATTGATCACGTCCATCTACTCTTCTAACCTTGTACCCTTCCCAGACCCTAGTGATCCCTTTTCTACTTTCAGGTCTTTTGTGTTGTTCTCGTTGTTGCTGTTGCTTCCACATAAGACAGAGAATCTGCAATACTTGTCTTTCTGCCTGGCTTATTTCACAGTGCCCTCCAGTTCCTTCATTTTCCTGCAAATGACAGGATTTCATTCTTCCTATATGGATAAATAATACTCAATTCAGTGTATAGATACCATATTTTCTTTATCCACTGATCTGTTGATAGGCACCTAGACTGATTCCATGTCATAGCTATTGTGAATAGTGCCACATGGGTATTTCGTTTGTACACTGACTTCATTTCTTTTGAAAATATACCCAGGAGTGGAATAGCTACATCATATGGTAGCTCTATTTTTAGTTTTTTGAGAAACATCCTTACTGATTTCCATAGCAGCTATACTAATTTACATCCTCACCAACAACATATCAGTGTTCTCTTTCCTTCACATCCTTACCAGCATTTACTCTGTGGTATACTAACTAATGGGCAACTTGTAACACCCAGCTGAACTGAATCAACGGGGATCTGGGTGTGGAAGGCCCACCTGAGGATTGTTGCCAGCAGCATAAAAGGAGAACTGGAGGGGAAGATAGTGTGCTGTTGATTCTCCTGGAGAAGTTTGTCACACTGGTTTTCCTGATATGAACTCAGCCATTATAGGAGGAGCTCGGGTCCTCACTGTCACTGAGGATGGCTGCAGTGCTCTTCGGGGCGCTCTGGTCCTCACCTTGAGTGTTGCTTCCTGGCTCCAATGCAGATCCTTCAGCCTGGTGGCACAGATCCTTCACCCTGCTGGCACAGACTTTCTAGCTTCCACCACTGGCCTTTGAGCCTTTCCAGTGCAGATCCTTGATACAGACTTGCATGGGCTCTAGGCCTCCAGCTGGACTTGTGGAGGACATTGCCATGGGCTCCAGGTCTTCAGCTGGACTTGTGCAGGACATGACCGAGGGATCCAGGCCCTCAGCTGGATTCTTTGGGTCTCTAGTGTGTGGACAGATCTCTTGTACTCTTCTGCATTTGACTTTTTGGGTGAATATTACAAAATAATCCTATAAATTATGTGTTCCATATTAAATCTATTCCTCTGCAAACCCTGAATACAACATATTCTTTTTCTGTCTTTTTACTAGTAGGCATTTTCACTGGGTAAGATGGTATCTCACTGTAGTTTTGATTTGCATTTTCCTGATGGCTAATGATAATAAGTATTTTTACATATATTTATTGGTCATTTGTATTTTGTCTTTTTAGAAGTGTCTATTCAGATCATTTGCCCATTTTTAATTAGATTACTGGTTTTTTGTTGTTACTTTTTTTTTTTGTGGGTACCGGGGGGTCGACCTCAGGACCTCGCGCGCCAACAGGCGCCCGTGCCGCTGAGCGATATCACCGGCCCCTTTTCCGTATGTAGGATCCAGGAGTCAAACTCGGGCCCTCGCGATTGCAAGGCAGGCGCTTAAGCCGCTGAGCCATCTCACCGGCCCTGTTGTTACATTTTTTGAGTTCTTTATGTATTCTGGACATTAATCCTCTTGGAGAATTTGCTAAGACATCATGGAAGCAATCTCATTCACAATAGTCACACACAAGAAAGAAAAATACCTAGCAATAAACTAAGGAAGTTAAAGACCTCTATAATTAAATTTTATTTCCTTTTTCAAAAGCAAAATTGATAATTTTATTTTCTCTAGTTTTTAAATTTTAGTGCTACAGGTGTGGCACAGTAGTAAAGAGCTTGTCTAGCAGGCACAAAGCCCTGGGTTCATCCCCCAGTACCACCAAACAGACTTTTACTTTTATATACAACAGTTACTAACATATAAAGACTACTTAGTAGTATATACTTATATACCAATGATACATTCACTTTCATTGAGCATACTGTGGTTAAAATGAAAAACATAGAGAATCTGTCTCCAGGAAATCTTCCCAGAAATCACCTAATGTGTGTGAACATTTTTGTTCATATCCCGTCCCTCCTCTCACACATACTTATTAGAAAGATCATCAGACAAAACTGAAAATAGCAAAAAGTAGGCAGGTTTTATATACCTTGATTTGTTAGTATTTTCAAGCATCTGTGGGACCTCTGAAACTGCTGAAGTACTACTCTGTGCCCCATGAACTCACAAAACCAGGGAGCTAAAACTTCTGCAAATAAAACCTCATAGTGACAAAAATTTAGGAAAAGGCTCTACATTTGACAGTTCATAGATAACTGAGGTAAAGGAAACAGCTCAGACAAAACTAGGAAAAAAACAAAATCAGTGTATCTCAGAAAGCAATAGGCCATACACATTATTTAATCACACACACACACACACACACACACACACACACACAAGAGAGCCTCAAAGTTGCCTACTCCACCACTCATTCATAAAAGTTCAGAGTCTAATTTTGCATAAAAATGAATAAGAAAAAAGAATCATAACCAATCTTATGAAATAATATTGTAAGAAAGAGAAATTGATAATCTCCTTAAAATAACAAAATCATGCCAGAAAAGATGTGCCAATGAAAATTATGTAGACTTTAACCTAATATTTTTAAGCACAGTAAATGAAAGTTAAGAATGTGATGGAATATATCCTTTTAAAGCATAAATCACAATTAGAAAAACTCTGACATACGATTCTAGAACTCAGAAAAGAATTAGAAATAAAAGAAAAATATCATGTGAGAAATAAAATCCAAAAGAACTGTGACCGTAAATAAACATAAAAGATACTGCTTTAAAAGCAAAAGATTTTTAAAAAGAGGGAAAGAAGCTGGGTGTAATGGCACACACCTGTAATCCCAGCTACTCAGGAGACTGAGGCAAGAGGAATACAAGTTCAAGGCCAGCCTGGGCAATTTAGAAAGATTCTGTCTCAAAGTAAAAAAGGCTGGGGACATAGGACAGTGTACCCTGGGTTCAAATGAGGAGTTTAGGAAGAATTAAAAGATAAAAAAAAAAGAATTTCAGAGAAAGTGAGCAATATAGAAAGCAGTTTTTAAAAGATGTAAGTATAATAGGAGTTCCTGAAGAAAACCAAACTAATAGAACAAAATAAATTAGACTCCCCTGAAAAAATTAAATGATATACACAATACATCACAAAATGGCCAGTAGCTCTACATATTCTAGTAAAATGCTGGGTAAAAAGGCAAAGAAAATATCCTTCTGGCATCAGAAAAAAAAAAAAAAAAGATCAAGCTATTTATAAGAAGAAAAAATCAAATTTGTCATCAATTTTCCATAGCAACATTTTATTCTGGGAGATAATAAAATAACATAATTAAGATACTCAAGAACAGAAAATGTAAGCCAAGGATTTTATATCTAGCCAAAGTGACTTTTGAGCATAAAGGCCACAGAACAAGTATTAGGGACAAAAAGAACTGAAGGAATGTTTCCATGAGCCCTTCCAGAGAAATCCGCTAGAAAATAAATTCTAGACAATTCAAATGACTGGAGAGACATCTAGGTAAGAAATGATTCAAGCATTAACTATATATCTACCTACAAAACTAAGACTGATGGTTTCAAGGGACAGAATATAACAGGTAATAGAAATACGCTCTAAAAATGTAGATCTAGTACAACTATCAATAAATGAGACAGAATGAAAAATTAGAATACGTTTGCTGATTGATTAATAATTATTAACTGGGAGTAAAAAGATAGTACTTCAAATCAGATGCTAGCAGAGAAAGAATGAGAGAGAGAAAAGGTTAGCTAACCAATTTCAATACTGCTTCCATTAAAAAGCCAACAGAAAAAAAGGGACCAGGAGACTAAGATATTACATAAATATGTAGAACATTTTTTTCAATAACTGCAAGGGATAAGATATATGTATCAATTTTAAAGTTAACATCTAACATCTATAGAGATTATTTCTATAGGAACTATTTCTTGAGCATTATAAATAAGCTAGCATTATACAACCTCAGTGGTTTTTAAGCTATTTCAGTGGGGAGAATTAGGAAATACAATTTTTTAAAATGTCAAAATACAGGCCGGTGAGATAGCTCAGCATCATAAGCGTCTGCCTGGCAAGCGCAAGGTCCTAAGTTTGACTCCTGGTACCCAAATACGAAAAAAGGGCCGGTGATATCGCTCAGCAGCACGGGCTCCTGTTAGCGCGCGAGGTCCTGAGTTCTATCCCCGGTATCCACACACACACACACACACACACACACACACAAAAAGTCAAAATACATCCTAAATTTCCAAATTCCAGTAATTCTTCCCATTCAAATTTGGAACTACAGGATTTTAGCTTAAAAACCTCATATTCACAAATGAAGACAGGTTTGAAAACATTCAGTAATGTAATGTAATAATATTTCTAGTTTTCTTTATAATATCACTATTGAGAAATCTTAAAGTAGAATTTAAGAAACATAACATTGAACATTTTTAATATGGCTTGTTTTACTGACTTTAGACCCATTTAAACATCTTTGCTTAAAAATAAAAGAAAATCAGTTTTTAAAGTAGCCCCTAGAAGCTGAAAAGAAATGAAAAAAAGCAAACTAAATATGTATCCAGGTATATAACCACACACAGAGGAACCGTTTCAAGTTATTTTAAAGTAGAACATCACTACACATCTTTAATGATCATAATTGTTAGTGGTAGTGTTGGTTTTATTCTTAGACTGTTACACATATAATGTAGATAAAGCAAGAAAATTTTATGTGATGCTTTTATTTTCTCATATGCACCATTCATGAGAACTGTAGTTCATAGAAAAGACGGAAGGACGTATAATTAGAGTAACACCTAATATTAAAAGTCAAAGAACGGGCCGGTGAGACGGCTCAGCGGCTTAAGCGCCTGCCTTGCAAGCGCGAAGGCCCGAGTTTGACTCCCGGAACCCACATACGAAAAAGGGGCCGGTGATATCGCTCAGCGGCACGGGTGCCTGTTGGCGCGTGAGGTCCTGAGGTCGTCCCCCCGGTACCCACAAAAAAAAAAAAAAAAAAAAAAAAAAAGTCAAAGAAAAAGGTGGGACTTTTAAAAATCCTGTAGTTCCAAATTTCAATGGGAAGAATTACTAGGAATTTGGAAATTTAGGATGTATTTTGACATTTTAAAAAACTGTATTTCCTAATTCTGCCCACTGAAATAGCTTAAAAACAATGATCTGCCCAGTAGAACTTTTATGTAATATGGTTATATGTATACTATCTTAAATTTATATTTTTTAAAAGAGTCCTCATCATTTACACACATAATAAAATATTTAAGAATATATTCTCAAGCCTTAGATCAATGTTGGGGAACCAGTGTTGCCCCAGAACAGCACTTATTTACATGTGAAATTAAGCCCAACTAACAATATCCAGAGTAATCAGTGAAAATGTTAATAATCTGATTATCTGTATTGGTTTTAAAAGAGGATTATGCGATTCCTTTTAACATCTCAGATCTTCACTATAGATTCTCATGCCACTATCTATGCAACCCAACTTCCCTTTCATTCCTTATAATCTTTCTATTATAAATATTCTCTTTAAGCAAAGTCATGAAAGATGAAGCAAAACTCAGGCTGTTGTGGTTCTTATGTTTGTTTTCTTTTTAAGTCATAAATTAGAGATGCATCCTGAAGTATTTACAAGTAAAGTTACATGTTGAGATTTGCTTTAGAATATCCCAGGAAAAAGAAGTAAGAGGGAGCCAAGCATAGTGGTGCACACATATAATCCCAGCACTCTGGAAGGCTGAAGGAGGAGGATCACAAGTTCAACCCCAGACTGCACAATTTACCAACTAAGTGAGACCCTGTCTCAAAAACTTAAAAAAGGGATGGGAATATAGCTCAGTGGTAAGGTCCTGAGTTCAGTCCTTAGGACTGAAAAAAAAAGAGAGAGAGAAGATAAGTGAAAGAAAAGATTCTTAAAATGTTGTAAGTATTGAATGTGGGTAATACTTGGGAGTTCATCATAAATTCATTTTGATTTTTCTGGAAACACTTCACAATAAATATTTGTTTTTGTGTGTTTGTGTTTGTGTTTGTTTTTTGCAGTACTGGGGACTGAACCCAGGGGTGCTCTACCACTAGACTACATCCTTAGCCCTTTTTACTTTATTTTGAGACAGGGTCTCACTAAATTGCTTGGTTGGCCTAGAGATTGTGATTCTCCTCTTCAGCCTACTAATTATCTGGGATTACAGGCATGCATCACTGTGCCTGGCTTAAAAGGATTTTTTAATGTAAACAAAATATCCTGAGAATTTTCCTTCTGCCTCTGCCTCTGGCCTAAATATAATGACCGACAAATGATACACAAAGAAAATGGAATCTTTAAAAATTGGGTTTTAAATCTAGCCACTAAAATTTGGAAGAATCTGGTCTAAGACATAAAACCCCCTACGGTATGGAACTATTTTCCAAAAGAAACAAAAGAGTCACTTCTCTCCTGAAGTTATTTCACCCAGATATTTAGTCAGGGCACACATAAAATGGGCAAGTGAACAGATGGATGGATGATGGATAGACAGACAGGAGGGCGGGACAAATGACCCAGTAACAGACAGCACCCTCCTTAAAAATGAGCACCACACGAGGGAGAGGTGGCCATCCCCACTGTGAAAACAAAAAGAAAGCCATGATACCCTGACTAGTGAAAATATGTGCACTATCTATGCTGCCAGGAACATGATTTCTAAAATACAATCTGAAGCTATCCCTTTTAGAAGACAGGCAAACAAATCATTAACCGTTCTCAGATCATATAACTTCTTTGAGAACATCTGTATAAATAAAATTTAGCTAAATGCCTATTAGGCAAAAAGCCCAGACAAGAACAGAAACCAAGGACTAAGCTTTGAACTCCTAAGCTATAACGTATCAATCAATAGACACAGAAACAGAAAGGGGGCTTTCAACTCCTGTATCAGAACTGCTTGGCAAGAGATAACATCTCTAAGAAAAAGGACAAACTGGATGCTTTCAGAGCTTCCCATTCTATCAGAGATCACTTCTTAGGAGGTTAAATGCAGTAATGAAATTCTCTAACAAGGATGGCACTGCAGCTGTCTGAAAAACTTTTTTTTCCACTGAGTAAACTGAAGCAACTCTTCATATAGCATAAAGTCACAGCACACAATACCTGGCCAGGAAATATACTTCACCAGCATCAGATTTAGCTATATTCCTTACGTTGGTATAACTTTTAAAACTAGAATAAAATTCTCCAAGAGTGCTCTTCTCCAGTCCACTTCTCATGAAAAAAATAATAATTATTTAATATCATAATAGCAAAAGACCTAAGAAATAATTTAATTCAGTTCTTTACTTACAAATGTGGAAACATGGGCTCTTACGGGGCCAGAAAAATTACATAGCAAGTTAGTGACTCAGTTAAATATAAAATCCAGTTCCTTAAAATCCCAGTATTACTGCCCTCAGAAAAATATCTGGGAAGCTAAAGAAAGTAATGGCTCTCAGAGAACTGGAGTAGTTTTGTATTCAGCTTCTAATTTTTCCTACCAAGATGAAGGCAAACTGAGATGACAGCTATAAATTTTATCTTACTATTTGCAGTTATCATTTCCCCTCAGTACATCCTCTCTGTATATAGTCATATAAATGAATGTGAACCAGAAGATCTAACTTGACCCCTATACCTTAGTACCTTAAGGGTAGAGATGCTCATATCATGCAACTGGGGACATTTCTGAGAGCTAAAAGGAATATTATTAATAACTGCATAATAACCAAAGTATACAATGGACTCTCCCAGACAAAGCAGAGCATAGTATGTTCATCTTAGTTAAGTGTTGCTAGCTTCAGTTGTCTGGGTCAGAAACAATCCCAACAACAACCCTCTCCTTTCCTTCTTTTTAAATTTAATCTTGACCCAACTTGTTGCATCTGCCCTAATTCTAGGCCCCATCCCAGAAATAGGTAAAGCTCATTCTCTTTGAATCCTCCCTCTTTCCAGGGGTAGCATTCTTTCTGAGTCTTCTCATCCCCTCTCCATCAACAAGACAACTGTAGTCTTTCCCCCAGGACAGCCAGTATCATCCCAGATATCAAGCCCCGACCAGGCTCCCTCTGGCTATAACACCTAGGACACAGGGCTGCAAGAGAACCTCTCTACGAGGAGTGAAAAGAAGCTGTTATATGAACAACTATGTGCATGTGTATGTATTAAAATCCTGTTAATATTGATGACTTTAATCATTACCCAGTAATACTAATGATTTTAGAAAGTACCTGATATTGGCATGGGAATATAGCTCAGTGGTAGAGCACTTGCCTAGCATGCGCAAGGCTCAATCCCCAGCACCACGAAAAAAAAAAAAAAAACTCACAACTCAGTACATGGTATCATAAACAAAAGTATGAGGAAGAGGGGTTGAAGGGAGGGTAGGGGGATGGGGGAAGAAAAGAATCAAGTTATATCATGTACAGGTACAAATTCTCTATGATGAATGTGATTATTATGTATATCTAAAATGTACCCATAAAATCTGATTAAAAAAACAAGTAAATACACACATAAATAAATAAAGTATGAAAAAACTCAGCAAAATAGAGATACTGAAAATTTGGTTTCACTATCTTTAACTTTATACACCCAAAATAACATTATCTTATTCATCTTTTTTTTTTTTTTTCATATGCAGGTACAGGGAGTCAAACTCAGGACCTCGCGCTTGCCAGGCAGGCACTTATGCCACTGAGCTATATCACCGGCCCATCTTATTCATCTTATTCATCATAGTACTTTGCTTATTCTGAGTGTTCTATAAATATTTTTTAAATGAATAAAACAAGTTTTGAACTATTTTATTATGTATGTAACAAATTATTAGTTGGAACAATCATAATAGCTTATTTAGTAACACCGACAATGAGCTAGGTACTATACTCAGTGCTTCATACACATTTTTTCTACTAATGCATATTTGCCTTATAATCCAAGAGCTATTCCATTTATCACTAAATATCTTTATTTCACAGTGTACAAAACCCTATAGAAAAATGTTAAAATTTCACGATCAACAAGTGGTTGTGTAACATTGTTGCCTACCCAACAGTTTTTAAAAGAATTTTGCTCCATCCCAAGGTTTTTCATTACACACTGATTCCTTTCATATACATACATATATATACCCTATTCGTCCCTTTTCTCTAATGTGCTCAAGCATCCATAGCATCATCCAAATTATATTTATAGTGGTATTTTATGCATTCTAGAGGTTTTTAAACCTCTGTATTTTTTAAACCTGATTTAAAATACAGATGTTAAAAATCTGTATTTTTAAAAATCTGTGCTTAAAACCTTGATAATCCCATAACTAGCAAAGAGGACAAGCTGCTATTGGTAATAGCAGACAAGAAACACTTCTATTCTCTGAAAGTTTATTAAATCAGCGAAACAAGTTCAGAAAGAAGCCAATTCATTTTTTCAAGCCATAGGAGTGTCATTTAGTTCTACATAAGTATCCTAGTGCACCAAATTAAAACCAGTTAAGTGACTTTGATACTACAAAGAGTATTGTAATATAAAAATATTATCCTACTATAATTGTGGAAAGTATTTGTAAATTTAAAATAAAGCAAAAACTTCTTATTCCAAGCACTTGTACTTATACCTAGTTAGAATGTAAATATTAAATTATGGTGGCATACTACCCAGTCATTATCTTTAAATTACAATACCCTGACAAAATGGGAAAATGAGGAGAAAATAAATAGTGACTGCCATCTCGTGGGGTTTTTATCTAATTACAGGGAAAAATATTTAATACAAACTGAAAAACTGCTGGGAGTTAATTTATCTCCATTCATGTAGCAATAACCAAGATATCCCCCAAAGGTAGGTAAAAACAGCATAAACAAAATCATCTCTATCATTTATCATGTTATGGCTTTATAAAATGAAATACACACATACCAAGGTGTACAGAGCAACTACAGTCTCTTTTTTTTTTTTTTTTTTTTTTTTTGAGACAGGGTCTCACTATGTAGTGCAGGGTGGCCTTGAACTCACTATGTAGCACAGGCCAGCCTCGAATTACAGCAATATTCCTGGCTCAACCTCCCCAGTGCTGGGGTTACAGGCATGCGCCACCACACCTGGCTCAGTCATTAAAAAAGGAACATATTTAGTGCACGTCTGTAATCCCAGCTACTTGGGAAGCTAAGGCAGAAGGACGGCACATCCAAGGCCAGCCTGGGGAACTTAGCAAGAACACGTGTCAAAATAAAATAGAAAGGGCAGGGATGTAGCACAGTGATAGAGCATTTGCCTAACATGCACAAGCTCTGGGTTCAATCCCCAGTACTACAAATAAATAAAAAAAAACAAAAAATAATGACAAAGGGAAAAATCCACATTGTCATTTTGTTAGGCTCCTGGAAGAAACTAAATCCTGATTAAACCAGTAAAATGTTTTTGTAATTCTCTCCAGAGAATCTGCTGATCTGCATTTTTAAAGCACGGGTGCATAAATCCAAACTTGCAAATATTAGGCTTCTTTTTGCTTATTCCTTCAGAGGCAAAATCTACCTTTATGGAATGCCATACTTAATATTTTCTATTTATTTGTTCACCAGAAGATAAATCAAAGAAAAAGATATTTAGCAAATAGTGAACACATAATACTGAAACCAAATCAAGTAGTCCCCCTTATCTTCAATACATTCTAAGATCCCCAATAGCTGCCTGAAATCACAGATAGTACCAAATCATATATATAGACTTCTTTAATACATACAAAAATGTAATGTCTTTTCCATCTTATCAGGTACTATGACTATAGGTTTTGCAGTCTGAGGTACAACAATAAAATCAGCAAAAATTTCTTTTTCCTTCTTCACAATTGCATGGATAGGTAAGGAAACTCATTCTTCCCACAGCAACCTCAGCACACAATTTCTTTTCTTTCCTTATTAAGTCAAGAACTTTCACTTAAAGGATGTACTTTATGGCTTGCTTCTCTTTGACATGTGAATTCCCAGCATCACTACACTTGCCCTTTGGGGCCATTACTAAATAAAATAAGAGATACTTGCACACAAGCACTGTACCATGCATGACAGTCAATTGGATAACTTAAATGGTAAGTGACTGACAAGTAGGTAGCATATAAAGCATAGCTATGCTGGACTAAGGGATGATTCATGTTCTGTGTGGGACAAAAAAAGACTGCATGAAATTTCATTATGCTACTCAGAACAGCATGGTACTTAAAAACTTAGGAATTTACTATTTCTGAAATTTCTCATTTAAGACTTTTGGGCGTTGGTTGACCACCTATAGCTGCAACTGCAGAAAACAAAACAACATATAAAGGGGGACTATTGTAATATCTGAGTACACAACAGTTATGCAATATAAATTAGTTCCACAAAATTAGAACACCAAGAATCAAATAAACCAATAATAACATGGCACTGAATTTTATTTTTGTTCATATAATTAGAAAAAGGTAAAATAAAATATTAATGCCCAGTAATATAACTAATTTTGTGAAAATATAATAATATGGATATTGTTGTCTATTTCTAGTGGAGAAATAAAGTGATACAATATTTCTAGGAGGCAATTTTGCAATATGTATGAAAGGCCTTAAACATATTTGTATCTATTAACAGAATATTTCCTATTAGCAAGTTCTTATAAGGCAATAATCAAAATGATCCAAATAATGTACATGCAAATGTGAGTACAGAGCATTATTTGTAAGTTGGAAAGAATCCAAATGTCTAACAATAAATGGATGATTAAATTGCTCAGAGTATGTTCACACAATATCATATCAGAATCTATCTGCACGCAATTTTGTGCTGCCTGGTAGCCTAAATCTAGAGGGACTTTGATAAGCTTAGAAACTTTCTGGAGAGAGAAACCAGGAAGCAAAAATCTGAAAACATCTAATGAAGGCCAGGAGAAGAGGCCCAGGAGACTTCTTAACTGACAAAGCCTCTTAAAAGACAGCCTTTGGCAGAGCATAGTGGTGCATGCCTGTAATCCCAGCACTGGAGAGGCGAAGGCAGGAGGATCACCACAAGTTTAAGACAAGCTTGGACTACATAGTGAGTCCAGGCCAGCCTGAACTACACAGCAAGACCCTGTCTCAAAAAAGCAAGACACCCTTCAGGTAACTGGAAGGATTACCACATATAAGAATACTTCCAAACTTTTTGATCATATTTTAACAGATCAAAATAGTATATATTAATTTATGAATTATATGCATTTACTATTTCACAAAATAATATACATTTAAAATATAAGTCAAAAAGATAAGATTAATTCATTTATTCTCCTGGGATGCTAGCACTTCTCTCTGAGAATATCAGAAAGAAGCTAAAGTATTATGTTCTATTTTGCAATGAACAGCAGAGCTAGGACCAACAGTAAAAAGTAAAGAAAAATGATATTTTAGGTAATTTAAGGAAAAAAATCTACCAATTAAATCTGTTTTACAAAGATGAAATGGCTACTTTATGAAGTAATGAACAGTCTCAATGAATGAAGATAGGGATTGTGGAAGAGGCTTTGTTCTTCACCAGGTGAGAGCTCTACAAGACCTTCCACCTGAGGCTCATTTAGATCCCATCCCTGCCCGCCAAGTCACTAGGCACTTAATAACAGAAATACAAAGTGTTCATGAGTCCTAGTGGTTTTCTTGATAGCATAAATGTCATATACATAATTTAATGAAAATTAACTCATAAATTCCTAAGAGGATGAAAACTCCAAGATGCCTATTACATATTACAGTTTAATATGTGCACACCTTACTTTAAAATGCAGATATTCAAATTTCCAAAGTCAATAAATTAGGGGGTGAAGACTTTCCACAATACTTTGACAATAAATCTTTATAAAATATATGTATATAAGAAAAAGTTTAAAAGACAGACAGCTTTTTCTGGATTTATAACAGATTTTATGTCATTCTCTATACTTTTCTATATTTCAAAATGTTCTATAAAAAATACATATTACTTACAGAATCATAAAAATGCTGTAACCAAGCCAGGCATGGTAGCACATGCCTTTAATCCCAGCACTTGGGAGGCTGAGGTGGGAGGATTGCTGTGAGTTCAAGGCCAGCCTGGACTACATAGCAAGACCCTGTCTTGTCTTTTTCTCAGAAAAAGAAAGAAACAAAGAAACAAAGAAAGAAACAAAGAAACATAGAAACAAAGAAAGAAACTTTAACCATTTTAAGAAATAACATTTAAATTATAAGGTCAAAGAAGGATAATTAGGAGCTTCCAAAATGCATTTTTATTCTATTATCATTCTTATTTTATGTAAGTTCAATTATAAAGACTTCTGGCAGAAATAATATTACTGCCAACAACAGCTTTGTGAATAATGTATAGGCTGGCATTATACCATTCCTATATCTGTATTATAGGTTAGTTCAGTATATCAAAAAATTGTAAAGAAAAGATCAGAAGGCATTTCATTAAAAAGGAGAGAGATTTAACTCAAGAACTATACTTCAGGTTTCTTTAAATGCTTAAGACTACAGGTTCTAGAGTCTGAAAGATTTGAACTCAAGTCCTATATCTGCCAGACTCAAGTTGCTGCACAGTGTGCAAGTTACTTAAACTCTCTGATCTCCAGTTTCTCCACTAGTAACATGGCAATGATGATGACGATGAAGAAGTTGATGATCATGGTGATATCTACAACCATAGGATTATTTTAAGAAATAATGCAAGTAAAATGCTCAATCTAAAGACTGGCATATAGATGTCAGCCAAATCTTGGTGATTTAATATGATTTAATTTCTAAAACTTTGGTTTACTATTTATCATAAAAATATCTGTTGCATAAAGCAAGGCACACCTATATGTACACTTTGTAGAACTCATCTTCAGTCAAGAACCTCTTGTGACCATGAAGCAACCAATACTTCTCAAACTTCAATAATTGCACAAATCACTTAGGGGTCTTGTTAAAATACAGAGTCTGATCCAGAAAGATGCTGATGGGCTGCTAGCGCATTCACTACTTTTCAAATAGTAAGACAATTATACAGAACTTAAAGTTAGGGCTGGATGTGGATACATGATGGAGCCACCTGCTTAGCATGCATGAGGCCCTAGATTCACTTCTCAGTAACACACACACACACACACACACACACACACACAAGATAAATAAAATGAAATAAAGTTAATCACTCAGCTATTCAAAGAGGCAACTGTACTAGCAATATTGGTCTAGTACTGTATAATAAATGCAAAATGATTCTTTAACATTAACGAGGAACTGTGTTCAGCTGCTTGTCATACAAATTTGACAGTTTTCTGATCCCCCATTGCCCATATTAATATGAAGTCTAATGGTAGGTAGACCAAGGTTGTCATGGTGGTGCTATTGTCACCAAGGTCTCAAACTCCTATTCTTCTACTCTCCAATCCTTAGCATTGAAATGTGGCTTCCATCTGCAAGGTGACCTCATATTTGCAAGACTACTAGTGGAACTCCAGTCATTGCATTTAATTTCTAAATGGGAATAGAAAAAAAAAGGAAAAGACAATTTCTGGCTCAGTCATTCTTAGATGTGCCATCCAGTAATTTCCACTTACATCCCATAGCCACTCCTAGCTGAAAAGCAGACTGAGAAATACAGTCTTTCTATCTCAAATAAAATTGGGGTTTTTTTTTTTTTGTGGGTACCGGGGGGTCGACCTCAGGACCTCGCGAGCCAGCAGGCGCCCTTGCCGCTGAGCGATATCACCGGCCCCTTTTTCGTACGTGGGTTCCGGGAGTCGAACTTGGGCCCTCGCGCTTGCCGGGCAGGCGCTTAAGCCGCTGAGCCATCTCACCGGCCCCAAAATTGGGGTTTTGATTATAAGAAAGAAGATAAGATGAATATATGGCATTTACAGCCACATTAGTCAACAAATCTGAGTTTAAATCCCAGCATTACTACACTAACTTTGTGCTCTTGGACTTTCTCACTTCCCATTACTCTATCAGTAAAGATTAGTATTAAAATAGCCACATCAGCCTGGCATGGTGGCACATGCCTGTAATCCCAGCACTCGGGAGGCTGAGGCAGGAGGATCACTGAGAGTTCAAGGCCAGCCTGAACTACATGCAAATACCATATCTCGAAAAAAATAAAATAAAATAAAATAAAATAAAATAGCCACATCATAAGTTTGCTGAGGAGACTGAGTTCAAGTACATAAAAGTAGCTGTCACAAAGTTGGTGTTCAATAAAAGAAAGGTTCGGGTCATTCCTTTACCAAAAGTAACAGGAAAGCATTCTGCACAGGGAATAAGAGTAATATTGAAAGGTTTAAAAATGCCTAGATACCAAGGACAATTGGAATTGCAAAAGCAGCAATTTACAAAAACTATGTTACTCTCCTAGTCATTGAACTCATATGAATTTCCAAGATCATTTATTATCTGAAAAAAATATCATTTCAGAACAACAGCTTGTAACTGTTGTTCTTTTTGATAGATGACAGAATCAATTAGGAGGGAGGAAGAAATTGGCTTCTTTTCCTGAAAAGGTTCTTTACTGGTAATACAGAAAGTGATAGCACTTAAATGACCTATCTTGGAAAAATGCTACAAGAAAATATACACAAAAAGGCAGGACAATGCTGGATCTTTGGATTAAGAACACTCATTCTAATAAAGAACATATTGACAGAGGAAAAAGAAAGGTGAAAGAGCTTATAGTTCTTAATAAAAATTGAATCTTTTTTTTTTTTATTTATCTATGGCATTACACTTACCTAAGAGAGATTCGTAATTTGTAAATAAAATCCAGGTTCCAATTTATTACACTGTAAGTAAAGGACTGGTATTCCTCTGTCAAATATTATGATTCAACAAAATACCCTAGAAACCAATTTTTGAGTCAAGTTCTAAATTTAATGCATGGAGGATCTTCATAAGTAAATATAAATGCCCAATGTACATAAGACAGAAGCACTTAATAATCTCCAGCTTTGTCCCATATGGGGCTACCCAGGACTCTTTTCTTTATGGGAAATCAAACTATGACAAACAAAACCCATGGGAAACATAAAATGTGTTCCTCCCCCTTCAGAGACTGGCAAGTCACCAGGGGAGGCAGACTAAATAAATTCTATATTTGCATATTGCTGTCAGGGACTACACAGAGTAAATAAAACAGACGTGACTTTCTTGAAAAATCCCATACTCTGTATATGAAAATTCACACTGGCACATATTTTAAGGTTGATGTCATAGAAGACCCAGAGGCCCTCTCAACATATCCTTCAGAGACTGTTTCTAGCAGCCCAAATATGAGGCAGAGTGAGGCTGTACACAACGCCTGTGACTGCAAGCCCAGAAGAGGTAGGTTCTTGAGTGCTTTTGACATTAACTATGATATGACTTTGAATAAGCCTCCAGCTTTCTGGAGAGGAAATTCTTCAAAGTCTTTTCCAATTCCAAAGTTGTTAATTTGTGAATATTTCAGATTTATCACAAACGTGAGTATAGGAATCATTAGGTAAGAGCTCGGGAAAAGGAGAGTGAAAAGTTTGTTAAAGGACAGTGAATGAAGCAGATCATCTAAAGAACATGGTATGGGTAATAATGGTGGGATAGGTTGAAAAGGGAAATTTATACAAAACATGAAAAGCTTTGAATGCTACTGCATCTTTTAAAACACACCTATATTTATCTAACACGTAGAGTATAAAGCCTCAAATGTCTTCAGTTATATAGAAAAAGAGCAAAATGGACATCTGAGATTTATATGCATTCCCAAATATCAATTACATAATAATTAAAGTTTTCTTTCACATCTTTCATCAGATCAATTAAATAATGACAAATTTTCTCCTTCCCTTCCCCAGACTCTGGGGAATAGTGAAACATGCACAGTTTGAAGCATAAAAGCACCTCTGGCCAAATTCAGGAGCCATTCACTATCATCACTACCTACCCTGCATATGTAATACAGTCCTCACTGTCTGCCATCTTTGTTATAGGTAATTGTGAGTATGTTGCCTCATATTGCAAGCTGGGCAGTACAGCTCAGTTGTTAAAATCCCAGCTCTGTATTCAAATCCATACTCTTACACTTAAAAGTTCTGTAATCTTGAACAAGACACTTAAATTCCTTGAGTCTGTTTTTATATCTCTTAAGTGGAATTTCACATAATCACTCAAAAAATATTAAGTCGCCTGTAATCCCAGCACTCAGGAGGCTGAGGCAGGAGGATTGCTGTGAGTTTGAGGCCAGCCTTGGCTATAAAGTGAGTTCAAGACCAGCCTGAACTGCGTAGAGAGACCCTGTCTCAAAAAGACAAAAAAAATACAAAAAACAAACAAACAAAAAACAAATTAATTAAGTGCCTATATGTGTGAGGTATAGCTGCATATACTGATGACACAATAATGAGTAATAATAGATGCAAAATCCCTGCCCTCAGGACTTTTACTTTATAATAAGGTGACAGGCAATTTAAAAAATCAAGACTACAAAGAAAACAAAAGGCAAATGATGTAAAAGAGAGAAGGCAATTTTAAACATAGTAACACAGGTCATCTTTTGAGGAGGTGACATTTGAATAAAGAACAAAATGTCAAAAAGTCAATAATTGAAAGAACTAAAAGAAATACATCTTGAGCAAAAATCAGAACAAGTGAAAAGACCCTTAGGCAGTCACTGTTAGGTTATTGGGAAGAAGCAAAAGGTCAATATGCCAGCAGCTTAGGAATTCAGAAAGAGAATAGTGAGAAATTACATTGGAAAATATTACTGCAAAATACTGATGCCTTGGGCCGGTGAGATGGCTCAGCAGCGTAAGCACCTGCCTGGCAAGCGCGAGGGCCCGAGTTCGACTCCCGGATCCCACATACGAAAAAGGGGCCGGTGATATCGCTCAGCAGCACGGGTGCCTGTTGGTGCGCGAGGTCCTGAGGTCGACCCCCGGGTTCCCACAAAAAAAAAAAAAAAATACTGATGCCTCATATCCCATTTTTAATAAATCTGTCCTTTTTCATACCAAAAGTTTTAAGATTCTCAAATCTGCTATCTTCCCCAATTCTAATAGAATGCTTAGCCTTGAAGCTATGGTCCCCAAAAAACTACTTATGAAAGTAATTTGAGAGAGGGACTGAAGAAAAACTTTGTCTTTTCTACCAAGCAGCTAAGAAAAGGCAGCTCTATACTATATTTTTTAAAAAGCTATATTGGGGCCGGTGAGATGGCTCAGCGGCATAAGCACCTGCCTGGCAAGTGTGAGGTCCTGAGTTCGACTCTCGCTACCCACATAGGAAAAAAGGGCCGGTGATATCGCTCAGCGGCACAGGCGCCTGCTGGCGTGCAAGGTCCTGAGTTCGACCCCCCAGTACCCACCCACCCCCAAAAAAAAGCTATATTGTACATTAGATTTGAGAAGCACTTTAATGTGCTGTGAAAATTATCTACTCCGGAGCCAGGCTGTTTGAGCTCAAATCCTAAGCTGGCCACTTACTAAATGTGTGATTTGGGACAAATTTTTAACCTTTTTATACCTTAAATCATGACCTGTAAAATGATGATAATAATAGTACCTATCTCATGAATTTTCAGAAAGAATGTTAATAAATATTAAAAATTAAAATAATACAACATAATATAAGTAATATCTGTTACTTTATGTTAATTTATAATTATTATGTTAATGAAGTATTATATTGATAAAATTCACAAAATATTCAACTTACTATGATACTTACTATAGAGATATTTAAAAATACATATTATCCTTTTTTTTGTATTATAAAAGTATCATTTGAAAAAATACAAGAAATCAGTAATTATTGCTTTGTCCTGGGAAAGTAATCTATAAATCCTAAGCTTTCCTGTTCATAATCTATTGTTTCAGTTAATAATTTATTGGTCTTACAATATTCAAAATATCATGTATTTTCTGAAAAGTATCACACTTGGGAAGTTTCCTAAATAAGACCTTTTTTCCTTCATCGTTAACTTTATAATAAATACTGTGACTCTGGTGGATCCCTTATTAAAAGAGTTCATCTCATTTAAAGTAACTTTGAAGGGCCAGGGATATAGCTCAGCAGCACAACACCTACCTGGCAAGTGCAAGGTCCTAAGTTCAATTCCCTGTACCAAAACAAATAAATAAATCAAGTAACTTTTTAAAAGCAAGGAACAGATTATGAAAGAGCACATAGACCACAGTAAAGAATTTGGGCTTTAAATGTACCAGAAAGTCATTTAAGAGTTTTAAGGACTTCTGGGAAGATGATGGAGTGGTAAACAGCAGCAAATCAGCCTCTCCAAAATTTGGAATCCAGGCACTAGAATATAACAAGTTGGGGGACAAAAGGATGGAGGTGGATCCCTGGGCCCCAGAAAGGATCTGAAGAAAGAATGGGAGCCTACAGGGAAAGTGAAGAGACAGACCTCAACACAGAAAAAGGAGGTGGCAAACTGCACATTCTTCCTGACTCCCAGCTCACAGCATGAGATGCAGAGAGGGCAGATGACTCCAGAGGCATACAGGGAGGCACACAGGGAGAAACGCACCAGGGAAACACAGCACTGCATGCTGTGAGCTACAACTGGTGAGTGACTCCAGTCCAACCATCTACCATGTGCCCTGGAGAGCGTCGTTGGCCAGATACCATTTTAGGAAGGAACGAACTGAACCCAAGACTTGGAGCAGCTATGGGTTGGCTTCATCTCAGGGCTCCCAGAGATTGAGTGAGGGACAACAGTGGGAGACATCCAGGATCAGGGAGCTGAGGTCAGGCTAGCAAGAGATATCCAGAGTGTTGTAGGCAAAACAATTTGGGCTCCAATCCCACAACCAGAGGCCAGGATCAGCCTGAACTTCTGCAGTGCTAAAAGCACCAGAATCGGCATCCCACCCTATTCGTACTGCAGGCTTGCTGGGATTACCCAGCACCCCACCCAAATCCTACAGGCAGGTTTGCTGGGATCATATAGCATGGACATGGGCTCTACCTGCCTCCTTTGTCTACCAGTGACAGTGGAGATACACCCAGAACTGGACACTATCACAAAACTGTAGACCCAAGAAGAAAACCATAGGCTTGAATTCACGAAGAAATCTTTTTTTTTTTTCTCTCTCTTTGCTTTTTTTTTTTTCCTTGATTGTTTGTTTTGAGTTATCATGAATGTAACATTGTTTTTAGGGTTGTTTTGTTTTGTTTTGTTTTGTTCTTTTTTGATTTTTCCTTTTTTCTCTCTCCCATGCCTCTTTCACCAGTTTCCCAAAGCTTGGGTAGTCCTCTTTTATCCTTCAGCTTTACTTCTAATCTCTTACTCTTCTTTTACTTTTCTATTTTTTCCTCTTATCCCTTTTAAATTTTTCCCCAAGGGTAAAATTACTCTACTGAGGGGATATTCACTGTATATAATTTTCTGATTGGGTTTAGATTTTGTTATATAACTATAAATCTTATAATTATGGTTACAGGTGGCAAATTAACAGTTACCATAGTTTGTTGTTTTCCAGACTGTCCTTGATGCTATTGTTATTAGTGATTGTAGTACTTTAGCCAAGGTGATACAGTCGTTGTGATCAGTTGTTCTTTGTATGGCAATACCAAAATTGTCTGAGGGTGATAAACAATAACATAGTCCAGTACCAAAGAGTAGGACTAGGCCAAACAGGCAGCAACCTCTCATCCCTAATAAATGGAAGAGGCAGGATCTTGGGACAAACTCAAAAGCCAAAATCCAGCTACACCTAGAATATATCTCTGAAAAGTATCCATTCCTAAGGAGGTCTCAATACTTGTAATAAAGTTACATAACATAAGAAATTTACAAGCATCAACACAGAAAACAAATTTTAAAAACAGAAAATGAGACATGGAAGCAAGGTCCAACCCCCAACCTCTAGCTTACCCAAGGGAAGTACAGAGGGCACTGAAGTAGAAAAAATCAAAAGCAGTCCAACTGAACTTTCTGTTATGGTCATAGTGGAAGTAACAAAGCAGATGAATTAGTCTCTAGAAAAAAACAAATCAGAAATAATTACACAGATAACTAAAGAGATGATGACCATAATGAAGGACACGGTTAATGCATCTAAAGTAGATATAGATTAAAAGAAAAAATACAAGGGCTTAGGAAAGTGATGGAAACCATGAATGCCCAACATAGGAAAGAACTGGATTCCATGAAACACATTCAAACATATATCCAAGAGATTAAAAATTCTACTGAAAATATGCAAAGCAGAATCAACCAATGTAAGGATAGAATATCAGATCTAGAAGATAGGTTTGCAGTTAGTGATCATCAAATGAAAGACTGCTTAAAAATAGCAAGGGACCACAAAAAAATCAATACAAAAGCTGCTAAATGATGCAAAAAAAATAACATAAGATTGATCAGAATCAAAGAAAAATCAGAAGATAGCACAAAAGACATAAAATCCTGTTCACAGAAGTAATGGTATAAAGCTTCCCAAGCATGGAAAAAGAATTGGACATACAGATAATTGAGGCACATAGAACTCTAATTAGCCATGATCAGAAAAAAATACACCAAAGCATATAGTCATCAAGACTCCAGAAATTCAACACAAGAATAAAATATTAAAAGCTGTTAGGGGGCTGGTGAGATGGCTCAGCGGCTTAAGCGCGTGCCCGGCAAGCGCGAGGGCCCGAGTTCGACTCCCGGAACCCACATACGAAAAAGGGGCCGGTGATATCGCTCAGCGGCATGGGCGCCTGCTGGCGCGCGAGGTCCTGAGGTCGACCCCCTGGTACCCACAAAAAAAAAAAAAAAAAAGCTGTTAGGGAAAAGGAACAAATAACCCATAAAGCAAAGCCCATCATAATCACAGCAGACTTCTCAACACAAACTCTTATGTCAAGGAGAGCTTGGAGTGAAGTATTTCAAGCCCTAAAAAAAAACAAACTTCCAACCCAGATTGATGTAATCTGCAAAGTTATCTTTCAAAATTGGTGGAGATATATGCTACTTCCATGAAAAGGAACACCTGAAGAAATTCATGACCACCAAACCAGCACTCCAAAAAGTGCTGAAGAATATTCTAGAAAAAGACAATTCAATGAATCCCAACAGAATGAATCCACCAGGCAAGGCAACCAATTAAAAAGACAGGAAGAAAGGAATCAACAACAAGAAAATAATATGACAAGGATAAGTCATATTATCCTTGGTCTCAGTGGTCTCAATTCACCAATCAAATTAAACTGATTGACAGAATGGATCAAGAAACAAGACACAACATATGCTGCATATCAGAAACACATTTAACTCAAAAATAAATTCATAGACTGAAAGTCAAAGGATGGAAAAAAATACTCTATGCAACAGGAACCTGGAAAAAGCAGGGGTGGATTTCAAGCTGAAAGCTTGAAAGTGGATTTCAAGCCAAGACTGATCAGAAGAGACAAAGAATGTTACTACATACTTAAGGGAACAATCCAAAAGGAAGAGATAACAATTGTAAATATATATGTGCCAAATACCAGCATACCCAACTATATAAAACAAACATTAATGGACTTAAAAATCAGATAAGCACTAATGCTATTATAATGGGGGACATCAATACCCCACTGTCACAAATAGATCAACTAGACAAAAAAATCAATAAAGGAATATTAGAGCTGAACCAAATCTTTAAACAAGTGGACTGAGTAGATATCTACAGAGTGTTCCACCCCACAACAAAAGAACACACATTCTTCTCAGAATCCCACAGGACATTCTCCAAAATAGACCACATACTAGGCCATACAACATGCTTAAGTAAAGGCAAAGAAGTTGAAAATATTCCGTGCATATTACCAGATCATAGTGCAATAAAATTGGAAATCAATGGCAAAAGAAACCACAAAAATTCCATAAACATGTGGAAATAAACTCCTGAACAACGAATGAGTTACAGATGAAATTAAAGAATAAATCAGATAGTTTCTACAATTAAACAATAATGATAATACAACATACTGGAACTTATGGGATGCAATGAAAGCAACCCTAAGAGGGAAATTTATAGTGGTGAATTCCCACATCGGAAAAATACAGTGAACTCAAATAAATAACCTAGTGTTGAACCTCAAGCTTCTAGAAAAAGAAGAGCTTAAACCAAATGCTCAGACAAGGAAGGAAATTATAAGGATCAGAGCAGAAATTAATGCAACTGAGACCAAGAAAATAATACAAAGAATCAATAAATTGAAGAGCTGGTTCTTTAAAAAGAGTGAATAGACACTTAGCCAATCTTATCAAAAAAAAAAGGAAAGAAAAGACTCAAATACATGCAATCAGGAATGAAAAGGGTGAAATCACAACAGATCCTGCAGAAATCCAGAACATCATCAATACCTACTTTGAGAACTTGTACTCCAGTAAGATGGAACATGCACAAGAAATGGGCAGCTTCCTAAATATATATCAATTACCAAAGCTGAATCAAGAAAATATAAAAATTCTAAATAACCCAGTATCAATCAATGAAATTGATGAAATTTTAAAACTACCAACAAAGAAAAGCCCAGGTCCTGATGGATTCTCTGCTGAATTCTACAAGAAATTTAGAGAAGATCTAATGCCACTACTCCTCAAACTCATTAATGAAATTGAAAGAGAAGCAACACTCCCAAATTCATAACTGGAGGCAACCATTACCATGATAGAAAAACCAGAGAATGATCCAACCAAAAAAGAGAACTATGGGCCAGTTTCCTTAATGAACATAGATGCAAAAATCCTCAATAAGATACTGGGAAACAGAATGCTGCAAATCATCAAGAAGATTATATACCATGACCAACTAGGATTCTTCCCAGGGAGACAGGGATGGTTCAACATACACAAATCAATAAATGTCATACACTGCATTAACAGAACTAAGGACAAAAAACACATCATCATCTCAATAGATCCAGAAAAAGTATCTGACAAAGCCCAACACACATTCATGATAAAAACCCTACAAAAAATTGGAATAGAAGGTCTTTACCTCAACCTGCTAAAAGCCATTTATAACAAAGCAACAGCCAACATCATACTAAATTGTCAAAAACTAAAACTTTCACTCTAAAATTAGGAACAAGACAAAGATGCCCAGTATCACCACTTCTGTTCCATACAGTTCTTGAAACATTAGCCAGAGCAATCAGACAAGAGAAAGAAAAGGAATAAGGACAGGAAAGGAAGAAGTTAAATTATCTTTATTTGCGGATAACATAATACTCTACACAGAAGACTTCAAAAACTCCACCAAAACACTCCTAGATTTAATAGCCAAATTCAACAGCACAGCAGGATATAAAGTCAACACTCAAAAATCAATAACATGGGCCAGTGATATCGCTCAGCGGCACCAGCACCTGCTGGCAAGCGCAAGGTCCTGAGTTCAACTACCGGTACCCACATAAAAAAAAAAATCACTAACATTCATGCACACCAGTAACAAACTCACTGAAAGAGGATATAAGAAAATAACATCTTTCACAATAGCATCAAGAAAAATGAAATACTTAGGAGTCAATCTAACAAAGGAAGTAAAAGACCTTTACATTGGAATCTACAGTACTCTGAAAAAGGAGATAAAAGAGGATATCAAACATGGAAAGATATCCCTTGTTCTTGAATAGGCAAAACCAATATAGTGAAAATGGTCATACTTCTCTTATACAGATTTAAGGCAATCCTGATCAAAATACCAACAGCATACCTCACAGAACTAGAGAAAACAATCCTGAAATTCATTTGGAACCAGAAAAGACCTAGAATAGCAAAAGTTATTCTGGGCAACAAACGCAAAACAGGGGGCATCACAATCCCTGACTTGAAATTATACTACAAAGCTAACATGTATCAGGACAGCATAGTACTGGCAAAAAAAAAAAAAAAACCTGAGGATCAATGGAACAGGAGGGAAGATGCAGCAACAATTCCAAAGCAGGGTGCGGTGGTGCACACCTGTAATCCCAGCATTCACGAGGCTGAGGCAGGAGAATCACTGTAAGTTTGAGGCCAGCCTTGGCTACAAAGTGAGTTCAAGGCCAGTCTGAACTGCACAGTGAGACCCTGTCTCAAGAAAAAAAAAAAGAAAAAAGAAAAGAAACAATTCCAAACACATTCAGCTATCTTATCTTTGACAAAGGAGCCAAATACCTTCACAGGAAGAAAGTAGCCTCTCTTTAACAAACGGTGCTGTGAAAACTGACTTTCCACATGCCCAAGATTAAACCTAAACCCACATCTCTCATCATGCACTAAACTAAAATCAAAATAGATGAAAGATCTAAATATTAAAATAGAAATACTTAATCTACTAAAAGACAAAACAGGTAAAACTCTTGAAGATATAGGTATAGGCAAAGACTTTATGAACAAAACCCCAATCACACAGGAAATATTACAAAGAATCAATAGCTGGCATCTCATCATATTAAAAAAGCTTTTGCACAGCAAAAGGAAACATCAACTAAGTGAAGAGACCACCCACAGAATGGGAAAAAAAAAAACTTAACCAGCTATTCTTCAGACAAAGGACTAATATCTAGAATATATAAAGAATTCAAAAACATCAGATTACCCAAATTTAAAGACCCAAAAATGGGCATCTGAAATGAATAGACACTTCTCAGATGAAGAAGTACAAACAGCAAATAAATATATGAAAAAATGTTCAACACCACTGGTCATTCAAGAAATGCAAATTAAAACAAGACTGAGGTTCCATCTCACTCCAGAAAGAATGGCTATCATCAAGAAATCAACCAATAACAAATGCTGGTGAAGCTTCAGGAGAAAAGGACTTCCTTCTCCACTGTTGGTGAGAGTGCAAATTGGTGCAACCAATATGGAATTCAGTATGGAGATTCCTCAATAAACTGAAATTAGAGGTTCCATTTGACGGAGCTATTATTAGTATTTTCCTGAAAGAGTTAAAAGCACCAAACCACAGTGGTATATGCACATCCACGTTTATAGCAGCACAATTTGTAGTATCTAAACCTTGGAAACAGCCCGGATGCCCATCAATGGATCAATGAATAAAGAAAATGTGGTACTTATATACAATGGAATACTACACTGCCATAAGTAAGGATAAACTTGAGACATTTTTAGGTAGATGGATGTACCTTGAGACCATACTTTTAAGTGAAATAAACTGGACATACACATTTAAATATCTCATTGTTGACGCTCTCGCTTCTTCGCCACCCACCCCACCATGCTATGGATGCTGCAAACCAAGTGGTCAGCTTCAGGCCAGGGCCCGCCAAGTTGCTGCGCTCAGTGTTACTGGAGTTGCAAAAAGAATTATTAGACCACAAAGGAGTTGGCATTAGTGTTCTTGAATTGAGTCACAGGTCATCAGATTTTGGCAAGACTATTGGGAACACAGGGAATCTGGTGCAAGAATTGTTAGCTGTACTTGACAACTACAAGGTGATTTTTGGGCAAGGAGGTGGGTGTGGCCAGCTCAGTGCTGTCCCTTAAACCTGATTGACCTGAAAGCTGGAAGGTGTGCCAATGATGAATATGAATATACACTTGTGAGATGAAGGAGCATGGTCAGCTGAGACTGCAGAAGAAGCTAAGAAGATTGGTCCTGTGAATGTCGTCCACCCTAAACTTGGGAGTTACACCAAAATTCCAGATCCAGGCACCTGGACCCTCAACCTGGACGCCTCCTATGTGTATTTCTGCACAAATGAGACTGTGTACGGTTCGGAGTTTGACTTTGTCCCTGATGTCAAGGGAGCGGTACTGGTCTGCGACATGCCCTCCAACTTCCTATCCAAGCCAGTGGATGTTTCCAAGTTTGGTGTGATTTTTGCCGGTGCCCAGAAGAATGTCAGCCATGCTGGAGTCACAGTGGTGATTGTCTGTGATGACCTGCTGGGGTTCGCCTTCAGGGAGTGCCCCTCAGTCCTGGAGTACAAAGTGCAGGCTGCGAGCAGCTAACTGTACAACACACCTCGGTGTTTCAACATCTATATCATGGGCCTGGTCTTGGAGTGGATTAAGAACAATGGAGGGGCAGCAAACATGGAGAAGCTTAACTCCATTAAACCTAAGATGATTTATGACATTATTGACAAGTCTCAAGGATTCTATGTATGTCCAGTGGAGCCACAGAATAGAAGCAAGATGAACATTCCAATCCACATTGGCAACACCAAGGGAGATGATACGCTGGAGAGAAGATGCCTCGATAAAGCCCTTGAACTCAATATGATCTCCTTGAAAGGGCATAGGTCGGTGGGAGGCATCTGGATGTCTCCCTCTATAATGCCGTCACAGTCGAAGATGTTAAGAAGTTGGCCGCCTTCATGGAAAATTTTTTGGAAATGCATCAACTGTGAACACATCCTAACTATTCTGTACTCTGCCCTTGAGTGACGAAGGTTAGAGTAACTTGGGAAATGGCTGCATAAACATGAAAGACATGATATTTGTTTCAGATGAACATGGTTACTGCAGATTCTTCTGTCTGCAAAGAATAGAGCAAAACATTTATAGTGCTGCAAAGCTGATGGGACCACCAGCTAATGGCCATCTTAATCCTGACTTGAACTGGAAGCATTTTTTAAAATCTTCCTGTTACTTTTCTAACAAATTCTGGTCTAATGTTGTCTTTGTTGTGGATTTTTTTTAGGTAGGTGTCAGTACTGGAACATGCCCGGGACTTAATTGTGCCAGTGGCAGTTATTTCTGGAGTCACACAAACATAGTACCAGTTTGGGCCAGAGGTATAGCTCTGAATCTAGACAGCAGTGGGGTCTCTTGGCTCCCAGAGCTGATGGTGGAGGTCTGCACTGACAGTGTGGTGAGGGTTTTGGAGTTCCAGGCAAAGGGCATAGTGAAATCTCTCTTTATATTGTTATCCTCATAAAGAGATAAAGTGACTCACTATATAAATAGTTATAGACTAAAGTCTGTTTTTAATACCATATAGTTTATATCTCTATGCTGTTATATTTCTAATAAAATGGTTCTTTGTGATACAAAAAAAACTCATTGTTTCACTTGTCTGAAAAAACCAAAAGTGCAAATAAGTACCAAAATGGCTGATAGATACTGGGAAGTAGGAAGACAATGTACAAATAGGATGGAGAACAAGGGAGGGGGGAGGAGAAATGGAGAGATGAGAAAAGGAAAAAAATGGAAACAAAGCTTTTGTAAAGAAGTAGGGAAAGAAGGGTTGAAAGGAAGGAAGGGCAATGGGGAAAAAGGAAGAATCAAGATATATTAGGTACAGGTACAAATTCCCTATGATGAATGTGACTGTTATGTATATCAAAAATGTACCAATAAAATGTACCAAAAAAAATCTTCTTCTTTTAAGAAGAAGAATGGCAGAATCTCTTTGACATTTTGTAGTTCATGCTAGTGCTATGTAGAGGTTGGATCATGAGCTAAGAATGCAAGTAGGGAGATCAGCATATCAGATGAGAATATGAACTAGAGTAGCAGAAGTAAAGATGCCAGAAGTGAACTAAAATGAAATATATTTTGAAAAAAGAGCCAAAAAGACTCATTGATAGAGTAAAAGAACAAGAGATTAATCACTACTTACTTTATAGGGTTTGTTATTTGTGAAATCCATCTCAAAATAAAAGAGGCAAAGACCCTGAGTTCAATCTTCACTATTGCAAAAACAAACAACGAAGCTACAATGAGTTACTACTTCACACCAACTAGCATGGCAGTAGTAACAAAACAGAAAACAAATATCGATGAGGATATGGACAAATTAGAACCCTCATACATTGCTGGTGGGAATGTGAAATGATGCAATGAAATGAAAACAGTTTGGAAGTTCCTCAAAAAGTTAAACATAAAATTACCATATGATGCAAAATTTCCACTTATTATATACTGGGGACCCCTCCAGTAGACCCCAATTTCTTGCAAGGTGTTATGGCGCCCAGTGAAAAGAAAGAGCAAAAGACAAAATGGCGATGCAACGGGGATCTGGGATGGCCAGTTGTTCGCAGGGAACAAGAGGCCACGAGGCAGCCAAAACTTCAGTATTTATTGGTCACATTTACACTGAGGAAAATGGTGAGGGAATTATCGGATGACTCAGAAGGCAGTGGTGGTCTTAGGCTGAGAAGGATCTTATGTTGATGAGGATCCCTTCAGATGACTCTGTCTTATGCCAATGAGGTTCTTCTGTTGATGAGGGTGGTGGGGACAGAGGGCAGGTTAATAAGAAGTTTGTCCTTTCCCCCAGGTGAAACCTTTTTTTAATCACTACTCAGTTCTCAAGAAACCAGGATGTCTTCAGCTGATGTAATCTTGCCCTGGTGTATCACAACATCATGGGACCATTGAGGCCTCAACTGTGACCAGAGGCACACAGAGTTATGTTTCCATATACCACAGCCAGTGTGCATGGCAAGATACTAGGCTTTGGACAAGCCCTAATCACAATTTAATTATGAAATGATTTTCCCCCCAAAATTATATAGAATGGCCCTTGGTAATTATATACCCAGAAATATTGAAAATAGGGTCTCAAACAGATACTTCTACACCAATGTCTACAATAACCAAAAGGTAAAAACAATTCATGTGTCCATCAGCAAATGAATGTATAAACAAAATGTGGTATATGGATACAACAGAATATTATTCAGGCATATAAAAAAATAAAGTCCTGGGGCTGGAGATGTAGCTCAGTGGTAGAGCACATGTTTAGCATGCAGAGACCCTGGATTTGATCCTTAGCACCACAAAAAAAAAGAATAACAGGAATGAAGTCCTGATATATGCTACAACAATGATGAACCTTGAAAATATACTGGGTAAAACAAGCTAGACACAAAAGAACAAATATGATTCCATTTATATGAAATATCTAAAATAGGCATATTCATACAGACAGAAAAAAGACACTAGTTTAGCAGGGGCTAGAAAATGAGGGAAGGAGGATTTATTGCTTAATGACTACAGAGTCTCAGTTTAGGGTGATGAGAAGGTTTTGAGAAATGGTGATGATTGCACAATATTGTGAATATAATTAATACCACTGAATTAATTAGTACCACTGAATTACATATTTTAAATGGTTAAAATCACAAATTTTGTTATATTTATTTCATCACAATAAAAATCTTTATAAATGAAAAACCAATGTATTAAAAAATATTTAGACTTCTAACATTAATGTTAATACCAACCAGTATTCCTTGAGTACTTGGAACTATATAAATTGCTTTATTACAATTATCTCACTTAGGGCTGGGGATATAGTTCAGTGGCACAAGCACCTGCCTGGCAAGCGCAAGGTCCTGAGTTTGATTCTTGGTACAAAAAAAAAAATTATCTCAATTATCACTATAAACCTATAATATAGATACTTTTGATATGCCATTTTTTGGATGACAGAATGCTGCTTAAAGAATTTAGAGTAAGCAGTGGTGCATGGATTTGAAATTCACCCTTTTAATCACCATCCTACACCTGGGTATCTCTGACTACCTACCATAACAGACAAAAAAGCAAAGATTTGTTTCATTTATATTCTTTTGATGGAAGAAACAGATTTTTGATAAACATTTATAGTAGCTTTAGTTTTAATAACTCCAACACAGAAACTACACAAGTATTCAGTAGTTGTACAGTTAATAAATTGCAGTATATGCATATACTTGAAAACTTCTTAGATAAGGGGAAAAAATGTACTCTTGACTTCTCCAGCATCTAGTACAGGTCCTCACCTAGAGCAGAAATTCATTAAATGTTTGTTGAAACATCTTAATCCTGTTAATGCCAAATGTGTTAATTTGGGTCCTCTAAAAAGCAGATACCAAGATGGAATCAGATACCTAAGAGATCTACTGAGGGAAATGCCTGTGAAGGATTCTCCCTCCAAGAGTAAGTGGAATAACCTTCATATTACAACATATATATGGTACCTATGAAAGAAGGGAAGAAAGAAGATTGGGTAGGAAGAACTTCAGACTAGATCACAGCTCTCAAGAAGTTTAGCCAGGCCAACAAGGAGTGTCAAAGCAAAGATTGCCTGACACAGGAGTCCCATGTTGGGCAGAAATGGCCAAACTCTAGTAATTCAAATGAGCTCAGTCATTGGCTGGGAGCAATACTTGGTGAGAAGCAGTGTGGCCTTGGCATGAACATTTGGAGAATCTGAAGTAATGACAGCTGCAGGCTGTCATAGGTCGCAAACGCTCTTAAGTAGAAATGTGAGCAATGCATTTCCATAGTTACCATACCAACTTCAAATATTTAGCATATGATGCAACAATTCCACTTATTATATACCCAAAATAATTGAAAATAGGGACTCAAATAGATGCCTCTGCATGAATGTCTAGAACAACCAAAAGGTAAAAACAATTCATGAAGATACCCCCCACAAAAAATCAATTCTAAAATAAGTTTTTTAGCCAGGTATGGTGGCATAAGCCTGTAATCCCAGAATTCTGGAAGGCTGAGGGAGGAAGATCATAAATTTAAGCCCAGCCTCAGCAATTTAGAGAGACTCTGTCTAAAAATAAAAATTGAGCTGGGGATGTAGTTAAATGATTTGGCCCTGGGGTTCAATGCCCAGTACTGCAAAAAAAAGGGGGGGCATCATTTTACATTATAAAATTACTAGCACTCATATTTCAATATAGATATTATTTCTGATGTCTCAAGCTCAGATATCAGCCATTCTTTTGCCCAGGTTATTCAACTTTAACAATTGGTAGCCAGGCATGGTGACACACATCTGTAATCCCAGCACTCGGGAGGCTGAGGCAAAAGGACTGCCATAAATTCAAGGCCAGACTGGGCTATATAACAAGATTCTATCTCAAACCACCGCCCCCCAAAAACTGGTGAATAAGAAAGCTAATTGCAGTGCAGTGAAATTACTTGATATTAAAAGTGGATCCTTATAGGGACATCTTAAACCCAAGCCAAAAAAGAAACTTTGTGAACTGCTTTGTCATTGGATTAGGACAGCATGAAATTAGATTTTTCTAGAAGCTGTAGCAAAAGGGGTTAGGTTATACATATTTCAAATTCAGTGAATGAAAGTGAAATAATAATTAGAGTTAGAACAATGTAAGGATAGGATTTTCATTAAATTGAGAAATTGAATGTGAAGAGAGTGAGAGTGAAGGAAATGAATTAAGTTCCTAGGTAAGTCATTTCTCAGCACCTCAGTTTCCTCATTATAAAATTCTAAGGATTCTAATATACTAGATAACATGGTAATCTTCAAGTTGTGTTCCAGGGAGTTCTGAGCTAGAAAAATCTAGAGCAAGATGTCATGTCTCTAGGATCAGAGTGAGTGGTTCTGTTAAGCTTGAGGCCACCCATCTCTTCAAGCAGGGTAGCTTACTTTTATGTTACATGTATAATTTTGTATTGTATATATTATATATATATGTATATATATATTTATATATATATTTTTTTTTATATATACAATACAAAGGACTTCTGCCACTTTCACACATGTTTGAATACAATGGTTACCTTGAAGTACTAAGCTTTTAGAATTCCAAGACCCCGGAATAAAGGGAAAGTATCAAAGTTGATAAGCGTATAAGGGAAACCAGAGAAAGACAAAGAAGATTAAAACAAGACAAATAACTGATAAAAAGATTATCTCTTTCTGATTAAACAAAATAGGTAAACCCTTAGACAACCTTATCAAAATCAGGAAAGAAAAGATCCAAATCCATGCAATTAGAAATTAAAAGGGCGAAATCACAATGGATTCTGCAGAAATCCAGAAGATCATTGCTAAGTGCTTTGAAAACCTGTACTCTAATAAAATGGAAAATAAGAAGATATGGATTACTAGACACATATGAATTACCAAATGTGAACCAAGATTAAAAATCCTGAATAATCCAATATCAGTCAATGAAAATGAAGAAGTTAAAAAAAAAAAAAACCTACCAACTAAGAAAAGTCCAGGTTCTGACAGATTCCCTGCCAAATTCTATAAGAACTTTAGAGAAGATCTAATATCAATATTCCTCAAACTCCTTAATGAAATTGAAAGGAAAGCAGCACTCCCAAACTCATTCCTGGAAGCAAGCATTACCCTGATATCAAACCTAGAAAAAGACCCAATCTAAAAAGAGACCTATGGGCAAGTTTCTTTAATGAACACAAGTGCAAAAATCTTCAATAAGATACTGGAAAGCAGAATGAAATAAATAATAAAAAATATTATACACCTTGACCATGTAGGAGTCATTCCAGTGATGCAATGATGGTTCAACATACATAAATCAATACATGTAATATACCACATTAACAGAATCAGGGACAAAAAACACATGATTACCTCAATAGGCATAGAAAAAAATCCACAAAATCCAACATCCATTCATGATTTAAAGGAAAAAAACCTACAGAAAATTGGAACAGAAGGTCTTTACCTTAATCTGATAAAAGCCATCTATGACAAACCAACAGCCAACACTATACTAAATCATCAAAAATTGAAAGCTTTCACTCTAAAATCAGGAACAAAACAATGGTATGCATTATCACCACTCCTGTTCCATATACTTCTTGAAACATTAGCTAGAGCAATTAGACAAAAGAAAAAGAAATAAAAAGATTATGGATAAGAAAGGAAGAAGTTAAATTATCATTATTTGCTGATGACATGACCTTCTACAAAGAAGACCCCAAAAACTCCACCAAAAGACTCACAGAATTAATAGCCAAATTAAATAGTAAAGCAGGATACAATGTCAACACTCAAAAATCAATAGCATTTCTGTATACCAACAAATACTGAGAGAGAAATTAGGGAAACAACCTCTTTCACAATATCATCAAAAAAATGAAATACTTAAGAATTAACCTAACCAAGAAAGTAAAAGACCTCTACAATGAAAATTATAGTACTCTGAAAAAGGACATCGAAGAGGATATCAGAAAATGGAATTTCTTGTAATTAAAACTCTTGAAGACATAGGTATATGCAAAGACTTTATGAATAAAGTCCCAGTTGCACAAGAAATATTACAAAGAATCAACAACTGGGATCACATCAAATTAAAAAGCTTCTACACAGATAAAGAAACCATCAGATAAAGAATAGGAAAAAGATTTTACCAGCTATTCCTCAGATAAAGAACTAATATCTAGAATATGTAAAATACTCAAAAAATACACCCCCAAATTTAAAGACCCAGTCCAAAATTGGGCATCTGAAATGTAAAGACACTTCTCAGATGAAGAAATACAAATGGCCAATAAATACATGGGAAAATGCTCAACATCACTTACAGATAATTTGAGAAATGTAAATTAAAACAACACTGAAATTCCATCTCACTCCAGAAAGAATGGCTATCATCAAGAAATCAACCAATAACAAATGCTGGAAAGGCTGCAGGGAAAAAAGAACACTTTTCCATTGTTGGTGGCAGTATAAATTGGTACAACCACTATCAAAATCAGTATGGAGATTTCCTCAAAAAACTAAAACTAAGGGCCGGTGAGATGGCTCAGGGGCATAAGCACCTGCCTGGCAAGCGCGAGGGCCCGAGTTCAACTCCCGGTACCCACATACAAAAAAAGGGCCAGTGATATCGCTCAGCGGCACAGGCGCCTGCTGGTGCGCGAGGTCCTGAGGTCGACCCCGGTACCCACAAAAATAAATAAATAAATAAATAAATAAATAAATAAATAAATAAACTAAAACTAGAAATTCCATTTGACCCAGCTATTCCCCTTGTAAGTATCTTCTCAAAAGACTTAAAGTCATCATACCACAGTGATACATGGATACTCATGTTTATAGCAGCACAATGTATAATAATTAAATCTTGGAAACAGGTCATATGCTCATCAATATTTGAATAGATAAACAAAATGTATTTATATACAATGGAGTCCTACTCTGCCATAAAGAAGAGGTAAGGTAAATGGATGCACCTTGGGACCATAATCTTAAGTGAAATAAATCAGACACACAGATTTAAATATCACATTGTTTCTCTTGTGAAAGAAACCCAAAGTATAAATAAGGACCAAAATTGATGACAGATATTAGGAAGAACTTTCTCAAATGAGAAAGGGAACAAGAGATGGGGGAAGAGGGAAGGGAAGGAAGGAAAAGGGGATTTAAAGTAAAAAATAATTAAAGAAAAAAATGAATAGAGCTTTTGTAAATGAGGAGAGGAAGAAGATTTGAAGAGAAGGGAGGGGAAAGGGATCAAAAAAAAAAAAAGAAATAAGATGTGTTATGTACATGTACAAATCTCCCATGATGAATATGATCATTATGTATTGCAAACATGTACTAATACAAAAAACATTTTTTAAGTTTATCTCCTTTCCACCAAAATGGGAGAAAGAGTGAAACGAGGAGAAATACATGGTATTCACAAACTAAGGAATTCAGAAAAGCAAAAGAAACTCCAAGGTAATAGTGAAGAGGAGGCCTTGGGAGCTTTGCAGCTGTGCAGCAGCCCAGAAAGCAATCACTTTCTAGGGCTACAGGGAGGAAAGCTTTAAGAAAAAAAGAAACTGCTAGATTACTTTACACATTCGAATGAACTGAGGGGGAACAGTGGAGAGTCTGGGTGAAATAATGATAGATGCATTAAATAATTAACCACTTCATTCTTAACCCCAGGAAAAATAAAATTTCTGTAAATTTTATCACAGCATACTAATATTGATTAACTGTGAATATTTTTATATATTAGTAATCATTAAATACCAGGTAGTAAGGAATTATTTCATGACTACAGTGAAGACAAGGTCTGGGGTACGGTGTAAGTGCGACATAAAAAAACTAAATCTTCTTCTTCTATAGAGGCAGCCACTATCTAATCCAGATAAATCAGGAAAAGACTGAAAAATAGATCTGACAGTGATATAGGAATGATATTGGACCTCCAAATGATATAAGGGAAATATTATAATTCCCAACCTGTTAGATGTCAGATACACTGAGTTTGTGTTCCCCAAAATCGAGGAATGAATTCTAAGGAGCAACAGAGGTTAAGAGTAGGAAATATTTATTGAGGGGGAGAGATACAGCTCCTGCCTGAGAGACAGGAGGGGTCCCGAGTGGGGACAATGATCCCACTTCACAGAGGAAGTTTTATAGAGCAAAATCATGAAGTGGGTACAATGTAAGTTAAAGCTATGATCAACCAATACAATTACAAGTGTAGCCGCTTAGGTAATATTGATCCAATGGAGAAGCAAGTCACATAGCAAGTGTATATGGAAAGAACAAATAACTTTCCAGGAAGGGATGGGTCCAAGGGTCTTGGTCACCCACTGAGGGGACTGGTGATAACCTAGACTTTATTGGACTAGGTGTTACCATTTATCCTTTGGGGAAGCATGTAGGCCTGGTCATTCTCTTTATCTTGAGGCCTGGCCTCCAACAGATCAGCTTCAGGCCACAGTTGCAGTGTGTTTGCATCTTCCATATTGACTCTCTCAAGGGCCTAGCCCTATCTGACTGCCTATAATATTTCTACCTAACTTAGCTGTCTATAACAACAGGACAAACAGAAGGTGAGGAAGTATTGGAACAAGAACAGTTTTTTTCCTCTCTTAAAATCCTATAGATAGAATTGTTTAATTTATATGTAAACAATTTTGAAAATATTTATTTTTTTAAAGTTCATTTCCTTATAAAATGATAAGAGAGCAAGGGAAGGGAGTTTCTTAAAAGTCTTGGATGCCTTCATGTAGTTTCAGAAAGGATACAATAAAGTGATTTAAATCCTAGAACGAAAAAGATTCTGAGCTTCTAGAAGCAGAGCCCTGAGGGCTCTGTATAATTCATCTCCAAGTCCCCAGTACCCAGCACTCTGCCTGATAACTTGGAAGAGTTCTAAACTCATTATCAGACTGTTTGTGTAAGGCCTTTTAATGGTATTAGGCATACTTTCCTATACTCATTTCACAAAGGCAGAAGGTGCCACCTGAGCCCAAATGACACCAGAACACAATTACTGGATTCACCTCTTCACTAGAGAGATGTTTACGGGTTTCCTGAAAAACCATCCATTGCTATCAGTGAAGCAACCAGCCTGAATGAATTTCCCGCCTCAGACTAGGAACTTCTTGTGTTTCTCTCTGGACACAGCTCAGTTTATGGCCTGTTAGCCCAGCAGGTTGGGGTACAGAGTTGTAAGAAGAACAGTTGATTTCTAGTAATGAATCTTCCACAAACTAGCTATGTCAAGAAAAAGAATTCTCCGAGCATAATGTGCATGATTAAAGAACAAGTTTATACCATAATCTCAAAGGTCTCATCTAACTGTAACATTCTATGACCCTATGATCCACATTAGTTGTTGAAATGAAGGCATATGCTCTGTTATCTTAGAACTTTCTTGAACTTTAGATCAACAGACCTGAAGATTTCTGAGGACATCTGGAGGTTTACTCAACATTACTAATCAAAAAATTTAAGTCTTGAGGAGTCCTACCAAATTTTTGTTTGTTTGTTTGTTTCTTTGTTTGAGACAGGGTCTTGCTCTGTAATTCAGGCTGGCCTTGAACTCACTATGTAACCCAGGCTGGCCTCGAACTCAAAGAGATCCTCCTGCCTCAGCCTCCCAAGTGCTGGTATTACAGGTGTGCACCACCACACCCAGCACCTTACTGACTTTTAACAATCATCCAAGGTCAGGTTTTGCTTCCAGTATCCTGGCACCAAAGTCAGAACCCTAAGCACACTGCTGAGAGCTGGCCCAGCTGGCTATAATCACCTTGCTCTGTGACTTCTACCCACTGTTTACTGCATAGGGAGGACCATGGGAGACCCTCAAACTACACAATGGAGGCAGTGACCTTTAAGGATGTGAGATTCACTATACAGGAATGGGCTTTGCTAGATCCATCCCAAAAGGAGCTCTACAGAAATGTGATGTGGGAAACCTTTAGTAACATGGCTGCCATAGGAAGAAACTGGGGTAACCAGCAAATTGAAGATGAGTGCAATTTTTGGAGAAGAAATCTAAGGAGGCTGTTACCTTTGAGGGGATGTGGTGATTGACTTCACCATGGAGGAGTGGGCTTTGTGGATCCATCCAAAAAGAGCTCTACAGAGATGCGATGTGTGAAACTTTTAGAAACATGGCTGTTTTTGGAGGAAACTGGGAGAACCTGTAAATTGAACACCAATACAAAAATTGCAGAATTCTAAAACGTAGAGAAATGTTGTCAATATAAATTATGGGGTCAGAAAGTCCAGCACGTTTTCATGATAAAAACCCTACAGAAAATTGGAATAGAGGGTCTTTATCTTAATCTGGTAAAAGCTATCTATGACAAACCAACAGCCAATATTATACTAAATGGCCAAAAACTGAAAGCCTTCCCTCTAAAATCAGGAACAAGACAAGGATGTCCACTGTCCCCACTCTTATTCAACATAGTTCTGGAAACTTTAGCCAGAACGATTAGACAAGAGAAAGAAATAAAAGGAATAATGATTGGAAAGGAAGAAGTTAAATTATCATTATTTGCAGATGACATGATACTCTACACAGAAGACCCCAAAAACTCCACTAAAAAACTGCTAGATTTAATAAGCAAATTCAGTAGTGTAGCTGGATACAAAGTCAATACTCAAAAGTCAATAGCCTTCCTGTACACAAATAACAAACTTACTGAAAGAGAAATTAGGGAAACAATACCTTTCACAATAACATCCAAAAAAATGAAATACCTAGGAATCAACCTCACAAAGGATGTAAAAGACCTCTATACTGAAAACTACAGTACTCTGAAAAAGGAGATTGAAGAAGATATCAGAAAATGGAAAGATATCCCTTGCTCCTGGATAGGAAGAACCAATATAGTGAAAATGGCCATACTTCCAAAATTGTTATACAGATTTAATGCAATTCCAATCAAAATTCCAACAGCATATCTCACAGAATTAGAGAAAACAATCCTAAAATTCATTTGGAATCAGAAGAGACCTAGAATAGCAAAGGCAATTCTGGGCAACAAACGCAAGGCAGGGGGCATCACAATCCCCGACTTGAAATTATACTATAAAGCTACTATGATAAAAACAGTGTGGTACTGGCAAAAAAACAGACCTGAAGATCAATGGAACAGATTAGAAGATGCTGAAACAACCCCAGACATACTAAGCCACCTTATCTTTGACAAAGGTGCCAAACACATTCGCTGGAAGAAAGATAGCCTCTTTAATAAATGGTGCTGGAAAAACTGGCTCTACACATGCCGAAGATTAAAACTAGACCCATATCTTTCACCATGCACTAAACTAAATTCAAAATGGATCAGAGATCTAAATATTAAAACAGAAACATTAAATCTGCTGGAAGGTAGGATAGGTAAAACCCTTGGAGACATTGGTGTAGGCAAAGACTTTATGAATAAAAACTCAACCGCACAGGAACTATCCCAAAGAATCAACAACTGGGATCTCATCTTATTAAAAAGCTTTTGCACAGCAAGAGAAACCACCAACAGAGTGAAGAGACAACCCACAATGTGGGAAAAAATGTTTGCCAGCTGTTCCTCAGACAAAGGATTACTATCGAGAACATACAAAGAACTCAAAAAAATCAGACCTCCCAAATTTAAAGACCCACTCCAAAAATGGGCATCTGAGATGAATACACATTTCTCAGATGAAGAAATCCTAATGGCAAATAAATATACCAAAAAATGTGCAACATCACTAGTCATTCGAGAGATGCAAATTAAAACAACACTGGGATACCATCTCACCCCAGAAAGAATGGCTACTATAAAGAAATCAACTAATAACAAATGCTGGAGGGGCTGTGGGGAAAAAGGAACCCTTCTTCACTGTTGGTGGGAGTGTCGACTGGTACAGCCACTGTGGAAGTCAGTGTGGAGATTCCTCAAAAAACTAGGGTTGGAGGTCCCATTTGACCCAGCTATTCCCCTTCTGGGCATCTTCCCAGAAGAATTAAAAACATCGTACCACAGCGATATATGTGCACCCATGTTTATAGCAGCACAATTTGTAATAGCCAAATCTTGGAAACAACCCAAATGCCCATCAACTGAGGAATGGATAAGAAAGATATGGTATTTTTACACAATGGAGTACTATTCAGCCATAAAGAAGGATAAACTGGAGACTTTTATAGGTAAATGGATGCAACTCGAGAAAATACTCATAAGTGAAATAAACCAGAAGCACATGTGTAAGCATCGTATTGTCTCTCTAGTATGAGAAACTGAAAGAGTAAATAAGATCCAAAATGTACAATAGACATGGTGAATCAAAAAGAAACTGGTCAAAAGGAAAGAGAGACTGGAATAGGGAAAAGAAAGAAGGGAAAGGGAAAAAAATTGTGTATATATATATATAAGATGGTTAAGATAGATACACTACCAATTTTACTTAGTTCATTGAAGAGTAAGGTTTGTGCCAATAATGTTTGGACAATTGAATGCTAATGTCTGGTATCCTGAATAACTAACTTAAAGATAGTAATACGTAATGTATTAACCATTGTTACCCTCCTATTATGTTGTTTTGAAAATTTATTCTTTTGATTTGTTTTGTTTTTTCTTCTCTTTAAAATTAAAAAAAAAAAAAGTAAATTATGGGGTCAGTATAGAAAAACCTTCCTCTGGATTCCAGTTCCTAATGTGAACATGAAAACACCTGGTAAAGAACAACTGAAAGCCTTGGTTGTACAAAGTTTTTTTTTGTTAGTTTGTTTTTGGGGTTTTTTGTTGCTGTTGTTGTTGTTTTTTTTGTTGACAACAGGGTCTCACTATGTAGTTCAGGATGGCCTTGAACTCACTATGTAACCCAGGCTTGCCTCGAACTTGCAGTGATCCTCCTGCCTCAGCCTCCTGTGTGCTAGGATTACAGACCTGTGCCACCCCGCCCAGCTGTAGAAAGTTCTTGATTGGTCATTCATTGTTAAATGTGCCCAGCATAGTTCATATTGGACTCAATCCATAATGTGTATGAGGAATTGGAAGAGAATCTGTCTAAATGTAATGAACATGGGAAAACCTGCAGTGATTTCCCCACCTTTCAGAAGCATGCAAGGATAAGGCTGGAGAAAAACCCTATGAATATAAGCAATGTGGGAAATTCTACTTTGATCCCAGTGAAGGAACTCATACCAGTGAGAAGCCCTTTGTTTGTAAGCAAGGTGCAAAAGTCTTCATTAAACCTAATTATGTTTAAATCCATGAAAGAAATCACAGTGGAGTGATTCCCTATGCATGTAGTCAATGTGGAAAAGCTTTTACTTGTTACTGCTATATTCACAGGCATGAAAGATCTCACACTGTAAAGAAGCCCTATGTATGTAAGGAATATGAGAAAGCCTTTGCTTATGTCATTCTTTTCACAGACATAAAAGAATTCACAGTGGAGAGAAATGCTACGTATGCAATGTGGCATATCCTTCACTTATAGCAGTTCTTTCCACAGCCATGAAAAGGCTCACAGTGGAGAGAAACACTATGCATGTAATTTTCATGGGAAATCCTTCTCTAAACCAGTTACTATTGTAGACAAAAAAAAAAGTCCCAGAGGGAAGAAACTTTATGTATGTAAGCAATGTGGAAAAGCCTTCAGTCAATCCACTTACTTGTATACACATGAAAGAACTCACACAGAAGACAAACCCTATGTATGTAAGCAATGTGAGAAAGCATTCAGTACACACAGGTATTGTCAAGCATATGAAAAAATTCACACTGGGAAGAAATCTCATGTTTGTGAGTGTGTAAACAATGTGAGAAAGTTTTCAGCAGAGAGAGTCACTGTCAAATACATGAAATAATTCACACTGAGTAGAAATCATATGTATATAAGCAATGTGGGAAAACAGTCAAAACATATAGTCAAATACATGAAAATACATGAAAGAAGTCACACTGGGGAGAAATCTTATATTTGTGAGCAATGTGAGAACACCTTCATTTACACCAACAACCACCTCAAACATAAGTCATACTCCAAACCAACTGAATGTAGGATGTGACCTGCACTAATATGGGTAGACTCACAGTGCAGAGAATTTCTAGGTTTTTCAGCAATATGGGAAATCTTTCAGTAAATACAGGTATCATTGCACATATGAAAGAAGTCACAGTAAAAAGAATCTGAACATATACAAGCAATATGGGACAATTTTTATTTTTCCTAACACATTCAATACATGAACGAATTCACATGGGAGAGAAGCCCTTTGTATGTAAGCAATGTGGCAAATCCTTTAATTGTTTCAATTACCATGGAATAAATTAAATCACACTGGAGAGAAACTTACACAGATAAGCAATCTGAGAAAGGGTTCCGTGACCCCCAAAAGCTCAAAAAACATGAAAGAACTAAAACTGAGCATAAACTTAAATGCATAATGTGGGAATCCATTTTTACATGATCTTGCTTGCATACAACATTGCATAGTGCATATGGCTTCTTCCAATGTATCTTTTATGGGAACATCTCTAATAATTTTGGCTTCATTTATACTTACAAAAGAACACAGTATAGAGACAAACCATGTATATGTGTAAGATGCACACTGCATCAAATCTCTATACAGAATACCCAGGCTTAACTCATATTCTCAAAATCCTGTGAAAATTTCTCATGTAGTGAAAACGTATATAAGAGCAACCAATTCGGGACCCCTCCTGTCTCTCAGGAGCTATTCCTATTCCCCATTCCTTTTCTCCAATAAATTTTCCTACTCTCAACCTCCGTTGTTCCTTAGAATTCACTCTTCAACTTCAGGGAACACAAACTTGGCATATTTGACATCTAGCATTTCCCCTATATCAGTATCTAAGCCTTACAATCATCTATATGGCATAAAAAATAGATTTCAGAGAAAGAAACCAGGCCTAGAAATGATAGCCCAAGATTTGAGCCCATGTTGCTCTGCCTGTGAGCTGGTGAACAAACATGAGAAGGGATGAGGGGGAGGCCATACTGTACAAACAGCTAAGTTATGTAGAAATATTATAGGCAATCAGACGGGGCCAGTGCAGAAAACGGGATACATTGCAACTGTGGGGGAGACACAGACACATCCTTAGAGGGCTAGACCTCAAGACAAAAGATGAAAGGAATGCACCCACATACTTCCCCTAAGGATAAACAACAGTGACTGATATT
This sequence comes from Erethizon dorsatum, assembly GCA_028451465.1. Classification (NCBI taxonomy): domain Eukaryota; kingdom Metazoa; phylum Chordata; class Mammalia; order Rodentia; family Erethizontidae; genus Erethizon; species Erethizon dorsatum. The sequence goes on along the minus strand of CM051822.1, from coordinate 118,129,579 downwards.
CTAAATAGATATGATCACCTTGGGAAAGCCAGGAAGAGCCATTGACCCACCCCCTCCAGGAAAAGCCCCTGTTCTGTTTCATGCCTGCTTACTACCTGACTTGCTTCCTCATTTGATCCTCATTTAAACAATATTACCTAAGCAATTATCCTCATAATCTTATTGGTTAACCACAGTTTTGTTCCACCTCATGCCCACCTTGTAATTTCCCATTTTTCCCCACCTTGCATCCACTTCACCTTGTTTTGCTCTATAAAAGTCCCTTGAAAAGGCACGGTCCTCAGCATCCCACTCAGGACTCCTTCTGTCTCTCTCAGACAGAAGCTTTCTTTCCCCAATAAATATATTCTGCTCTTAACCTCTACTGTTCCTAGAATTCATTCTTTGATTTTAGAGAACATGAACTCCTACCAGACATCTAGCAGGTTGAGAGTTTCTTTCCCCTATATCAATACTTGTCCACTGGGACTGGGTAGTCCATGAGCTGAAAGACACCTCTGGGCAATGCTTATGTCGACAAGGTGACAACTTCCAACATGACAACTTTCATAAAGTAAGAAGGATTTTCATTCAACTGCTTATAAATAGTGTCCACCATCTAAGACACCTGAAAGAGAAATTTGGCAGGTAAAGAAGTCTCCTGTTTCATGGTCCCTTTGACGCCAAGGTATTTCTTGGGTGTAACAGTCCAGTCTTTCTCAGCATGAGCACAGCAGCAATTAATACACAAATAAGTACAAGCAGAAATTACATTTACACAATGCAAAATATTTATTTAAATGAAGAATTGAGCTGTGCATTTATTGATATTGGGAAGATACCAATTAAAGTTTTTTGTTTGCTTTGGGAGGCTAGACTTCATTATATAAGATATATAAGATTAGTAATAGAAAGTGTATACCTAATTCAAATCCTTAAAGAAAGTCAAAACAATTGAGTAAATAACAATGGAAGTATTTACTTCAAAACAACTTTGTGAAAAGTAAAGACCATTTGAATGCACGCACATACTGAAGGAGTAAGCCAGGGATGGGAGAATGAGTAAATGGTAAAATGTTGAACCTTTGAACTATAATCTTGCATACTCTACTCACAAGTCCCATGCTAGTTTTATTTTTTTCTCCTGTGTACTTACTCTTGAACAAGGAGAGTTCTACTTAGGCCTGGAATTTGTCTTACCTCGATAAAGCAAAAGCAAAACAAAACAAAACAAAAAAAACTGTATAAATAATGTGAAATCTCAATGTGAATTATTTCTTTAGAATTCTCCAAAAAACTACACTACCAGAGGAGGTATTCTAAAGAAAAAAAAAATGTTTTCATCAGGACCTCACTCTTAAAGTTGATCTGTGGATTGTGTATTTGTAGTTTTCACTTTTAAGAATAAATTTCACTGAGGACCTCAAGATGGCGGATGAGTAAGAAGCAGGCAGCAAAACTCTCTCTAAAAGTTACCATTGGAACACGGGAATATAGCGACCCAGAAAGCGCAGGAGGGGGGGAGATGCCTCCCCGAAACCCAGAAAAGTTCTGAAGCGCAATCTGGGACCCCCGGCACCAGTGACGGGTGACTTCCAACAAAGAAGAAGGAAAGAAGGACCAGACCGCGCGCGTGCACCTTCTAATATCCCGGGAGTTGGAGCGCCGGCGGAGGCTCAATTCTACGGACACACGGTGGCAGCTGGCGCCCAGGGAGCCCCCACGGAGGATCCTGAGACAGCGGCGGGGCAGGGGAGCGGCGGAGAACGGCGCTGACCGGCGGTGAGTGTCTCTCAGCCACAGCTGCCCCGCGCCAGAGAGCGACCGGCCGGGCGCCATTGTGAGGGGTGTGGCGAAACTCAGAGCGGCTCGGAAACTGCTCTGGGAACTTGTGCTCCGGACAGGGCAGCACAGGGCCTCTCAATTGAGCCCACGAAAGTGTGCTGAGGTCAGCAGGCGAACGAGACTGGACTCTCAGCCACACCTGTCCCGCGCCAGAGAGCGACTGGCCCGGCGCCATTGTGGGGGGCGTGGCGAAAAACCAGAGCGGCGGGAACCAGTGCAGGGAACCCGCGCTCCGGACAGCACGCTGAGCCTCTCAGGCCCAGGGATCGTGAAAGGGCGGCGAGAGCGGAGGCGAGCTAGACTGGTCTCTGCCTGAAAGTACGCGCCTCTGCTCACCACCCACCAGAGGGCGCTCCTGGCTTACTGGGACGGACCTGCACAGAACAGGACTTTGTCACAAGGTACCTGCCTACAACAGAGTCAACACCTGGAACTGATTCTTTTTATATTTTTTATTTTTATTTTTATTTTTTATTTTTATTTTTATTTTTTTTCTCACTGATTTGTTTTTTTGTTCTGGCGAAGGGTTTTTTTGTTTTTGTTTTGTTTTGTTTTGTTTTTTGGTGGGGTTTTATTTTTTTTTTTTTGTGGGTACCGGGGGGTCGACCTCACGACCTCGCGCGCCAGCAGGCGCCCGTGCCGCTGAGCGATATCACCGGCCCTTTTTTCGTATGTGGGTTCCGGGAGTCGAACTCGGGCCCTCGCGCTTGCCGGGCAGGCGCTTAAGCCGCTGAGCCATCTCACCGGCCCGGGGTTTTATTTTTGATCTGTCTGTTTTATTGTTTTTATCTTTGTTTTTGTTTCTGTATGTGTATTTGCTCTTTCCTTCATTATTCTCTCTGGTTTTTTATATGAGTGTAAACAGCGCCTCTAACTTCTTTGTGATTGTGGTTGTGATCTGTTCTTCCTTTTATCCCTTCCTTCTCTTTTTACCACCTGTCCTCTGCACTAGTGTCCCAATTTTAGTGGGATCCCTCTTGGTCCTCTAACCTTACATCTAATTCCTTCCTCTTCTCCCAATACTCTATTTCCTCCTTAACTCATCTTAAATTTAAACTCCTCAAGGAAAAATTGACATACATAGGACTTGTATACTGCATATAATTTTTCTGGTGTGTTTTAGATTTTGTTATATAACCGCAACTCTATACAGCTAAAAGTGGTAAATAACTGGTTAGCTCAGTCTGTCATTTTTTAGGCTGTGTTTGATGCTTTAGTTAACATTATAGCCAAATGTGAAATAATTGTTCTAAACATCTTTCCTTCCTGATATTTCATGATTGAGATTGACTAAGGGACACAGAAAATACAGTGGCACAGTACCAAAGAATCAAGGACTGGGCCAAACAGGTAGCAACTTCGCATACCCAACGAATTGAAGAGGTAGGATCTGGCAGAAAGCTCAAAACCTAAAAGCAAGCTCCACTTGGAAGATACTGCAGAGAAGTAGTCATCTTCTAAAGATCTTAAACACTAGCAATAAAGTAACCTACTATAGGTAATTTGCAAACATCACCCCAGGAATTAAAGAAAGAAAAAATGAGACGACACTTAAACAAGATGCAACCCCACACATCCAATTCACCAAAGGCAAACCTAGGGAGCAACGAGGTGGGACAATCCGAAAGCCACCCACCTGGCCTATCTGAAGTGGTAACAACAAAGCAACTGAATGAGGTTCTGGAAAAAATTAAAACAGAAATAATCTCACAGATAACTGCAGAGATAATGTCTACAATGAAGACCATGCTTAAGGACACTATAGCTGATACAGACAAAAAAATAGATGAACTTAAGAAAACTATAGAAACCATGAATGCTCAGCATAGGAAAGAAATGGAATCTATAAGGCAGATTCAAGCAGATATCCAAGAGATAAAAAATTCCATTGAAAGTATTTCTAGCAGAATAAGCCAATGCGAGGACAGGATCTCAGATATAGAAGACAGGCTTGCAATTAGTGATCATGAAATGGAAAAATTCTTAAAAATAGCAAGGGACCATGAAAAATCAATTCAGCAGCTGCTAGATGACTCAAAGATAAACAACTTAAGAATAATTGGAATAAATGAAAAAGCAGGAGATAGCATCAACGACATTAAAACCTTGTTCAAAGACATAATCAGGGAGAACTTTCCTGGAAGAGAAAAGGAATTTGACACCCCTATAAGTGAAGCTTTTAGAACACCAACTAGACATGATCAAAAAAAAACTTCAGCCAGACATATTATAGTCAAGATCCCAGAAATTCAACAGAAGGGCAGAATCTTAAAAGCTGTTAGGGAGAAGAGACAAATCACCTATGAAGGAAAACCCATCAGAATCACAGCTGACTTTTCAGCACAAACCCTCAATTCAAGAAGAGCTTGGAATGATGTATTGCAAGCTCTAAAGGAAAATAATTTTCAGCCTAGATTGATGTACCCTGCAAAACTATCTTTCAAAATTGATGGAGAAATAAAATACTTTCATGACAAAGAACATCTGAGAAAATTTAAGAATAAATTTCGAGATGACATAATTCTGTATTTTGGTGAAAGCAATAAAGTATGAGTTTAATAGATAGCATCTTTTAGTTAAATTAGGTTATAAGATATTTTTTCTATATGTATGCAACTTTGGATCCATAAATGAATTGAAATATATTTTTCATTCATCATCTGGTTTAGTGTTTACTGAATATTTTTTATTATTTTTGTTTGGGGAAGTTTTTGATTTTTCTGCTCTGTATACTAACTGAGGGGTGAGTAATGATAGTTAACTAACTGAGGGCTATGATAGTTAACTATTATGTCAATTTGAGTAAGAAATGACCAACTGGGCCAGTGAGATAGCTCAGCGGCACAAGCGCCCGCCTGGCAAGCGCGAGGTCCTGAGTTCAACTCCCGGTACCCACATATGAAAAAAGGGCCAATGATATTGCTCAGCGGCACAGGCGCCTGCTGGTGCGCAAGGTCCTGAGGTCGACCCCGGTACCCACAAAAAAAAAAAAAAAGAAATGACCAACTGATTGTTTTAGCATAGTTCTGGGTGTGACTAAAAGGATGTACTGAAGATGGAAGACCAACTCAGGGTGTGAGTGCACCAACCAATAGGTTTGTAGCCTGAATGGAACAAAAAAGAGAAAGAAGAAAAGCTCTCTTGTGTTTCTTTGGAGGAGCTTCAGTCTTTGCCATTGCCTTGGACATCCATCTCCTGGCTTCCAGTGCACTCTTCAGCCTTCCAGCACAAATCCTTTGGCTTCTTATGTGGACTCATACGGGATTCTACAGTGAGCTCCAGACCTTCAACTTTTGACTGGATCCTTTGGATCTCCAGTGTGCAGATGGCCCTTTTTGTACTCTGCAGGCACCACTGTAAGCCTACCTTGTAAATATGTATATATGTTATATATTACATTAAATCTGTTTCTTAGTGAGCACTGACTGATACAGATTTTGTTACCAGAGTAGCTCTAGAGAAACAGAATTGTAAAGACAAAATTCCTAAATGACTTTAGTGGTTGCTGGAGTTGGCTCTCTAATTTGATGAGACCTAAAGATGCCATGGTCTGTCCTTCTGATAATATGTGGAGTACTGATAGTCCACAATGTGAATTGTTTAAAGTAATACGCAGTGAAATCCATTTGATTATCCTAAAATAAATGAGGTTTTAGCTTAATGTAAATGAAAAGGCTAAAGGTAACTGTTAAACAACCAAAAGTGATTAGTACTAAGTGAATGCTGCAGAAGCCCCTTCCTTATATTATTTTGTTCCCAGAGGAAAGAATTACAACACTAAAGGGTAGGGAAGTTTATATGATTGATGTTAGAATAATACGTATTAGCACACAGGTTTCACAGGGGTGGATCAAAACTGGTAGATTTCCCATTCTGAATTCACAACATTCTGATCTTTATTTGTTTTTCATTTCTGCCCTTTCCACTTAGTAGTTATATAATCACTGAGTGTCAGTGCCAGAAGGAGCGTAGAAATCATCTGGTGTCCTATTTCCTTGGAGGTTTTGTTGTTGTTGTTGTTGTTGTTGTTTTTTTCATGAAGCCTCAGGACAAGAGATTTTCTCAAAATCATGTTCTATAAGTGTTAGAACTGAGACCACCACCTAGCTCTTCAGATGTCTGTTGGTCTGTGTACTCTTTTTCCCTTTCTGTCTCCTTCTCACTCCCATTTAGTTATTTAGTTATAAAAAATAATGGCCTACAGAGGGTTCCAATCTGCCCACTAAATCACATTGTAGTGAAGCCCACTGAGAAAGGCCTGTGCAGGTGTCTGAGCAGAGAGAAGAAAGATTCTTTCATTCAGCCCTTGGCAAGCTTCACTCCCCTCTAGTGAAATTTAATTGAAATTTGTAAGATGAACAAAAAGAAGCCAGAGAGGGCTAACAAAATGGTGTTTGAAGGAATAAATAAAAGGTTATCGGGGCCTACATACCACGTTGGTATGAAGATGTCCAAGAAATAGAAGAGTATAGGGAGAAAGAAAGAGAGAAAGGAGAAGGAAAGAAAGAAAAAGAGCAAGTATCCAAACATACTACACCAAAATTTTTTTAAAATCAGGTGGGAACTGGTTAATAACAGAGGAAGTGGGCTGGTGAGATGGCTCAGCAGTGTAAGCGCCTGCCAGGCAAGCGCGAGGGCCTGAGTTCAACTCCCCGGAACCCACATACGAAGAAAGGGCCGGTGATATCGCTCAGCGGCACAGGTGCCTACTGGTGCGTGAGGTCCTGAGGTCGACCCTCGGTACCCAAAAAATAAATAAATAAATAAAAAATAACAGAGGAAGTAAACAGTTTTGAAGTTGGCTGGAAGTAAACAGTTAGAAAGCTGGCTAGAAATTTCCATGATAAGCATTCTCCTTTTATTCAATCATCTAATAAATATCTTCTGATTACCTACTATATGCTTATCATTCTACTAAGCCTAGGGGGAGATACTTAAAACATTAAAAAGCAGTCCCAAGTCATCAGAAGTTTGTAACCTAGTTGAAGGGGAAGAGATGTAGTTATACAAACATTGAAGAAGCGTTTACCACATACTTGGCACAGTGCTAGTTGCCAGGTATATAGAGATAGATGAGACAGCCCCTGCACTCATGGAACTAACATTCTAGAGCAGTGCTGACCAACAAAAATATGAGAACCACAAATAAGAGCCACATAGTAATTTAAAATTCTTTATCATGGTAAAAAAAAAAGGTTTAAAATGGATAGAATTAATTTTGGTAATATATTTTTAACTCAATATATCCAAAATATTATTTCAACATATAATGAATATAAAAAAACTGATAAAGTTTATATTTTACATTCTTTGTTATATGTCAAAAATTCAGTGTGTATTTGCACATTTCAGTTCACACTAGCTGCATTTCAAGTGTTCAAAAGTCTCATGTTGCTACCTCATTGAAGACTACAGATCTAGAACAATACTTCTCAAACTTCTTTTGATAAACCTAAAAATGACACATCTTTGAAACTTCTGATGTGCATTTTCTCTGCTCCTACACCCTTCAACTTTTGAGGAAATTCTTCTCCATTTTCACTTCTCCTTTTCTATGCCCACCCAATTGGTAATCTTTATTGCCTAGAGAAAAAGGTCAGAAGTTCTGTACTTTCCAATATACATGTTGAGACAGAAGAGAAGGGCTCAACTCTCTCCAAGAGAGTTGGGTAACTCCCTGAAACCACATAACTAAGCAGAAGGTCTGCAGTTAGCTGGCAGGCCAACATGCACACGCATGAGTCCCCCCACTTTTGTTTGTATAAACAGTCTTCTTCTCACATTTACCAGATCAGTCCATGTACTGTTTCCTTTTATGCTATAATCCAAGACCTAATAAAGCCTCTTTCGAATGATTTTATTTTACCTATTCAGGATTTCTTTTTTGTGTGTGTGTGGGTACCGGGGGTCGACCTCAGGACCTTGCGCTTGCCAGCAGGCATCCGTGCCACTGAGCGATATCACCAGCCCTTTTTTTGTATATGGGTTCCGGGAGTCGAACTCGGGCCCTCACGCTTGCAAGGCAGGCACTTATGCCGCTGAGCCATCTCACCGGCCCAGGATTTCTATCTTGAGTGGACCAGGATGAGTTGGTTGCACTAAGCTGATTAACACTCAAGGCTGCTAGCACTGAAAATGGCCAGCAGCTGGCATCAGTAACACTAAGGGTGGCTAGCAGCCAGAGAACAATGAGGAGCAAGAGAGAGCTGTCAGGAGCTGCTTCAGCTACTGGAAGAGTTCTAGAGAGCTCCTGACTAGCTGCTAACTCTGGCTGTTAGGAGAGCAACAGAGAGAGCTACTAGTACTGGTAGCTTAGAGCTGCTGGCACTCAAGTCTCAGAGCTGGTAATACTAACAGAGCTGCACTTTGCCTATTCATAATCTCTATCCAAATTGACCAAAAGAACCCCTACCAACTGGCAAAAAATATGACCCTCCCCTCCTACAAGATCTGGTGTTCAGCTACCCACAGCCCACCACTACCAATTATGCATATAATACCTATTTGATAATCACCATTAAACCTAAAGGTGAATAAAATATAAAATAAAATGTAACAGAAAATGCCCCCCACCCTGCCAGCCAATATACTTCAGTTTCTTAGTTGCCCAGGTAATAGTTCCTGTTCCAGGTCCAGTTGCTTCTGTCTCTTAGAAACAGCTGGTCACCATGATGCATAGCTGGTCACTATGATGCACATTGTATAAATCAATTCTCAATTGACAAGCCATTCTGCCTCTGTACTTCCTGCCTGCTTATCCCATATAAGCCCTAGACCACCAGAGATCAGGGCCTCATATTTTGGGAATGATCCCTATCAGTGCCCATCAACGTAAATAAATCTGCCTACAAATCCTGGGTGTTGTTTCGGTGTTTCTGCTTGCCATAGCAAAAATACTAACATAGGAACTAAATAACAAAAGAAGAAAAAAGTCACCTCTTTGAGGTATTTCACTAATATGATCATATAGCAAATGCTATGTGTTCAGACTGAGAAATATCAGACAGGCCAAAACAGTCAGGTAAGCCCCTCTGAGGAAATGGGACTTTTGAACTGCATTGAAAGATGAATAATGCACAGTGGAATAAAATTTAAAATACTTTGTGTTTGTCACATAGAAATAGAATTTTGAGAACTTGGGTAAGTCATGACTTAAAATATATCTCACTATGTAGTCCAGGATAGACTTGAACTTGTGATCATCCTGCCTCAGACTTACAACTTAAAATACATTTTTAAAATTTTCTGAGAAGACTGTGTACCTAGTCTTAGACTAAATCTTAAGGAAGGGGACAGGAAAAATTTGTACTTCCCATAAAAATGGAGAAGGTAGTCAACTAAGGGTCATGCCTAAGTGAAAAACAATTTTTTTACAGCTTCCAATTTTAAAGGAAAACATAGATACTTGAAAAGTAAGATTATTTTTAATCTTAAAACAACTTCAGGGGCTGGGGATATAGCTCAGCAGCACAGCACCTGCCTGGCAAGTGCAAGGTCCTGAGTTCGATTCCCAGTACCAAAAAAAATTTTTTTAAACAGTATATAGCCCCAGAAGAATTAGTATTGAAAACAGTACTGAAAAATCAATCAAGAAAATAGAATATTACATTTTAGTCAATAGTATAATTATGATTTTTCAAAACTTCAGTTCCAGAGTATAGCTAATTACAGGAGACAGAAGAAAGAGGAAAATATATATATAGATTAAGGCCTACAGATGAAGGAATAAACGTTGTGCTCAGTACAAACCCTGGCTACTTCTGGGAATTTCTAAGTCCACCAGCCGAGATGCTTATGCAAATGCTTTAGGCAAATGCTTTTTTGGGTCCAGTGCAGATGGACAAGTCTAACACCTCAAACTCCAAACTGGATCATGTTTCCTCCTCAGTCTTCACTTCCTGACAAAACTATTTAGGATAAGAATATCCCTTCCTCAGAAAATTAATTTCAGGTGAATAAAACAATATTGTATAATCAGTGGATTATGTTTTCTAAAATTATATCCAATAAGACTGTGCTTTAACAATGAGGTAGTGGTAAAGCATACAGACCTTGGCATTAGACTGCCCTGGTTTGAATCCCCACTTTGATGCAGACAAATTTATTTTTATTTATTTATTGGTGGTGGAGATTGAACCCAGAGCCTTGTGCATGCTAAGCATGTGCTCTACCACTGAGCTACATCCCAAGCCCAGATTCTAATTTTAAAAATATATGCATATTCTGTGCTATATTTATTACACTTTACTAACAGCATTCACAGAACAGATCAATAATAACTATAACACACTGTAAGTGGGAGGGTAAATTGTAAGTTAGCAATTCATTCGGAAAACAATTTGGAGAGATGCTTAAGGAGCATTAAAAGTATATACTTTGTTTTTTGGGTTTTTTTGTGGGTACCGAGGGTCAAACTAGGACCTCGAGCACCAGCAGGCACCCGTGCTGCTGAGTGATATCCCTGGCCCTTTTTTTGTATGTGGGTACCAAGAGTCAAACTCAGGACCTCATACTTGCCAGGCAGGCGCTTATACTGCTGAACCATCTCACCGGCCCAAAAGTATATACTTTGACTCCACAATTCCACTCCTAAAAATCTATTTTAAGCGAGTAATCCAAGTTCCACAAAATCTATAAGAACAGAGATGTCTGTGATAGCATTATTTATCAAAAAATGAAATAACTGTATATTTATCAGAGGAAAAGTAATAGTAATAGCCTCTACTTAAAAAGCATTTTCTTCCTTGTGTTGACTCATTTACTCCTCTCATCAGAGGTACTATATTCTCAGTTTTAAATGCAGAAACTAAACTGCCTAATTAAGTTGCTCAAAGTTACACCAATAAAAGGTGGTAGAACAAGGATTAGAACACAAATAATATAGAGTCTGTGTTCTCAACCATCACACTATTCTGCCTTTCGGCAGAACAGAATAATGGTACCATTTATCTACGTAATGGACTCTTAAATAGCCATTAAACTGGGTTTATGAATAATATATTATTACTCTGAAAATGCATATGTTGTAAAATTAAATTTAAAAAAGCAAAATCCAAACTGCACATAATACACAGTTATTTCAACTATGAAAAGTGAGAAAAATTCAGGATTAAAGTTTTTTTTCCTTTTTCTCTTTCTTTTCCATGTTTTCCAAAATTTTTATAATACTTGCTTAAAATTTTTATTTTAAATAAGAAACACCTGGAAAATACAGTCATACTTTTACTTACAACAGCTACCACTGATACACTTTTTTTCAAAAACATATTTTTGGAAAAAAAAATAAGGCAGCAAGGTAGAATAGATAAAGATTATGGCTGTGGGAAAAGAAGATGCAGACACAACTCCAAACACACTAAACCACCTTATCTTCAACAAAGGAGCCAAACATTTTCACTGCAAGAAAGACAGTTTCTTTAATAAATGGTGCTGGAAAAACTGGCTTTCTACATGCCAAAGACTAAAACTAGACCCATGTCTGTCACCATGCACTAAACTAAAGTCAAAATGGACCAAAGATCTAAATATTAAAGCAGAAACACTAAATCTACTGGAAGAGAAAGTAGGTAGAAAACTTGAAGATACAGGTGTAGGCAGACTTCATGAACAAAACCCATACCACATGGGAAATACTACAAAGAATCAACAAATGGGATCTCACCTTATTAAAAAGCTTCTGCACAAAAAAAGAAACCACCAACAAAGTGAAAGGACATCCCACAGAGTTGGAAAAAATTATAGCCAGTTGTCCCTCAGACAAAGGACTTATATCTAGAACACGTAAAGAACTGAAAAAAATCAGACCCCCAAAATCCAAAGACCCAATCCAAAAATAGGCATCTGAGATGAATACACACTTCTCAGATGAAGAAATACAAACGCAAATAAATATATGAAAAAATGTTCAACATCACATTGGTCATTCTAGAGATGCAAATTAAAACAACACTGAGATTCCATCTCACCCCAGAAAGAATGGCTATCATCAAGAAATCAACCAATAACAAATGCTGGTGGGGCTTTGGGGAAAAAGGAACTCTTCTCCACTGTTGGTGGGAGTGTAGACTGGTGCAACCACTGTGGAAATCAGTGTGGAGATTCCTTTAAAAACTAGGATTAGAGGTCCCATCCTACCAAGCTATTCCTCTTCTGGATATCGTCCCAGAAGAATTAAAAACATCATACCGCAGCAATGTACATGCACACATGTTTATAGCAGCACAATTTGTAATAGCTAAATCTTGGAAACAACCCAAATGCCCATCAACTGAGGAATGGATAAAAAAGATGTGGTTTTTTTATATAATGGAATACTACTCAGCCATAAAGAAAGATAAACTTGAAACTTTTATAGGTAAATGGATGCAACTCGAGACCATACTCATAAGTAAAATAAATCAGACCCACATGTGTAAATATCATATTGTCTCATTAGTGTGAGAAACTGAAAGAGTAAATAAGATCCAAAATGTACAATAGATATTGTGAATAGGGAAGAAACTGTTCAAAAGAAAAGAAAAACTGTGAGGGGAAAAGGGGGAAAGGAAGGAAGGGAAAATAAAAAAAATATATATATATACACACAGGATAGTTAAGATAGTTATATAGCTAGTTTCTCTTAGTTCACTGAAAAGAAAGTTTTGTGCTAATACTTTTTTGGACAATATTTCATGCCTGTATCTTGTACTCTGAACAACTACTATGAATATAACAATATATAATGTATTAATTATTGTTACTCTCCTACTAGGCTGTTTTGAAACTCTTGTTTTATTCTTATTTTTACTTTTTTCTGTTAAAATAAAATAAAATAAAATGAAATAAAAAGATTATGGAGGTGGAATGAAAAATGTGGGCCAAAAAACCTGAAACACACAACCCCTTTAAGGAAGGTCTATCCTCATATGTAGAATGGGAATATAAGAAAATACTAAAATTAATGAGAAGATCAAATAAGATAAATCACGTGAAAATAAACTGGAAAGCAACGATATAATTTCTCAGTCTGAGGTCTAAATCAGGATAACTTCAGATTATCATTTTAGACAACAACACCTCCAAAAAGAATCCCCTTAACTCCCCAAATCTAGTTTCTTTCACCTTGACTTAGTCTTTACTCTCCCTTAAACATGACATGACAGTGCTCACACTTCAGTATTGTCTGATTAACTGCTACCTGAGGATGGGGTGCTTCAAAGGCTTGCCCACATAGCCCTCCAAAAGACTTCTAAAAATGCAGGCTTCTGAACACTTACGTAGTTTCCATGTAGAATGAAGTGGCCTGAAGTAGGTTGAATAAACGGCAAAAATCATACACTTAAAGATATCATAAAGCCACAAAGGCAGTAAGAAATAGAAGAAACAAAATTCCAATGGATGGTGAGCCTTTCAGAGATAATCTAAGAATCTACAGTGTTGGGGATGGTATCTGTCATTTCTGAACACAAGCTAATGGCTGCGATCTGGGGTTGGGCCAAATACAGGAATGTTACTATGGGACAGATAAATGAGCAAAAATTTTCAAAGTTATCTGGACTAGAGTGACAAAAATTGGAGATTTAGAAAGCCTCTAACATGTTTCCTCTTCAAATATTTTCTGAACTCTGAAGACAAAACTTCAGAAAAGCGGAATGTAGCTTCCTAGAATCTATGGATACTTAGGCAACAAAGGGTGATTACAGAAAAGAGCCTTGAATACACTCACTGAGAGGCAAAATACCAGATATTAATACTGACATCTACTAACATGTTTCATTTTGTTTTGCTTTTTTTTCTTTTTCTTAGTATACGTATGGATATATAATAGTTACATTCATCTGGGAAACTGGTACATATACATACGTATTTTCTTTATCATTTTTATTCTCCCTTCCCCTGCCCACCCTCACCTCCCCTTTTTCCCCAGATCCTCTTCCATCTCCAGAGTCTAGCTCCCTGTTTTCTACCATCCCTCTTTTATTTTGCTCTTTAAAGTATTCATATTTTGGTTTTTTATATTAGAGAAACCATTTGATATTTAAGCTTTTGTGTCAGATCAATTTCACTTAGTATTATGGTGTCAAAATATGTCCATTTTCCTACAAATGACTCAAAGTTATCCTTATTTATGGCTGAGTAGTACTCTACTGTACCACATTTTCTTTATCCATTCATCTGTTGATAGGCATATATATAGGCTACTTCCATAATTTACCTGTTGTGAATTGTGCTGTTGTAAATATGGATATATATATATATATATATATATATATATATATATATTACTGCAACATGATGACTTTGACTCTTTCAGGAAAATACCCAGAAGAGGTAGAGCTGGTTCAAATAGAATTTCTATTTTTAGTTTTTAGAGGAATCTCCATATTGATTTCCAAGGTAGTTGTACTAGTTTACATTCTGAACAATGTAGAAGAATTCCTTTTTCCCCATAACTTTGCCAACAATTGTTGGGTTTTTTTGAGTCCTTGATAATAGCCATTCTTACTAGAGTCAGATGAAATCTCACTGTTGTTCTGATTTGCATCTCTCTAATGGCCAAAGATGTTGAACATTTTTCATGTATTTACTGGCCACTTGTACTTCTTCTTTTGACAATTATTTATTCATTTCAATTGCCCATTTCTTATTAAGCTTTATGATATAGGCTCTCACTAAATTGCCCAGGCTGGGCTCAAATTTGCAATCCTCCTGCCTCAGCCTCCCAGAATGCTGGGATTATAAGAATGTGCCACTACATCTGGCTACTATCACATTTATCTTCATGGCATTTGCCATTATGGACACAGATAGAGGCTATGAATCCAGACTAGGCAGAATGACACTTCTGGAGAACAGAAAAACTAGTAGAACGTGGTGATACACAGCCAGAGCACCAAAACTGGAGACTCGAAAGTCTTCAAACCCACATCCATTTCCTCATGAAGAAATTTATGCTAAGCCAGGCTCAGTGGTGCTGCCTATAGTCTCTGCTATAGGTAAGGGTGAAGCAGGAGGACTGCTTAAGCCCAGAGTTGAAGGCCAGTCAAGACTATGTATAGCATGATCCCTGTTTCAAAATACATGTATTTCTTTTAATTAGTGGCATAGTATTAAATATGTTATTTCTTTGTATTCTAGTTCACAGGCCTCCAGAATTTAGGGTTAAGAACTCCTTGTTTTAGAATGATACAGGCATACCCATGTTTATAGAAATACAACTCACAATAGCTAAATCTTGGAAACAGTCTGTATATGTCCATCAGCAGATGAATGGATGAAGAAAATGTGGTATATATACAAAATGGAGTACTACTCAGCCATAAAGAAGGAAAAATTTGAGTCACTTGTAGGAAAATAAATGCACCTTATGACATTAATGCTAACTGAAATAAATCAGACACGTTAAATATCAAATGGTTTGTTTTATATGAGAAACACCAAGTATAAATAAGCTAAAGAACAAAATAAAAACACAGTAGGAAACAGAGGAAGTCCTTCTGCAGACAGAAAGGGGATCTAGGAATGACGGAAGAGGAGAGAAAGAGGAGATAAAAAGGACTAAGATATAGTATGTACATGTACCAACTCCACATGGCGAATGTATTCATTGTGTATCAAAAACAAGCACTAATAAAAAAGAACAAAATAGTCTGTCAATTTGTTTTTACTTTCCCCAAATCTTGTTTATTTTTTCCTTCCAAAGCCTTAAACCATTTATATTTTCTAAAAAAAAAAAAAAAAAGAGAGAAGCAGCCCGGGAAGTAGTGAGAAGAAGAGGAAGACAAGGACAAAAAGGAATGAATGCATGAGGGCAAGCGAGAATCTCAATCCGGCCCCACACTGAGCCAAAGGTTTGGCGATTTGCTGTCAGTGGTATGGTTTTTTCTATGATGTTTTATACTGACATTTTACAACTAGATTCTTTTTCTTGATTCCATAAAGAGTCACCTGAACATGACAACCTCATGTAAAAAATAACCTGCATTTTCCTCTTCCTCAGCAGTGAGTACACATTTGACACCCTCACACCCCAAGTCCTGTGCTCTCATTCCCCGCCCCGTAATCAGCAGGGGATCCCTGTTTTCTGGGGTACTCTGACACTCCGGCCCCTCCAGGAGTCCTCCGAGGGGAAGCGGTGCTCACCTTCCTTCCCAGCTGCTCTGCGGTCCTTCCCAGCCGTCCACCGGCCCCAGAGCGCCTCCTCGCGGCCGGCCGCGACGACAGCTCTTGGGGGCCCCTGCGGCTCTGCAGTTCTCCCGCCCTCCGCGGTGGGTGCCGCCTCTCGGTTCCACCCCTGTCCTCTCCCCTGAGGACACCTCCCAGGGCCCCAGGCAGGAGACCATCGTTCTTTCACGGCCGCTGTCGCCTCAAAGGCCTACGTTCTAGGCATGGAAAGAGCGCGCAGAAGTCGAGCACGCGTCGGAAGGTCGCCGCCCCGTCGTGCTGTGAGGAACTTCCAGCGCTTTCTACGACCCTTGCTGGGGAAGCTCCCGGGACTAACGTTCCGGGGTGAAGATGTTCCACGGGCCAGCAGAGCGGGTCGGTCTTCCCAGGGCTCGTGACGCCCCCTAGGGGCAGTGTGGCCGCACCTCCCACCGCACGGGCACAGCCCTTCCGCTCAGATACAGACCAGCAGAGAAAAGCCGTTCGGCAGGGGGAAACCCTAGGAGCGAAATTGTTCCAGTTTCAAACTGGCCCAGACCTGCCCCCACCCCCGTTAATATAAAGTCTGGTGCTGGATGGTCCAAGGCTTTGTATGGCTCCCACAAGAGATCCAAACAGGAAAGTACCGTATTCCCTTCTCAACTCCCAGGGTTAAGTTTCTGAAGACTCTCGGAGTAGAAGACCCTGTTAAGAAATTTTAAATTATCTCTGCATTTATATAACGAACATATTCCCAGGACCGATTATGTAGTAGGCACTGGGGTATAGTAATGCATAAGTCATCACAGTCCCTGAAATCACAGAATCCAAATTCTTATCAGGAAGCTAGAGAAATAAACTAACAACTGTAGTAGAGATTCTCCTTGACTTGCAATGGTGTTACATCTGGATTGAATCCATTGTAAACTGAAAATATGAAAGTTGGGAATGTCTTTAACCAACCTAACCCCATTAATATCAGAGTTTGGCAAAACTCCTCTGTAGTCTCTGTTGTTTTTCTTTGCGATTGTGTGGCTAATTGGGAGATGCAGATACCTACCCAGCGTAGAGAAAAAGAACCATACTGCCTATCACCAGCTCAGAAAAGCCAAAATTCAAAACTCGAAGTCCAGTGTTTACTGAATGTGTATCACTTTCTCACCATCATAAAGTTAAAAAAAAATCAATGTGAAAAAGGGAACGTTTGTATAATGGATGGATAAATTACATGGCAGATTAAGAATCTGTGAGAACACAAGGCAGGGCCTTGTGGCGCAAACTTGGGGAATCATGGTAAACTTCTTGGACAAACTTCAAAGCTGAGATCTAAAGGATAATAAGGAGGTGTTTTCTAAACCAGGAGAATGAACAGGAAAAAATCCAGGCAGAGACAGCAGTCTTTAGTTTTGTTTTTGGTTTTGTAAATAACAGCTTTATTGAGATATAATTCACCTATCATAAATTTTGTCATTTTTATACAATCAGAGGTACTTAGTATGTTCATAGAGTTGTACAACCATCACCACTATACAATTTTAAATGTTCTCGTAATGACCAAAAATTCCCTTGTACCCAGCAGTAGTCAGTTCCCATTCTTAAACTGCAGCCCTCTACCCACTGCTGGAAAAGACTCATCTTTCTATTTCTATGGATTTTCCTATTCTGGACATTTCATATCCATGGAATCATATAATAGGCGGTCTCATGTGGGTGGCTCCTTTCATTTAGCCTGTTTTCAAGGTTTGCTCTTTTTTTTTAGCATGCATCAGAATGTCATTTCTTTTCAAAGCTGAATAATTTTGCGCTGTATGGGTAGACCACATTTTTTTAATTCATTGTCTGACGGACAATTGGTTTACTTTTACTTTGTTTATTGTGGTTCTGGAGACTGAACCCAGGGCCTTCATACTGAGCTACATCCCCAGCCCCTCTTTGTTTTTTTTATTTTGAGATAGAGTCTCACTAAGTCACCAAACTGCCCAAGCTGGACTTGAACTCAGGGTCCTCCTGCCTCAGCCTCCCAGAGTGCTGGGGTAACAGGCATGTGCCACCACTTTCAACTTTTACCTTTTGTCTACTATGAATAAGTATACCATAAACATTTGTGGATAATGTGGACCTGTGTTTTTCTGTGTGGACATATGTTTTCTATCCTCTTGGGTATATACTTTGGAGTAGAATTGCTGGAGTAGAATATGGTGACTCAATTTTAAACTTTTTGAAGAGCTGTGAAGCAGCAATAGGTAGCTAAGTCTGAAGGCAAAAAAAAAAAAGAAAGTAATACTCGTGAAAGAAATTTAAGATGGTCAAATACAGGGGCAACGCAAGGAAGTAGAGTATTGACTGCGGAGGTAGCCTGTCTGGGTTTGAGTCCCAACTCTGCCACTTATTGCCATTGAAAAACAGAGTAATAAAGCAAAAGTCTGAAGAAGGCAGCTTGTGAAGGACTTTGATAAGCCATGTTAAAAGGTTTACACTTTATCCTAAGAATAGTAGAAGGGCCGGTGAGATAGCTCAGCGGCATAAGCACCTGCCTGGCAAGCGTGAGGTCCTGAGTTCAACAACTCCCAGTACCCACATAAAGGAAAAAAAGGGCCGGTGATATTGCTCAGCGGCACAAGTGCCTGCTGGCAAGTGCAAGGTCCTGAGGTCGACTCCCGGTACCCACATAAAAAAAAAAAAAAAAGAACAGTAGAAAACCACTGGATAATCTTAAGCAGGGGGTTGACATAATTGGATTTATGTTTTGTACAGATCACTCTCCCACATTGTGAAGAATGAGTGCAAGAAACAAAACGATACTGGAGTCAAGAAAAATAGGATTTAAAAAAAAAGAAAAATAGGCTTAAAGAAGGCAAGGTCATTATGAGTGAACTAATAGATCCCTCACAGGTACACTTTCATTCCTGCTAAAAGAAAAGAGAAGACAGTTAATGTTGATATTCACCTACAGGAAGAAAATTAATGTGTCTAAGTGATTTCAACTTATCATCCCTTATTTGCTAAAAATATTTCAGTTTTGTTTTTGTTTTGCTTTGTTGCAGATAACAGGCAAACTAAGATGGTATCCCTGTTAGCTCCTCTACCCAAATATGTCTTCCTAGGCTAGGGATGTAGCTTGGTAGAGCACTTGCCTAGCACACTCAAGGCCCTGGGTTCAATATCCAGTATTGAAAAAAAAAACTTCACTGAAATATATCTTTTTTTATTGCACCTTCACACTGAGCTACATCTTTATACCTTTTTTCTAAATTTGCTGTTATTTTGAGACAGGGTCCCTCTAAGTTGCTAAGCTTCACAGGCTGGACTCAAATTTCGTATTGTCCTGCCTCAGCCTCTTGGAGTACTGGGATTACAGGTGTGTGCCATGATACCTGGGTATCTTTCTGATTTTATAACTCAGGGTTGTCACTGGCTCTCATATCCTTGGTTCTACAGGTTCACAGACAGAGTCACTTGGATACTCACTAAAGAAAGGCCTTGGAGAACCAGAGAGTACAACCCGTGCTTAGCATGCTCAAGACGCTAGTTCAATCCCCAGCACCAAAAAAAAAAAAAAAAAAAGAAAAGAAAAAAGAAAAAGAAAAGAGAAAAAGAAAAGAAAAGAAAGCAGCCTTGGACATACCTTAGTCTGTTGTGCCTAAAGAGGTTTTTCATAATAATCTCTCCAAAATGGAATTATGTGTTATGTTTTACCCAAGGTTCGTGCCGTCAGCTCTTCTTATGCCAGCCCACGCCTCTGCCACAGAAAGACCAGAAAATAAGTCTTTGTTTCACTTGCTCTTAGCCTCTCCCAAGACTATATTACAAAAAGCTCAAATTTTATACTGTCATGTCCTACCTCCGGTTTCTGTTCCTGTCACTTTCCCTAAATTGTCTCCTTTTCCTCATTATCCCCCAAAGTAATGACTTAATATCACACATTCTCAAATATGAAGCCAAATTCTCATAGGGAAAAAAATACATCTAAGTAATGAACCCATTGTCTGTTCTCCAGATCCTGGACAACTCATACTGCCGAGATTACTTACTTACTATATAACCTTGGACTAGCCATACTTAGCCTCTTTGCACTTCAGTTTCCCCATACAGTTTCTGTATGGTGGAGACAATTATAGGGGTTCTTATGGGATTCCTATGAAGATTAAATTAGTTGGTAAATATAAAGCACTGAATAGGGTCAGTAATATAGTAAGAACTCTATATGTTATTACATGCTAACCATTGAAATCATAGGAATGAGTGAGACAGAAAAGGTCTTTGCTTGCCTAGCTTTTATAACCTAATAAAAGAAAAGATAATAAAGAAGTAAGCAAATAAAGATAATAACAAATTGTGATAATGCTACAAACAGGATGATGGAATGGGGTGGAGATTTTAGATAAGATGCTCATAAAAAGAAGAAAGATGAGTCAACAATGCAAAGAGCCAGAGGAATAAATAGCGAGTACAAAGACCACGAGGCTGGAAAAAGCTTGGAGGATTCCAGAAACAGTATGGGGACTAGGGTGGCTGAGGATTGGTGGGCTCAGAGGTGAGTGCTGCAAGATAAAGCCAAGATTTAGGCAAAAGCCAGATGCAGCAGACCCTTGTGGGTCCCTGATAAGAGGCTGGATTTATTCTAAATGCTATTGGAAGCCACTGACCCAGGTAAATAATTTTATTGTCTATGCTTTAAGAAGAACCTTTCTAGATCTCAGAACAAGGCATAGTCCAAGAGCAACTTCCCCAGCTGACAAAATTTTAGTATTGCCTAGATAGTTAAAGGTCATAAAAATTCATCTCCAAAGTCCCTCCCAGCTTCAACAGTTAGTGGTTATAGGCTGAAAATGAAATGAAGAGTTTTTTTAATTTCTCAGCTACATAATTTAAGTACAGAGCTTCATTATTCCTGTTTCCCACTGCGCCACTGGTTTCGAATGG
The DNA here is from genome assembly GCA_028451465.1 of Erethizon dorsatum. Lineage (NCBI taxonomy): Eukaryota > Metazoa > Chordata > Mammalia > Rodentia > Erethizontidae > Erethizon > Erethizon dorsatum. The sequence goes on along the minus strand of CM051822.1, from coordinate 118,108,711 downwards.
GTGAGTCACATCAAATAAATGCTTTTAATTGTTCTTGTTTCTTGTCTCCAAATTCCCAAATGCTAATCAACAATTTTCTGCTAATGAAGTGTCTAAAACTAAAAACAGCATCCCAGGTGCTATCTGTCACCAGGGCCGAACAGAAAGAGCTATTATCTCCCTGCTTTATGACAAGAAACCAGTCTCATATTTTTCTCACAATATTATACAGCAGACATGCACCTAGTTTGCTGTTTAGAATCACCCTTGGGCCCCTTAGAATGATTATTATTTTCCAGGTGTTGCCCTCTCCTGAAAAATTTTCTTTCAAATTACTTTTCCCTAGATACATCTACTTGAAAATTTTCCAAGTTGAGTGTCATTCTCATTGCCATATTGCTATGTTTCATATAATTTCTTTGGCTTTCCCACTGTTTGCAGCATACCTTCTTTTTTAGTCATCTGAAAATTTCATTAACATGTTTGTGGACAGGATGTAACTAGAAGGGAACTGTTGAGGGACCCATCTTCTATTTGTTTATTAGTTAGGTACTGGCTCTAGAAATAGAAAAGGAACCCATTCATCAAAAGTAGAATTTGCCTCTGTTCTTTTCTTATACACAGACATGCTCACACTTTAAACTATTCTCAATTCCCTGAATCACTCTCTTTAAAAACAAACAAACCTCCTTGCCATATACAAAACCTATATGTCAAGAATCCCTAACATAAGTATCATAAACATGATCCCACTGTGCTTGAACCTCCTGCAATCCTATTCACAGGATATTCATATTATTGCGTCCTAAGTGGATGTATAGCTTTCATTAGAACTCAAGGGAGTGCATGAACCCAAAGAAAATTAAGAACCACTGCTTTATATCTTATTTCGCAAAGAGTGAGCAAATCATCATTTCTATTGGAGTCGCATGAGATACTTATTTAAATGAAGATTCTTGAGACACACAGAATGGAAATAGAGATAAGAATGTGTATTTTAAAATTAAACGTTAATTAGTTTTAAATAGGTAAAACTATGTTAATTGTTCAAAATTTGAAAGGTCAAAAATGTAGTGTCTCTCCTATCCCTGCCACCCAGCTACAAGTTTCTCTTCAGAGAGGAAACCTCTCTTACCAGTTTTTTATGTATTTTTCTAAAATCTATTTTAAAAAATGAGAATCATTGTTTTACAAAGAAAAAGAATGAAATGTTTATCTGCATTAAAGATAGTCTCAAATTGACTTTTCTCCCCTGCATACCTGTTGTTTTGTTTTGGGTTTTTTTTTTTTTTTTTTAGTGGGTATCCAGAATTGAACTCAGGATCTTGCACTTGCCAGGCAGGTGCTGCACCACTGAGCTATACCCCCAGCCCTCCCCTGCACATCTGAGAATCAGATTATCCTAAGAAAAACATGAAACCAGTCGTGTAACAACCTTCAGGTTTTCCATCTCTTCTCAGTAAACAAAACATTTGCAGTATTTTTTTCTGTTTGTGTAAAGGTCAAACTCTTGAATAAACTGATTACCTGGTGGCCACAGTAGGGATTCATCTTCTGACTGCCCAGATGCTAGGGACTGACCATCCCTGCCCTCCCCCTAAAAAAGAAGAAAAAGAAAGTCTCTTGATCTTTTTGAGTAAAAACCAAAAAACAACTCTCCCTACCCTAAGCAGGATCTTTTATTTATTTATTTTTTTTTTTTTTTTGTGGGTACCGGGGGGTCAACCTCAGGACCTCGTGCGCCAACAGGCACCCGTGCCACTGAGCGATATCACCGGCCCCTTTTTCGTATGTGGGATCCGGGAGTCGAACTCGGGCCCTTGCGCTTGCAAGGCAGGCGCTTACACCGCTGAGCCATCTCACCGGCCCCATGGATCTTTTATTATTAATTGACAGAAATACCTGTATCTCAGAAATGTACTACTCAAAATTGATTGTTTGTCGTAGACGTTTTTTGAGACAGGGTCTCACTATGTGGTTCAGGCTTAACTTGTACTCACTATGTAGTCCAGGCCAGCCTCAAACTTGCAGAGATCCTCCTGCCTCAGCCCCCTGAGTGCTGAGATTACAGGTATATGCCACCACACCCAGTGTGCTGTAGACATTAACAAATCCAGATACCTTATTACCTGCTCCACTGACAGGTACAAAAACAGCCATCTCTACAAAATAGGATGGAAACTTTATCTCCCATATTCTGTCTAATTTGGGTCAGGGTAAAATATAGATTTGTGCTTTAAGATATAAAACACTGTCAATTGTGGAATGTCCTATAAAAGAGATTTCAAGTGCTAGCCCAAATCTTTAGCCACAATTTCATATCTGAAAAGCTAACAAATATTAAGAGTTATGAAAAGTTGCTAGGAATCAAAGACAGTCATCAACTTAGCCAATTTGGGAAGTGAAAATACCAAGTGTAGGCTAGGATGTTGGAAAACGGGAAATATTAGGCGTTACTGGTGGAGAGTAATCTGCCAGTACTGAGTGAATGTATGCCCTATGACCCAACAATCCAACAGTGAGATCTTCCACAGGAATTTCCCCCACAAGACCAGTTTGATTACCATCAAGGATTTCACTGTGTCTCTGTTTGTAGTAGTGGGAAGCTGATGGTAATCTAAGTGTCCATCTCTAAGGGAATGGATAAAAATAATGATATTTGATATGGTATGTCATGCAGAATTTAGAAACACCAAACAAGAGTACATTCAGCAACATAGGCAGATCTGATACAGTGTTGGGTGAACATGTAAGTGTTGTCATTTTGGATGTTTGCTTATAGGAGTAATTAATTAGTAGGCAAACAATTTCAAGTTCAATTCTGTCTTCCTCAGTAGACTCTAAGATCCAGGCTGGCAAGGATACTGCCAGATACTTGGGCCTGGAACTTTGTCAGTTAACAAATATTTATTGGATAGATAGACAAGTAATAAAATAAAAGCATCTTAACATGTACGTTATGAAAGAACATAGTTATGATAGTAGAGGCAAATAATTCCTCCATCTCTCTAAAAAATGAGGAATTCCCTATCTTATAAACTCAGAAGACTGTGAATATTCAGATTCTGGGGAGCTATTTTTGGCAGCTCTTTCTTAGGAGAATTACACTAACTGAACCTGTCCCCAGGAATCCTTTCAATTACAGCAGGGCTCTGGAAACCCAGTACTTTTCCAGCACCTCCCATTCAGTAAAACTGAAAACTGTCTTTCATTTCACAGATGAGGAACTGGGCAGAAAAGTGAAATGATTTTCACAAGCCTAACACTTTTTAATAATAGAACCAAAGCAATTGGGAAGAGAATTATTCTTACAATTTCCTTCTCTCTCTCTCCCTCTCTCTCCTTCTCATTATAAAATTATGCTTATAAAAATTCTTGACAGGTTCCATGGCAGAAGCAGACTAGATTGTATATATAATGTATTTGATTACACAATGCATAAATATATGGAGACCACATGTATGTATTTCACAATTATTTGTCTGTGTACAACATAAAAATGACCATGCCATATAGCAATGATCTTTTATGTTAGTCAAAGGTGCCTAAGGCAGTATGTGGACTTATTATTACTTTCATATTTTAAAAAGTAATACATGTAAATTAGTACAGCCATTTTGGAAAACAGTATAGAGTTTTCTTTAAAAACAAGAAATAGAATTACTGTATGATCCAGCAATTGCACCACTGAGTATATATGAAAGGAATTGAAACTAGAATGCCAAAGAGATGTCTGCACTCCGTGTTCGTTGCCTATTCACAATACCCAAGATAGAGAAACAACCTGTGTTTATCAATGAACAAATGGATTTTAAAATGTAGTCCATGCACACAATGGAATATCATTCAGCCCTAATGGGAAATTCTGTCATTTGTGATAACATGGATAAACCTAGAAGACAATATAGTAAGTGAAATAAGCCAGGCACAGAGAGACAAATGCCTTAGTATATGTGGAATGTAAAAAAAGTCAAACTTGTGGAAGAAGAGAGTAGAATGGTATTTACCACAGATTGGAGAGTTGGTGGACTGGAAAAGGGGAGAAGTCACTCAATGGCTACAAAGTTAAAGCTAGATGGGGGAATAAGCTAGATAGAGGCATAAGTTTCTATTGCACAGCAAGGTGATTACAGTTAATGTATCAGTATTTCAAAATAGCTAAAAGAGAGGATTTTAAATGTTTTTAATACAAAAAAGATAAATATTTCAGGTGATAGGTGTGTCAATTACCTGATTTGATGATTGCACAATGTACTATGCATGTATCAAAGCTCTACAGTGTACAGTTATTGTTTATGTCTAGATGTCCCCCAAGAGACTCACGGGCTCATAGGTGGGGCTTTTGGAAGCTGATCGAATTACTCTGTGCTACAGCCAATTTGCTGGTAAGAGGTGGGGCCTGGGGCTCACCGGGGTCCTGACCTGAAAGTCCTTCTTTTCCTATTTCTTCTTTTCCTACTTCTTTGCTGCCATGACACGAGCAGCTTTCCTGTGCTGTGCCTCTGCCATGCCATTCTGCTTGGAGCTGGCCAGCTATGGACTGAAAATGTGAGCCACAATAAACCTCTCCTCCTTTAAATTGTGGGTGTCAGGTATTGTGCCTCAGTGACAAGAAAGTAATTAAAGCATACCCCATAAATATATACAATTATTTGTCAAATAAAAATAAAATAAGGGCTGGGAGGGTATATAGCTCAGTGGTAGAGTGTGTCCCTAGCATGCAGAAGGCCCCAGGTTCAATCCCCAACAACAAAATAAATAAAAGCTTAAAAAATTCCATGACTTCAGTATAAATAAATAAAGCAGACCTATGGTAAATTCATGGAAGAGAAATAAAAATTTATGTTCACACAAAAACCTGTATACAAAATATTTATAGCTGCTTTATTCATAATTATCAAAAATAGGAAATAACTTTCTTAACTAAACAAATTGCGACACATTCATTTAATGGAATACTACTTAGTTATACAAAGGGATGAACTATCTATCAATAAATTCAACAATATAAGTAAATCTTAAATACATTATAATTTAGTAAAGGATTCAAGACTCAAAAAGGATACATACAATAATATTCTTTTTATACAACATTCTGGAAAAGAAAACGCTAGAGAAGAAGAAAGGTGACACTTTTTTGTCTTTTTCTGTACTAGGGATGAAACCCAGGGCCTCCCACATGCTAGTCAAGCACACTACCAACCAAACTACAGCTGTTATCCCAAAAAAATTATTATTTTTGTGGTTACATGAATATGCATTCATCAAAACTCACAGAATATATCAAAAAATGAATTATACGCTATAAAATTTTAAGATAAATGCATAATAGGTAATATAGGCCCATACATTAATATGCACAAATTTGTATTAATAAAATATACAAGGAATTCAATAAAAATTCTCCAAGATCTTTGTGGTAATAGATCTGTATTTTGGGTTTTTTTGTTTTTGTTTTTGTTTTTTTGTTTTTTTGGTACCGGGAGTTGAACTTGGGACCTTGAGCTTACCAGGCAGGCGCTGTGACACTGAGCTATACCCCCAGCCCCTAGATCTGTATTTTGACTATATGGGTGGTAACATAAATCTACATATGATATCATAATGTAGAACTATCACACATTACACTAATGCAGATTTCCTGCTTTTGATATTGTACTACAGCAAAGTTAAGATGTAACTATTTGGGCCAGTGAGGTGGCTCAGCGGCATAAGCGCCTGCCTGGCAAGAGCAAGGTCCTGAGTTCGACTCCCGGAACCCACATATGAAAAAACGGCCAGTGATATCACTCAGCGGCATGGGCGCCTGCTGGCACGCGAGGTCCTGAGTTCAACCCCTGGTACCCACAAAAAAAAAAAAAAAAAAAAAAGATGTAACTATTCAGGGAAACTGAGTGAAGGGTAGAGGTTTCTCTGTGTATAATTTTTGTAAATTCCTGTTACTCTAAAATTTCTTAAAAGTCTATCTCAGCCAAACTTCCAAAGCCTAATTCTGCTCCCTGGAGGTAAAAGCTATTACATTTCTCATGTATCAGCTGCATTTTAAATCTAATATTTACATATATGTGTATGTATGTACATACAAATATATTCATACTCAACCCAAGAGGTAGCATATTATACAGGTTGTTCTGCACCTTGATATCTTTACTATTTCTTTAGAGACTTTTTCCTGCTGCATAATACTCCGCTGCACAGTGGCATTATGTTTTTTTTTTTCAATTTTCTTGACAGACCTTCAGATCGTAACACAGAATTAAATTTAAATAATATGGAAATATTTACAATATGATAAGTCAGCTGGAATTGCGATCAAACACTAAGAGTTTTCACAAATTCAAGCTTAGCCTCAAGAACATCTTTTAACTAGAAGGAAGAATGCAAGTGGCAGCAAAAGAGAAACACAGGGATATTTCTGGGCCAGTGGGAAGCGGTGGGGCGAGCAGGGAATTACTTTGTGTAGGGCTGATTTATTGCTGGAGTAGGAGGCCATGCTCCAAGCCAAGCCTTCTCCAGGCTACAGTTCATATATTCTGAAGTGTGCCCAAGGCTTTTGCTCCATGCAGTGGTGCTTGGCGCTCTCCAGCCTACGGAAGGGACTCCCCTCCCAGGCAGGTTTTGAGCCCCCGCAGCCTCCAGCCCACGCGCGCAAGGGAAGCACACGTGGCGAGCTGCCTGCGGCCGTGTTCCCTGCTCCAGCTCCTCCTCCCGCTCTCGCTCTGCTCTCTGCAGTGTCACGTGCAGCCGCGCTGGGTGCAGGATGGCGGCGGCGGCGGTGGGTGTCAGGCTGCGGGACTGCTGCAGCCGGGGCGCTGTGCTCCTGCTTTTCTTTACTCTGTCTCCCCGACCCCCGGCCTCCGCTGCCTGGCTGCTGGGTCTGAGGCCGGAAGACACTGCTGGAGGCCGCGTGTCCCTAGAGGGAGGCACCCTGCGCGCGGCCGAAGGCACCAGCTTCCTCCTACGCGTTTATTTCCAGCCTGGGCCCCCGGCCCCTGCTGCGCCGGCGCCCGCACCCACCGTCTCCCCGGGAGAAAACAGCACCGGCGCCTGGGCCCCGCGGCTAGTGTTTATCGAGGAGCCCCCAGGCGGGAGCGGCGTGGCGACCAGCGCGCTCCCCACGCACGCCCCGGGACCTCAGCGCTGCCGCGAGCAGAGCGACTGGGCGTCCGACGTGGAGGTCCTGGGGCCCTTGCGCCCCGGGGGCGTGGCGGGCTCGGCCTTGGTGCAGGTGCGGGTGCGAGAGCTGCGCAAGGGCGAGGCGGAGCGCGGTGGGGCGGGCGGCGGCGGGAAGCTCTTCTCGCTGTGCGCTTGGGATGGTCGCGCTTGGCACCACCACGGTGCCGCGGGCGGCTTCCTGCTGCGCGTCCGCCCAAGGCTCTACGGCCCGGGCGGGGACCTGCTGCCGCCCGCGTGGCTGCGGGCGCTTGGGGCGCTCCTGCTGCTGGCCCTGTCCGCCCTGTTCAGCGGCCTGCGCCTGAGCCTGCTCTCGCTGGACCCGGTGGAGTTACGGGTGCTGCGGAACAGTGGCTCGGCCGCCGAGCAGGAGCAGGCGCGCCGCGTGCAGGCCGTACGCGGCAGGGGGACCCATCTGCTTTGCACCCTGCTCCTGGGCCAAGCTGGAGCCAATGCCGCCCTGGCCGGCTGGCTGTGCGCTTCGCTGCCGCCGGGCGTCGGAAGCCCCGGGGAGGACTATAGCGAGGCGGGGGTTCATTTCCCGTGGCTGCCGGCGCTCGTGTGCACGGGCGTCGTATTCCTGGGAGCCGAGATTTGCCCCTACTCGGTGTGCTCGCGGCATGGGCTGGCCATCGCCTCGCACAGTGTGTGCCTGACTCGGCTCCTGATGGCGGCTGCCTTCCCGGTGTGCTACCCGCTGGGCCGCCTGCTGGACTGGGCGCTACGTCAGGAGATCAGCACCTTCTACACGCGGGAGAAACTTCTGGAGACGCTGCGGGCTGCAGACCCCTATAGCGACCTGGTGAAGGAGGAGCTGAACATCATCCAGGGCGCCCTGGAGCTGCGCACCAAGGTGGTAGAGGAGGTGTTGACCCCCCTAGGGGACTGCTTCATGCTGCGTTCAGACGCGGTGCTCGACTTTGCCACTGTCTCCGAGATCCTTCGCAGCGGCTACACTCGCATCCCGGTGTACGAGGGCGACCAGCGGCACAACATTGTGGACATTCTGTTTGTCAAAGACTTGGCCTTTGTGGATCCCGACGACTGCACCCCGCTCCTTACTGTCACCCGCTTTTACAACCGGCCTCTACACTGCGTCTTCAATGATACCCGGCTGGACACAGTGCTGGAGGAGTTTAAAAAGGGTGAGCAGTGGTCATTTTCCTCCTCCAGCTCCCTTCCCTTTCAAAGGTGTTGCCCTTTCATAACCATAGCTTCAGGTGCCCAACGCAACTGCTCTGCTATGGTGCAAAAAACTCAAGGAACCCACCTCTTGGCTTCCTGGCTATTTTCCTGTCACTTCTCCCTGCCTTCTCTCCATCTGACTAAGCCACAGGCTTCTTCCCTGTTACTTGGCTCATAAGCTGCACCATATTCCTCATTCATTCTGTTCCATCAGTATATTTTCAGGACCTATCAAGTGCCAGGTATTGTGTAGATTGGACTCAAAATAGCGCTTGAACTTAATTGCTTCGCTCCCCACCCATTCATTACCGGGGTCACTCTGTAGACAAGCAGTCTGCTTTGAACTCCTCCCGTTCTGGAAGCTCACCATTTCCAGAGCAAACTCCATTGCTGGACAGCTCCAGCTGCAGACTGTGTTCCTTACTCAAAGCAGAAATGTATGCCTTCAGAGCCTCCTAGTTCTGTCCTTTGAGTCGGGTTAGAGTAAGACCTAGACACCTTGGACATTCTTCCCCATATTTAACTCACATCAACCAATCATTGAACACACAAAATACCCAAGTTGGGGATTAACAGTTGGCTAAGGCATTGGAATCCTTGTACTTCTGGGAACTCCAGCCCCATGAAATCACATAGATCTGGACCTGAGAAAATAATGCTACGGAGAGGAGACCCTAGAAACCTTGCATGTCTAAATGAGTGGGGTTTCCTTCAGCACAATCACTACCCCTCCCTAACCTCAAGCTTGCTGCTGTAACAAAGTATATGACATGGTGACTTCCTGCCTGGGGTTTATCTTCAGAAACTCCCTTCTGGGGCTGAATACAAATTTACTCCAGAAAAATCAGCCAGGATATTTTAGAGTCGGTCCTCTTGGCTTTATGTCTATCTGCTCCCCTGCTTCATTACATTTGGCCCTGAAGAGCCCCTGGATGTTTTTAAAAATCAAATCTACTTTCAAGTGTCACCATTGAAATCATTTAGAAGACTACCTAACAGACCCAAACACAACATTCTAGTTTGAGAATAGTAGTTAGAATAAGTGTAGAACTTTCCAGAATGACTACTTTAAAGGAAGCACTTATTTTTACATGAGTGGACATGTTTTTAATTCTTTCTCTCTTTTTTTTGAGACAGGGTTTTGCTCTACAGTTCAAGCTGGCCTTGAACTTGCAGCACCTATCCTCCTGTCTCAGCCTCCTGAGTGCTGGGATTACAGGCGTGCGCCACCATGCTGGCGAGTTGACATGTTTATTAAAAACAAACCAATGACCTGACTTTAGAATCAGGCCTCAAATGTAGCTAGCAGGACTCTCACTTAAGCATTTTTAATACATTTTTTGTTTGTTCATTACTTTATCTTCACAAGTACTCTTTAGGATCTCACATAGAAAGAGAAATCTGGGGTCTTCCTCCTGCCACAATATTTTGAAATTGTGTTAAGTATCAAAACATAGCCTGGGAAGGGAAGAAAGTCTAAAAAAAACTTTCAGTCTCAGATTTGGGGAGAAAACAGCTCTAGACTTTGTGTTGATATCATGCAGCAAAGGGGAGGGAAATGTGAATATGGCAGCTGATTTAGCCTAATCTGTGCTATCATCCCTCACTCTTCTTTCTCCCCCGAATCCTTGCATTAATATTTTCCAGTGCACTCTGAGTTTCATCCATCGACTCATAGAATTATACTTACATTTTCTGTACCCTACAAAAATAGGGTCTTGGATCTGGGCATAAAAGCTATGAAAAATCTGTATTAGTTTACTAGAGCTGCTAATATACTACAGACTGCGGGGCTTAAACAACAGAAATTTGTTTTCTTACAGTTCTGGAGGCTGGAAACCCAAGCTCAAGCTGTCAGCATGTTTGGCTTCTTCTGCGGCCTTTCTCATTCACTTACAGATTGATGTCTTGCTGTGTCTTGACATGGGTCTTTCCCGTATCCAATGAATCCTTGTTGCCTTGTGTGTCCAAATTTCTTTTTCTTACTAGGATACTAGTCAGATTGGATTAGGGGCCAATCTAATGGGCTTATTTTAACATAATTATCGTTACATGTGATAGTTAAGATAACAAACAGTTAAGAAAATGTCTTATTTTCATGTGCTACCAGAAGACATTTTTAATGAAATCCCCATGAACTCATTCATTCATTTAGTATTTCTTGAGCATCTATACTCCATACAATTTAGGCAACAGTGCAGACCAGACTGTCTCCAGGAAGTTAACATCCATGGGCCATACAGTGTAAATAAGAGCACTCTTCAGAAGCAGGAATTATCTTATTAACCTTTGTGTCCCCAGCACTTTGCACAGTGTCCTGCACACAGTAGACTGTTCAAAAAAAATTGATATTGATCTGTAAGAGTCCCGGGGAAGAATTTCTAAATCTAAAATGTGTTTGTGTTCTATTAATACTCTGCCATTAGGTAGATCACTAAAGAAAATTCCATTAGTGAACACCATGCCAAGGAAGATATTTCCATGTCCTTTCAGAGCCTTGCCACTTCCTCAAAGTGTAGTCCATGAATCAGCACCATTAGTCTCACTTGGAAGGTGATTAGAAATGCAGAATTTCATACCCCACCCTAAATCCACTGAATGAAAATCTGCATTTTAACAAGCCCTCAGGTGGTTTGTGTGTATATTAAAGTTTGAGAAGCATCATCTTTAGAGAACCCTTATTAACAGTGCTTTGTGTATCTATTTAGAAGACAAGGAGTAATTAACAAGCTGATTTTATCAGGCTGCAAGCCATTTGCTACGGTGGTCAATTTCTTTGAGTTACCTTTGCACCATGGATTAGGAGAGGAAAGCCAAGTTAAACTCCCTTACTTTTAAAATTAGCTTTTAGAATTTATAATAGCTTTTCTATTTCCCTTACTTCTTAAAGTAACTTAACTACCTAAACAAACCCCTCAGGAGGTAGAAGAGGAAAATTATTATGTTAATAGGAGCAACAGTTACCATTAATTGAGCAACAACTCTGCCAGGCATTGCACCAAGCCCTTTACATACTCAGAACAACCTTCCTGGATAAATATTAACTCCATTTTACAGATGAAAAAACTGACTCTGATGGATTTACTCCACTTTCCATAGCTAATAACTGCTGAATTGTGATTGAACTAGGTTATAGGATCCCAAAACCTGTCCTTTTCCCCCTGTTGCTCCACTCTTTTTCCTCCAACCTGGAATTCCTGCCACCTACAAAGCCAGCCTTTTCACCTCTGACTTACTGTCCATGGCTGATTCACCTCCAGTTTGTGAGTCAGAAGTGTAGCTTTAATAATTAAAACGATCGCTAATGTGCATATTGCATTTTATGAAATGTTTCTATCCACCTTTGATCCTTTAAAAATCTCTGCATTTACAGGGTAATTAATAACCAGAAGGGTTATTTGGTCTACCTAAGGTCATCACTCAGCTAGTATACTCCAAGACCCAGATTCAAATCCAGATCATGTGACTACAAAGCTCTTTGTCCACATAGGACTTTATCCCTATACTTTAGATTGAGTTGCAGTTCTTTAGAAGTGAGGAAAGGGAGAATGACATTTACATTTGGGATGCTGGCTTCGCTGAAAGGAACAGTATTCTCTCCACTGGACTGTGAGTTCCTTGAAAGCAGAGAATGTTATTTACTTTGTAGTCACAGGAAAAGGACAGGGCCACCAATGCTAAGGGATATAATTATAAATATTCATTTATTGAATGACTGGTTTTAAATAGCTAACTTCTTTATTTCTATGTTTGAGTGAGGTGAACCCTAAATACAGAATAATTAGTGTTTTGCATTAACCACAACAAATATCTCCTCTTCCTCTTTCAAGGCCTCTATCCGAGTTAGTGACATCCACTGTCCCTCCAGTCCCCCAGGTTAGACACCTCTCCTTTTTTTTTTTTTTTTATGTGGGTACCGGGAGTCGACCTCAGGACCTTGCACTTGCTATCAAGTGCTTGTGCCGCTGAGCGATATCACTGGCCCCTTTTTTCCTTTGTGTGGGTACCGGGAATCGAACTCAGGACCTCGTGCTTGCCAGGCAGGCACTTACACTGCTGAGCTATCTCACCGGCCCAGACACCTCTCGTTTACCACCCACCCTCATCCTACTATTCACTGTCTTAGTGTGCTTGGACTGCCATAACAAAGTATTACAGACTAGATGGATTAAACAACAGAAATTTATTTTCTCATGGTTCTAGAGACTAGAAGTCCCAGAGTGAGGTTCTGGTCAACTGAGTTTCTGGTGAGGGCTCTCTTCTTGGTTTGTAGATGGCTGCCTTCTCTCCATGTCCTCACATGGCCTTTCCTCAGGACATGTACAGAGATGGCAAGAGAGCTTTGGTCTCTCCGCTTCTTAGAAAAACACCAACCCTATTAGATTAGGGCCTACAATTATTGTTTCATTTAACCTGGGGGTTAGGGCTACAACACATGAATTTGGTGGGAAGTCAGACATTCACTCCATAACAGTCACCAAAGTCCATTATTTCAAACCATATTACAATCATTGGTAGTACGTCCAAATTATCTCTTGAACCTATACATAAGTTAGTCCACTATTTCTTCTAGTTCAGTTATTCACTGATTTTTATTAACAAATGGTTACTGTGTACCTGGTGTATAGGCACAGTGGAGAGCACCAACATGGTTCCTGTCTGCATGCTTTCATTCTATACAAGAGGCAGAAATTAAACAAACGGGATGATGATAAAGAGCATAAGCTATGGTGCCAGACTACTTGGGTTGATACTGGCTTTAAGCAAATTACTTAATTGTCTGTATCTGTCTTGTTAGCTGTAAATGAAGATAATAATAGCATTTACTCATAAGGTAGTTTGAACTATTAAGACTATTGCTTTATGATGCTTATTTAGAACTTGTCATAAATGCTAAGTGTTAGCTATGATTATTAAATACAGACATAATCTATTATTCATTTGTCCAAATGCCTCCTAAGAAGTTACACTTCTCTCAAATCTGTGCTGTCCAAGAGCCACTAAAATATTCTCCTGTAATGACATTCTCTGCTTAAAACCCTTCTGTAGCTTCTACTACCTCCAGAATAATGTTAATCTGGGAACAGGGCTAGCATTGCTCACAGCCTGCTGCCTCCCTGGCCTCCAACCTCATAGCTCCCCACTCCCTTCCACAGCTCTTGGCTACTGCAGCCCTGACTCCTGCAGAAGCACAATGCTGTTTTTTTCTTTGTGCCTTTATTCATGGTGTACTCTTTGTCAGGAATAAATGTTACCTGACTAATCCAGCTTTAGCTCCACTTTTAATATTCAGCTCAGGGGCTGCCTCTCCTGGAACCTTTTCCTTAAGCCCTGATTTGGGCCAACCTCATTGTTCCATATATGAATCTCTCTTACAGTTGTTTTTTTTTTGTTTTTGTTTTGTTTTGTTTTTCAGTATTAGAAATTGAACCCAGACGCTTCACACTGAACTACCTCTGCAGACCTTCATATTTTTTTATTTTGAGACAGGGTCTCACTAAGTTACCCAGGCAGAACTCAAATTTATGATCTTCTTGCCTCAGCCTCCCAAGTGAGGCGTATACAGGCATGTACCAGCCTCATTATCTCTATTACTGACTTAAATTGTACTATCAATCTTTGTTTATAAGTGCCTTCCCCCAATACGGTGAGCATGTGCAGGGCAATATCTATCTTTGTGGCTCTAGCATTTAACAATGGCTATAACATTTAGTAAATTTTCATTAAATATTTCTTGAAAGATTGAGTAGATGACCGAAGGAATTAAACCGTAATACTGTATAATGGAAAGGATCTGCTGAGCTGTAGTAAATGCATTGTTAATTATCTCCACCCCAATCTTTTTGGACTTTGCAGCAGGACAAATCAAACTTTAAATGTCAGAAGAAAAATGATGCATCTTATTGTTTTTCATCTAGTTATTGCAATCATTCCTTTTTGTGTTCAAATTCTGTGCTAAGGTTGGGTGTATGAGATACAAAACCTGCTCCCAAAAAGCCTGGTGCAAGAATAGTATTCTTTGCAAAGCTAGAAGATAGGCTAGACTCACCTTTCCCTGTGACTTCCACAACATTAAAATTCACAAGTCTTGTCTTGTTATGTATGAGTAAGATGGACCTGTGCATAGCCCATTAAAACAGAAATGCTGTAAAAGAAATGTAAAATCGAGTGGGAACATGGAGGATGGAGTACCTATGACTAGGTGCCATATCTTGGTTTTACAAAATTTTTAGAGTTTATAAGCTATATGCTTCATGTAGAAAAACAAAATATAGAACAGTAGAAAAGAGAACTATGAAAATCATCTAAAGAGAATCATCTCACTATCATGAAATAACTCAGTATATTAGTATATTTAAAACATATTGCATGTCTAACAGCCTTAATTAAAGGGGAAAATTCATGATCCTACCATCATCCACAAATCTAATCCCTAGAGTGTTTATTTCTTGTGATAGTATTGTTTTTACTGTGGTTTCCTCAGGGTTAAGTTCTGTAATTTGGGAAGTCTAATTTATAAAATAGAGCCTTTACTCCTGTAATAGATTATTTTTAAGAGAAAACCAGAATTGTATGGATAATGGGGGGATGACTAAAGCTCTGTTCTGAATTCAGAGGCTTCTGAGTACTACAGCACTGGCAGATAACTCAGTTAACTCTGCTGAGTTAGTAACACCATCTGCCCCAGCAAAAGACAACCCACATATGCTGGCACATTCTACCTATAGAGCATGGCTTTAAAATAGCCTATTGCAGTTTTTATATTCAGGCTTTACTTATTAATTTACTCATTCAAATATTTTTTGAACTCTGCTTTGGACCAGGCATTGTACTACACCCTGGAAATACAGTGGTGACCAAGATAGACGCTAACTAGCCATTATGGAGCTGAAATGTACCCTCTTTTCTCTTGAGCCTTTCTGCAAGGAATCTGTTGTCTAAAATATATCTAAACTGTCCAGTAAGTGATCTTGGCCCAGACGTACAATATAAGCTTTTCATTGATAAATTCTCTGGTCAAAAAGTTCATTTTTTTATACCCCAAATTCTAATGTAAGCCATTTCAGCAAGAAGACTGATCATTCCATTGCATAATTCTGTAAATACTTATCAAAACATTAGTGCTATCTTCTTTGTCTTCCATACAAGAAAATAAAATCTTACTTTTACTCAAAGTTAAATTTCACCAGTAAAATTGATATAATATGCTTTAAAATGTGTTAAACATTGCTAAGTAATTAGTAAGATTTAGAGTGAGATATGTACCTTGTAAAAGGTAAGGCAAAACATAGATAAAGCATACTCTATTGTGTACAGGTAGGAAAAACGAAACAAGAAAAAATGAAAATAATTATGTAAGATGGTAAAGTTCTAGGCTTATTTTTCTTTCTTTAAAATTTTTCATTATGATTTTCATAATGTTTTTATGCACTATCCTTTTTTTTTTTCAGTCTAGCAAAAGAAACGCCAGATAACAATAGTATTGTTGATCTGGAAAAAGCATTAAAGAACCTGAGAGAGAATCTAATTCATGCTTTTTTTTTTAGATTTAACTTTCCTTTCCAGGCCATCTCAGCCTTCATTGTCAGACTCTTTTTTATCTAATCTAAATCCCACAGGCTGCGGCTAAATTTGATTTCTTCTTACCATCTTTCCTGGGTCTTTTCATTTGAAGAATATTGTAGCTCATCTCAGTTCCATGTTTTCACCACCAGACACTCTTGGTTGTGTTTCTGGATTCCTTAAAGCATCGGATGTCTCTGAGCAGTGGAGTGTCCGTGGGCTATATAATACTCTCTGAAACCAGCTTGCCTCTATGCTGGTGTTTGGGGACTTCTAAATCTTCAAAAACAGGATCTTTTTTTTTTTTTTTTCTTTTCCCTGTTGTGCATTCCTTTCCAAATTGAGATTCTTTTCAAGTCCTCCCTCCCTTCCTTCCTTCCGTGTACTGATGGACATCATTCTGTTTCAGCCCTTATTAAGCATTGGGATACAAGGTGGACCAGACAGGCATCATTCCTGCCCTCCTGGGGCTTGCAGTCCAGTAGGGAGAGAGACACTAACCAATAAATAATTAAAAACAGTTACAAGTGATTTGAAGAAAAATTGTAAGGACCCCTGAGAGCATACAATACGCGGTCCTGACCTGGTCTTGTGGGTAACGGTAGAATCATTTGAGCTGAACCCTAACGGGAGTTGAGAAACTGTTCATCAGAGCAAGAGCTCTCAAGGAGAAGGAAGCAGATATGCAAAGACCAGCGATGCCTTGTGGGGTTCCTGGGCTGCTGTTACATCTGTTGGATAAAGCACCACCTCCACCAGCCAACCTTCCCTCTACATGACGTCAACGTCTGGGCAGTTTGGTAATGTGCACTGTGTGCCACAGCTCTGGCGCACCAACTTGGATATAAATGTGGGAATGTGAAGGGAAGAAGGGCCATGGTGGAAAGGGTAATATAAGGCAACCTGGGGTACAGGAAAGGGCATCCAGAAAACATCTGTAGGTCAAAAGGGAAGGAGAAATACTTCCTTGGATGATCTGGGAAAACTTCGAGGAAGTAGAATTTTGCTAAGTCTTGAAAGAAAGAGAAGGACTGTGCTACCCAATTTTGAAGGGAGAAAGCATTCCAGCTGAGGCAGGAGTCTGAGCTGGAATAATAAAGGGAGAGCAGACCCACCACTACACGTGGACGCCGGTGAGGCACTATCGTAATACTGCTTGTCTTCCAACATTGTGGGGAATGAAGTATAATGCAGTATTTGTCAAACATAATTTTTATTCCCTTCAAATGCCAAAATAGTATGGTAACCATTTTTGATGGTGATATTTCTAAAATGTTTTATACCCATTCCTGGCTTCCTTAATAAAGGATTCTAAATATAACTTAATCTTTTCTTGATGGTACAGGATCATGAGAATATGGTCATTTTATGCTGTAATATAAAGCAGTTCTCTGTCTACTTTTTAAACTTTCTCCATCCTCTGGCTGTCAGCTATTAGTTCTTTTGGTGACTGCCTTGGGCAAATCCCTGTCCCACAGTACTCTTCATAGAACCTCTTTTCTGCATTTATCTCACTTACAGCTTCTATTTAACCAAAAAACTAAGTAAACATGCAGGTTGAGAATTATGTGCTAGTATACAATAAATTTCAATAAATATTGGTTGAATAAATAATTAACAGGCTTTGATTGGGAGCCTACAGTATGGAGCTGACGGACAGAAGTGGGATAGTTCTG
Organism: Erethizon dorsatum; assembly: GCA_028451465.1. Classification (NCBI taxonomy): domain Eukaryota; kingdom Metazoa; phylum Chordata; class Mammalia; order Rodentia; family Erethizontidae; genus Erethizon; species Erethizon dorsatum. The sequence continues at coordinate 118,091,135 of CM051822.1, read as the reverse complement.
GGACTGGGTTCAAAGCAGTGCAGTCAGATCTCCAGATTATGGGTCATTACTTTGCTGTTTTTCCAGTGTTGCTTAACAAGCCAAAGTGCCAACTGGCTTAGAGTCTAGTGACTAACAACTATTTTTTCGTGCTCTAGTGATGGTGGTTACCATGGTGCTCTGGATGACTCAGTTACCTTTTTTATAATTACCCTTTAGTAGCTCAAGAAATTCTTTGGTGATACTATTTCTGATAAAGCAGAACTAGATAACAAAATAATGACTACAAATTGGTGCCATTCTTTTTTTGTTTTTAACTAGAAAAGAGACAGTTTTGGTTTTCCAAGTCAGAGTGGTTGATGCTGGGTTAATAGGATAATATTTCTGTGTTTCTCTCCCTGATTTGGTAGAAAGTGATTGCTTATTTATGTAGAAGCCAACTAGCATTTGTTAAGGTAGCTTTTTCTCATCTCATTCCAGTGGAATTCTTCAGTATTAAGATACAAACATTAGGAGTTCACAACCCTTTGTAAACACAAGAGGCTGTAATTGTTGGCATTGCTAAAATTCTGATATACAGTATTACATATTATTTCTTAAAAGCACCCTATAAAGCCAAACTGTTTTTATAGCATGGAACTGTTTAGACTGATTAAAACTATAGAATTTTAGAACTAGGCAGGAAACCTTGGAGATCATCTTGTCCCAAATTTTATTTTACTTATTTTTTATTTTATTCATTTATGTATGTATGTATGTATTTTGTAATGGTAGGGCCTTCACACTGAGCTACATCCCCAGCCCTGCTTTTATTTTTATTTTTTAAATTTTGAGACAGGGTCTAAGTTGCCCAGACTAGCCTTGAACCTATGATCCTCCTGCCTCAGCCTCCCAAAGTGCTGGGATCATAAGCATATGCCGCCATGCTTGGCTCCACATTTTAGTTTTTTTGTTTTTTGTTTTTTGTTTTTTGTGGGTACTGGGGGGTCGACCTCAGGACCTCGCGTGCCAGCAGGTGCACGTGACGCTGAGCGATATCACCGGCCCCTTTTTCGTATGTGGGTTCCGGGAGTCGAACTCGGGCCCTCGCGCTTGCCAGGCAGGCGCTTAAGCCGCTGAGCCATCTCACCGGCCCTCCACATTTTAGTTTTAAAGTTGAGAAAATTGAAGCCCAGAAAAACAAATATTAAAAATCGTAATGGTAAATCCCTCACAATTGCAAAGCTTTTACATTAGATTGGATCTTTTCGAAACCTTTTGTGTTCTCTGTTACTATATGGGCACCATTTTTTTAGCCCTACTTTGTACATGAGGCACCTGGGACCCAAAGACTATAGTGTCCTGCTTTATGTTAGTGTCAGAGGTGGAACCAGAATGCACATCTGTAACTCATTGCCTCAGTCCATAAAGACACAGACACAGAGAGACCCAGAAGCCTGGACTCAGGTCCCAGTGTCTCTGTTTACTAGCTGTGTCATTGGGACAGTTCAGTCTACCACTCTTAGGCTGATCTTCCTTTTGCTTAAACGGAGAATCATGATTCTACATTGTAAGCTCACTATGAAGACTAAAAGTAATTCCTGTACAGCACCTAAGATACTCAACCATTTGACTCATACCACCCTGATAAAGTTAAGTGAATTGTCTGTGGTTAGTTGTCTTGTATAAGTCCTTTCTTGATCCAGCCTATGTAAAACTAACTATTTCTAAGAAGAAAACCAAATTGAGAACTGTTGAATGTTCATAGAGCCCAGGAGACCAAAACTGAGCTGTGGCAGGTTCCTTATATTTCTTTTATCCTGTCATCGGTTTAGAATTATGTTTCTTCCCCATCTCTTTTATTCCTCAGATATCTCAGGTAAATAAAAGAAATAAGACTATATAAACAAATATAGCCATGTCAACAAAACCCTTCAAAACTCCAAATAGTCCATTAAAATAAAATGTTAGTCTAACCCTGGACAGGCTTGGACCAGAAGGCAGAAGTATGGTGGGGAGGTCAGGCAGTGACTCCCTTTCCCCTCCAGTTCAGAGTCCTTCTCCCTCTTAGTGAGGAGCTAGACATGGACTGTGCATGCTTTCCTACAGCATCTGAACATTCGCAAAATATGTGTCCACTACTCTTAACACACCAGAGACAGTAAACCTGAGATTTGGCCTGAAATGTTGTGTCTACTTGAGTTAGAAAAAGCACAGGCCTTGGATGCAGACAGATCTAAAGTTGTTTTCTGGCTCTGTCACATACTTATAGTTGGCCTCAGACAAGTCGTTTCATTTTCCTGAGTCTGTTTTCTCATCTACATATTAACAGTGACAATCCCCATTTTGCAGAGATATTTTGAAGACTAGAGGTAATATAGATACTTGCAGTCACTACTTGGCAAAAACTGAAAAATGGAACAAATCTTGACCCCTAGAAGTCAGCTTGGTATAAGTCAGAAACAATATGGGGAATATTGGAGAAAATGTAAGCTGTCTTCATCAGGGATGAGAACCTTCAAAATGATGAGTTTTAAGGTCATCTCAGGTATTCAACTTATTTCAAGTAGAGCTTCCGAGAGCCCTCATTATCTCTTTCTTAGGGTCTTGCTACTTTGGCCATAGCTACTGGGCTGAGATCTAAGTGATCTACTGGATGATGAAGGCCACACCTATTGGCCTTTTAGTGTGTTCTCCTCGTCTCTGAGGTTAGATCATGGCATGAGAATGACACCATTTGTCAAAGCTTAGCCAAATGACTTTGGGTCAGCATGATGGCTTTCAATTATAGATTCTTGGTTATGTGTAGCCTGAGCTGGAGAGGCAAATTTGCCCCCAAACTAGCTCTGCATCTGAAAAGCCTTGGATTAAATATCCAGTCTTATTTAGGTGGGTCTTGAAGTCTTCCACAAACGCTAGCCAGCATGAGTCCTGTTCAGTTCCCTAAGTTCCAATTTTGGCACCATCCTTTATTAATCGATGAATTATTTTCTGAATGAAGAGTAAGCATAATATATTTTAATAGAATACTGGGAAAGAACACAAGCTATCTATCAAAAAATTGTAGGAGCTTTGATGCTAGGAAAAGTTTGGAAATGATCCTTCCTGGTAGCTGGTACCTGTGACTGAGACTGGGAGCAGCCTCACGGGTGCAGTGTTTGAGGGATAAATCACATGGCTTTCATCTGTACGGTGGACTAGAGCTAGAAAAAACAAAATGAAGACTGGCTAGGATGTTAGTGCAGTCTTCCAAAATGGGCTGAGGGCATGGGAAAGAGGACTATATACACTTGCAAACTGGAAGGATGAAAAATCTGAGACTACATTACTTCTGCATGCACCTTCTCAGTCTCCTTTACTGGTTCCTTCTATGTCGTACTCGCTGATACATCCTCAGCCCCTGGAACAATGCTCAGATACTCAAATATTTGGTGGTACATGAATGTTGTATTTCTCGGACTCTAAATGTTGGTGTGTCCCAGAGCACAGTAATGCCTCTCTTCTGTGTCTACTCTCACCCCCTTAATTATTTCATTCTTTCTCTGAAACATACTATATCAACAACCTGAACTCCAGACTAAATTCTTAACTGCCACTTGACATCTTTCCTTGAAAGTCTAAATGACATCTCAGAGCTTTCCAAAACTGAGCTACTGCATGCATAGCTGATGCCCAACACCTAATAGGGAAGAGAAGGACCCTGAATTGGGAGGGGAAAAGAAATTTCTGTTCCACCTCCCCACACCCTTCACACAGTGTTTCCAAACTCCATTAGCTGCAGTTCTATTCTTCTAGTTGTTCAGCTCAAATATTCTCTTTTCTCTTTGACTTCCCATCCAGCCACTCATGTAGACTCTGCCTTAAACATGTCTAGAGAATCTGACAAAGTCTCTCTACTCCCACACTGCCACCACAGTCCAAGCTGCCAGTTATCTCTCATTTGGATTATTACCAGAACTTCTTATCAGGTCTCACTGTTTCCACTGCTGTCCACTTTGTGTTTATTCTTATATCAGCCAGAGTTCCTTTTAAAACATAAATCAGACCATGTCACTTTTTGCAAATAAATAAACAAAAACAAAAACCTATAGTGACTTTTTATGTCACTTAGGGTAAGATCCAAAATCTTTAACAAAGAATTTCCAGTCTCAATCATATCTGTACCTTCCCATCCTTTACCTCCATGACCTTCATGCCCACTACTGTCTCCTCCCACATTCTACAACAACCACACTGACCTCCTTGCCATTCCTCAAGCACATCAGTTACACTCCCAGGTTAGGGCCTTTGCATCTTGTTGCTTAAAGATACCCCCAGATACACATGGGGCTCCCCTCCTTAGAGTCTTCAGATCTTTTCAAACATCATCTTTTTAGAGATTTTGTCCCTGGCCTCCCATACCTTAATTGTAGTACTGCTTGCTCACTACCACATATTACTACATTGCTCTTCCCTACTTTGCCTTCCCCTTAGTACTTTGCTATCCATCCTACATATTTATTTGGTTTATCATCTCATCCCAACTTATAAGTTGCAGGAGGGAAATGATCCTACCCATTTTGTTCATGGCTGCATGTTTAGTACCTAGAAGAGTTCTTGGCATGTAGGGCACTCATAAATATGGAAAGAGTGAAGAAGAATTGGAGGAATGTGGAGATTTCTGCTAAGTAGAAGGCAAAGGAAAAGAAGCTACAAGATGACTCTTGGGCTCCAACTCAGGTTAAGTAAAAAGTCGATGGTTCCATTTAGTAAAGAAGGGACCAGCAGGGATAGTGAGTCTTCAAGATCAGGAGTTGCTAATTTGATAATGTGATTTTGACAAGACAAGGGACAGCTCTGGAAAATGTCTAAAACAGGAAGAGAGTTCAAAATAGACACTGGCGTTAAGATAGAAATCTAGTTGTCAGGAGAGAGGTAATGGTGATATTTACAATGATAGCCTCTGCTGGAACTTTTAATCAAAAGGAAGAAAGAAGGACAGAGGATCAAAGAATGGAGCAGAGAAACAGCCCATTAAAATTACCTGAAGTTTTAAACATCCCATCCAGAGCATTGAGATCAGAATTTCTGTGGGTGAGACACAGCTATCAACAGGTTTGAAAGCTCCCCAGGTGATTCCAACATGGGGTTAAGAGTCACTGAACTAGAGTCTTTTATGTTTATCTGTAGGTGAGGATGAAATAAAGGAATCCATGATTAAAATAGAAAAATACAATGGTGTCTCAGTTCACGAACTTAATTCTTTTCACAATTTTGTTTACAAACCAAGTTGGATGAGAACCAAATCAAATTCAGTGGTTAGGATCAATGTTGAACTTATGGGGAAATTTGATTTGGTGGTCTTGGCCAGTCCCTCTCATACTCAAATGTGGATAAGAATCAACTGGAGATCTTGATGAACTGCAGATACTCTGACTCAGAGATTTGGAGTGAGGCCTGAACTTCCCCATCTCTCACGAGCAGTGCTTCTTACCCAATCACCACATTTTGAGTAGTAAATGTCAAGGGCAGCACTTCTCAAAATTTAGTGTGTAAACAAATACCATGGAGAGCTCATGATTTTAGGCTGTCTGGGCCCCACCTAAGTCTCAAGATCCTGATTCTATAGGTAGGAAGTGGGAGTCCTGCAACAAATGCCCACACGTTCATGCTGCTGCTCTCAGGAACACACTCGGAGTGGTCGCAAGTCACAGAGTCCAGGGTAAGAAAGAAGAGGCACTCAGTGCTATCTGCCAAATGAATAAAAGATACTGCAGGGACATCTGGAAGAGCATAGCAAAAGGCACTGTATTTTACAAGGTGAAGGTCATAAGTGAGGAAACCGTAAAACAATCTTTGCTTTCCTAAGTTCTCTATTTCCAAGCAGTATGTACTCCTCTTGGCTTCTATATTTTATCTTGGGAACAATTACCTTACCAAAGTGCTGTAGCTATTTTTAAACGGAGAGAGGAAACCAATTACTAGCTTTTTTTTTTCAAGGCATAGGAAATACGTTAACAGGATCCTTGAGAGCTTTCTGTAGGCTGTGCCTAAACCATCTACAACAGATGAGGTTATATTTATTAACCACTTACCAGTCCAATTATTTAAATACAGGATGACCAAAATTGCATTTTTCCCATCAATTATTATAATAGGAAAAATAAAAATGATAATTTTATCAAATTTATTAAATAATTTTCTGTGTATGCTATATCTTAAATACACAGCGCAACGTTACAATCTGGACAGTACTATCTCTTTCTGAATTCTTTTTGAATTATTGTCTATCTTTGAACAACACACTCTACACTGTCATGCTGGCCTTTCCGTTTTTCCTGTGAGAGGTACAGTTTCAATAAAATGTCTGCCCACTAAACGTAATGGTGAAGACGTCAATGACAGACGTCCTGGTTGGCATTCTGCTATCCCGTTTTCAATTATTTGGTTTATTAGAGCTAATCTAAATTGTAAATGACTTTTTGAAAGCACCCCCCTTGTTTTGAATAAATAACAAATGAGTTCCGTATTGTTTGGTCCAGAAGGTGCATAATATTTTATAATAATATTTTTCCTCACTTTTTGATTACAGGATAGCTTGATAGATGTTGGTCAACTCTGTCAGTGCCACCCACAGAATTATTATCATCACTGACCACTATTGGAATATTTTTTAGTTTCATTTTTTCTTTCAAGTCATATCATTTCTGTATTATGAATACTTGACAATAAGGAGACATCTTTTTCACCTTTCCATTTCATAACAGATTTTTCCTCTCTGATATGCTGACATTTCTCCCTTTTTCAGTTTTTTCTTTTGCAGATCTTTTGGCACTTCCTTCCTATTCAGTCTCAGCATCCCAAACATGTCCATTCTGTGTTGTAAAAGAATATCACTGAGTTCTGGAGAAGTATAAAAATTATATTGAATGTACTTATGATAAGAGTTTTATAGATTGTAGCACAAAATTATAGGTTATTTTTCACAAATAAAATGAACATGAATTAGTAAAAGGAAATAACCAGAACTTATTATTAGATTTCACTAGAAACAAACATCAAAGATGAATACAACATTCTAAATAAAAAAGTAGGCAAAAACTAGTCGATATAAGACTTATGAGGGGCCAAGGATTTAGCTCAGTGGCACAGCACCTGCCTGGCAAGTGTGAGGTCCTGGGTTCAATTCCCGGTACCCTGAAAAAATAAAAAAATTTTAAAAAGACTTATGAGTGCATCTCATGCAAACAAGAATTGACTGGTTGAAATGTCACTTTCCCAGGCTACACTAGGGATAGTTAGTATGTAAGATGATTATTAAAGACCTTTGGAGCATATTTCAACTTCTTCAAATAAAAAACTATAGTATGAGGTTGCTATCACTGCAATACTTTTCTGTCTCTTTAAAGCAGGACTGCCAACATCATCAGTATTGAAATTTGGGGGTGGAGAAGTCCTTGTTGTTAGGCCTATCTTGTGCATTGTAGAGTGTTTAGCCTCATCACTGTTTTCTACCCACTAAATGCCAGACTCAACTTGTAACAACCAAAATTGTCTTCCAGACATCATCAAATGTTTTCTGGAGAGGAAAATCCCCCTCACCTGGCCCCAATTGAGAATCACTCTTTAAAAGCAATGTCTGAAAATGTAATCTGAGTTATACTTTGGATTTGTGTAACTAACACTAGAAACACCCTTTGGATTCTTGGGGCAAGAGAAAAGATGAGTTTAATTTTCAGTAGTGGGAAATATGATTCACCCAGACGTGCCAAGAGCATAATACTGCAGAACCTCAAGTCTGTCGCAGAGGTGATTTGTTTAAGAGCCACAAAGAGACCCCTTCCCAAACTCAGGATTAAAAGTCAGCAGCTACTTTCTGCCCCATGTCAAAAATACCATAATCACCCACATCATATGAGAGAAAGCATTAATCAGCTTGCCACTGCAACTACCCTTTGTTCCAGAGGGACTCGGATTTACTAAACATCTCAGTACTCGCTTCCCTTCTCAGAAGTCATCAGACAAATATCTAAGTGTAAAAAGCTTACCCGTAAATGAGTGGTTTTCAAACATTATCCTGCTTCAAAGCCACCGTGAAGCTTATTATAAACCCCTGATCACTGGGCTGCACCCGCACTGACTCTGATTCTCTAGGTCTGGGATGGGACCTGGGACCTTGCATTTATAGCTGGTTCTTCAGTGATGCTGATGCCACTGGTCCAGAGACCACACTTTGAGAACCGTTACTATGAACCAAAATGATAGTTCCCAACTTTGGCTGGTACAGTGTTACAATAACTGGGGAACATTTAAACACTTTATTCCACGACTCCTCCCCAAACCAGTGAAATAGGATTCTCCAAGTGTAGGTTCCAGGCTGTAGAAGGTATTCAGAGCTTCTCAGGTGATTATAATGTATAATCAGATCAAAAAGCATGGATCTAGTTCAGTGGTGGTGAACCTATGGCACTCGTGTTGTTTTTCTTTTAAGACAAAAGACATTAACGTATGAGTTGTTTTTTCTAAACTAAAATGTCAGTCTTTGGGTTTACTTGCAGTATTGGTGCTTTGCGATAAATAAGTGGGTTTTGGTTTGCAGTTTGGGCACTTGTCTCTAAATGGTTCACCATTACTGATCTAGGTGAAATGCATTTCAAAGCATTGGGAAACAAGGGTCTTACCAGATGGTGCCGTTTAATAGAGGAAAGAGGGATCACCATAAATATCACTTAACCCTGGTGAGGTATGACTCAAACCCTTGAGGCTTCATTGATGATTATTTCTCTAGTTCCAACCCAAACCATCTTAATACTGTGTTCCAAACAAAGGCCAACTATACTATATGTGCATATTCTATTTTGTATCTCATTAGGGTGTGGGCAAGTTTGGAACTAGGATTATAAATCATAGAGTGGGAGGAAATAGTCAAGGCTTGAGAAAAGCAACTCCTCAAGGAGGGTTAAGAAGCCCACACCTGCTAGAAATCAAGAAAACACGTTTCAGCAAGCCATGCCATTAGCATAGGGCTGGGTTTCAGTTGAGACTGGACACCAGGAACATGTCAGAGATTCAAACCAGATGTCAGAGAGTCTGTAGTAACTAGAAGTAAGAGATACCAGTGAGTCCAGAGTAAAATATGCTTTTACTCAGAGCAGATGTAGCCTTCATTTTTAGAAAGCGCATTGCCATAAAACACAGTCTCCTTACCTTTCATCCCAGCCCAGAGGTTTCTCATTGGTGTTCAGTGGCACAGTAGTACACTCAAGGGCCATGTAAAAATGCTTCGTGGAGTAGCATTCAATAGTTTTCTCTCTGAGGAGTTATCTCTTCCTCTGCTATATGTTAATGAGGTATAGTACCAATATATCCTTGGACTTAGCAGCATAAAGTTTGTCACTTTTACTATTTCTGGAAACTGGAAGGGTAATTCTTCTAGAGCTGAATTGCTTTGTATTTGTTTGAAGCTGTACAGAGCAAATTATTAATTTTATTCTATTCATCCACATCTTAAATGTAGTGCAGCTTTGCTGTTCCACACATCATCTTGTTTGCACTGATGATCCCAAAGAAGCAATGTCCTTCCACCTCTCCAAAGAAAATGGGCACTATGTGAGAGAGACTATTTAATGAAAGAAGTAAACTTGTTTAAGAGTATGCATAGAGTCAGACATGGTGATGCATGCCTCTAATCCCAGAACTATGGGAGGCTGAGGCAGGAGGATTACAAGTTCTACCCCAGGCCAACTTAGTGACTTAGTGAGAAGCTCTCTCAAAATAAAAAATAAAATTGGGTGAGGGTGTAGCTCAGTATGAAAGCCCTGGATTCAACCCCCAGTACCACAAACAAAAAAGAATATGTGTGTGTCTCAGTAGATTCTAGAGCAAGCTGAGGGGTATATCAAATCATTTCTGGTTCCCACGGTGAGGGATCCAAAACGTTCTTAGAAACATCTCGTAAACTCCAAACCTCTTTTTCTGTACTCTGTAAAGCCTCTTGACATATTGTGAAGTTCTGTGTAGATGGTAATTATAAGCAGCATTTTAGCCTAAATTATTTCACAGGCTCACTACTTTTCTAGCAGGTTGAGGGGAAGGTTGAAATAAATGGACCAATACTTGCCTGAAGGCATTTGAAAATTTCTTCTAGTCTGTAGAGGGATGGCTCAGCAGAAAAGGCCACAGTTCCCATTCACAGAGTCTCACAGGAAAGCAGGAGAAAGAAATAGCCAAAATTTAAGCCATTCTCCCAACACTCATTGATGAGAGGACAAATGATGCAGGTTAGAAACCAGCATTGCCCAGAAAAAGATAGAGACACTTGGGATATTAGAGCCCCTCTTGCTCCAAGTTTGCCCTAGTTTGTAAGTTTTAAACACACTTCATTCCTGAGAGCTGATGTGACCCTCCTATGGCCAGCCTCACAACTGTTTATTCTCAAATTCACCCTCTCCCATCTATGACCAAGCCCTTAGCACTGTTCACAATTTCCACCTCAAAACAAAAACATAACGTGGTGCCCTCTCCCGTTTCTAGTCTTCCAATAGCCTTACCTGTGTCCATTTTTAGTGCTCAACTCCTAGAGTACAAACACCAATGTGTGATCTCAACAGTATTTTACCAGCACTATTACCATGTCCCAACCAGTATTGCTCTTTCATTTCAACCTATTCTGTTTACGAAGCAATCTCTAGTTCTCTGCATCTCTGTATCGATTCTAACTTTGAACCTCACAAACTTTCTGTTCATTCAGGCATGGGTTATTATGTTTTCTTCAGTTGGATTTCTTCTTTAAAAAAATAATAGCTCTATAGAGATATAATTCACATGTCATAAAATTCACTTTTTGTTCAGAACTGGGGATTGACCCCAGAGCCTTGCATGTGCTAGGAAAGTACTTTACCACTGAGCTACATCCTCAGGCCTAACTTCACTCTTTTAAAGTATCCAATTTATGTTTTTTAGTATATTCATTACCACTGTCAAACTTCAGAACATTCCATCGCCCCAGACCCTGAATCCATTAGCGTCATTCCCTTCTTTCCCCAGTTTCAGGAAGCCACTCATCTACTATTTACCTCTGTAGATTTGTCTATTCTGGAAATTTCATATGAATGAAATCATACAACATGTGGGCTCTTGTGTCTGGCTTCTTTCACTTAGCATCATTTATAGGTTTATCTATGTTGTAGCGTATGCTCATCCCTTTTTATGGCCAGATAATATTCCATTGTATGGATATACACCAGATTTTGTTTGTTTGTTCAGAAACATTTGGATTGTTTTTACTTTCTGGATCTCAGGAATAATGCTGCTCTGAACTTTTGAGTACAAGTATTTGTGTGGACATATGCTTGCATTTTTGTAAGAGTAGAATTGCTGGATCATATGATAATTTTATGTTTAACATTTTGAAGAACTGTCAGAATACCACAAGCAATGACTGAGAGTTCCAGTTTTTCCGCGTCCTTCCCAACATTTGTTATTATCTTTTTTATTACCGCAATCCTATGAAATGGTATCTCATGCCATTTTGATGTGAAGTTCCCTGATGAGGACAATGTTAAGAATCTTTTCAAATATTTATTGATCAATTTTATCTTTCTTGGTGAAATATCTATTCTAATCATTTGTCCACTTTGTAATTGAGTTATCTTTTCATGCATTATGGTATTTATATATTTGGGATATTAGTCCTTTGATGACTTGCAAATATTTTCTTCCATTTTTTGAGCTGCCCTTTCACTTTTTTGATGATGTCCTTTGATGTATAGATGTTTCTAATATTAGTGAAGTCCATTTTATCTATTTTTTCTTTGATTGTGCTTTTGGTGTCCTAGCTAAGAAACCATTGCCCACTGTAAGGTCATCAGATTTTACTCCTGTGTTTTCTCCTGAGAGTTTATAATTTTCACTCTTACATTTAGGTGTTTGATCCATTTTGAATTCATGTTTGTGTATGATGTGAGGTAGGCATCCAATTTCATTCTTCTGCATGTGGCTTTCCAGTTTCTAGCCACTAATTAATTGAGTTTACCATGTTATACATCTTTTCATGTACATTGACTAGACTTATGTCTTTCTTGGAGAAATATCAACTCAATCTTTTGCTTACTTTTTGGAGAGGGGACGACCAGGTCTTGGTACGTTACCCAGGCTGGTCTTCAGCTCCTAAGATCTAATGATCCTCCTGCCTTAGTCTCCCACGTAATTAGAACTACAGGTATGTGTCACCATGCTTGGCCCTTTGCTCACTTTTTAACAACAGTGTGTCAGGTACTATTCTAGATTCTGGTGAAACAGATTAATAAGTCTTAGGTGTAGGAAAGGATCTAACCTTCACAGTGGGGAGATCATATACAAATAGAAAACAATGGTATGGTGAAATAATGTGTATAGTGTGCCTGGGCCCTAGAGTGTATATAGTAAATGGTGTCTTCTATAGTAAACTAGTAATAACAATGGCAGTTAACATATGTTATTATGTGTCAGTAGTCACATATTGACACTTATAATAATATATGATAATGGTCACAAAGTGCTGTGGCAGGAAGAAGTAGTAGGCCTTATAATCTCTATTCCTTAGTGATAACGTAGTATATCCTCAAATTGTTTTTTAAAGTATAGAGCAATGGTAGTTCTTTCATGTGGAAATTATGGTACTCTGTAAAATGTCAAAAACTGTTAATTTAATTCTGTCATAGTGGTAGGAAGTATGGCTGCATTGTATTATATATGTTCTAGGCTCTACATTACAAAAAAATCCAATTTTAAGAAAATAACTTTTAAATCACTTTTCCAAGTTTTCCCACTATATTAGCTTTTTGTTTTGTCATCTGCTAGCACATGTTAGCAAAAAAGTGAGAACAGGTGCCATAAGTTTAAGAAAAATATGTTGGAAATAAAAAAACTAAATTGTACACATTCTAACAACACAATCTAATTTAAGCTACAAAACACTTCAATCTCGTTGGTGGTGGGATGCAGTTGTTTCAAGGAAGGATAATTTTAGAACCACTGATTCAGGATTTAAATTTTAAACACATAGTATTCTATCAAAAAATAAACTTTTTAGGATCCAATTTTAGTATCATCTATTGTACCAACTATAGATTTTTATTCAGTCTTCAACTTCACCAGACACTTACTGGCTGTCTAACATACGGAGGAAACCTGCTTAAGGATATGATCATTTGCCCTGAAGGAACTCATGATCTGAAGAAGAAACACTTAGGTGATAAAAATGCCATTGTTTCAATTTTGTTTCAGTTAAAAATCCCAAGGAGTAATATGTGTTTAAATTTGATAGTTAACTTTGCATCTGTCAGGCTGACTACTCTTGTCTGATAGTTTTAACAATGGCCTACTCCCAAAATTGTTATACAGATTTAATGGAATTCCAATCAAAATTTCAATAGCATATCTCACAGAATTAGAGAAAACAATCCTAAAATTCATTTGGAACTAGAAGAGACCTTGAATACCAAAAGCTATTCTGGGCAACAAAGGCAAGACAGGGGGCATCACAATCCCTGACTTGAAATTATACAAGTGATAAAAGCAGCACGATGCTGGCAAAAAAGCAGACCCGAGGATCAATGGAACAGATTAGAAGATGCAGAAACAACTCCAGACATACTCATCTGCCTTACTTTTGACAAAGAAACCAAACACCTTTACTGGAAAAAATATAGGCTCTTTAATAAATGTTGCTGGAAAAACTGGCTTTCCATATGCTGAAAATTAAAACTAGACCCATATCTTTCACTATGCACTAAACTAAAATTGAAATGAATCAAAGGTCTAGATATTAAAACAGAAACACTAAATCTGCTGGAAGAGAACAATAGGCAGAACTCTTGAAGACACTGGTGTAGGTGAAGACTTTATGAATAAAACCCCGGTCACACAGGAACTATCACAAAGAATCAATAACTGGGATCTCATCTTATTAAAAAGCTTTTGCACAAGAGAAACCACCAACAGAGTGAAAAGACAACCTACAGTGTGGGAAAAAAATTTTGCCAGCTGTTCCTCAAAGAACTAATATCTAGAATATATAAAAGGCTCAAAAAATTCAGACACACCCCCCCACAAATTTAAAGACCCAATCCAAAAATGGTCATCTGAAATGAATAGACATTTCTCAGATGAGGAAGTTTTAACAATGGCCAAGCCAGAGCTGATGAAGTATTAACTCTTTTTTTTTCAAGAAAAACATTTGAGTCAGTACCCTAGGTTTTCTCCTTAAATGTTTCATAGGCAAGGAAAAGGAACAACCAAGTCTGCATTTTAGAAACAGGACCAGGGACTGGGACTGGATATTTCAGTGGTACAGTGCTTGTATGGCATACACAAGGTCCTAGGTTCAGGTCCCAAATAAATACATGAATAACAACAGCAGCAAAATACTCTAACTATAAAGAAATAGGACCAGGAAATATATCTATACTGTAGAAGAAACAGATTGACATGAAGCAGGACTGTTAGATACAACTTCAGTCCCTGGGTTGGCTGAAACAAATGATTGGGTTTGCAGTACAGCTCTGCCTCTTTTAAGCTGTGCAACTTTAGGCATGTTACTCAATCAATTTGTGCCTCAGTTCTTTCATCTGTAAAATAGGGATAATAGTAGTACTACTCACGTCAGAGGTTGTTATGAAAATTAACTAAATCTACTTGTGTAAAGTCTTCTGAATAGTGCCTGACATGCAGTAAGGGTGCAATGAACATGAACTGTTATTATTCAGTGGTTAGGCAATATGGTTAGGCAATAAAAATGAAGTATCTGCCTATGACATATTACCATTTACAAAGCTTTTTCGCATATCCACTAGGTCATTTGAGCTCTACAGTCACTTTCTGGGAACTGTTCTAGTTACATTGTTGCTAACGAACCACCCCAAAATTTAGAGGCAGAAAATAACCATTTTATTATGTTCACAGGTTCTGTGAGTTAGGACTTCTGAAAATGGACAGCAGGAATGGCTTCCTCCTGCTTTACAGGGTCTAGGTTGCTCCTGGAGATGACTTGTAAGGCTGGGGAGGAAAGGGTGGAGCCAGATTAGCTAAGACTGGCAGATCCACTTCCAAGATGGCCCTTACCATACCCCGTCTAGCACTTTAGTGGGATGGCTGGAAGACTGTGCTCTGCTAGACTGTCACTAACACACTTTCACATGGCTTCTCCACCATGGTGACCTCATGGCAGTCATCAGACTTCTTACAGTACTTTTGCAACAGAAATACATGCTTTAAAGACCTAACCTCGGCACTTCCTATGCATATTGGTTGAAGCAGTCACAAGCCTGCCCAGGTTCAAGGGCAGGGAATATAGACTACACCTCTCCATGGAAGGCATTTCGAAGAATTTGGAGGCATGCTGATATTATTCCCTAACTCTAGATGAGAGATTATGACTCAGTAGAGGTTAAATGATTTGTCCAGGGATGGTAACTGAGATGTTTAGGGAGGAAGAGGTTTAGGGGAGAATGACTTCTAATTCTTTTTATTCTAAATTTCTGCCTTTCAGTTAGATTATTCAGCTTCCTTCAACTGGCATGTATTTGCCAATATGTGAAAGTTTAAAGAAAAAAAATTTAACTGACTTTGGATATATTAGGTGACTTCCCTAAAAAGAAGCAGAGATGTAAAAGTATAAGGTTTGCAGGGGCTTGGAAGGGGCCAGGGACAGGGGAGCATCACAAGAGGATGGTTAATGGATGTTATGGCTTGTATCTAGATGTCACTCCAAAGCCACATGTGCTCACAGGTAGGGCTTTTTGGAGCTGGCCAGATCTAGGGCTTGTAATACTCGGATTAAGGGTGTATGGTACTTTAGTCCACTGATTTGAATTAGCATAGTTCTGGGTGTGGTGGAATGGACTTACTGAAGATAGAAGCCCCACCCAGGCTGTGGGTGCCACCACCCAAAAGGCTTGTAGCCTGGATGAAATAAAAGGGAAAGGCAGGCTTGCTGGTTGCTGGTTGCTGCTGCTGCTTCCTCCCTACCCTGCCATGGACTATTTCTCCTCAGCCATGCCTCTCTGCCAAGCCACCCTGCCTTGGAGCCAGCCAACTGTGGACTGAAACCTCTATAAACTGTGAGCCAAAATAAACCTTTCCTCTTTTAACTTGTGAGTGTTGGATATTTGGTCTCAGCATCGAGAAAAGTAACTAAGGTAATGGGTATGAGGTACAGGTGGATAGGAGTAACTTCTAATGTTTTATAGAACAGTGGGGTAACTATGGATGATAACAATTGTATATTTCAGAACAGCTAGTAGAAAGGATTTTGACAGAAACAAACAATAAGTGTTAAAGTGATGGACATGGTAGTTACCCTGATCTGATCATTATAAATCATACATGTATAGAAATATGACACCATACCCCATAAATATGTGTAACTATTATATGTCAATTTAAAATATAATCACATACCACCAACTGCATAAACAATGGTGATCCCTTTAGTTTATATTGCCTAGTGATGTCATAACCATCTTAGTTTTTATAAGTACAGTCTGTGATGTTCACACAACAATGAATTGCCTAACAATGCATGTTTTAGAATGGGTCCCTGTCATCAAACAACACACAACTGTATATCTTTTAAAGTATATGACTTGCATTTTATAAGAGCTTACATACACATTTCATATTTTAAAGAGGTCCTGGGTAGATTCTGTCCTAATATTGATCAACAGCAACTTTGTATCAATGGAAAGAATCTCTGAAAATGTCCCAGTTACTGTACAATGATTTCATTTGTTCTCCAGGAAAATCTCATCTGGCAATTGTCCAGCGGGTGAATAATGAGGGAGAAGGAGACCCTTTCTATGAGGTAATGGGCATTGTCACACTAGAAGACATCATAGAGGAAATCATCAAGTCAGAGATCCTGGATGAAACTGACCTCTACAGTAAGTGCACAGCCTTGGCTCTTCTCCGAGGTCATCATGTTTTCTTCTGAGACTTTTGGGGACAGATTAGTTTGCCATACAGTGTGAAAGATGTTGGGGCAAGCCCTGTGCACTGATGTATGTCAGCCACCTTTTGCCTGGTTCTGGCATGGCAAGATACCCTAGCTTGGATTACCCTGCGTCACTAGGAACCCACTAGCTAAACGTTTATAAGGAGGGAACCTTTGGGAGCTGAGCCAAGACTAGGAAAAGGAGACCACCCAGCCTTTGGATGGAAAAGATCTAAAGAAAACACCATGTACCCTAGAGGGCAGCCAGAGGCCTCTACCCTTGTCTCTGTTCCCTTTTGTTTTCTCTTTGTTTACCTAGATGCAGACCCCAGTACTCCTTGGAGTTCCACTTACACCAAACCATCAGTGAGCAATGCAGACTGTAATAACATTGCCCTCTTCCACTTAAAACAAAAATTTAAATGTCCTGCTTCATAAATGTACTGCTGTTCTTCCTTATGCCTTTTAGCACCACCACTGTCTTTCTAGTCCCCCCACACATACCCTGCTTCCCCCTGGACCAATCACCTGCCTGGACCCTATCCCTGCTTCCTCCTCTTTCTGATCTCCTTATCCTCCTCCCTGCTCCTCTTCAGGAACAGTATGGACTCCTCTCTGCAGAATATGATTTTTTGAAGGTTACTTTTCAAATCTTTGCTTGCAAACATTATAAAGGCATGCTTTGTCTCTGGGATGGGAATGTTATCCAAAATCTTGGGAATCCCTGGACTAGAAACTGTTTCTTTCTCAGAATTTCATCCCTTTTCCTCCCCCTCAGATACTTCATTTCAGATCTGTCCTTAGTTTGCTAGAAGCAGCTTTTCAGAAACTGGCTCCTATTAAAGCAAAAAGCTTTAACACCATAAATCAGTGTGTGGTGCAGAAAAAGTGCCTTCCCTTTTGACCAAGAGATCAAATCTGAAAGGTGGGCTAGGCTTTGACAGAAACCAGCAGGAGTGTCACAGCATCTCCTTCCAGAGACCTGGCATTGCTGTGCTGCTCTGGCCAAGCTGTCTTCTTTAAATGGGGATTGAGCTGTCCTTCCCATTCTAGGTTCCTTTCTCCACCTCTGCCTACCACTCTTGCTCTAGAATTCCTGGATGTCTAAGTAAACACATGGGTGAAGACATTCACACTAAAATTAGTGGCTGATAATAGCCTAAATGGGCAAGCTCTTCCCAGAGCCTTTGTTGGAACAACCTTAACATTTCAAACACCTACTATTAAATTCAAAATTTATAATAGCTGGATCTTGGAAACAGTGGTATATGTCAATCAACAGATTAACAGATAAATAAAATGTGGTATTTATACACAATGGAGTACTACTCTGCCATGAAGAAAAATAAACTTGAGGCATTCATAAGCAAATGGATGCAATTTGAGAACATAATGTTAAGTGAAATAAGTCATACACACAAGTTTAAATATCACAAGGCTTCTCTTATATGAAAACTCAAATATATATATATTTATATGTATACACTAATTTGTTTCATTTAAGAAAGTTTTTTGTCTATGACTTGTACTCTGAGTAACATTTTGGCCATTCTTTTAAGATCATGATATATAATATATTAACTATTGTTATTCTTTAGTTATTTTGTTATGAAATTTTTTCATAGAAGAGTGCTTTTTACATTTTCTTTATTAATATCTACTTTTGCATTGTAATAAAATTTAAAAATCAAAGAATGAAGGGCGAAATCAGAGAAATGCTTCTTTAATGAGGAAATGCTAAGTGACATTCTGATGGGGGAGAGGGAAGGGCTATGTAGGCAAACATATACAACTCAGAAAGCTGCTCACTAATGAGAGCAGAAGAAATGGGTCCCAAACCTGTACTTGTTACTCATTTGTGGAGTGGTCCTCTTTGTATAGGAGAGGGTCAGAGTTTTCCCACCCTTAAATTAATAAACTAGCATAATTTTTTAAGAGCTGTGGGAGACTGAGGAATCAGGAGTACTGTGTTTCTTTTTACATGGCCCCGGCCTCTTACATGATCTGAACTCATGGCCCTGGATCTCCCCTCTATCTGCACTTGAAGAAAAGTGTCAGAACAGTGGCCAAGTGGCTGTAAATGTTCAGAGTTGAAGGCAGGCCCATAGAAGAGCTGGGGGATGCAAGGGTACTTTCTCTCTTCTAGAAGGAAACCCAAAGGGTCAGGAAGACACAGGCTTCAAGAGGAGAGGGAGCAGAAAACGTAGCTAGATTCTGGACTGCTAATTTCCTGTCCTAGGGGTTCATCCCCTTTACTTTCTACCCTGTCCAGTCCATTTGCTCTAGAAGTATTCTGCAGCCCTGTTGTTTTCCAGACCAAGTTTGAAGAGAACTCAGATCCTTTTCCTGTTGTCCTTAGCACAAGTGAGATAAGATAGCAGTTTCAATTTTTTTTTTAACTTAGAGAAAGCAAAAGAAAAATGACCAAAGAAATCCCCCCAATATTTTTTTATTTTTTAAGATAAGATTAAATAAGCAAGGAACATTCTCTAATGCTTGAATTTGTTAATACAGGAGAATGTTTACTTGTTGTCTTTTAAAAATAAATAAATAAAGTTAGGATAAAGATAAATAAATAAATAAATAAATAAATAAATAAATAAATAAAATAAGCAAGGAAAAAATTAGAAAAAGCAAATTTTATCAATCATTAATCACATGCCCAGTATACAGTAAGTCCCCGACTTAGTAACGAGTTCTGTTCCTGGAGAACATTTGTAAGTTGGATTTGTTTGTAAATCCAGCAAAGTGAGTCTTATACACCTTTGACACAAACATACAATATAAAGCATAAAAAAGCCAAACCCACAAAAATGAAGTTAAGTCCCCAATTGTATTGTACTACTGTACGCTATCGCACTGTACAGTGAGCACACAGCAGCACAGCTGTGACATCTGGCAGATACATGAGCTACTTCCACGATTTGTTCACATCGAGTTCCGTTTGTGTCTTTGAAACTCCAGTGTTTGTAAGTCAGGGACTTATAGGATCTTAAAGTCCCAGGGCCTGCCCAACACCCCCATCTAAAGAATCTGTTTTTACATATTATAGGCTCATTTTTATTTTTTCTTCTTTCTTTTTTCTAGTATTTCTCCTGATTCAACCCAAGTGGAGGGGTTGGGAATATTGTAACTAATAAGATGGTAGCATGCCGCAAGTACCACAGGGCATGGTTCAGATCAGCAGAAAGAGACCAGGTAAACCTGGTTCTTGGAAAGGAGGACAATTGAGGCAGAAACTCTCTGATTCCTGCAAACCCCCTTGATGCCAAGAATGCCAGTCCTTCATATTTGCATGAAGGGCTTTGTATAAACACTTTCACATGTAGTGTAGTGTTGGAGTCTCATAGCAGCTAGAAAAGATAAGTAAAAGAGCTGTTATTAAATATTTTAGCCCCCTTGTATAGATTACAGCAAACAAAAACTGATGCATAGACAGTTTGCAAAGCTAGTAAGTAGGGAGTCAGCACTAGAATGCTAGAATGCTGAACTTGGAAACCCCAAGCCAGATCTTCCTTTTTCTGCTTTCTACTGCCTGAGTAAATAGTGCTGAGAATATTAGAGCCATCTTCCACCTGTTAACACTAATCAACACCCTTCTACTTCCTGGGAAAGAGATGTTGTAATGTCTTCTAAAGTTGGCACTACAGAAATGTGTGTGGTCCCAAAGGATCTGCCTGTCCTCTTTGACTCTGGGAAAAATCTCCAAAGACCAACAATGCTTCTGAGATAGCTGCAATCTGTCCCATTACCCTGCAGCCGACAATCGGAAAAAGCAAAGGGTCCCGCATCGAGAGAGGAAGCGGCATGACTTCTCCTTATTTAAGCTTTCCGACTCAGAGATTAAAGTGAAGATCTCACCACAGCTTCTGCTGGCCACACACCGCTTCATGGCCACAGGTAGGACCTGCCCGCCCCCAGTCTCCACCCCAGAGTAATTGCAGCAGAATCTAGGCTGGGGCCAGGAACCACCCACTTTAATACCTTCCAACCTCATCCCAACTTGTGACCAGTGCTGAGAACCATTGTTCTAGGAAGAAGGTTACCTTCCATAGAGTGACAGGATGCCACCCTGTGTGATGAGCACAAGTAATCCTCTAGGGGAGGATGTGAGTACAACTCACCCCTCTCTCCTGCTCGAGAAAAAAGAAGCAAAAGAAACCACTGCTACACTTTTCCTCCACTTCCTGGCTGGAGCTTGGTGTCAGCCCCCATCCTGGTCAAGTTGAGGTGCCCCAGAGTATTTGTCCTGGAGGGAAAGGCATTGCCCTACCCAATAAGACCCAGGGATCCAGTACCTTCCAAGGGCCACATAGCAGTGAGCAACGAGTTCTTAAAATACAGAAGTGGATTTTGAATTTTGGGGTCTTTAAAAAGAAAAGAAGATAAGAAAATCTAAAGGTAAACTCCTTCTTGGGAAGAAGGTAAAGTCTGTCTTTGAACTTTCTGATCTTCTCATTCATGCCTAATTAATGTACTGACCTAGAAAGATCAAACCCAGCACTAATTTCAATATATAATTAATCCAACATATATTTATTGATTAAATAATGAGGTGCTAAACAGTAGAAGAATTTAAGTTGGAGATTCTTAGAGTTTTCAACATGTAATCTAGTTCTAAGTACAGATTTCTTTCAACTACTGGCTAATTTTCCAGAGCAAAGCAAGTACATCTGTTTAATATAATAATATGCTATAAGTACAAGCTATGATCAAAATATACAGTAAATATTTAAATTTTTAAAATTGTATTACAGTAAAAGACACATCGACATTAATCCCACTCAAAGTACTCCACCTTGCTTCAAACATACCCCATTGTTCTTGACACTTTCTGAAGCAGTTCTAGAAATCTTCTTTTATGTCTTTATGAGGTGTGATCAAAAATGCAGTGGATGCTGCTTCTGAGTACCATTGAACAGAAAGGCAGGCTTGTACAAACATTATATTGTGTTCTCATCCACCTTATTCACCAGATCTGGCACCATGACTTCCGGCTCTTCCCCACAGTCAAAGTGCAACTAAAGACACGAAAAAAAGATTTCCAGAACTGCCACAGATGGTGGCAAGAATGATGGGATAAGTGTGTTCAAAGTAAAGCGGAGGGGATTTCGAAGGGGATTAATGGCATTATGTCTTTTAATGTAATTTTTGTGGTTTAAACATTCACCGTATTTTTAATGACACCTTGTATAAATATATAGTAATACCTATTAAATGCAAATATGATACAATGATGCTTCACATTATCAACAGCTTATCATTTAAATAATTACCTTTCTCTATTAACTTGAAATTTCATTTCATTCAACAGATACATGTCATGCAAATAAGTCAGAGTAAATTTTCTGTACTTCATTATATTATGGCAGTGAAGACTTTGTTGTCTGCGTGGTCTAATTATCCATGTCCAACTTTAAATAAAATCAAGAAGAAATTGAAAAACAAAACTGACATTTCCAAAATGATAACCTATTTCTCTTGAGATATCATTGCAAGGACAAACATCCCCAAAGGGCATGAGGACAACCCTCAGGCACACAAAGGGGTTTAGGATCCCTCAGGCCCAACAAATCCAGAAGCCTCACCAGCCTGGTACCCTGGAGCACGAAAGGGGTGTTTTAGTTGCAAACCCCAGTAGCACCCACTCTGACTCTTCTCAACTGCTGGTACTAGAGTGGGTGGGGCCAGAGGTGCTGACCAACACCCCCCCAACTGTCCCCTAGAAGTGGAGCCCTTCAAGTCTCTCTACCTTTCGGAGAAGATTCTTCTCCGGCTTCTGAAACATCCCAACGTGGTCCAGGAGCTGAAGTTCGATGAGAAGAACAAGAAAGCCCCAGAACACTACCTCTACCAGCGCAACCGCCCTGTGGACTACTTTGTGCTGCTTCTACAGGTGAGCAGCAAAGTCAGGAAACTTTCAAGGCCAAGACAAGGCCATCTATACAGTGAAAAAGGAATGGTTATGCCTCCTTCTGTGCTGGCAGCCAAGACTTGGCTGGCTGCCTTGGGAACAAAGGAAATTAGGAGGGCATTTCTACATGACCCACAGGAGGGGCCTAGGCATGGAAGACTGGTTCCTAGAAATGATGGGATCTTTGATGGCCTTAATCTGACCACTCAGTGGTGTTTGGTGTGGGGTAAGTACCTCCCCAGTAGAGGGGTTTTATCTCTGGACTTCTAAAACTGCTGTCCTACAGATCCCAGTACCTCTTTGTCTCTGAGTAACCCCCAAAGTGAAACTGTCCCCTGTCTACTAAATCTTAGACAATTCTTATTGAAAATCTTTTCCATTTTGAGCTGAAATCTTACCATTTCTGACTTCCAACTGGTACTTTCTTTGCTCTCTGGAAGCACATGGAACACATTCGTTTTCTGTGCCACGTTTCAGCCTTTGCAGTTCCTTGAATCTTCTCCCTCTTCAGAGAATCAGAAAGGGAGAAAAAGGATGGAGTAAATGAAGTGCTACATCTTCCAGGTATTGATATAATCATCTGCCCTGGGTGCCTGGACAGGCCTGTCTTAAATAAGCGTCAGGTATAGTTCCACTGGAACACCAATGCCTGACCTGGCTCCACAATTTTCTCTGTCACTGATTCCCTGTCTTCCCAGCAGAATCTTATCAACCCTAAGCAGAGTGATAATTTTAAGATCTTGATAAAGCTCACACTGACTTAGAAATGACTTCCCTTTTTTGCAATCCACCTCAGCCTCTCTGCTATGACACTGTCACTTGCCTCATATATATTCTTCCAAATAGCCTTAGTAAAATGACCAATCTTTTCCAAAACTAGAGTTACATTTGTTACTATTGGAAATTGAGGTGGGTCCTGATATATCATTTATATAATGTAAAGAGCATGTATGATCCTTTGTCTGATGCTTAATAAAAATTCAAGATTTCAAATTAAAGTGTGAGAGAATAAAATGTAGTAGGTAAAGGGTAGCCTCAAAAATTGGAAAGATCTGCCTTTAAATTTCCAATGTTGCCATTTCCTCACTAATCTTGATCAAATTAACCTCTCTGAACCTCAAAATTGATTCATCGATAAACTAGGGATAAAAACGATATGGATCCCATGAGGTTATGGGGCTAATTGAATGAGAATCCATGCAGTGCATGTTACATAGTATCAGTTCCTTAGATACTATATACTACACATTAGCTATCATTATCATCCATGATGAACTCAACAAGCTTCACAAAAGATTAGGTTTTATTTAAACCTGACTTAGATATGGTCTAATCTCAGACTAAGCCAGTGGGGCAGTTTAGCTGGTGCTTGGACCTGTGTGATGGAGAGGTCATTACTGTATGTAAGGAGAGCATGGTTGTTCATGACTGGGTGCTGTGTTGTAAACAATGAAGCAATAAATTTATTGCAAAGAGCTACCAAAGTTGGAGGTGCTATTTCTGAAATGTAAATCTGGACATAATTAACATTGCCCTGTGATACAAACATGGGTCCATGTGCCATCCAAGCAGAAGTGCTTAGGGTCCTAATGAATAATAGATTTGAAAGTGCTCAAACACACCCTCAGTACACCACTTCTTTCTCCAGGGTAAGGTGGAGGTGGAGGTTGGTAAGGAAGGCCTTCGCTTCGAGAATGGAGCCTTTACCTACTATGGTGTCCCAGCCATCATGACCACTGCTTGCTCAGGTATTCCAGTTTCCAAGCCATAGCTTATTGGGGAAATAAAAGGATATTGTAGAAAAGCATCTAGGCTCAAATCTGGACTCCTCTTTTGATTCCTGTTACAGACTTTGGACAAGCTATTTAACTTCCTTGGCTTTATTTTCCTCTGCAAAATAGGTATAAGAGTCACTTTTCATTCAGAGTTTGTGCTTGAAATAAGTGAGGAAAAAATTAAGTTAGAAACGGCAATCACATTATCAAGTGTTGGGGTAGAGTAGTTATTTTCTCAATATGAAAAGACAAGTTTATTTTGCTTTTTACACTTTTTCCCTACCCTTCCATTTGTCTTCACAGGGTTCGTTGGTGCTGGGGGTGGAGTGGAAGTGGGGAATCCCCATAAGCAGGTGTGTTTTCTAAATTGCATCTGAAACCCACTGCATCCTTCTGTCCTTAGATAATGACGTGCGGAAGGTTGGAAGTCTGGCTGGATCCTCCGTCTTTCGTATGTATCTCTCAAACCTCTTTCTTGTCCTCCCCATCGTGGTCTTACCTCAGCCCACTCTGGGGACCTGGACCAAGCACTTTGAGCCCGGACTGGGCTAGCACAAATGCTGGCAGCCTCTTTGTAATATTCTGCCAGGGACACTGCCTCTTGCCAGGTACCCACAGACTACAGGGGCTTAGGTTCTATGTGTCTGGAATGCTTTCTGTGGCTTCTTTGCTCATGCACAACTGATGAATGGTGGTGGTGGGGTAGATTTGTGAAGAGAGGTACCATTAACTGCCACCTGCCAGGGAATGCAGGCAGGTACTTTGTGTGCTTGGTGGAGGATCCGCCTTTCATTCTCTGCAATGTTAATTCACCTCTGGCCTTTACTTAAAAATTCTCATGTGCTGTTACTGTATCTGTGGCATATGTCCTCAGTAAGAAATGACTGTGAGATTTGGAGATATAAATCTCAGGCTGGTGCAATATGTTGCTTATCTGCTTCTCTTTCTTTGC
Organism: Erethizon dorsatum; assembly: GCA_028451465.1. Taxonomy (NCBI): domain Eukaryota; kingdom Metazoa; phylum Chordata; class Mammalia; order Rodentia; family Erethizontidae; genus Erethizon; species Erethizon dorsatum. Next base: position 118,065,585 of record CM051822.1, on the reverse strand, counting down.
TTACCACCTCTCAGCTGGTGAAAAGGTGGCTGCCAGCTAGCCATGCATGCTGCTATTGGGGGCTGGCACAGGGATGGCGGCTGGTTTGCTCTCCCCTTCTGTGCTGCACTTTCTTGTTGCTTCCTGTGTAGGGTTGTTGCACTTATGTTTAGAGGGCATGGCATTTATCATGTGATCAGAAAGAATTCTATCTCCAGATTTCCTTTTGATTCACTGGTCTGAATTTTGCATTGCTTTCAGCTCTTAGTGTTTACAGTGGTCACTTTAATGCCAAATGGGGATCTTTCCTCTAATCATAAAAGAGAATTTTATATAATGCTTTATATTGGGATTTATCAGAGGGTCCCAGAGCTGTATATGACAGCCACTAAAACATAGAAATATAGATGCCATTTTAAAGCAAAAGAAACTAAAGAAATTATTTGCTCCAGATCATCCAGCAAATTGGTGACTTATCGAAATGCATCCTGGTGTCCTGACTAGTTCATAGAGCACAGTGAAATATAGATTTTAAATCCATTGTGTTCCAGAATTCAATAGCTATATGGAAATAGTAGTGCAATCTACCATGTAATTTTACCTCCTAGCCCTCCAGATGGCTGAAATGAAGTCTAAGTACCTTTCCAACACCTAAGGGGTTGCAGAAGTTGAGATAAAAGAGATCTGTAAAATGAAAAACCATGATACATTGTGATACTTATGTAAGCCAAAAAATCTCAGTTAAGGTTGATGAAGGAAATGTCAGTTCTCAGTATAAGAGTGCTGGATGGGTGCAGAGCAGGTTACAGGACTGAATAAACTTTTATTCTCAAAATGAGACTTCTGCGACCTATCACATTAAGGACTGCTCTGGGACTGCTATTTTACCTAGAAGTTCTGGCCCTGTTCTGGCTCTTTCAGAAGACAAAAGAGAAAGGAACTCTTAAGAAAAAAGAGCTATGTAAGGCTCCCTAGCTTACCCAATTTAGATGACTTTCTTCTTATTAAAAAAAAAAATGGAAAGGGAGAGGGAGAGAGAGAGAGAGAGAATCCAATTTCCTCCTTTCTTTCCTTCCTGGCCCTAGTTATTTCTGTCACAATCCTTCAGTTTTATCAGTGATCCACGAGTAAACTTATACTGCTAATCTCTCCTTTAAAGCCAGTTAACTAAAAGGAAGCATTGAACTTACTTTCCTTCTCCACACTTCTGAGCATCTTCATAAATTTTCCAGAGGAAAAAGAAATATTATTGGCCATTAGGGATAAAGAGGCATTTTTCTTCCTTCCCCAACCCCTCCCAACTTAAGAGAGTTGAGCATGAAATAACTATAAAGTCTGCCCACACCCCACAATTGTTCTCCCAGCTGAGTGCTAACCCCAAAGTCCAGCCCTCAGCAGTATCCTTCATTGGCCAAGAATCTCAGTTCGTAGGCTGAAGGAGAGGTTAATCCTAAAATGGGGCGGTAAAATCTTATAAGATCTTGACCTAACAAACTCCCCTTGTCCTTGAAACCAGCCCACAGCTGATTCAGCTTTTGAGAGTGAAAAGTGAGATGAAGAATTTGCCAGAATACTGGTCCTATGACCTATGCCTCAAAGTTGAACTTGAGGTTACAAGGAAGTCTCTGGTTTTCCTGGGTGGAGTGAAAGGAGTACAGTTTACACTGTCTCCATCATCTTCATTCTGACTGCCGGGAAACCCAGAATACCATGGTGAGTGAGCCTGGCTCTCTAGAAGAGCCTTGGCCAAACTTTGGGTACCAGGAAGAGGTGCAGCAGGGAGGGATCAAGTCTTCTATCTGTTTGGTAGTGTATATATTTAATTCAAGAAGAGCTATAATTCTTCTTGAGACTGGGAGTTTCTTACTCCAGTGTGTCTCATAGCAAGGCCCATTCAAATATCCATTAACTTCTTCTGTCACAATTAATGATTATCAGGGAAGTATAAGGCCCCCCTCTTGCTCCCCTGTATGGATAAGTAATTTCAGATAAAATCATGTGGTACAGAAAATCAGACCACAGAAGCTGTCTGTTTAAGTGTGCCTTTACCTGCAGACCGGGTTCATTTGGCTGTTTGGAAGGGACTCAGAGTGATCAGATAAGACAGATGAAGACAGATTCCCTTGCAGAAATACCACTGATCAGGGTCAAGATGGGGAAACAACTGGAGTGTTGCTACACACTCCCCCCACCCCAGCCCAAGTGATAGCCAGTTCCATTTCTGACTATCAGGAAAGAGAAGAGAGAAGAGAGTAGAAAGAGAGGTTCTTTAGAGCACTTGTACATGCTAAGAAATGACTGTTATTTAATTCACCAAGTTGATTTCCATTAGAACTGCTGGAATTTGGCTCTTTCTTTGTCCTGATCTAGCAAGGCACAGTTCCTCACTGGCGCTGTGACCCCAGAAGGAGAACCTAGCAGGCCCAGGCAGGGGCCAGCTTCCTCAAGTATGGCCCTAGCAGAAGCATGCACTTGGCCTTCAGGCCTCTGATGCCTGTGCTGCGCCTTCGCGCACCCATGCAGGACACATAGATGTGCCGGGAAAGCACAGTGGAATGCAGTCCTGGGAATGCTGCCTGTGCACACAGAGAATGCTGCCCGTGCACTGCCCCAGGCACTGCCTGTCCTTGCCACTGGCATCTGTGATTCCCTCTGAGATAGTGCACATCTTTTCAGGAGAACTCCAGCAAAACCTTATTTTCTTGTCTTTCTGAGGAGGAGCTTTGTAAACAGAAGTAATTCCCGTGTTTTCAGAGGCAAGGTTCTTTTTTGCAGTGAAATGTGATGTGAAGATCCAGGAACAAACTGTCTCACCCACTTTGCTCTTTGTCTCTCTCCTTTTATGTTTATCTTCCCTTCATTACTCACATGCTCTTGGCCCCTGACTCTTTAGTGCCTGTCTCTGTGTCGCGTACCTTCGCCTTCAGCAGAGGGGACTCTCTGGCAGGCTCCCCAGGTAAACATGCATGGATGTCGTGGGTCTCTGTAGATCCATAGACCCAGTGGGGTTTGCAGAGGGCCTTTGGTCTCTGTTACTGTCCTACATATGACCTAGTCTCTTCCAGCGGCACTCCCATGACTGAGGCATAGCACATCACACAGGTAACATTCATTTGTACACACAGCCCAGGCATTACTGATTAAGTAGCATCATTTATGAATTTACCTTCCAGGATGTAATTGTGTAGAGACATGGAAAAGTGGTGGTGTTGAGCAATAGCACAAGTTTTTTTCTACTTGTTTGACCGTAGAGTGGAGGGCTAAGGAGTATACCGAGAGAAAAGAAGGGAGAAATAATGAAACACTATGCTTTATCTCTATCTCTTTTCTTCCAGTATTCCTTCTATATGCCCTCTGCCTGTAGCTAACCATGAACCCATCCCTATCTTCCTAGCAATGATACTATGTGGTGGTTGTATTTCCTCTGGCTCATACATAAAAATGATGCTAAAATGATGTAAAAATTTCAAAAGAACTTTTCTGAGGTTTAACCTCTCATATTAATTAAATAAAAACCTTTTTAATCAAGTAGCATTTTAGAACTTCAAACTCAGTGACTGAGTACAGTGCAATAAATATGAACAATCACATAGCTGTTCATGTTGTTTTCATCTCTAGAAGTTAATATCTTATGCCCATAAAGCAAGTAAGACTAAATCAGGAATTTATTTATAGAATGGCCCCGCAGTTAGAAAGTCAATTTTTTTTTTTTTATGCGGGTACCGGGAGTCGAACTCAGGACCTCACGCTTGCCAGGCAGGTGCTTATGCTGCTGAGCTATATCACTGGCCCAGAAAGTCAAATTTTTTATAGCTTCTACATCTGTGTCCCTTATCCCAGTGCACCCTACCATATCCTCAGGCATCAAGAATTCAATTGTGGTTAGGCATGGTGGCACACATCCATAATCCCAGCTGCTCAAGAGGCTGAGGCAGGAGGATCACAACTTAAAGCCCAGCCTGGGTAACTTTATGAGACAGTGTCTCAAAATAAAATTTTTAAAAAGGGCTCAGGGTATAGCTTAGTGGTAGAGCATTTGCCAAACATACATGAGGCCCTGGATTTAATCCATAATACCTTTAAAAAATTCCAGTTATATTTGCTGTCTGGAGAGAGTAGACACTCAACATCAAAAAAAGCTATGTCCTGAGACTTCAAACCCCCACGTCTGCAATGTCAGAAATATTTCTGTTGACTTCTCTTTTCTCCCAAATCACGTTTTTCCATCAAAAACCATCTGGTTCCCATGTTTACCTTTTCAAGATGAACTAGTCACCTTCTCAAATTTCACTGAAGTTTTCTCTCTCACTCAGTGGTGATTTTCCATTAAGAAATAAAATTGTCCTTTGTTTGTGAGTGTCCATGCCTTCATGATAACTGCAGGGTAGTACAGCCAATGTAAGATGGTAGCCCAGCACCCTCACCAGCATGCAGCAAAATTAGAGATGACCCCATTTTGTACCTTCAAGATCCTTCGCACGCAGCAAATCTTGGTGAATGTGACGAGTGTGCAATGAATCTTCCACGGCAAGGGAAGACACACATTTTAAAGATTTTCAACCAAAAGAATCAAAGCAGGGGTACAGATAACTTAATTGTAACTTCCCAGTTTAAGGAATATTAATTCTAATTCATCAGTATTTATTATGAAAACCTTCATAGCAAGCCAGTGTCAGACAGAGAAAAATGACAAATTCTTGCTATACAGACCCTCACAGGAGGGGCTGAGACTTCTGCTTCTGCTCTACCTGATACCATGTGCCCCTGAAAGCCCTGTCAACCTTCACCCCATTCTCCATGACTGTGGGTGTTCAACAAAACAGGAAACCCACCAGTGGAGAAGCAAGAGCAAGGCCAGCCTTTTCCTACTCTTGGTTCAGCTCTGTAGGATGGAACAGCAATAGATGGGTGTAGTGGAAGAAAATGAGGTAGGGAGCGCCTTGCAACTCCTTCAGTTCCTTGCCCCCATTTTCTTTTCTGTGGTCTCTGTCTACAGTCAACTACCCAGCCTTCCCAGCAACTGGGTGATGTCTCCAGGACCTACACTGCAGTATTGCCGCTGTCACTCTTGTTTCTGTTCCATATCACCAAAGAAGAAACCTCAGAGGCTTGGTATTTTGTGGAAAGAAATCTTGGACACCTTCTGGCCCCACACTTGACTTCTGATCCAGAAACATATATATATCAATTCTTAACCTCATCTTATACAGGGAAAAAGATAAACTTCTAGAAATCAGTAAGACCTTAAGTTTGAAAATAAATGGTTATTATTTTATTTGACTGCCATAGCCACCTTGGGACATAGGCAGAAATTTTGTACTTAGAAAACGGTAAGAAAACAGACTATGAAATTAAGCCATTGGGTCGGTGTTGTATGTAAAGTAAGTAGGTTGAGGGATGAGGACTAGAATCCAAGTCTTAGATCCTGCACTTCTCTTATTGCCAGGGACCTTGCTGCACTTCTGAATGTAGGCATTTTGTGCATTCTCAGGGCTGTGATTTACATGCCTTAGCCATGCTAATGAAAATGGTGCTCACATTGGATTGACAGCAGGGGTCCTTGCACCAAATACTGTGAACATACCTAGTATGTGATTGCAAATCATTATCCATGGACATTTCTTTCTATTTGAACCTTAGTTTGAAATAAGGACAGCAGAGTGGCTTGTGGGTTACCTCCAGAGTGTGATGTAATTAGCCATTTTTACAGATGTTCTCATTTTAAAATGAAACTCTTGATTGGCCCCACTGTATTTATCCTTCTCTCTTTCCAGATTTCTTTCTTTCTTTTCTTGACAGTGGAGATAATGTTGAGTTCACCATAGCAATTCCTCCAAGTCCACAAAAGCAGAGACAGAGAGATGTAGAAACCAAGGGTTCTTTTTCAGTGCTCAGTTATCCACGTGTAATGGGCTTTGAGTGCGAAGAGCATGGAGTTTTCTCCTGGAATATATAGCGAATCTCTAAAAATAGTCTTTCTACTTTGTCAAATGTGGCAAATGGAAATATTCCTTTGGGCTGGCTCTCGCATAGTGGTAAACATTTGGGAACCATTAAAGCTCCATGTAATGTGAACGAGTTCATCTGGGATCCTAACTTGGGCTAACTCACAGAGTTCACTTTGAGCTTTGACAGAGGACTGACTTTTGGCATTTGGTTGCCTGATGTTAAATGCTACACAGAACAGTGAATGTTAATTATCCCAGCTTGTACTCTTACAAGCCTATGTAATTAAACTCTCCCCTCTGATTTGGAGAATCCATGACCAAAAGAAGCTGCCCCCCCATCCCTCACTGATGCTCCAAAAGATCTAGACTGGCAGCCACTGAGCCCTCTTTTTCTCTCATATCCTCCTGTGTAAAAGGGGAGGAGGGCATTCCACTTTGGTATATTGGATCCTATTTCCTTGATAGGGTTGTGAAGGTTCCCTGGATAAAGGTGTCCACAAGTAAAGCAAGAGTTCCAGGGCAGTGTTTAAGTTTTTGGAACCCCTACATGGTAGTGCACAGTGAAGAGATTCCATCCACCTTCAATGACAGTGTGAAATCCTCTTCCACACCCTCCCCCACCCTCCACCAATTTTATCCCAGCATCTTCTCCACTCAGCCGCAGTCACTCCAAGCTGCCAGGCAGGACAGATATTCTTGCAGACCGATCACTGAAAGCCTGCAGAAAATAAGGTCTGCCGCACTTCTCAATAGCAATTGGTGGCCCAGACCAGAAAGTCCTGCTCCCTACCACTTGGTCACACTAGAGCCAGTTTAATGTAAGAGCAAGAGTGGGCCAAGAATATGTTGGCTGCCTGATCTACCTCCTACTGACAGTTCCTATGGTCAGTTTTATATACATTGCTGTTTGATCTATCTCCTTTCAGAACTCTTTGCCCCATATTTAGGATTTTGTCACTTTACTCCCCCAAGCTGTGCCTCTGTGCTTTTAGGAAATGCCAAGGGGAATTATACAACTTGAACTAGTTTGCCATGCTGCTGGGACACTCGTCTGTTACTGATTTCTTCTCCTTTTTATTAAAAGCATTTCTCTTTCCATTTGCCTTGCTTGAAAATCTCTGGACGTGTGTAGATGATTACTAAAATGCTGAGTCATCAGCGTCCTACCTATTGAGGAATGCCAGGCTCTGGGGCACAGAGCATTGATCTTGCACAACACTCAATGAAGCAGAATTTTCTCTGTCATGAAATAGGCTTCTTTTTTCTTTTAAAAAATGTTTTTATAGGCCCAAACTTTGTACACAAACAATTGTAATTTTGGTGTTGGAAATCCTTTGGGATTTCATGAGTAAACCTTCAATAGCCTATTGACTTAAAAGCAAAACAAAAAAAAAGACATGTTTATCCTTCCAGGACAACAGTGATGTAGCTTGTGTTTGACATATGAGTCCCTGTGCATGACGGCAGAGTGACTTCTGTGCCGGGTGCCTGTGAGATGATGAGAGGGGAACTGGGATGTAGTTGTTGTCTCTGTTTCCGACAAGACATAGAAGTGATGTAGGCAGAAACTTCTGTGGATGGGAAGCATCTAGTTTGCTCTCATCTTCCCTGACTGTATCTTGAATTGTGACATAAGCGATGAGGATATGGAACAGCAGGTGTGGGGCCTATGAAGCCCAAGTCCAGCCAGGCAAAGCAGAGAATTCTCAAGGCGTGATGGTGCTTTCTCAAGGTGACCGAAGCTACAGCCCCTGCTCACATCCTCTCCCCTTGGTTATGTCCAAACTGAGTTGAGGCTAAGGCCCACTCAATCAAGGTACAGTTTGCCAGACTCTACTCTCATGATAAAGAGACTGCTTTCCTGCAAAACTACCTGCCTACTGCCTCAAAAACTGGCCAGGAGGAGAAAACACTGACTGTCTTAGTCATGTACCTCTCTGGACAGCAACCAAAGGGCTAGCCAAGCCAGAGCTTATCAGTCTTTTCAAGGGACCAGGACAAAGATGGAAATGCACCCTTTTCTGCCCAATACTGTTATTACTTATAATCACCTTGATGCATCACTATATTCTCTATGGCACCGGCACTGTCCCTGTTAGTCCTCCATCACCTAGTGGATGCCCTGGACATCGGACTCCGGGACACAGCACTGACCCACCCACCCCCACTTCACATGCTCTTATTAAATAGGCAGAATCCTGGCACTCCCTGTAGGCTCTCCTTCATGGTGCCGGGCCACGGCCTGAGGCTGTTTGGATTCTGGATGTGCAAAATTTAACTCTACCCACCTCCATGTCTGTTGTCCTTTTCCCACCACTAGGTTCTTGGAGAAATGGGTTTTCTGACTCCAGTACAATTTGAGAGCTCTAAAACCTTTTCTTTTCTTTTTTTTTTTTTTTTTTTTGTGGGTACCGAGGGGTCGACCTCAGGACCTCATGCGCCAGCAGGCGCCTGTGCCGCTGAGCGATATCACCAGCCCCTTTTTCGTATGTGGGTTCCGGGAGTCGAACTCGGGCCCTCGCGCTTGCCGGGCAGGCGCTTAAGCCGCTGAGCCATCTCACCAGCCCAACCTTTTCTTAAAACAACATTCATATTTTAAATAACCCCCCAAAAGGACCTTTATGTACAAATTTGTTCACTGTACATTTGTATTGAGTATCTACTCCAAGCCAGGCACTGTGCTAGGCACTGTGTATACATTAATAATGTCTTGTCTTAAAAAAGACGGGATCTCTGCCCTCATGGAACTTAGAGTTGAGCAAACCTAATAAGCAAGTACAAAAGTTCAATTAATACTTTGGAAAAGTGCTTTGAAGGAATGAATAGTGGCGGTGATAGAGGAAAACAGAGGGAATCTTCTTAGGGTAGCCAGACAAGGCCTTCAGAGAAGGTTGTATTTCCAGTGAGAGGCAGGGACTGAGAAGCGAGCATCCTTGGCAGGGGCAAGGGAGCAGGGAGACAGTGTCCATTTGGGAGTGTGGTGGAGTGAAGGGGTAGCTTGCATGGTTGAGATGCCCAAGGAGGCCAGAGGGCTAGAGCAAAGCAGGCAAGGGGAAGGGAGGCCCCAGAGAAGATCAAGCAGGAAAGCGGGGGCCGGGTCATGGGAGTTTCAGGGCCACAATAAGGAGTTTGGATTTATGCAGGTATACTAGGAAGCTAATTGATGTTTAAAAATTTATTCTGGCAGCTGAGGCTAAAACAGATTGTAGTGATCCTCTTTTATCCACATTTTCACTTTCCATAATTTTAGTTACCCATGGTTAACTGTGGTCTATAAAGATAGAATGTAAAGTTCCAGAAATAAACAATTCATAAGTTTTAAATAACTTTTATTTTAATATATTGTTACAGTTGTTATTAGTTAACAGAGATAAATATTGTTAAGCTTTCATTGTGTCAAATTTGTAAATTAAACTTTATTGTGGATATGTAAGAGGTGATTGAAAGATAATATGAATATTTAAACTTTTTAAAACTTATTTCTATGCAAAACACAGTCAAGAACAATGGGATAAAAGCTGGGTGTCATGGTGCATGCCTGTAATCCCAGCACCCAGGAGGCTGAGGCAGGAGTATCCCCATGAGTATCCCCATGAGTTCAAGGCCAGCCTGTACTACATAGCAAGACCCTGTCTCAAAAAAAAGAAAAAAGAAAAGAAAAAGAACAATGGGATAAGTGTGTTGGAAGCAAGGGAGAGTATCGTGACAGTTTGATGACAATGTGTCTTTTACTGTAAAAAATTTTTTTATTTAAATATTCATATTTTTGGGCCGGTGAGATGGCTCAGCAGCGTAAGCGCCTGCCTGGCAAGCGTGAGGGCCCGAGTTCGACTCCCAGAACCCACATACGAAAAAAGGGCCGGTGATATCGCTCAGCGGCACGGGCGCCTGCTGGCGTACGAGGTCCTGAGGTTGACCCCTGGTACCCACAAAAAAAAAAAAAAAAAATTAGTATTTTATCATGCCTCATTGATCAACTGTTTACATCAATTTCTGTCAAATAAAAACATTATAGCATGCCCTCATCCATCTTATTTACTGGATCTGACATCATGCGACCTCAGGCTTTTCCCCAAAGTCAAAAAGACCGTAAGGCAAACATTTTGAATCAATTCAGGATGTTAGAACAGGCACCACAGTGCAACTACAGATACACACATAAAAGGACTTGCAGAACTCCTTCAGAATGATGGGATGTGTGTTCAAAGCAAGGGGAAGTAATTTGAGGAAGGGTTAATGGCTGTGTGTCCTACTGTAACCAAATTTTTAACATTTCATTGTATTTTATTTTGTTACACTGCATACATATAGGAAAAAACAGTACTTAGGATTGGATGCTATCGGTGGTTTCAGGCATGACTGAGGGTCTTGGAATATATCCCCCACAGATTAGGGAGGACTGCTTTATAAGATTATAAATGGGGAAATGAGGCTGTTAGGTAAAGGTGATAGTGACTGGATTTGATTGGAGAGAGAGAAAAAAGATGAGCATATTGTGCTGGAGGTAGAACTTGACGTGGGGCCGAGGGAATGGCAAGAGTCAAAGATGACTCCAGGTTTCTGGGTTAAGTAACAGCAAATAAATGAGTGACATTTACTGAGAAGGGTAAGATGGAATTTGAATCCTTAATTCTATAATTATAACAAGGCAGTGATTATTATGATTCTAATGAAAAAATAATTCAACCTATTGTTATTTAATCTTTTTGTTACATGGTTTGCCAGACAGTAACAGCTTGGCAGCTAAAGTGATTGCCAACCTCTATGACTTACTACAAATAGGTGCTAATCAAATATTTTGATTGATGGCAGCATTAGCTGAAGAGACAAAATTAAATCCCAAGGTTCTACCCTCAAAAAGCAAGGAGCAGAATCGTTGAAAAATATATTTCTTCTTTTGAGCCTCTGAACTAATCTGGGCTATGAGAGGCCTCCTGCTCTCTCTCTCTCTCTTTTTGGAAGAAGTGCAGAGTGGCTTCAGTTGGTTTTGCAGCCTCTCACTAGTACTGTCTAAAGGTGGAGGTAATGCTGGGGTCACTTTCAGCACCCTGTCTTTTGTTGATCCCAGGGATAGTAGTTCAGAGTCTATTTTGAAACCAAATAACGTAGTCTTAATTGAACTTCCTCCAAAAAATTCCTTAAAATGTAAAAACCGACTAGACATTTGGGTCTTTGGCAGAGAGCCTATGGATTATTTCAGCCCCTGCTTAGACCTATTTGAGGGCTAGCCCTGCCCTAACCCACACTTTCAGGGGCCCCACTTTGGCCTTTCTCAGTCCCACCTCTGCAGGTGCGTCAAGGATTCACAGAGCCAAAGGTATGTGCCCACCTGACTCCCCCTTCCTCTTCCTGGATCACAGGTCAGATACACAGGATCCTGAAATTCTCACCCAAACAGTTCTTGGAGATAGCAGATCCGGAAGCCTTAGGGCAAGGGCTGTTTTCTAGCACAGAATTCTAAGGAATCAAACTGGTTTTTCAAATTGCTATAAACATTTGTCAAGGACAAGAATAGAACATATGTTAAGAGTTTGTTAATGTGATTTACAGTTTCTGAGTACTGTATCCGTACAATTTGTGGACGTTTTGTTTGTATTCTTGTCCCAAGTTCTGCCAGTGTTTGGGCAGGCCTGAGTCACCCCACTAAGACACATCACCCTGGTGAAGATTGATTGTGCTGTGACAGATGGTTTTCAGAGCAAATCTAAGGCCGTGGCCTTTCTAAAACAGGGCTTGTCACAGGTAGAATATGTTGCCCTAGTAAAGGGTTTTATATTCTGGCTTAGCAAACCATGCTCACAGGACTGTACTCATGCATTTGAGGTCCTCTTGCACCTGATCTTAAAATAAGAACAATAAAGCAGCGGACCTCCTCTGCTGCTGTCCAGGGGGAAAACAAATGTCCAAGCCCCCTGCTGGGAGAGGCCACAGGGAGGGATATTTATGCCTTAAGGGAATCAACCCCAACGAAACATCGGGGCTCCTTGCTGGGCTCTGATGGGAAGGTGAGGGCCCCTTTCTACAACCCAGTTCTACAATCTCCTGACAGTCCTGTTGGACCTCAGTAAACAGCACCTTTTTCTTTCTCCCTCCTTCCACTCCCTGTTTTCCCTATCCACTCCTCATCTTTTCTGCTCCTTCTTGTCTTTTCTCTCTCTCTCCTCTTCCTCACCGTCTGCAGTAAACCGATCCCCTTCTCGCTGCAGCGGGTTGAATCGCTCTGAGTCTCCGAATAGAGAGCGCAGTGACTTTGGTGGGAGCAACACCCAGCTGTACAGCAGCAGCAACAACCTCTACACACCTGACTACTCAGTCCACATCCTCAGCGATGTGCAGTTTGTGAAGGTAATTCCCCGGGAACTGCAGCCCCCTCCTCTCTCCCAGTGGGCAGAGTTAGCTGGGGAAGTTGGACAAGGAGACCCCATCCCTCGTCATATTATACATCACCTTCCCCCACGTTCCAGTGTAATACTGGGTGGTAATTGTTCCTTGGCTTTATAAAGGCCCTGTTATTTCGGTAAACTTCATTATTATTCATCAGTTGTCACTGTCAAGATCTCCCGATCTCTGTTTTTCATATGAGAAACTGAGGCAGAAAACAATGGGAGATTAGCTTATCTGTGACAAATTTCTGGCAGAACTATTTCCTTTGGATCCCCTACCATTGGGAAAGGTATTGGCATGGGTTGATTTTATTAATTTTTTTTTCAAGATCAAGTTGGAGGTGATTAATAAACCAAGTGTACAGAAGAAAGCATGCTGTGATTTTACAACAGTATTTATATGCCTAATAGTATAATTTTGCACCTTAATATTTAAAGTCTAAAACACAAGTGGGCTCTTGCGCTAACTGAAAATCTTGTGTAGAAAATCTTAACACTCCTTTAACGCCAGGCCACCGAGCTAGTAAGAGAACCACTCTGCAAAGACTTGCCGAGAGAGGCAGCCTTGCCCTTTACCGTGCAGTTAAAAGAGGCTGTTTTTTCACACCTTTCACTGGGATTGGCATTGCACAGAAGCCTTTTAAATTTTTCCCTTTTCTCTCACTCCACTGTTATTTTGTTTTGTTTTCTAGCATTGAGCAAACCATAACAGACTTTGGCCTGAAATCTTGACTAGAGCTCACGTATCCTAGCCCAGTGAAATACCCACTGAGTGTACTTGATAACTGTTATCCTAGTTGCAGGCTGGGTGATGAGGGATGTACTGAGATCACACAGGTAGGAGAAGGCCCTTCCCTTTTGTCCAGAGCACACCCTCTGATGATTTGGGCATGAAGCTGGCTGGCTTTCTCTGTCCCAGAACTCTACAAACATCTTGAGCTAAAACTGATGTCAGCTGATAAAAGTAGCCATGAAAAGAAGTAGCCATGAGAAGAATTAACCATGGAAAATTACTAGCAGGAGGGACAGAACCTGGAGGATAGGTTGGAATAATAACTATTGTGTGGGAGTGCTCTGTGCAAGGAACTTTACTGAGTCCTTTGTCTGCATTGTCCGTTTACTGTCCTGCCACCCTCTGAAGTAGGTACTACTCTCCTTCCCATTGTTCCGTAAAGAAGTTGAGGCTTGAGGACTGTAAGATCCTGTGGCTAGTAAGTGATGGAGTCAAGTTTCAGAGTTGAGTTTGTCTGCCTCCAGAGCTCAAGCCCTGACATCACTGGTCTTTGGAGAGAGTTGTAGGAAAGCAGAGCCTGGGAGAAGTTACCAGGGACTAACCAAGCCTTACTCACAGGGGCGTGTGACTGGACATTTGACAAGTCTAACCTGACAGGGAGGGTAAGCCTTAGAAAGCCACAGCCTCTGACTTTTCTCCCTGTGGCTTTCAGCCTAGAAGCCCTTTCATTGCTAATGCTGCTGACCTTCCTCAGAAGGAGAGGTAGAGAAAAACATGGGAGAAGGGAAACTCTTCTGTGCCAAACCTTAGCAGTTTGTAGTATTGCACATGATTAGGGCAGGGCGGGAAGTCATAATATGAGTGTGTGATTCTACTGATAAGATACTAGGTGGCAAGCTGCCACCTTTCTAGAGCTTATTTGACAAGGGGAAAATGATGACAAACAACAAGTAAACACATAAAGAATCTAGATATGTCCAAGTAGTAATAAGAGCCTTGGGATAAACAGGGCCATGGGATAAACAGTGATTGGATAGAGGAGTCCAGGAGACTGCCTTTGAAATGGCTATCAAAGCAGCCTGAGGAAAAGAACACTTTTGCTGAAACATGAAAAAGGAGGTGGGGTGAATATTCTAGAAAGAAACAGAGATGGGGAAAGGCATGGTAGGTCAAGGATCTGAGTGCCAGCCCATCATGGGCAAAGCCAGGGGCCAGCGTGAGCTGGGAAGGGAGCATCAGAGAGTACCACATGGGGTCTTCAGGCCAGAGTATGGAGCTGGAATTCTACTTCAAGTGCGTTAGGAATTTTGTTAAGTTCATTTCTCAGGTCTTTTCATTTTGGCTGTTGTAACAAATTGCCATAGGCTGGATGGCTGAAACAACAAACATTTCTTTCTCACAGTCTGGAGGCTGGAAAGTGCAAGATCAGGGTGCTGGCTGATCCAGTGTGTGGTGAGGGCCTGGTTCGTGGTTTGCAGATGTCCTTTTCATTGTGCCCTGACATGGAGGAGAGGAGAGAAAGGAAGTATGTCCTCTCTTCTAAAAGCACTCATTGCATCCGTGATGTTCCACCCTCAGACCTCATCACTTCCCAAAGGCCCCACCTCCAGACACCCTCACACTAGGGATTAGGTTTCAACATAGAGATTTTGAGGGGACACATTCAGTCCATAATACCATTTATAAGTTCAGAAAATCAACGTGAAGATTTGCTGCTATGCAGGGAAAAGTGAATGAGATTCTTTAGGAGCCAGGTTTAATGAGCCCAGAGTTTTTAGAAACATTACTAGGCTTGCGTAGATCGGTGAGTACCTTTGTAAGATGGATTTGGCAGCTCCTCGAAGAGAAATGTGCTAAGACAAATACTTAGCAGGAAATTTGTAAGAATTTTCCTAACACTACAAATCATTTCATAGCTGCACCCCGAGGACACAGGGAAAAGGAACAGTCTGCAAACAACAGGGCACATAGAGGGCAGTCTCTTTCCTGATCCACGACAGTGGCAGTTTTGGGAACCCCAAATCCAAGGTCTACTCTAAGGAGCTGGTTTCGGTCCTTTTCTCAGACTACGGGAACTTGCAGAGCCACCAACCAGCGCAGAACACGGACATTTTTTTTCCACCCAGATGTTTTGATATTGAGGAGGCTAACCAATCAAAGCATTATTCAAAAACCTCTTTAAACCTGTGGTTTCAGTCCCTAAAATCTTTGATTATGGGCCGGTGAGATAGCTCAGCGGCATAATCACCTGCCTGGCAAGCGCAAGGTCCTGAGTTCGACTCCCAGTACCCACATACGAAAAAAGGGCCGGTGATATCGCTCAGCGGCATGGGTGCCTGCTGGCACGCGAGGTCCTGAGTTCGACCCCCGGTACCCACAAAAAAAAAAAAAAAAAATCTTTGATTATAATTGGTAGTCCTGCCCGGGGGAACTTGATGAGCTGAAGCTCCTGTTTTAATCAAAATGTTTGTTTTAGCTTAGTTTTCTCATAAGACTATGCCATACATTAAAGTTGAAAGTTGCCTCCTCTTGATTTAATAGACTTGTCGGTTCCATTGTTTAGGCTGCTGTGTTATCTACTTCCCTCACCTACCTTCCCCACCCCATGTTTAACCCAAGGAGAATTTTGAGGATGGTTAAGAGAAGACTGTGTGGAAAAATGTTTTCAGAAGTTTATGGGCTGGTGAGATGGCTCAAGGGTGTACGCGCCTGCCTGGCAAGCGCGAGGGCCCGAGTTCGACTCCCGGATCCCACATACGAGAAAAGGGGCCGGTGATATCGCTCAGCGGCACGGGCGCCTGCTGGCGCGCGAGGTCCTGAGGTCGACCCCCGGTACCCACAAAAAAAAAAAAGAAGTTTAATCTCTGCTGCTGGTTTCTCAAGGACTATTCATGTCCAACAAACTGAAGCTCCAGAAGTGTTAAAAAGTCCAGGAGTAATTTGTTTTCAAGATATATTACAAAATGAGATAGGGAGGTGCATCTAGTGATTGTCTGGGAAAAGTGTAAACAAGCAATGATTAATAGTAGTTAAGTTAGGAGCCCTAGGTTTGATCCCTAGCACCAAAAAAAAAAGGGTAGTTAGTTAAATTGTGAAGGTATTAAAAATTTCTATTATTTTTTAAATGTGTACTATACATATTGTTATTAAACTAAGAATATTTGGCAGATATTTTACGATCCAGTTTGTATAACCTTGACCAAGATACCCATCACCATCTTGTGGCAGAATCCCTAAATTGCAACTTAGCAAGATCCTGTCTCAAAATTAAAAGGCTGGGGGTGTAGCTCAGCATGAAGGCCCTGGGTTCAGTATTGGGGTGGGTTTGGGGGGTGTCTGAACTCAAGCTATTGCTAAAAAATGGTTTTCTCTATAGCTATGAAGAGAAAATAAAAACATGTTAAGAAATGGTTTTCTGTATAGCTATGAAGAGAAAATAAAAACATGTGATTTTTTGAAAAGCAGTTTGGGCCAGTGATATAGCTCAGCCTGGCAAGTGCAAGGTCCTGAGTTCGACTCCCGGTACCCGCATATTAAAAAAAAAAGAAAAGCAGTTTGATTCCTTCAATCAAGATATATATAATATATATATCTATATATGTATAGATAGATAGGTATATATAGATATATATATCATCTGCCTTTTAAAATGGATTAAGTCCTAGTTAGAGAAAGGAAACATAAGTTAAATGACAGTGACCAATGGTAGGTATTAGTTAATTGATTGCAAAATTATGTGGCATTTGTAAAACACTATATTGGTTGGAGAATGTCTGGATGTTTAAAAATGGGGAAAAAATCAGAGAGGAGTTAAGGCAATGCCATGTGGGGGGTACTCATAGACAGATATGACAGGCAAGTAGATATGGTGCGGTCAAGGGATGGTGAAGAAAGAGCGTCTGGGCTGTATCCACAGTTCTGCGATGGTGAGTAGCAGGGACATTTGGCTGTCCCAAGGCCAGGTCCCCAAAACTGGGCAGAACAGCTTAGGTCTGCAGAAGACCTGCTGGACCTTTGCTGCCATATAATACAGTAGAAAAATGGGACTCGGGCCGCTGAGATGGCTCAGCGGCATAAGCGCCTGCCTTGCAAGCGCGAGGGCCCGAGTTCGATTCCCGGATCCCACGTATGAAAAAGGGGCCGGTGATATCGCTCAGTGGCACGGGTGCCTGTTGGCGCGCGAGGTCCTGAGGTCGACCCCCCGGTACCCACAAAAAAAAAAAAAAGAAAAAAAAAAAGAAAAATGGGACTCATCCAGACATGCTGCAAGTATAAAATGCATAATGGATTTCAAAGCCTTAATACAAAAAAAGAATGCAAAATTCCTGAATAATTTTATAGATTGCATGTTGCAGTGGAATTATTTTGGATATATTGAGTAAGATGGAAAGTATTATTAAAATAATTTCACCTGTTTCTCTTTCCTTTTTTGAATGTGACTACTAAAAAATATAAAATTGCCTATGTGGTTCACATTCTGTTTCTATTTGACAATACCTTGCTAGATAAAAAGAAGTTGTCATATCAGGGAAACGGGAAGCAGATATTGGAGATGGGGAGGGGTGTCAGAGTGAGGGAGAGGAAAGGAAGAGTGAGGTAAAGGGAGAGAAAAGATCAAGATATGTTAAATTATATTCATGAATCATTTTACCAAAATGAACCTTACTATTCTGTATTACCAACATGCACTAATAATAATAAAGAAAATTATCTCTCTATTTTTAGCTGATAAATGATTTATTTGCTTACTTTATGTTGTTAATCTTTATGTTGTTAGTTATGTTATTAGATGATAGTTTTATTTATCCATTTAATTCTATAACTATGTATTTGGTTAGTGAAATAGATTTTTGTATGCTATCATTGTTCCAGAATCTTTCTTCCTTGAAAAATAATTTTTTTCAATGGTTCATGTTATCTAAAATTGAAGTAGAAATAGTCTACTTCACTTAACATGTATCAAGAATATAAGTAATCAAAAGTAGGATGGAATTTATGAACTTAGGTTCAAAATCAGATTAATTTTTCTTATTAGCTTTATGATTTATAAACTATATATATAGATCATAAAATGCTCTGTATTTCAGTTTTCTCAGATGTAAAATATTTTATAGAATATTTATCTCTGGAAAATGTTTATAGATTGAATAAAATAGTGATTACTAACTGAATTCCTAGACAATAGGACCCATTTAAAGATCTTAGATATACTAATGGCATAATAATACGTTAACTTTTATTGTTTTGTTTCTATGTTTTTCTGAAATATATGTTCATTTTTATTTTTTTTAATTGTCATAGCTGCTGAACATGGGGAGAGAACTGACAGGAAATGACACAAGAACCTAGAAATACAGCTCAGAGAAGCAGAGCAGAGATTGTGTCCCTGAGTACATTTTTGAGAGTGGTACTTTATCCAGTTTATTTTAAGATGACAACATTGGCATGGCAGTAGTTATGGTTTTAAAAAAATTAAAAGAGAATAATGTGAAAGCAAGGCTGTGAGACACATAAAGAAAGAAACCAAAGAGTGGTGCCTTTCCTATTATACATCCGCAGACAAACAGTGCAAACTCTCCCTCAGCCTGTTCCCTCACACTCACTACCATGCTTCGTTCCCTACTGTTAGATCCTAGCTGTTGCCGTCTCAGGCTTCTCTTTAGTATGACTGATAAGTAGTGATTTATATCTGTGTGAATGCCTCCAATGATGGAGAACTCAGTCCCTTATGAAGTGGCTATTCCATTTGTTCAGTATTGCTGCCAGAAGTAATTCCTCATTCCCAGCTCTTTCTTTCCTCCATAACAATGCTTAAAGAAAGGGTCTGAGTTCCTGGGTGCCTGGATCCAGGTAATAGTAATGGACGGGCCTAACACTGTGTCGTAAGAACGAGGAGAGAATTCACTGCAGATACAATGTGGGTAAAACCTTTCCAAAAATAAATACATTAAAAGAGCATCTTAGGGCCCGGGATATAGCTCAGCAGCACAAGCGCCTGCCTGGCAAGCGCAAGGTCCTGATTTCAATTCCTGATACCTAAAATAAAATAAAATAAAATAATATCTTGTTAACAGTTGTCACTCCCAAGAGGCTTCTACGTTGAGAGGCACAGCCAATCTACCGAATAGGAGCCCTAAGCCAGCAGATCCATTTCAAAGTCAAACCAAAACATTCCCCCTTCCTTCTCTTTTCCTCCTCTTTTCTTCACTTATTCACTGTCTCTTTTCCTCCCTTCTTTTCCCATTGCTCCTACTTGGCATCTCCTTTCGCCCCCCCTCTTTTACTATACTTTCTTGGTTAAGGATTTACTTTCACAGAACAAGCAGTCACACTGCCACCAATCACACTGGCTTTGGGGGCAGAAGGGACACAGCCTCCCGCCCCCACCTCATGACATGCCATAGACAACTTAGAGTTAATATAGTAAATTGAACCCCTGTCTTTTAGATGTATGGCCATTGTCAAGTCAAATTGTGAGGTCTGTGGACATATTTTAAATCATCACTAACAGTTGTATAACATATTCACCCGCATTATCTCATTATCTCTGGGCCTCTTTTACAAGTGCAGAGAGGTTAATGATTTGGCCAGGATCACCCAGCCTGTAAGTGGCAAAACCAGGACTTGTACCTTGGTCTTGAGCAGTGCGTTTCTTGCCATATTTTCTAGATGAAGGATCATTTGGCCTCCTTTGATTAAACTAGAAGACAAATCTAAAACTATTTTAAAGAACACAACTACTGTAAAAGCTACTGCTTTATTGGGCTTACCATCTGACATTTAAGAAATTTCCTTTCCCATTAATGTTATGGCTACATTTCTCCATCTTTTGGGGAAATTTTGGAACCTGATTTCCTCCTTCCCACCAGAAGGGCACTGTAAAAATCAGATGTTCTCCACAAGAACATTCAGTCCATTAAAGACTTTGGACAAATGCTAAGTTGAGATCCATGGTTCCATGCCATGAACCACATCATATAGTTTTGACCTAAAAAAATCAAAGCCAGTTGTTGACACTTTGTCCTTTAAAATCTTTTGGAGAAAAAGAACAAAGACCTAAGTGGGACCTGTGTCTGACTTTAACTAGGTCTCCATCAGTGGTTCTCAGAGTGTAATCTATAGAGCAGCAGCATTAGCATTACATGGAACTTGCTAGAAACATGAATTCTGTTTCTACTCCAGATCTAGTAAATTAGAAAAATTTGAAGTTTGGACCAGCAATCTTATTTTAATAAGCTTTTCAGGTAATTCTGATGCTGAGAATTGAGAAGCACTAATATAGGACTGCTTTATGTAATCTGTGTGCTATGATTTGGATATGGTTTGAGTCAGTCTCCCAGAGGTTCGTGTGTGGGAAATTAGTCTCCGGTGTAAATTATTGAGAGGAGGTAGGCCTTCAAGAGGTGGAGCCTCGTGGAAAGTTATTAGATCATGAAGTCATCACCCTTGGATGGAATTAATGTAGTTCTTTCAGGACTGGATTAGTTCTTATGAGAGCAGGTTGTTATAAAGCAAGACCACCTATGTGCTTGGCCCTTTCTGCACTTGGCCATTTCCCTTTCTGTTTCTCTGCCATGTTGTGACATAGCCAGGGGGTCCTCATCAAATACCAGCACTGTTTGGACTTTTTAGCCACCAGACTCTTGAGCCAAATAAACCTCTTTCCTTTACAAAGTAGGTTTATTTTGTTATAGCAACACAAAATGGACTCAGGCTCCTCCAGGTGCACATGAAGTCTGGAGCCAATAAAAATTAACAGTGGCAACTGTGGCCAACGAGCAAAGGACCTCTCATTATTACTCAGCTGCTGGGCTGCTACAGCTTGGTAAGACCCCCAGCTCACAAATCTCAAGCCTTAGAGCCTAGGGTTCCAAAGCACCCCAGGGGGACTGCTGGTCAGCTCAGGAAAGCTGCTACATTCAGAGAGGGGTTCCTCCTGCTCTGCTGAGCTTCTGCCCACTTCCTTCCAGATTACACGACAGCAATACCAGAATGCACTCACTGCCTGCCATATGGACAGCTCGCCCCAGTCCCCTGACATGGAGGCCTTCACTGATGGAGACTCTACCAAGGCCCCCACAACGCGGGGCACACCCCAGACTCCCAAGGATGATGCTGCCCTCATGCTACTGAACAACAGGACCAGCCTGCCATGTAAGTCAGTGGGGGTGGATGGGATGGGCTGCATGGGATGAGGATGGCCCTACCTTCCTCCCCTAGCCCTGCCCAAGGCTGCCATCTGGTGCCTCACAGAGCCCCAAGTCTCCTCCTTCAAGGCAAAGGGGTGATATGTGTACTGTCCCACCCCCAGGCAGCCGTTCAGATGGTCTGAGAAGCCCTGGGGAGGTGGTATATCTGAGGATGGAGGAGATAGCCTTCACCCAGGAAGAAATGACCAACTTCAAGGAGCACAGGACACAGCAACTCTCACTGTCCCCTGCAGCTGTTCCCACAACAGCAGGTCAGCAGGGGCCCAGAGGGCCAAGGGCAGGTTACCACCTTTGGGTACTAGACTGGACCAGAGCAAGCTGGGTGAGGGGAGCCCTGGGACCCCAGACCTTATGTCAGTCTTTCCACCTCTTTATGCAGCTGGGGAAAGAGCACTGACAGTTTCAGGGCACCTGCTGTGCATCAGGCCCTGAATAATTCATTCCCCCAGGAAAGCTACATGGTACAGTATTAGGAGATATAACCCTGCCTTGATTCAGACCCTGACTACTACATTTAGGAACTATGCAATTTTAGGCATGTTACTTAACCTAAGATTCAGTTTTCTTGATAGATATAAATTGCAGTAGCTATCTCATAAAGTAGCTTTGAATATAAATGAGATAACATCCACCACATTGTTTGGTACCATGCTCTATAAATATTAGCTAATTATCATTAGACCTGCCTTATAAGTTAAGAAACTATGTCAGCTATCACCTTTACTGGCAGGGCTCTTCCCTTCCTCGGGGATCCATACAGCAAAGGTAGTATGTAGGACTTACCCTGAGGGCTTATATCATATCGCCTCCCTTTAAGACATTGAGCATTTCTGCCTTAACAGTGGGGCTACTCCAAGCTCCCAGTGTCCCAGTGGTCCTGAGCTCTGTGCTTGCCTCACTAAAGTGTATTTCCCCAAGCTTTTAGCACCTGCTCCACCTATGTTCCAAACCAATGGTTCCTCTACCTACCCTAATCCACAGTAAGAGACCTTTCAGGTCCAGAGCAATGACCCGAAAAGGCTCATAGATTTTTAATGAGACAACACGTTTGAATATGCAGCTAACCTAGAAATTCTGGGACGTACATAGTCATAAGTCCAGGACCTAAATTTAGGACTGATGTTCTCTTTCCCCCTCACATACCAAATTTAGTAGTTAAGGCATGTAGCTAAAAAATGTAGCAAAAAAATAAGAATTGAGGTGATGAAGTAGTGTTTGTATTCTCCCCTGCTCATGTGATACACAAGAGCCCATGATGCCTGCAAACAGGGAAATGCTTTGCTCATGTTCAAATATGCATTAGAAGCAGGCCCAGCCTCGTCCAGTGCAGTGCAGCTTCCAACACACCACTCCGCCTCCCCAGTTAAGTTTTTATTGTGTTGGTGGTGGGACTTGGGCCCCTTCCCAGCTCTGACATGCTGTGGCTCTCTGAATCCTCATTGGGTCCTGATTGTTTTCTGAGCCCTGCAATGTGCTCAGTGATTACTGAGCCCTGCAGTTTTCCAAGGTTTGTGCAATAGAGGAAGGATATGGAGTTGCCACCACCTGTCATCAGATATGCTTTTTGTCTGGCAAAGATACTGGGTGGAGAACATAATGTTCTCTTCCCCTCTCACCAGTGCTTGAAGACAGGGAATTATTTGTGACTTTGCATGGACTATTGGATTCCTGCTTTTCTTCTCTTGTCTCATTGTTCCCTTTGTGGCCCTAAAATACCTCTTGCTAACTAACAGAGCCATCACCCTCTCTTGTCACACTCACTGTGTCTTGGCTCTTTGCCTTGAACTTTCACCTGCTGAGGACATCACCCAGAATACCCTGCCTGAATCCCTGGACATGGAGGTTGAAAAGACTTGATTCTCCTTTTTTCTCAGCATCAGATAATGAATGTTGTAACATCACCCTGGACACAGAGACCAGCCCTTGCAGCAGTGACTTTGAGGAAACCATGGGCAAGAAGCTGCTGAGAACCTTGAGTGAGTAGCTCCTCACCCAGACCTAAGCCACCCTGGTGGTTAGCAGGGAAAGCATGTTAGGATCTTTCTCCCAGAGCAGGAATCACTGACTCCTTTTGGGAACCCTAATGAGGTACATTGGTGTAAGTACACAATAAAGCTTGGGCCAGTGCTGTACCCCTGATAGTGTGGGGATCTTCCCCATTCATTTGGTTCTCTAGGACAGGAGTCTTCAGACCATGCTCATGGGTTAAATTGTGACCTCCTTCCTCCACCTATTTTATAAAGACTTACTGGATCATAGACTCATTTGTTATCTGTGAGCACAATGGCAAGGTCAAGTAGTTCTGACAGACACCATATGGCCTGTAAAACCTATAGTATTTACTATCTAGTCCTTTAAAAATTAAACAAAAAATTGTGTCCAGGAGACTTCATAGAAAGGAAAGCAGTCTATGTCCATACCACCCGGAATGCACCTGATCTCATCTGATCTCGGAAGCTAAGCAGGGTCAGGCCTGGTTAGAACTTGGATGGGAGAAAGGAGAGCAGTATCCTCCACAGATGGAAGCCAGTGGCAGAGAATAATGTGAAAATATTCCTTCCTAACAACGAAGCTGGAGACAGATGGCTCTTCCATCCTTGAGGACAATTATGTAATTATCCCCACCTGCCTCAATGCAGAGGGAGGTTGTTTCAGAGCTAGAGTCCATGGGAGTGGCTCCCAGCTCCGCCTACCGACCCTGGCTCATGTGACATCAATGACTGTGTGATCAGTCCTCCTCAGACAGTGTCTTGCATTGAATAAGGCTGGGACCATCAGGGGAGGGAAGGCAGAATCCTAAAGCATTACAGGGTTTTATTCAATCCCCTCTAGGAAGTCTTTATGGCGGGCGCTAGCCTATATTTGTACCTTTTCAGAGATGTCACATTGTGCAGAAGGTACATCCTGCTCCTTCCAGATGCTACCTGTACTGACATCAGCACAGGATACAATGCATATGAGTTCCAGTCAAACTGCCGAGGGCTTTGTCTCCATTTCTGCTGCTTTTTTGCAGAAAGCTCAGACCACTGAGAGGGTACGAATATCCTCCCAGTCCTACAGATTGATACTTACAAACTGTGTTTTGCAGGTGGTCGAAAAAGGAAGAGGTCAGCAGAGGGAGAGAGAACCTCTGAGGAAAACTCCAACTTAACACCTCTGATCACATGACAGGAAAAGACAGCATTCACAAATGTGTGAGATCCAGGGCTTTGGGGGAGGATCTGCCCTCCCACCATCGGCTTGCCCCCAAGGCCTCCCTCGGGTGACAGAGCATTCTGCCTTCCTTTCCACCTTTTCACCCCTAGCTGTCAGTTTGGCAGGTTTTCCCTTGTTGCCTCCAGTTTGGCTCAGAACCTTGCCATGGCCATAACAGAAGAAGGTGCCTCTAACAGAAATGCTAGAAATGGTCTTGTCCATAGCACAGTCTGAAACTGGAAAAGAGAGAACCCCAAGCTGACAATACCACTCTGAGACCCTTATGTTCTTTGTTCTTTGGGATCCCGTGTCATAGGAGACCCACGTCCTGGAATTCACCATTCTTTCCTCCAGATAAAAATGATAACTTTGTGTCTTATTTCATGCTTAGCTTACTTCAGAAGGTGCCACTGGCAGATGGGCACATAGCAGGCATAAAGATTAGTTTGGGTGGACCAAGAATTCCTCCAGAACTTTGGAGCATGGGACTCAGCTGCATTGGTCTGTGATTGATGTTACAGCACAGAAAACCGTCAGTGACTGGTTTCCTGTGAGATAAGAGTTTCAGCAGCCTGGGGAAGTATGCCTCAGCTGGAATGAAAAGAATGTGAGATGGAACCTCAACTCATTGTTTTTCCCAGGGAAGCATCTGTTTTGGCTCCCAATCCATAGTCATTAATGGACTAATCTGCTCTGGAAGAGGAGTAGGGAGCAGAGAGAGCCAGTTGGGAGCCAAAGATGGAACTTCAGGTTTTAAGTGCATATCAAAGAAAAAAAAAACCTTACATGGAAAAATTCTAAGCTGTGAAAGTGAGTTTAGCCATGACAAACCAAAGAGTGCCCAGGTCTGCCAAGAAGGATACATGAGGACTTCAGTGTGCATTACACAGGAATGTTAAAGAATCACCATTATTTTTCACCTATTTCCCTGACCTCTTACGACACCCCAGCAGGTCAGCTAAGTATACCTTAGTCCCAGAATTTGAACTGGAGCTCTGGTTTTTCTCCCGCATGTTGGGGCAAGTGCAATTCTAAGGATAACCACGAGATGGCAGAATGACTGCACATATAGTCCAGTCCAGTACATACAGTACAGTACCTACTTGGAAGAATTGTTCAGAGTTCTGATCAGGAACCATAGCAAGCCTTATGGAAAACTTGAAAGTGCGGTCTGTCTGTGGAAAGCCTGTCTGCCTTTCTGATCTGTCTCCCACTCTGGGTGGTACCAAGTGATCCAGTGGTGCCAGATGAATCTTCAAACCATTTCCAAACTTTTCCCTGTGGTATGCAATGCAGGCTTTCCTCCCTTCCTTCAAAAGGACAGCTCCCGCACCCCACCCACTCAGTTAATCACATGGGGCAGGGGAGAAATTGATAATTCCTCTGGGTTATTTGCATCTCAAAGGAAAATGCTTACCCATAGGAACCTTTAACTCAGGGGTTCTTAACTTGGGGTCTATTACCCCAGAAGGTCCATAGTTGGGCTTCAAAGGGTCTATGAAACCCTTAAAACTGTCTGAATTTAGTGTGTGTGTTTTTATGTGTGTTTTCCAAAGCTAAAGCTTTCCTAAGATTCTCAAAGTTCTCAGACCCACAAAGGATTAAAATAACCACTATTTTCCTTAATGGAACTTTCAGTCCAGTGTTTCTGCAATGCACGGTGAAATGAATGCTGGTCACTACGAAACAGATTTTGAATTGTAAGTGGTCTTCTCAAGTGTCTCTCAGTACATGGGGAAGGCTGGCACCCACCAGGAAGCAGGAGTCCTCAGAAGTTCTTGGCACACCCTTGATATTGTACATCCTGCCCCACCAAACCAGAGCAGGTGTGGCAGAGAGGAGGGCCACAGCATGTGGGAGTAAAGGCTTGGAGCTAGAGATGCCTCCTTCAGTAATGTATGACTGACTTTGACACGTCCCTTGCCTGGCCTGACTGGCCTAAGGCTCAGCCATGCATGTGTTCTTGTAGATAACCCTACATCCACCCCCTCCCCACCTACTCTTGCCTGATAGGAAGTGGGTCAGCCCTCAGTGCTGGGCATCTTGGACCCAGACCAGTAAATGGTGAGTTTTGAGCAAGAACTGCCATCCTGCAGTCTTCTAGCCTAGCTGGCCACTGAGCCAGAAGGGCCTGCCTAGCAAGGCACTTTCATTATCCTTTAGGCCACCAGGCACAGACCACTACTCTTGCATTACCTCCACCCCTTTGCAGAACCTCTAAGAAGCCTGTCACCACTCCTCTCCCTAGCTCCCTACCCACAGAGTTTCTTCAGGTTTAAAAAAAAAAAAAAAGGATTTTAAGATAAAGCATTTATGAAGGGTCAATTGTAAATAATTTTTAAATAAAATGAAAATGCCTTTACTGGAATGTGGCTGTTTTCCTTGCTCCAGGGACTGGGAGTTCCATCTAACATGCAGGTCGGATGGTGCACATAAATAGCTGTCACCTATGGCTCACCTGCCTGAAAAGGCAAACCTCTCACAGCAGGTGTGAGGCTGAGCAAGTTTACAGGAAAGCTCTGGTGCTCTACTTTGGGTGGCCAGATGAGTCAGATTTTGCAGGAGTGAATGCCAGAAGTGGGAAATAAAACCCAGACAGGAAGCCAGACTGCAAATGGAGACAAGGGAGCAACACTAAGAGGATAATGAGCAGGGCTGGCATTTGTTGAACACGTGATGGTGAGGGACTGTGCTGGGAGTTTCCCAAGTTCAAGGTCTTAAGGGACCAGACCCAGACTAGAGACTATATGCTGGTCAGTCTGGCTCACTTCTGCAGACCTTTTGGAAAGGAGTCCAAGTGGCACAACTCCTAACAGTTTCCAACCAAAGGCTGGGGAAGGAACAACAGATTGGACCAGGACTACTGGTCAACTGTAAACCTATGCAGGAAGGCAGGAACAGCCAGACAGATGGGCAAATGCGTTTGAGCACTGATTTGAACCTGACACTCATTTCCCAAACAGGACAATTAGTGGCCTATGCCAAGACAATTTAAGATGCATCCTAGGGTCCTCAATGGAGGTTATTCATTTTATCAAGAATAATAGTAAAATATAGCAACAACTATTTTGCTGCAGGCTCTTTAGCTCATTTCTATCCCACAACCACCCTGCCAAGGAGGTGTTAATGTCTAAAAGATTAGGTGACTTATTCAATGTTACTCAGCCAGGAACTGGCAGAGCCTGGAGGTCTGAGTGCCCTGCTCCTGAACAGGCAAAACATGCAGTCCTACCTCTTACATCCACTGTGCACAGGTTGCACAGGTAGATAGCAGGGACCCTGAGAATCCTGCACCTTTCCCAAAACTTAACACAGAGCCTTAGACACAGCGGAGCATCACACTGACCA
The DNA here is from genome assembly GCA_028451465.1 of Erethizon dorsatum. Taxonomy (NCBI): domain Eukaryota; kingdom Metazoa; phylum Chordata; class Mammalia; order Rodentia; family Erethizontidae; genus Erethizon; species Erethizon dorsatum. The sequence goes on along the minus strand of CM051822.1, from coordinate 118,037,789 downwards.
AAATACATGTAAGAAAGGGATTAAGAAGGCCAAATTTCCACTGAGACTGACTTAAAAAAAAAAAAAAAACACTTTGGCATGGCACGTTTTTTTTTTTTTTTTGGGTGGGTACCGGGGGGTCGACCTCAGGACCTCGCGCGCCAGCAGGCGCCCGTGCCACTGAGCGATATCACCGGCCCCTTTTTCGTATGTGGGTTCCGGGAGTCGAACTCGGGCCCTCGCGCTTGCCGGGCAGGCGCTTAAGCTGCTGAGCCATCTCACCAGCCCGGCAGTTAGGTTTAAAGCAGTGTTTCTTAATTTTGAATTATTTTAACACTTCCCCTAGAGAAAAATTCTCCATAACAAGAGAAATTTAATACTTTGTTGGGTAGTACTGCACTTTGAAGGGCCAAAAATAATTTTAATAGACTTATTTTGCCTCCCAAGAACACAGTTTTTGGTCCTGTGGAGGAGGGGGAGGGTAGTCATCCTGGAGAATGATGGTTTAAAGCCACATTAGGGAGAATGATAGAAGACTGACAGAAGGTAGACTCATTCACCTTGACTGCCCTCCCTTACTAATGACAAGCATCTTTAAGTTGGAAGGAGAACGAATGTTGATGAAATGGAAATGAGACCAGAAGGCAGGAGGACATCTGATCACTTTCATTCCATCCACACTAACCAGTCCAGTCACACACCAACGGTCCAGCCCAATGGTCAAAGATCTGGAAAACTTATCCTGTGCCAAAACAGTAAATATTGATAGAATGGATTCACATGGAAAATTATAAACAAGGAATACCCACTGCTTCTTCTATATATTTGAAAGGTCCATTACAAATGCCAGTAGACGAACTGGCTATCTGTGGAAGGAAGGTGGTCCAGAGGAGTAAGATTAGATTAATGTAGATGTAGATTAAATTCCAGCTCAAGGTGAAAGATCTTAACAAAGGATCAATGGAACAGGATGCCTCACTATCAGAAGGGTCTACCACCTCCACACCAGGCGAAAATGATGAGTCAGAGACAATATGGAAGACACTGTTTCACTGGAGGAGAGGCTACACTTGGTGACTTCTAAGGCCCCAATTGTCCTTTAAGACTGTATGATTTTTATAACTCAAAGGAGTCCTAGAATGGAGCAGATCCTGTTAAAATATCACAAATTAACTTTTAAATATTTTAAAATCTCTGATAGTGACACTCTCAAGTAAAATCCAACCTCACCAAACCACCCTGCCAAACTACAAAACTGCTATTTGGAGTCCCCACGACACTGCAAACTGTGATCTGTATTGAAATGGCCGTAACTGTCCCAACAGTCTAGGAGGTGGTCTAAACAAAATGGGAGAGGCTGGTAGTTTGAATCCCCCAAGCGATGTCCCTCCTATGAGACCATGAAGTCTGGTTTCTTAAGTATTGTAAGACTGCTGGTCTCTGAATAACAAGCCCACAAAATGGACACGACTGGTGGTACAGTGATTTCACCAAAGGAAGTTATATTCTGAGAAAACATTTTAGTTTTTCTTTCCATCACTAGTAAATCCCTCGAAAGCCTTTTTCCTTCACTTTAAATTGTGGGTCACAACCCATTTAACGGATCACAAAATCAATTCCATGGGTCTTGTTCAGCATTTTGTTTTATTTTAGTGAAACAGAACAAAATAGAATGTACTAGGAAATATCAGACTGCACTACACGTTGCAAGAGGAAATACTATTTCATGAAACTTTTGTTTCAGTTAAATAGGTAAATATGCCTGTGTGCATCATGATGTAAATATTTCTTATTGCAGTCACCCTAAAGAATTATTTCAGACCAGGGACAAAACCATGCAGAAAGAACAGGAGACAAGGTGGAAATGATGAGTTTTAATGCCACAGTCAACACCCACAGTCACAATGGTTCCTTCAAATAACTTGGCCTTTGGACTAGACTTTGTACAGAATCAAGCAACATGCAGAATCCATGAGCAACGTGGGCAGCACTCCTGCTTCTAGCAAGGAATCTACATCTTGTGATCAAACGTTATTTATTCTTAAATAAAAACCTCAATTTGGCCTCCAAAAGGCTCTAATCCCTGGCTCCCCCTTATTTTCAAGGATGTTCTCTTCACATGGGCCAGCTGAAACAGAGGCCAGTTTCCCAGGGCAGCTTTGTAGTCCTCTAGTCGGCTCTAATCCATGGTGTGTACAACTAGGTCTGTGCAGGCAGGGACACATGTGACACCGAACACTTTGGTGGTGTAGACTGGATGGTGTTTCTTCACTGGACTTTGGTGACTGCCTCGTGGATGGAGGTAGCCACATAATCTAGATTTTTGGTGGTTAAACCACTCATGTTGATCCGACCACTTGGCAGAAGATAGATGTGCTTTTCGCTGATCAGATATTCAACCTGCTTGGCTGTTGAAAACCAAAACAAAATAGAATCAGAGCAGTAGGGATTTTTTAAGTGGTGACAGTTCAGTCGCTATAGGAGAATTACAATTTTCCTTCTTTCCCTTTAACAGAGAAGCAAAACAAAAGGAGCTATTTCATCCAACTGACAAATAGCAATATACTCACTACATTCTGGTAGATTAGTTAACTTGCTAATTCTCAGGAAGATCACTGTGCCTACTACTGCTATGCAATTTATTCTGGGGCTACATTTACCAACACAATCTATCAACTAAAAATAACTACCAGACTAAGAATATTCTGCTAATAGGAAAAACTTATTATGCAGTGTTTTCTTCATCTCTTTCTAACCTGTCTGCTTAACCCTGAGCACCTAGCCACAACCTTCTCTTGATTCATTTTTACAGTACACTAGAAAAAGCCCCAGGCAGCAGACACTGGATAAATGCTATGGGAATAAACCAGCAGACCAAGAAATTATGACACATGATCAAAATATACAGTAAATGTTTACATTTTTTAACATTTAAATTTAAAACTTTTTTTTATTCACGAGGTATGAACAAAAATACAAAGAATGCTGCTGCTAGGTGCCATCCAATGGAAAGGTAGGCTTGTAAAAACATTATGGTGTGTCCTCATCTGCCCTAGTCACCAGATCTGGCATCTTGCAACTTCTGGCTCTTCCTCAAAGTCAAAGTGACAATGAAAGGTAAATGTTTTGCATCAATTTAGGACATCAAGGCAGCCAGCACAGCACAACTAAAGACACTCATGAGAAAGAGGACTTCCAGAATTGCTTCAGAAAGTGGTGAGGATGATGGGATAAGTGTATTTGAAGTGTGTTGGGATAAGTGTGTTCGAAAGGAGGGAGAGTATTTTGAGGGGGATTAACACGTTTATGACAGGACTGTACATGCATGGACTGTCCCATCAGGTGGCTTGTACCACCAGTTATCCATGCATGGATAGTCCCACTGGGCAGCTTAAACCACCCGATGGGACTGCCCCATGCTGCCCAATGAAATAGTCATGCATGTACCACCAGTGGTTCAGGCTGGCAGGAACGTGTTAATATCTTTTACTATAATAAATTTTTTTACAAAAATTAAACATCCACTGTATTTTTCGATCACATCTCATACACAGACCTCCCTGTCTTGGCACCAAGAGGTCTCTGGTCACTGCTTAGTGCTCCCTCTCAGAAGCAAGAAGGGCTCCATGTGTGCAGAGAGGCACAATGAGTGAAGCAGGGAGGTACCGCCTATACTGTCTTAATGCTACAGTCTTTAGAGTGGTTTTGCTTTATTGTAAATCCAAGTCAGAATTCTACAAGATTTTTGCCTACTTAGCACCCTGAAGACACAATCTATATAAGGGAACAGAATAATAACATCCTAACAATCAAAGGGGCAAACATTATGTGCTAGGCAGTGCTATGAGCACCTCCACCTCAATAATCTTGGTAATAACCTTATCATCCCCGTTATACAGATCGGACACAGAAGGTAAATGGCCTTCCCAAGGTCACACAGCTGGTAAACGGTGGATGTATGGCTTTAAGCCTGAATCTGGGCTCTTTGCCACAACACTATGCTGCCTCTCTATGGAAGGGGCAAACCTGGACTCTGGACCCAATGCTGCAATGTGCCCCTCCAACAAGCAAAGTTAGCTTCACGAGTCACCTTGACTGGGTGTAACTGTGAATGATGGTCATCCAAGAAGACAAAGCAGACCTCAGGTCAGCAGAGCCACAGGCACACTGCTGTTTGTAAAATTCTGACGCCCACAGGCAGGCATTTGTTGTCACCAGGCTTCACTCTGGTTCAGTTTTGTTTTTTTAATAAAAATTAGACCTCTTTACTTTTTGGGGAAGCTGGTAAATGGTATGAATTCCTTCCCTAGAAAAAGGCCAATATTCATATGTGCAATTTTTACTGTAACGCCAGGGGCCTTACAGATCCCCTGAAGCACACCTGTGGACTCCAGGTGAAAAGTCCCTGCTCTGACAAAAAGGTAATAAAGGAAATACTGTGACATGAGAATTGCAGAAACTAGATGGTGGGTATATGCCCCTACCTAAATACTGTACAATTCCTCTAACTTTTCTGTATGTTTTCCTAATAAAATGACAGGAGGAAAAAAATACCAAACCCTGTTTTGTTTTGTTTTGTTTTGTTTATGTGGGTACCAGGAACCGAACTCAGGACCTCGTGCTTGCCAGGCAGGCACTTCTGCCGCTGAGCTATATCACCAGCCCCCAAACCCTGTTTTTAAAAAGCAAATTGCATTCAATCCAGCTACTCCCCTTCTAGGTATCTTCCCCAAAAAATTAAAGACATCATTTTACAGTGATACACGCACACTCATGTTTACAGCAGCACAATGCATAATGGCTAAATATTGGAAGCAGCTTATATGACCATTAACAGAAGAACAGATAAAGATGATGTGGTATTTACATATAATGGAATATTGCTCCGCCATAAAGGATAAACATGAGTCATTTGCAGGAAAGTGGATACACCTTGAGACCATAATATTAAGTGAAATAAATCAGATATAAGCTTAAATAGCACATGGTTTCTTTTATATGAGAAACCCAAAATATAAATAAAAAGCAAAATAAAAGATAAAAAGTAGAGAGACAGATCTTTCTCAAATGGGAACGGGATCAAGAGATGGAGGGAGGATGGCGAAAGGGAAGGGGAAAAAGAATTAAGATGTAATGTATACATGGACCAACTCCCCACAGGAATGTAATCATTAGAGTACTGCAAACATACACTGATAAAATTTTTTTTTTAAAAAGCATAAAATGATGTCAGGTGCTAAGAATGTAACTTTAGTGCTTAGATACAGGTCTACCCTCATCATTTTTCAATTCATAATAAAACTAATTTCCTACTCTGGATAGTGGGAAGATATGGCTATTTGGGGGGGGGGACATCCCTATCTTATGAGTTTTTAGAATATTACTACTAAAGACTATTTCCATTACACTTAATATTTTTACAACTGTATAAGGATGACTTTTCTAATTTGAGTCAACTAATTCTCCATTCCACAGTCATGTGGACACCTACAGGTGACTAAACAATTTCTTTACTTTAGGTGGCCTCATTTTATACCAAAATATTTTGAGGGATCTACAATACAATCTCTATCACATATTTATATTTATTTCCTTTGGCTTTTTCTGAGCCCATTTCAAACTAGTACTCTGATGATGGCTCTAGTCATGATACCTCTTTGGTGACTCTGATGTTCCAACTACAACCCAAGGCCACTCAGACACGCAGGTGATAGCCAATCTGCACTATGCTAACAGCGGCTTGGCCCGTAGACACTCAGGAGTTATTTAGTAAGTGAATGAATCCCTTATCATCAGAGGGGAGCAGTGACAGCTGATATGCCCAGCCGACAGTTGACCAAAATTACACATGGCTCCCCACGAGGTTTTTAATCATCTTTCAATTATGGCTACCTAAGCTCTTATTTATGAAATGGAGAGATAATTTCATAGCCTCTTTTTGAGGGAGACTAGGAAAGACCAGTTAAGAACTTAAGTTACTAAATAATTACATATAATATTTACACTTAGGACTAAGGTGATACCAAACAATTACCAGACAATTTATGAGAGCATCAAAATCAAATCAAGGTGCTAAGCTACAAATCCTGTTACTTTCCAGCTCACTCTGAGCCATTTCTCAGCCCATAAAAATGAAAATGTCTTGGTTGTGGGTCAGTGGGGTGGACCGCAGCAATGCTCTTCTGAGACCCAAGGGGCTGAGAAGATGGTAAGACTGAGAAAACCTAACTTGCCCTGGTCCAAAGTAATGGCAGACCAATTAGGCAACAGCTAACAGAGGTCAGCCTGTGACCAGGGACTGAGAGGACTGTTGGTCTTCAGAAACACATGCTCAAGGAGGTGTGGACCACTTACGGTTCAAGCCAGTGTAGCTGAACATGCCAATCTGCTCAGTGATGTGAGTCCATGTCCCAGGAGTCTTGAGGGCTTCTAATTGTGCCCTGAGTTCTGATCGCATGGTCAGAATCCGGTTGGCCATTGTCTTCACATTACCTGTCCTGAAACATGGAGAGTCATATAAATACCAGGCCGGACAGGAAAGATGGTATCCAAAAACATGTAGGCTTAAGAACTGTAATTTAGCAGGACATGGTGGTGCACATCTCTAATCCCAGCTCTCAGGAGGGATCTCCACAAGTTTAAGGCTGCTCTGGGATACACAGTGAATTCAAGGCCAGCCTTAACTACACAGGGAGTCCCTGTCTCAAAAACCCAAAACCAAAAACTAAAAGAACGTAATTTAAACCATAAGCTGAAAATGGGATCACAACCTATCACGTGGATGCCTGAAAGGGAAAATGAGCAGACCAGAGACACTAAGTGGGCAGAAGGCAAGGACTGTATTCACTAATGGAGTCTAGTGCTAGTCTTGGGTGCAATGGCTATGACACCGCTAGTGTTTGTACTGAGGCTTCGCTGAGGTGCTCATATGAATAAGATAATGTATTCTGTCAGTCCAAATTAGAGATTGTAAAATAGCTACTACATAGAAATGACTCTGTTCTAAAATAAGATAAACTACAGTAGCTCTCCCCTTACCTACAGTTTTACTTCCTGTGATTTCAGTTACCTGTGGTCAACCATAATCTTAAAATATTAAATGGAAAATCCCAGAAGTAAATAATTCATAAGTTTTAAATAACTTTTATTGTAGAATATCATTATAAGTACTTTATTAGTTATTGTTAATCTCTTACTATGCTTAATTTATAAATTAAACTTTATCATAGGTATGTATAAGAAAAACAATGTAGGTAAGTTTGGAGCTATCTGTGGTTTCAGGGATCACTAAAGGTCTTGGAATACAACCCTGTGGATAAGGGGGTCTACTGCATGTGGAAATTAAAGATTAGAATGAAGAGTCCAAAAATTGTCATGCTGCCTTGAAGTTGGATATTTTATTCTGACAGGGATTCCTTCTTGTGTTTTCCAACTTTAAAGGGAAGAACAGGGAGCAGGAGAGTGGAAGAAACTGCCATTCACTTAGTGCCTCCTCCTCAGTTCCAGGTGTGCTGTGTGTATGTGAGGTTGGAATGAGTCCTACTTTACAGAAATATCCGAGACTCAAAGAGGTTAAAAAAGTAATTATTTCCAGCTCTGGAAGGCTGAAGCAAAAAGATAACAAGTTGGGAGCCCAACCTGGGCAAGTTGGCAATTTAGTGAGACCCTGTCTCAAAAAATCTGTTAAAGGCTGGGGATTGTAGCTCATTGCAAAGGCCGTACAATCCCCAGTCTCCCTCCCACATGCTCCACCCCACTCTCCAAAAAAATTTGTATGGACTGGGGGTATAGCTCAGTAGTACAGCACATGCAATGCCCTAGGTTCAATCCCCAGTAAAAAAAAAAAAAAAAAAAAAGTAACTGTCTTGCCTCTGCCAAAATAAACGGAAGAGACTAAGATGTAATGGAATAATTACAGTTCTGCACGCATTGGGTTCTGAGCATCTTACCATTCCTTAAAGAGCTCAGGGTCGGAGAGCGTAGAGGCCACAATTCGTGCTCCTTGGGCGGGAGGATTGGACCAAGTAACTCGCACAATCTTCTCCATCTGGGAAAGGACTCGCAGGATGCTGTCAGATTCTTTTCCAACCACAGTCAGATTCCCTACTCGCTCATCTAAAAAGAAAGGGAGAATCAGGCTTGGCTATTGAGGGGGGGCTGGGAGGGAGGCAGGGCCACAACTCCACTGAGCACTCACTGTAGAGCCCGAAGTTCTTGGAGAAGGACTGGGCACAGAAGAGCTCAAAGCCTTCAGACACAAAATAGCGAACGGCCCAGGCATCTTTCTCAAGGTCTCCAGATGCAAAGCCCTGATAGGCTGAGTCAAAGAAGGGGAAAAGAAACCGGCGCTGCAAGGAAGGAAAGCAAGTCAGAGCAGGAAATCCTTCTGGAACCAACCTTGGACGCCACCCTCCCTTCCCCATCTGGCGCCTGGAAGGAATTTCTAACACTGAAACTTTCTCCTCTTGTCCATGTGCACCCAACCACCCAACTAATTCTCTGTTCCACTGAATACCAACCAACAAATGTAAGTTTCAGTAAATCTCACTTTTTTGTTTGTTTGGGTTTTTTGTTTTTGAGACAGGGTCTCATTATGTAGTCAGGCTGGCCTTGAACTCACTCTGTAGCCCGGGTTGGTCTCACACTCACACAATCCTCCTGCCTCAGCTCCTGAGTGCCGGATTACTGGTATGCACTGCCATGCCCAGGTAAACCTCACTTTTTAACAGTATGTTGTCCTAGATGTCAACTTGCAGCTCTGCCGACAGTGCTTATTTCTGAGACATGGAGAGACTGTCCTATGTTAGTGGGTGCTTCTCCATGAATTCCTGGTGTGACAAGTTAGTCAAGTGAGGACTGCAGTCCCCGGGCCACCCAGCAGATACTCAGGACAAAGCAGGCATAGTAGTCTCTCATCATTCTCCTTTTCTCAAGAAGATGCCTGCATGAATCTGCTCCCACTTTTAGGTGATCTCTCTAAATAGACACCACTTCCCTCTCCTGAAATGTGCAAGCCAGAGACCTGAGTGTACCTTGACTCACCTCTACAGTTTGTCCCCACATCCAATCACACCCCCAGTCTGATAGGTCCTGTCTCTTGAGAGCTCTAGGATCCTTTTCCATTTCACTTCCCTTAGTGCCACCTTCTTCATTCAGGTCACCATCAGCTTTTACATTAAAGCAGAAAAAACACTTGCTCCCAGACAGAAGCCCCCACCCCCACCCCCTTCAGCATCCCTCTTCCCGGCCTTCAGTAAGCCTTTTGTTCTCTGTTAAGCTTCTGTGTTTCCCGAACTGATGTAACCTCTTGTCCCTGTCTCCCCTGTATGCTAAGAAGGTGGAATTCAGTGTAACTTTCTTGGCCAATCATGTAACCTGTAATTTATCTTAGTTATATGCTAAGAAAATGAAATTCAGTGTAACTTTTTTTTTTTTTTTTTTTGGTGGGTACCGGGGGTCGACCTCAGGACCTCACGCACCAGCAGGCACCCATGCCGCTGAGCGATATCACTGGCCCTTTTTTCATATGTGGGATCCAGGAATCAAACTCAGGCCCTCGCGCTTGCCAGGCAGGCGCTTACGCCGCTGAGCCATCTCACCGGCCCTCAGTGTAACTTTCTGTCCAATCAACTAAAGGCAAACGCTCTGTTCTTGTACCTCCTACTTGGTTGTAAATTGTATAAAAATCCTGCTCCCTGAGAGTTGGGTGCTTGGCTCTTTGGTGCAGGATCCCAGCCGAGCCCGCCAGCGTGAATAAAGCTGTACACCTGCCTCCAAAACCCCAGTGCCATTCGGTTTGTTGGTCTTGGTCTGCTGCCATGCTTATTGGGAGCTGTAAACACCTTCTAGGAGCTGTGAACATCTACTAAGAGCTGTAAACATTTTTTATGAGCTGTAACACTACTACAACATTTTGGTTCCCTGAACCAGGAAGCTGACTGCACTGACTGCTTAGGTCACCGGTTGAAGCTCTCACAGAGGGAGCAGGGACCACTTTGGTCCCCCGACAGGAAGGCACACCCTCAGATATTCCTCAGAGTCCCCTTGGAGGACTGAAGATGAATTCCTAAGCTCACTGCTTGCAGCTCTCTGGACCCAGAAGAGGGGAGGATGCTTGTCTGGTCTGATCCGGTCACAGGATAAGGTAAGACCCCTGAAAGTGCCCCAAGTCAGTTCGGTTCCAGTCAGTTGGAGTGAAGGAGGGACTGATCACCCCTCATTAGTCAGGATTCCCAGGAAGGGAATGTTTAACATCTGAATGCCTGCTGAATGATTGTGTGAATGCTTGTGAGGGACAGCAAAAGCGGTAGGCCATTCTGTCTGTGCTCCATAGTGAAGGGTCCCTCCAGGACCCCAGAGCTATGGAGCTTGAGTGAGTCAGATTTCTACGGTTCCATGGTTGCACTGTGTGGTTAAGTGGTGACTCAACCTCTGTAGTGGGGGATCTGACCGGGCCAGGTGTGTGGATGCACCTAACACTAAGACAGACCCACGTCCCCATGAGGGGAGGAGTGGCCAGAACTGACGAGCGCTTGGTCTCTCTCTGAGGGGCACCCACCCTTTGTCTGTTGTGCTATCGTTCAAGGGCACACTACACACACATAGGCAGAACGAAAGAATGGGTGTCAGCCAGAGTAAGCCCACAGTCCTTGACTGCACGTTGAAAAACTTTGAAAGGATTTTCCAATTACTACGGAGTAAAAATGAAACCCCAGAAGCTCCATGCTTTTTGTGAAACTGAATGGCCAAACCTTTCCTCCAACTGGCTACCAGAGGAACACTTAATGTTCAAGTTGTCCATCGAGTCTGGAACAAAGTGACAGAGCCTGATGAGCAAGGCCACCCTGACCAGTTCCCTTATATTGACTCCTGGTTCCACCTGTGTCAAACCCTCCCACCTTGGCTCTGCACCGGCGTCCAACTTGACAAAAAGGCCATCCTAATTGTCAAAACAACTCACAAAGCCACATGAGAGGCTCCCAAGTTCAACCCAAGCCAAAGAGACTTTATCCTGTGCTGCCAGAGGACCCTGAGACCAACCTGCCGCCTCCTTACATTTATCGGCCGCAAGCTGCCCAGCTGGCCTTGGCGCCCCCACTGCCGATCCAAGCGCCGTCCCTGCCACGGCTGCCGGGGGCCCCCACCCTCCCAGATTCCACGCTGCCACTGCCGCCCCCTGCCCTCCCAGGCTCCACAGTGCCACTGCCGCCACCACTGCCAAGCGTGTCACAGAAACCACACCCATTTTCACCTGCTCCAGCTGCACCCTCTAGTGGTCCCTCAGCTCCATCGGTTATTACTGATTCCACGGGACCCATGCTGCCTACCCAAGCCTCTGCTCTGGAATTTCTTCTGCTTCGGGAGGCCTACATCTACTGCAGCCTTCTGCTATTCCAGATTCCACAGCTCCACTACCAACAACCACTGAGGCACCTCCTGAACCCCAGATTGTTTCTCATCAGGTGCTGTCAACATGAACAAAAACACTGACAGCCCTATCAGCCATTGCCTCTGCTCTGCCACTCAGTTTGAGGCTCCAGCTCATCTCCAGCTGCCACTTCGTGTCTACCGCGGAGCTCAGGGAGGTGCATCCAACCAACCACCCTTGATGTATTATCAGCCACTTAGCTCCACTGATCTCCTAAATTGGAAACATCACACCCTGTCCTACTCAGAGAAACCCCAAGTGATGACAGACCTCCTCACATCCATCTTCCAGACCCACCTGCTGACATGGGATGACTGCCAACATCTCCTCCTGACTCTCTTCAATACAGAAGAACATATTCGCATTCTGGACACGGCTTAAGCCTGGCTGAGAGCTCACATCCCCACCACCGTGGTTGATCCTGATGCTAGGGTGAATACAACCCTTCTCTGAGGACAGCCAAATTGGGACCATAACACAGTGGAGGGACATACAGCCTTGGATCAATACCACAACACCCTCCTTGCAAGCCGGAAGGAGGCAAAAAGCCAATAAATATGTCTAGAATCTCTGAAATCTCCCAGGAGCCCAGCAAAAGTCCAGCCAAATTTCATGAAAGACTCTGTGAGGCTTATCAAACCTACACCCCATTTGACCCCGAGGTGCCTGAAAACCAACATGGTTAATGCATTCTTCATTACACAATCAGCCTCTGACATCAGGAAAAAGATTCGAAAGTTTGATGGGTTTGCTGGTATGAATGCCACTCAGGTCCTCCAAATAGTTCAAAAGGTGTTTGTTAATCGGCAATGGGAGGGAAAAAAAACAACAATGATGTGAAACAGACCGCCAGGTCCACCAAAGCACTGCCCTTCTAGCCACTGTACTGGGAAAGCTTGTTCCTGAGGGATTCCGTCAACTATATCGTGGCAACCGATCTAAAGGTACACAGCCTCAAGCTACACAGCTGAAGACTGGCAGCAGGCCCTATGCCTTAGCAGCTGACCAATGTGCTCACTGCAAACAGTTTGCACACTGGAAAGATAAAAGCCCCTTCTGTCCGAGGGACACAAAGAAACCTGACTATCCAGGCCCACCCCAGCCTGAACCTCTCCTCTCTTCAATGACAATGAGTAGGCTCGACCGGGCTCTATCAGACTGGGCCCCTGGGATCCCACAGTCTTTGCCAGAATTGGGGGAAAACCCATGACTTTTATGGTGGACAGTGGGACTGAACATTCAGTTGTAACTCAGCCTGTTGCTCCCTTGACCTCTCAGCGAGTCCAGATCATCAGTGCCACTGGAGTCCTCACTGAAAAGAAATTCTGTCAAAGCAGATCTTGTGAGATTGGTGGACACTTTATTAAACATGAATTCATGTACATGCCTGAGTGCCCTATACCTCTCCTGGGATGTGACCTCCTTTCCAAGTTGGGAGCAATGATATCCTTCACTCCAAACCAGCCAGCCTCCCTTACACTTGGGTCCAGTGTCCCGGACCTGATACTGACTCTGACTGTACCTCGGGAAGAAGAATGGTGACTACATCAGCCTGAAATGCCTGGTAATCATAACCCTGAAGTTTTAAGAGTCTTGCTTCCAGGAGTGTGGGCAGAGGACTCACCCCTGGGGCTTGCTATCAACCATGCCTCTGCAACTGTCCTACTGCAACCCCCATTGCTGTTAAGCAGCACCCAATGTCATGCATCCAGCTTGGCATCCAGCCCCACATCTCTCACTTGAAACAGTTTGGAATCCTGATAGACTATCAATTGCCTTGGAACTGCTCTCCTCCCAGTGAGAAAGCCCAATGGAGACCATTGGCCAGTACAGGACCTCTGTGCCATCAACTCCACCACCACAACTCTGCATTTGGCAGTTCCCAACCCTTACACCCTCCTGGGTCTGCTTCCCCCTGATGTTGCCTGGTTCACCTGTCTGGATTTCAAAGATGCTTTCTTCTGTCTACACGTCACACTGGTCATCCAGCCCATTTCTGCCTTTGAATGGGAGGACCCAGAGATGGGATGAAAAGGCCAACTTACCTGGACCTATCTTCCACAAGGTTTTAAGAACTCTTCCACGCTTACTGGGGAAGCACTAGCCACTGATCTAGCCCAATTTCCACATGCTGATTTTAACTGCACCCTTTTACAATACGTAGACAATTTACTGATACACAGCTCAGATAAATCAGACTGCTGGAAGGGAACACGAGCCCTTCTCCACCACCTACTGATCACAGGCTATAAAGTCTCCTGGAAGAAAGCTCAGATATGCAGGCCAAAAGTGCATTATCTAGGATTTGACCTAGAAAAAGGGCTCAGACAACTGGGCCCAGAGAGAAAGAAAGTCATTTGCTCCATCCCAAGACCTGAAAATAAAAGCTTAGAGAATTCCTAGGGCCTAACTCTAAATGATTCTGGTCTCAACTCTACCTCCACTCCTGGTCACTTGCTCCAGTCCCACCCAATGGTGGTATGGAGAAATGCCTCGTGCCTTCTGGGCTCCTCTACAAAACTGAAGGCTCAACTGACTATATAGACGTTCAGACTGCCACCTCAGGCTCCCTGATGGCCCCTCATGGAACCTTTATTATTTGCTCTGACGGGGTCCACTGGGTGTTTTCAGGCTCAAAAATGAGTCTCTGTACACTTGCCTACCTCTTGCCCGACCTCTCTGTTTACTCAGGTCAACAGGGCCCCACACATGCCCACCAGTCCCACCAGAAGCATAACGTGGTGATACTTCCAGTCTTGTCAGGGATAAGTATAGCAGGAAGTCTAGCCCTTAGTGGCACTACGCTAGGCCTGGGTCAACAACAGTAATCACAATTAGGTACCCAAATAGAGGATGAATTTACAGCAGTACAGGAAGCACTCAACACACTACAAGACCAAATTGACTCCCTAGCTGCAGTAGTCCTCCAAAACCACAGGGCTTTAGACCTCCTTACTGCCCAACAATGGGGTACTTGCTTGTTTTCAGAAGAGGAGTGCAGTTATTATGCCAATAAATCAGGTGTTGTTAGGGAGACTGCTCCCCAGTTGCGAGAATGAATCAACCAGCGACAGACAAACTCCTATTGGTGGAGCTCCCTAGGAAACTAGGATCTATGGTTGGGGGCTCTTTTGGGAATTCTGATGCTGGCACTTTGTGTTCTAAATTGGTTCACTTGCTTTGTACCTTAGCGCCTTGATTCCACTAAGTTCCAAATGCTCGTCAGACAAGGACCCTACCAACCTTTAGTGACCACCTCACCACAAACCTATACCCCCCTTGAACATGAACATACAGTCTAGTCAAAGATTGGACTAAATATAAAACACGGGGGAAATAAAGCAGAAAAAACACTTGTTCCCAGACAGAAGCCCCCACCCCCATTCCCTTCAGCATCCCTCTTCCCGGCCTTCAGTAAGCTTTTTGTTCTCTGTTAAGTTTCAGTTTTTCCTGAACTGATGTAACCTCTTGTCCCTGTCTCCCCTGTATGCTAAGAAGGTAGAATTCAGTGTAACTTTCTTGGCCAATCATGTAACCTGTAATTTATCTTAGGTATGTGCTAAGAAGGTGAAATTCAGTATAACTTTCTGTCCAATCAACTAATGGCAAACGCTCTGTTCTTGTACCTCCTACTTGGTTGTAAATCGTATAAAAATCCTGCTCCCTGAGAATTGGGTGCTTGGCTCTTTGGCAGGCTTGGCAGCATCCCAGCCGAGCCCGCCAGCGTGAATAAAGCTGTACACCTGCCTCCAAAACCCCGGGTGCCGCTCAGTTTGTTAGTCTCGGTCTGATGCAACGCCTACTGGGAGCTGTAAACACCTTCTAGGAGCTATAAACACCTTGTAAGAGCTGTAAACACTTTTTTAATGAGCTATAACACTCTTACAACAACACAATTCCAACAACAGCCTCCTAACTGCTGTCCCAGCTTGTCTAATCTTGCCTCTTTGATTCATTCCCCACTGTGTAGTCAGGGTGACCTTAAGGCAAAGCACCTACACTCATATTGAAGGGGGAAAATTAAAATTTTTAAATAAAAGCCTGAATCACCTGGCGCATGCAGGGCTGAAGATGTAAGTTCAGTGTGGAGGTTCTGATTTCAATCCCCAATACATGACAACAACAAAAAAGAAAAAAACAATAGCCCAGAAGATGGCAGAGTGGTGAGCAGCAGAGAAAGGCTCTCTGCGAGTTGCCATCCAGACACTGGAATATAGTAATTCGAGGAAGGCAAGGAGGGAAGTGGGTCCCCTGGATCCAGGAAGGATCTGAAGCACAACTTGAAGCCCATGGAGAGAGTGAAAAGAGAAACTTCAACAAAGAAGGAGGCACCCAGCAGAGCCTTCTCCCTGAGTCGGGACTCACTGCCCCAGAGGAGCGGTTCAAACCTGCGGACACATGGTGACTGCCAGTGACCCTGGCGGCCTCCATGGAGAGACACAGTGGTGCAGGGGAGCAGCCGACGTGAGGGACTGCACTGCCTGGCGGTGAGTGCTGAGGGCTCAGTCATCTCACGTGAAAGTGTAACTGGCCAGGAGCCATCTTGGAGAGGGGCGGCTGAGCTCAGAACTCAGAGTGGCTGCCGGCTCCATCTACGGCTCCCAGCTGGGCTCAGGCCCGAGGAAGGTGCACTGATGGCTGCAGGCTGAAAAAGTCTGGTCTCGGCCAGAAGGTGCAGGCTCGCTGAGATTACCCACTACCCTGCCAGAAAGCTACTGCTGGCTTGCTGGGACAGATCAGCATGGATCAGGACTCCGTCTCCACACATTGTCTTCCAGTGACAGCAGAGACAAACCTGGAAGTGAACTTTTTTCTTTTCTTTTCTTTTTTATCCCTCTCTCTTATTTGTTTTTTGTTGTTATGGTGGCGGGTTTTTTTGTTTTTTGTTTTTCCTTTATTGTTTGATCTTCTTTTTATATGAGTGTAAATGTAGTTTCTAGCCTCTTTGTGGTTGTGATTCTGTTCTGTTCTTCTTTTTATCCCTTCCTTCTCTCCTCCCCCTAGTCTTCTGCACCAGTTTCCCAAAGTTAGAGCTATCCCTCTTTGTCCTCCATCCTTACTTCTAATTTCTTCCTCTTCTTCTACTTCTTTATTTTCCCCTTAACTCATTTTAAGTTTTAACCCCTGAAAGCAAAATTGACATGTGAAGAACTTGTATACTGCATATAATTTTCTGCTTTGTTTTAGATTTTGTTATATAACCACAAATCTAATTTATAGGGTTAAAAGTGGCAAATAATTGGTTACCTCAGTCTGTCATTTTCTAGGCTGTGTTTGATGCTTTTGGTCCCACTATAGCGAAAAGTGATGCAATTGTTCTATTTCTTTTTTTTTTTTGTGGGTACTGGGGGTCGACCTCAGGACCTCGCGTGCCAGCAGGTGCCCGTGCTGCTGAGCGATATCACTGGCCCTTTTTTTGTATGTGGGTTCTGGGAGTTGAACTCGGGCCCTTGCGCTTGCCAGGCAGGTGCATACGCTGCTGAGCCATCTCACTGGCCCTGCAATTGTTCTAAACAGCTGTTCTTCCTGGTATTCCATGACTGAGTTTGACTAAGGATCACAAAAAATACTATGGAACAGTGCCAAAGAACAAAGGACTGGGCCAAACAGGCAGCAACTTCTCATCTCCAACAAATTGAAGAAGTAGGATCTTGCAACAAACTCAAAACCCAAAAACAAGCTACACCTGGAAGATACCTCAGAGAAGTAGTCATCTCCAAGGATTTTAAATACTAGCAATAAAGCAACCTACCATAGGCAATTTAAAAGCATCATCCCAGGAATTAAACTAAAGAAAGAAAAGAAGATGAGAAGACACTTAAACAAGATACAGCCCCACACATCCAGTTCATCAAAGGCAAATCCAGGGGGCAATCAGGTGGGACAATCCGAAAGCCACCCACCTGGCATCTCTGAAGTGGTAACAACGAAGCAATTGAATTAGGCTCTGGAAAATATCAAATCAGAAATAATTTCTCAGATAACTGCAGAGATAATGTCCACAATGAAGACCATGCTTAGGGATCTAGAGCAAATACAGACAAAAAAATAGAAGAGCTTAAGAAAATTATGGAAGCCATGAATGCTCAGCATAGGAAAGAAATGGAATCCATAAGGCAGATTCAAGCAGATATCCTGGAGAATAAAAATTCCATTGAAAGTATTTGCAGCAGATTAAGCCAATGTGACGACAGGATCTCAGATATAGAAGACAGGCTTGTGGTTAGTGATCATGAAAAGAGAGATTTCTTTAAAATAGCAAGGGACCATGAGAAATCAATCCAGCAGCTGCTAGATGAGGCAAAGAAGAATAACTTAAGATTGACTGGAGTAAATGAAAAAGCAGGAGATAGCACAAATGATATTAAAAAACTGTTCACACATGTCATGGCAGAAAACTTCCCTGGTAGAGAAAAAGAATTTGACATACAGCTAAGTGAGGCATATAGAACTCAAATTAGCCACGATCAAAAAAAATCTACAGCCAGGCATATCATAGTCAAGATTCCAGAAATTCAACACAAGAATAGAATCTTAAAAGCTGTTAGGGAAAAGAAACAAATCACCTATAAAGTAAAGACCATCAGAATCACAGCTGACTTCTCAGCACAAACTCTCAAGTCAAGAAGAGCTTGGAAATTCTAAAGGAAAATAATCTTCAACCCAGACTGATGTACCCCGCAAAACTATCTTTAAAAACTCATGGAGAAATAAAATACTTCCATGACAAAGAATATCTGAGGAAATTTATGACCACCAAACCATCACTTCAAAATGTTTTGAAGGACATTCTAGAAAGAGATAACAAGGACAACTCCCTGAACCCCAACAGACAGAATTCACCAGGCAAGAAAAACAATTAAACAGAGGGAGAGAAAGAAAAAAAAAAGAGATGGGGAGCCAACAGGAAAATAACATGACAAGGATAAGTCAATACATATCAGTTTTAACCATCAATGTTAATGGTCTCAATTCACCAATCAAAAGACACAGACTGGCAGAATGGATCAAGAAGCAAAATCCAACTATATGCTGCATACAAGAAACACATTTAATTCAAAAAGAAATTCATAGACTGAAAGTCAAAGGATGGAAAACAATACTCCATACGACAGGAACCCAGAAAAAAGCAGAGGTAGCTATTCTATTTGCAGACGAAGTGAATTTCAAGCCAAGATGATTAAGAGAGATAAAGAAGGTCACTACATCCTTGTAAAGGGAACAATCCAATAGGAAGAGATAACAATCATAAATATACATGCAACAAATACCAGTGCACCCAGGTATATAAAACAAATATTAACAGGTATGAAAAATAAAATAAGCACTAATACAATTGTATTGGGGGATCTCAACACCCCACTGTCACAAAAAGACAGATCAACTAGACAAAAAATCAACAATGAAATATTAGAACTGAGCCAAATTTTTGAACAAATGGCCTTAGTAGATGTCTACAGAGTGGTCCACCCCACAACTTCAGAATACACATTCTTCTCAGCTGCACACGGAACATTCTCCAAAATAGACCACATACTAGCTCATAGAACCTGCTTAAGTAAATGCAAAGGAATTGAAATTATCCCATGCATATTATCAGACCATAGTGCAATGAAATTGGAAATCAATAGCAAAAGAAACCACAAGTACTCCCTAAACACATGGAAATTAAATAGTGCCCTCCTGAGCAATCAATAGGTCAGAGATGAAATTAAAGGAAAAATTATAGACAGTTTCTACAATTGAATGATAATGACAATACGACATACCAGAACTTATGGGACACAATGAAAGCAGACCTAAGGGGTAAATTTATAGCAGTAAATACCTGTATCAGGAAAACAGAGAAAGTGCAAATAAACAACTTAATGGTGAACCTCAAAATTCTACAAAAAGAAAAGCAGGCTAAGCCAAAAACTCATATAAGAAAGGAAATTATAAAGATCAGAGCAGAAATTAATGCACTGGAGACTAAAAAAACACTACAAAGAAGCAATGAATCGAAGAGTTGGTTCTTTGAAAGATTAAATAAAATGGACAAATGCTTATCCAACCTTATCAAAGAAAGGAAAGAAAAGACTCAAATCCACACAATTAGGAATGAAAAGGGTGAAATCACACTGGATCCTGTAGAAATCCAGAAGATCATCTACACCTACTTTGAAAATTTGTATTCTAATAAGATGGAAAATGCAGAAGAACTGGACAGATTCCTAGATACATATGAATTACCAAAGCTGAATCAAGAAGATATAAAAATCCTAAATAAACCAATATCAATCAATGAAATTGAAGATGTAATTAAAAACCTCCCCACAAAGAAAAGCCCAGGCCCTGATGGATTCACTGCCGAATTCTACAAGAAATTTAGAGAAGACCTAACACCACTACTGCTCAAACTCTTTAATGAAATTGAAAGGGAAATTCATTTGTGGAAGCAAGCATTATCCTGATACCAAAACCAGAAAAGGACCCAACCAAGAAAGAGAACTACAGGCCAATCTCCTTAATGAGCATAGATGCAAAAATTCTCAGTAATATACTGGCAAACAGAATGCAGCAAATCATCAAGAAGATTATACACCATGACCAAGTTGGATTCATCTCAGGGATGCAGGGTTGGTTCAACATATGTAAATCAATAAATGTAATACACTATATTAACAGAGCCAAGGACAAAAATCATATGATCATCTCAATAGATGCAGAAAAAGCTTTTGACAAAGTCCAACACCTATTCATGATAAAAACCCTACAGAAAATTGGAATAGATGGTCTTTATCTCAATCTGATAAAAGCCATCTATGACAAACCAACAGCTAGTATCATACTAAATGGACAAAAACTGAAAGCTTGCTCTCTAAAATCAGGAACAAGACAAGGCCACTGTCTCCACTCTTATTCAACACAGTCCTGGAAACTTTAGCCAGAGCAATTAGACAAGAGAAAGAAATAAAAGGAATAAGGTTAGGAAAGGAAAAAGTTAAATAATCATTATTCACAGATGACATGATACTCTACATAGAAGACCCCAAAAACTCCATTAAAAACCTGCTAGATTTAATAAGCAAATTCAGTAGTGTAGCTGGATATAAAGTCAACACTCAAAAATCAATAGCTCTCCTGTGCACAAATAACAAACTCACTAAAAGAGAAATTAGGGTAACACCTTTCAGAATAGCATCCAAAAAAATGAAATACCTAGGAATCAGTCTAACAAAGGATGTAAAAGAACTCTACACTGAAAACTACAGTACTCTGAAAAAGGAGATTGAAGAGGATATCAGAAAATGGAGGGCCGGTGAGATGGCTCAGCGGCGTAAGCGCCTGCCTTGCAAGCGCGAGGGCCCGAGTTCGACTCCCGGATCCCACATACGAAAAAGGGGCTGGTGATATCGCTCAGTGGCACGGGTGCCTGTTGGCGCGCGAGGTCCTGAGGTCGACCCCCCGGTACCCACAAAAAAAAAAAAAAAAAAGAAAATGGAAAGATATCCCCTGCTCTTGGGTAGGAAGAACTAATGTAGTAAAAATGGCCATACTTCCAAAATTCTTATACAGATTTAATGCAATTCCAATCAAAATTCCAATAGCATATCTCACAGAATTAGAGAAAACAACCCTAAAATTCATTTGGAACCAGAAGAGACCTGGAATAGCAAAGGCAATTCTGGACAACAAAGGCAAGGCAGGGGGCATCACAATCCCTGACTTGAAATTATACTATAAAGCTACTGTGATAGAAATAACATGGTACTGGCAAAAAAAGAGATCCGAAGGTCAATGGAAGAGATTAGAAGATGGAGAAACAACTCCAGACATACTAAGCCACCTGATCTTTGACAAAGGTGCCAAACACATTCACTGGAAGAAAGATAGCCTCTTTAATAAATGGTGCTGGAAGAACTGGCTCTGCACATGCCAAAGATTAAAATTAGACCCATATCTTTCACCATGCACTAAACTAAATTCGAAATGGATCAAAGATCTAAATATTAAAACAGAAACATTAAATCTGCTGGAAGATAGAACAGGTACAACTCTTGGAGACATTGGTGTAGGCAAAGACTTTATGAAAAAAACCCCAATTGCACAGGAACTATCACAAAGAATTAACAACTGGGATCTCATATCATTAAAAAGCTTTTGTGCAGCAAGAGAAACCACCAACAGAGTGAAGAGACAACCCACAATGTGGGAAAAAATGTTTGCCAGCTCTTCCTCAGACAAAGGATTACTATTGAGAACATATAAAGAACTCAAAAAAATCAGACCTCCCAAAATTAAAGTCCCATCCAAAAATGGGCATCTGAGATGAATACACACTTCTCAGATGAAGAAATACAAACAGCAAATTAATGTATGAAAAAATGTTCAACATCACTGGTCATTCGAGAGATGCAAATTAAAATAGCACTGAGACTCCATCTCACCCCAGAAAGAATGGTTATTATCAAGAAATCAACCAATAACAAATGCTGGAGGGGCTGTTGGGAAAAAGGAACCCTTCTCCACTGTTGGTGGAAGTGTAGACTAGTGCAACCACTGTGGAAATCAGTGTGGAGATTCCTCAAAAACCTAGGATTGGAGGTCCCGTTTGACCCAGCTATTCCCCTTTTGGGTATCCCAGAAGAATTAAAAACATCGTATCACAGCAATATATGTGCACCCATGTTTGTAGCAGCACAATTTGTAATAGCTAGATCTTGGAAATAACCCAAATGCCCATCAATCAAGGGATGGATAAAAAAGATGTGGTATTTTTATACAGTGGAGTACTACTCAGCCATAAAGAAGGATAAACTGGAGGCATTTATAGGTAAATGTATGCAACTCGAGACCATACTCATAAGTGAAAAACACCAGACACACATGTGTAAACATCATATTGTCTCCCTAGTGTGAGAAGCTGAAAGAATAAATAAGATCCAAAATGTACAATAGATATTATAAAAAGGGAAGAAACTGTTCAAAAGGAAAGAGAAACTGGGATGGGGGAATGGAGAAAAGAAGGAAGGGAAAAAAAAATATATATATATATAAAAGATAGTTAAGACACATATACTACTAATTTCTCTTAGTTCCTTAAAAAGAAAGGTTTGTGCTAATATTGTTTGGACAATTGAATGCAAATATCTTGTACTCTGAGTAACTAATTTAAAGATAACAATACGCAGTGTATTAACCATTGTTACCCTCCTATTATCTTGTTTTGAAATTTTGTGCTATTTTTTTCTCTTTAAAATAAAAATTTTAAAAAATAATAAATAAAAGCCTGCCCAGAATGCCTCCCAAGGCCAAGTGGACATGTCTGGCAGGCCTGATAACAGAACACTTCTCTCTTTTGTGTAAACCCCTGTCTTTGCTGCCTTTGTAACTGATAACCTTACAATGTAACTTCAAATATAATGGGACATTTCTTCCTTTGTGTAACTCATGCCTGTTTAACTAATGGCCTTGTAATACAACTTGAGAAATGTAAATTCCTTTAGCAACCCATGATGTCACTCAACCCACCAATCACATGTGCCGAATTTGCCTATGTACCTCCCTGCTTACTTTCCCTTTAAAAGCCTTGAAGCCCTGCTGGGCGGGGCTCTGACTCTTTAGGAGAGATCCTAGTCAGAAGCCCACCAGTGTAATAAACGGCCTCCTAAATTTCTTGGTGCCATTTCTTCCCATGTTTGGCCTATTTTCTGCAATCACTACTGACATCAGAGATTTCAGTGGCTCCCACTGCTCTAAGAATAAAATCTGAAACCTTGGCCCAGGAAAGGACCCTATTTACTCTCTAGCCACATCATTCATACTCCCCCAGCTGCCTCAAAATCCAACAAGAATGACCTTCACTTTCTTAAATGGGCCATGATTTCTGCCTAGGGCTCCTGACCATTGCTCTGCCCTCTCTCCCTGCCAGCCCCCACCAGCCAAGTCCTTCTTAACTCCTTCCCTGCCTACAAGATTTACCATGCCAACTACTTCTTCCAGGAAAGCTTCTACTACCACCAGCACCATCTCCATTCACTTCCCAAAGTCTGGGTTATGAACCCTACCGGACCCATCAACCCAGCATCTCACAGTATCATAACTGCTCTCATACTCGTCAGTCTCCCCAGACACAATGCACACTTTCTGGGGGCAGAGACCACGTCTGCTTTGTTCACTGTTGTATTCCCATGGTACCCAGGATACAATAGTTTCTCAGTAAGTATTCTATGAGCACATTAATGGAGGATACATACACTTTGAGCTGGAAATGCCAAACTGCAAAGTTATCTCAAAGAAATAAAAATGAATTTTATGATATAATTATTTGTAATTATAAGATCAAGAAATCTGAAATAACACTAAATGTCCATTAACTGATGCCTGGTCCCTAAAATGACACATCTGTGAAAGAAATATACAGGGCCGGTGATATGACTCATTGGCGTAAGCACCTGCTTGGCAAGCGTGAGGTCCTGAGTTCAACTCCCGGTACCCACATAAAGGAAAAAAAAGGGCCGGTGATATCACTCAGAGGCACAAGCGCCTGCTGGCAAGTGTGAGGTCCTGAGTTCGACTTTCGGTACCCCCATAAAAAAAAAAAAAAAAAGAAATATAACACAGCATGAAAAGTGATGCTGCAAAGTGGCCTGTATATAAAGAAGCTCAAGTAAAAAAGTGCTATGAAACAGAAAGACAAAATAGTCCCATGTATATATATAAATATATATGTGTACATATATATGTGTGTGTGTGTATATATGTGTATATATGTGTGTATATATATATATGTGTGTGCATGTATATATACATATATATATATATATATATATATATATATATATACACGAAATCCAGAAAGGCACACATATGCATGCATACACACAAGGCCTGACATTCTATCTACCAAAACTTTAACAGTGTCTTTCAGCTGGTGTGGTGGCACATGCTTGTAATCCCAGAACTCTTAGGAGGCTGAAACAGGAAATCACAAATTCAAGCCCAGACTAGGCAACTTAGCAAGACCCTGTTGCAAAATTATAATTTTAAGAACTGGCTCAATGTAAAAGCATTGGGTTCAATTCCTAGTACTGCAAAAAAAAAAAAAAAACTCTCTTTGGGTAACAGGAGTCACAGTCCACACTTGTTTTCTTTGTACTTTTCTCCATTCTTCAAATTCTTCAGTAAACAGGGTTTTTGTTTGTTTGTTTGTTTTAATGTGGGTACCAGGAGTCGAACTCAGGACCTCGCACTTACCAGCAAGCACTTGTGCCGCTGAGTGTCATCACCAGCCCTTTTTTTCCTTTATGTGGGTTCCGGGAGTCGAACTCAGGACCTTGCACTTGCCAGGCAGGCGCTTATGCCGCTGAGCTATCTCACCGGCCCCAGGTTTTGTTTTTGAATACACTGAATAATACATGCTATTTTTTAGAGATGTTCTGGAAGAGCAATTACCTTCATGACGGAAGCAATCTGCTTCCACTGCTCCGGAGTTGGGTCAGTCCCAGTTGGATTGTGTGCACAAGCATGGAGGACAATGATGGAGAATTCAGGAGCACTCTGAGGAGAAGGAGGCTACATCAGCTCTGACAGTAGCAACAAGAGACAAAATCAGCAGCATACAGGCCAGTGAAAAGGACAAAGGGTGACCATATTCTTACCACCCTCTCATGTATCTCTTTTGTACAACCTCTCTCTCACATGCTATTTCAGAATCTACTATCTGGTTTGGGCAAGGTATCTCAGACTTTCACATATCAACTGATCCAAAGACTTTCCTGGCTGGTCCTGGCACCACAGAGTTTCTTTATTTTTTCTTCTAAATCACGTACCTCTAGATCATTCAGGAAACCCTGGAGGTCAAGTCCTCTCTTCTTTGCATCCCAGTAGTGATAGGATCGAATGTCTTTAAAACCGGCATTAGCAAATACACCATTATGGTTCTCTGCAGGCAAAGGAATAAAATGTTAAGTGCTTTCACAAACACTAGATGGCATAATTACAAAGGCTAAGAGTCAGCCTTCACGGCCCTCCCAGGCTCAATGTCCACTGGGCGTCATCAAGGTTAAAGGTTAAAACATAGAGAAATGATTGCAACCAAGAACAAGTTCAACTATCCACATTAATGCCAAACTTATACGCTATGACAGTGGTACTTCCTGCATGGACATTTTATGCCTCCTCTAGGGATTTTCAACACAGACTAAAAAATAAGTGTGTTCCAACTACTCCCAAAGCTCAGCTGTTCCAGGGCTAGATTACATTTTCTGTGTGACCACTGAGCATCATAAGGATAATTCTCTGGCTTCTCCTCTCACCACAGCTGAAAGACTCACCCCAGGTTGGTGAGGACACATAGACGGGTGTGTCCTTGTTGTTTGTTCCATTGTACCATCGGGCTAAGAACTCAGCTCCAATTCGCAGTGCACCTGTTCCTCCCAAAGACTGCACACCTCCTACCTGAAAGAGAATGAGGGTGACAGCTGAATAAGACTGAGGTCAGATAATATTAGGAAAATAAGGTAATAATGAGCACTTGCTTTGTGCCTGCTCTATGCTAAGCCCTTTCATCGTATTATAGCATCAAAATCTCACAACAGCAGGGTGGTAGAGTGAACACCTACCAAAGGAGATAGGTGGGGCCCTGGGTTCAAATTCCAGCACCATAAAAAAAAAAAAAGCAAACAATAACAACGACAAAAAAAACCCTCTATAAAACTTCCTTTGAGAGGTGGGCTCGTTGGCAACCCATTTGGAACCCCTCCTGTTTCTCAGGAACTATTCCTATTCCCCACTCCCTTTCCCAATAAATTTTCCTCTTAAAAAAAAAAAAAAAAGAAATGCAGTCTTAGCCAGGTGTGGTGGCATATGCCTGTAATCCCAGCACTCAGAAGGCTGAGGCAGGAGGCTCACCATGAGTTCGAGGTCAGCCTGGGCTACATAAGCAAGTTCAAGGCCAGCCTGAACTACATAGCGAGATCCTGTCTCAAAAAAAAAAAAAAAAAGAAAGAAGTTTCTAGAGGAAGCAGTTCCCCAACACAGAATCTCTGTTTTCATTTGTCAACAGAAGTCCAAATAATTTATCTCTAATGTCCAAGAAGATAAACACCCAGCTGCCAAAGTTCCTCACTTTCAAATTTCATTAGGACTCTCTCTCTCTCTGTCCAGGAAAACACTGGTTTTCAGAGTAAATTCCCCATATGATCCCTAATTTACATACTTTAACATTTCTACCTGCATGCCTTCAGTTCCTTGAGGCGCGTCAGTGTTGCATGCCAATCAATCAAAACTCGAATTAATTACTTGCCTAATCATTGACCTGAGTTCCAAGGCCCTCAGCAGAGCAGAGCCTCCCTGCGCCCTGACACACGCAACAATGTGTATCTGTGTAACCTTTATTTTTCCCTGTAGCTCTGCTTATCAGAGCATCTGGGTAACATGCAAAAGGAAAACATCCACTAGAAGCAGCATATGAAGAATACCTCAGATACTCCTTCAATGCATGAACTACAGGCTGCATTACAACGTGGCCCAGGGGTTAAGAAGGGCAACTGGTTAGAATTGCCCAACAGCTACATGGACTATTGGAAAAACCTGAGCTCTTTCCTTTCCCACCTATCATTTATCTTCTTCAAACAATACCTATTGGGTAACTCCTGTTCAAAACTTCAATTAGCTTCCCCTGCTCCTGTTGCCAAAGTCTGCCTGTTTCATCTGTCCAACAGGCTCCCAGCTCTAACAAGGTGGATCTCTTTACAACCTAGACTTGCTTAGGGACCAACTCTGTCCCTGGACTCACCCCACTAGACAAGAGTACTCTTCCATTTACCCTTCTGTACTTCATAGATCTCCAACCTGGCTGTACTCAGGATCCCCTGGGGACTTTTTAAAAAACAAGTCCATGGTGGGAGGGAAAGGGGAAGGAAAAGAAGGGGAAGGGAAGAGGAAAGTTGGTACCCTTCAAGATTCTGACTTGATCGGATTGGCCCAGGGTTCATGGGAACCAGTTTACAGGAAACCACCACCACCCCACCCCGGTAATTCTAATGTACAGGCAGAGTCGAAAGTCAGTGTCCTGGCCACATTCACACATTCTCCAAGGCTCAGTTCAAGTCCCATGTATGGCCCTCATGAGCCTCCCTCTACTCTGAATTCCTGCAGCACTCAGAATCTGTCCCACAACCACTTCCTGCACATGCAGCCTATCTGGCTATGTCTGCTTCCAAACATTATTCTTCCACATGTCTCCAGCTATAATACAAAAAATATAATTGAGAGATGGTGAGACCAAGGCCAGAAGTATTAAATAATATTAGACTGGCAAAGACTTCAAAGAGCATTTAGATTAGTGGCTTTTGAATTTTACGGGGGGTCAAACACATTTTTTGAAAATCTGATAAAAACTAGGAATCTTCTCCCCAGAAGTAAGTATACACAAAAAAACTGTGCATACAATTTCAGGAAAGGTCCTTTAAATGATCCTCTATGCTAGTGCTCCTTACGGTGCCATGAACCACAAATTAGTTTTTTTTTCTAATACGTAGATTTAGGGAGGAGGAGAATAAATGACTTGCCTATGGTCAAAAGTAGTGGCAAAGATGAGTTAGATGCCAATCTCCTATGAACCCATTAAACACTCTTTGCTTGGCATCTCTACTGACTGCTTCAAACCCAGCAGCTGAAATCCAGTATCTACTACACAAAACTGAACAAGTGAGGATGATATGCTTTGTATATGGCCACGTCACTTGCACTACCTGGCTCCTAAACTCACATTATGTAAACTTTACTCACTGACAGATCACTGGACGTAATACCTAACATGTTAAAAAAAAAATGAATTTTCAACTTCTTTGTAGTTTCGTGATTTCTTTTTTCCTCTTCTTCATTTTCTTCTCACAGTTTATAAAAAGAAAACATAGCCCTTATCCCAAACTCACCCGCTTCTCCTTGAGAGCTGGGCTGTCATCCCCAAGGGCAAGGCGAGAAGCATGGGTCCGGAACTCTGCCAGGCCCAGGATGGGCAGATACTCATGGTTGAGACTACTATCATTAGCAATCTTCTGCTCCACCTTCCTCACAACGGGCAAAACCCAGGGCTGGCAATCATCTGTACGGTAAGCTGAACATGGAAAAGATATAGAGAGCGAAGTCTCAGGCTTCATCCAAGTAGGAGTTTAGAATTGGGAAGAAAGAGTTTCACCACTTCCCGGTCAAAATAGAACAGTGATGGAAACTGAAGTAAAGTGCATTCATTTGTTGAGTACCTACTTTGGCCCAAGCCCTGGGCTAAAAGCTGAGCAAACAAAAGGAAGACATGGTTTCTGTCTTTATGGAACTTAAGCTCTTAAATACAGGTCCTCCAAAAAGCAGAATGCTGAAATAAAACTGTGACATTACAGAGCCCGATCAAATGAGAGAGTAGAAGGGAATGCACCCTGTGAACTAAAGAATCTTACAAATGCTGTGTTGATACTGCTATTGCACTGAGGTCTCTACTGCCCATCAGTGTTCTTCCTTCTGTGTATCCCCAAAAGAGTTCCAGAAAGATCTAGGTGCTACTTCACAAGAACTCTGCACCTTCAAACATAAACACAGAAAGAGAGAGAGGTGGATGAAGATTCACCTCCTCCTCCTCACAGGACAAATGGTAAGTGAACACCCTGTAACTGAGAAGTCCAGCAACCAGTTACATAATCACCCAAGGACCCACTCAAACACATCTTTGTCCTCCTCTCTTGGTATTTTGACATCAGCTAGTGTTTACTACTTTGTTTATCCACTTCATCTACCTCACCCTTTCATTGATCTACATTATCTGTTTTGCAACATTTAATCTTGCTTTGTAGTAAGTATTTTTAAGCCTGGTTGAATCATTCTATTACTGATATTAACCCTATACTACTCTAAAGATATGTTGGTATTATAGCCTTTGAAGGCAGCTGCTTTCGCTTGTACACAAGCTAATAATTTTTCCAAATAGTATTCCAGACAGGAGTCATCTGCCTTTTTGCCTGAATGTGTAGATTGATTTGGAAGGTGAAACAAAATGTTGGTGTTTCTTGTTGATTTCTGCCAATATTAATCCACGACTTTTTAAAAAAAAATATCACATTTTTAAATATCACATTTTAAAAAAATATCGCAGTTACTGTTTACTGAACAACACAAGTTAACTGTAGAAAATTTAGAAAAGCCCAGAAAGCAAATAATAAACATTATAATTAACATATATACACTATATATACACTGTTTTCGTTCTTTGCTTTTCCACTTGAAGATCATTTTATATTTATACACAGAGTGTCCTTGTTTTTTCACAGCCGCTTAACTGATGAATGGACCGTATTTTATTTTGCCAGTCTCTCACTGGACATTTGAGTTGTTTGCAATTGTTGGCTATTAAAACAGTACTTCAGTGAACAATTTTATACATATGTCATCTCTCAGGTGTACAAATATACCTGTAAGGTGTAGGGTTGAACATGAAAAAGTATGCTAAGAATTATGTGTATTTGTAGTTTGCACACATATTTCCAAATTGCCCTTGACAGGGATTGTATCAATTCACATTCCCACCGTTACTATAAAAGAGTGTCTGTCTCCTCATAGCCTTACCCACTGAGTGATTTTCTTCCCATTAGGAAAGTGCAAATGGTATATCTGGGTAGTTTTAATTTGCACTTCTCTAATTATAAACACAAGTGGACATTTTTCATATATATGAGCCATTTATAGATCATTTTAGTAGCTAGATAATATTTCTATTCATAACTTATTAACTATGTTGCTTTCAGTTATTTGTTATTATAAACGTTGTGATGAATGCTCTTGTATCTCTATGCACATTCATGAGTGTTTTCATAGAAAGTATTTCTAAATGTAAAATTACTAAGTCAAAAGGTATACAACAAATAAAACTTTATAAGGTCATTTTGAATTTTTGTGTCTACCTTCTACCAGCTAACTCTACCCTCCATGAATGTAACATCTACAAATCTGAGAAGCCTATCAAGCTAACAATAAGAACATGGGCAGAGCTCCAGACTGACACAGCCACTAACCAACTGACAGTCTCTGGTTGATGAATCTCACTCACAGTACAGTTATACCACTCCTACTCTGCCCCCAGCCCACCAAACTAACTCCCTTGAGACAAGTTCAAAAAGCCTATTTCACCAGATTGAATTTGATCTATTTTTAAAAATATATACCAGCCACAAAAAAAAAAAAAAAAAAAAAAAAAAAAATATATATAACTACTTCTAAGTAAGAGCCGTATTGAAGCAGATCACCCTATCTGAAAACAATGCTACCACTGTTCAAGTATTCTTGGAATTGTTCTGGGAAGTTGTTTTTAAAGGCAGCATCTCATTATGAATATCATCAATAGTGCCAAATCTTCACCCTCTGTATGACCATCAGCAGATGAATGGATAAAGAAAATGTGGTATTTATACACAATGCAGTACTACTCTGCCACAAAGCATAAACTTGAGTCATTTGACTCAAGAAAAATGGATACAATGGAGACCATAATGTTAAGTGAAATAAATCGACACACAAGCTTAAATATTGCATGGTTTCTCTGATATGAGAAATCTAAAGCATAAAGAGCAAAGTAAAAGATAGATAACAGGAAGTAGGGAGATAGATATTTTAAATGGAAGGGGACCAAGAGATGAAGGAAGAGGACAGGGAGGGAAGAAGAAGGGGATATTATGCACATGTACCAACTTCCCACAAGGAATACAATCATAATGTACTGCAAACATATACTAATAAAAAATAAAAACTGAGGGAAAATGGTAAAAAAAAAAAAAGAAGAAGTGAATTTAATTTTTAGGAAATGGCACTTATATCATCTCCAGCAAAGATGGTGGGTGAACAAACTAGATGATATTCATGGAGAACAATTATAAAGAAATGGTCTCTTGTGTGAGTTCTACCCATTCCAAAAGGTTTCCAGAAATCTTTAGCAATAGCTACAATCTGAAACACCTAGAAAAAAGATACTATTTAGATGCACAAAAGCCAGTTCCAGCCAGATATGTGGTACACACCTGTAATCCTAGCACTCAGGAGGCTGAGGCAGGAGGATATCTGCGAGTTCGACACCAGCCTGGGCTACACAGTGAATTCAAGACCAGACAACTACATAGTGAGACCCTGTCTCAAAAGCCAAAAAAAAAAAAAAAACAGATCTTTTATGCTTCAGGTCTGTGTTTAGGTATTCTATATAGTATATTACATGATACAATTATGCTATATTTTGTTTTTTATATTTGTGATGTCACTGACAAATAATAGAAATAAATATCAAGAAGAAATGGCCATATTACTGCTCCCCTTATCACTATCATACTGTATACTCTGTGAAACTCTGAAAAATCCTATACTACTACTTGAAGGTGGGAATGAGAGGAGAGGCACTGTGTTGTGTGACAAAAGACAAACTGTCCAACTCAAATCTCCCCTTCCTTCTTCATTGCTCAGCTTCTCCCACATTCAGCTTTAGATGTATTCCCAGTGCCTCACCTAACTGCCCTGATGAAGGAGAACCAGATTGCTCTTGGATGAATGGAGCAGCAAGGTCAAGCATCACCAACAACTACTATTCCTCTTCTCCCAAAGAATTTTTTTCTGTCGGGTGTCCTTTCATTCACTCATTCATTTAACAAAGACTTACTAAATCTACCATAAGCTGGGCAATGGCTAGCAGAAGCTACCCAGAGATGGATAAGATCCACCTGCCTTCCAGAAAACAGTACATCAAGCCTTTAATTCTGCTTTGAGGGGTCAGGGAAGATTGTACAGAGAATGAAGTATGAAAAATGAGTAAGAGTTTAAACAGCAGACAAAGAGAGCCGGGAATGGTGGCACAACCTGTAATTCCAGCACTCAGCAGGCTGAGGCAGGAGGATTGATGCAAGCTTGATGCCAGCCTGGGCTACATAATGAGTTTGAGGCCATCCTGAACTACACAATGAGACCTTGTCTCAACACCCCTCCCCAAATAATAGTAAATAAATAAGAGGTAGACAAAGGAAGAGGGGCATTCTAGACAGAGAGGACACCTGTGCAAGGTCCCAAAAGCTTGAAGAGCACAATGGTTTTGAGGATTTGCATTTTCAGGGCTTGGAAGTAGGATCCACGAAGGAGGAGCAGGAAGTGGCTCAAAGAGTCTTACAGTCTCTTCTAAGGAACTTTCATTTTAATGGGAACCCTAAAAGTACTAAAGTAAAACAGTGATATGCACAGCCTCACATTTTAACAGGATCATCTGAATGACTTCACAGAAAAATAAGCTGGAGAGGACAGAGACATACAGTTAAATCAGAAGGCTTGGGGCCGGTGAGAGGGCTCAGCGGCGTAAGCGCCTGCCTTGCAAGCGCGAGGGCCCGAGTTCGACTCCCGGAACCCACATACGAAAAAGGGGCCGGTGATATCGCTCAGCGGCACAGGCGCCTGCTGGTACGCGAGGTCCTGAGGTCGACCCCCCGGTACCCACCAAAAAAAAAAAAAAAAAAAATCAGAAGGCTGCTACAACCATCGAGAGGGAAATAATAAAATTTTGAATTAAGATAATGGCAGCAGGGGATATGGATAATAGAAGATATGCAAAACAGACTTATGAGATAGAAAAGACGGAACCCAATAACCAAATAAATAGATGTAAGACTTGGGAAAGAGTTGCTGAAGATCCCAGCATCTCCCTCTATTGGATAATGAGTACCTGGTAGTAGTGGACTCAGTCAAGATATAGAACACAAGGCAAATAGAAAGAAAAGACCAAGGGCACTCAGTAAAGAGGTCCAGGATGAAAAGATTTCATAGTTATAGACACTGATGGTCACAGAAGCCATAGAAATTACAAGGATCTACCAAATACTTTATAATATAAGGCAATGTGCTAAATACTTTACATTTTTTTACTCTCATTTAATTCTTTTAATCACCCACAAAATAGATCTGATATCTGTTTCATGGATCTGGAAACTGAAGCCAGAAAAGTTAAATAATCTGTCTAAGATCACAAAGATAATGAGTTTTGATACTATGGAATTCAAGATTTCATATAAGCTTCTTTTTTTTTTTTAAAAGGAAGAGATGTCTAGAGAAAGCCTGAGGCAAGCAACCCCAAGGGACTGTACCAGAGGCCTTCTGATCAGCATGCTTCCCAGCTCCATGCACCATTACTCTCCTTCCTGAGCGTAAGTCCTTTTAGAGGAGTCACACAGGTGATAGATGGGCCTGACAGTCTTGATTTACAGAAGGAAAGAAAGGAGAAACATAGAGAATGAAATGATCCACCTATCATTCTCATTTTTCCTCCTCAGAGCTCCATCCTCCCTCATCCAGGCCCACCCAAGCATGCAGGCAGGTGTGCTTCCAAGATCCTTCTTCAGTTAGGACACTGAGGACAGAGCTGGAGGAGGAGGGTCCTCAGGAACACCTGATACAGCATACCTTTCCAATGATCTTATTTGAATATGCTAAGAAACCATATTGAAAACAACATTAAAGCAAGCAGTTTTATCTGCTTTATCTGCAGTTTTGCTGCTTGGGGTAAAAAAAAGTTGACATGAAAAACTGGGCTGGCATCTGTGCAGAAATTTTTTGCTGCATCAGGTTGGTCTCCTGTCTCCCTGCCCTTAAAGCCATGTCAGTCTGAAGCTCTAAGAAGTATTTAAACGATCAACTCAGAAAGCTTTGTGCTTAACAGTGGAAAAATGTGATGCTCTGCTCTAACTACAAGGAAACTATTGAAATCCTCACAGTAAGAAGGCATTTGCAAGTAGGAATTGGCTATTGAGATTACAGTCACAGTTTATTCCACAAATGTCCTAACCTCCATTCAGTTTTACTTTAACCTGGGCGGGGGGAGGGGGGATCCCAAAGCTAGTAATTAATTATATTTCCTTCACAAAGGGCATAATCTGGAATATGTACAAGTAAAACTGGGACATACAGAAGCTGGAGAAAGAATTTTTATTCAACACTAATTAGATCCTTATCTGAGCACCTGCCATCCACAAAAAGATGAATTATAAGTGATGATCAAAAACATTTACATATAAAACACCTTTTATTTACATTTCACATATAATTATTCATTTAATCCTCAATCAATTGATGGGACCAGTAAAATTATTATCCTACACTTCAATCATGGAATGTGCTAGTGAATCTTGGAGTAGCATCTTGGTAGAGTTGAATCTTAGAGTACAATTTTAGAAGTCATTCAGTGTTGGCTTCTCATGTTACAGACTGAATCCCAAGGATATTAACCCTTCCAAGGTCATGTCAGTGGACCACAGAGCTGAGCCTATACCTACGTCTTCTAGCTCTTCCCACTACAGATCACTGGCTGACCCCAGGCCATATACTTCAAGTGCAGGAGTAGGCAGAGAGACCCGGGGGCCTGGACCTAGCTGTCCCACCTAAAGGTCATATAATCTGGGGCAAACTGTACCTTCTCTTTAGGCTTCTGTTTCCTTACTTCTAAACAATAATATTAAGAAACAACCTTACAAAATTGCTATGATCATTAATTGCAATTACTTGCATAATTTATTTGCTCATAGTTCCTAGGTTCCTGGAAAACATGACAAAGGCACCATTACAGTTGAGGTGACCACCTGAGCTAAAGACTATGATTCTAAGTGAATCAATTCTGGCCTGAACTGGCATAAAACTTTCTCTCTGCATGAGCATTTTATATCAGAACCAATGTCATAAATTATTTCATTTTTAAATTCTTGAGCTGAAATTTTTATTCAACATCTTTCATGAGAATCACTCGAAGAAAAGCCAAAATAACAACAATATATAACATATAACTCCTACTTATATGCCAGACATGGTTCTAAGTACTTTAAATGTATTTAATCCTGTAAGATGGTTCAAAGGTGACTGAGCCAATAAAATCTGAGCTTTCAAAAAGATATATTTAGATTGACATTAATGTTAGTTCCTTAGGATACATCTGGCCATAAAGAAAAACTTGGAGGTTCTGGATTTGATTTAAATTAGGAGCTTAAATGGTACTCTTTGCAATGTAATTGGAGACAATCTTTTAGTATTTCTCCAACCCTGCTGCCTACTAAAAACATCACATTTCCACCATGGGCAAGACAGTGTAGTACTGACTGACTTTTTTTTTTTTTAATGTTCTACTATGAAATTTTTCAAACATAGAAAAGCTGAAAGAAGGTGGTGCACCCCTGCAATTCCAACACTCTTGGAGGCCAGTATAGGAGGACCACAAATTCAAGCCCAGCCTGGGCAACTTGGTAACTTAGCAACTTAGCCAGACCTTGTTTCAAAAATTTAAAAGGGGGAGGGGGTGCACTAGGGATTTAGCTCTGTGTGAAGGTCTTGGGTTCAATTACCAGTACCAGAAAAAAAAAAAAAAAAGGAGAATATCACTTATGTCCATTTATATCCATCACCCAGCTTCAATTAATCATCCTTTTTAATGACTTTTTCCTTAACCTTCCCCTATATTTCTTAGTGAAGGTTTTTTTTTTTTTCTTTTCAAACAAGTACTACATGCAGACATAAACATTCTCTATGGGAAGCCTGATACAGAATCCCCTTCATGTCACCTTAAGCTACAAAATAATCCATTTCTTCCTTCCAAAATTTCTAGTCCTTTTATTCTAAGCCTGTTCCTTAGCACAAAACATCTCCCTAACTCATTTTCGTCTGCCTGGCTGGCCTTTGTAAGTAGCAAAGGAAAAGTGTCAGCCAGGAATAATTATGCACACCTATAATCCTAGCACTCTAGGAGGCTGAGGCAGAAGGATCACAAGTTCAAGCCCAGCCTAGGCAACTTAGGAACTTGGAGATATTCTGTCTTTAAAAAGGGCTGGGAATGGAGCTCAGTGCAAAGGCCTAGGTTCAAGCCCCAGTACTGAATAAGAGATGAAAAGAAAAAAAAAAAAAAAGAAAAGACAACTCTGCAGGACTTTAAACATCTAAATGACAATGATAACAATAAATTCTCCAGAGAAGGTTAGAGTTAAAAGGATTCTCTAATATAAATATTCTTCTTGGCAGATGGGTAAACAGAGCCCACGCTCTGAGATGTCCAAAGCCCAAGAAATACACTCAGGAAATGACGACAAGATGCATGGAAAGCAAGCCGCATTTCAGCACCTCTACCTATTCCTATCACATCTGCGAAGGTCAGAGCCATCTTCCCCAGATCCCTCCAGGCAGCATTAACCCATCTCAGAAGCATTTCAGATCTCTATGGTAGGGTAAGGACTGCTGCTTTTTTTTATTGGCACATGTTTACCGTACATGAAGTTTACATTCATCTTAGGGAATAGGTACATGTATACAACACATTTTGATTTTTTAATGCCCCTCTCCCACCTGCCTCCATCTCTACATCCCCATTTTCATTACTGTTATTATTTTTTAGTTCATGTTTAAGATAATCAATGTTTACATTCATTGTGGCTATTTTGGCTATTTGGCACGAATATCTGACACATCTTAAGTCTTTTTACTTGCCCTTCCCTTCCCACCCTCCCCTCGCCTTTGGTCCCCTGGATAAGATCTATCTCCCTGTCTTTATTTGTATTCTGCCTTACTCAAATTAGAGACACTATACGGTATTTAAGCGTGTGTGTCTGATTTATTTCACTTATTATATTTTTCAGGTATACTTATTTTCCTACAAATGTCTTTGCTGATTTTTAAACCCTTGAGAACAAAGCCAAGCCTCAGTCTTCCCCACAAAATTTAGTAAGGTACCTAATGAATCCAAATCACAGATCTGTAGAGCTAACAGTTCTCCTTACCCACGTCCCAGCTATCAGAATCCCAAGCCTGTCAGGCTTACTATTTCCCTCCCTCTTTTTATAATCCCTGGCCGCCCCGCTGCTTAGGAAGGATACACTATGAAAAACACAGGATAGGTATTCAGAAAGACTGAGTTTGTGTCCTGTCTGCTAAACTTATTATACGTGACCCTGGTCACATCTCCTCTTCCCAGAGACTCCATATCCCGATCTGTGAAATGGGCAGTTTTGGTGACGCCCCCGTGGATCCTGCCTTGTCTCCAAGGTCCTCCTCTGCAGGCAACGCCAAGCCCGGCCTCGTCTCTCCCACTGTGCTGCGGGTCAGCTCGGGTCCGCTCAAACAGCTCACACTCCAGGGCACTGCATACTCACCCCCAACTCCCAGGTTGACCTTGCGGGGGTCGGGATCCTCCCGGAAGTCGGCAGTGAGCTTAAAGACCAGAACCGGTTGGGTTTGCGGAACCTCCGCAAAAACTGACGGAGGAGCCATAGTGACAGAGCAGGAATCCGCCGAGAGCTCACAAGACCGCGCCAGGAACAGCTCCGAGAGACCTGCGCTCAGCGACCGGAGGAGACTCTCACCTTCACCTAGCGGGCGGGGTCGCCCGCAGCCTCCAATGGTCGGGCCGCGTCCGGAGCTTGGCAACGCGCTTAACCAATCAAGAGCTTCTGACCCAGAAGGGCTGGTAGGGAGGGGTGCACTATTAGCTAATCCAAGAAGAGAATCTTATCGGAGACGGTAATGATGCAACCAATGCAATTTACGCTGGCGGAAGTGTGGGCGGAGGCTAGAGTTGATTGGCAGAATATGCCCCAATCGCTGAGGCTGTTATTCCTTGGGGGCTGAGGAAAGAAGCCCAGCGGCCAGAGTTCTCTAGAAGCAGCCTTCTTGACCTTCCAAAGAATATCGCTTCGTGATCGCGGACATTCCACCGGACTGGTCAGAAATCTCTGTACCCATTGAGTAGGTGTTCTCGCTCTCAGCCCTGTCAGTGCTCACGTTCCCGACATGGCCAGATCGGGCTGGCAGCAAGATAGATCCCTGGCGTTTGTACGCGGGACGTGCTGCTCAGATACCACGCGAGCGACCTTGAGCATCTCTGCCTGCTGTTTCCCCAAAAGAAAATGTGGATGTGCTGCCGGCCTTTGTCGCTGTTTGGGAGACTCTACCAAAAGTGAGGGATGACCCACGAATTCCTTTGGGACTCTGTATTCTTGTTTGAGAGTTTTGCTCTCCAGATCCTTATAGATGGGCCTACTCCTCAATGACCTTGAGGATGCGGACCGAGTGGCCCTCTCCAGTTTTCCTCCCCTGCAGGAGCAGATCGTGCTGTCATTAGTTGGCTCGGACCCAAACGGGACTCTTTATGTCAGGCTGTACCTACCCTTTAGGTTCCTTCTTCCCGAGGCCCCTTTGCCTCCTGTTGACCTTGAAGACCCAGAGCAAATGCCAGTCCTTCATAAAGCTTTCCCTTAATGCTCACTCTAATCAAAGTCTCTTTTCTGTGCTTCTGCACCTTGTGGGCCATATTACAATTTTAGAAAATGCTCTTATGGAACCTTCCTCTGAAACCAGACTTACCTAGGTTTAGATTCTGCTTGTCATTTACTTACTTGGGCAAGTTTAGGCAAGTTATTTAACCTCTCTGTTCCAACTATGTAAAATGCAAATAAATAGTATTTTCCTCCAGGTTCTTGTGGGCATTATGTGAGTTTATACACATAGAATGTATGTAACAAGCACTTCCTAAATGTTAGCTATTGTTCTCATGACACCGCTGCCTCACTCTTTGTAGAAAGGTATGTTTTGGGCTTGGGAATCTGACCCTGTGTAAGCGTCCCTCAGTTTCCTACACTTACTAACAACAAACACTGAGTCACTTCTCTTTGTGCTTCAGAAGTAAACAGTATCATGACCTGTTCATCAGATAGTACACCACAAATCTTAAAAAGAATTTTCTACTCAAAGTAATAAACACAAGCCAAAGAACTTTGTCCAACACCTGTCAACCTTTTATATCATCTACTACTTTTCAGGAACTTTACCTCTGGTTTCAAAGATAACGTCTCACAGTGTTTCATTAACAACACTTTCCTCCAAGAACTGTAAGTTAACACTGAAGGTCAAATGACAATGAACTTTCAGTGTTTCCAAAAGCAGAGGCAGAGGGCAACTACTGAGAGGGGTGTTCCAGAGCCTAGCATTCCCAGAATTTGATTTAGAAGTATGCTTTTCACAGGTTGGCCAATAAAATCATGGTCACGCCCTGAGTCATTTCCAGTGAGAAAAACAACCCTAGGTTTCCTAAACACTATCATCTTGGCTAAGACCAGATAAATATTTATTGACAAACTAAGCAGCTCCATAATCAAGCCAGTGATAATAGGGACAAAGAAAATGTCATATGCACTTTTTCATGTCCCCTTGATATCTGCATTGAATTCTAGAAAGGGCAGTTACTGCGTGTGGGTAAGGGTGGGGAGAGACCTACATATTATGAGGTCCAAGTCTCAACATTTTTCCTTGGGAATGTGAGGTTCTTGGAGATCAGGTTCAATACTGTTCTGTCTTGACCCCAGTAGGCTGCCCCCTAAGTAAAATACCAGTCTTGAAATAAACAAAATGCCTTCCAGGTCACTGCTTATATTAACACTTTGACTTAGAATTGACTCAGTACTGCCTCCTTGCTGAAGTGATATGTCAAACAAAAGACTAGAGCCTAGCATTGTGCAGACAAGTAGGCAACCAGGTAAAGTGAGTATTGGGGAAAGGACCATAAGAGTCACAGGAAAAGGGCTGGGTTTTCATTGCCTTCTGATGTCCTTTTGACTATCTGTTAAAGCCTCCCTCTTACCATCTCCTCATCTCCTTTTTCTTGTTTTTCGTTTGTTTGTTTGTTCATTTCAGATGCAGGGCTTACTATATTGCCTAGGCTGGTCTCAAACTCCTGGGCTCAAGTGATCTTCCTGCCTCAGCCTCTCCAGTAGTTAAGATTACTGGCATGCTGAGCCTGGCGTGGTAGCACATGCCTGTAATCCAGCACTCGTGAGACTGAGGCAGGAGAATTGCTGTGAGTTGGAGGCCAGCCTAGGCTACATAATGAGTTCAAGACCAGCCTGGACTACATAGTGACCCGTCTCAAAAAAAAAATATTACTGGCATGCACCACCACACCCAGCTTGCAATCTCCCTTTGGACTTTTTCTCCTTCCCTTTTCTTTATCAGAACTGGAAAACAGGAACCGGAAACCCATACAGCAACAGCTGTACATTTGGAATGAATTCCCTTAGAATATACTCTCTTGGAAATCTGATGCTTTCAGAGCGGCACAGTACTATCCCAGGGAGGACAGCTGTGGCCACTGCCTGGACCTTTAAGTAAATTCACACCTGCTTATTTTACTGAGTCGTGTGTGTGTGTGTGTGTGTGTGTGTGTGTGTGTGTGTGTGTGTGTGCGTGCGTGTGTGTGTCTTTTTGAGACAGGGTTTCACTATGCAGTTCAGGCTGGCCTTGAACTCACTTTTTAGCCCAGGCTGGCCTTGAACTCAAGATGATCCTCCTGCCTCAGCTCCCAAGTGCTGGGATTACAGGCATGCACCATCACACCCAGCCTATTTTACTGTCTTGCACTTGAACACCCAAGAGGTTTAAATTTAGGAACAAGTCAGGGGAGGGAAGAGTTTATCACCCTTTGCACTCAAGCACAAAGTGTTTTGGGATGGTTACATTTGGGTGTAGGCTGTCACTAAGGCTAGGGTATTATTTAGATGCTGAGTTGTGTACTGGGCAAGTGTTGCTTTGAAAATCAAAGCTGTAGGCTGAGGATGTAGCTCAGTGGTTGAACACTTGCCTGGCATGAGCCCCTCGGTTCGTATCCCTGGCACCGCAAAGGAAAAAAAAGAAAACAAAACAAAACAGTAAGAGGATCTGGTTAAAGAGTCACAGTGTGGCTGAAGAGTGGGCGATAAGTACAGACAAACACAGCGAAGGAACGTGACCACTCATCAACCCCTTCTTCCACATTAACTGTCTCATGTCCTGGGTGTGCCTTAGTACACTCCTCTCTCCTTGCTTCTCCTCCTTAGATTCTTTCCCTCCCTCCCTCCCTTATGTATGACTTCCTCCGCAGCCCACACACAGGGATACACAGAGATAGCAACAGAACTGAAAACTTAATGGTTTCATTTACTTGTTGATTATAAATAAGTTCTGTGGCACCATTTAGAAATGGTTGTGCTACCATGGCTTTTGTACTTAAGCTGTATAGTATAATGATTAAAATGTTGGCCTCTGGAACTGTATTTCTTCTGAATGAAGAAAAAAAGAAAGAAAAATCTAGAGCCCTCCAAGAAGTTTTTGTAGAGATAAATTCTCAAAGCAATTTAAAGGTAACAAGATAATATAATCAATTAAAATGTAAATATCTTAATATTAGCCCTTGTATAGTATGCAGTAGTATTTCTATATTATCTTTTTCTGAAGAATAGAAAGTGTTTTGGAAACACCATTCCACTATTCTCTCAACCTGGGAGCAACTGTCATCTCCACTCAAACACAAAGAAAGAAATAGAGTAGCAAAAAACAAATGACCCTCCAGATGACAGAAGAATGGGAAGGCTATATAAATCTTAAAGTCAAGGGCTGCGGATATAGCTCAGTGGCACAGCACCTGCCTAGTAAGCACAAGATCCTGAGTTCAATTCCCAGTATCAAAAAAAAAAAAAAAATCTTAAAGTCAAAAGAAATCTTCCTCTTTTTTGGGGGGGTTATATCCTAAAATCCTTCATTTTGGTACAAGACAGATGTAAATGAGATAATGAAGAAAGCAAATTCGATGAATTTGCCAAAAATACATTATCTTTAAAACAACTCCTGCCAGTTGTGTTGATACATGCCTGTAATCCAAGCACTCAGGAGGCTGAGGCAGCCAGCCTGGACTACATAGCCAGATGCTGTCTCAAAAATAAAGAATAAAAATAAAACAACTGATAAAGGCATAGTTTAAAATCGTGTAATAGATTGTCTTAATCTATTGGTCAAAGGTAGTAGGGTTATATTTCTAACACTAACATCTAGCAGTAGAGGGCAGCACTGACCTTTTGTAGAATGTTAAGTACTTTGGAAGGAAAATAAAAGCAAAGCTCCTACCCATTGTTTGTTTACTTTTACTGTATATACTTTTTAAAATTATAGGTTTTTTCTTATTGTTTAGATAATTATGTAGAAAGAACGTCAGAGCTGTGTGCCTTGAAGTGGTAGACCAAGTAATGGAAGAAAAACACAGATTTTAGTTGCCCTGCTCAGGCTATAGGGTCTGCAGAACTGTAACTTGACCCTGAATAATCAGACATGGTCATTGTATGAACAGACCCAGTGTTCTGGCATTTTCTGGATAGAAGTCAACCTAAGAAACAGCAGAATGTGATTTTTAAAATGTATGTAGTCATATGGTCTTAGCCCTGATGACTTCTTCTAAATTCTTACCCATTCCCTTTATTCTGCTCCATTAGCATTCCTCGCTGTCATACCTGGGTCAGATCAGAAGTATCTCAAATATAGCGCATATATTCTGGCTTTAAAGAATGATGTAGATATGGTGGGTGAGGAATACTTTCATGAGATTGCAGTTGGCTAAATGGCCAGGTGTGAACATCAGTGAAATGGAAAACTTGTATGATGGTCGTCATTCTATCGCTGTATGATTTATATTTTTCTATCCAGTAAATAGCAAGAAAAAAAAATGTGTGATTTTGTAGCACAAGTTACTTGGCTAGAGGACAGAAAAGAGAGAATAAATCTATTTTAGCAAATATATAACCACAGTATTCCTAGCATTTTTGGGTTCTGCTCTAACCTTGAAAACATTTTTGAGAGGAAATTTTCAATGCCAATTTAAACAAATATCACCAGAAATAATAAGAGCTA
This sequence comes from Erethizon dorsatum, assembly GCA_028451465.1. NCBI lineage: Eukaryota > Metazoa > Chordata > Mammalia > Rodentia > Erethizontidae > Erethizon > Erethizon dorsatum. The sequence continues at coordinate 117,994,657 of CM051822.1, read as the reverse complement.
GAAGACACTGAGTATAGTTCCCAGCTCTGCCATGTAAACTTGGGCAAATTACACCTTTGTTTCCTCATCTGTGAAAGAGGGATATTATCACCTAGATTTATGAAAAGGACCAACTTACAAATGTATGTTAAAATGCTTTGAAAGCTTAACAAATATTTCTATCACTATAGCCCAAAGAGAGTGCCACCTGTTGTAAGCCTGTTCTAAACTTCTATTAGACTTTACATTTCTTATCATTTGGTATTATTGGGTTGCCTGCGGTTGTTATATGTACTTACTTAATTTTTTCCCTTAGCTTAATTGCTAGTTAGTTTCTTAAGACCTGAAATAATCAGGTATACTTCTAGTATCCACCATAGCAACAAGACATAGGATACATATTAAAACTCAAATAAGTATTTGTTGATTAAAAATAAACTACAATGCAGTATTAACTTTTTAATTATAAAAAATAACAATATTTACCATCTTAACCATTTTAAGTATGCAGTACCTAGTATTAACCATATATGTACATTTTGTGTAACAGATCTTTAGAACTTTTACATCCAGAATTAATTTTTTGTTTTGTTTTGTTTTGTTTCTTTGGTTTTTTGAGACTGGGTCTTGCTATGTAGTCCAGGCTGGCCTCAAACTCAAGGTGATCCTCCTGCATCAGCCTCCCAAATTCTGGTATTACAGGCATGCACTACCATGCCCGGCAGAATTAGCTCTTGACAACTATCTTTTACATTACTAGTACCTTCTTTCCAAAGAGGTGCTTTATTGATCGGGCAAAACAAAAAATACAACTTTGACTGTGTGATAAGGGAGGTGTGGGACTAGGCAATCAAAAGACGTCTACTCTTTTAAATTTGTCTCCCCCTCATGGAGGCTCTGCCCTATCCTCTCTCCAACCTGTAGATTAGCCATTTCCTATAAATCTAGGAAAAGATGCCAGAAAAGAAAGTGCCTCTACAAAGTACCTTCACGAGTCACTCATGTCTAGCATATGTGGTAATTAGACATTTATGAGAAGGATGCTATCAAGCTAAAAATATAAACTAACTTGCCAATTATTTGATTTACATATCATACTTTTGTTAATTACTAAAAACAATGGATCCTTTTAAATCGTTATTGCTATCATAGTGGTATTTTTATTTAGCTGGTGTAGGTGCAGATAGGATTATAGAGTGAAATTGTCACAGAAAAGGGACTATAGATACATGTGGCTGCAGGTAGCTGGCTGTAGATAAATGTGCTTCTGGGACTCTCTCAGGAGAGCATGACTGTGTTTAACTGTCAATATGTGATTTTAGGAACGATTCACCTTTTCAAGCCCAAATCTTCATCTAATGTTGTAACTATCAGTTGTCATGTCAAATTCATTTTGGATTTTAAAAATTGATTTTCTCCTTTGCATCAAGCAGAAAAATAAACTATAGATAGATTTAAATATTTTAAATTATAAACAAAATATGGAAATTTTGGAAATTAGTACTAAGATAAAACAGACTTTAATCATGACTCAATCTCAGAAACCATTAAAAATAGTTGATTTTGTATTATGAAAATATTGTAAATTAAAATATGATGATATGATGACTTGGAAAAAATATTTTCAACATATTAGTCACATCTAATATATTAAGTACCTCTTTGTATTACTGATAGAAAAATGATTAAGTATATAGAGAAATCAATCATAACTACAAATGACCAATAACCATACTCAAAATTGTCCTCACTACTAAATAGAAACCATTAAAATCAACATACCATTTGACCAAGAAATTTCTACTTTAAGAATCTATCCTAAAGAAATTTATATAAGTTTGCAAAGATAAGTATGGGTAGCTATATACAGTTATGCATTGCAGAAGTCCTTTAGTAGGAAAATAGGTAACTATTATAACCTTAAAAAAAATCGTTTTATTGTAGAACAACAGGTCTGAAAGATACTTTACAAGAGTACAAAATGAAGATAGTTTCTAATAATGCTAGCTAGCTAGAACAGATTGGGAAGGTTTACAGAAAGAAATGTCATCTAAAATGAAAGTGCAGCGGGGAAAGGCTAACAGCACAACTGCCCAGTGGTCATCCACCCCAGCAAAGCGGGGACAGGCTAAAACTAGGCAGAGACCATAAGAGATCCTGGAATGGAAAGCCAAGCGGGAAAGGAAAATATAAGAAATCAATTGAGAAAATGATGAAATAAATTAACCTTATATAAAACTTTCATTAAAAACTGTTTTAAGGGGCCGGTGAGATGGCTCAGCGGCTTAAGCGCCTGCCTGGCAAGCGCGAGGGCCCGAGTTCGACTCCCGGAACCCACATACGAAAAAAGGGGCCGGTGATATCGCTCAGCGGCACGGGCGCCTGCTGGCGCGCGAGGTCCTGAGGTCGACCCCCCGGTACCCACAAAAAAAAAAAAAAAAAAAAAAAAAAACTGTTTTAAAAATGCAAACTCTCAGATCACTCACAGGCCTACTAAATCAGATTCTAAATTTTAAGATACTCAGGTTTTTCTTAAGCATGATAAATCATTTCCCCAATCGCCTTCCTAGTCTACTTTGCTCACAGCCTTGAAGATGTTCTAAGATTGGGCCGGTGAGATGGCTCAGCGGCGTAAGCGCCTGCCTTGCAAGCGCGAGGGCCCGAGTTCGACTCCCGGATCCCACATACAAAAAAGGGGCCAGTGATATCGCTCAGCGGCACGGGTGCCTGTTGGCATGCGAGGTCCTGAGGTCGACCCCCCGGTACCCACAAAAAAAAAAAAAAAAAAAGATGTTCTAAGATTTAAAACAATGTTTTTGAAAAAAAAAAAGTATTTTCAAAAGATAAAAGTGCTATGCACACTGAGTTTGATTCCCAGTACCAAAAAAAAAAAAAAAAAAAGTGCTATGCACTTTTAACATCACATTGGTTTTCACTTGGACACCTTGATTTACTCAAGCTATTTTCAGAGTAAGCAAATAAAGATTAATCAATGACTATTTGGCTGATTCATTTTCACAATAATTGATTATACTGTCTTAAAATGCCCTAGAGCTCTGTTTTGTTTCATGTTTAGATCTATAATTCTCAATGCACATTAGAATTTTCAGAATGTTTCTGAAAATCCAAAGCCTTAGCCCTGCTCCTAAGATTCTGATTCAGTGGGTCTCAGTGCAGCTGAGGCATATGTGAATTTTGAAAGTTCCCTCCAGTGAATCTAATATATTGCCAGGGTTGAGAATCACTGATGGAGATGAATCAGCAAATGAGCAGAGTTAGACCCATTATGTAATAAACAAATGTAGAAATGGCTAAATGAACTAAAAAATGCCTTGAGCTTTGTTTGCCACTGACCTTGCAATTCTACCTCTAGGAATTTATCCTACCAAAATATATTTACAAAGTTGTATGTGCATGAAGGCTCATTAAAACATCATTTGTAATGGCAAACATATTGAAAACAATTTTTAATATCTACCAATTAGTGAGTGAATACACAAGTAGAGCACTTCTGACCGTATAATGTACTGATACACTCATGTTAAAATGAATGAGGCAGACCTATATGCGCTGCCATGGAAGTATCTCCAAGATATATACAGTGATACCTCTGTTGTCAGACTCAATTCATTCCAAATTCATGTTTGAACACCGAGTAGTTTGAGAACTGAAAATATTTTTCCCGTAAGAAAGAATGGGAAACCAAATAATTGATTCTGAGGCCCAAAAATTAGACTTAAAAATTCATTTTTCCAGGACTTTAACAAATTTTGCAATGATTTCTTTCTTTAACTCTATTGTGGTTCTCACAGCTTTCTTCTTAGCTTTACAGCCGGTATCCACTAACTTTCTTTGGAGCTATAGTTATGAAATTTTATGCAAATAAAACACAAAAAAAGCATAATGATGAATGTTTTAACGCATTAACACAAGCACTATTATGTTGTCTGGAATCTTGACTATTATATGCCTTGGTGTAATTTTTCTGTGATCATGGCTATTTGCAGTCCTATATGCCTCACTTATCTGTTGTCTGGGCGAGAGCAGGGCTTAGACTGAAGTATCACCCTTGTGTGTCCTCAGTGAGACACGACACATGACTCACTCTTGACCTGTACAGGTTTTTTCAAGTTAGATTCTTGGTTTGACTATCAAACAAAGTTACAAACACCGGGCAGATTTTTTTCGAACTTTGCTGTTCAAATTGTGGAAAGTTTGAGCTTGGAGTCATTCAACAACCAAGGTATGACTGTACTATTATGCAAAGCAAAACAAAACACAGTTACATAACAACATGTGATGTATGATCTCATTTACAGAAAAGTATGTATATATACACCCATAAGTATGTAAATGTTTACAAAGATCACTGAAAGGTACTCACCAAACTGTTGACAGTGGTTACCTCTGGGAATAGGAATGGGAGAGAAAGGGACATTTTGCTTTGTAAACTTCTAAATATTTTACAACAAGAACATATTCATGTACTACTAGTATAACTATTCAAAACATTCCAGAGCTATTGGCTCACATGCCACCTGTAATCCTGGATAATAGATTGTATAAATTATTATTCTAACATTATAATTTTGAATGCGTAATTTTATAGTGAATAGTATGGTGGGCTAACAAAAACTTAATCTATAGTATCTACTCAAAACAAAAGCTGCCAGGGCACGATGGCTTTGCTATTTATTAAACCTGTTGCCTCTTGAGCTAGGATTACTAGACTCTTGTTGCTTTGGGTTCTAGATGCCCTTTTATGCAAAATTACACTTGGCACTGATTTTGCCTACCTCTCTGGTTCCCCAAGGTAACTCGCCCATGTGAGTAGATTCCACTTCTAGAGAATCTCTGCATTTAGTAGTTTGTAAATTCTCCCTCAGTCCAACCCAAAAAATCACTGGGGACAGAGTCTACCTACAGCTTGGCCTGGCTGAGTCTCCCCCACTTAGACAAGTGAGAAAGGCCTACTGGTTAAACATCAGTGTGAGAGATTCGCATCCTATCTAAGACACAATTCTCAAAGTCTGCTGTGGTGGCTCATCTTTTGTGAAATGTATTAAGCACTGGAAGTGTATAATGAGAGAAATTACTTATGAGTCTGTGCCTCTCAGCCCTAAGCCACTTCTTTTCCTCAGAGAAGCTGGAGTATTTTACACTAAAAGCAATAGAACAAAGTCAGGGCCGAGGCAGGCTGGGGGTGAGGGAGTCCAGCCTGTGTTGGGGCCCCGACACTGAGAGCTCAGACAGCTTGTTAGAAACTGTCCCTCTCCAGCTCCTTTCATTTCGTCAAGTTACAGCACCTGACAGAGTTTGACGAGAAAACGAAGGCTGTGACATCCCCTGAGGCAGCCAAATCCCTGCTTATCTATCTTTATTTGACAGATGAGGAGGATAGATGTCACCTACAAGATGCTTCACTCACCTAAACAAGTGTGCCAGGAGGGCCCTGTCACCCTCAAAGAACCTAACAAGAAGAATCCAGACCAAGACTCACCTGTCACAATTCAGAGTCCTCACAAAAGAAAATCATTTTTAACTAGACAGTTCCTGAGAACCAAACACCCGTTCTGATTGTCCTCTGAAAAGTGCCTATATTGCCAAATAATTCAAACAAAATGATAACTTTGGTTTATGAAAGTTATTTTCTGGATTACACCTTCCAGAATGGCTGAAAGATGACCATTTAAGATCTGAGAAGTCAATCTGAGGTTCCACACAGAGGGTCCAGCCCTCCGATTTCGCCACATCTCTGGAAGGAGGGTGTAACAAAACAGAAACACCCGTCTGCTCTAGACAGTGAGGCTGGCATATACACTGGTATCAAGATCTTCTAAACACTAACAAACCTCAGAAAAATCAGTGAAACCTGTTTAAAATGCTGATCCTGATTCATAGTATCTGAAGGAAGGGCAAGAAATCTACATTTTAAAAAACTCTCTAGGTGATCCTGGATGCAGATGATCTGGGCCTTTCCAGAAGCACTGCTCCTATCAGCTGCAAGACTCCTAATGGCACTTCCAGCCATACTTTTTGGTGAGAGCTCCCTTCCCTTTACCTGTTAAGCCCAGAGCTGGTTCCCAGCAGCTATTCCAGGACTGGTGGAGCCTGTTCATCTCCAGGATTCCCCTGAAGGTAACAACAGTCCCCAAAGGCCACTTCCAGCCATGTAATTTTACATAGGAATAGCATCTAGAACCCTGACTGCTGGTTACTAGCTTCTCAGAGCCTGCTCTAGAAGGTAACCACCCATGAAGTCCCTGCTGAGCTCAATGCTGCCATGTGGTTTTATCATAGTTGCTAGTTTTAAACGATTGGTCTTTTAAAATTAGCTCCTGAGTTCTCGTAATCTAGTATGCATCAGAATCACCAGGAAAGTATAATAAAAGTCTACAATCCAAGACCTATTTCAGAATCACCTCTGGGACAGAAGCTGTTAATCAGTATTTTAATGAACTATCAGAGGATGCTCAAGCACAGTAATGTTTGAGAACTGCCATCTAAAACAAACGCAACCATCACAGAAATAATATTAAATTCCAACCACCATATGGCAGAAGCTGAAAATCTAAAACATTATTAACGCTAAACACAATTCCTTGATCTAAGATGCCAAATAATTTCCTACCTAAGTACTGAAATACTTTTCTGGAGAGAAACTGCCTAGATGACTGTACCTACCAAGTACAAATACACTGTGATTTAAGAAAAGCTATACTGCAATATCTAAACTTTTAAAACTACTTAGCAATTATTTTTATCATTATAAAAATTATAATAATTATGAATATTTATTGTTTTTATTATGTGTCAGATGCTGTTGTATTTCAGGTGGATTAACAGAAGAGGAAACTGAGGCACAGGGAAGTTAATTTACTTGCCAACCTTTGTACAGTTATCAGTAGAGCTAAAATTTGAACTCAAGAGTCCAGTGCTTAACCATTATGTGACCTTGCTCAGATTAGAAATAATAGTACTTCATTCAACAAATATTTATCATGATACTTGGTGCCTCACTAGGGGTTGTTCTCTAAATATACAGTGACAAACAAGACAATACTGTTCCTGCCTCCATGGAGCTCACAATGTAGTGAGCAATCTAAATGTGCAAACCAGCCATTCAGTGTAGTGGTGACATGAGCCATGAGAAGATAACATTACCCAGAGAAGAGAGAAGAAACCCTGATACAGCAGCCTGGGAAACACCAGCATTGGAGATGGAAAGAGGAGGAGCCTCCAGAAGAGAAAGGAGGGAGATCACACAGCTAATACATGGCAAATGTAGAATTCAAAATGTCTCTAATTTTCCAAAGCCATGGTCTTGGCCTCAATATATCTTAAATATTATTTTCCCGGTGTCTAAAACTGCAGCTGATTCAAAACTGTTACTTAAACATATTTTTCCAGTAGTTCATTTACACAGCACAAAAAAAAAAAAAAAAAAAAAACACGTCAAGGAATTTAAGTGCATCCTTGAAGCAAACTCATGAATCATGCTTCCAGCTGCCTCCTCACCTCTCCTCCAGTGCCCTGCCATGTCTTTAGTTTGGATATGCTTTTTGTTTTACCTAAGAGTGTCCCCTAAGGGATACAGTCCACTGACAAATGTTAAAGATTTCTCTTCCCATATGGCATAAAGGCATTTATGCAAATCTAGGAGCCACCTTGTGGGTATCCACAATTCTCTAAGGAGCAAATCAAATCTTAATAATGATTTTGCTCCCTACATCAACGTGTGTGTTTTCTCCAAAACACAGATTAATGAACACTCTGGCTAGTTCTGTCATTGTTTATTATTTTACTGAAACAACAAATGTCCATTCTAAAAATATATATAAGTGAATTAAAGGTATAAAACATTCAGAAGTGTATAAAGTAAAAATAAGTTATTAAATTCCCTGTCTCCTCCTCTCCTTCCCTATAACTTCACTCCCAAAAATATTTATCATTAACAATGTTAAATATCTTTTTATGCATTTTCTACACATATATAAATATCTAAGTAAAGTCTATTTAAATGAAAAGGATCATATTAGCTGTATTGTTTTGTGATTTGCTTCTCAAACTATGTGGTGGCCAATCTTTTTATGTCAGTGTATATAGCTTTAGTTACTTTTTCTACATACCAGTCCATGGTTTGGAGGACCCATTATTGCTTTAACCAATTCTCTATTGATGGCTGTTAATATTGTTTTTTTTTTCTTGACCTGCTTTTACTCTACAGAGTGGGAGGGATCCAAAAGAATGCTGTTTGGGCTAACCTGTGGACTAAGCTTCTTTCTGAATTTGCATTGTTTGTCCTTATCTTTCCTCCCTCTTAAGACTTGGATATTTCCCTCCTGCTGCTCCCTCTGATCTTGCTACTACTTAGTTTAAGGTATGTTTGTTGTTTTAAAGGTCTCCTTACAGAGTGTAAGACTATTTGGAGGATGTAATTTCAGCAAATAAACAAACTATCATCCTAAATTTATATTCTTATTCTAGACTATTTGGGAGGCACTGGAAAGATGTTCTTTTGTTATCTGAGAATTGGTTTGAAAGCCTCGAGTCATGTTGGAATTGTGCTTTTCATTTCCCTCTAAAGAGCATCCTAGCTAGAGATTGACTGAATACGTGTATTTTAATTGAAGGCATATCGTATAGCCTCAAAGAGCTAATAATCTCCCGCAGTCTGTTGGGTAGGCAAAATTAGCATTAGGGAAGCAATTAGAGAGCTGTAGAGTGCTCAATTATGTGCTACAAGCCCCTGGGCAACAGTAAGGGGAAGACTGCTCAGAGGAACTCTCTGCCTTCAAAGGGAAAGTGAAACTTGAGCTGGGTTAGGAAGCAGGAAGTAATATTCTGAGAAGTGTAGGCAGAAGGTAGAAGAATTTTCAAGTACCTGGTACTGTGGTAGGATTTTCATATTTTTTTTATTATCTAACATTATTAAAGTTTTTGTTTAGGGTCTCCCTACCACCATGTGAAGGTAAGCTTAATGAGGGTAAGAACCCCATCTTGTTCATTATTGAATCCCCAGTTCCTGAAACAATGCCTAGCACATAGCAGGTATTCAATGACTGAATGAATAAATGGATAAATAAATGGGCACCGTGTGAATGAGAAACAGTGAGAAGACAGGCCTGTTTGGAAAGAGGTGTCTTTCTCTGGTACTGAGGGACTCTCCAACTTATCAGCCAAGAGATTCAAAACACAGGGGCAACTGAAACTAGCTGAACAGGATATCGGAGCTGCTTATTAACATGGTGGGCCCTGTATTAACTCAAACATGAAATTAAGTTAAAACACAAAGAAAACAAAACTGTTCTGCATAGCCTACTGGACTCTGTGTGCTTGGTCAGCCAGCAGTAATTAAAAAAAAAAAAAAAAGATTTGTTCAATCTTACCCTACCCCTGGTTTGTTCATAACATAGGACATTAATCCAATCACAATATTTTTATTAATGTACACAGTAACTGTATTCACTAAGCAGATAGATTCATTGCTCTCATATTGACTCAACCGTCAACCCCAAACTAACCGATTCGTTCTGGTTTTACATAAACTGTTTTTTGTAGGTTTTTCCATTCTGTACTCATGCAATTGATTAGTAAACAGACCTAAATGCAGTGTTTTACATTAATTCCTGCTGCATCTTCTCATATTGATCTGAGACCATCTTTCAGCATATGAAATTCATTTTAAACCTTGATCCTATCATCAATCACAGCAGTTATTCCTCTTTGTACCATCCATACAAATGACCTGCAAATCCCCCAAGGATGGATGCCTAGGGGAAATCTGGAGAGTTCTAAAGGACAAGACGTGTTTACCAGCTGACAAACACCAGCCATGTGTAAAAAGGAAATGACATTTGGCATATAAGGATACATGAGGCAAAACTTGAAGGTAGAATGGGACTGGAAACAGAGTGTTGGAATTCCAGATTGAGGAAGGGCAACATCACTCCAGTCACATTGTAGAAATGCAGAAGGAAAACAGCTTGACAGGGAGAGGGAGAGAACATGTTCATCTTTGAAGCAGAACTGGGGGTAGGGAAAAGCTGATCTGCTAACTTGGACTGTTAGAACTTGGATCTCCCCCTGGATCTCTAAATTTTTTTTAGAATCATGGACCACAAGAAATATCCTTTCCTCTATCTCTCAGGAATAAATCCTACATTGGTGTCTTAAACTGGTTCTCTCCCTGTGGTCACTCCTCCAGGCTTTTTGCTCTAATCCTGTGTGAGTCTCCTACGCACCTTTCCTTTCACTCTATTTCTCTTGCAAAATCAATTATAATTCGCTTACATCTCCAGAGATGGGTTCATTTATCCATCTGCTCCAAACAGGCGTGCCCTTGGACTGCACCATTCCTAGCTCCTCTGGCCTCCCCACCCTGCTTCTTCTCCCCATTTACTTTATCTTCCTACACACAGCGCAGGAACACAGATGTTTTCACCCTGTTGCTCCAGCACAAGGGTATTTTCCCAGTGTCTCTGTGTGTATGCTGCAGGCACCATCTCTCTAGGGAGGGAGAGAGTAAATGTTTTCATTCCAAACCCTCAGGGTCAGGTCTTGTTTGTCTAAACTGTGTTTGTTGCCGTAATTATCAGATTAGCTGATCTCTGGCAGCAAGTTGGGGGGCAGAGTAGGGGGGAATATTAACCCTGTGTGGGATAGTTGCTGTGCTTTTTCATGGATACCTCTGCAGAGAGCTGTCATATCTCTTCTAACCTGGAAGATTTGACTAGAATTCTTTTCAGCAGCACTAACAGGCCTTGATAATAGTCTGCTGTAAGTAAATCCAGCCATCCAATGGACTCACTGCTGGGATCCAACAGGCATTCAGCAGAGATGGAGGGTTGAAAGGGTATCTCTCTAGGGATCTACTGGGGAAAGAAAGAAATGGAGCTTAAGGAGGATCTGGTTAAGTGACTCCACAAAGGGGTATCAGTGTCACTCAGGCCAGTGAGGAAACCAGGGACATGCACTGGACAACTTCAGCTTGTTCACCCACGCCCTCCCCTTCGGCACATGTACATCTACGCTGCAGGGCCCCATTTAGCTTTGTTTTGGGATTTTCTGTTGTCACCAAGAATGTTGAGATAATTTCTCACCACTCCTGTTTTAGGAAAGCCAACAGTCTCTCCTTGTGAGACATCCACAAGTCTTTGTCATCTGGCTCAAATGGCTGACCTTTCAATTTAGAGATGTTCTCATCTGCCATTTTCTCTTACCCAAAGCACCTCTAAACTTCTCTCTGGTCTCCAAAGATAGAATAAATACAGACTGCTCTCTCCTACCAACTACAACAGTAACAATTCTTTTATACTTTAATTACCTGTTTAACAAATGAGTAAATCTTGTCTCCTCAAACAGATTGTAAGCTTGAGTCCCATATGTTGGTTACCTGGCAGAGGACCCCAAATACATAAATAGGAGTTGTTGATAGCCTTTTTCTAAACTTCTTTTTCTATTTCTGACCTCTGTTACTTTCTGACTTTATATATTGAATTTTACTTAGTATAATTATAGGTCCTTTGTTTCTGGAACAGTCTTCCAATTCATGCTTATCCACTCCTCCTCATTCCATGCACACACACACACACACACACACACACAGAGAGAGAGAGAGAGAGAGAGAGAGAGAGAAGGAAACTAACTTTTACTAGCTATCTATTTACCTAGCTCTGTGCAAACTTATTCCACATGCAATATCTTCTTTGAAACCCACCATGACTTATAAGGAATCAGGGACTCATAGGGCTAAGTAGCATAGAAAAGGTCTCACAATTTATAAGGTAGAATGACAATTGAACCCGTGTGTGTGTGTACTCTAAAATCCACACAAATCCCATTTTTCTAGATACTAATATGTAGAAAAGTTCAGACAATTAGAGAAAACATTCTCTTCTCCCAAAACTTAATTAAAAATCAATCTCTCCAATATTTTTCCCAACAAATGCAGGTATAATATTTTCTTTGTAAAATTAAAAATAGCTGAAACCCAATAAACAAATTCTGAACAATATTTTAAACAATATTAGTTGCATTGTTGCATTAGATTCACTTTAATTGATTTTGACTCATTTTCTATATCCATGCTGTTTATAAATTTGTCACTATATGAACACAAATACGATTTTTCAGATATTCTATATACTCCACACCCTGATTCACCAAATTGCTACTGAAAAGTTACCACTGACTTAGAATAGTTCCATGTTCTAAGAAAACCAGTCTTTTCTACTCATGTTACTAAAGTTAGTTCCAAATACTGTGTGGGTAGGACATAGAGATTCTTGGGAAGAAATATTCTGAATTAGAACTGGACAGGGAGTTTCCACATGGTGTTCCTGGTCTGTTCCACAAGCAGAATTCAGATGGATTTTCAAGGAAATAAGCAACCATGGAGCCAGCTCTTTTCATCTGCTGGAGAGGGCTTCTGTTCAGCATGCAGTAACCCAAGAAGTTACTCAATCTCTGTTCTTCCCAGGGTCCCCTTTGGTACCTACCCTCCATCTGCTTATTATATCACTCACCACAAACTACACAGAAATGCAACCCAAGATCATACATAGGTTAACTATACCATGTTTACTGGTTGTTCTGATAACAGAGTTAGTGGCAGAGAAGTTTAAATGACTGTCTTGTTCCCAATCTACACACACCATCCTAATGTGAAGAAACATTCACTTGGCTGCATTAGGAATGGTTTTAAAGAGCCTAAGAGCTAGACATGGTGATGTGCACCTGTGATCCCAGCTACTCGGAATCCTGAGAGGGAGAATCACTTGAGTTCCACTAGACTGGCCTCGGCAACACAATGAGACCCTGTCTCAAAAACAAAAGAGTCTGGAAAATGGAAAGAGAGATGATACAAGTGCCTAAAAAGAAATTCAAAGAGCTTATTTTTAAAGATTAAAAAAAGGATAATTAAAAAATTACTTTGGCACCTTGTGGTAGAGTATTACCCATGTTAAGCAAAATTAATTTTGGGTTCCTCAAATACCTTATTTGATTCTGTCTCTGAATGGCCAGCTTGTTCGCATTAAGATATTTGAAGTGCTCGGGATGTTTTCTGGGCCAGAGGCCAGAAGATTTAACTAATAGCTGGGTGGCTTTCAGTAAGACACATGTTCTCTCTGGGACTTATCTGGGAAGTTGGGGACTGGACTGGAGGACATTTAGGTTTCTTATTTTATGATGCGCCTCCTATTTTTTGTTCCTATAGGGATGAAAATAGGGAGCACTGTTTAGAGATACTACATTTTCTTGATTTATTATATCTACAACCCTTAGAACAAAGTCTAGCACATACAGAAGTATAAGGTATTGTTATGTTATCATTGACATGATGGTGAGGACAATGAGGCTATATGCAGGCTGGAAATTTAAAAAGAAATAATCCAGTATTCTGATCATTTTAAAATGCTTTCTCTTAAAAGTCTTTTGATAGGAAGGGAATAAGCTCTGGCTACTGACAACTAAGTACAACTATCATTCACAGAAGGAAAATTTGCTAAACAATCATCATGACCAAACATAGGAATGTTCTTTGAAAATGTAGCTTTATTATTTGGCCATGGAATGGATTCGGCTGCCTTGCAAATAGTGTTTCCCCTGCCCTGGATTCAATATTTCAGGGATCCAATGGCTAGACAGGTCCTGTGGTTTTAAATAATTTGTCTCCCAAAGTCTATTTCCCAAAGAAATCCTACTGAGAATTACAGTAAGTGTCCCCAGGTCTGTGGCAATAGATCGGGGGAGAGTGAGTGGGCTACAGCCAGAACACCTAGGCCTGTGAGAGCATAGCATCTGTCTGCTGTAATAGCAGTGGCACTATTTCAACCCAGACCATCTTGCACCTTAAATGGTGAAACTATGTCTTCTAAGCCTTCAGTCAAAAGGTGATTCATGGAGCGCATTACTGAGCAATGCCCGAATTCCTTCTCTCTTCAATGCTGAGACCAAAGAATTGAAAACGCTAAAAGGATAACAGAGCCACACAAATAAGGGAAGGGCCAGAATCAGAACAGTGGTTTCCACTCCAGGGTTGACCCTCTGGTTTTTCCTGCCTATGAAGGGATGGAGTTATTTTGAGATTGAAAATAGAGTCTTGAATATGATTAGAAATTCATATGCAGTGTTAGGCCAAGATGAATGGATAGCAATAAAGCAGGAAAGGAAATAAGAAAAAAGGACAGTAGAGCAAAAGGGCAGAAAATAGAGAGTTGGAAAGGCAGTAGGAGAGAAAATAAGGAAATACAGGGAGTTTTAAGTTACTCTAAATGCAAGAGAGATGTAGATTTAACATTAAACAAAAGACAAAAGAAAAGAAAGATGGCAACAGCATCATGTATTAAGAAAGCTACACAGAAGAAAATAATTAGGATAAAAAAGAAGTCTATTATAATTTACACAAAGTTATCTGATGAAAATATCTACAAGAGATGACAGTTGCCTCTACAAAGGAGATTCTCAGCCAAAAACCTGAGTAACTGGAGAAGAGACCCTTGGCTATGTGTCAGTGGTCTCAGCCCATCCAAACTAAAGGAGAGCAGTTGACAAACTGTAATCAGAAGAAAAGCTTCTATTGAACCACCTTGGATCCTTTACACCTGCCGCTCTTGGATGGCTCCCTTCCTTCTTCTCCTTTCCATACCCTTCTTGATAACATTACTCTTATGTTACTGTGGGGTATTTAGCGTGGAGGACCTTCAAGAACACTTTTAGCCCTCCAAGCTAACAATTCTCTACCTCCGTTTTGCAATTTCTTCTCCTTTCTTTGTTGTCTCCTTTACTGGGATCTGAGGTTCAAAGAATAATTATACACAAAGGGCACAGGGACGACTCATGACAGCTTAAGGGCTGAGCCATCTCTTTGCTGTGGACGAAACTTGAAAGAGATGGTTCCATGTCCTTGGGGAGGTTTCCTGGTGTCAAGTATTTGTCAGCACTGGAAGCAGAAGCTGAGCATTATTTCTTTAACAATGATGATTAACTAAATAATTTAAGGAGTACTCAAAGATAAAACCATAGAACCTGTCCTTGGGCTCGCCAACCAAATATGGCAGCTCTAGGCCCTACATGCTCAGTAATAATCATTCCTGCCTGGGATTGAGCTTCCTGTAGGTGCTGTGTATAATGTGAAGCATGTGATATACATCAAGCTATTTAATCCTCATAATATCCTAATGAGGCGAGTACTGTTGTTGTCATCCTGACTTTACAATGGAAGTTCAAAGATTAAATAATTTACCAAGGTCACTCAGCTTATAAAAGACTGGGATTCAAATATGCTTGGAAGCACCTTACTAGGCTCTCTTTTCAGTGCTCCTCTGTACATCAACCAGAATCCATCTAATGACTCAAGATTGACTACAACAGGAGTGAGGCCCTCAGATTCATCTCACTCCTACTTTAACACTAATTTCAAGGATTCATGCGTGGAAGCTGCCTTTTCTCACTATGCCATCATGATCCAGCCTGCTTTAATCTGTCTGTTACCTTACCTGTCTGAACCTACAGATGCCCATTCTGAGGGATTCTTGGCCCTGGAGTCCTCCCTCTGCGACCCCTTCCCCACAAGTCTCTCTATCACTCTTACTCCATCAAGTCTTTCCGCAATGGCGGTGTTACTCCCAACTAGCAGCACACGCCTCTGACCTTTGGGATTCCTACCTGTGCTGCCTGTTCCTCTGTTAAATCCAGTGAATGACTTTGTCAAGGCACATAAACCCTCTTTAAGATTGGAAGTCCTGCTCTCTGAAATCTTGTCCACCAATCCAAAGCACAGTGTCTTCTAGATTTAAACTACTTACTACCCATGGCAACAATTCAATAAAAATCCTTCACATGAACACTCCATTAACTTAAAATTTAAAATTATTAGCTTTTGAGATTATACAAGGACTTGGGTATAGAAGAGGATAGATGGGTTCTCCCACCGCCTCTGCCGTGGGTCCCAGCAGTTCTGCAAGTGGAGGAGCGGCAGCGTCCAAGCAGCGCAGCTCCGCAAGGCTCCGGGCACCGCGTCCTGCCGCAGCCGCAGCGGCCCCACGCCGCCAAGACGCCGGGGACGAAAGTCAGCTCCGCAGGCAGAAGGGGCGAAGGAGGAGATTGGCGAGGCTATTGGCTAAACCTGCTCCTGCAAAAGTGGAAACGAAGCCAAAAAAGGCAGCGGGTAAGGATCGATCTTTGGACAAAGAAGTGCAAACAAAAGAGAAAAGGGGAGCAAAGGGAAAACAGGCCAAAGTGGCTAACCAGGAAACTAAAGATTTACCTGCAGAAAACAGAGAGTGTAGCCTCTGACTGAAGCAGAAGAAAAAGAAGCCAAGTCTGATTAAGCACGCACCATGTCTCATCCGTGGTCTCTGTCTCCCTCCTTGTACAATCCAAAGGAATATTTTTATTAACTATTTTGTAAATGTAAGTCTTTTAGCAGCTCTAGAAAAATTTTTTAAAAGGAGGGAATCCAACCTTATCACATTTTTTAAGTGTAAATAATTTTTTTTTGAGAAGTGAAATCATTCGCTAATTGTTTATTTTTTGGTTCAACCAGAAAACAGTGGGATATTGAATTATGGGAGGCTTTGAGGGTCTTGGGTGTCAGCTTAACATTCCATAGGTGGGGGTTTAGTTTTATATCCTACAATACAAAGCATACTAAATGGCAATTTGGAATCACAATCATGCATTTAATATGTCTTGGATATTTTAAATGATTTCTATTCCCATGTTTATTTTAGTAGAATTGTTTCCTAAAGAACGCCTTATGCCTGACCCTTCCCTTGTCAGAATTGTGTGCACACTAACATATTTGGTCCTGGTAGTCCAGTTTTCATAATTTTGTTAATGCACTGTGAAAGATCGAAAATATGAGTGTGTAGTGTATATGAAAGAAATTGTGAATCATGGGACTTAAGTAACACTTTATCAGCATTCAAAGATACTGGTACTTAATAATCCTTTTGAGGAAAATTCGTTTCCAAATTTGAAACTGGAAAGTCACTGGAGTAACTGAAAAAAAATTATACATGGCTTTTTAGATTTTCGGTGTGCATGTTAAGAACTGTGTAAAAGTAAAATGTCTGCACTGATCCTCAACACAACCAGTGAAACCTCAAATATGGAAAAGAGGATAGGGGCCGGTGAGATGGCTCAGCAGCTTAAGCGCCTGCCTGGCAAGCGCGAGGGCCCAAGTTTGACTCCCGGATCTCACATACAAAAAAGGGGCCGGTGATATCGCTCAGCGGCACGGGCGCCTGCTGGTGCACGAGGTCCTGAGGTCGACCCCCCGATACCCACAAAAAAAAAAAGAGGATAGAAATGTTTTCACATACCGATAACAATAACTTTAATAACAATATGGTTATTAAAGATCATATTATGTTATCATTTTACCTAATCTAACAATATTTTAGCCCATTTTGAGGATTATAATTATCTGCAAGTAATAAAATATTAAAAATTATAATTCAGACTTTTTTAGACCAACTTCTCCATTCTTCCACCTACCTTGCCTTCCCGCTCCCTCCAGGCATCCAGAATGATGGAATCTCTGTGAATAGGGCCAGGTACCCTGTGAA
This sequence comes from Erethizon dorsatum, assembly GCA_028451465.1. Taxonomy (NCBI): domain Eukaryota; kingdom Metazoa; phylum Chordata; class Mammalia; order Rodentia; family Erethizontidae; genus Erethizon; species Erethizon dorsatum. The sequence goes on along the minus strand of CM051822.1, from coordinate 117,977,102 downwards.
TACTCAGTACATATTAACTAGCTGACTAAATGAATTCATCTATTAGCCTCCGGTATAGTACTTTTGCTGTCTCTCAAGTTTTAATTTTTTCCTTTCCTTTTACTAACATGGACAGTCATGCATTCAGCTCACCTGTGTTTACTTAGGGCTGTTAGGGCCTCCATAAATGCACAGTCTGGTAATGGTGCAAGACCATACGAGAGCAGGTGCTCTGGTGAGGGTGCAGTGACAGGGAAACAGAAAGGCCATGTACGTTGACCATGGCAGACCTAGGTTCAAAGCTCAGTAAAATGGGAGTATTGCCACCTCACTCTGAGAGGCATTAATAACTGCAGACATTTTAGAGGTTGTAGAGCTTCTGTGTGCAGTGATCTCAATCTTCCCTGCTCCCCTACATAGGTCAGAAGTGGGATTTGTAGGGGAGAGCTGAACAATTTGTCCAGTCTGAGGTCTCACAGCTAGTCATGGGCAGTGCTTGAATTTGAACACAATCTTAACTCTTCTTTATAATGCCTTTTATGTGTGTACACTCTTGAAGTTTAAACTCCTGTCAAGCTCCTCTCATACTAAATGCTCAGTATGTGTTTCCCTCAACCCTGGGCAGAGGAGAAGGACACTAGATTACAGGTAGGGAAATCAGCCATGTTACTTTGCCCTTGGAGAAGCAGAAGGTTACTTCCTGAGGTAATTTGGTCCAGAAAGAATGAAGGAATGAAAATTCTGCTTCCCTCTAACCCAGAGAGGACTTGGGAGCACTGATGGGGAGTAGAACCACAGACACATCAACCCTTATCCTCCTGGAAGGACTGAAGTTAAATGATGAAAAGGATCCTCCCTCCATCAGGACATTTTTGATGCTTTTTTGTTTTCTCCGGTTGCAGCTTGATTTGGTTTCATTTTACTTTCATAGTAAATATTCCTTTGCTTTTGAAAGGTGTTATCCTTATTTCTGCTGAACAAAGAAAGTCATTTGTGTCTACCCAAGTTGGCTAAAGAACAAGATCAATGTGTTGTGTACATATACCAACTCCCTATGATGAATGTAATCACTATGTACTACAAACATGTACTAGTTTAAAAATCATTTTTGAAAAAGAACAAGATCAAAGTGTCCTTTGGGTTAGGCATGGTGACATAGCTGGAGAACTCAGGGAAGCTAGGGAAGCTAAGGAAGCTGGCAGATGGAGAGGGAGAAGGTGGAGGTGATCAGGAAACTGGGATGACTCACCTGTCACTACAGGGGATTCCACTCCTAGCTCTTTCCAGCAGGCTTTTTAAGTCTGACACAAAAGACAGTCAGTGCTCCAGGAGGTCAGAGATAGGAATATCTTCATGCCTTAGAAAAGACTGGGTGGCAGCAAAGTAGTGTAGGAAGATATTCCCAAACTTTGGAGCCAGGATAACAGAAGCGAGAGCTGAACAAGTTGCTTAACCTCTCTGAGTACTCCCAAGCATGATGGTGGTACTATCCGGACCTCGGACCTCGAAGGGAAGCTGTGACAACTGATGAAGTCATGTGCAGAAAGGGCCTGGCAGAGCGGATGACTCAAGCACCTGGGGAAGGACGTGACACTCAGGCTGCAGCCCCAATAAATGGTAGAATTTGGATGTTGCTATATCCTACCAAAAACTAGGCTGGGCTATTCTGACAGTCCAAAGAAAATGTGTGATGATGGTAATTCTGATAGCCACTAAAGTTAGTCCATTTTGGGAAAAGAAAAAGGAGGACAAAAGAGTTGCCTTATCAGAGAGGATGCAAATGGAGAGGAAGATCTTTTAGAAGAAAAATAGCATATGGTGTTTCTAGGAAATAATCTAGAGTGCCTTAATAGAGGTCTAAATTTAATTAAAAAAAAAAAAACTTTAGGGCCAGTGAGATAGCTCAGCGGCATAAGTGCCTGCCTGGCAAGTGCGAGGTCCTGAGTTCAACTCCCAGTACCCACATAACAAAAAAAAAAAAAAAAAAAAAAAAAAAAACTTCAGTGCCTGTGTGAAAAAAAAAATCATCTTGTTTGCTGACTGTCAAATGAAAGGTGTTTATAATAGGAATAGAAAAGAGCTTTTAAAACAATGGTCAAGGTAAGGTTAAAAAAAAGAAAATCCCCACATTACTCATAATTCTTTTTTAACTGAGGTAGAATACACATAACATAAAACGTACCATCTCAACCATTTTTAAAATGTATAGTTCAGTCACATTAAATACATTCACATTGTTGTGCACCCACCGCCACCCTTCATCTCCAGAACTCTTCATCTTGAAAAACTGAAATTCTGAACCCATTATGCAATAACTTCCCATTTGTCCCCACCTCCAGTCCCTGGTAACCACCATTTTATTTTCTCCATAACTACTCTAAGCACTTCATATAATTGAAGTCATACAGTTTCTTTGTTTAATTTAGTTTTGGTGACTGTCTCAAGTCACTCAGCATAGTGGACTCACAGCTTTTTTGTGTGTGTGTGGGTTCCGGGGGTCGACCTCAGGACCTCGCACGCCAGCAGGCGCCCATGCTGCTGAGCGATATCACCGGCCCTTTTTTCGTATGTGGGTTCCGGGAGTCGAACTTGGGCCCTTGCGCTTGCCAGGCAGGCGCTTACGCTGCTGAGCCATCTCACCGGCCCCCTCACAGCTTTTAAACTACATATATTTCAAAGTTATTCACAGAGTGATTTATGGATATACATCATAGTAAATGTTGGTTTTGTTTTGTTTTGTTTTTTGTCTTTTTGAGACAGGGTTTCACTATGCAGTTCAGGCTGGCCTTGAACTCACTTTGTAGCCCAGGCCTTGAACTCGCAGCGATCCTCCTGCCTCAGCTTCCTGAGTGATGGGATTACAGGTGTGCGCCACCATGCCCAGCCATAGTAAATGTTTTAAGTAAAGTAAAAATTCAAATGCGGTCCGGTGAGATGGCTCAGCGGCGTAAGCGCCTGCCTGGCAAGCGCGAGGGCCCGAGTTTGACTCCCAGAACCCACATACGAAAAAGGGGCAGGTGATATTGCTCAGCAGCACGGGCGCCTGCTGGCACGCAAGGTCCTGAGGTCGACCCCCAGTACCCACAAAAAAAAAAAAAATTCAAATGCTACCAGGCTGGCATGACCCAATACCAATATCCATATACAATATAAGAAGAATGAAGATGTCTTTTTCCACATCTGGAAGAAGGAGTGAGTATGGATGTAATGTCATCTCTACAAACCCCAATGCAGCTTGTAGAGCCAGGGACTCCTGCCCTGTTGTTGAATTATTTTGTGCTCTCATTAACATAAGAGTTCAGAGGAGAGTTAAACTTAGGATTGACCATGTTTCCCACTGTTTTCTGTAGGGCCCATCCCATGTTATCCCTTCCCAGAATGTTCAGCATAGCTCATTAGTACATAGGCAGGCAGCCAGTTAGGTAACTCATACTTACTGAGAACTTCCCATGTGCCATACACAGTCAGTAGTTTAAAGCGGACAATTTTAAAGAAGAAATTAAAGTGAACAACATAGTCACCTCTCATCATGTCTATTTTTGTCTTTCTCAGATGTATTAATCACTTTTCCGTTGCCAGTACAAAATCCTTAACACAGACAACTTAAAGGAGAAAAGGTAGTTTTGGCTCACAATTTCAGAGATTTCAGTCCATGTGGAGTCCAAGATAAAAACACCATGGTGGAAGGGTATGGCAGCCAAGAAGCAGAGAACAAGGAAAGAACCTGAGAGGAAGGTACCAGGGACCAGATACAGTCTCCGTGGTCACAATTCCATGACCCACCCAGATGCCCAGAAGTATTATTTACTAATATCCGAGGCATCTCTCAAGCCAATCAAGTTGACAATCAAAGTTGACTATCACACCTGATTGCAAAGAATTTGGATGAGCTGATCCTTTAGCTCTCAGAATGAACTTCAATTGGCTTAGGTGAATCAGTAAGACCTGCCACCCTGACCACAGTGATTGATTTGGGAATGGGACAATGACATAATTCCAACTAATGAGACACAACTACTGGAGGTGAACGAAGAAGCACAAAATTTCAGACATTCTACATTAAAGATATGGCATCTTAATATGAAGTTATAGACATCAGAATCCTGGATGACATAATTCAGGCTGTTCCTGACCCAGGTCAGGATCAACTGTTCCTGAGGCCAACCCTGGTTTGTGTCCAGTTATCTGAGCCAACAGACGCCCTTAACTGGGTTGGAGTTAGACCTTGCATTACATATAACTTAAACTGTCCTAACTGATTGCTATCTACTAAATTGTGTTCCCCAAAGTTCTTACGGTGAAGTTCTAATCCCCATGTGACAGTATTTGGAGACAGGGTGGTTGCAAAGTAATTAGGTTTAGATGAGGTCATGGGGGGGATAATCCTTCCTGATGGGATTATTATCCACATAAGAAAAGATACTAGAAAGTCTCTCTCTGCCTTCTATAAGATACAGCAAAAAGTAGTGGTCTACAAGCCAGGGAGAGAGCCTTCACTGGAAGGTGACCATGCTACACCTAGATCTCAGACTTCCAACATCTGAAACTGAGAAAAAGTTAATTTTCATTGTTTAAGCCACCCAGCCTATCATATTTTGTTGTGGCAGCCAGAGATAACTAATGCACTGCACAGACATCTTGGGGTACATATTCCAAATGAGTGGTTCAGCTGCAGTCCGCTTTTACCCAATGAGGGTGACTGAGCCTGGACTATGACTCAGTCTATCCCCAATGCTCTGTGCATCACCCCTGGGAAAGTCAGCTCCTCCCATAAGTGCAGTTCTTTTTTTTGGGGGGGGAACTAGGAATCGAACTCAGGACCTCGCGCTTGCCAGGCAGGTGCTGTGCCACTGAGCTATATCCCTGGCCCCTATAAGTGCGGTTCTCATGGCCCCTATGCCCATGAAATGATCTTACTGGCAAGCTGCCTTAGGGTGCTGGGAAAATGGCAGCACACCTAAATAAATGAAGATGAAGAAAAAAAGAGGAGAGAAATAGAAGGAGGACAGAAGAGGTGGGGGATAGCATAGTGAAGAATAGCACCTCTTACCCACATCTACCAAAATAGCAGAGAACAATTAAATCATACCATCAGAAGAGCTGCAAGTCTGGCCAGAAAGCCTATTGCCATCAGCACCAATATCTTTGAAATCTTATATTTTATTGTAAAAAGCCACGTAAATACACCTTCTGCTTTGTAATGTGCCTCCATATTTTTATATCACAATGTTCCTCTAAAAATCTTTGAGAAGGGCTATTTTATTCAAAATCTTTGAAATCATTTCCTGCCCCCCTCTGCATGCCCTGAGATATTCACACACCAATATAAGAAGCACAAGTACATCGGAAAGAGCGCTGACTCAGTTTTTAACCCAGGTTCTTTTTCCAGCTCCATCCTCTAGACCTACGGCCTTGAACATTCACTTCCGTTCTGTAAGCTTCTTTTCCCCGGAAGGGAGAATGACATCTTCTTTGCCTTTCTCATGGGACTATCAAGCTCCAAGGAGTTAATGTGAGAGAAAGGACTTGGGGGAACCAGAAAATCCCAATCCTTTGGCCAGGTAGGGCGGCATTAGTATTGTCCCAAGATCACTCTGGACATTTGCCCAGCCCAGGTGAATCCATTCTTGTACTAACCTCTCCCAGTTACTCGGAATCCTTTTTATCCAGCCCTTGTACCTGTGCCAGGAAGAGGAGTATGGGAGGCAAAAACAATATGGACAGTCAGCAGTTAGTGAGGGTGCAGGAGAGAAGTCAGATTCTTATTCTCATACGTCTCTTAGTTCTCCTCACTTCTACGTCTTCCATCTTCATTAAGTGACCTCAAGCTTCCCTGTTCTGGGAAATCTGAGCCTGTCCCTTACACTTGCCTCATGAACAAATTACCTAAGATATAGGACACAGCAGGAAGAGTTGGTTTCAGCACCTAATTCGCAGGTTGCTTGGAGCACTATATTAAGAAGTAAAATCTGCTCAGTGGGAAAGAGTGTAGCAATCTCCTGTGAGCATGGGAAGTGAGGACAGCAACACTTGTGCTATCACTGGCCATACTGGTTTAGAGGTCTGTGATGAGTCAACTCTAAAAAATGCAACAATTATTGAAAGCTGGAAAGTTCTCAGAAAAATTTCAAATGTAGGAGTTTCTCTCCTTGGGATCTTAGACCCCTGGGGCATTTACAAAGTCAGTTAATAATGGCTTTTGTCTAGTTTTTGATAATACGAAGGCTTAGCTCCTTATCTGTGGTATGATTGGCTCGGTTAACTACAAGTCAGTGTCAGTTTCTTTCCCTATGGATAGAATTGTATCAACTCCACTCACAAACCCTGGGTGTATCATGTAATCACTATGATTTTTTTTTTCCATTGAAGTTCAACTTTAATTTATTTTTTTTTAAGGACAACAAGTAAACATTCTCATGTATTAACAAACTCAAGCATTAGAGAATGTACAAATACCTTTTGGAGAAAAATATTACTCAGTATAAGATTAAGCCATGTAAAAGCTAGGTAAAAATAGAAGACTAAGGAATGGAATAGTCACAGTGAAATTGCATTTTCATACTAGGGAGACAATACGATGTTTACAAATGTGCATCCGGTTTATTTCGCTTGGTAATCACTATGATTTAAATTTGTTGAAATCACAGAAACTTCTGGAATGTTATTGGCTTGACCTGAGTCCAGCATGCCAATTGAATCCATGAGCTATTGTGGATGCAAATCCAGAGTGATGACCTAAGATAAGAGACTGATTGCAGGGAACATCACTTAAAAAAAAAAAAAAACTTGGTAACTGAGAGGTTCAGAATCACTGGTCTAATGACATATGATGTTGATCTTAATGTACTCCTTCAAATACTACCCTGAATTTCTGGAAATTCTAGGGTTTTCAAATTGTGATGATTGTGTCATGAGTTTACTTCAAAATGCCCATCTCTATTTCAGAATGAATTACTTGAGACTTGTTAAAAATAACAAATAGTCTCTATTAAATAATTAGACATCTGTTGTTACAGAGTTCTAAAGGCTCTCTGCAGTGCTGTGGAATTCTAAAGGGTACGCTTTTAGGAATTCAGTTTGCCACTTTGGTGTTCTCAGTGTGGTGGCGAGGCCCTGTCAGAGAAAGGCTCAGCTGGTGTGTAGAGTCCTGTCTGCTCTTCAGGCCACCAGACTACCTAGCTGAGTGGAAGGTGTTCGTTTCATGTAGGTCATGTACTAATGTGCTTCAGCATAAAGCTATGCATAACCATAAAAGACTTACTGATTAAATATTTTGTTTTTCTGGGTTACGTTTTATTTTTCTGGCTTTTCTTTAGGGTCTTCCCTTCCTTCCTTTGTTCTTTCTTTCTTTCCTTCTCTCTTTTTTTCTTTCTTTGTTGTTGGCATCAGTACTGATTATTAAACCCAGGGCCTTTGCTCTAAGCTAAATCCCCAGCCCTTTGTTTGTTTGTCTCCTTGTTTATTTGTTTTTATTCTGAAATAGGGAGTTGGCACTTTCTTAAGTGCCATGCTGGGCTCAAACTTGCAATCCTCCTGCCTCACCCTCCCACAATGCTGGGGTTACAGGCACATGCCACCATGGCCCGCTCCATTTTCTTCTCTGTCCTAAGCTTCCCTTGCAAAAGAATTCTTACATTTTAAGTAATTTTCCATTTTAAGGCCCTTTTAACAAACAAACAAACCTTGGAGAGTGACACAGTGAGGCTTGGAGTAGGAAAGGAACAGATCAAGAGACGAAGACCTCTCCTAAAAGCAATGGAGAGCTGTTCTGTAATAAGGGGCCTTTCTAGTGATACTTTTTGACTCCCCACTTTCTTTTTCTTTTTGTCTTAAAATTTTTCTCCCTCTCTTCACACTTCTCTCCTTTCACACTCTTGGCCTCTTTTCTAAATTCATGTTTTTCTTCTGGCCTCTTCCAATTTCCCTTTGATTCTCCTGCTTCTTTCCTCCTTGCTATGGTTTAGATCTAAAATCTCCACTTCCTAGTCTCATGTGTTTGAAAGGTGATTGGATCATGGGGATCCAATCCTTACCAGTGGGTTAATCCACTGATTCGTTCATAGCTGAATATGCTATTAAGAGGTGGGGCCTGTTCAGAAGAGCCGGGGTATGATCTGGAAGGGTTTATCTTCCTCCCTGGCTCCTTCCTTCATTCTCTGCTTCCTGGCTGCCATGATGTGAACAGCTTTCCTCTGCCAGTTCCTTCCATCACACCCTTCCTGCCTTAGAGACAGCTGATCATGGACTGAAACCATAGCTAAAATAACTGTCTCTTCATTTAAATTGTGGGTGTTGGGTATTGTGTGTCTCAACACTAAGGAAAGCGACTAAGACATTCCTTGTCTTTTCTTCTCTCCAGTATCCATTTTTTTCTGCCTTATCTTCCATTCTTTGTTCTTTATGTGAAAAACATTTCCCCCTTATAGCATTAGATTATGTTTCCCAAAATGTGTCCACCAAGCCCTATGTTATGGCTTATGTCTAGATGTCCCCCCAAAGCCTCATGCAGTCATAGGTGGAGCTTTTTCAGAGGTGGCTGAATCTAGAGTATGTGATTGATTCATGGTGCAATGCTAGGATTAAGGGTGCAAGGATTAAGGGTGGGTGATTACTAAATCAATCCACTGATTGCTTTGGCACCACTCTAATGCTGGTGGACTGGATATAATATAAGGGACAGAAAGAGGCTTGTCTTGCCCTTTGTTGCTTTTGTCACTGTCTGCCCACCATGAACTGTTTCTCCTCTGCAATGCTGGTCTGCCATGCCACCCTGCCTTGGAGCCAGCCAATTAAAGACTGAAACCTCTACAGACTGTGAGCTAAATAAACCCTTTTTCCTTCAACTTGGGGTGTTGGGTATTTTGTGTCAGCAATGAGAGAAAAGTAACTAAGACACACTAGATCCATGAAATGCATTGTAGAAAATAAAAAAGATGAGGGAGAGGGGCTACATTTATGATTAAATAAGCTGAGGAAATATTGTAGAAACCTCTTGGAGATCCAGCATGCCCTTTAGAATCCCACAGATTTTCAGAAGTTCTGTTGTGAAGAAACTGGTCAAATGTGGTTGATGTTCTCAAAACTTCTTGGCCTCAGTGTCTTTTCCCTCCAAATAAATGAATGTCACTAGGGTTACATTTTGGGAAACCTTGTGGTAGATCTTCTTGTCTTGGCCCAATTGAGGGTTTTCTCACTTCCTGAGCCTTTCTTCAGGCCATGCCAGCCAGGGTCTCCTTTTCTGTCTGTTCCCTTCACTGCTCAGTACTATAGCTGCGCGCCATTTACAAAATCTATACTGCTCACCTCTCCTGCTAAATGTTTAAGATTGAGTGCTCTTTTTCCCCTCTAACAGATTATCAAAGATGGCTTTTGGAGAATATTATGCAGTATGGCAGAAGTACAGAAGGAGAATATTTTGATTCCCTGCTGGTTGTAATATAAATTGATACAATCATTCTAGAGGGCAATTTGGCACTATGTAACCAAAGCCTTAAAATTCTCCCTTTTGACTTTATCCTGAAAAAATAATTGTGGAGGTAAGCAAAGAGTTAGCTACCAGTATTTTTTTTTTTTTTTTACTGGAGTGTTGTTTATAACAGCAAAAATTTGGAAACAACCTCAATGTCCAACAAGGAGAGACTAGTGATGTATACTGTGGCACATTCCTATGATAGAGTATTATGCAGCTTTTAAAGAGTAGAGATTTAGGAGCATATTTATTGGCATAAAATAGTTGCCCCAAGTTAACTCTGTGTAAAAAATATATATACATAGGTATAGAGTCAGCCCATTTTCTCAAAATGCCATAAAATGAGTGTGAACTATTCATATTAACATGTAAAAAACACAGGAGGAATAGTCGTCAAAATTTGGCAGCAGTTTCTCCTACTGGGTAGTTCATTTCAACTTCTTGTTTATCTGTGCTTTCTGATTTCTATATAAAAAGCATGTGCTTTTTGTATATTGAAAGGAAATAGAAAAAGTAACAAAAATGGTTGGTGATCATTCACAAGCTTTGTTACCATTTGAAGTCCCAGTTTACTCCAAATAGGGTCCTGTACACATCAACTGAGACTTCTCTGTCTCTTGGGGGATAAGTGCTCCATGAGGAAGGTCAAAGAAGGAAGGTCAGCCTTCCTTCTGCTATCTGAGGAAATCTGGATACAAGAGCCAGCTTCTGTATTGTGGATGGTGCAATTTAGTGAGGAAAAAAAAAGGTCAACACACACCACCATCTATTTATTTAATATTAAAAATAATATTTCACTGAGTTTGGCTGGCGTCAGTTTGAGCAGTTAGTCATACAGGAATTCAAACAAAAGCAGTCTTGGCCCTGGGCCAGGGTGTTGGTGCTGGGTGGTCTATGTCAGTCCTTAGCTCAGCCTAGCTCCTAGGCTGCTTGCAAACCTGCCTAGGGTTGGGAAGATGATGTATTCATTTATTTATCAGAAATGTTTTAACAGGAAATGCTAATCGTTTGCATTTAAGAAGAACTGCCCCGAGACAGCTGGCGGAACCCAGCAGACATTACTGGGGAGCTGCTGCTCTTTGCCTTGAGGTCGAATCAGGGCCGATTAGGAGAGTCTACACTAGAACTTAACACACCAAGTTAGCTCACAAGATCCTGGTTGCTTTGTGTCAGGACAAAAGAGAAAGGAACAGACTCATTCTTTCAGTTGTTTCCATCTCTGTTGTCGTATTTTTTTTCCCTTAGGAACCTAAAGTTGTGTTTTTGCTGCGGCTGTAAAGCAGGTGCAGGTTCTGCTAGGAGTGAACGGGCCCGTCCAGTCATGAAGCACAAAAACCTCCAGCTGGGTTCATGGCGCCCAGAAGGAAGCAGCACATGTAATTTGAACCCACTCTGAATGTGACTGTGGGCTGGTGGAGTCATGCGTGGGTTCAGGGGTTACATGAGTATGAGAGTGTGTGAAAGACAAGTGTTGGCAAGGGATTTCAGGCATATCCACAAGCTCCAGGCTGCATTCCATTGTTAGATCACATTCATGCGTAATTTTGCGGCATCCAAGAAAATGCTATGAAGACAGGAGGATACCCAGGCACTAATGCATGTGTATGAGAGGAACATGAGCAGGTTTGTGTTTTTAAAAGTCCTCTTGCAGCTGTTTGAAATAATGTAGAATTTCACTCATGGGGGAAGGGCGTGAGGAATGGGTCTAACCCAGTCTGGCACGACAAAGAGCTGTTCCTGTGTTTCCAGATAACAATGGAGGTGAAGCCTGAGCCTGGAAACCAGTCAAGATTCCCAAAGATAAACTCTTAGGCAGCAAGAACACTGTCAAGGAAAAGAAACTGACCTTTCGCCTCTTGAGTCACAGAATTCCCACAAACGCTGTGTCCCCGTCGGCTCTGGCAAGACTCAGCACCACAGCCCAGACCTCGACGCCACTCTGTAAACAGCATGGAGGGCACTGCTGGAGTCTGGAGGAAGGGCTGTGCTAGAAGCATTGTCAGAGCATCATCAACTCTGGCATCTCAAAATACAAAATGCCACTCTTCTTTTATAGGCTGCCCTTTCGCTCAAGCTCAGAAAGTTAGGAGGGAGCCTTTTAAATGGTTTTCCTTTGGCAGTGTGGTCTGCTGCTCCTGAGGGACCTCATGTGAGCCTTTAACTGACACATATGGAGTCCATAACCTGAACCGAGTGCCTCTGGGAGGACTGCGGTGCCTCAGGACATGAGGAGGAAATCTCAGGGCAAGGAGAATAGAGCACTTGCTGGGACAAAGAGAAATGGAGTCAGAGGAGAGAAGTGAGAAGTGCTATGGTTTCTCCCCTCCAAAATCATGTTAGAGTTTAATCCCATTGAGAAGTATTGATGGGTAAAAACTTAATCTCATTGTGGTATTTAGAAGTCAAGTCTTCAGGAGGTAATTAGGATTAGATAAAGTTATCAGGTAGAACCTCACAATTAAATCCAATGGCTTTCTAAGAACAACGAGACACCAGAGGATACGCTCACACACATGCTCTCTGCCTCATTGCCCGGCCTCAGGACCCTGCCAGCAAGGCCATTACCAGATGTGGCCCCTCAATCTTAGACCAGAACTATGAGCCAAAATAAACCTCTTTTGTGTCATAAGCAACAAAAAAAAAATGGACTAAAACAGAAAGGTTTGCGTTGACAACAGTAAGAAATGGTTAACTAGAAGTTGGAAATTCATTAAATGTCTTATTTATGGTCCAAAATTAATCTCTTTAAACCTGAAGTTCTTCAGAGAGAGAGAGAGAGAGAAAGAATATGAACATTGAAGATTCTGGTCTTTAAATCTGATAAACTAGGACTTTTTTTCTCTGACAACTGCTTTGTCATACAACCTAGAAAACCATTAAGCACCACGTAAGTCTCTAGAACAATGGTTCTCAACCTTGTCTGTACATAAAATCACTTGGAGGAGCGCTAGACAATGTTAATGCATGAATCCCATCCTCAGTTATTGATAGAATTGGCCTGGATGAGGCCAGGACATGAGGATTTCTCTCTTCTTTTATGAATTCTCTTGTCAACTCCCAGCCTAACATGTAGATATTTTGTAAAGTTCTGTCTGTAACCCTCACATTTCTTTATATTTCTTCTATATTTCTCTTGCCATTCATTCTTGCTTTATAAGCTATTACTTCTTTGGGGCAATGATTCATATAACCATCTTTCTTTTGTCCATGTATACCTGGGACCAACTCATATTTGGTCCCAGACTTAATATCTGGTCCCCAAAGCTTTTCCGTGTCTTGGCTTCCCTCTTTGTTTATTGGTGCATCTTCCATTGTTTTATCATCAAGGCTCAAAATCTTTGTGTTTTCTTCATGTGATGAATTTTAAAATGTATTGATAGTATTTCTACCCTCCCTTCTGCTCATCCATAAAGAGAATATTGTCTTTGATAGCTTGGCTAAGCCTGCCCTCCTAAGAGAATTCTGCCTAGCCAGGAGTGGTGATGTTACCCTCTAGTCCTGGCTCTGAGAAAGCTGAGGCAGGAGAATCACCTTGAGTTTGAGACCAACCTGGACTACATAGTGAGTTCAAGGCTAGCCTGGACTACATAATGAAATCCTGTCTCAAAAAAACAAAACAAACAAAAAATCCATAGAATTCTGCCTATTTCAGGACAATCCTTAGGCTTCATGCAGAAAAATGTAAGAATTGTTCCTAAAGCTTAAGAAATGTATGCCTTTTATGGGGCCGGTGAGATGGCTCAGCGGCTTAAGCGCCTGCCCGGCAAGCACGAGGGCCCGAGTTCGACTCCCGGAACCCACATACGAAAAAGGGGCCGGTGATATCCCTCAGCGGCACGGGCGCCTCCTGGTGCGCGAGGTCCTGAGGTCGACCCCCTGGTACCCACAAAAAAAAAAAAAAAGAAATGTATGCCTTTTGATGTTCTTGGAGAATGGCAAGTAAATTTTTTTTTTAATATGTGGGTACTGGGAGTCGAACTCAGGACCTCGTGCTTACCAGGCAGGTGCTTATGCCACTGAACTATATCACTGGCCTGCAAGTAAATTTTTGAATTAGTTTCAAAATAGTTTGGATGTTAGACTGTATATTAGTTCATTGTTGCTTTGAGACTGAGCCATGTGGATGTCCAGCTTATGTTTGAGTTATACGCAACACCGTCTTTCTCATTTGCTATTTAAAAATATTGCTAAATCCTGTAATTTTTTGCCCTCTAGCCATATCACTCTGTATTGCCCAGCAACCTCATACACTCCAGCTAGACTACCTACTTTTACACAAAGCATATCTCAAAATTTTTCCTTTGGACTCAACTCATTCTATTTCCTACACCCAGAATCACTGCTCATTTCCATCATTTGAAATTCTCTCTATGATTCAAAGCCCAGCTCAAATTCTACCTTCTAAGGAGGCCTTCCCTATGATGTTCCATATATTCTACATCCCTTCCTGCCCTCGCATATGCAAGTCTCCATAATAAGAATGATGATGATAATTCTAATAGCTAACATTTATATCATGCTTACTAGGTCCGGGCAATGTTCTAAGTGTTTTGCCTATATCATTTTATTTAGTTATTGCAATAGCCCCATGAGGAATTACTGTAGCAAACTAAGACAGGGAGGTCAAGCAATTTTCTCAAGGTTACTCAGCTATAACTGTCACAGATAAGATTTGAATCCAGGCTCTAGAATCTGGATAGGACACTTACACTTTAACAGCTCAGTACATGCCTGAAATATCCTTGTTGTTGTTCTCTGTCTACAGGAAGTTTCCATTTGTTACTGCTTCACATTTTGCACCTCCCCTGCTCAACACTATCAAATAAATACGTGCTTCACAGTTGTCAGATTTACAGAGTTATTTAAAGGGTCCCACTGGTATCCAAGCAGAAGGCATCAGCATGTGCACGATCCGGATTTTGACTTAGAGAGATCCACTTTAGACTGAAATCTTCAGGGACACTTAGCCTAAGAGCAGAGAACATATGTTTATAAATCTTACCTTTGAGTTTCATCTTCTTCCTCATAATGTCTTTGACGTGTCATCTGTAAAGCAAACCACAGAATGGCCATACTTGAGTAAGGCAAAGATTTAATGCTGCTGCTCTGGTTCAAGTGGCTATACCTAGAACTATGTCTGTGTTTTAGCAGTCATTGTGAAGTACACATAAAGTGATTTACTGCAGTTTGGTTTATATTCACATTCGGCTTGTTCTAACATCTCAGAGTGAGCCCTGGCGTTCCTACTAAAGCAAAGAGCAATGTACTTGGCCAGTAACAGTTTTCAGGTGAATAAAAATATTATTTGATTTGATAAATATGTAAATCAATTATTTTAATTCTATAAAATACACAAATAACTTTAAGGATAGAAACATGCTTTTAAATTTAAATGCAGACATCTGCTTTGAGCCAGGATGGAGTAGTGGATTGTTTACTCTCCCACCTGAAATAACCAAAAAAAAAATTTTTTTTTGATAAAATATATTAAACAACAGTTTGAAAGACACTGGATTACAGAAGAACAGTGATTCCAGAGAGATATGAAACAAATGAGGTAAGTACTACAGTTTCCCCAGAGAATTTCCAGGCCATACCACAAAGACAAGTAACCCAGCCAAACCCCATGAGTTGAGAATCTGGTGAGACCAAGGCTGCTGGACTTCTTAGTATAGAGTACAAGAAAGAAGAGATCAGCACAAAAACAGGTGGTTCTGGAGGTTTTCAAAGAGGATACACTCAAGAATTCATCTGGGGCCGGTGAGATAGCTCAGTGGCGTAAACGCCTGCCTGGCAAGTGCAAGGGCCCGAGTTCGACTCCCGGAACCCACATATGAAAAAAGGGCCGGTGATATTGCTCAGCAGCACGGGTGCCTGCTGGCGCGCGAGGTCCTGAGGTCAACCCCCGGTACCCACCAAAAAAAAAAAGAATTCATCTGAGGGCATGGTGGCACACACCTATAATCCTAGCACTTAGGGGGCTGAGGCGGGAGGACTGCTGTGAGTTCAAGGCCAGCCTGAACTACATAGCAAGACCCTGTCTCAAAAAGAAAAATAAAGAAAAGAAAATCATCTGAGGACTGATCAGCACATACATATAAGGAAACTATCAGAGGCAAGAGAAAGAACTGTCCAAAATTATTAGAGATGATAGATACCCATACAGGCTGGGAAGAGTGTCTATTCCCACAAGCCAGAGTTGGAAAACTCAAGATTCATGAGGGGTAGAGTACACAGCAAGTTATGGCCTAATAGTGAGCACTAATTAGTCCTAGACTGAATATTGCTCTACTTCTGCCTAATAAATCTTAAAAACAAGACCCAAAATGTTGAAACTATTTCCAAGTGATTTAACGAAATCATTTAGAACAAAGCTTCAGAATATTTTAGGAATACAGTAATACCCAGCACCCAGCACCCAATAAAATGAAATTCAAATGCTTAGAATCAAGTTATCAGGCATCAAAAAAGCACAAAAGGCTGAGCATGGTAGCACATGCCTGTTATCCTAGCAATCTGAGAGACTGAGGAACAAGGAAAAAAGTTTGAGCCCAGCCTGGACAACTTAGAGACTTAGCAAGACTTTGTCTCAAAGTTGAAACATATAGAGAGATCCACTCTCTATGGAGTGGGGATATAGATCAGTGAGAAGGTCCTGGGCTCAATCCTCAGTGCCACACACACACACACACACACACAAAAGCAGTAAAGTACAATCCAAGCCACAGCTAGGGGATAAAACAATCCTTGAAACTGATAGAACAGATATAGATGTTTTATTTGGCAAAGAAGATCTTAAGTTACTGTAACTATTACATTTGTCCCAAAATTTAAGTGGAGACGTAAAAGATCTATATACACATTTAAATACCATTTGTTTTATTTCTAACTACATGGTTAGAAAGAACATGTTTGAAAAATGAGCTTTCTAGAGGGACAATATTTCTTTTCCCAAATATTTTGGCATTATGTTAATAGCCTTCTTGTTTATTATATTTTTGCTCTATGTTCTATTTTGTGTTTTGTTATGGATTTTTTATTTGCTAAAAATACATAAAACTTGCCCTCTTAACCATTTCTAACTGCACAATTCAGTACAGTTAAATATACTTTACTCACATTGTTTTGCAACCAATCTCCGGAACTTTTCAAACTTGCATAACTTGCATTATACAACTTTCCATTCCCTCCTTTCCCCAATCCCTGGAAACCACCATTCTACTTTCTATTTCTATGAACTTAATTTCTGTATATCTCATATAAGTGGAGCCATGTAATATTTGTCTTTTTATGACTGGCTTATATATCATGAGCTTATATCATGAGCATGATATCCTCAAGGTTCATGCATATTACAGCATGTATCACTATCCTTTCATTTTAAGGATGAATAATATTCCATTGTACATATTTACCACATTCTGCCAATGATTACCTGGCTATTGTGAATAGTGCTGCTATGAATAAGGGTATGCAAGTATCTCTGAGACTTTTTTTTACACTGGTACCTCAGTACTCTTTACAAATTGGTTCCAGGAGGCATGACAAGTAGCAAAAATGAAAAGTACCAAGCACATTGTTTTGGCTGGAAAGGGTAGTGAATCATGAGGCACTCGACACAGACAAGTTCTAGCTTGCACATCAAGAACCAAACAAACAGCAAGCATCAGGACAAAATTTTCTTCTGAAAATGTGTCAGGTACCAAATTTGATGATTTTCAAAGCAGCCAAGTACTGAAGTATGACTGGAATTCTTTTAGATCTATACCCTGAAGTGAAATTTCTGTATTATATGGTAATTGTATTTTTTTTGAAGAATCACCATATTATTTTCCATAGTGGGCTACACCATGTTACATTTCCACAATCAGTACACAAAAGTTCCAATTTCTCCACAGCCTTGCTAATAATAATTGTTATTGTTCATTTGTTTGTTTGTTTGTTTTGATATTTCAATCAGATTTTATTGGTACATTTTAGATATATATAGTGATCACATTCATCGTAGAGAATTTGTACCTATACATGATATAACGTGATTCTTTTTTCCCCATTCCCCTACCCTCCCTTCAACCCTTCCTCCCCTCCCCATTTACAAAAGATTTGTTTCAATTTTTTCCTTTTCTCATTTTTTTTTACTTTTTCCTTCTTTCCTTTCCCCCTCCTCCCTTTGTCCCCCTCCCCATTTGATCAATTGGAAGAAAACATCATTTGTTTATTTTTGTAGCATCCATCCTAATGGGTATGCTGTGATACTTGTGTTTTGATTTATATTCCCCAGTGATTAGTGACGTTACCATTTTTTCATATGCTTGCTGGCCATCTGTGACATCTATGGAGATATGTCCATTGAACTCTTTTGCTCACTTTTTTTTTCATCTTTTGGTGCTGGGGACTGGACCCAGGGCCTTGTGAATCCTAAGCATGCACTCTATCGCTGATGTACATCCCCATCCCCTCCTGTTCCCATTGTTAAATTGGGTTATTTGGGCGTTTTGTTGTTGTTGTTGAATTGTAAGGGGAAGGTACACAATTTTTAAAAATCCAAATCACATTTTTAGACATGAAAACAATGTGTGAGCTGAAAAGTACACTGGATGAAATTAATAGCCAATTAGATCCAGGAAGATTAGTGACCTTGAAAATATTGCAATAGAACTATCCAAAATGAAACAGGAAAAAAAGATAGTAACTTAAAAACATGGTGATGCTTGCCTGTCTTCCCAGCACTCTGGGAGGCTGAGCAGGAGGATCACAAATTCCATTCCCATCCTGGCAACTTAGTGAGACCCTGTCTCAAAATTAAAAAGACTGGAGATGTAGCTCAGTGTGAAGGCTATGGGTAAAATCCCCAGTGTCACACACACACACACACACACACACACACACACACACACAAAAGAGCACCAGTGATATCTAAAACATCAGTAGGAAGCCTAATACACATGTCATTGGAGTCCTCAAAGGAGAGGAATGCAGAAAGTCCCAAAAATATATTTAATAAATAATGCTCCCAAAAATCCAAACATTATGCCAGGGATATAGCTCAGTGGCATAGCGCCTGCCTGGCAAACGCAAGGTCCTGAGTTCAATTCCCAGTGCAAAAAAAAAAAAATCCAAACATTACGAAAACCCATAAATCCAAGAATCTCAATGAACCCCAAACAGAAGTACCGTCATAAAAAAATTGATCAAAGCAGGGATAAAGAGAAAATGTTAAAAGTAGCCCCCAAAATAAAGAAAAGATGGAAGGAAGGAAGACACACTGCATCCAGAGGAGCAAAGACAGATTGATAATATCTTTCTTTTTGGAAATAATGCAAAAAGGAAAATAATGGAGCAACATCATTAAAGTGTTGTGGGGCATTACCAACCAAGGATTCTGTACCTGTGAAAATATCTTTCTAAAGCAAAGCTGGAAGAATTCATCATCTGCAGATCCACATTAATGGAGTTATCTTACAAAGTCCTTCAGGTAGAAGAAAAATGACAATAATTGCAAATATAGGCCTAAAGAATGGAATAAAAAAGTTGGAAATGGTAACTGCATGAGTAAACATATGTATTATTATCTTAAAATCTCTTTGAAAGCTGATTGATCAAACAAAAACAACAATGAAGTATGGGGTTTACAACACATGTGCAAGTAAAATGTATGGCAACAATAGCACAAAGGTCAGGAGGGGAAAAATGAGGGTATACTATTACAAGTTCTTTACACTGTACATGGAGTGGTACATCCTAACTTGAACCAGTCTGTGATATGGTAGAGATGTGTATTATAAACCCTAAAATAACCATTAAAAGGTATAGATGATGAGCCAATAATAGAAACAAGATGGAATCATATAAAAAAAGAAGACAGAAAAAAGAGGAAAGGGGTACAAAGAACAGATGGAGCAAATAAATAACAAATTGTAAGATAATAAATTTAAACCTAGCCAGGGCTGGTGAGATGACTCAGTGGCGTAAGCACCTGCCTGGCAAGTGCGAGGGCCCAAGTTCGACTCCTGGTACCCACATACGAAAAAAGGGCCGGTGATATCACTCAGCGGCACAGGTGCCTGCTGGCGCGCGAGGTCCTGAGGTCGACCCCTGGTACCCACAAAAAAAAAAAAAATTTAAACCTAGCCATAAAATAACACCACTAAGAATAGTCTAAACACCTCAATTAAAATCTAAGATTGTCAAATTAGATTTTAGAAAAAAAGCAAGACCCAAATATATGCTGCTTATAATAAATGGATTTCAAATATAAAGAAACAGATTAAAAGTATAGAAAAAGGTATGCCATGCTTCCATTTAACAAAGAATAGATAGATTTCAGAACAAAGAATATGATCAGGGATAAAGAAGGCAAGTCTCTAAAAGAACATAAAAATCCTACACTTTTATGCACCTAATATCAGAACTTCAAAATGCATGGAGCAAAACTGATAGAACTGCAAGAAAAAATGGGCAAACTGGGCAAAAAATACTTAACATTTAAATACCCCTCTCTCAACATTTCACAGAATTAAATAGAAATAAAATTAGGATATAGAAGAGTTAAACAACACTATCGACCAACCTCACCTAATTGATATTTATACAACACCCCACACATCAGCAGAATCCACGTTCTTGTCATGTGCACATGGAATATTTATCAAGTTTGTTCACCCACACACCAGTTTAAATAAATTTAAAAGAATTCAAGTAATACCAAATGTGTTCGCCGGCCACAGTGGGATTAATGTTGAAACAAAAGCAAAAACAAAAAAAGTCTGGAAAATCCCTAACCTTTTGGAAATTAATTGACAAATTCTAAATAACTCATGAATCAAATCAAAAGGGACATTAGAAAATATTCTTAGCTGAAAGAAAAATGAAAACACACATCGAAATTTGTGGGATATGCTAAAGCAGTGCTTGGGAAACTTACAGCACTAAGCATCTATATTAGAAAAGAAGAAAAATCACAAGTCAACAAGTGAAATTATTGGTGGATTTCAGCTTCCACCTCAAGAAACTAGAAAAAGCAAAGCAAATTAAATCTAAAGTAAATGGAAGTTATGAGATTATAACAAAGCAGAAGCAGACAAATAGAAAACAGAAAAATAGAGAAATTGATGAAACCAAAAACTGGTTCTTTGAAAAGATCAATAAAAATAGAATAAAGCTCTACCTAGACTGGTCAGAAAAAATAAAAGATAAAAATTGCTAATATAGGGCCGGTGAGATGGCTCAGCAGCGTAAGCGCCTGCCTGGCAAGCGCGAGGGCCCGAGTTCGACTCCCGGAACCCACATACAAGAAAAGGGGCTGGTGATATCGCTCAGTGGCACGGGCGCCTCCTGGTGCGCGAGGTCCTGAGGTCGACCCCCTGGTACCCACAAAAAAAAAAAAATTGCTAATATAAGTAATAAAACGTGACATTACTATAGATTTTACATATGTTAAAAGAATAATGAGGGAATATTATGAAAAAGTAATGCAAATAAATTTAACAACTTACATGAAATGGGAAATCCCTCAGACATAACGTACCAAACCTAAGAAGAAATAGAATAGCCTTTTATGTACTAGAGAATAGCCCTTTATTTACTAGAGACATTGAATTTTTAGTTAATACCTTTCCATAAAGAAACCTCCAGGGCCGGTGAGATGGCTCAGCAGCATAAGGGCCTGCCTAGCAAGCACGAGGTCCTGAGTTTGACTCTTTTTTTTTTTTTTTTTTTTTTTTTTGTGGGTACCAGGGGTCGACCTCAGGACCTCAGGCGCCAGCAGGTGCCCGTGCCGCTGAGCGATATCACCGGCCCCTTTTCTTGTATGTGGGTTCCGGGAGTCGAACTCGGGCCCTCGCGCTTGCCAGGCAGGCGCTTATGCCGCTGAGCCATCTCACCAGCCCACTGACTTAGACTCTTGGTACCCACCTAAAGGAAAAAAAGGGCCAGTGCTATCGCTCAGTGGCATAAGCGCTTGCTGGCAAGCGCGAAGTCCTGAGTTTGACTCCTGGTACCCACATAAAAAAGAAAGAAAGAAAGAAAGAAATCTCCAGCAAAGATGGCCTCACTGGTGAATTCTACCAAACATTTTATGAAAAAAAAAAAAAACCAATTCTACACTTAACTCTCCCAGACTGTGAGAAAATTAGGACCACTTCCCAACTCACTGTATGAGGCCAGCACTACCCTGGTTAGATAAAGACACTATGGGTAAACCACAAGGGCTGAGGATATAGCTTAGCATAGAATACTTGTTTAGTATTGGGTTCAAATTCCAGCACCAGGTTAAAAAAAAAGATAACAGAAATTTACAGATCAGTATCCCTTATGAATTTAAGAACAAAAATTCTAAACAAAATTTTATCAAAATGAATACAATATATTAAAAGAATAATACATTATGACCATTTAGATGCAATCTAGGAATGCAAGGTTGGTCTAACACTCAAAAATTGGTGTAATTTAGCACATTAATAGAAGAAAAAATGAAAGCCACATAAACATCTCAACAAATGTACAGAAGTCATTTAACAAAACCAACATCCAGTTCTAATATTGCTTTTGGAACTCAATGAATACGAATAGTCAAGAATAACCTCAACCTTATTTTGTAAAAAATCTCTGAAAGATCCACAGCTAAGATAGATACTAAGGATAAAAAGATGAATGCTTTCTCCCTATATCAAGAATGTGACAAGAGGGCCAGTGAGATAGCTCAGTGGCATAAGCACCTCCCTGGCAAGCGTGAGGTCCTGAGTTCGACTCCCAGTACCCACATAACAGAAAAAAAGAGCCGGTGATATCGCTCAGCGGCACAAGTGCTTGCTGGCAAGTGTGAGGTCCTGAGGTCGACGCCCAGTACCCACATAAAAAAAAAAAAAAGAAGAAGAATGTGACTAGAATATGTACTCTTCTATTCAGCCATAAAGAAGGATAAACTGGAGACTTTTATAGGTAAATGGATGCAACTCGAGAAAATACTCATAAGTGAAATAAACCGGACGCACATGTGTAAGCATCGTATTGTCTCTCTAGTATGAGAAACTGAAAGAGTAAATAAGATCCAAAATATACAATAGACATGGTGAATCAAAAAGAAACTGGTCAAAAGGAAAGAGAGACTGGGATGAGGGAATAGAGAAAAGAAAGAAGGGAAAGGGAAAAAAAATTGTATATATATATATAAGATGGTTAAGATAGATACACTACTAATTTTACTTAGTTCATTGAAGAGTAAGGTTTGTGCCAATAATGTTTGGACAATTGAATGCTAATATCTGGTATCCTGAATAACTAACTTAAAGATAACAATACATAATGCATTAACCATTGTTACCCTCCTATTATGTTGTTTCAAAAATTTGTTCTTTTTTGATTTGTTTTGTTTTGTTTTTTCTCTCTTTAAAATAAAAAAAAGAATATGCACTCTTATCACTCCTATTCAACAATGCACTGAAGACTTAGCCAACCTGATATTTTTAAAGTCCAAAATGGAAAGGAAAAGGTAAAACTATCTTTATTCACAGATGACACCATTCTCTATGGAGAAAATCCTACAGAGTCTCCAGAAAAATCCTGTAACTAATAAATAAGTTCAGCAAATTGCATAATACAAAATCAATATGCAAAAAAGTGGTATTTCTACATAGCAGCAATGAACAATAGCAAATTGAAATTAAAGTGCCCTTTATAAAAGCGTCAAAGAAATAAAATGTTTCCATATAAGTCTGACAAGAGATGCAAAAATTGTACACTGCAAACTACAAAGTAATGTTGAAAGAAATTAAGGCAAAAAAAAAAAAAAAAAAAAAAAAAAAAAACAGGTTCTCCCTTTCCTGATGCTCCAAAGACCACTGCCCAGACAAACATGAGCTCCACTTTTCCCTACCACCACCAGAAAAGGCCTCCAGGTGGAGCTCTTTCATTCGATTCTTTTGCTACTGTCAGAAATGCCCATTTTACTGTTTCTAATTTCCTCTCAGCTGAGGAAAACTCCCCACAAGCTTCAGGACTGCAATTACAATCCTCTTTAATTTGAGGAAGATATCACAGAAAGCATGTTCAATACACAAACCAGTTGAGTTAGTCAGATTGAATCCTTCCCTTGTTTCAAGTAGCCCATGGTTCATTGTTAGCTTTCTCCTGGCTTCTCCAGCTCCCCTTCAAGCTCACTGTACTTCTGCCTAAAATGACTTCCCCAACTTTACCCACCATAGGTTGGATGTCCCCCATCCTTCAGTGAAAATTTCTTCCCACTCAAGCAATGCATGCTCACAGAATTGTCCCCCAAATAGTTTGACATCTGGACACCGAAGAGGGTAGAATGTTTTAGGAAAAAAAGTCAGAATCTAGCATGCTAACCCCTCAACACCTGCTGTTCACCTGAGAGAGGAGCCAGCAGGGATGTTTCCCTGTAGAAGGGCCTCAGAGAGGCTGCTACTGCATTCATGAACAAGCTGTTGATTTTCTTGGATTAGCCACACAAAACTCTTAAACAAAATAATCACAGCACTTGCTTGTTTCTCTTAACCATTCCCTCTCACCACCTAGGTTCTCTCTGTTTTTCCAGTCATGCTTAATATTCAGCACGGAAAATAATGACCCAGCTGAAAGGTGTGGAAGAATTGTCATAAGGATTCTGCAGAGCAAGAGCCATACTTAAGTCATCTTTGTATACCACAAAGCACTGTGCCTTATCTATCCCAGGCAGATTCCTTTGTAACAGACATGCATACAGCAAAAATTATATGCTGGATTCCAGCTTACGTGGAGAATGGAAGCTGCAGCAGTTCAAGGTCAGTTCCAGGGTTTACCCTAAAGTCTACAGAAGGGCCAGGGATATAGCTCAATGGCACAGCGCCTGCCTGGCAAGCGTGAGGTCCTGAGCTCCATTCCCAGTACCCCCACCCCCCAAAAATAAATAAAAATAAAGTCTACAGAGACATTGACTATTTGGGGGCTTATTTCCACTTATAATTTATAGGTTGAGAGGGTGATTCAATTCTCTGTCAAATGACATGTACTGAACATGTAGTGCCTACTGGTGTTGTTACACTGTGACTTAAACATTTTCGTAGGGCCAGACATAAGAACTTATCCTACTGATGTTCTTAATCACAGCTTTAATGATGTCTTCCTTAGCAAACTTGTCCACTCACTTGGTGGCCAACAAATTGCAGGGCAATTGTAGTGGACTGCAGATAGCTATTGATTTTTGCTACTTGTCTTGTTTTGATATGGAGCCTAATTCCTCTTTCCTTGAATCTGGCTGGCCTCAGTGACCTGCTTGACTAACTGAATGAGGTAGAAGTGATGTTCTGGGACTTTCAAGACTAAACTGTAAGAAGCCTGAAGCTTCTACCCAGGCCTTTTGGAGCAATCACTCTTGAGTAAGCCAGCTACCAGATAAAACATCTGATCACACCGAGACTGCACTACTTTTAGGAAGCACAAGCTGCCCACTTGGAGAGGCTCCATGGAAAAAGAGATGCCTGACCAACCCAGCTGCACATGAGTTTAGATACCTTCCAGTGATTCTAGCCTCGGCTGCCATCTGATGGCAACTGATAGACCCCACATGAAAATGATCCAAGTGAGCTGATCCAAGTGACAGAACCATATGAGATAATAAGAATATATTCTTAAATACCACAGTAAAAGCAAACAACTATGGTTAGATAAGATATTGTCAGGAAAATTTGGGAGAATTCTCTCTACAATTTTGCAACTTCTTATGAATTCTAAAATTTAAGTTGTTAAAAAATAAAACATTGCCCATCTAATCTGCAAAAGATCCATTTTGAAAAAATTAATGGCAGCTGGGGACCTCCTCTGAGCCATGTCCCGAATGCTGACAATACCAGCACAGGCTGCAGCTAACAGGTGTGTGTATCTACGGCCCTAAGTGCATTTGCGTGCTTTGAAAGCTCAGGAGAAAGCTCTAACCAATCCCCTCCCAATGCCAGTGACTCAGCTTCAATCTTAACGCTTCACTCATCACATTCGGGTCTCTTACTGGGGAAACACCCAGTTCTTACTTTGTCTAATGAGAAAAGACACTGCTATAGTTCTTCATTTTTCAAAGATTGACATAATGATATGAACAGACTCGAAATGTCACTCAGCCAAAGGAAAGAGATTTTCTCTATTAGTGCTTTTATAAATATCCTTTTTCTTTGGTTATTAAAAGAAAAAAACAAAACTTGTAACAAACAAGTGAAATCATGTCCTCATCCCTTCTCTTTAGCCCTTCAGGGAAACCATGCCCTTCAGAGCAGCATCCCTTAAGAACAGACCTCTGTCCTGCCCTCCAACTACAGCTTCCATCACAAATAAGGTGGTGACTTGCAGACTCTCACTCAAACATGTCCATGGTTCGTAAGTAGAAGCAGCCACTTTGAGTAGGGAGCAAGTGGCCTAGAGGAAGAAAGATGAAGATCAAAGTCAATAGAGCAATCCACAAATACTTATTGGAGCATCTAATTTTTCCCAGCACTGAACTAGTTGGGAAAGCTTTGGACTACAAGGGCCTGGACTAGCATCCCAGTTTTACCATTCACTTGCAATGTGACCTTGGGTTGGTTTTTCATTCTCTCTGGTGGGACAAGAATATTCTTCTCACCTACCTCAGAAGCTTCTGAAAGTCAAAAGTGAGTGTAGTGCTTTGTCAGCCATTAGGCTCATGTAAGCTATTATTATCACACACCATTGTGTACTAAGAGGCCAGAGAAGGAAGAGGGAATTGGGCAGGAGCTGTCAGGGAAGGCTTGATGGAGGACGTTGGTCTAAAGTAGACCTTGGAGGAAGGAAAGGATTGGGGAAAGCAGAAAAGGCATTCCTCCCAAGGGGAACTGAGGGAGCAAATGTATCCTGTGGGGGAGGGATGAAAGTAAGGAAATTTGACCTAACCTGTGAGAGGGGTTTTGATTGAGGAACCATATGGAAAATAAGTTTAGGTAGATAAGGGAGCCCCCAATCATGAAGGAACTAGAGAAAATAAAGATTAGGAAAGGGCAAAGATACTGTGTAAAAGATGCATACCAACTTCCCATCTGCTCTGTACCACAGAATATATGCAATACCCTCATTCCTCTAAAATATTTATTACTCTGGTCTCTACTATAAAACAACTATAGTGGACTATGTTGGATGATGGAAATTGCAAGCATAGTATCAGTTATATTGATAGATTCAATATGTAGGGAAGGGGTACTTTAAAATTTATTCTTTATCCTTTCAGAAACAAAATCATATTTTATCCAGTTGGATCTCTTCTACAAGATGCAACAAACATCTTCCTAATAAGGACATTCTAAGAAGAGAACATCTCTTTCTTTCTTTTTTTTTTTTTTTTTCACACACTGATCTACCCCAGTTCTAAATAAGCACACTGAGAAGAAAGGGCAGCATGCATTTCCACACAGTTCCTCCCAAGAGTCAACCTGGTTAGAACTCCACAGCTCTATCATATCTCCCAATCATGAGCATCTTGCAACTATCCATAGCTGAGGTATTCCAAGGTAGTAAATTAATCCCCTCCTTGAGTAAAGACCATGAATCATGAAAGGTTCTCCTTTTTTTTTTTTTTTTTTTCTGTATGGTGGTTCCTAATCTTTCTTTGGCACCTTACTACTTTTGTGGGGAGGCCCTTTTATTTAACCTAAACTTCCCTCTCATGAAAAGGAAATAGAATAATCTGGTTGAATTCTAGAGAAATGCAAACCAAGTCAAATATGAGAGCAAATTTTGCCATCTTGTAGTTTAAGAATTATTTGAAACTGATCTCATAAGACTTCAAAAGCTGTTATCTTTCCTAGTTATTGCAAGCAGAATCCAATAATTTTTCACAAAATTATGGCTATTCTTTCCAGTCAAATTACTGCTTGCAAAACAACCAGAAAGCACAATAAATCAAATCCATTCAAAATGAGAAAAACTTAGTTGATGCGACTAGACTTAAGTCTGAAATTGTGTCTTATTCTTTGTGTATTTCTGTTACCTAGCATGGTAAATGTTTGTTGAATGAGAAAATAAATACACTGAGTAAAATAAAATGGTAGTAGAAAGTAATAAATTGTGGAAATAAGAGAAGGTGATAATCCAACACAAAAAGCAAGTGAAAATGCTCGTAAAGAAATCCCGTGTATCCAGTGTAAGTGTAATCATGTCATTACCAGGAACAACATAGATTAACTTTCCTCAATACAAAAATAATTGTACTAGCTTCTTAGCCTAGAGAATAAAGTATAACCATGATTCCTATTCTGAGAAAGCTTTCAAATTAATGGAGAAAACAACACACAAGTTTATTCAACAGAAATATTTAAAAACAATTACATGCAGATTGGCATGAGAAAGATGACTTGTCAGGAATTGTGCTGGCAAGTAAGAGAATAGATAAAGTTACTCAGGAAACATAAAATTCAATATCATCAAATGGTATTTATTGAGACTGATTCTATCTGATCATGTGGAGAAGAGGAAGACTGAGAATGAGGTTGATAATAAGAATAAAGTTGAAGGGTGGGTGATATAGCTCAGCAGCATAAGCGCCTGCCTGGCAAGCACGAGGTCCTGAGTTCAACTCCCGGTACCCACATTAAAAAAAAAAAAAAGAATAAAATTGAAGACAAAATACAAATCAAGGCTGGAAATGGTGTGAAGGGAGCTGAGGAGAAGGAAGCAGAAGTTGAAGCTAAGGTTAAGGGCTGAATAGGGCATAGTCATCTATTCTAGGTGTGTGTGTGTATGTGTGTGTGTGCGCGTGCATGCGTATTGCTGGGGATCACTCTGAGCTACATCTGCAGCCATTTTTTAATTTTTTACTTTGAGACAGAGTCTCACTAAATCACTAAATTGCCAGGCTAAACTTGAACTTGTGATCCTCCTGTCTCAGCCTCCCAGAGGGCTAGGATTATAGACCACCTTGCAACTATCTGTAGCTGAGGTATTCCAAGGAAGTAAATTAATCCCCTCCTTGAGTAAAGACCATGAATCGTAAAAGGTTCTCCTTTTTTCTTTTTTTTTTTTTTTTTTTTTTTTTTTTTTTTTTTTTTTTTTGGGGGTACCGGGGGGTCGACCTCAGGACCTCGCGCGCCAGCAGGCGCCCGTGCCGCTGAGCGATATCACCGGCCCCTTTTTCGTATGTGGGATCCGAGAGTCGAACTCGGGCCCTCGCGCTTGCAAGGCAGGCGCTTAAGCCGCTGAGCCATCTCACCGGCCCTCCTTTTTTCTTTCTGTATGGTGGTTCCTAATCTTTCTTTGGCACCTTCCTACTTTTAGGGGGAGGCCCTTTCATTTAACCTAAGCTTCCCCCTCATGAAAAGTAAATATATGCACCACCATGCCCAGTTTATTCTGGGATATTTTTATAAAAGGGATAATGATCAGCAGAGTGAAAAGACAACCAACAAAATAGGAGAAAATATTTGCAAACAATAAATCTGATGAGGATCTAGAACACAAAATACATAAGGAGCCCAAACAATGCAATAGCAAGAAAACTAACCCAATTTAAAATTGGGCAAAGGACTTCCATAGAGGTTTCTTAAAAGATGCACAAATGGGCAACAACACTTGAAAAATCTGTTGAACATTACTAATTATAAAGGAAATGTAAATTCAAACCATAATGAGAAATCACCTCATACCTGTTAGAATGACTATTATCAAAAAAGATCAAGTATTGATGAGGATATGGAGAAAAAGAAACTTTTATTCACTGTTGGTGGAAATGTTAATTAGTAAAACCATTATGGAAAACAGTATGGATACTCCTAAACAAACATACCAAAACAAGCCAGGCAAGGTGGCACACACCTGTAATCCTAGAATTCTGGGAGGCTGAGGCAAGAGGATCTAAAGTTTGAACACAGTTTGGACAAATTAGCAATTTATCAAGACCCCGTCTCAAAATAAAAAAGGGCTGAGCTGTAGCTCAGTGATAAGACCTGGGTTCAATCCCCAGTACAGGATGGGGGGGAGGGAAGGAAAGAAGGAAGGAAGAGAGCGAGGGAGAAAAGAAAAACTAGAACTACCATATGATCCAGCAATCTCTACCATATGATCCAGCAATTCCATCACTGGTAATTGTCCAAAGGAAATGAAATCAGTGAGTCAAAGAGATACCTGCACTCCCATGTTTATTGTAGCACTATTCACAATAGTTAAGATAGGATATCAACTTACATGTCCATCAACAGATAAATGGATTTAGAAAATGTGGTATATGGAATACCACAATGGAATACTATTCAGCCGTTTTAAAAAAGGAAATATTGGGCCAGTGATATAGCTCAGCGGCATAAGCGCCTGCCTGGCAAGCGCAAGGTCCTGAGTTCGACTTCCGGTACCCACATATAAGAAAAAAAAAAAAAAAAAAGGAAATCTTGGCATTTGTGACAACATGGATCAACCTGAATGTCACTTGCTAAGTGAAATAAACCAGGGACAGACAGACAAGTACTACATGATCTCATCATATATAGAATCTAAAAAGTCGAACTCGAAGCAGAGTGGATGGTCATAATCAAGGGCTGGGCAAGGACGTAGAAGTGGGAAGATGTTGGTCAAAGGATATAAACCTTCTGTTAGATAGGAGCAACAAAAGATCTATTGCACAACAAGTGGTGACTATAGTTAATAACAACATACTGTATACTTGAAAATTGCTTAAGGAATAAATTTTAAGTGTGGTCCCCACCAAAAAAAACTATGTGAGAAAATTAAATGTTAATTAGTTTGATTTAGCCATTTCACAATGCATACATATATCCTGTTGCAAACATAAATATACATAATTTTTGTCAATTAAATAAATAAAAACAAATCTGAGGGTGAATAGATTTCCTTCTAGTACTTTGAACAAGTTACTCATCTTTTGAGACACTTAATTTCCTCTTCTGTGAAATAGGATAATAAAAAGTCACTTTCTCCATATAATCACAACTCCATACATTTTTGTGACCTTGAATATGATAACATACATAATGTATCTCTTATAATCCTTGTCACAAAGTAAATACTCAATAAATTATGGTTGCCCTGCTCATATTAATCAAACATAGGAGGAGGGCAGCCAATTAGATAAACATAGCAGCAGGGAAGTCACAATTTGTTGAGTATCTACTACGCACCAAGCATTACTATAAGAGATTTTTTTTTTTTTTTGTGGGTACCGGCGGGTCGACCTCAGGACCTCGCGCGCCAACAGGCACCCGTGCCGCTGAGCAATATCACCGGCCCCTTTTTCGTATGTGGGTTCCGGGAGTCGAACTCAGGCCCTCGCGCTTGCAAGGCAGGCGCTTACGCCGCTGAGCCATCTCACCGGCCCTATAAGAGATATTTTATGTAGATTGTCTAGTTAGTTATCCATGGCTGTGAGCCCTTGTTCAAATTCTTCTGCTGACTCACCATATGACCTTAGGCAAATCTCATGTCTTCTTTCAGCCTGGGGTTTTCA
Organism: Erethizon dorsatum; assembly: GCA_028451465.1. Lineage (NCBI taxonomy): Eukaryota > Metazoa > Chordata > Mammalia > Rodentia > Erethizontidae > Erethizon > Erethizon dorsatum. The sequence continues at coordinate 117,946,209 of CM051822.1, read as the reverse complement.
TCAATGAATCAGGGATAATATCTGTCCAATATACTTCTCAGGCTGGTTATAAGGATAATGCATGTGAAAGCACCATGAAATGCATAAAGTGCCCAGAAAATCTAAGGTATTATTAGGATTAAATCCTAAATGAATCATTACCCCAAATGGAATGTCCATCACCCTGAGGCAGGAGTGAGGCTGGAGAATAACTGGGTAACCTCAGTGAGCTAATGATTGTTTGGACCCCCTCAGAGGATTTTACCATCTCTGTGGTGCTTCTGTGGGGAAATTTGCACACAAAACGCATTTAACTGAACTCCTTAAACATGAAATTGCAATTATAATTTGAGGTTATAAAAGGAGAAGGAAACAAATGGTCTACAAGTATTTATCAGGCAACCACAGAGACCACTGTACATACTCATATCACTATAAAAATGAACATAAGCTCTCACTTGCAGGGTCTGAAGATGCTTTGAGTCAATAGAAGAGATGAGGAAGCCACAACTGTAAGCACACATTCATGCACGCATGCAGCTGTCCATATTCAGGGACCTGGAAAGGGCAGGCTTATTTGCAGATGGACAAACTAAATCAAGACCCCAGGAAACTACCTACGAAATATCCCAGAGGGAATTAGACTATGACAGAACCAGAATTCAGTTTCGGTCCTTTAGCCCCAAATCATGCTGAAAAGAGAGGGGTTGATTTTCACATCGGATAATTAAGTTTTTAAAAAAGCTCATATGGCAGGGGGTGTGCTGCCACATCCCTGTAAGCCCAGGAATTGGGAGGCTGAGGCAGGAGGATTGCCATGAGTTTGAGGCCAGCCTGGGCTATGTAGTGAGTTCAAGGCCAGCCTGAACTACATAGCAAGACCTTGTCTCAAACAAAACAAAACAAATCAGGGAAAATCACATAAAACAAAAACTTTACTTGAATCCACCATAAAGTAGAACAAATGTGCCCATACGTACACACTTCTCTAAAGACATCCCTGTAAGTTATTGTAGTGAATTTTTCCTCCAGGGCAAGAGCTATGCTTTATAAATTGAACACGAGATGGAGTATTTGGTTTAGACAATGTTAAAGACCACGCTGTTCTCTGTTCCCTATCCTTCACCTATCCTAGCAAACAAACAAACCAGAACAAAGCAAAGGATGAGACCCTTCAAACACTAGAATCATATGCATTGCAGCAAATTCTACATTATAAAAAGCGCATGGTGAATGAGAACAAAGGAGCAAAGAGTAAATTCACTTTTCCAGTATCATTGTCCTCTAGATATAATCACCCGTACTAGTTAAGTCTTTGCATTTTAAGCCCTGGTTCTGTACTAATTAGATTTTATTTGCCTCTTTGCAGGGAGTCAAGCCTGTTTCAAAAAGTCCCTTTTCCAAAAGAAATTACTTTATTGATGTATGCTTTACAAACAATACACACTCCCTTTCTTTCCTTTCTTCCCTTTCTTTCTTTCTTTCCTTCCTTCCTTTCTTTCTTTCTTTCTTTCTTTCTCTCTCTCTCTCTCTCTTTCTTTCTTTCTTTCTTTCTTTCTCCTTTCCTTCCTTTCTTCCTTCCTTCCTTCCCTTCTTCTATTTCTTTCTTCCTTTCTCCCTTCCTTTTTTCTTTCTTTCTTTCTTTCTTTCTTTGACAAGGTCTCACTATGTTGCTTAGGCCGGCCTTGAACTTGTGGTGCTCCTGCCTCAGCCTCCCCAGTAGCTAGAATTATAAGCACAGGCCACTGTGCCCAGCTAAGATACACCCATTTTAGGCATACGGTTTGACAAATGTATATATACCCATGTAACCACCGCCACATTCAGGAGATAGAATATTTCTATCTCCCCAAAAAAGTTCCACCATGGAGTGAGTTCCCATCTTTGACATTAGGCAAGTATTGATAAATTTCCCTTTTCTAGTATTTCTAGAATTTCCTATAAACGGAATTTCCTTTTTCTGCAAATTCATCTAAATGAAAACATATAGCATGTACTCTTTTATTTTTAAAATGGCCCATTTAAACAAGAGTTTAACCCATTGTTATAAATATAATAATTCTAGAAAGTGGCAAAACATTTGAATAACTTGAAGGAAGGAAGGAATTGAATGTAGCAGTAAAGGAGAAACATTGCTCTATAAATATGGGATAATTTGCTCAATCCTTGAAAATAGGAGAATCAAAAAACAATCAAGCTCAGGGACTCCAATAGGGTCAACTTATTAAAATGGTTTGAGATAGATCATGTGGAAGATAAAAGTGGATTAAAACAACTCAAATGGAAGTACGAAGTAGGAAAACCCTGGGAATCTGTGTCCAACCTTATTTTCAGTCCTGTTTTTGTCACTTATGAGCTCTTTATGACCAATCTAATCCTAGTTTCCTTGTCTTTGAAAGGCATTGAATTACATATTTGATTTCTGAGTAGCAGCATTATTAGGTGTTTCGTGAGAGCAGAGACTTTTACTGCTCTGACTTCCATCATCTAGTAAAATACTAGCATTCAATAAATATTAGCTGGATGACTAAGTCTAAGTTTTCTTCTAGCTTCAATGTCTTATCCATTTGGGCAGAATCATCTACACAAACAGCTTTTTGTTTTGTTGTTGTTTTCCAGTGCTGAGGATCAAACTCAGGGCCTTGTCCATGCTAGGCAAGAGCTCTTCCACTCAGTCACAACCCCACACTAGGGCAGAATCATCTGACATACCATTGGTTCACAATCTCTGCCAGCTCCCAGTGAGTCTTGACCCAAACCATCCTCTCTGCCACACAACCCATATCCATGTGGAGACTAAAGGTTAATCTTGCCCACCCATGAAAAGTCACTGGGACAAACACTTCCCATTTACTCAAAAGGAGAAACAGCCTCTAGGCTTCCAGGACATCCTAGGGTAGAAGACAAAATAAGAAATGATCTGACCTATAATTTGTGGCAATAAAATTCATGACCCATGGATCTTCTGATGGTGTACATTTGGTGGATATATGAGGCTAAAATGCTGAATGTAGCAGTGAAGGAGGCCATCTAAAGTTACTAAGATGGTTGTAAGCACAGTTCTCCTGGGCTTAACAGATTTCATTCTGAAAGTTTGGCAGCCTCTGTTGCAGGGCAAAAGACCTTACTCCAAAGGTTGCAAACCCAAATGTTTTCAGGGGCTGGCTAAGTAATAAATGAAATGGGTTGGAAATATGCATATATAGAATGTGAGAAGTGTGGTAATCTGCAAAGTACATATTTAAAGTATAATAATAATAATAATAATAACTTCCAATTCAGTTTGTTAAATACTTTGGGAGCAAAACTATTACTTCTAGAATTAGGCCTTTAAGTTGCCAGTTTGGGAACCGAGGCATTACATAATGATTGCATTCAAGACGGTGGAAGCCTCTCCCGTGGCAGTTATTAGAAAAGTTCTGAGCACACACTGTAAGTTTAATGAATTAACAGATTGTAATAATGGAGTGAGGTCCCATTAGGTTGAAAAATCTGATGGAGTGAATCCCTTTCATTATCTTGTCTCTCCATTTTGCTTCCCAGTAAAGTGCCCCCACCCCAATACTTGGTTGTTCATTTATTCCACACTTTCAGCTTGGTTACCTTGAAGCAAACTTGACTTCTGTGGGTTCAAATCACTCCAGTTCTCATTTATCAAGCCTGCCCCCTCCCCCATTTCCCACTGCTGTTTTCACCATGACATCTTCATCCTAGAGCAGAAGCTGAGTTGTCTAACTTCCAAAACCTGCACCCTTGTTGTGACTTTTGGCCCTAGCATCCCAGTTTTCTCCTTATAAACTCCACTTTAATGCTTCTCTTTTATTATGAAAACTTCTCAGCAAACCTATTCATGCAATGGTATCAGTGAGAATATTATTGCTTCAGGATTGTTTAGATTCAAAAGGCAATACTGAGTGCAAAGGAATACACAGTAATGAAAAGAACTAATATTTGGCCAGTTGACCTTCTCGATGACCCTCAGATCACAGTACCACTTCCACCTAATCTGTGGAATAAGGATAATCAAAACCAGGTAAACTTCTTTTGCTATAAAGTAAGAAGAACAAAGCTGGACTGCCAGAAAGCTCAAGGGCTATGTGCTTGGGTTCACATTCCAGTTTTTTTTCTCACTAGATCTTGGGCAAGTTACTTAACCTATCTATACCTCAGCTTCACCAGCTCTAAAATGGAGATAGCTTCATACTTATAGGTTGCTGTGAGGATTAAAAGAATTAATACATCTAAATCCAAGATGAGAAGTTAGCACATACCAAGAATTAAATGAGCATTATCTGTTATTGCCACACATTTAGCGGCCGTACCTATTTTATAGGATTAGTGAATTAAAAGGGTACCTGCATTAAGACATTTAGCACAATACTTAGTACACAGTAAATGATCAATAAATTCCAACTACATTTGAGGGTTTGGTAGGCTGAATAATATCCTCTGTATTAGTTAAAGTTTTCCAGAGAAACAGAACCAATAGGACAGATAGATGATAGATTGACAGGTAGGCAGATGATAGATATAGATGATAGATGATAGGTAGGTAGATAGGATTAGATAGATAGATGGATATAGATAGATAACAGGAACTGACTCATGTAGTCATGGAGACAGGTCCTACAATCCGCCATCAGCAAGCTGAAGAACCAGAAAAACCTGTGGTGTAATAGTCTAATTCTGAATGCTGGTGAATCCAGGGGCCAATGGTGCACATCCTGATGTGAGTCCTTAAGCCTGAGAACCAGCAGTGCTGATGTCTGATATCCCAGTGCAGGAGAAGATGAGTGTCTCAGATCAAGAGGAGAGACTGAATTTACCTTTCCTCTGCTTTTCATTCTATTCAGGCACTCAACAGACTGGTAGATTTCCTTCCAAATTGCGAGTGGGACTCAGTTACTCAGTCGTCTACTGATTCAAATGTTAATCTCTGCCAGAAACACTCTCACAGACACATCCATAAATAATGTTTTACCCGCTATCTGGGTATCCCTTAGCCCAGTCAAGTGGATACATTCACTTAAACATCGCAGCCTTCAGAGATATCCCGGTCCTACCCCTGGGATCTGTGTGTGTTGCCTTATATGGCAAAAAGGACTCAGCAGGATTTTGAGATGAGGAGATTAGTCTGGATTATCCAAGTGGGCCCTAAATTAATCACAAGTACCCTATATGAGGCAGGCAGAGGAAGATTGACTATTAAAAAAAAAAGAAAGAAAAAGAAAGAAAAGTCACATGACAGAAGCAGAGGGAAGCAGATTCAGAAACAGGGGACAGGGGACCCTGTCCCCTGCCCTCTGCTGACTTTGAAAATGGAGAAAGGGTCTGCAAGCCAAGAAATGCCAGCAGCCATCAGAAACTGGAAGAGGCAAAGAACACGCCCCTTGGAGCCTCCAGAAGGAAGAAGCCCTACTGCACCTTAATTTCAACCTCATAAGACTCAGGTTGAAGTTCTCATTTCCAGAACTGTAAAAGAATAAATTTCTGTTGTGTAGAACTACTAAACTTATGGCCCCTTATTACAATAGTCTAACACTGTATTCAGTGCTCATTTTATCCTGAGCCCCCTTTGTAGCATAGCGGCACCTTCAAGCAAGTCAGAGGAACAAGAATCCTTAAGGATAAAGAACGATATTAACACCTCGGGGGAAACACATTCCCATGCCTCTCTGACCCCTGGGATCTAGTTCAATTTTCTTTTGCCCTAGATTTGGGAAGGGAAGGCGGTAATGGTCAAAATCTATTTGCAACAGTGCAAGAATCAACAACCAAAATTGTCATTTTTGCAGTTTTTATAACAATAGAGTTTACTTCTTTTCTAAATGCATCAGCAGGACCAGTGGAGAAGGCCTGGAAAGTGACAACTAAGATTAGCTTCCCAGCTTCCCGCTGAGACCTTGAGTGGCTGTCAGTCCTGCAGGGAACAGCAGCAAACCCTCACGCAAATGGCCTATAAAAAAGGCCTTGTCAGAGGCACCTTGACCTGCCAGGGCTTCTCTGGTACTCGATTCCCAGCGGCCCTCCCAGGGTTATGCTCCCTCGCATGATGTATTTCCCCTGCCTTTTTTAGAGCGGCATTATGCTCGCTCCAGGAAACAGCCTCTTCCTTCTCATAAACACAGCCTTGGGTTACTGACCAAGCACCGTGCCACTTCATGGCTCCTTGTCCATCCATCACACCTTGCTGTCATCCTGGCTGCGATTATGGAGAACAGGTCCAAATCCAGAGGTGAACTCGGGGTGGGGAGAAGGAAGGGGCAAGCCCTGGGAGCAGCTGAGGTTCACACACACACCTAAATTCCAGCCCACTGATGAATTCCTTGGAAACTGGCTTGTCTGTACAGTGAGTGAGTGTTTCCAATGACCCAGCAAGTGTGGTGGAAAAGTTCCAATAAGGTCACCACCAGAGCTGGGCTTGGCCTCTCCACTCTCTCAGATATGTGTGCAGGGACCAAGGAGAGGACAGGGCAGCAGTACCATGTACAGACTGAGTTCTGAATGGAGGGGAGAAGCAAGAGAGCTGTAGCTGAGGATGGCGTTACATATCAAGCAGGTACTTTTATTGCCCCAAATTACAGATGAGAAAATGGAAGTACCAAAACATTTAAGTTACAGAAAGTCACAGAGCTGGTAAGTAGTAGAACCAAGATTCAAACCGAATCAGCTTCAAGTTTAAATTCTTCCTTAGCTAAGCGCAAATCTTGACATCTTTCCTGATGCCTCTTCCTCTTTTCCAATGTCCAGTACATTCCTAAATCCCATTAGCTCTTCCTTCACAAAATCTCCCCAATTTATTCCTTCTCCAGGGCAGACTCTTAGTAGCTAGCCTCAAACTCCCAGCCCAAATATCTTCCTTCAAAGCCCAAATACCATACCACCAATTCATCACTTTATAGAAAGCATCTCTATCTCTTATAGTTCTTCTACAGATGCAAAACCCTTGGGAGGAAGAATTTTTGGTTTTAAAATAAAAAGGTGCGTTCGAATCCCATTGCTATTCATTAGTGTGTGGCCCATAGCAAGTCCCTAACTTCATGGAACCTTGGTTTTCTGAGCTTTAAAATAAGGATATTAGGGCCGGTGAGATAGCTCAGCGGCATAAGTGCCTGCCTGGCAAGCGTGAGGTCCTGAGTTCGACTCCCGGTATCCACAAAAATAAAATAAAATAAAATAAAAATAAGGATATTAATTCTTCCCCAGCTACCTTGTAGCTAATGTTATTTAAAGAGAAATTTTAAAAGATAAATGTGGTCTTCAATATATATTGTCTTATATTCTTAGCAACTTTGGGTGAATGGTTTTACTAGGACTCTTAAGAGTGTTGGGTACCAAGGATACTGAGCTTGCCTGGTCCAGCCATTTTGCCTTAGGATAGCCCTTTAATTCTAGTACATAAACATATATTTTCAGGAGTATTTGCTTGCATAATGTATATATAAATATATAATGCAGATAATATATGCAATTACACAAATACATAATCATGCACATATATGTTCAGGTACTAGTATTAAATGGCTATAATTTTCATAATTGTACATATCACATAATTATATGCAAAAGGATTTGTAAAAATACCAGATTAACAGAGGTTTTCCTAATATCTAGAAAAACATAATTAGATATGAGAAACCCAAAGTATAAATAAAAAGCAAAATAAAAGATAGACGGGCCGGTGAGATGGCTCAGCGGCATAAGCACCTGCCTGGCAAGTGCGAGGGCTCGAGTTCGACTCCCGGAACCCACATACGAAAAAGGGGCTGGTGATATCGCTCAGCGGCACGGGCGCCTGCTGGCGCGCGAGGTCCTGAGGTCGACCCCCCGGTACCCACAAAAAAAAAATAAATAAATAAAAAATAAAAGATAGACAATAGGAAACAGAGAAATATATCTTTTGCAAATGGGAAGAGGACATAAAAAGAATTAAGATGTGTCATGTACATGTACCAACTACCCACAATGGATGTATTCATTATGTACTGCAAACATGTAATAAGAAAAAAAAAAAAGAAAAAAGAGAGGGAAAAAGAAAAATATATTTAGGGTAAAATGTCAACAGTCCATAAATCTGTTAAAATATCAGCAAAGAAAAAAAAATAGATGAACTGAAATGAGATGTTAATTTTTAAATCTAAGTAGTATGCATATGGATGTCCATTATGACATTCTATCCACTTTTACATATGTTTTAACATTTTTGTGATAAAAATTTAAATATATTAAAAAGTTCAATAATACATAAAATGTTCATCATATGCTATTAACTTATAAAGTGAGTTATGAAACAACATTTATATGTTACCATATTTGTATTCAAAAAACAGAAAAGAAGGAATATAAATTCTGACTGGCAGTAAATACTTCCAAAATTGTAACTTGGTTATTATGGTTTTTTTTGAAATCGTCTTACTTTAATTTTCCATATTTTGTAAATTTTGCCCAATGCCAATCATTTTACTAAAGGCAATCATCTGTCTTTAGTTTAATTAGATTGTGGGAAGTACTGCTTAAAAATGAATGCCTTGGGGCTCAGTCATAGCATGGGGTGAAGGGGGGCAGAGCAGGTTCAATCCCCAGCACCAAAACAAACAAGCAAAGAAGCAAATGCCTGTTAGACAGACAAATATTTTACAGTTTGAGAATAACTTATACTAGTGAAGCTGTGAAAAAAAAACAAGGATTATCATACCTACTTGATGAGACTATAACCTGCTACCTACTTCTAAGTGTGCAATTTGGCAATAGCTATTAAAATTCTAAATGTAAATATGTCATTGTTTTGCAATAAATAAAGAGAAGAGTGGAGGGGAAAGAATAGGAAAGAAAGCCCCCTCCAAAAAAAGGTAAGAATGAAATGGCCCCAGGGTTCATCTATGGTGCGTTGGTTAAATGCACCATGTTTTACCTATGCAATGGAATGTTGCAAAGAAATATGTTCAACATCAACAAGTGCTATTCTGATGGGAGGGAGGTGCTGAAATCTTATATAGGATGCTACCCTTGCTGGGCGTGGTGGCACATGCCTGTGTTACTAGCACTCTGGGAGGCTAAGGCAGGAAGACTGCAAGTTCCAAGCCAGCCTAGAAATAGCCAAAACTAGTCTCAAGAAGAAAGACAAAACAAAACTTTAAAAAATCCATCTGTGCAAAAAGGAAGAAGAAAAAAAAAGAATACGTATTTACTTACTTTTATATGCATAAAATGTTTCTGAAAGCTACATTTAAAAACTCATAACAGGTCAGGTGTGGTGGTTTGTGCCAAAATCCCAGCACTTGGGAGGCTGAGGCAGGAGGATAGCTCAAATTTGAGGCCAGCCTGGGCTACATAGTGAGTTCAAATTCAGCCTGAATTACATAGCGAGACCCTGTTTCAAAAAACAAAACCAACCAAACAAATAAACAAACAAAACTCCCTGATAATACTGGTTGTCTCTGGAAGGAACCTAAAGCCTAGACATGAAGAAAAATAGAATATTTGCATCTTCTGAAATTTGAAAAACATGAATTTAATACCTATTCAAACAAATAAATGGAATCAGTTAAATACAATAAAACAGAAAAAGGAAGAGGTAAAGTCGCACATTTCCAGGTGAGATAAATTCCAAGAGAAACAACAACCAGAATGAAATCTAAGATTATCTTAAAAGCCTCTGGTTTCTGTTTTTTACTAAGATTCTATACATTGGGGCTGCTAGGAATAACAATACATTTTGTTAATTCATCCCATCACCCAAGTTTTAATGATGGGTTTGGAAAGTGGGGTTCTAGACTTACATTGCCCCTGCTAGTCATTCTTTGATTCCTCCAGGTCCAAGCCCTTTTCAAATGTTCAAAACTTTTATCAAAAGAGTCAAAATCTGAGAGGGCAACTTTTATATAGCTTGCTTTGTGCAACTGTGAATACATAATCCATGGGGTACATTGCCTCTGAAATTTTCCTTTCCCTCTGGATCTAGACTCCTGGGCTCCCTCCCTTCCCTGGGGAGGTGTGTGCTCAGGAATACAGAGCTAGCAACATATTAGGTCAGCAAGCGCAGAGCTTAGAAAATGCCTTCTGGAGCAGATACAGGAAAATTGGTTTGGGGGCTCTTTTTCTGCACAAGTATCAGGCTGGAATTACCTACACAGTGTCTTTTTTTTTTTTTTTTTTTTGTGGGTACCGGGGGGACGACCTCAGGACCTCGCGCACCAACAGGCACCCGTGCCGCTGAGCGATATCACCGGCCCCTTTTTCGTATGTGGGCTCCGGGAGTCGAACTCGGGCTTTCGCGCTTGCAAGGCAGGCGCTTAAGCCGCTGAGCCGTCTCACCGGCCCCTACACAGTGTCTTAATTCTTACATTTTGCTGTTTTGGCAATCCAGGATTCTCTCCATTACTCCAAGTGAACAGAGTTAGCTGAACAGCTAGGATATACATAATTTACTTGACTTTTGTGTCTGCTTACTCAGGTTTAACTCCTTTCTGAAATAAAAAGTTGACATTAGGGTCCAGAATTTAACTGCACATAATAGCTCTGTTTGTTTGTTGTTTAACTCTTTCATTTCCCAATTACAGAGGAGGGAGAGGAAGCAGAGAGAAGGAAGCTGGATCCCAAGTTAGAACCAATCCAATTTATAGCACAGAATTCTCCAAGTCTCAGAAGGGGTAGTCCCTGGAAGATTCTTCTCTGAGAATTTGATTAGCTTAAGAGGAAAGACCCAAAGATTCTGGGTCTTTGGCATCCGGGATTCTGAAACAAACAGTTCACCCAAATCACAATGCAGTGAAGCTCAGAGTCAAAAGCATCACTTCTGCTCTCAGATCATTCTTGAGTTCAGCATTTAAGTCAGACCTTAAGCAAGTTGCAAGTATCATTAGACATCTGAGGAAAGCCATTATCATGAAATGCAATGATCAAAAGAAGAAAAAAGGGCAGAAGCATAGAGTGTCTACTTAGCATGTACAAGGCCCTGGGTTCAATGGAGGTGGAGGGGGGAGAGAAACCTGGGGACAAGGTGTGTATCTGCATGGTAAGCCACTTACTTACCTGGCATGTGCAAGACCCTGTGACCCCTGACACAGCAAAACAAGTAACTTGGAGAATACAGCAAGTATCCAAAAAGAAGAAAGCAAAACAAAATTATTAATATTACCTCCAGAAAAAAGAGAAAAGATTGCAACCATGGAACAAAAACAGAATATTGGATTTCAACAAAATAGTATTCAGAAGACAAAATAGAAAGGGGCTCATAAAAATTAAAAACACGAACGCAACAATGAAAATTTCAGCTCTTGGGTAGGAGGACACAATCCAGGAAATCTCCCAGAAAAATTGATCAAGAAAATCAGATATGAAAACAAAAAGATAAAAATAAGGATTAGTTTAAAATCAAATATCCAAATAATGGAAGTGAGAAAGAAGAAAGTAGAGGAAACAAAAATCAATGAAATAATTCAAGAAAATTTCCCAAACTGAACGACATGTGTTGTGAGACTGACAGGATTTACCAAGTGCTTAGCACAACGTATGAAAACAGACTCACACTAAGGCATATTACTATAAAATTTTACAACATTGGAGTGGGGATGAGAAAAGCTTGTACAAGATTCCAGAGAAAACACGGCTGACTTACAGAGCATTAAAACTTCTCAGCACATTAGCTTGGTGTGGTGGTGCATGCCTGTAATCCCAGCAGTCAGGAGGCTGAGGCAGGAGGATCACCATGAGTTTGAGGCCAACCTGGGCTACATAGTGAGTTCAAGGCCAGCCTGAACTACATAGTGAGATCCTGTCTCAAAAAAAAAAAAAGGCACTAACATGGAAAGCTAGAAGACAATGAAGTAATGCTTTCCAGATCTGAAAAAATATATATTTCTTGAAAATATATATTTTCAAGAATTTTAGATCCAAACAAAAAATCAAATATGAGGATAGAATTTAAAGTAGTTTTCAAACATTCAAGATCTCAAATTGTTGGGCTGGTGATATAGCTCAGCGGCATAAGCGCCTGTCTGGCAAGCGCAAGGTCCTGAGTTTGACTGCCGGTACCCACATGTATTATAAAAAAAAAAAAAAAAAAAAAAAAAATCTCAAATTGTTGACCTCTCATACATCTTTTTGCAAAAGCTCTTGGACGTAGTTCTCCTAGGAAATGAGGCAGTAATCATGAAAAAAACATAGTATACAGGAAACCAATAAGGCAACGTAGAAGAGGGGTAAAGGTAAATGCTTTGACAGTGATGGTTTGCCTCTATTGAAGAGGACAGTCAGTTCAGATTGAGGCAGTAAAATGCAAGGACTAGACGTTCTGAGCACTGTCATCAAGATTTCTCCTACCATTGTATCATCTTTTAACCTGAAGACAGAGTACCCAGGTGAGCCTGGCCCAGATTCTTGTCTGAACGGGCCTTGTCCTGACAGTGTATGGATTCTAGCTGTCCCTTCCAGGCCAGCTGACGGGGCCAGCTAAAGACATCCCTTTTACCCTACCCTACCCTTCTCCTATATACACTGAGAGTCAGAGAGTCTACAGATGTTCAGAAACAAGCCATGCAAAGCAGCCCACTGTCTATGCCCACAAATCCACTGGACATCTAGTCCGTCTTCCTCCGCAGCCCTGCTAGACTCCCTGGTTCCAGAGTCCACAGTCTCAGGACTTAATTCAGGTCTTGCCTACTGACTCCTCAAAGATGGTTCAGATAAACTCTCAGGAAAGCTGCAGTAAAGACTGTGACCCAGAAACTCTTCACCTTACCTCCCCTGGGAGCCTTCAGCTAATAATGCCAGTTTGTCTTTTCTTACACAGCTAGATTTGTATTTGGGACTCAAGCTTTTTTCAAAAAACAAACAAAAAACTAAGCAATAGTGTGTTTAGGATGACACATAGGTTGAAAAATTCTAGTGAAAGGGTTACCACAATACTATCTGGGGGAAGGAAAGGCATACAATGGGGTGGTATATAATTGGGTGGTGAGTTCCTAAGTGTTTACATTGTTGCTATTGCTATTTAAATTGAATGTATGCTTTACAGTTCCCTTCTACGTACTTAGTACATACACACAAATGCACAAACACAATATATATAGAAGAAAAAACTATAATCCCTCCACCTAATCATACCAGATATTAAAACATTCAAGTATTTCCTTTCATCTTTTTTCTGTGCACTTTCCTAATTGAGATTATTTGTGCATACATTTTGATACGTTCCTCTTTTGAGACTATGTTTAACATAAGTATCTGTTATTAAGTTCTTTGCAGTTTATTATTGTAGGAACCATGTAAAATTGCATTGAAAAACTCCTCCCTGTTTCAAAGAGCGTAACTCTTGGGAGTGAGTGACATGGATTGGATTTTTGTGCTGGTGGAAGGTCCTACTGAAAATGCTCGTGGGGTAATTCAGAATGTCCTCCCACCACTCTACCACCCTGTCCGGATTCCATCCTCCATCAAGATACAACTCAAACTCCATCTCTTCCATGAATCCTTCCTGGCCGCCCTCCAAATAAACTCCCTTCTTTAGCCTTCCGGAGTACTTGTTATCTATTCTGTCTCTTTTCAGAACTCTTTATGTTCATTTCTTTCCTACACTAGAAGTTCTCAGGAAGCCTAGAAAATACTAAGTGCTCCATAAGTACTAAGTAAACAAATTTCGAAAGACTGCTTTTTATTCATTGCTACATTGCAAATAGTTTGTCTATATAACTAAGTCACGTATGGGCTTTCACCCAAATTGAAGGTTCTCAAATGAAAACACATTCTGTTTGTGCACAATTGCCACATTCAGAAATTGGGAACATGACCACCCCTGCTGTTTCTGATAATAGATTTGATGTTTGCTTTAAGGGCTGAATTAAGGATGTTTGAGTTATAAAAATAATATTTATGTTTATTGAGGGCCTATTAGGTGCTAGATACCAGCCTGAAAGGTTGGCCTGGCTCTGTAATTTAATTCCCACAGTAACACTATGAAGTTAAAGCTATTTCATTTCCTCACTTTACAGCTGAAGAAACTAAGTCACTTACCCAGGGTCAGTTAGGTTGTATATAGAGGAATTAGAACTCCAATACTGATGTATCTGACTCTCATATTCATCACTTCTGAGCCAGGTTGCCTCCTCAGAAATTATAGTATAAAATCTAAATCTTGATCTTCAATTCTCAGTTCCATATTGCAAAACTAATTCTCCAAAAGATGGCTAACACTTATGAATAAACATTGTCATTGATAAACAAAAGAGAACCTTAGATAATTTTAGAAAAGAAATAAGAAGGAAATCCACAATTATGCCACCTAACAAATATTGTCATTTTAGAGTACTCTCCTCCAACCTTTTTCATATATATCTTTAAAAAGGAAAAATTATCCCTAGAGAGTTTTATGTATGCTGTTAAGCTAGGAAGTCTGTTCAGTGATAGGGTAAAGAAAAGGGAAGCACCGAAAAAGACAAACTTCAGCTATTGCATGCACAGCTTGGCTCGGGGCTCATCTTGCATTATTCAGAATCCTGAAAATACCACAAAGACTAAAATACATTGGCAAGAAGTTGATTTTCTGCACAAAGAGAGCTTGCACAGAGCAAAAGACTCCTGGATGAAAAGAGGGGACCAAAGTTAATAGCACTGGCTTGTGCCTTGAGTGTCACGTATTATCTCTAAAGCTGCTGGATGTGTAGCAAAGAGTAAAATGTAGTTTACTAGCAAATGCTGACCTTTAGCAGAGTTCTTAATTGTTCAGTTATTAGAAGTCCATTTTTCTGAGAAAGATATTAGAAAAATATTTTTCCCTTCTCTCTTCTTTCTCACTTCTTTTTATCCGGCTCCTCCTGACCCTCTTACCTTTCTTTGTCTCTCTCTCTTTTTACCTATGTATGAGAATTCCATCCATATAGACTAGAGTATGTAACTACAATATGCCTCATATTTTAGCTCATTATATATTCTTAAATTCCTGACACAGAGACCATCTAGTTATCAGCAAGTTTCCTAAGATTTAACTCCAGATCTTCAAAAATCCACTCATCTTTTAAAGAAAACAAGAAAAGAAACAGAAACTGTCAGTTATTTTTTGTACTAATTAAAGGAACTGGTGACAGAAATCGTGTCTGTCTTGCTGAATAGTGCCATGTACACAGTCATAGCTAAATAAACATTTGTTGATTGACTGCTTGATAGATGAATGGTACTTTAGAAGTTTGTATTTTTTTCCCCACACCATATGCTGGAGTCCTTTGCTGCTGCTGACTCTGTGAGTCCCATCACCACTCCAGTTTCCTCCAAAGAGAAGGATGAATGCAGTGGCCCTACAGGGTAAAGTAGAAATTGAAATTGACCCAGGAGCAGCTCTTCTTAGCCAATGAGAACTTTGGATAAGCATAATGTATGCTGTGCATGAGGAGATTATATATATCTGCCTTAGTCATTCAAGTAACTGAAATTAAGAGACTACTATGTACAGCAGTCTCTGACGTGTTCTAAGGACATACCTGTGAACTGGACAGTTATTGCCGTCGCAACACTGACAACTAGGACTGGCTGTTGACTACCTTACAATGTAGTGGATTCTCTTACATACAACAATCTCAATTAAATCTTAGAACACTGATCCAAAAAATAGATGTTGTTAGTCTCATTTTATGGATGATGCAACTGAAGCCTGGAAGGTTAAATAACTTAAACAAATGGCAAGTAAATTGTTCATGGCTGCCTTAGAATCTAGATCTATCCGGTTCCAAAACATATAATAACTATGCACATTGTATAGTGCCTTAGAGTTTACAAAACACTTTTATATATATTACTGCATTCCATCCAACAAATTTATGAAATAAGTATTATTATGCTCATTTTACTAAAGAAAAAACTCATAAAAATCATCTGCTCAAGTCAAAGAGTTCTTAAGTGATACAAACGAATTGTAATCCAGGTCAGACTGTAACCCCTAATCCCTTTCCACTCTTCTATATTTTTATTAAGTTCTGAATTCTGTACACAGATGCACCTGCAATGTATGAGAATGTGATCTAAGACACTGATGAAGACACATGGAGGCTACAAGTAAGGCAAATGGTGAAACTAGAGTTGAAGCTCATGCCAGGTGAAAATGTATTAGAGTTGTGTTTATTTTGTGCTTCAATTATAATCACTTACTTAATCTAAGACTAGCAACTTCATGCTGGGTGGACCTTTTACATCTCTTAACACTTGGAACAAAGCCCCATGTTGTTCAGCATTTTTACACTGCAATGATGTTCATCAAATTGTCTAACTAGTTCCCTATTGTAATAGAAATAACAAATCCCCCAATTGATATGCCAAAAGCTCTCCCTCCCTTCTAATAAGACTTGCCATTGGATAATTGCACAAACATCAAACCAAGACTTTGGCAAGGAAACCTAATGGACAGCAGGGTTACTTAAGACTGGTCCAGGGTCTAGCGGTGTAGCTCAAGGGTACAGTGTTCACCTAGCCCTGGGATCCATTTCCAGTAGGAGAAATATATGTATACATATAGATATATAGAGAGAGATAGATGAGAAAAGATATCTGTGAAAACTTGTAAGGGTAGTGATCATTTCTTTACTCATTTCTGTATCTTTGATAATCCCTAAGTCAATGCTGGTTCTTGGTAAGCAGTTATTCATTGAGTGAGTAAGTGAATGAATGAATGAGTGAATGAATGAATGAAAGTTCCAAAAGTGCCAACTCAGGAAGACTCTGTAGAGGAGCTTAGAACTCAGAAGCTCCTGAAAGCAAAAAGGAAGTCAGTGCTTAGAGTGAAGGGAGAAGTTACATAGGGATGTAGCTTACCACTGACCATGTGGTTATGTCCCGAACTTAGCATCAGCAACATGTAAGAATTAAACGTGACTTTTCAGTAGAGTGGACTACCTCTGCCATTAGCAATGAAGTGTTCAGTAAGTTTCCCTTCTTATGCATAAATATAAGATCAAGATGGGGATGGGGATCAGTTAATTTCTGAAGTTCCAAAGTTTCTGAGTCTCCACCAGCACTTTGGAACCCTTCATCAATATATCCCACTCCAACTTTCTTCACTGGTATTCTTGCATGCCACAATTCACTGTGCCCACCAAGTTCATGTATACCACTTCCAAGTCTCAAGGGAAGCGTTTTTGCCTAGAATCCCCACTTTCCCACCCCACTGCCCAGGTGGTACGAGGATCTTCCTTTCATCACCCAAGCAGCTAACCCAAATGCTGATGCTGATTAGGGAACCTCAGGTAAAGAAATACTCACATTTTGTATGAAAACAATTTTGAATTCTTTTTGAATGTAAGGAACAAACCCAAGACTGTTAATAGTACTTGTGCTTTTGTCACCAATAGAGACCACTGATATTGTTACAGCTCATTATTGCTGCTACAGGTACCTGGAAATTCCATTTAAATTCATCACTGCTTTGAAATTATGGTTGTTGGTAGATCTGCCACTAGATCATGTTATTTAAGTGATCTGTAAAGAAACACATATATTACTATATCTTCTTTAAAAAATGATTTTGAAATTTGAATTTAAATATTACTGGTTTCCTTTAAAATCTTATGTACTTAAGCATTTAAAAATACCCTGAAAAGGGATCTATAGCCTTCACCAGATTACCAAAGAAGTCCCTGGCATATGTGCAGCACACACACACACACACACACACACACACACACAGAGTCCCTGCTCTAGAGAGAACTAGTTATGCCAAAGAACCAAAAATGATTCTGGCATCCTTCTCCCTTTTTTCTCTCTTTTGCCTCTCCCCAAAAGCACCTTTTCAGTGTGGTAGTTCCCTCCCCCTTGCAGAATTGCTGAATTCTCAGGGCTAAAGGAGACACTTGGGGGCATGGTCTGTGTCCTGAAAGTGACCTTGGCAAAGGTTTGTAGAGGCTGGGTCCTGCAGCTTTCCTGGCCTAAAGAACTTGTCCCTTTGTTTTCCCAAACTGAGCCACCCTTCCTAGTTCAAAATCCACTGTTTGATATAAATATTGACTTCAAGGGTTAAGAAAACTACAGTCCACATGAGCAGAAACTTCCTGGAATAGGTCACTCTATATTCATCCAAAATAGCCATGGAGAGGTGAAGCAGAACTGCCCTCTCTGGTGTGTGCCAGCACCACCATCCTTACTTGATTTCATATTTATAGACTGGCCTGAGAGTTAATAGGGTGGGCATATCCTTTTTGAAAGAGAAGCAAAAGAAGCAAGGCCATTCGAGCTGGCCAAATGCCTGCCCTAGGTCACGGGGTGTTTGGGCAGTGCCAATTACTAATCCTGTGTGCCTTACAGATGCCTTAGTAGCTGCTGAAAGCACTATCCAGTTTACAAATGAGGAAGGAGCCTGGAACACAGGCATCCTGGTCCTGGGCAGGGGCGGGGGAAGGGGGTGCCATCTACACTGGCTGCTCCCTACTCAGAGTTTATCTACACATCCACAGCCGGAAAAGGAATCAGCATTCCTGGGCTTGTGACTTAAAGAAAATTAATGACTAGGCCAGAGGCTCCTGAGGACTCCCTACCCTCCTAGTTCCAACACCCCTGGAGGATTTCTAGGCTGGGGGAATGCCCCACCTTCTGTCTTCAGCTAAGACTGGGATTTCTTAGAAGGTTGGGGGGCCAATCAGCGGCCATAAATCTTAGAGAACCTTCACCGTTTTACAAGGGAGTTCAGGGGCTGTTCCTCTCCCTCTCGCAGTCTATTTACAATGCTGAAATCTCGTGTTAATGGACCTGGGATAATGGTGTTTACTTGACCGCGATAAAGCGCTCAGCTTCCTGGGGGAGCTGTGAAATGTTCTGGGGGTAGAAGTGAAAGGGGGCACCATAAAAGAGGGTGCTGGAAGGGCGGGCACTAGGTTCCCTTCCAGGCAGGCCCCCTCCCTCCACCCTCAGGCTGGGCTGAGTAGCCCAGACCTCACGAGCGAGAACGGTTCCCACATAAATCACCAGCGCCAGAGCCTCGGGAAAAGACGCATTTTTCATTGCTGGCTGCAGGGCAACTCTAGACAGCCAACGAGAAACAGAAGTTGTCTTTAGATAAACGGTTTACCGGAGTGTGCGTCCTGGCAGCGGGGGTCCTCAAATCACAGGGCAACCTGGGCCTGGCGCTGTGGCCCCCACCCAGCAGAGCACCTCCCAGAGGTCCCCAAGAAACACCTACATCCTCCTAAGGGCTGCCCCACATCCTCATCAGAAGGGGCTAGAGAGAGGCAAGAGGCAAAGAAAGGGAAAACATCAGGATCTGTGGATACTGCAGCAGTAGTATGCTGGCATCCAAAGACCCCATAGTCTACCTCCATGATTATGAGCTGTGTGATCTCTAGCAAATGACCTGATCTCCCTGAGCTTCAAGAATCTAGTTGTAAAACAGATATACAAAGTATTGCCTTCCTAGTCTGTGTTCAGAATTAACAGATTAAATCAGATATCATTTGTATAACCTGTAAAGCCAAAATTAAGTATTAATCAGAGGTCTATGGATGACCCTAGAGGGTTCCATGAAGCCTAGCCTGAAATTGCTGGCATAGAGATGTACGTGTCCATGTGCATTCTTTGGGGGAGAGGGTCTATAGCTTGTGTCAGGATCCCAACCGAGTAATCTCAACCCAAAACATTGATTACCCCTGCCCTAGTTCTTCAGACAAATTATTGCATTGTTCCAGTCCTGGTTCTGCTACTTACTAGTGGTGAGATGTTACCCAAGTCACTGATGCCTCAGGTATCCTCTTCTTTTTTTTTTTTTTTTTTTTTTGTGGGTACCGGGGGGTCGACCTCAGGACCTCGCGCGCCAGCAGGCGCCCATGCCACTGAGCGATATCACCGGCCCCTTTTTTGTATGTGGGTTCCGGGAGTCGAACTCGGGCCCTCGCGCTTGCAAGGCAGGCGCTTAAACCGCTGAGCCATCTCACCGGCCCCAAGGTATCCTCTTCTATAAACGAGGAAAATAACAGCTTCTAGGATTTTTGGAAATATATGTCTGGCACATAGTAAATGCTAACCAAATGATACCTGTTTTTACACACCAGCCCGCAGCTTCATAGCAAAGATGTTTGGCTCCTAAGCCAGGAAGTCCAGGACTAGCCCTTTCAAGCTGAAGGTTGCCAAGATCCCGCAACCTTTCGTTGGCCCCAGTTGCCAGTGCCCCTTGCTAGCTTTTTCACTATGTCAGGTGCGTATACAAGCCGCGTTTTACTCCAGGGCGTGCAGTGGGTGTGCGGTGCGCATCTGGGACAAGGAGACTCAGAACCTCCCCAGCTTGGGGAGCTGCAAGCTCGCTAAGCACATTCAGGGGATGGCTGTAACCGGGCAGCAGCCAGGCGTCCTGGGCTGGGGGTAATCCGGATTTGGAGGCCAAGCACTAAGCCTGTACCCATCTTCAGGAGAAAATCAAAGCAGCCGTCATCTTGGTAGCTCCTGGTCTTGTTTACTTGTTGAAGTGTGCGCACCCAAACTAGGTAACCTTTGGAATCAGCCTTTGAGATGTAGGAGCCCCCAGAGCAGCCACCTTCAGCTCCCACCCTGCTTCCTATCGCGGGCAGACACGTTTCCTTCCCTTGTAAGGTCAGAGGTCGAGCCTGGGAGGGGCTTGCTGCCCCTTACCCAGGCCCACCCGCTCTGAAGTCCCGGAGCCCAGTTTCCAGCAGCGCCTCTTTCTCCCCTCCCAGCTCGCCATCCATTAATGTAATCCCCTGTCCAAACACTGCGGCAGGGATGGCCAGACTTTGGTGTAAACAGACCCGGGGGGGACAATTCTAACGATATAAATAAAATAACCATTAATAGCGCAAACTGTTCGATGACCTGGAGGTTTCGCCGGGGTTTGTGTACACAGCGTGGACACCACGCATTTGTCAGGTGAACCGGAGGTTCTTGTCCAGCCGAAATCTAAACCCAGCACAGGTAAGATCCCCACAAGCGCGTCAGTGTGGTCCCGGCTCCTGGAGTGCTCGGGCCGAAACACTCCGGCGGCTGGAGACAGACGCACACTCCAAGGTCGCCCTGAGGCCGCAGCTCATCCCAAACTCCACAGTCCAGGTTAACCCGGCTCTTCGAAAACCTTCTGCCCACGGGCGCCACCGGGTCCCATCCGCAGCCTGGGTGCCCATAGGAACCAGAGCTCACACCCAGGAACGCCATTTGTCACGGGGTTAATGATAATAAACTAACATTTATGAAGCGTGAATTGTGCTAGGCATCTTCCTAATGCTCCACAGAGGTAATCTTTAACCATCAGGCAACCTATGAGGTAGATAGATACTATTTTAGTTCTATAGATCAAAAAAGCGGGACTCACAGAGGTTAAGGTACTGCTCGAAAGCGAGTGGAACCCGTAACTCCGCGTCGGGAAGTGCACGGTGCCTACCCGGCTAGAGGCACTCGCGCAGATTCCTACTTGGGGTTCCCAGGTCTGAAGACAGGTTCCAGCGCGTCCCCGCCCCGATGCCTGAGTGGTTTGGTTTCCAGTGGGAAGTTCTCGCTTCTCCCAAGGGCGTGGGCAGAGAAGATGGACAGAGGCAGAAGGGAAACTGATTCCAAAAGCCGTGTGACCTGTTCCCAGGGACCCGGCTGTTCAGCTTGCAATGGCCAGAGGCCTCGATGGCCCTGCCACAGCGTGTGGGGTGCAGATGCACTCCCAGAGTGAGGCCTCCAGGGCAGGGTCGGGGCCGGGGACTCCCCACACAGAGAAAGTCTCCTGGGAGCCGGTGCTAGGGAGTCCTGGTTGCTGGAGTTCGACAGGACCAAAATCTTCTCCCTGAGTGTGAAATGCAGCTCGGGCATGGAGATCTTGCACCAATCCCTTGCCTGTTCCATCACCTCGGACAAGTAATTTCACTTCTGCGGCTTAAATTTCCATGGCTCTAAAATGTGGAGGGCAATGATACTTGTCTCATAGATTCCTATGTTGTAACGATCAGAAAAGATCAGGTGTGTGGAACGCTTTGTTCTCTGGTGGGAAGTTTATCGTCGTGATTAATATTAACTCTATGGTAGGCGTCTCAGAGGGCAGGGCTGAGGGATAGCAGCCCCAGCTTGAAGAAAGCGAAGAACAGAGGTGGGTAGAAAGGAAGCTCTGGGGTACTGGTGGGTAAGGGAAGAGCGGGGAGGGGCTTCTCGAGGCTCCGCCCACCGCCCAGCAGTGTTTATTTTTGAGGCAGCTTCCAGTCAATCCTGTCACCGGCACACATTCTTCTTGGAGGCCGTGAACCGCTGCCTGGTCCCGCTGTCGAGCGGGAGTCTGCAGAAGCAGAGAGAAAAGTGCCTGGGCAGGGAATCCCGAGTAGGATACAGCCTGCTCACAGGCCCGGGCTGTACAGGACAGGGAGAGGAACAAGCAGAGAGAGAAAGCTGAGTGTGCAAGGCAAGGCACTTTAACAACCTTGGGTAACTTACTTTAAGTCTCCTGGCCCCACCTTCCTCCTCTGTGACATGATTATGTTAACAGGGCCAAAGACAAGAGCTGTTGCAGGAAGCAGAAACACTAGCAACGATCGACACTTAGAAAGAGTTTACAGCAGCCTGGTGCTGTGATGGGATCTTCATACCTATGAGTCATGAATTCTCCCAGCCCTGTGGAGGTGGATAGCCCAGGGTCTGTCCTTTACCTGGAGGATGGGGGAGGGGAGACTTTTAACCAATGAGCCATATGGTCCTTGTAGGAAAGCTAGGGAACAGTAGCTAGTGTTATCTATAAGGTCACTGATGGTGGAGCTATTGTTAGTGTTGTCAGCTGTATCATTCCTACTATTACTACTACTCACTATCAATCCTGAGAGGTAATCATAATGAACTCCTTTATGGGTAAGGAAACAGGCTCAGAGAAGGTAAGAGTCTGCCCAATGTCACACAGCCAACAGGGCCTACTGGAAAAATTAGAAAACAGACAGATTCCAAGGCCAGATGTTCTTGACCACAACTAGAGGAAAAAGGAGAAAAAGAGCAAAGGAGTGCTGAGCGGGTCCATAGTGGGAGACAGATGCCCACCTTCAGGGTAGGTCCAGGGCAGCTGATTTATTTGCATTCCAGTGAGGACACTAATTGGCCAGATCTTTATCTAAACACTTGAGACTTCAGGGATTTGTTTACAGGAGCTGAAAATGATGTATTCATGGTAGCTGGAAGCTAGTTGGATATCCAGATTTGTTTTCTGGGGCTACAGAGGGTGGGCAGTGTCCAGGGTAGGACTGACAGGGGTGATGGGGGACACCAAGAGGAAGCTGTTGCTATTTCCCCAAGTGAAAAAAAGGGCATAATGTGATTGGTAATTAAATAATGCTCTTTTCTGCCAGGTGGGAAAGTGAAGGAGGGGGCTGGAATCCTGCTTCCTGCTTAGCAAGTTCCTTGTCTGACAAGCATTTCTCATGCCCACCCTCAGCCAACACCACAAAAGTATTTTCTAGCATTTTTCCACAGAGCATTCTGTGAGTGGCTTACTTTCATTGTTTCTTTAATCTTTACTGCAGGTTTATAAAGTCCACACCATTATTATCTTCTCCTACAAGTGAGAAAACTGCTGCTTGGTGAGCTTGAAGAACTGGATCAAGATCACAAGACTATAACAGCAGGAGAATTCCAATCCAAACCCAGATTTAGTGGACTCCAGGACCCAGCCTGTGGCCCAAGACAGAGATATGAAGTGTAATTGGACTCAGGGAAAGTCGAATCTCTCAGGCCCACTCTACACTCAGCCTCCCCACTCTATGGGCTCTCCCTGTGGGGAGTGGGGGGTCGGAGGGGGGGCCATAGGTACCAACCCTTACACATGCATGCTCACGAGGTCTGCGTACTCCATCCACATACATGTTTACTGACTTACCAGTTGTGAGAGGTGTAAAACATTCCCACATGCCCAGGTACATATCCACTCAGTGTGGTATACATACAATACACACACACATACACAGCCCACTTGTCTCTACTATACTAATGCAAGGTCAGGTCATAGAATGTGGAGTTGAATATTTCAATGCGGTTTTATTACTTTCAAGAACACACACAGTTATTACAACTCTGGCAGTAAAATCTCTTCCTCCTTCTCTTACTACAGCTTAGACAGGTCCTTATGGGGCCACTTTGCACAAGACTAATTGTAAGGATCCTATAAATTGCCTATGTGGAAATAGTGCATCTAATAGTCATGGAAGCTAGTTTTCCTCTTAGATTATATAAACATTCCCTTCAAATCTCACATGGCTACCAGTGATTCACATTATTGTGGGGAGGAAGGAGGGAGAGGAATTCAAAATGAGTGTTGGCCCAGCCCTCCTGTAATGACCATGCACTCTGAAAGCGCAAAGCACTAATGTGCAGTCTACATTTATGAGGAATCCCGAGTGCCTTCTTCCCCATGCATGTCCACATGTATGCATACTTGTTCACACAAGAGAGTACCTTTCTTTTTATTCAAAGTGAAAGACAAGTTCATAGAAGCATATATGGCAGGTCTGCATCCATCTGTTGGAAAGCTATATTTCTCAGAGTGATGCAGCTGCCACCAATCTCAGACACATGGTCGCAGGTGGAAGGTAAAAGAGGGGAGTAGAGGGTGGCTGGCTGCCTACCCTTCATCTGGGGAGCCCAATTCAGTGCAGAAGGCCTGAAGCCTGTCTCCTCTCAGGGGGTCGGTGATTCAGTAGCACCATGGGCACCATGCCCAGCAGCTAGGAAGAGTAGGAGATTGTGGTTGGGCCCAAAGCAGCTACAGAATGCTCATTCCTAACCCCTCCCACCACAACCCCTTCAGTAGTGAGAAGCTGGGGTCTCCACTGTCCTCACCCAGATTTGAACCCTGTATTGAAAGTCCTAAAAACATCTCCTAGCTCAAGTGATCTCAAGGCTAAACCATCTCCAGCCTAAAGTGGACTGGAAGGAGACAAGAAAAGGCCAGTCTGCTCTCACCTGAATGCAGTGGGGGAAGGAGAATGCTCCATGGGTCCCCATCTGCTCTGAAGGGATACCTAGGGCCAGGGCCTCTAGCTCAATCCCAGCTCTCCTCCGGTCTTCTCTGGACTGCCACAATAGAAGGAAATGGAAGCTCCTTGGGATCTGCCTGGAGTGGGGATTTCCACAAGGAGGTGGCCAAGCCTGCCACCTGGAGCGGGAGGGACCGGCTGGGGCCCTCTGCTGAGCCTTGGGGAGGTGGGTCCTGGGAGGTGGGAGAAGTCTTAGGAGTTGGAGCCAGGCAGAGAGTAGCATCCCTTCACATGCTCAAGGGTCAGTGAGCATTTTCTACAAGTAGCCCCTGAGCACACAGGGGTGGGATGTGGGGACAGGATATGGGTGTCCACTAGTCTGACCCCACCTGATTCGGCCCTACTTTGTAACCCCAGGTTCTTTTTATATCAAACACCTTTGGGGGCCAGAACCTGAGAGGATCAGAGTGAAGGAGCTAAGATAGGAGGGAATGAAATAAGATTAAAGAGGGTGTGAGAAAAATGAGGAACTAACAGGTGTGAAGGAGTGGAGTGAAAAAAGGAGGCTGAGGAGATGAAGAAAGTGACGGGCAAAGGAAGTGGGGCTAGAGGAGTGAGTAAAAGGGAGAGTGAGGAAAGGAAGGGTGGAGGAGTAACAGAAGGGCTCTGGGAAAGAGGAAGAGGCCGCAGGAGGAAAAACACCGGCCGCGAAGGGGAGGAGAAGTGACGCGAGGAAGAAGGGTATAGCAGTCTGGCGTCCTGAAACTCTGATGGGACTCTTGGCGCGACAAGCTCGGAGAGGTAAGAAGGTTCTTCCCTCCGGTCAGATGAACAGCAGTGTGGGAGGCGGCGATGGAGTTAGAGAACCTACAGGCAGGTTCAAGGACAGAGACATAGCCAGAGCGGCCCTCTTCGCTAGCGTTTCCGGGACCCCGCAGCTGGAGCGAGACGCTGGGGGTGGGGGGAGTCTGCGCTCGCGACCCCAATCCTCGCGCACGGACCACACCGACTTAGAGAGGCGGGCGCGGATGCGATCCAGGACTTCAGTCCCCGGAGCCCGGAGCCCTCAAACCCTTGACCGTCGACCCGATTCATAGGAATCTCTGCTGGGCGAGGATGCAAAGTCCAGAGGCCCTGAGCTGCCAGCTCTGACCTGGCTCCTGGGGCTCGTCACGCCTTCAGACCCCTGTGGTCTGGCATCCTGGTAAACCGCGCCCATCTGGGGCCTCAGTCCTCTCCGTGTCTGGTTCCTAGTCGATTCCGAGCAAAACCAGCAGCTCACGGCGCCACCCCACCCCCACAGTCCCCACTACTGCCAGTGGCGCGAGGGGTTGGGTCCCCGGGAACTTCAGGAGCGAAAGGCCAGGGTGCGGCTAGGCCTGCAGACTCGACTGTGGGATGGCAGAACAAAAGTCTCGCCCAACCTTGGGAATCGCATCCCATGGCTCACCAAAGACCCAGACCTCAGGCTAGAAGCAAAAGGGGCCAAATAAAACCTTATTTAAATCACCAGACTCAGGCAAACGTTTTTTTCCAAGTGAGAAAGGTCTTTTGCATTCTGAAATAGCTTGAAAGTATCCGCCACAACTTGACCCCTAGGAAGATTTGGGGAAAGATTTCTACATCCCAAGAGGCCGAGGTTCTTCCCATCCGACTCGCGGTTGAGCAGACAATACCGAGAACACAGCGCTAGCAAGATACACGAAGAATCTCTGCTTCTTGGAAAGAGATCCCCCTCCTCCCCTACCCGGCTCAACAAACCGCACAGAGCAGATAGGTGCTCTGGTTTAAGCGAATTAATTCGCCAAAGACTGCAGCCGCTCATCTACGGCTGTATTTTAAAAGGTTTATAGACGTTGACATTTCGCTGCAGGAAGTTAAAATCACACTGAAGAAAAAAAGTTACGGAATGCATTCAGAATTCCAGTTTAATCCCCTAAGTTACAACTGCTTGCTGCACTCTCAAATAGCACACGCATCAGTACAAATAAATTCCTATACACAGGTGTCCTTTACTTAGGCGTTTTTATTTGAAAAAAAATCGAATTGATTTTCGTTGGAAAAAGGTAGTCTTTCTGACTCCAGTGTTTATTAACAGAATAGAACTCGTTTCGGTGAGGAAATCTTAATTTACACTTTTATCTTTATAATTTTTGGAGAGGAACGTTAAAAGTCCTCTCCCTGAGAAATCGAAACTTACTTTCCTAGCAAGAGCCTGTATTTTACAAAAACTACACAATCTGCTGAATTTGGACTGATTTTCTTCCAGGGAATAGAAATGGTGTGTTATTTAGAAAACTCAATTCCAAACAACATCTAGAAAAATCTGGCATGTATGCAAACAACACACAAAACAAACTACATGTTCCCAACAGCATTTAAAAATCCCTCTTACAAAGTTACTTCAAAAAGGAAACAAATACTCTCAAGAAATTAGATCAGTTTAATGCTTTCTAGAATGGACCAACCCAGTTGAAAATCCAGTAGAAAATGTATTCACCCTTCTAGAAATTAAAATGATTGCTTCTAGCTTGCTCAAAAATTCTGAAAAGCTTTCTGACGTCTCTTGACTAAAAACCAAACCCCACACATAAACACACCACTACCACCAGCAACAAATGAACAAAAACTCATTTTGCGTTGCTGCTAAAGAGAAAAACTTTTTCCTTCTCATTTTCCTTCTTGTAAGATATCATTAAAAATGAAATTTCTAGGACAGCCATTAAAAAAAAAAAAGATAAAACTTTTTACCGAAACTGGGATACTAGTTTTGGCTAGCAGAGTTATCACAGGATTTTTTTTTTTTTGCACTTTAATAAAAAATTACTTTTGACTGTGGTGCTATATTTAGATTAGAAAGCCATAATATTTTCAACTTTTTTGTGACCTTCGTTACATAATTGAATGGCTATTAAGCAACATGAGAAGCAGTGGCATATATAACTAAAACTATTGATTATCTGCCTATATTTATATGTACATTAATTAAGCAAGTTTTGTGTAGAGAATAACACCACAGCACTTCATGGTTTTCAAAGAATTATCACATATTCACTCAATAATGTATTTTTAAAAGGTTAGCATGTTCTCTTTTTTAAAGAAAGAGGGCCGGGGATATAGCTCAGCGACATAGCGCCTGCCTGGTAAGTGCAAGGTCGTGAGTTCAATTCCCGGTACCAAAAAAAAAAAAATAAGTACAATTTTATTATTTATGTATCTATATAGCATTTTCCTTACACGTGGAATTTGCCATCATTTAACCATGATCTTTAATCAAATATCCGATTGGAGGTTGTATAAATCTATGATGTGATGAAAACTTACCAAGGCAGATATACACGCGATTAAAATAAAATCAAACGCTTCCATGATGCAGCCATATTTACTTTATCTGACAGTAATTAGCTAAACTGTCTGGAACGAAAACCTATCATTAGTCGAGCACAGCTCCAGGATTTCAAAGATCCCCTTTTCAGACAAGAGAATGCAAATGCCCAGAACGCCCCGTAGTAACTGGATACACTTTGGAACCAGATCCCAAACTCTGATAAGTGACTCCCTCGAAGCGAACGCCGACTTAGAAGTACCACACTTGATTTTTCCTCCCCGACAGCGGCGCGCGCGGCTGGGGGCACACAGGCCCCGCGGGCGTCGAGGACGCAGCCTGCGCGCGCGGAGAGGGAGGCCGGCTACCTTCCACCGGCCTGGCTGGGATTCATTCTGGGAAGCCCCGCTACCGTAGAAAGAGAAGAATAAAGGGAGCCTGAACAATTATGAGAGAGCAACTGGAGATGACCCGAACATAGCTCAAAAAACCTAGATAGACGTCTCCTGTGCGCTGGATCAGCTCTGCTGGAGGATGCGGGGCGGGAAGAGAAAAGCGGGATATGGCATAGACGCTGCATGCTGGGCCCCTTCGCCGGAACTCCCCACGTTCGGAGTCCTCACAGGCCTCTAGCCCGGCCTGAACTGCGATTGAGCAGGCGGCATGTGGGCTGCGTTCCCGGGCAGCCTCCGGAGGAGCAACCTGGTCAGGGTCCTTAATATAGAAACGCTCAGGTCTAGCCCGAGGGTACTTGGCCCTGGGTGGGGGGGCGGGAATTTGGGGGAGACCGGCGCGCGTGGGCCTGCGGGTGGGAAGACAGTCTTCTGCGTGCGCAGAGACAGCGTCCGGGCTCCGGCTGCTGCAGCGGGTGTGTGGGCTTGTCACTGCGTTCAGGGCTGGAGCAGCGCTTTGTCCGGGTCAGGTTCTAAGACCCGGGTTCTTCAGACTAGCTTTAGGTAAGGCCTAGGAGCGAAGCGCTGTTGAGAAGCAAGGGCTGCAGCAAGGAGAAACGCAGCTTCAGTTGAAAACTAGAAAAAGAAAGGCTAGTCTCCGTAGCTTTAGACATTTTTCTTTTGTCCAAATCTTGAAGTCACCTAAGAGGCAAAGAAAATTGTGGACCAGAGGGAGCAGAAACATTTCCCCGAGACAGTTTTGCCCTGGGGTTGGGGTAAGGGATCGAAACTAGAGCGCTGCTTCCTTCTGGTAGGAGGTGACGGGAACACACACTCAAGGTCCCCCCTCTCTGCAGTGCCGCGCACTCACCCCCACCTCTGTCTGGATCTTTGCGCCCGAGCCTCGGGGTCCGCAGCAAAACCAGGCACATTCTTCCCTCTGCAGACTCCGGCCTGATTTGGAAACACCAACCTCCGCCTTGGGCGTCAATAGTTTCAGGATTTAAAGCAGAAAGGCATCAGGCGCCCCTGTGGCTGAGGGATGGTCGTCCCGGAGTAAGGCCCTGTGCACAGAAGTCTTTTCTCATCGCCAGCAGGTCACAGCTACCCTAAGGGTACTATCCGCGATGCACGTGGCCCGCGAGGCGTCCCAGCTTCCCGGGCGGCCCCAAGGGCTGCCTCCCCGCAACATTTCCGCTCTCTCGTGAAGAGCCCCGCCTCCCCCCTCCCAACAGGCTGTTCTTTCTCTCCTGGGCCTTGGGCATCAAGTCCTCTGGCTGGTTGCAGGTTCCCACAGGGCAGCTCTCTACATTTGTCCCCACTCATACTAGAGTCTGCCGCTTCCCCTGGCACACTGTCCAGAGTCCCTGCAACTCACACCTGCACCTTACAGCTGATACTGGTTTCTTTCAATTTTGCCATCCCAGGAGCAAAAGAAAAAGATGTTTGAGGCAGCCAGATGAAGGACACCACGGTCAGACTGGAGCCTTCCCTATATTTTTCAAGGCCAGAGCTACCCAAGGTCTCACAGCAGGGCCTGCTACTACCCACTAGGCTATCTTGGCAGCAAGTGAAAGTGCAGGAAGAAGATGGTTCCCAACAAGCAGAGTTTCCAGAATCTTTGAGAACCCCACAG
This sequence comes from Erethizon dorsatum, assembly GCA_028451465.1. Classification (NCBI taxonomy): domain Eukaryota; kingdom Metazoa; phylum Chordata; class Mammalia; order Rodentia; family Erethizontidae; genus Erethizon; species Erethizon dorsatum. The sequence goes on along the minus strand of CM051822.1, from coordinate 117,915,978 downwards.
ATTACCCCAGAAAGCAACCAGGGTGTCATGAAAACACAAGAAGGCATGGGGGTAGAGAAATTAGAAAGGCATGTCAAAGAGTCAAGGCCCAGACTCAGGCTCTAGACTTCAATAGGCAGAAAAGATGGCAGCCATGACTGGTCACCTCCCTTCTGAGGACAGATCCTACTCTCAAAAACCCAGTTTATGCAGCACTCCAGCCACGTCACCAATGCAGTCAACACACCTCATTGATTACTGATACAGAATGGCCACAGCTGACATGTACTAAGCACTTAATATGCACACCACCATGCACGGAGCTCCTGGCATGTTTTGGCTTATTTAACCAATGCAATAACCCTGAAGAGGGTATTGCCGTCTACTTTGCGTAGGAAACTGAAGAAATGAGAAATGCCCAAGGCTTAGGTCAGGATTCCAAACAAGAGCAGTCGAACAGCAAAGCATAGTAAGAACTCCATCATCCTATCTTTCACATACCTTTTCTGTGCGGCCTCTGCAAGGGCAAATACAACCTGGACCCTGGCCTCGGAGGGCTCACGGTCTAATAGGGCAATCAGGAAGGCACACACAGCTATCGAACTAAGTGGGAGGTGATAAGTGATAGGTTTGTCCTTTGCTAACAGTAGCTGCAAATTCAGAAGCGGGAAAGAGGACTTCTGGCTAGGCGATCAGGGAGTGCTTCCTTGGAAGAGGTGGTATTGGAGTAGAGCCTTGGAGAACAGCTTGCCACTCTTGGAGACCAGACAAAGACGGGAAAGACATTCCAGGAGGAGTGAACAACTTGAGCAAAGGCAACAAGGCGGAAACGGACACGTCGCTCATCCCTAGATAGAACACTCGGTCTCCTTGTGGATACAGCGCCAGCAGCTAGAAAAACCACACTCCTGTGGCATCCTTCCCAGACTTTGGTGCGTGGACAGTGAACCTCTCTGAACTGGCCCAGGTCGGGAAGGTGCAGCCAAGTAGAGCGGAATATTGGTAGTTCGGACACTGGGTCAGTGCAGTCTGTACTACAGCGACTCGACTTACCAAACCCTGTCCAAGTCCTTGTCTATTTCTGGTAGCCGCGCAACATCCTACCCTTTGGACGCCGGGGGCGTGGCCCACAAGAGCCAGAACCAATGAGAAAGGAGGCCAGGGTGCGGCCCCGCCCCCGACGTGACGCAAGGGCCCCGGACAGAGGCTTTGCGGCCCGGGCCCCAGTCCTTGCAGTGGCTGTAACAAAACCCAGACCCCCAGGTCCTGGCCAATGGAGGCGATTTAGACTGGAGCAGGACCGCGTCTGTCAAAAGCCCGACTCCGCAGCAGCGGCAGAATCCAGGAGGAAAGCTGGAGCAGCCGCGCTGCTTCCCCGCCCCCGCCGGGATTTATTGAGTATTTGGACTGGACAATTAAGTGGCCCCGATGATGTTACCAAGCCCGGTCACCTCCACCCCTTTCTCAGTCAAAGACATTCTGAATCTGGAACAGCAGCAGCACTTCCACGGCTCTCACTTGCAGGCGGACTTGGAGCACCATTTCCACTCGGCGCCTTGTATGCTGGCCGCAACCGAGGGGACACAGTTTTCTGACGGAGGGGAGGAGGACGAGGAGGAAGAGGGCGAGAAACTGTCCTATTTGAACTCACTAGCCGCAGCCGATGGCCACGGAGATTCGGGCCTCTGTCCCCAGAGCTATGTCCACACGGTCCTGCGAGACTCGTGCAGCGGTCCCAAAGAGCGTGAAGAGGAGGTCGTGAGGGATCGGAGCCAAAGTGAGTAGAGGGGGGAAGGAAACGCACCGTACACCTGGAACGTGTGGCGGCGCCTGCAAACACCCCACAAACTTGGCCAGAATGGGCTACCCGCCCCTTTAACCTTTGGCTGGGGTCCTGCCTCTGCGGTCCTCTACAACTGCTCTGCAAAGCGAAGGTACCTGCGAGGGAGCTAGGACAGGGAGAAAGACAGGGCGACTCTGACAACTACTCTCCCCAGAGCAGGGACAAGGTGCAGCCCCGCGAAAAGGAAGAGTCGCTGCCTTGATGCTGATTAAGTGACATGGGCTCAGCTGCTGGGTGCTAACATCTTGTACTATTTTGCTCCCCCTCACCCAAAAAAAGGGCTATTCCACCAAATGGGCAGGAGCTCGACTGTGTTTTCACTTTTCCTTCAACGTGAAGCGGCTTCTCTGAGGTTAGGGTAGCCAACTTTCTTCTCCAAAAAGGCAGCTAAAGCAGGTTGTCTCCAGAGACCGCATCCTCAGGATGTAAGGACTTTGGTAGAGAGGGCGGCAGTGGTGTGGTTTCCTTCTCTGCTTGAAGCTCAGCGTCCTAATAGCCAGGGCACTGGGCACAGGGGATGGTCACAGAGTGTGTGGGAACACTATTCTGCGTGACCATAGCTCTCACACGCCTGAGGCGCTGGTCTTTTTTGAAAATTCCTAAAGATTTTGCTTTGTGTCTCAGGCTGCAGGCCTAATAGAGAACTCGCTCAATTTAGTGCGATATCTTGGCCGCCCACGTTGGACGGGGAGGTGAATTAGGAAGTGAGATCGGATAACTTAATAAAACCCCAAGTAATTGTTTCTGAGGGGACTAAATCAAAGAATTCCATCCCCCAAGAGGAGGTTTGATGTGCCAGGGGCCAAGGCACATCATACTGTCACACCTTCCTCCTCTGGCCTAAAATCGACATAAAGCTGTCTAAAACTAGTCAAACTTATTCTCTAAGGTAACACAGACATTGCCACGCACACATTTGCATGTAGTCTTTTATAAGCAAAAAATCATTTCTTGGGCAATGCACAAGCGATACACTCAGACATTTCCGAACAGAAAGACATTTGTACAACTCATGGACACTGGTCGCCATATCAACACATCTCACACCTTCAGCTACTTGTGGTAGAATGGAAGGCAAATGAGCTTGCAAATACTGTAGTTATGCAGTCGCAAGCTTTCATCCTGAAAATAGTCATTAGCACGCCGAGTCGCACATTTAAAAGAGGGTAATCTCTTCTCTCGAAGATGATGCTCAGATTTTAATAAACGCACATTCAATACTCCTCCCGTGGAACGTGTCTCTGCCCGCTGAGGGCATTCTTTAGGAACTCAGGCTATGGCAAGGTCCATTGGCATCAGGAGCCACAAACTTTACAGAAAGTCCAGAATTTACTACCGCATGTTCCGCACTTCCACCATAACAAGGGGCGACAGAGAGGCCGGGATGAGCTAACGGACGCTGTTTTGCTTCTTCCGCAGAAAGCTGCCCGCTGAAGAAGCCTCTAGAGACAGCTGGAGATGGGAAGACGGCGGAGGACGGCGAGAGGCCCAAGCCTCGCAGCCGCCGGAAGCCCCGGGTCCTCTTCTCGCAAGCCCAGGTCTTCGAGCTGGAGCGCAGGTTCAAGCAGCAACGGTACCTGTCCGCGCCAGAGCGCGAGCACCTCGCCAGCAGCCTGAAACTCACGTCAACACAGGTGAAAATCTGGTTCCAGAATCGCCGTTACAAGTGCAAGAGACAGCGGCAGGACAAATCCCTGGAGCTGGGCGCGCACGCCCCGCCGCCGCCGCCGCGGCGCGTGGCGGTTCCGGTGCTGGTGCGGGACGGCAAACCGTGCGTCGCGCCCGGCGCGCAGGCCTATGGCGCACCCTACAGTGTGGGCGCCGGCGCTTTCTCGTACAATAGCTTCCCGGCCTACGGCTACGGGAACTCTGCCGCCGCCGCCGCCGCCGCCGCCGCCGCGGCAGCCGCGGCCTACAGCGGAAGCTACGGCTGTGCGTACCCCCCAGGCGGCGGCGGCGGGGGATCCTCCGCGGCCGCCTCAGCCATGCAGCCGGCCTGCAGCGCGTCGGGAGCCGGGTCCTTTGTGAACGTGAGCAACCTGGGAGGCTTCGGAGGCGGTGGCGGCCCGCAGCCCTTGCATCAGGGAACCTCCGCCGGCGCCGCGTGTGCACAGGGCACCTTGCAGGGCATCCGGGCCTGGTAGGGACAACTTGGCGCCACGGGGATGCAGCTCGAGAAAGGCCAGAGCCAAAGGCCTGGTCCCCTCGTTAAAAAAAAAAAAAAAGTAAAATAAAATAAAAAAATACACGTCTTGCTCCCCAGAGCTTCGGATCGCATTTCACTCAAGACCGGGGAAAGGGGCTTAGGGGCGAAGGGCATGCCCAGGTCCAGTTGCCAAGATTGACTATTGAGTCGGAAACGCTGGCCAGGCGCCTGGGAGGATGGTGGCTCCGAGCCTTGGGGGCCCGAGAGGAGGGCAGGAGACTGGAACTTGGGCTGCCTCTTGTTTTCCGAGAGTGAGAAGGCTCCTTGCCCTCTGCCTTCCCGGGGCCTCCTCGAAGCGTTGGCAGGGAATTCGGACCAAAAATGAAAAGCAAAAAAAGAAAAGAAAAAGGAAGAAATAAAGGCACGAAGAAGAAAATAGGGATCGTGGCTTGAGAAATCCCAGGCTCGCCGCGGATCCTCTGACCCCTTTACGGGGCCCCGGAGCGCCACACCACAGTTGATTTTCATTTTCCACCCGCCTCCCCTCGCAGTGAAAACTTCAGCCCGGATCTCCGGATTGTCAACGAAGGACTCTGCAAGGAAAACCAGCCCAGTGAAATTCAAAGTTGGGGTTGCGGGGGAGGCTGCGCTGAGCTAACCCAGGACCTGGTGGCCCACCGGAGGTGTTACCAGGTTTCCTTTCTGTTTCATATTCTGTACTGAGCACATATTATCTATCTATATATAACTATATCCACACGCCGTGTACACACCCGCTGCCATACACTACAGGAGTCAATAAACAAGGTGCAATATTTCCAAACTACTGGCTGGGTAGACTGTTTAGCCCAAAAGAACAGGGAGGGATCCCTTAAACGAGACAGGAAAGGAAGGAAAAAGTGCGTAAGAGAAAACAGTCTTTCCTGGGAGAGCCCAGGCCTGGTCTTCCCTGAGCCAGGCCCCGGGCTGTAAGTTTGTTCTTTCTTGGCTTTGTTCATTAACTTCTCTTTACTGTTGTTGGGAGGACAAGCGGCAGACACCGGGCCTTTTGAGGTCCCAGGCTTTGTAATGACCTCAGATTTTACCCAGATGCTTGAATTAGCTGTCCGAACCTTCCCAGGTCAAGGCCTAAACTGCCTCACCGCTAGGGTCGCTAGGGAAGAGGAAACCTAGTCCCCTCGCTCAGCGGTTGGCAGCACGAAGAGGGCTTTCCTCCTCCGCCGCCGCCGCCGGGGCTTCCAGCGCGCCCGGGGGCGCTGCGGTGCGCCCCGCCGCGGACGAGCTCTCCCCCTCGGCCGCCCTCCCTTCTCCCCCGGCGGCCACGGCTTTATGCAGCTCCTTGTCACTTGCGGAGAATGCCTGTACGAGGCCTGTGCTGCCACACGGCCGATTGTGAGCGTGCCAAGGCGGGTGAATGGGGAGGCCTCAGAGCGCCGCACCATTGTGGGGCCGGGCCTCGCTGAAAGGCGGCTCCGGGCCGGGAAGGTGCGGAAAGAATGGCTTTTTATTGGAGTCCCGAACAAAAGGTGTGGTAGGAAGGCGAGGTCCCCTGAGCGAACAAAAACCCTAGCGCGTCGGATTGACGTCCCCCCCGAGCTCCCCATTGCTTCTCAGAGCGGGGGCTTTGTGCAGCAGTCTGCTCAACAGAGGGATGGAGAAATGCGCGGGGGTTTTGTTCCCCATTTTTTGTGCGCTGGGGGAAGGGGCGGCAAGAGGGACGGGGGCTGGGCGGGCGGCAGGGAGGGGCGCGCTGATTAGGCCGGGCGGGCCGGGCGCGGAGACTTTCAGCGGGAGTCGACGGCCTGAATGCAGGGTCATTATTGCTACAAGTTTAGCAATTTCGCCCTTACAGGAGGGGGTAGGGGCTGCTAGGCTGCTACTGGGCCGCCTGGCTGGGGAGCTGGAAAGACAGAGGACCAGGAAAAAAGGAGGGAAGAGAGGGACGAAGGTAGGGAGGCAGGGAAAGGAGCCCTGCGAAACCCTTTGACCGCCCAGGATGCGACTTGAACTAGTCCAAAAGAGCCTAGCGGGAGGCTGGAGAAGCGAAGCGTGGGGGGTGATGATCCTCCCTCCCAGGCCTTCTCGGGCGGCAGAAAGACCTTGGCCAGTTAGTGCACCAGACCACTGTCCTTCAGCTCCTCACTGCCAGTTTCCTCCTCTGCTGCAGCCCTGAAGCTGGGACGCTGCCTCCCACCACCCTATCACCACAGTACCCCCACCCCCACCCCGTTTCCTTCTTACCGAATTCCCTCCCCTGGGGTCATCTTCCCTTGGGTTGCTCTGGCCAAGGGCTGGGGAGGGAATTCTGGCTTTCTTACTTGGCTCTTCGCTGCTTGCATCTGCATAAGACTCATTGAGTCATTCATTCATTAACTATATATACTGAGCATATGTTATATGTTGGTATTTCTTCCCTCGGGGTCAGATATCACTGTAGGAGGGTAGGAGTATCATGGGGTAGGAGAGCATTGAGATGCCCTCTAGTCTCCTTCATCTGCTCCTATTCTGGTGCCCCAGAGCCCAGCAGATGGCTAAAGGTGTTGATCTGTGGCCTTGGGCACTGGCTGTGAGGGAGAGGCTGAGTGGGACTCACCTGGACCTAGGCAGGACATTTGACAACCCATCCCAATTCCAGAATTAGGTCCTGCCTTCTGTAACCACAGGATGTCATCTGGGGACATAGCTTCCCCCCACCCCCAAGAGATGTTGCACTTCAACCTACAGATCAGAATCTAGGCGGCAGAGTGAGGACTCCGTACAGACCTTGGCACCACCATACAAAGTTTAGGGGTTGGGGAGATCTTGGAGATAAGGCAAACAGTAGGGTCTGGGACGGAATTCGGCTTCCCTATATTCACTAGGTGCTGAGAATGGTTGGTAAGCAAGACCCTGCTGGCTCACTCTCAAGGCAGAATTTCAGTGTGTGGCCTCTAGGAGTGGAAGTCTTTGAGAGCAGCTGTCCTCTTGCCTGGGGAGTTTCCTACATAAGCAACTACTTTTCCTCCAACCCAGTCCGGCATCCTACTAGAAGGTGCCCTCTCCCATGCTCCCCGCACCTGATATTCACCTTCCCTGCATGGCTTCCTCCTGGCCTATGTTAGTCTTCCTTCACTCTGCATCCTCTCCTGTTCTAAAAAGGTGTGTGACCCTCATAGATGAAACACAGCTGGTTCTGTAGACTGGCTGCCAAGAGGTTTGCGTGTCTTAAGATACTTAAAAACTAGCCTAAAGCAGTCCTCTCCCCACTCTCTGTCCTGCTTCAGAGCCTGCAGGCTCTGGGTATAAATAGCTCCCATTACTTTGTTGAAGGATTTCCCTACTGGTCATTGCTGGGGCCCCAGCACTAGGAACATCAGGGGATGAAACCTTTGACCAAGAGAGTTACATCTTTGGATTCCCCCCTAGGTGAAAATACCCCCCTCCCAGGCCCCAACTGTTGCTTCACAAAATTGTCCCATGAGCCAGGAGGAATCCTACAATTCAGGCAAGTCTTCTAACAACCTTTGAGACTTTGAAGAGGTCCTATAAGTTGTCTTTCTGGCTTCTGCTTTCTGAGCTCTAAGGCAGAGAATGGTGGAGCCTGATTGCAGAGGTCACTTCTGGCTCAAACCCTCTTTGCTTCCCAGAATGGCTGTGTAACCACACACCCTCCCCAGTGACTTGTGCCACAGCGGGTCAGAGGTGAGCAGACATCACTAGTGGGAGAGGTAGAATAGGTTCTAAAAGGCCACACCCCCCCCGCAAAGTCTGATCTTGAGGAGTTAGGAAGATAACTTTTGATGTAGACTGCTTCCTTTCTAACCTCGGTGCCACAAGCAGTATTTACCTGGAAGAACTCTGAACCTCAGTTTCCTCCTCTATAAAATGGGTATGCTTATAGTATCTCTCTCTCTGTCTTTTTTTTAAAAACCTACAATAAAGTGCAGAAATTTACATATACAATGTCATATATATATCACTCATATACCAATCACCTTGGCTTTGAAAATTAAAAGAGGAGATCCGTATAAAAATAGCGTAGCGCAGGTCTGCTACTCATTAGACATTGCGTCAACCAGGATAGAGTTAGGATGTGTGGACAATGAGAACCAGGTCTGCGGGGTGGCGGGTCAATCCTGAGGATTCCTAACTAACTCCAGTACCGCGTGCGTGTCAGATTCCCGACAGTGCCCTTGCTAGTAAGCCCGGATAGGCGGCACCGGGTGGGGCCTGCAGGGCTGAGAACATTTAGCAGAGGCTTTGACCTTGGGCACTCCCTGGGAATTAGACTGAAGGGAAAAGGTATAAGAAGGTTCCAGGTGGGGCCACAAGTACCCTCTAACCCATAGCTCTCGGGAGGAAAGGGCTCGGGAAGGGAAACCTAGTGGGCTCCCGTTGGTGACCTGGGGCCGCGCGTCTCCGCCGGGGTGGGACCGGGTGGGACCGGGTGGGCCCGCCCTTCCCAGGAGAAAGGCACCTGCCGGAGGCGGAGTAGTTCAGGGGCTCAGCCTCAGCCTCCTGCTGGGCTTTATGGTTCAGGGGATCAGAGGGGACTTCCTGGCTCCTGGTCTGTACTCCAGGGGCCAGAGCCCTGGAAGAATCGAGAACGTCCGTGACTGGACAGTTCAGTGACGGGCCGCAGTCTAGCTCCGCGCCGTGGGAATGGACCCTCCAAACCGCCAGGGCAACGCAGGTGCGGGGTTCCGGAGCTGCCTCCCAGGAAGGCCCGGAGCAGTCAGAGATGGCTGGCCAGGGAGCGCACCAGTGAGGCCCGGGAGAGCCTGACCAGCTGTCAGGACGAGCTTCCGAACTGGAAGAGCCAGCCGTCTTGATCATCGCAACCTGGGCGTGGAGCCAGGCCCAGCGCCGCGCGGAGGTAGAATGTCCGGGGTGCGCTTTGGTGGGTGCGCTGTGGAGCGTCTGCAGGATCCCTGGGGCGCGTCCTGGGGAGGCGGCTCGAGGAGGGCACAAAACCACATTTGCGGTGTTGAAAGGGGGCTTTAAAAAAAAAATATATATATATATATATATATATACCTACCTGGGCTGGAGGTAACGGATTAATAACAACAACGTTTTCTGAAGGGGTGTTTAGAAAACTTACGAGATACAGAAAAGCCTAATTGTGCAGCTCGCTCAATCTTCTTTAACAACCAGGTGAACACAGCTACCAGCCTCCACCGGCACCCCGCCCCGCCCCTACTGCTCCCCTCTGGTCACTACCACACCCTTCAAGGGTAACCGCTATCCTAGCTTCCAACGGTATGGATTATTATTTGGTGGTGGAGGGGTGATACCGGGAATCGAACTCAGCACCGCACGCTTGCCAGGCAGGCGCTGCGCCACTGCGCTAAATCCCCGGCCCCGGTATAGATTAATTTTATCAGTTTTGGGAACATTGTGTACATGGACTCATACAATACGTATTCTAATGTAGCTGGCTTCTTTCATTTGTGGGATTTCTCCATATCGCTGCATGTGATTGTAGGCAGTTCATTTTAACTGGAGTATCCCATTGTGTGGCTATACAATTAATTTATTCATTCCGCTGCTGATAGAATCCGGATAGTTTCTTAGGGCTGTTAAGAGTGCTGCTAGGAACATTCTACAATAATATTCAGTAGAACTTCCCGTGATGAGGGAAACGTTCTATATCTGTGCTGCCCGGTATGGTAACCACTAGTCATACGTGACTTTTGAGCATTGGAAATGTGACAGATGTGACTGAAATATTAAAATCTTAACTTTCTAAACTTATAGTTACAAGTTTATAGCCAAAGATAGGTAGCATAATTCTAGTCCGTCTTTTGGTGATTGTAAAACACATTTCTATTCTAGATATTTTGTACCTAGGAGTGCAGTAGTGTATTTACTATGTCACAGAGTATGAATATGAGCTTTAGTAGGATTTTTTATTTTATTTTTTTTTTTTGTAGGTCCCGGGAGTCGACCTCAGACCTCGCGCGCCAGCAGGCGGCCGTGCCGCTGAGCGATATCACCGACCCTTTTTTTTCGTATCTGGGTTTCGGGCGAGTCGAACTCAGGACCTCGCTCTTGCCAGGCAGGCGCTTGTGCCGCTGAGCCATCTCACCGGCCCCCAGGACTTTTTTCATTTTCCTTTTTTTTTTTTTCTTCCATACCGAGGATTGACCCGGGGCCGCTCTACCACAAACTATGTCCCCAGCCCTTTAAAAATCACCTTGCTGGGCCGGTGAGATGGCTCAGAGGCATAAGCGCCTGCCTGGCAGGCGCGAGGTCCTGAGTTCGACGTGGGTACCTACATAAAAAAAAAAAAGAAAAAGCACCTTGCTAATTCACCCAGGAGGGACTTGAACTTGTGACCCTCCTACCTCAGCCTCTCTTAAGTGCTTTGTTTACAGATGTGCACCAATGTGCTGGTTAGCTTTAATAAATTCTACCAGGCAGTTTCTACAGTCGGTTTTTCCACTTTACACTCTTGCCAGCCAATAGTACCACATGGTTCCCAATACTTGGTGTTTTCATTTCATTTCTCTTCCATTTAGCATCTTGGTGTGTGTGGAGTTAAGAGGCTGTTGTTCACCTTATGTAAGCTTGTGAACTTGACATTTAACCATAGTAAATGGTCATGGTCATGATGATGACAATGGTGGTGGTTGGTGCTTTTTTTGGAAGTTGAACGATGTCATACTAGTCTAAGGCTTACCTTATATGTCACCCCACTCCTGCAGTCAGGTCTTTTACCCCATCAACCTTCTCTAGAAACAGACCCAGAACATCAGGCCCATCCATCGGGACATCAGGCTGTGTAGATGGAGGTTATCCATCCCTCACAGCTCTCGTTACTTTATACCTTCCTAAGGTTAGTGTTCTCTCTCCCTTTGCTGTTATTCACTGGAATATTTCACCACTAGAGATGGTGAGATTGCCTGGCAGGCTGCAACCAGGGCAGAGAAGCCAGGTTTTGTTCTGGCTGCAGTTTTAATTTATAGCTTGGCTCTGCCATTTATAAAACAGCTTGGCTTGCTGCAAAGCAAAGTCAGCCCTGGGGAGGTAGCAGAACTTCTGACCATGTGTCAGGCTCTGTGTGTGTGTGAGTGTGTGTGTGTGTGTGTGTTATTTTGTAGACATTCTGTCTAATCCTAAGAATAACCATGTTAATTACATGTATATTAAGCATTCCTTGCTTACACATGAAGAAACAGGCTCACAGAGGTTGTCATTCCCCCCAAGATTCACAGCTAGTAAACACTAGGAGTCACCTGGTAGTATTTTTCACCCAATGCCAATGAGAACATTTATCACATTTTCTACCTCTCTTCTCTGGGTAAATAGAGTCCTAACTAATACAGATCTCGAAATTCTAGATGAAATTAGATGTTCTCTGCTAAGCTTCCTTTTGGATGGATCTAATCATTGACCACTTGAGTTGACAATCAATCAAAGGAAGTATTTGTTATGTTGTAATACCAATGGAATTCTCCTTGTGTGACACTTGTGATTTTTATTTATTTATTTATTTATTATTTTGTGTGTGTGTGTGTGGGTACCGGGGGTCAACCTCAGGACCTCGCGCGCCAGTAGGCGCCCCTGCCGCTGAGCAATATTACCGGCCCTTTTTTCATATGTGGGTTCCGGGAGTCGAACTCGGGCCCTCGCGCTTGCCAGGCAGGCGCTTACACCGCTGAGCCATCTCACCGGCCCCGACACTTGTGACTTTTAGAAAGTTGTGTGCAAAGATCTTTTTGCTTGGTGATATAGAAGAAAACTGAGTATGTTTCAAGATCATCACACACTGGGCATGGTGGTGCACACCTGTAATCTCAGCACTTGGGAGGCTGAGGCAGGAGGATCACTGTGAGTTTGAGGCCAGATTGGGCTACATAGTGAGTTCAAGTCCAGCCTGAACTAATAGTGAGACCCTGTCTCAAAAAAAAAAAAAAAATCACTGTAATTTGTTACCTGAAAGTGTCCTAAAGTGTATTATTTTGTAAAGTAAAAGATTCCTTTGAAATATGAATAATAACCCAGTATTTGTTTTTATAAGTTTAGAGTTGCAAGTCGTATAAACAAGAGTAATGACCAACCCAGAATTTTATATATATATATAAGATTCATCAACATTTCATGCATATTTCCTCATTCATTGAGACATGTTAATCATGAATATTTCCCCTGGACTATGAATGAGTTCTTGGGGAGGTACACAGATTACTTCTGAATCCAGATGAAAAGTAACTAGAAAACAGTTGCCTACAGTAGCTACTGGCGGATTCAGGCTTCCCTGGAGTGTGTTTTACAATCCCTGGTCACTTGGTGAGCCTCTCAGAGGAGAGGTTCAAGAGTCAAATGGATTATTAGATTAAATGACCTTTAAGGTCCCTACCAGCCCTGAGATGACTTAAACTGAATGTGTTACATGCCTACAGATTCAGCTATAGATTTCAGCTAGGATTCACCAAAGGCCAACTTTTCTGATATGAAATTCTGTCTGCAGCATTCTCGACAAGAAACTGTCCCATATCTTCTGGACACCATTTGTGGGAGAACCATTCAGTTCTTCACTGCATGAATGTGAGAAAGTTCAAGCTTATCCTTTATTATCTCTCTTCAAAGTTTGGCATGACTTTTTTTCTGTAAAGTCTTACCATAATTTTGATGCCTTGTATTTTCCTGATCATTTTTTTCCCACAAAGAGTAGTTACTCTTCCTTCTCTATTTAGAGTGGAATCTGCCACATCTCAGTGACTTTTCTGCACTCTTGCTGTCCTAAAGTTTGTCACTGTATGGTGGCAGCTATCACTTTTATACAAAGGTCCCTATGAGTCTGCAGTTTTAACCTTAGTCTTTACTGCCATAGTTCCAAATGCCTAGGGAAAAATTCTACACGTACATACCATAGTCAACTCAAGTTCATCACCATCCCTGAAAGTACTCACATCTCAGCTTCTGCCTATGGTATCATCTTTTCTTGTTGTTTTCCTTTGTGTGGAGCCAATCATTCAAGAAGTGGTTTTAGGGCAACCCATTTGGGACCCCTCCTGTCTCTCAGGAGCTACTCCTATTCCCCATTCCCCATTCCTATTTCCCGTTCCTTTTCTCTAATAACTCTTCCTACTCAAAAAAAAAAAAAAAAAAAAAAAAGTGGTTTTAAGGGCCTGCCTTCACTTGGAGCAGAAGGAATGGGAGCTCTAACTTTGGCTGAGCTCCCAATACCTATTAGGCTCCAGGCTCTGCATATCCTGATCCATTGCTAGAACCCATTCTTAGAAACATCCTGAAAAGTAAGTGCCATTATCCTCATGTTATGGATTAAGAAATCAAAATTTGAGAATATGAACACTTTGTGATCCAACTTTGAGGTGACAATGTAGGGTCTAAAGCCTACGCTCTTAGTGGTCCTTTAACTTGTTTCCTTGGCTTGGGTATGTCCCTAATAAATCCCATTCTACACAGGTACTACATTAACATCCCCCAAATGCCTTTTATTCAGAAGTATCTACTTACATTTTCTCAACTGTACTATGGTTCTCACTTGCATAGTTTCAAGTATTCACTGAAGACTACTGATGAGCCTTAATTACCTTGCCTAGTCAGCCAAATTTCTCATTTTTTGATAATTTACTCAATTTTTTTTAGTCTCCCCCCAACCCTTTACCTCCCATACTCATTCCTGAAAAAGCATCTCAGCTCTTCCCAAACTCCTCCTTGGTTCAAGTCAAATCTCTTCTATTCATGAAGACTTTTCTAGTCAGCACAGCCCTCAGAAATCACACATTCTGTGAATTAGATGAAATGTCCTTACATGGGAAATATAGACCTTGACACAAGCAGTCTTATTTATCTCATTATTTCCATCTTCAATTAAAAAATAAGTTCCTTGAGGGTAAGGATCATGTTTTATTTTCCCTTTATCTCACAGGATGAGTAGGAATAAAATAATTTAAAAGAAATACTTAGTGGCCTGGTATGGTGGTGCATGCCTGTGATCCCAGCACTTGGGAGGCTGAGGCAGGAGAATCACTGTGAGTTCAAGGCCAGCCTGGGCTACATAGTGAGTCCGGCCCAGCCTGAACTACATAGCAAGACCCTGTCTCAAAAAAAAAAAAATGCTTAGAAATGTATAAGTACACCGGAAATGAGGCATATTAGTTTAAAGATTACTGATGTCATAAATAGTGGCAGAATTTTTTTTTTATCTGGTTGGAATCAGGCAAAGATTCAGCAAACAACAGAAACTTGAGGGACTGGATAAAAGATACAGGCTCGGGCTTTCTCTTCTTCCTCCTCCTCCTCCTCCTCTTCTTCCTCACCTTCTTCCTCTTCTTTCCCCTCCTACTTAATCCCCCACATCTTCCTGGCGTCAGACTGATGTATGGGAGGAGAGGCACTCCATCGTCCACTGGCTGACTGGCTTCTTCTGGACAAGGAAGGCATTTTTGACTCCCAGGGGGTTCTCATCCTACTTCCCTTCTAAATGAAAGTATCAGCAACAAGGATGTGCCCAATCTAATTTTAAAGAAGAGAAAATGATTGGAGAGGGAAGGACATTGTCCCCAGGTCACATTGCTTCATAGGGTCCCTTTCTTCTGACATCCAATCCAGTGTGTTTCCCCACTATATTTCACTACCTCTCCTCTCTCTCTCTCTCTCTCTCTCTCTCTCTCTCTCTCTCTCTCTGTCTCTTTTTTTTTCCAAATTTCTGTCCTTGTACCTATACTCAACCCATCTTACTGTCTGGAAAATTCTCTCTCCCACATCCTGTCTCCCCGCTCTGCATTCCACATGCCCTAGTTTGTGTTCAGTATTGTACATAGTGCTCTTGGAAATATAAGCAAAAAATACCCCCCAAGTCAGGTCTGATGGTGGACTCCTTTAATCCCAGCTCCCAGCACTCAGGGGACTCAAGCAAAATGATTGTGAGTTTGAGACCAGCTTGGGCTACAGAGCAAGACCTTGTCACAAAACAAAACAAAACAAAACAACAACAACAACAACAAAAACCCAAGGTTGTGAAAAGACACACTTTAATAATGTGTGACTGTTTTGGAGGATTACAGCCTCCAGCAGGAAGTTACCATTCAGAATCTCTTTAGGGGCTCTCTCCAGGGTTCAAATACACTCTTAGAATTTCCCTATATTCAGTAACATAGTGGGGTTTTATAATAATAAGCTGTAGTCCAACTACTTAGATGCCAGGCAGTATAGTAGACATCTCCTGGAAGGCTTACAGCAATTCTACAACCTCATATCCTGGTAGCTCCATTTTACAGATGAGAAAATAGAGGTGCAGAGAGGTGAAGCAAGTTGTTCAAGGTCACACAGCTAGTGACAGAGCAAGAGATGGAACTGATCTATTTGTCTACTTTAGAAAACTCTTTGACACACTGACTATTGGCTGCTTTAATTGGATGCCCATTTTCTCCTCAGTGGCTGTTCATGGTGATGTCTATCAGCTATGAACTGCCCTCTACCTTGCAAACTCTTAACAAAGATCTCATCTGTTTAGCATCTTGAGTGTCCTGAAGCAGTGCCCTACTTTTGCCCTCTAGTGGACACAAGGAGGATGCCCAACTCTTTCAGGCACTGTTTCTGAGGACCTCTGTCTGCACCCTCTGGTGTTGTCAGTGACCCCAGGCCTTATAGATCCAGGCCTCCGAGGACAAGAAGTCTCCCAGGCTTCCTTGGGCTGTTCCTTGAGGAAGGCCCTAGGTTCTCTAGACCTTCCTAGTTCTCCTGTTAGTCCTTCAAGAAAGACCCACCCATTCCTGACAGCGACAAAACCAGGTAAGAGAGAGACTCGGCAATAGCCCTGGATTCCTGTTCAGCAAGCCGATATAGCGGATGTCTATTCTTAGCCTCCTTGGTCTTCTGGCCATGAACATGGATCTATGCCTGGCAGTGTGCTAAGTTCCAGAAATTACTTATTTCATCTGACCTTGAGTAGACCTTAATCTCTTTACGCAGAAGTGTCCTCATCTGAAAATAGAATGGAAAGCCCCCTCACCTATCCTGTTGGGGAATCATCAGGATCAAGGCAGAGGAAAAGTCAAATGGATGGGAAGTTAAGGTAGTTCACCTCTTCTGCTGCTGTCTTGGGACGCTGGTTCATGTGCAGATTGAGCTCCCAGAGCTTTCCACAACATTGCAGTATTCCTTCAGATAAATAGGCTGCCCAAGCCCTCTGGAGCTTACGTTCACCACCATGTCCCTGCTGCTGGACATGGAGCTATCAGATTTAATATTTACTCTGCTGGGTTTTGGTCTTGCTTTGGGCCCATTACTTTCTATCCCCCATTTCTCCATTTTGGAATAGGAATGTGTACCCTGTGCCATTGTATAATGGAAGTATTTAGGTTTTTTAGAGACAAGAGTACGAGACTTCCAGGTCGTGGCCCAAGGACCCACCTCCAATCAGGGCGCATCTTCTAACAGCACATTCAGCTGCTAAACTCATCAATCGATGAATCCACTGCTAAGTACAACACTCCCAGAACCCAATCACCTTCCAAACGTATAAGACTTTCGGGGAACATTTTAGATCCACAGCACAACATCTGTACTCCCTAAATAACTAAATAACTTCATTGAGTACATTTAAAGGATGACAAATAATCACTGTTTTAGGAAAAATGTAACAGTAAGTGGATAATTTGGCCTCTCTTTAGAGGAGGAAAAAGCCCAGTCCTCTAACTGGGTTTGCTCAATTTCCTGGGCTATGGAACAAATATTGTTCCTTATCACTGCTCCTACACCTAAAGATTTCCTCCCTTATCTGACCATAAGTCCTAACCTGGTTTTGGTCCTTAAGTCCCTAAAAGAAGTGGCTTACAGATAGAGCCTTGGATCATGGGCACCAATGAATTAGAGCTCTGCCCTCCAAGGTCAAGTAAGAACAGTAATACTGAGGAAAGGCACCAGCCGTGGTCCGTAACTCTATTTTCTTTTGTCTTCTCTAGTGTTCATTTCCATCTCCTTCCTCTTCTGTCTCTTTCCTCTCCTTTCCCCATTCCCATTTGTCTTCCCTCCTTTCCTTCCCTACTTCATGCTCTGTACAGTCCTCTTAAAACCTCTGCTTGTCATTCTGTCTTGTTCTCTGTCTCCTTTTCCCTTCTCTCCTCCTTCACATCTCCTTTTATCCACTAACTGACTTATAGTAGATGGAATTAAAGACTAGCTGTATGTATTCCATTTTTTTTTTGTGAGTTCCAGTCAGTGATGTTTGATAGAGAAAAGCTCCCTGCCATGGTTTGTACAATACCAAGGAAGGGAGACAAGTTGGCAAGGAGGCATTCTTCTGAGTAGTGTCAGGAGAATCCTTATGATACCAGCAATAAGAAAACTTCGTGTGGTAAAATGTTGAAGGTGGGTTCTCTAACCCAGTGTTCCTGCTTTATTTCCAAGGTTCTCCCTCCATCCCATGCCCTAGACAGAAATGGAGATCCAGAGAATGTACCTGATTTCTCCAAAGTCAAACAGTTAATTCATGGCAAAACCTTGAGTAGAATCTATTTGCCGAATACAACAAATATGTAACACAGGATATATAGTGTTCTTTTTTATAGGAGCTACAAGAACGTGGACAGCTTAATAAGACCCAGTCATCATTTAAGTGCAATTTATGACCCCCAGGGAAAAGAGAGATCATTTAACCTACACTCATTTACCAGGTGGACAAAATCAGATTCAACCCCAAAGTGTATAGATTACATGTCAACTTCACTTCCACATGCCATAGGTCACTCTAATGAAGGGTTAGGAACCTGGGCATCCACACAGGAGAGGATCTGTTTTCCTTTCAGCACTCGCATGTCCTCAGCACCTCCTTCACTGATACACCAGACAGCAGCTCACAGCAAACAGCTGCTGCCTTTACCGAGGTCCTCCCACATCCTCTAAGCACCTTCTGTAATAAGCCACATGATTCCTCTTCCGGGGAGGCAGTGATCTGCAATTAGCAGACCATTTTGCTGACTGATTTTGGATTTATTAAGGCCTGGATTACCAGAGCACTTTTTTTTAATGACACCTGTCCCTTTCTGTTTGGTTGCAAAAAATATTTATGGAATATTTATTATACCCAAGAAGTATGCTGGGCACTACGTATACAGATACGAAAGCCAGACTCTGTGCCCTCCAATGAGCTATAGTATTGTCAGGCAGGGGGACAAGAGAACAGGATAAGGAACATTTCCCTTCTTCAGAGAAGGGAAGTGAGGACCTGTGGGAGGCACAAAGTGCTTTCGACCCAGTAGAAGGGTTAGGACAGACATCTAGGAGGAGAACACACTTGAGCCACGTCATGAGACAGGAATAGGAATGAGCAGAGTGAAGAAAATATAACTTGTTCTGTAAAAGGAAAGGCAGGGAGCAGGGGGCGGTGGGCAGAAAGGGAACTGGGGATCAAGTCGTGCTCACTTGCTGGGTCTCTGAGAAGTTTCCCCACATAGACGACATGTTTCTGTGTTAAGAAGCAGGTAGAGATGTATAGGTTTTGTTTTGGCTCTGGGAACTATTTCCTTTGGCTTTAAATTTTGTGTTAGATGGGAAGACAAATACATCTGATCTCACTCACATGGAATCTAAAAAAGTCTAATTCATAGAAGCAGAGAGCAAGCCAGACATCGCGGTGCATGCTGTGATCCTAGGACTCTGGGAGACTGAAGAAGGAAGTCCACAAGTTCGAGCCCACCTTGGGCAACCTAGGGACTTAGTGAGACACTGTCCCAAAAATAAAATAAAATAAAATAAAATAAAATAGTGATTAGGCATGTAGGTCACTGTGAAGGCCCTATGTTCAGTGCTCAAGAAGAAAAAAGAAGCAGAGAGCAGAGCGGTAATTACAGAAGTTACCAGGGGCTAGCAGAGGGAGAGAGAGATTAGGAGAGATATTGAGATGCTGGTCAGACAACACAAAATTTTGTTTACACAAGAGGAATAAATTCAAGAGATCTATTGTACAACATGGTGTGTCTAGTCAGTAATCACATTATATTCTTGAAAACTGCTAAGAATGTGGCTTTTAAATGTTCTTTCAAAAAAAAAAGTTCTTTCCACAAAAAGTTAGGTATGTGAGGTAGTGGATCTCCTAACCAGCTTAATTTAGCCATTGCACAATATACATATGTGTACATGTAGGGAAACAACATGTTGTGTACTATAATTTTACAGTTTTTGTTTTGTTTTGTTTTTGCAATACTGGGAAGTGAACTCAGGGCCTTTGTACTGAGCTACATCCTTGACCCCTTTTTATTTTGAGACATGTGTGCAATTTTTATTTGCCAATTAAAATAATAATTTAAAAAGAAACAGGTTGGAATACTAAGGAGGCTGCAGAGGAAAGGTGCTCAATTTTTCTGTAAATCTAAAAATTCTAAAAGATAAAGTGTATTTTTTTAAACCTTATGTTGAATTGTTAAATTTATTTTTTTATCTTTATCTTCCTTTATTTATTTATTTATTTATTTTTGAGACAACAAGTAAACATTCTCCTGTATTAACAAACCCAAGCATTAGAGAATGTACAAATACCTTTTGGAGAAAAACATTAAATTTGTTTATTTTGAGAGAGCAGTCAAAGTTACCTCAGTGGCCACTAAGAACATAGAAATCTGTGGAAGTCGTGGCATGAAGCCAACCTTCTCCTCCTACCCTGCTTTCTCCTCATCTTTCCCCATCAGTAAAGGGCACTACCACCATCTAGTCACATGGGTTAGAAACCTAGGACCCATCTTAGGCCTCTTTGTCCCATGTTGGGTCCTTCGCTTGGTTCTGTAGATTGTGTTTTCATCATTCTCTGGACTCCACCTCCTTCCTCCCCTCCAGAAGTACTCTCTTTTTTCAGCTGGACATCTCACCTTAGTGTGTAGTGTGCTAGGGTTGCCATCACAAAATGTCACAGACAGGGTGGCTTTAACAACAGCAATTAATTTTCTCATAAAGCTGGGGTTTAGAAGTCTGAGATCAAGGTGTCAGCCCCTTGTTGGTTACTTGCCTTAGTTTGCTGGTGGCCATCTTCTCCCTGTGACTTCACAGGGTCTTGCCTCTGTGTGTGGCCTTATAAGGACAGCACCCACATTGGATCAGGCCAACCCTAAAGACTTCCCTCTGTGTCCAGATATAGTCATATCCTGAGGTTCTGGGCATATGGACTTTAACATATGAATTTTAAGGGAACATGACTCAGCACATAGCATTACTTCTACTCTTGTGTCCCTTGGAGCCATTCTTCATGCAGCCACCAAAGTGATTTTCTAAAAATATAAACTAGACCAAATTACCTGCATTAAAACCTTCAGTGACTTCCCCATGTACTTAGAATGAAATCCACATGTTCCCCATGGCTTAAATGGTGCAGCTCCAAACCCTCCGTGCCTCTCTCCCTGGCTCATTGCTGTGCAGCCCCATGAACTTTCTTGTTTCCAAAATACATGAACTCTTTTATGCTCTGCTCATTCCTCACCCGGATACCTCCTCCTCCGTCCTCAGTTCTCAAAGATACCTTCCCTGAGTTCTTGGCCTTAAATGGGCACCACCTGTTATTTTCCACCTAGCCCAAGTTGCTTTGCTTGGCAGCTCTTATCCCAATTTTATGTTATATTATGTTTTCTTGTTGGCATGTTCTGTTTATCTCCCTCAATGGACTACAAACTTCCTGAGGGCAAAGATTATGTCTATTTTGTTCACCCTAGTGTACTTGCTCTGACTATAGTGCCTGGTACAGAAAAAGTGTTCATCCAATACCTATTGAAAGAGTAACAGGGCTGGGGATATAGCTCAGTGGCATAGGGCCTGCCTGGCAAATGCGAGGTCCTGAGTTTGATTCCCAGTACCAAAAAAAAAAAAAAAAAAAAAGAAAGAAAGAAAGGAATAAAGGGAATGGATGGGGAGACTGAGCTTTCTGAGGGTGATGGGAATCTGTGGGAGGATTTCTAGCATGGCCATGTGTGCATTTTAGAGATCACACTAGCTACAGTGAGGAGGAGGTGGGTTAAGGCACTAACCTTTGATCAGGGATATTAGTGAGGCTGCTGCAGTAGTCCAAGTGGAGATGATGAACTATTGAGCTAGGGTCATAAAAATGGGAAAGAAAAGGAGGGAATAGTTGTAGGATGTAATAGTTGATCAAATGTGAGTGGGGAAAGAGGCGGGAGACTCTAGAATGACTCCCAGATTCTTGGACTAGATGAGAAGGTAAATGAATGTATTGTTCAGGGAGATCGGAAATATGTGAAGAGAGGCAGAAGAGGAGGATCAGGTTGATGGGGTACAAGGTTGATAAGGGAGACACCTGCCTTACCCCCTCCTATAAGGCTCCCTTCAAAGGCAGGGGCTGTGTTGAAGTTCCCATTTAAAATGCCTTGCACCCAGTTGGAGACAGTAACTGAGGGCCCTGAGGGCCCTTGGTCACATGCACAGTGTTATCTGTGGAGACCCTCACACGTGTGCACAAGCTCTGACACCCTGGGAATGTTGGCTGTCCGAATTCCCCTGTCATTCACATCTTGTAGCCCTGCTCAGCCTGTTCCATTCCCCATGGCCCCTCACCCTTTGCTTGTTTTCAGCCCTGGCAGAAACAAAGCCAGCCCAAAATACACCAGCCAACTGGCAAGTGATGAATGATTAGCCTCTTGGCTCTAAAAGGATGGAATGAGGGGGCTTTCAGTGCTAAGTGCAGTAACCCTAGCCCTGGGCTTGGTGTAATTCTAGACAGAGGTGGTCTGGGACTGCACATGTGGGTGGGGTAGTGTGAACAGGCCGAGGGGTCCTCAGCCAGACCACAAGAAGAGAGTGCATCTCTATGCAGTCAGTTAGAAGTATGAAATTAACACTCAAATGGAGGCAAATGAGTTGCACTGGGGTGACATGAGAGGATAAATGATTCTGGTTACTAAGGGAAGGCTCTCCATAGGGAGGAGACGCAGGCCTGGTAGTCACACTCAGTCTCCTCTTTGCTCCTCACCTCAAGTGAGATAGCACATTTACAGAGAGATTTTCTTTTTTTTTTTTTCCTTCACTTTTGCCCAATATCCTACAACTCCATAGCTTTGGGTGAGTAACTTGATATTTCTGAACCTTATTCTCCTCGTGGATAAAGTGAATCATAGTCCATACCCCACTTAATGAGATGAAGGATTTAAGGAATGACTGGCTCACAGGAGGCTTCCCATAATGTTAATGGACTCTGACTCTAGATGTTTAGTTTCTACTAAAAGCAAATTTCTGTTTCAGAAATACCAGGGTACTAGAGAAATGCACTCACTTCTCAGATGTCTGTGGTTTACAGGGTGATAGTGAGTATGTGTTCATTTAAACTGTTCTAGAGGATATCGACACCTTAATCAAGGATTATATGTAGCACACAAGTGATCATCTAGCATTTAATCACACATTGACTGCTCCTTCAAGTATTTCACCTACTATTGTTTCCCTTTAGTCCCAGAGCGTTGTAATGAGTGTCATTAATGTAGATAGGTATTCTTTGGGGAGAAAATATGGCTTATTTATAAGCCAGTTAGAAATGAGTTATCATTAAAATTGGCAGGCATTTTGACCAAACTATGTATTCACTTCCTAACCACGCTTATGAGAACAGAGAATTTCCTGGGCCCTGTACATGAGCCTAGACTCTGAAATGGTCCTGTGTCCAGCCATCATGTCAAAGGAGTCAAGCTGCCCAAAGTTTTAAGGTTCACCAAATCCTGCCTTTAGTTTGCAGAGTCCCCCTTAAATGAACCCTTCATATAAAGCATGATTAGTACACCCAGAAGGATCAACTGTGATTAGCCTCCTAACTGGATGTTTTTGTCTTTATTAGCTGATAAAAGCATGTCTAAGGGGCCGGTGAGATGGCTCAGCGGCGTAAGCGCCTGCCTTGCAAGCGCGAGGGCCCAAGTTTGACTCCCGGATCCCACATATGAAAAAGGGGCCGGTGATATCGCTCAGCGGCACGGGTGCCTGTTGGCGCGCGAGGTCCTGAGGTCGACCCCCCGGTACCCACAAAAAAAAAAAAAAAAAGCATGTCTAAGAAGTCAGAAATGTGGTAAAATTTGCTCTGAAACTTGTCTTATTGTTGTGTATATTGTTTTATTCGAGACAGGGTCTCACTATGCAGTCCAGGCTGGCCTTGAACTCACAGTGCTTCTGCCTCTGCCTCCCAAGTGCTGGGACTACAGATGTGCACCACTAGCCCTGGATGACCTGAACTTATGAATAATATTCCTTGAACATACATTTTTAGAGGGGGTGGTAGGGATTGAACCCAGGGCCTCACATACGCTAAGCACTCACTGTACCACTGAGCTTTAGTCCCACTATGAACATATGTGAACGTGCTTTTGTGTGAACAGTTGTTTTAAGTTCTCTTGATCATATACCTAGCAGTGGAATGGCTGTTGCCCGACAGTTATACATGGTGATGCGTTTATGCCAAGCCCTTTTTATATACAGTATAGGACTTCTGCTTGGGCACAGAACTCGGAGGAACAGTTAAAAGCCCATTTTGCCACCTACAGGATCATGGGATCCAAGTCAATTGGAATGCCCAGTCCCCCTCCCCCCAGCAATCCTCTCCTCCTCTCTCCCCTAATAGTTTCTAATAGTTTCTTCAACTCAAAAGATGCCATCAGCTGGGCGTGATGGTGCACACCTGTAATCCCAGCACTTGGGAGGCTGAGGCAGAGGGATCGCAGCAAGTTTGAAGCTAGCCTGGGCTACATAGTGAGTTCAAGGCTAGCCTGGACTACATATCAAGACCCTGTCTCAAAAAAAAATTTAAAAATTAAAAAAAAAGAAGCCGTCAATGTAGTAACAGTTCAGAGGGTCAGAGAAGGAAAAGTAATGGCAGGAAGGTTACTTTTGACATTGACTGTAAAAGACCTTCTGATTTAAAAATATTAAATTGTGTATTATAGGGAGGGAATATTGCATTTTGGATCTGGGAAATTATATACAGTCTTAGATTTAAAGATCGCTATCAGAGTATAACCTAGCGTTTTTGGAAAGGAGGAAAAGGAAGAATAGTTCTGTAGTTTAGGCAGTGACCACAGGCAAAGCCTTACTGCTGGGGCCTGCAAGGTTGAAAGCCCCAGAAAGACGTATTGTAGACACAGAAGTGCCATGACCTGCAGGGACACACAGTGGAGAGAGAAGTTACTCTGGGCTACATCAAACTAAAGATTAAGTAAGCATCTACTGCTTAATTCTTCATAAGGCTTATTACAGCATATACTTTACAGTGCAAAAATATATAAAGTTATTTTCTAGTGCTCATCTTTGTTTTCCTTTTGCCATGCAGAGAACTCAAGTAAGAGGCATGCGTTTTCCTCCCAACGTTCTAGCCGTTCCTTTTCCAGTATGTTGTTATGTGCTTATGTGCTGAGAGGAGCTGTGGTTCAAGAGGAGAGCCTAGGGCGTAGAAAAGTCAGATAATCTCCCTGAGCCTCTATCCCTTCACCATTCACTGAGAATAGGAATGATAACATCGACAGTAATAACATCTACCTGTCGGTGTTGCACAGAGGATTATGGCACAAAATGTAAGCACTGAAGAAATGTAGCTGATGTCCGTCTGTGCTGCAGAAAGTACTGCCAGCATCCACGTCATTTCAGGAAAAACGCTTGAGGAGAATATTTTCAAAATTCTCCTGATTTCAGCTAATAGTGATGAATTAAGGCCAAGTCACCAACTTTCACAGTACCTTCTTTGCTGGCGCCTGGAAATCTGATGACTTGAGTGTTGTAGGGATTAACCACTGGGAGGCACACTTTCACCACTGGAAAGCCTGGGTCCTATTTCCCCAATTTCTTACCAGTGCGTTTTCCTATCCCAAAATGATGCGAGCACACACGTAGGCATCAGGAAAGTTTTCAGGCAGAGGGAAACCCAAGGCCGCAATTCCCTTCTCACTTGTCTCCTTTCCTCCTTTGTCTTCCCCATCTTTACTGGTATCAGCTCTTCTCTAGTGCACCAGCAGGGCCCAGCTGTACTCACTCACCTAGAAATTCCAAGAAAGAATCTTTTATTAATTCCTTTGTAGACTGTGCACCTAAATGTTATTGTTTCAAAGTATTGACCAAGATTGCTGTGGGGAACTCTGGTTTGTAGACTTTATCCCCTTGCTTTGGCCCAACTCAGAGTAGCTACCAAGATCAGAAATAATATTTCCTGCTTGTCTTACTGAGTCTACCAATCTACCAAGCAAGTACTTGTCTTACTTCTTAATTGATAGATTTAAAACAACTGGCTTATATTTAAGTTGGTGGTTTAAGGTAATTCCTTAAAAAATTTTTTTCATTTGAGGAGCCAGAGTATGTCAGACTTTCTTGATCTACTACTGATGATGCTTCCAGTCAAATTCTTGCTTTGCTTTTCAGATTTAGAAGGCTCACCACTCCTCCTCTTCCTGCTGCTAAGGTTTCTAAAGATTTTGTATAAATAAGAATCATTCAGGGGATTGTTTTAAAACACAGATTCCACCACTCCTTCCTATCAGGATGGCTATTTTTATCATTAATTAAATTTATTGGTACAGTTTAGATATACATAATGATCACATTCATCATATGAAATTTGTACCTATACATGATATGTCTTGATCCTTATTATTATTATTTTTTTTGTGGGTACCGGGGGTCGACCTCAGGACCTTGCGCGCCAGCAGGCACCCATGCCGCTGAGCGATATCACCGGCCCTTTTATCGTATGTGGGATCTGGGAGTCGAACTCGGGCCCTCACGCTTGCCAGGCAGGCGCTTATGCTGCTGAGCCATCTCACCGGCCCCCTTGATCCTTATTTTTACCCCATTCCCTTCCCCTCCCTTCTACTCTCTTCCCCTTCTTATTTATAAAAGCTTTTTTTCCATTTTATCTTTCTTTTCTCATTTTTTTCCTTTTTCCTTCCTTCCTTTCTCTCCCCCTCTTCCTTTCTCACTCCCCCTCCTTTGTTCCCCTCCCCATTTGAACGTTTTCTTCCTATTTCACAATATCTATTATACCTTCTGGTCCTTAGTTATACTTTCAGTTTCTCACACCAGAGAAACAACGTGATATTTATACATATGCCCATCAAAAGATGGCTATTGTTTTAAGAGGAGGTATAGCAAGAGTGGGGGAGGACATGGAGAAATTGCAACTCTTGTGCATTGCTGATGGGAATGTAAAATGGTGCAGCCACTGAGGAGAATATGGTGTCCCTTGAAAAATTAAATACAGAAATACTGTATGAACCAGCCATTCTACTTCTAAGTATATAGTATACGCAAAAGAATTGAAAGCAGGGACTTGAACAAATATTTGTACATCTATATTCATAGCAGCATTATTCACCAGAGCCAGAAGGTAGAAACAATCTTAGATATCAACAAATAAATGGATAAACAAAATGTAGAGTGTGCATACAATGGAATATTATTCATCTTTAAAATGGAATGGATACATGCTACAACCTGGACAAACTTTGAAAACATTGTGCTAAATGAAACAGGACAGACGTGAAAGGACAATTACTTGATTTTACTTTTTTGAGGTACCGGAATAAGCAAAGTCATAAATAAGAAAAATGGAACAGTGATTACCAAGGGCTTGGGTGAGAGGGCCAACGAGGAAGTATTGCTTAATGGAAACAATACTTTCAGTTTGGAAAGATGAAAAATTTCTGAAAAATGCGTGGTGGTGATGGTTATACAACAATGTGGGTATAATATCCTCACGTCATAGTATAGATGGTGACACTAGCACCATCCACAGTTTGATGTCGCCCGGAGTAACTTCTCCCTCCACTGGTGTCCCTGGTGGCCATGCCACTTCTGTCTACAAAATTTCTTTCTGGTGCCTTCAGTAACTAGCAATTTACAAAGCATACTCACATTCATTATCTCATGTAACCCACAGCATGGTTTGTTAAACACCTTACCCACTTTATAATTGAGAGACTAATGCACAAGAAACGCATGTCACTCTTCTCTACATTGTATCTTTCTCATCACTTACATTTTGAGTGCTATCTTTCTTTTTGCTTTGCTGTAGTATTTCTGGTACTTATTCTAGTCTTAGAATAAAATATATGTATAATCCATTCATTTGCATTTAAGCATGCTTCGCCATAACTGCCCAAAATGAAAGGATAGTTTAGACTTAAGCAGAAACTGTGACACTGGCCGGGCAGGAGCCAGTGCTACAGTATTTGTCTGTTTCCCAAGGTTATCATAACGGAATTTCTCGAAGCAAAATATCTCACGTATACATGTTTTAACAGAACCGTGCTTTTGTTTAGACTGCTTGGCAGGCAGAAATCGTGTGAAATTTTTATTGTCGGAGCTTCCTTTTACAGAAAGCTGAAATGTCAGGTAGTTTTTGAAGAGTCGTGAACAGCTGTTTCAGTTTGGGCAGACTGCACCTCATCTTTTCAGGTAGATGTTCCTGTCGGCAAACATGTACTTTCACTGATCAGACACAAATACTGATGATTTTGTTTGTTTGCATTGCAATTGCAAAGGTACTTGGATATGTATTTCCCAATTGTGGTCATTAGTGACTACAAGAAAGTGAAAATGTATTTGAATTTTATAAGTATCTACTTTTAATAAGGACCGAGTCTCGGCATTTGTTAAAGAAGGATCTCTGTGGGACAAGCTGAACAGTTTGTAGGAATCACTGCAAGATGAAAGTGAAGAGCCCTTGTTCAAAAATTACTAAGAATTTCAAAGCCAGGCATGGAGGCACATACCTGTGATCCCAGCATTCCAGGAGACTGAGGCAGGAGGATCATAACTTTGAGCCTAGCCTGGGCAACTTAGTGACTTAGTGAGACCATGTCTAAAAAAATAGATGTAGCTCAGTGTGAAGGCCCTGAGTTGAATCCCCAGTACCAGGGGTGGGGGAGGAGGATTTCCAGGGCCGGGGATGTGGCTTAGTGGTAGAGCACTTGACTAGCATTAGAAAGGCCCTGGGTTCTATCCCCAGCACTGGGGGAAAAAATTAAACATGGCAACATCAGAGCATTAAAGCAAAGGCAGGGAGCTTTGTAAGTTTCATGTCCATGATGCCAGCCCTGGTCTTTCTTAGATTTAAATTTTATATGTTTGTTTATTGAGTGATTGACTGGATGAGGATATTAACATATTGCAAAATTTAAAATACACAAAATATTTCTAGCTCCCTTCCCTTTAGGAACCTTGTTACCAGTTTCTTGTGTACCTTTCCAGAGCTTCATTCAATTACAAACATACGTTTCTACAGTATATTATCTATCTTCGTTTATAACACATACACACAGATAGTATACTTTACACATTGTTCTGCTTTTTTTTTTTTTTTTTGTGGGTACCGGGGGGTCGACCTCAGGACCTCGCGCACCAACAGGCACCCGTGCCGCTGAGCGATATCACCGGCCCCTTTTTCGTATGTGGGTTCCAGGAGTCGAACTCGGGCCCTCGCGCTTGCCGGGCAGGCGCTTAAGCCGCTGAGCCATCTCACCGGCCCTGTTCTGCTTTTTTTTTTTTTTGGTGGGTACCGGGGGGTCGACCTCAGGACCTCGCGCGCCAACAGGCACCCGTGCCACTGAGCGATATCACCGGCCCCTTTTTCGTATGTGGGTTCCGGGAGTCGAACTCGGGCCCTTGCGCTTGCAAGGCAGGCGCTTACGCCGCTGAGCCATCTCACCGGCCCCTGTTCTGCTTTTTTTAAAAGCAATATATTTTGGAGGTCATTCCTTATCCCTACAGAGAGTGTCTCTTTCTTTTTTCCATGGCTGCATAATATTCCACTGTACAGACATAACACAATTTATTTAACTAGTTACCTTAGTGGATGTACATATGTTACTTCCAATTACAAAAGCACTTGTAACAAAAATCCTTACAGATCGTTTCCCTATATGTGGGAGTGTTTGTGTGGACTTGTTAAGTCAAAGGTTCTGGTTTGTTTTAATTGTGATAGACATTGCCATTTACCTGCTAAAGAGATTGTACTAATTTACACCCCCAGCAATACAGTTATTATACTTTCTGTTCTTTGCTAATCCAGTGGGTGGGATGACATAGTGATTGGTTGCAGTCTTAATTTTCATTTCTCTTATAAGTGAAGCTAAACATCTTTTGTTTTGATTTGATTTGATTGTGATAGCAGAGTTTTGCGCAGGCTAGGCAAGTGCTCTATCACTGAATTACATCCTCAGCCCTTTTTATACCTTATTGTGAGAAACAGTCTTATTAAGTTGCCCAGGTGGGACATGGACTTTAGATCTTCCTGATTCAGCGTCCTGAGTAGTAAACATCTTTTCAAATGGTTAGACGTCAGTCTCTTCTGCTGACTGACTGTTCAGATCCTCATTATTTCTTTATTGTATTACATTATGTTGTTTATTAGTCTTTTTTTTTTTTTTTTTTTTTTTTTTTTTGTGGGTACCGGGGGTCGACCTCAGGACCTCGCGCGCCAGCAGGCGCCCGTGCCACTGAGCGATATCACCGGCCCCTTTTTCGTATGTGGGTTCTGGGAGTCGAACTCCGGCCCTCGCGCTTGCCAGGCAGGCGCTTAAGCCGCTGAGCCATCTCACCGGCCCTGTTTATTAGTCTTTGTCTTATGACTTATATAAATGCTTTATCCATTAAGGAACTTAGTTGTTGGTTTGTGTGAGCACTGAAAATATTTCCCCAAATTTGTTTTATGTTTTTTACTTTGTTTTGCCATGCAGAATTATTTTTAATGTAGTTGAATTATCTATTTTTCTTTCGTGGTTTTTGAATTTTGCATCATACTCAGAAAGTTATTCCCCACTTTCATATGTCTAGTATTTCCAATTCTATTCTCACACACCTAAACCTTTGTTCCATTGGAATCTATTTTAGTATAATGTATGAAATAGGGATCTACCTTTACTTTTCTTCCAAATGGCTACCTAATTGTCCCATAATATTTATTGAATAACTCACCTTTGCCTCACTGATTTTAAGTTCATCTTTATCAAAGAATAAATTCCTATTTATATTTCTGACTGTGCTACTTCTTGTATGCATTTATGTTTATTTCTGAACATTCTACTTTGTGTATGAGAATAATTAAGCATGAGGTATCAAAGAAATAAAGAAATAAAAAGGACTTTCTAAATTTCTTTCTAGTTCGGGGAGTGGTAATCAAATGACTTATCCAGAGCCATCCAGATTCAATACCAGTAATCCCTGAAAGTCCCAACAATGGTTATTTTCACAAATATAGTATTTAAAGGAAAAAACATAACATAATAGTTAAGATGGTTAAGAATATGGAGTCGGGCATTGAATAGACCTGGATTTTAGTCCCAATCTCACACTTAGCCATGTGAACCTGGGTGAGTTACCTGCCTTATCTGATTTTCAGTTTCTTCATTCATAGGACAGCAATAAACATAGACTTCATTGAGTCCATTGAGAAATAAATGAATGCAAAGTGCTTTTAATAGTACCTATATATAATAAATTATTATTGTTGTTTTCATTGCTATTATGATTTAATCTTAGGGTAACTAGCTCATCCATATTTGCTTGAACTGTCCCCATTTTATTACTGAAAGTCCAAAGTTCTGGGAAATCCCTCAGTTCTGAGCAAGCCAGGGTGTGGTCATCCTAAACTCTGTCATCATGGGCAATGATTAAGAGTCTACTTTTCCTCTATCAAGCTCATATTACTCAGTTTTTACATTGATTAACTCGACTGTTATAGAAATATCACAAATGCATGTTTTCACATAAACATGAAATCCATGCTGTTATCTCATTCCAATAGAGTGCCCCTCCCCAGGGCCGATAGACATTCTTTGGCCATCAGAGCCTAATCTAGGATTTCCTCTGGTTTCTACCTGAGCCAAGATCAAAGAGCCCTGTCCCCAAGAAGGGGAGGTGCTGGGGAGGAAGAGTGGGGGTGGGGTCAAAATAGGGCTCAACAAAAGCAGAAGGCAGAGTAACTCCAGGACAGGAGGGACTGGAAATACTTTACTTCTAGAATTAAAGAAAAGCACAAAGCAGGCTCCCCTGGACTTACTTGCTAGAAGTTGCCTTCCTCTCTCATTAATCCTTTTCACTTTAGGCACTGTGATAAACTAGTAGAGGACATGTCACCTGGGAGATAGTATATGATGAATTTCTCAAATTCTCCCACTGAAACTGTGTCTCATCTGCACAGGTGTGAAGCAGGCTCCGAATCCCCAAGGACAAAAGGGCCAGATCCTGGCTAGTTAGTGAGGAGAGGAGAGAGGATTATGTGTGTTGGAGAAATCAAGCCTTGAGCTTAATTAGACCTAATTTAATGGGGCAACAGAAGGAGGCCTGGGCTAAAAATCAGAAAATAAAGTTCTCATCCCATCCCTTTCATGGACTAAGTCTGTAATCCAGCTCAGCCACTTCTCCCAGGGCCTCCCTGCACACCTCTAGGGGCCATGTCATTCACAGAGACCCATGAATGTGCCCCCTTGCAGCTGGCAGTACAGGGATCGCCATATCCTCTCTGGCCCTCCATTCCTTCCTCTGAGAGATGAAGGGCTAAATTTGATGATAGTCTTTCATTCAGTTAACATTCTCATGCTATAAAGGTCACTGAACTTGGAGAAGTGGGTCAGTAATTGTTGATTGAGGAAAAACTGCTAAACTATCCTAGCGTTATGGTTTGAACCTAAAATGTCCCCCCAAAGTCTCATGTGTTCAGAGATGGGGCTTTTGGAAGCTCATTAGATTGTGTGGGCTCTAACTTAATCAGTGAATTAAGCCACTGATGGATTCATAATTTGATGACATTATTGGGAGGCCATGGAACATAAGAGGGGGTACCTAGTTGAAGGGGCATGACCTTGGGGGCATGACCTCGGGGACTATATCTTGTCCCCAGCGCCTTCCTCTGTGGTCCATGGGAGGGCTCTCTCTCTCTTCCTCTCTCTCCTGGTTGCCAATAAGGTGAGCAGCGTCCTCTGCCTTGCCATTCAGCCATGATGTTTCTGCCTTGCCACAGGCCTAAAAGCAATGAAGCCAGCTGACAGTGTACTGAAACCTCTGAAATCATGAGCCAAAACAAATGTTTCCTTCTTTCTTTTTCTTTTTTGGGGGATGGGGGAGCCCTGGGGATTGCACCCAGAAACTTTGCATGGATGTTTATCCCCAGCCCTTTTCATTTATTTATTTTTAATTTGAGATAAGGTCTTGCTAAGTCTCTAACTTGTCCAGGCTGCACTTGAACTCCTTATTCTCCTGCCTCAGACTCCCAAAGTTCTGAGTTTACAGGCATGCACCACCAAACCTGGCTTTGATTTCTTTTTTTTTTTTTTTTTTTTGTGGGTACCGGGGGGACGACCTCAGGACCTCGCGCGCCAACAGGCACCCGTGCCGCTGAGCGATATCACCGGCCCCTTTTTCGTATGTGGGTTCCGGGAGTCGAACTCGGGCCCTCGCGCTTGCAAGGCAGGCGCTTACGCCGCTGAGCCATCTCACCGGCCCTGGCTTTGATTTCTTTTAGGTATTTTTAAAGTATTTTTTCACAGAAATGGAAAGCTGACTAACACATTTAGTTTACTCAGGACTGAGATTTTGCCTAGTACTGAAAATTTTGGGGGACCGAGGAATTTGTGGAAGGCAGAGTTTTTAGTTTTAAAATCAAGATAGTACCAGGCAAAATAGGGCAACTTCATCACTCTAAGTTTTATAGTTGAAGTTTTATAATCATCTCTCTAAATTGTGTAATTGAAGTTAAATATATGTTGCTATTAAAAATTAAATAAGGAATATTTCTTTTGTATCCCATTGATTTGACTTGGTTTTAGTCACTGTATTTTAAATTTATTTACTATTATCAATATTATTATCTGGTACTGGGAATTGCAACTAGAGCTTTGGGCATGCTAAACATGCCATACCACCAATCAATTTTAAATATTTTAAATGTTCAAACACTATTAAGATTTTCATGTTTAGATAAAGGGAACATATGTTACTCGTTTAAGGAGTACTATGTTATAAATGGAAATGGTAATAATTGAATCATGGCATCATGGGATATACATTGGGTTAGGAATTTGGAGCTCTGAGTCCACATCCTGGCTCTGAGATAACAGTATTTTGTGTGTGAACATTACTTCTGAGAAGCATAAGGTGCCACACAAGTGCAATATGCTTATAATTATTGGTGGAAGGAAAAGAGAGTTCAATCTAAGACAATTTCTGAAACCTGGGCCAAGAACCAGAGTTGGTGCCGGTGACTTTAGAAAAGAATCCAGTAGTGATGCTTGTGTGAAGGAAGGAGGCTGATCCTCTGGATTTGCAGAGTCCTGGAAAATGCCTTCAGTGATGAAAAACATCTATTTGGATTAGGCAGTCTTCAATAAGTAGGTGGATTATCCAGCTTCCTTCATTTGGAACTGACTAGACTTGTTAGACAACTTCATAACTATCAGAAAGAAGGAAGGAGGGGAATACATGTTAAATATAGTACAAGTGTGAAATATGGTGAGTTGGAAAATGGCAAGTTGGGATTTTTTCTATGTACGTGCAGAGAATGACTAGGGAGTGGAAGGGATTTGGGGGAAGGTAGATGGCTGGAAATGGGAGAAAGCCCCAAATTAATTTTGAATGATCCTGTAGTCATGGGAGCTGAAGAAGATGCTGGTGGGTAGAAGGAATAGGGGAGGGGAAAGAAAAAGGAAAAGAAACTTGATAATAATTCTCTCCCTTCATCTTTCCCAGGCTACTTGGTGTAGAAATTGTCCAGAGCAGAGTTCTGTTGAGGTAGAATTCCCTGACCACAGAATTCAGGTCTATGAACTTGGATGGGCAAACAAAATGGCATCTCCACTAACTTCAAATGAAATGTAGTATTTCCTTCAATTATCAGTGGACCACAGTTGTATTAGTGAAGATGAGACTTTTTGCCAGTAGAAATAACACATTTTTAGATTACGTCCTTGTGTCGTATCATGAAATATTTATGTATGTCACTACTTTGAAATCATGATAGAAATTAGAACTGCTAGTAGATTTTATTACTACACAAATAAGTATATAATATTGTTACTATATTACATGTTTTTATTTTGAGAATTGTATTTCAATGTAATTGGTGTATTTTTTTAATTCTACATATTCTATTTCATGCATTTGAAATTAATGAGAAGGGGACTTGTGGAATATGTAGGGTACTCTACGTATTGTATTTTATGCAGGGGTCCAGGGGCTTCACTAGACTGCTAAGGGGTCTCTATCCCTGGAGCTCTTATACAATTACCCAATACCTTCCCCACCCCCTGCCATCCACATTTTTAGACAAGCCATTAAGGGAACTCCATAAAAACATGGACAAATGTTTCAGATGCAGTGTTTCAGCACAGTTATAAGTAGGTTAAATAATATCTGTTCTAGCCACACATGGTGTCACATGCCTATAATCCCAGCAATCAGGAGACTGAGCCAGCAGGATCATGAGTTTTGGCCAGCCTGAACTACATAGCAAGACCTTGCCTCAAAACAAAAACAAAACAATCTGTTCTAGTTTTCAAATGTAGACAAGACATGAAAAATATTTAACAAAAAATGAAATTAGATTTACTTCTCCAGTGTTGTTATATTACCTTTCAATACTAGTTTTAGAAAAGCATTTATGGGGCAACCAATTAGGGACCCCTTCTGTCTCTCAGGAGCTTTTCCTATTCCCCATTCCTTTTCTCCAATAAATTTTCCTACTCTTAAAAAAAAAAAAAAAAGCATTTATGATCTCTTTTTTCTTTAGGTAATATGTCTTTAGGATTGATGTGTTGCAAAAGATAGATGAATAAAAATGAAAACAATTTAGTTTCCTTAACCAGTTAAAAAAAGCCATGCTGACTTTTACGCAACCTTTAAAAAATGATATAGAGCTATCTTTTTTGACCTGGAAAGACATGATTTGTTAAGTGAGAAAGCAAGAACAATACATGAAATATAATCTCATTTTTGTTTCAAAAGACGTATGTTTATACACTGTGTATCGTTATCTTCAAAGTACACCCTACATAGTGTATTAACTATTATTATTCTCTTATTATTGTTATGAAATTTTGTTTTTTTTTTATAAAATAAAAAAAGTAAGACAAAAAAAAATATATATATATGTAAAAAGACCTAGAAGACCACACATCAAACAGGCATTGGTGTTAATAGCTTGTTATTACTATTATTCAGTACCAACTTTGTTAGAGGAAAGGAAATCCTTCAAGGAAAATCCCAATGTTGATGTTAGGATTATTAGCAGCTTCAGCGTGTCCAAGATGTATCCTGTGGCAGCCTCTAGAGGTGGCTGTAGGCTCCAGATGCTGACTTGAAGATACTACTTCTTTTCTACATCCAAGAGAGATTTGTTTTTGGGGAAGTGGTTAAACTCACAAGGGTCAGATGCATAAACCATAATTTAAATGTTTTTCATTAGGATGATAGCACCTACCTGCCTTGCAAATGAGAAAATGTACTAGAAGCTTTTAGCAGAGTGACTGGCTCATGGGAAGCCCTCAGGAAACAAAAGCCATTGCTATTATGATGTTTCCCAAGATTTACCCATAGGGGAGACTAAAGTGATCAGCAACCATGAGTAGCCAGGAGGGCTTCCTGTATGCTGTGTACTCTGCTATGAGTGTATCCTCTCATTTCATCCTCAACCACCCTGCAAGACAGGTATTATTCCCCATTTCACAGATGAGGGACTGAAACATAAAGCTTTTAGTAGCACAAGCCTGTGATACCAGCTTGAGGCTGAGGCAGGAGGATTGCAAATTTGAGGCCAGCCTAGGCAAAGTAATGAGATCTTGTCTCAAAATAAAAAATAAAAAGCTCTGGGAATGTAGTGCAGTGGCAGAACACCCTGGGTCCAATCCCCAATATCAAAGGAGGAGAAGGAACAACTTAGCTGGGTCAGAGCCACCGTTCAGACACACTTAGCTGACTCATTAGCATTGTCTTTGAGGACAGCTTGGTGAGCATGAGCTTAAGGCATGGCTGTTAATTTGCATGGTATTAATTGCAGCATGTTGCAGAAGTAAATGCCAGGTACTCCATGTCTACTGTCCAGATGTGGCTTTGGGCAGGCCATTTGGCCTCTCTGTGCCTCAGTTTCCTCATCTGTAGAATGAAGATAATATTCATGCCTGCCTCCTAGGGTTGTAAGGATTAAATATTTTTATTTTTGTGGTGCTGGGGATTGAACTCAGAATCTAAATATTAGTAGAACTGAACAAGGTCTCTAGGGTTTTCATTTAAGTTTGTAAAGCACTGTTCTAAAGCCTACAATCCATTCACTCATTTTACCAGTGTTTATTAAATGTCTGGTGTGCCCAGTATATGCAGGTGACAGAGAAAGATCAGGGAAAACATGACAAGATCTGTCATCCTAGCAGGTAGAAACAGATGGTAAGCAAGAAACAAATAACAATTCATTTCAGAATGAGAAAGTAATATAAGGAAGTGTTCTGGAGAGGCACTATGGAGCAGGATAACTACTTCAAATTGGGAAAAGAATGAGTCAGAGAGCATTTCTTAAGGAAAAGACTTTTGTGGAGCCTGAAATGACAAGGAGCCAGGCCAGGGAAGATGTGAGGCTGGTGTGTTCTGGGCAGAGATAACAGCAAGTAAAAGTGCTTTGATTTAGCAAATTAAAATATAAAATTCTCAATTATATACTCATAAACCATGAGTAATTTTTAGTATAAGTGTATCCCAAAAATTGCATGGCATATATTTATACTTTAAGAAAATTATGGTTTAGCTGGCATTTGAAAGTAACTAGATGACCTGTATTTTATTGGGACCAAGTATGGGAGCAGAGCTGGAGCGACACAAGGAAGGCTGTATGCCTGGAGTAGTTAGGCAGCAGCAGAGATGCTGTGACCACAAGGAGGGGTAGGAGAGATGGCAGGGACGAATCTGGACTACTGAAAAGCAAGCTTTAAGAAACAAAATGGTCATCCAAGGATTGTACTGAATGCTGCTGTTTCCTTCCTCCGGTGAAGTCATTGGCTTTACCTTCCTGCAACCCTATGGTTTCTGGGAAGGACTTCTTGGAAGATGAACAATTGTCTGGGCTGTTGTGCTTAGGTGGTGCTTGGGGAGACCTCAGACCACTGGTTGACCTGCCTGAACATAGCGTGCGGTATATATTGTTTGGTCTGAGCTCTTAAGTGCTCTTTCCCTGTTTGTTTGTTTAATTCCTGTGCTTTTGTATGTGATCCCCTATAAATCTCCCTTTTCTTAAGGACTCTGTTTGACAACTTCATTTCCCCCTCAACTGGAGACATTTCCCCTGCTAAGAATCAGAAAGACTAATCACCCGAAACAGTATTGGAGACACCCTCAGACTCACATGGGACCACAAAGCGCATGATCCCGGCTGTATTAATAGACGAGTGTGATGAAAACAGATCTGAGCACAGAAACAGTGACGTCCTCAAAGCCCAACTGGATTCCTGTTGGAAAGTAAACTCCTGACCCCTTTAACAATGGCACTGTGGAGACTCACAGTAGAAGAGACCATGAAAAATACTGGGATCCAATACTTTAATTTGCATGTAAAAAAAATGGAGGCCTGGGAGAATTATGACTTGCCTAAGCACCCAAAACTGATGATGGTGCTGGGAGCCCAGCTCAGAACTCCTAACTCCCTGTCAGTGTCCCTCCCAACCAAGTCAGGCTTGGTGAGGAGGGGTTCAGAGATGAGGAGGCAGCGGCAATGGCAGCAAAGCTTCAGCCTGACTCTCATAACATGCTGAAACACAAAGCACTTCCCCAAATTATCTCTCTTGAGGTAGGGATAATTTCCATTTTGCCAGTGGAGAACCTGGAGCTCAGAAAGGGTAAGCAACTTGTCCAAGGTCACACAATTTTTTTTTTAATTTTTATTTTAAAGGGGAAAAAATAGAACAAAATTTCAAAACAACATAATAGGAGGGTGACAATGGTTAATACATCGTGTATTATTATCTTTAAATTAGTTACTCAGAGTACAAGATATTGGCATTCAATTGTCAAACAATATTAGCACATACCTTTCTTTTCAATTAACTAAGAGAAATTAGTAGTATATCTATCTTAACTATCATATATATATATATATATATATACACTTTTTTTTTGCTTTTCTCTTCCTTCTTTTCTCCATTCCCCCATCCCAGTTTCTCTTTCCTTTTGAACAGTTTCTTCCCATTTTACAATATCTATTGTACATTTTGGATCTTATTTACTCTTTCAGCTTCTCACACTAGGGAGACAATAGTGTTTACACATGTGTGTCTGGTTTATTTCACTTATGAGTATGGACTCGAGTTGCATCCATTTACCTATAAAAGTCTCCAGTTTATCCTTCTTTATGGCTGAGTAGTACTCCGTTATATAAAAATACCACATCTTTTTTATCCATTGGTTGATGGGCATTTGGGTTGTTTCCAAGATCTAGCTATTACAAATTGTGCTGCTATAAACATGGGTGCACATATATCGCTGTGGTACATTGTTTTTAATTCTTCTGGGAAGACACCCAGAAGGGAAATAGCTGGGTCAAATGGGACCTCCAATCCTAGTTTTTTGAGAAATCTCCACACTGATTTCCACAGTGGTTGCACCAGTCTACACTCCCACCAACAGTGGAGAAGGGTTCCTTTTTCCCGACAGCCCCTCCGGCATTTGTTATTGGTTGATTTCTTGATAATAGCCATTCTTTCTGGGGTGAGATGGAATCTCAGTGTTGTTTTAATTTGCATCTCTCAAATGACCAGTGATGTTGAACATTTTTTCATATATTCACACAATATTTAGGTGGAGGATGAAGAGTCAAACCCAGATCTTTGGGTCTGGCTCCTTGGTCTAGTGCTGTTTCTGCCATACCTGGAAAAGATGGACAAAAGTTGTAGCTGGCACCAGTGTGTCAGAGATCAAGGGCAGGGAGACGGTTGGGAGGAGTGGCCTGCAACGTTCAGAAAATGGGGACCAGCCTGGAGTTATGTTGAGCATTTCATCTTTTCTCATTATCTCCTCCTATCCGTATAGGATAGCTCATGATGGGGTATCAGCACTTCCACTTTACAGATGAGGGGCTGAGGCTCAGACAGGTTAAGAATCACCCCACTGATTAGTAGTAGAGTTGGGACTTGAATTCAGATGTCTGACTTGAGAGCCTCAGCAGGTTTCCACTGGGTATTTTGGGATCAATGAAAGTCTGGGATGAAACAGGGCATGAGGGAGGGACATCCCTTATCACAAGGATAAAGGACCAGGAAGGCCTAAGGATACAAGAATGATCTTGGGGACAGAACCTATTCCTGGCTGTCCATTGGATTTACTCCTCTGTTCCATATGCAAATATTGTTCCAGAGCTTTAACCAAATCCCCTCTTCTCTGCATGATTTGCTTGGGGGCTAAACCAGGGCTTTTCCTGCATGCAGTTGGGTTCCGCCCTTAGAATAAGGTCTTCAGCCCTTCCTTTCTCTGGCCACATCTCAGGGCCTCCTTCCCGCCAGCCTTGCCCCCACCTCTTCCACAAGCATTAGGCAGGAAGCAGAGTTGGATTGTCTTGTTTTCATGCCAGAACTTGTCACATCTTTTCCTGGCTCCCTCTCTACCTCCCTCTCTTACCTAATTTTTGTTTCCAAAATACTTGTGAGGTGTTTCCCCAACCAAAGGTCCTTGATGGACTAGGGGGGCAATTTCCGTTGATGCTGTCATTTCTTTTTCTAGTCAAGGCATTGTTTTTCTATTGGGAAAGCAGCATAATTGATAATATTATAACTTACCCTAGTACTTAATTCAGCACCCAATGCATAGTAGGTTCACAGTAAGTCTTCCTGCTCTGAATTGACAGCACACGGAGAAAGAGATGGAATTATTCTGAGGGGCTGTCATTGCTGAAGTTTCTCTTGTTTAGGCATCTTTTATACTAATGACTGTATCCAGGCTTGGTGTCTGGGACATTCCTCAGAAGCCTCCCCATTAGTCGAGTCACTCTTGTCCTTTGGGGGAATGCTGGGAGTCAGCCCCTCTGTCCCAGTAGCTCAGTATTCCCATATGGTGAGTGGAGCCTGCTGCCTACTAGCCAGCTGCCTCTTTGCTCCTTCTCCTTACCCTCAGCAAGGGTCTGTAATTGCTGAAAAGCAAATGGAAATTTAAGTCCAAGGGAATATAAAAAGATAGAAAATGTAATCAGTATTTACTCCTAGCAGTAAAATGCCAATATTTGGGAACTTAGATGAAGGGCTTATGGGATTCTTTGTACGCCTTTTTGTTTTCCCCCTTACTGGCGATTGAACCCAGCCAGGGTCTTCACACTGAGCTACATGCTCCTCCTCATGCTCCAGAATATGTACAGCCATGTGATGAGCCAGGAAGCTCTGAACAGAAGCTTTGCATGGGATTTCCAAGAAGTCTCTCTAGATGGAAGAGGCACTGTTCAGCATCCTCCTGCCTGGTATTGGATTGGGTCAATAAATGTCTAGCTATAATGGCTGTGCCCCAGTTGCTATTTTGGAGCATGAGGAGGAGGACTACACCCCAGGGATGGCGTTGATTTGGGTCCTTGTTGAGCAGGAGGCCGCCATTCCAGCTGTAGATTCCCTGAAGATTTTATAAAATGTAAGTGAATTTTCTTATATTTAAACCACTTCAATTCTTATTCAAGATGAGGCTAATCATAACTAATATACTATATTTATTATTGTTATCTTTGTCTTATTGGCCCATAATCCTGCTTTCGGACCCACAGGTTCCCTCTTTAGGCCACTAGAAAC
The DNA here is from genome assembly GCA_028451465.1 of Erethizon dorsatum. NCBI lineage: Eukaryota > Metazoa > Chordata > Mammalia > Rodentia > Erethizontidae > Erethizon > Erethizon dorsatum. Next base: position 117,875,306 of record CM051822.1, on the reverse strand, counting down.
AGTCTAAACGTCATCCATAGTGCAAAAATCTTTGCCTGGTTCTGACCTCTGTTGTCAATCAATTTGTAGCTTTAATGGAGGATACCATGTCCTCCAGCCCCAGTGAGATCCATGGCATCCTCTTTACTTTCCCTCTTTTGTTTCCCCTCATTCTGCATTCCTGATTCCAGGCCCTTTCATACTTTCCACGGCTCCTGTCTACAGAATTCTCACATTTACTAGGTGGGACTGAACCACCCTGAATGTGAAGAAATTGGACTAGGAAGAGGGAAGGGAAAGCATACAGAGTAGGTGAAAACAAGAAAAGGGGAAACAGATTGAACATAATTAGGGGAAGAGGCTGAAAGTTTGTGCTAAGTGTGGCAGGAGATCAGATTGCATGGGAAAGAGGATAAAACCCTGTTATGAGAGTCTTCAAGACTTAGAAGAGCAGTTTGGACTTGATTCTGGGAGTGATAGAGAGCCACTACAAGTTTTTTGAGGAGGGCAGTGACAGGAGGCAAGTGATGTTTCCAAATAGTTAATCTGGCCAAATTGTGCAAAACAGATTGAAGGCAGGAAGAGCCTGGAGACAGGAAGACCAAAATTTATCTTCCATCCAGTAATCAAATGGTCAGACATTGTCAGCAGGCTTTGAAAGAGGCCATATGAAATAGCAAAATTAATTAATAGCTATAGTGATTTCAGCTAAGCAGCAGAACAAGAAGCCTTTAAAAAAGTCTTTCCCCAGAACTCCTCACACAGAGTAAGCTGGAAGCTTCTAAATAGTGAAAATTGGTTCAGTGCTTTTGGAAAACAATTTGGCACTATGGATCAAGAGCCTTAGGAATGGTCACACCCTTTGACCCAGTAATTCCACTTCTGGGAATGTTAGGGAAATAATCCAAACTAGAGAAAGGAAAAAATGCATACAGATCTTAATCACAATACACTTTATAATAGCAAATATTAGAAACAACTTAAATGGTAATAGGGGGATGGTTAAGAAAACTATGGACGCCAGTTAACTATTACCCAGCCATTTACTCTGTGGGGTAAGAAGACCCCAGTCAGACATGTGGAAAATGCCCACGTCATAATTGGAGGGAAGTAGGAAGCAAAATACAACTAGTGGATTAGTACATAATGATCACCCCAAGTGTAGAGAAACCAAGAGTGAAAAGTGATATTCTGAAAAACTGTGTTGCTTCATCAGACTGGAGGGATGATAGATTTTGCTTCTTTTCTGTTTTTAAAAGGTTTTCGGGGCCAGGGATATAGCTCAAGCAGCACAGTGCCTACCTGGCAAGTGTGAGGTCCTGAGTTTGATATATTCTACCACTGAGCTATACCTCTAGCCTCTACACTATACTTATAATTATAGGTAATGTTGAGAGGCATTCTTATTTTTCATCCTATTTACTCTGAATTGTTTGACTTTTATAAGAATGTACTTGGCGAGGTATAGTGGCACTCACTTGTAATTCAAGCTAGTTGGGAGGCTGACTTAGGGGAATTGAGAGTTCAAGACTAGCCTGGGTTACTACTGAGACCTCCTCTCAGGAAGAAAAAAAGAATGCAATAAACATGTATTATGTATTTCTTTAAAATGATTTTTCAAAGACAAAATATACTAATAAATGTGGTAAACCATAAGAAATTGTCATATCTTCACCAGTACCAGTACCAGGACCAGTACCAGTACCTATGTTCATCTTCTCTATGATGTGGTTTAAAAAAGAATAAAAGACATAGGCTTTGGAGTGATGGTGGTACAGCTGAATTTAATCTCACTTTAGCTAGATGATCATAGTAAGATCATCTGTAAAGTAAGGAATCACACTTCCCTTGCATAATTTTTGGGGAAATCAAGTGAGAGTACACACAGAAATTTCTTAGCACAGTGCTCTGCATTTTGGAGACACAGTAAACTGGCTGTAAATATCTATAACTCTTGTTTCCTCAGTTCTGTTTCCTGCCTCTTGCAGGTGGGTAGCTGTGAATGTACAGGTTGACTGTCTAAGAAGAGAGAAAGAAACCCTGGGCAATTTCTGGGCCTAAGCCACCTCATGTCTTCATGCTATGCTCACCCCAGTTTTTCTCCACACTGAACTCACTGGGCAATTTCTGATTTTTATTTGTCTTTGCAATGCTTTTCTCTTTGCCAAGACCACACTTGTGCTATGATGTACAAAGTAATTAATTGTAGAAGATACAATTCATTTTCAGAAGGGAAATTTTATTCTCTTCATACTCAATTGGCATATATTTAAGAATTATTTCATGTTTAAGGTTGGAACATAAAAGTCTTTTGTTTGCTTACTTAAATCATTCTGTTACAAGTCCCATGACTCCAGTTTTTATGCAAGCACCTGTTTATAACCCTGCTTCAAGCTGCACAAGTCCCTTTGAAGGATGGTACCTGACTTTAAAGGATCATCAACATTAGGAAAGAGACAAAGAATAAGGGAAGGAGGGCTTGTAGACCATCTACGGCAAAGGCAGCGAACACCAAGAATGATTTTGGGGGTGCTAAATGGCACCACCAATTTCTCCAACATCCTGCTTAATAAAACTTCCATACTCAGCCAGATTTTCTAAGTTTCTCAAGGACTACTTAAGTGAGAACCCATTCAAAACCTCGTTCAAGTCCAGGGAGATGACATTTATTGGTTCTGTGTGGTCTACTAAGGCTGCCAGACTGTTAAAGGATACTAGCATTGAGTCTCTGGTGTTTTCAGCATGCTGGGGAATGATGCTGTAGGAGGAAAGAAGAGTCCCCTTCCTTCCCCACTCTAAATTCTGTTTTTGAACCAAAGATGTGGCTGGTCTGCAAATAGAAACACAGTGTGTGACACTTGGCCCACAGATCCTGTCCAAGTCAGGTTTACTGTTGCTGCGCTAACAGTAAACTACTTTGTGAGCCACTTTACCTCCATTTAGATAGAATGGCTCATTATTAAGTGCTGAAGGTAAAGGGAATGGTATATGAGCATTTTAGGAACAAGCAGACTCTCTCAAGGTAGCCTCTGCCTTAGGATGTTAGGACTTGTTGAATGGAATTGGAATTAATGCCTGTGTTATGTCTCACTAGCTGTACTTATATGGAAGTGGATACAAATAGTACCCCCTATCTGTAGGTGCTTCCTGCTGTTCCCAAGCGTTCTCCCAGGCATGATTTCATCTGACTCTCAAAGCATAGACTATTACCTACATTTTATAGATGAGGAAACTGAGCCCTATTGTTCTTTATTGGTAGACAAGGAAAAGAGATAAGATCCCTTTTTCCTAGTGTGCCATATTTCAGCAATTATGTATTTATTAAATGAAGGGACTGAAGAATCATTAACAGTAAATTTTGAAAGCTTGTTATTTATCCAGAGCAATGATAAAGTACCAGTGTAAACTGAGGGTACTACTCTAATGAAATTAATGATAAAAATTCTAGGCTGGGGTTGTAGCTCAGGGATAGAGTGCTTGCCTAACATGTATACGCACTGGGTTCAATCCCAAGCACTGAAAAAAAAAAAAACTTCTTAAGAAGCTCTAGTGGGAGCTGGGGATATAGCTCAGTGGCACAAGCACCTGCCTGGCAAGTGCAAGGTCCTGAGTTCGATTTCCAGTACAAAAAAAAAAAAAGAAGCTCTAGGGTTCAGTTTATATAATCCACTCTTGTGATGAATGGGCATGTGCCTATATAATATGTATTTGTACAAACGTGCTTTGTGTACAAGAGAAATGCTGGGTATGGTGGCATGTCTGTAATCCCACTACTCTGGGAAGCTGAGGCAGGAGGGTTGCAACTTTAAGCCCAGCCTGGGCAATTTTTTTTTTTTTTTTTTTTACTCCCAGCTCTTTATTTAGTTTTTCTTTTTTTTTAATTAATTAATTTTTTTTAAAGACAACAAGTAAACATTCTCATGTATTAACAAACTCAAGCATTAGAGAATGTACAAATACCTTTTGGAGAAAAATATTACTCAGTATAAGATTAAGCCATGTAAAAGCTAGGTAAAAATAGAAGACTAAGGAATGGAATAGTCACAGTGAAATTGCATTTTCAAACTAGGGAGACAATACAATGTTTACAAATATGCATCCGGTTTATTTCGCTTATGAGTATTTTCTCGAGTTGCATCCATTTACCTATAAAAGTTTCCAGTTTATCTTTCTTTATGGCTGAGTAGTACTCCATTGTATAGAAATACCACATCTTTTTTATCCATTCCTCGCAGCCTGGGCAATTTAGTACCTTAGCAAAACCCTGTCTCAAAATTTAAAAACTGGGCTGGGGCTATAGCTCAGTGCCAAGGCTCTAGGTCCATCCTTAGTACTTAAAAAGGGGCCGGGTGTGGTGGTGCATGCCTGTAATCCTAGCACTTGGGAGGCTGAGGCAGGAGGACCACTGTGAGTTTGAGGCCAGCCTGGGCTACATAAGTGAGTTCGAGGCCAGACTGCACTACAAAACCTTGTCTCAAAAACAAACAAACAAACAGAAAACAAAAAACAAAATGAAAAAGAAAAAGGGGATATACAAAATGGTAACAGTGCTTAAGAGCAGGAAAATTATAGATTTTTATTTTCTTCTTTATACTGGTGTGTGTGTGTGTGTTTTAGAGCATAGCACAGGCTGGCCAGTGTGTGTGTGTGTGTGTGTGTGTGTGTGTGTGTGTGTGTGTTTTAGAACATAGCACAGGCTGGCCTCAAACCCTCTATCCTGTGTCAACCTCCTGGGTGCTGGGATTACAATTGTGTGTCACAGCCCTGGGCCTATGAATCCTTTTTTAATCAGAAAAGATACACTTGTAGTACATTTCCATGTTTACATATACATTAGAGTTTCTAAGACACTTTCACATATTTGTTACTGGATTTGATTATTAAACTATGGGAAGCACTCTAGGTAGGGGTTCTTTTATGATCACCATTTAACAAAGGCCATTCCATCCCTAATGTCATGCCACCATTTATATGAGGGGGGCTTCAACACAAACCCAGATCTCCCGCCTGCTTTAATATTTCTCCCCACTCTTAGACCATGTGTGTGTGTATGAGAGAGAGAGAGCACTCGGGAACACTTGCTGCCCCTCACTGGCACACTTGCACTATCACCTGTGTACCCCCTTCTTTGCTGTGTGGTTTCTGCCTAGAACGGTCCTGGGCACCTGCAAGTGAAGGATCCCAGGAGTGGGTCTTTACCTCGTTCTCAGGCTTCACAGTGCAGGTCAATCCTGCTGCCCCTCAGGGCTGTGCGTCTGCGTGTGGGCAGGATGGATTCTTTCCCCCACAACAATCCTGTTGAGGCACTGCTCCAGGGCCCCCAGGGGAAGGCCAGGGGTGAGGCATGTGTCCCTTGCGAGCGTGTGGGGTTGACCTGCCTTGTAATCTGGAGAGCCGTCTGGGCACGGCCCACTGGTGGACGCTAGGCAGCCACTGGAGAGCAGTGTTGAAGAGCTGGTGACACTGATGCTGTGTTGTGTTTCTCAGAGGACACGACCCTGCCCCGCCCAGGGATTATAAACCATTCTACCGGGTATTGTTGGGTTTCTTTCCTTTTCACAATGAACTAACAGTCCCTGGGCCACAGAACTATGGAGCATTTGAGTCAGGAGAAGAGAGGAATGCTGAATTGGGCAAAGAGAGTGGGTGGTGTGGGAAAGAGAGGGACCTGAGCGTGCACGTGGACTGATGTATGATGCGTTCTGTGACCTGGACTTGCCAAAGGACTCCCTGAGCCTGTGTCCTTATTTTCAAAATGGTAATGAGGCTAATGTTTTTCAAGATACCTACCTTGCAGTGTTGTTGTAAGGTTTAAATGATTTACTGACCAAATTATTTACTGATTAAATTATTTATTACTTATTGTTTTGTCTTCCTGGCGATAAACAATAAACAAATAAGTATACAGCAAAACTTTGACAGTGACACAGGCAATAAGAGAAATAAACCTGAGCCAGGTGTGGTGGTGTATGCCTAAAATCCCAGCATTCTGGGAGGCAGATGCAGGATGATCACAAGTTTAAACCCAGTCTGGGCAATTTAGCAATGTAGTGAGACCCTGTCTCATATTAAAAAAAAAAAAAAAAAAGGAATAAAAAGAGGTGGTGATGTAGCTCAGGGCAAAGGGCCTGGGTTCAATCCTCAGTACTAAAAAGGGGGGAGATAAAGTCAAGTAAAAGGGCTGGAAAGGGTATACTAGATAAGGAATTTTTTTTTTCATTTTTTGAGACAAGTTCTCGCTATGTAGTTCAGGCTGGCCTTGAGCTCACTATGTCATCCATGCTGGCCTTGCGGCGATCCTCCTGCCTCAGCCTCCCAAGTGCTGGGATTACAGGCATGTGTCACCATGCCTGGCTAGACAAGGAATTTAGGGATGACCTTTCTGGGGAGGCAAGATTCAAGTGGAGCAGGATGGTTTAAGCAAGACAGTGGATATAGCAGCCCTGGCCTATCTGGTCCTATCTGGAGAGCACGTGTGAACAAGAAAGATCCAAGTGTCCACTCCACTGGCTTCTCGATCCTCTGACAGCAAAGTGACCAGCTACAGAAAGAGGAATATGATACCTGGCCTTTCCAAAGATTCTGGGATCCCATCCATGAGCATCAGCCCAGGAACAGGTAGAAAGAGAAAGAAAATTATATTTTTCTTCACACCTCTGTTAGAGTCAGGAGCACCTACATTTCATGAACTGTTTTGTCAGTCTCCCCAGTAGGTCATGGAAGTCTGTGGGCAGGACTGTCTCTCACTTTATGGGTCCTGTGGGGCACTGGTAAGCCCCACAGCTGCTGGAACCTGGGTTGGAATTCTGATTCTGTCATGTTCTTACTGTGTGAGTTCAGGTACATTTCTTACTGAAAAGACCCCGAGTTTCTTCATCTGTAAAATGGGGGCATTTTCAGAGTTAACTCCCAGGATTATTATGAGAATGAACAGGGCCCAGCAAATAAGTACAAAAGTATAAGTTACTTATTGTCACTACCCACATCCCAGATGCCTGGTAAGTAATACATGCTCAGTAAATTTTGTAGAATGAAACCCATAGACCGAGAAAATGTTCCATGAACTGTTTCATACCTTGAGCTGCTGCTAAGACAAGGGATATGGTTAACTGGAAAATGCCCCTGGGAAGAATATAGCTGTTTTGGAATATCTGTGAGACAAACTAAATTCCTAGTCTAACTCCTTGCTTCCAAGCCTGTTTTAATGCCTCCTTCTCAGAAGAGAGCTGTGTCAAGCCATTAACTTAACACCAACAGATACAGTGCCTGATTTTCACCTGGAGCTGAGAAGCAACACGCTGGCTTTCCACCCAGCACTGGTGGCCTTCCAGCTCCTGGAAACAGGATCTCCCACCTGCCCCCTGTCTCTCCAGTTGTGTGTGGCCTTAGGCTCACCTGACCCCTCCTCTGCATTTTGTTGTGGAAAGCCATCTTAGAAGATAAAGTGGGATGTCAGTATTTGGCCAGATTTGCAATGCATCTTAAGTTCACATATTCTAAGAGTGAGACCAGCGAGAACAATGTAGACCAGTGATGGCAAACCTTTTAGAGTTTTCAATGATAATAAATTAGCCGCTGTGGCATGCGTGCCATAGGTTTGCCACCGCTGATCTAGACCATTTCATTGTGTGGGTTAGAAAAGTGAAAAGAAGCAGCTCATATTCTGGAGAAGCGAGATTTTAAAGGGCAAGGGGAGGACACCTCCAACAGAACTCCATGCCTGCCTTGCCACACAAGGATTGTGACAACAGCCTGATGCTGGAGGCAGCTGGGTAGGGGAGCAACACCAAGCAGCTTTAGGAGTGTGTGGTGACAAGAAAGACCTTCTAATGGTCTCCTCCTTGCTTGCTCTAATTCTAAGCAACCACCAGCATGTTGTTTGCTGTCTTGAGTCCGAACCCTGACATGCAGAGATAACGTGACTTTAAGAACGTGCCCTCACTCTGCTCATCTGTGGGTTGTTTCAAAATCCTTCTCCCTCCTGTGCCCCGCAATGCAGATCCAATATATCTTCCACTTTCTGGCGATCTAAGCCCTCTCTGAGGTGGCAGTTAAGGAAAAGGGAAGTGTTCATGTCTTCTGAAAGACAGAGATGTAACTGGCAGGGCTCGTCCCCTTGTCCTTGCCCCTACTTTTATTCCTTGGCCACTTTCTCCAGGCAGACCAGACTCAGCTGACTGACCCTAAACAAGCTGAATTAAGAGTGTTGAATAAATCAGTGCCAGGAATTCAGTGTTTAACTGAAGTGGGCAGCAAATCTAGGCCCATGCAGCACTGTACAAAAACCAGCGATCTCTCTTAATACTCTGTGCACAGAATCAGAGTGAAAGCCAGGGATAAGGAGTCCAGCCTGAGGGCCCAGCTTGCCCAGATAGGGTTCAAATAGTTCATGGCTATGCGACTGTGGGCAAGTATCTTAGCTTTCTTAGCATTGGTTTTCTCACCTATAAAATAAAAACCCTGGCCACATATAACTCACGGAGTTCTCATAAGACTCATTTGATTGATGCCGGACATGGTTGTGCACACCTGTGATCCCCACACTTGGGAGGCTGAGGCAGGAGGATTGCCGAGCGTTTGAGGCCAGCCTGGGCTACGTAATTGAGTTTAAGGCCAGCCTGCACTACATAGTGACACCCTGTCTCAAAAAAAAAAAAAAAAGAAAAGAAAAGAAAAAAAAAAAAGACTCATTTGAATGAGCAAATTTGGAATATAGATCAGGTGATAGTTTACGGCTTCCCACTTATTTCCCTCAGAGAGTGATGTGAGACTCTCCTGAGCAGCTACACACACGCTGCAAGAGAGTACAGCAGCCATAAATAATTGTTATTGCTTATAAAAATTCTGTATATGCAAATATGATTTTAAATAGAGCAATATAAAATGTAAATTTTCATTTTCATTTTTATCTGTTAGCAGGTAGAGTTAACGTATAATCCTACAGCCACCTGTCCCAGCCTGGCAAATTTCTTCCATCCAGGAAACCTCAGTAATCCCCTGCCAGCCTCCTTGCTTTTGGCAACTCCCCAGTTCAGCCCTGCCCAGTCTCTTCCTGAAACACTATTTCCACCACAGTCTCTCCTGAAGAGCAGTGTTCCTTAGGGCAGGCAACCTCAGCACCTCCAGCTTGTTCTTCCAAGCCCCTCCCTTCTCTGCTCCTGAGGTCTGGCAATCTCTTCTCTGTCTCCCTGCTTACTCCTGGAACCACTCTTGCTAGATGGAACACCCTTGTCTCCTCTCTTCTTTCTCTGGTCCGAGCTCTTCCTCAAAATTCCTACCACTCCTTCCTTTGGGGGGCCTCTTTGATTTACCCCACCCCACAGCTCACTTGGCTAGGATGGACTCCATTTGTATTGTACGAGTTTGCTTTGGCACATCTAACTCGCTAAACAGTCTTTGAGCCACATGGAAGGGACCAGGTCCTCTACTTCTTTCCGATTCCTCGGCTGTACTTAGTGGAATGTATGGTACAGAGGAGGCCGTCCAATGGCCAGGAGCCCCTGACCCCATTGTCTACTTTCTTATACACCTCTTTAGCAGCAGGATCTCCAGATAGCAATGCTGCCCTTCAATGAAACAGCTTATTTCAGATGCTGGGTTGGCCCCTACTTCCCACTACACCCAGGAAAGATTTCAGGCAGTTCCTGCAGGAGCAGAGCCTTCAGGACCCACAGTTTCCCTGTTCAGGTACAATCACTCCTCTTCCCCAACTTTTCAGGGGTCTTACAGCCACAAGACTCCTAGGTGTGGGCAAGTCAGAGCCTTGGATCAGTGTCTGTGCTGAAAACTGGGATTTTTCTTCTAATTTATTTTGCTGTGAATACCTGCAGACAGGTGGCCAAGCTGTGCTCTCCCCCATATCCCACTCTGGTTTAGTTCTAGGCCTACCCTGGAGGCTCAGAACCAAGACATCTGACCTGATGCCACATTGTCACTGGTAGAGAGATGCTTAGAGAAAGCAATCCTGAATTTGCTTCAAGATACAGGCTCACTCCCAAGTTTCTTTTCCCTCCTTTGGTTTCTTTTCCCTCCACAAGGGAAGTGCATGTGCTCAGCACTTACGAAGTAAGATAAAGAACATCCTGCGTGCTCCGAGAGTCCTAGAGTCTGGCAGAACTTCCTATCCTGCTAGTGGGAGGCTTCAGGTTCCTTCTCTTCTTTCTATATTCTCTTCTCCCTCTTCTAAACATTTTAGAGAATCTTTGTTGTGGTGGTAGTGGTGGTACTAGGGATTGAACCCAGGACCTTCACACTGAGCTACTTCTTCAGCCCTTTTAAAATAGTTTTTGTTTGTTTGTTTGTTTTGAGACAGGGTCTCACTATGTAGTTCAGGCTGACCTTGAACTCACTATTTAGCCCTGACTGACCTCAAACTCACTGCAATCCTCTGGCCTTAGCTTCCCAGAGTGCTGGGGTTACAACTGTGCTGTACTATGCCCAGCTAACCACTGAGAATCTTAGGAGTTATGAATTTTCTACAGTCCCCCCAACACACCATGCAGACGTACGCAGTCTTTTTCATAAAACTCTGGAGGGAAGGGAGTTTACAATCCCATTAGGCTCATCCACAAAATTCACAGGCCCCATAGGAGGAGTACTTCTTGGTTAAAAAAAAAAAAAAAAAGTCAAGGATGAGAAGGGGGAGGGCTTAAATAGAAAGAAATGAACCATACTGTTTCAAATTTTAAAAATTATCACACTGAAAGAGTAAAAACAACTCTAATGAACACTGAATTCCATTTAGAAGGAAATTTTCCTATAGCGATGTGTGTTAACAATCTAAATTATTTTTTCTGTGCTGTGGAACTGAGCAAGTGGGTAAATAAACTGGGGATAATGGGGGCCAGTTCTTGCCGTTGAGGAAGGAAATTACAAATATGGGGAAAGAGAAGATTAAAGTGAATCTTGCAGTATCTAATTGGAACTGGAGGTATTTATGAATGCATGGTGTGTGTGTACAGATATAGAAATAACAAGATATATTTATATTCCTTGTCTACTAAAAGGCTTAGGAGTATGCACAGCAGTGACATGAGCACACTTTGCACCCACATCTTGTTTTCTAAATATCATTTTCCCTCAAAAGAAACCAGAGATGGCTGGTCCCAGGGCCAAGAGAAGGAAAGTATAAGATGAGCCTATAATATCAAATTGTGCCAAAGAGTAAGGAAGGGCAGAAAAGATAATAACGGTGTGTCAAAAGAATAAAGGAATCAAAGAGGGTTTTCATTAGCCTCATCTGGGATACTTAAAACTTCAAAATAAATAACAGGGGTACTGTGGGAGGTGGAGACATGAGGATTGCAAGTTTAAACCCACCATGGACAACTTAGCAACTTAGCGAGATCCTGTCTCAAAATAAAATAAAATTTTTAAAAAGGGATAGGGAGGTAGCTGAGTGAGAAGGCCCTGGGTTCAACTCCCAGTACTGCAATCAATCAATCAATCAATCAATCAGTCAGTCAATGGCTGGGGAAGTAGCTCAGTGTGAAGATACTGGTTTCAATCCCCAATACTGCAAGAAAGAGGAGGAGGAACAGGAAGAAGAGGAGGAAGAAGAGGAAGAGGAAGGAAGAAGAGGAAGAGAAAAGTAGTATCATCACAGAATAGTCGTAGAATAAAATAAGATTCTATGAGTACATACTAATATAAACAAGTAAATAAGGGAGAGAGGAAATAGCTCTTAGAATATAAAGTAATAAATATAGAAATAATGATGAAGTTAGAATAATCATTGTTCAACCAATATAGTAATAACTGATTTAGACAAAAATATATCAATGAATGCTAAAACTAGTGAGTGGAAATTTGAAGAACAAGATATTTATATAGATTCAAAATGCTTCCCTACAGAACCAGGTGTGGTGACACAGGCCTATAATCAACAGCACTTGGGAGGCTGAGGCAGGAGGATCGATGTGATTTGGAGGCCACCCATCCTGGGCCATATAGTGAATTCAAGGCAGGCTTAAACTACATAGCAAGATCTTTTCTCAAAACAAAACAAAAACCACTTTCTTACAAACAACTTATTAACTATAAGGGGAAAATTAGTAACTGCATACTTGGTTAACCTGGTAAACACAACCATAACCATTTAATCAAAGTTAATAATACCCTTAAAGAGATGCCCTGAAAAGGATTCAACGTCATTCTTGTGGTACACCTGCCAAAACTGCTAACCTGAATCTAATTATGGGGAAACAGCAAACAAACTCAAGTGAAGGACACTCAATGTGATGCCTGACCTGTAATCTTAAAAAAAAAATCAAGTTCATGAGCGATAAGGGAAGGTTGGAGACCTGATCAAGATTAAAGAAGATTAAAGAGAAATAAGCAGTAAATACAACGTGTGGTTGTTGAGTGGATGCTGGATAGGAAGCAAAAAATAGCTATAAAGAAAATTACTGGAGCAATTTGTGAAATTCAAATATGAACTGTAGATCAGATAAGAATTTATGGTCAATGTTACATTTCTTGATTTTGATAAATGAGGCTATGTAAGATAAAATACTTGTTCTTAGGAAATGTGCCTTGAAATATTTATGGATAAAGGGAGCATAAATAGTTTAGAAAAAATATGTATGCATGTGTTTATGGATGTATAGATAAAATGATAGACCAAATCTGGCAAAATGTTAGTAATTAGTGAATCTGAGTAAAGAATGTATGGGAGTCCTTTGTATTGTTTTTGCAACTTTTCTGTGAGTGTGAAATTATATAAAAATTAAAAGTTAAAAAATGGGAGAAAAAGTTGGGACCAATGGTGCACATCTACAATCCCAGCATTCAGGAGACTGAGGAAGGAGGATTGCAAGTTTGAGGCCAGTCTGGGCTACAGAGTCAGACCCTGTCTCAAAAACCACAGACAACCAAGAAAAAATTGGGGAAAAAGGAATGTTTGCTCTAAGCTGGAACTCTTATACATAGCTGAAGGGAGTATAAACTGATAAAACCGCATTAGAATGTTGGTAGTATCTATTAAGGCTAAACATATACATCCCCATCTAGCAAGTTTGCTTTGGTACATACCCAGCTGAAGAGTGCTTCTGTCCAGTACGGGACAGGTAAAAGAGTGTTTGTAGCAGTGAAAAATGGAAATAATAAAAAACCAGGGAAATACAAATCAAAACTACATTGATATTCTATCTCAACCCAGTTAGAATGGCTATCATCAAGAATATAAATAAGTAAATAAATAAATAAATGCTGGCGAGGAGGGAGGGCAGAGTGTTTCTACACTGTTGGTGGATATGTAAATTAGTGCAGTCCCTATAGAAATCAGTATGGAGTTTCCTCAAAGCACTTAAAAATGAAACTATCAAATGATCCAGCTATACCACTCCTTGGTACACCCAAAACAATTAAAGTCAGCAGACCAGAGGGATACTTGCTTTACTATGTTTTTTGCAGCACAATTCACAGTGCCGAGATGAACCTACATGCCCATCAACGTACAGATGGATGAAGAAAATACCCAGTGGAGTGTTAGTCAGCCACATGGTAGAACAAAATTCTGTCATTTTCAAGAAAATGGATGGATCTAGAGACCATCATGTTGAGCCAAATAAGTTAAGAAAGACAAATATCACATGTTCTCTCTAATACGTAGAATCTAAAAAAGATGACAAGAAAGTAGGAGGGAGACTATCATTAGACAAGAAGAAGGGAGTAAGAGGGGTGTAAGGGAAGGTAGTGGGGGGATGGATATGAGGAAAATATACACATTGAAAGCCCAAAAATGTGACACTAAGGGGAGGGCGGGGCATGGAGTGATGTGGGAATGAAAATAAAGTATGTTATGTAAATGTATGAATCTGTCAAAATGAAACCCATTAATCTGTATAACCAATAAAAAAGAGTGAAAACCTCCTTAAAATAATAAAGAGACTAATAAAAAAAAGTGGAAGCAACCTTGATGGTAATTTTATGGCGATTCAGGCCATAAAATTAAGTGGCGCCCAGATGGTTGGTCAAACACTAGTCTACATGTTGCTGTGAAGCCAGGCGTAATCCCAGAACTCTAAGATAAGAGGATCATGAGTTTGGGCAATTTAGCAACATTGCCAAAACCTGCCTCAAATCACAAAAAATAAAAAGGATTGGGGACATAGTTCAGTGCAAAAGCCCTGGATTCAATCCCTAGTACTGGAAAAGATATTTTTCTAGTGAAGGTATTTTGTAAAGGTGATTAACATTTAGAATCAGCTAACTTTATTTTGTTTTTTGAGGCAGGTCTTGCTATGTAGTTCAGGCTGGCTTTGAACTTGCAGCAATCCTCCTGCCTTAGCCTCCCTAGTGCTGGGATTACAGGCGTGCACCACCACACCCGGCTCAACTAACTTTAAATAAAGGGAATTAGCCATAATGCTGGTGAAACTCATCCAATTAGCTGAAGGTTTTGAAAGTGAAAAACAGGTTTCCCAGAGAAGATGGAACCCTGAGCTAAAACTATAGCACAGAAATCTTGCTTGAGTTTCCAGGCTGCTGCCCTGTGGATTTCAAACTCAAAACAGCACTATCAACTCTCTTTAAAAAATCTTTTTATTAGTACATGTTTATAGTATATAATGTTTACATTCCTTGTAGGGAGTTGTTACATGTACATAACACATCTTAATGCCTTTTATTCATCCCCTTTATCTTCCCTCTTTCAACCCTCCATCCATCTCTTGTGCCCCTTCTCTTTTGTGTGGGTACGTGTTTGCAATACATGTTTACATTCTGGTGTGGAGTTGGTGCATGTACATAACACATCTTAATTTTTTTGTGCCCTTTCTCTCCTCTTCCTCCCCTCTCCTTCCCTTTATCCCTGCCCACTCTGAGAAAGCTCTATCTCCCTATTTCCTATTACCTATTTTTTATTTTGCCCTTTATTTATACTATGGGTTTCTCACCTAAGAGAAACCATGAAATATTTAAGCTTGCATTTCTGATTTATTTCACTTCACATTGTGGTCTCAAGGTGCATACATTTTCCTACAAATGACTCAAGTTTGTCTTTCTTTATGGCAGAGTAGTACTCCACTGTGTGTAAGTACCACATTTTCTTTATACGGTCATCTGCTGATGGACATATAGGCTGCTTCCAAGATTGAGGTATTATGAGTTGTGCTACTATAAACATGGCTATGCATGTATCACTATAATATGATGTCTTTAACTCTTTCAAGAAGATAGATAAAAGAGGAATAGCTCGGTCAAATGGAATTTCGAGTTTTGGTTTTTTGAGGAATCTCCATACTGATTTCCAAAGTAATTGTGCTAGTTCACATTCCCACCAACAGCATAGAAGGGTTCTTTCTTCCCTGCAACCTCACCAGCATTTGTTATTATTTGATTTCTTGATTATGACCATTCTTTCTGGGGTAAGATGGAACCTCAGTATTGTTTTAACTTGCATTTCTCTAATGGCCAGTGATGTTGAGCAATTCCTCATGTATTTATTGGCCATTTGTACTTCTTCTGTGAAGTATTCATTCATTTCATTTGCCCATTATTTGACTGGGTCTTTTATTTGGGGGATCTAATTTTTTATTTTTTTATATATTCTAGATATTAGTCCTCTGTCTAAGGGATACCTGGTAAAAATTCCTTCCCATTTTATAAGTCATCTTACTCTGTTGGTTGTTTCTTTTGGTGTGCAGAAGCTTTTAATTTGATACAATCCCATTTGTTGATTCTTAGTACTACTGGTATTTCCTGTGCAACTGGGTTCTATTCAGAAAGTGCTTGCCTATGCCTATGACTTCAAGTGTTTTACCCATTTTTCTCTTCCAGCAGGTTAACTGTTTCCATTTTAACATGTAGTTCTTTGATCCATTTTGATTTTAGTTTAGCACATGGTGAAAGATATGAGTCTAGATTCAATCTTCTGCATGTGGATAGTCAGTTTTCCCCGCACCATTTCTTAAAGAGGCTATCTTTTCTCCAGCAATATCAACTCTTGGTTTAAAAAATATTTCTAGCTGGTTGTGGCAGTTCACACCTGTAATCCCAACACTTGGGATGCTGGGGCAGGAGGATTGTTGCAAGTTCGAGGCCAACCTAAACTCCAAAAGAGATCCTGTCTCAAAAAATAAATAAACAAACAAACAAAAAACAAAAAAAAAAAGAAAAACAACAACAACAATAACAAAAACCTATCTATCTGTCATCTACATCCATTTTATAAGTTCTGTTTCTCTGGAGAACCATGACTGATGTACAGCCCACGTGTATAAATAATATGTGGAGAAATGCTGTGGGTAAATATTCAAACTATACAGCAGTGGAAGAGAACAAATGACTGCCATATGTACCAATATGGACAAATCTTAATAGACATAATGTTGAAACAAAGAAGCCAGACACAAAAGAATATGTACTGTATGAATCAATTTTTATAAAGTTCAGGGTCAAGCAAGACTAATTGATAAATGACAAAGGTCACATAGTGGTTACCTTTGGGGAGGGTGGTATTGATTATGAGAGCACACAAAGGAGCCTTTTGGAGATTGAGTAAAAATCACGTATCTCTATGGCAGCTACACGTGTGCAAATATATGTAAAATTTCACCCAGCTGTTCATATTATGTAGGTTTTCTTTTGTGGGTACCGGGGGTCGACCTCAGGACTCGCGCACCAGCAGGCACCTGTGCCACTGAGTGATATCACCGGCCCTTTTTTCATATGTGGGTTCCAGGAGTCGAACTCAGGCCCTCATGGTTGCCAGACAGGCGCTTACGCCGCTGAGCCATCTCATCGGCCCCTATGTAGGTTATTGTTAAAGGGGTTATAAAAAGAAAGAATACTATTCTAAACACTTGCCTTCTCCATCCACTCCATGGCTTAGGCATTACCTCTGTACCATTGGCTCCTACATCCATACTGATCCTGAACAGATCCTAAAATTTGTCTCAGCTTCAAATACATATTGATAACTATATTTATTATTTCCCACCAGAAAACTTGCTTTCCTTTTCAGAAATTTGAAAGCTGTCCAACAATTCTCCTTCTCTATAACTCTGAGTAATCTGATTGCCAAGTTCGGTTGCTTCCACCTCCCAGACATCCCTCCACTCGTCTCTTCCTTTCCTCACCACACTGCCTTTGTTTGGGTACCCATAATTTCAGCTTGAGTTGTATCATTATCTAAATGACAACAACAGCTAGGTTAGTGTTTGAGCAACTGGGAACGATAGCCTTGCCATAGTGACCCATAAAACTGACCATCTGATGGGCCTGGCTCCTCAGTGACCCCATCTGTTCGGTACATGGAGGGTAGTGGCACCTCCTCATTTCCCCAGACAAATCTGGTGTCCATCCAAAACCAGTTCATGGTCAGAAGTAATCACCTGTTAGGAGTCTTGTGGTGCAGATGGTCATAGCGGAAAGGCACCACCCTGGGCCCCAGTCTAACTCAGGAGACAAGACACCATCAGATAGATGAGTGCAAGACAACCTACAGGAAGTTTCCATGAGCATCTAAACCACCATCAAGTGCCTTTCATCTTGTAACAGTTTTTCTCAGATTCATCTTCGTCTAGATGATGACAATAGTCCCTTAGCTGGAGTTCCAGTCTGCAGACTGCCCTGTATCTGGGATATGGGCTGAATCATTCTTATCCATTACTTTGGTTAAGTCATTCCCTGCTCAGTAACCATGAGAGCGTCTCACTAACTGTTTAGTTAAACTCTTCTGTCTCACTTCCAGGCTCTCTGTGCTCTGACCCCTCCCTGGGTGACAGAACAGCTGTGTTAATATGTTTGAAGGTTTCACAGAGAGGAAACAGATTAGTCTGATTTTGTGCTGCTCCAGCAAGCAGAAGGTGCCAGCGAAGGTGGACATTACAGAGAGACTTAAGTGCCTCAATTTATAAAGAAACGTTCTTTCTTTCGAGTGTGTGAAGTGACTGTGGGGGCGGGGCAGGTGTAGTGGTGATATCAAGGTTGTGTTAACAGAGCTCTGACAATGCTTGGAGTACTGTGTGCAGCTCCTGCAGGACTGGTTCTCCACTCACCAGGCCAAGGCAGCAGGAAGGAACACAATACTGTACATCCAGTGAACACCACTTGCATGAAATTCTCAATAGTTTAGATGGAGCACTGCCTATCAAGCCTCCTGAATCAATGAATGAAGACAGTAGAAGGAACACTTTAGATTTTGAAGAAAATAGATGTTTAATGCCTTACTTTCAGGTAGCAGGTTGGAGCTGCAGAGGTAGGCTGGGGCAAAATTATATAAAGCCCTGTGGGCCATAAGGAAGAAATTGGCTCTTATTTCAAAGGCAGTAGAAACAGGAGAGTGACAGGATCCCAGAGGGGAAGCGGGAGACTATTAACCTTCTAACATACAGAGTTTTGCAGCAATGACATCG
Organism: Erethizon dorsatum; assembly: GCA_028451465.1. Lineage (NCBI taxonomy): Eukaryota > Metazoa > Chordata > Mammalia > Rodentia > Erethizontidae > Erethizon > Erethizon dorsatum. Next base: position 117,856,968 of record CM051822.1, on the reverse strand, counting down.
ATTACTCTGCACTGCAGTGAGCTCTCAAAGGAGTGGGGAAACCTGCTAGGGATGCAACAGAGTGAAGTAGGGTACAGAAGGGGTATGAAGCAAGATGACTTCCAGCCCTGACATTCTTGACTGCCAGCCTCTGACCACCGCGCCCTAATCGGCACCCTGGTCTCCAGGTACATCCTTTTCAGTACCTGCCAGGAGGTGGCGCCAAACCGTCTCCCCACTCTGAACCTTCCCTCCCAACTGACCATAGCAGTGTTTTTGTTTTTGTTTTTTTGTATTTGTTTTGTTTTAATGTGGGTACTGGGAGTTGAACTCAGGACCTCATGCTTGCCAGGCAGGCGCTTATGCTGCTGAGCCATATCACGGGCCCCAATAGCAGTGTTTTGATAATGATTTTTTATAAAGGCATACCACAGACTTAGCTGAAAAACATATTACTGTACATTAATATACTAGGGTGCTGTATGGCCATTTACAGTTGATAGGAAATTTAATGTGGAAAGAAGGATACCATATTCTATTTGATGAAAAAAGCTGGTGACAGTGAGTTCTTATACTCAAAAATTAACAAAAATTTATACATAGAAAAACTAGATTATATGCACAATAAAATGTGATATTTTGGGCTGGGGATGTAGCGCAGTAGCAGAGCAATTGCTTAGCATGCACACAGCCCTGGGTTTGGTCCCCAGCATTGAGAAAAGAAAAATTCATATTCTCTGGGTAATGGGATTGGAAGAATTTTCTTTTTATTTTTTCTACATTTTATAAAATTAGCATGATTCAACTTTTATTGGCTTTATAGCCAGGCGTGGTGGCACATGGCTGTAATCCCAGCACTTGGGAGGCTGAGGCAGGAGGATCACTGTGAGTTCACAACCAGCCTGAACTACATAGTGAGATCCTGTCTCAAAAAACACAAAAACTTCTATTGGCTTTTACAAAAGTATTTTTTATTCTGGTATTCATTAAAGCCACCCTCTTCTCTGTTAACTCTAACCTACACTTACCTTTTCTGTCTCTAATGCTCACTGTTAAGTTTTATATAATCCAGTACATGGCTATACACCGTCTTGTGTCACTGCAAGATTGTTTCATTCATGTTGGTCTGTCTCACCAATTAAGTAAATGTTCCCTGGCTGAAATGTGACTTATTTTCTCATTTTCCATGATACATGGTGCTATGCAAGAATTGGTCCTTGATGGTGGCTTGGCACTGGGTCTTCAAAGCATAAAAAAGCCTAGCTGGCTTCTGGAATGGCTGTGGACCTGAGTCTGCCACCAAACACCCACATTTCTCCTGGGTGCGTTGAGCCCCATGGAACTGATCCAGGTGTCCTGTCACTGGCATTCTAGACTGCTATTTTGACCCTGTCAGATTATTCTGCATGTCTCCTCCCAGCACTGGGACAAGAGGCCCACAGAATCTAGCTACAGCACAAGTGGAGATTGTAAAGTCACTTTGCATTTCCTCATTATTTGTGAACAGCATTAAAGCTGAGGGAGTCTTTAGTGGCTACCATTCTTTCAGAAATCACCTCACATCCTTTTCTTGTAGAAAGAACCTTATTGCCATTATGCCTACTGTGTACCAGATACCGTGCCAAACAGAAGCTCTGCAAAGGTGACTGCAAGGACAAGATCCAGAGAGTCACCCCCCTCCCCACTTTTTGAGACAGGGTCTTTCTTGGCTATGTTGCTAAATTGCCCAGGCTAGGCTGGACGTGTAGCACACACCTGTAATCCCAGCACTCGGGAGGCTGAGACGGGAGAATTGGTACGAGTTCAAGGCGAGCTTGGGATACAAAGTGAGTTCAAAGCCAGCCTGAACTGCATAGTGAAACCCTGTCTCAAAAAGACAAAAAAGAAAAAAGAAAAAAGTGGCCCAGTCTAGGCTCGAACTTGTGGTCCTTCTGCCTTAGCCTCCCAGAGTACTGGGATTACAGGTTCGTGCCACCAAGCCTGGAGAGCAATCCCTTTGTTCTACTTAGTCTGTGCCGAGAGGCAGCCATTTGCTTACATTTGTACTTGGAGACCTTCTGAAATCACCTCTGCAGTGGTGTCATCACATTCTTTTTACTCCCCGGGTCATCCCGACTCCAGTGACCACCATTCAGCACTATTAACACCTCTCCTTTGCATCACTAAATCAGAGAGGCAGCATAGTTTACGTCAGTAAGGCTGAGAACAGCAGGCCCTGCTGTTTCCTTGACAGTTATTTTCAAGTGTATGCAGACATGATTCCCCAGATACTTGAAGGGCTGTCAGGTGGAAGACAAGATTTATTCTGTAACCAGATCTTATTGTTCCCGCAACCTTCACATGGCCCCAATCTCCTTGCCAGTCTTGATCCAGACCACCATGCAGTTGGCTGGATTACCGTGACAGCCTCCTAACCTGTCTGCCTGCCTGTCCAGTCTTGCTCTTCTGATCCTTTCTCCAGAGAGCCTAAGTGATCTGTCTAAATGGTAAATCTGATCACACCCTGCCTCTGCTTAAAACCCTGTAATACTTGTGCACTGCCTTTAGGATAAACTCTGAACTCCTTAAGATTGCTTGGCAACCTGGCCCCTGCTCAGCTCTCCAGCTGCACGGCTTGCCTACATTGTTTCAATGCAGCCAAACCACTTGCATACCAAACCCTGCCACTTACTGTCCTACCTCCAGGTATTTGACTAGAACACCTTCCCTCTCTCCTTCACCTATTTGGCTTGTCTTTCAGGTGTCACCTGAGATGTCACTTCTTCCAAAAGCCTATGCCAAGTCACCCAGGAATAGGCTGGTTTCCTTATATCCTCTTCAGTGTTCTAGGCTTATCCCATGATCTTTTGTCATTTATCTCGATATTGCCTGTTTATATGTATTTTTCTTTCCAGACAATAAGCTTCTTGAGGGCTGGAATTGTTTCGTCATTGTGTCCTCAACCCTAGAGATACACTCAGTAGCTTCTGAGTGAGTAAATGACAGATGACCTAACAAAGATGATCAGTGGGAGTTCCAGGGGGTGTATTTCTATGCTATATCCTGAAGAACTTGCTAATAACTGGTGATATCCCCAAGAGAAGCAGACTGATCCACACAGCACCAGCATTTCTAAAGGTCTCCAGACAGAGCCTAAATGGCCAAAAGGCAGGAGCTTCTTCAGTGATAGCACAATGGAGAACGTGCCCTCAACTCACTTCCTATCTGCAGAAAGAGGGTGAAAAGATTTGGGTGAAAAGATCTGGTCAGGGTCTCAGTTCTGTAGTTATTGTGAGGCCTCAGGGAACTCATGGCCTGAAATCCCTTGCCTGTGAAGTAGAGATACTTGCACTGCTTGCTTCACTAATTTCAGAGGACCAAATGAGATCACAGATGCCAGGTACTTTATAAAACCCTTAAAGTCGAACAAAATGTGTTTATTACACAATCTTGAGAATTTGTAGCTTCACTGAATAATTTTAATTTTGCAATACAGTAGAAAACAAGGTGTCATGTGGAAACTTTCATGATTCAGGCAGAGTCGAGAATTACAACGGAAGAGATCTCCTATACCACTACTGATCCAGTAAGAGGCACTAGTAGGATCAAGAGTACCTGTTAAATTAGGGGCTATCAAAGGCCCAGTGACCAAGCATCAGGCAGATTCCTTGACACCTACTACTAAAACGGGAAACAAGGCCCTAGAGTCTTAAGAAAATCAGCAGAAACAAAAACTACAGGGATCCTCAATAAACTTTCCTTTGGGTCCCTTGATTTATGCTTCAAGTCAGAAACAGCTGACAGTACTTCACTTCCCCTTTGGCAAGGAAACCCAATGAAACCATTTAATTTAAACGTTGTTGTTTTTTTATTAGGAACCAGGGGAATGTGCTGCTTATCCCTCTATAACAGTCAGAGCAGGTCACCAGGCCCAGGATGGAGAGGTTGTTGGAGGTGCTGTGGTGTGCTCAGCTGCACCTGCTTCAGGCCTGGAAGGAAAGGTGGTAGCAGCAACAGAGGATGGCGGGAACTGACGTTAGCCAAACCCAGAGCCTGGAGAGCCCTCTACCTTTCTTCCAACTCTACTCAAGACTGGAGCATTTCAAGAGAAAAAATATGGCTGGAGGATAGGATGCAGCAGCGCTGTCTGAACCCCTGCCTTTGCTTGGTGCTCTGTCACTTGCCTGCCCGCCACTCTTCTTGCCGTTTAGTGATTAGGTATTTGAAGAACTCATACACAGACCATGCGATGGCCGTGGAGGGGATCTGGTAAATTACTCTAGCCTGCACCCCGCGGAAGTAGGCAGTCACCCCGCCTACTTGATACACCGTCCTGAAGGCACTAGCCATGCCTGTGATGTGTCCTGTAATGTTTGAGTTCAAAGCCAGGGACTCCTGGGTGTTGAGCAGTGTTTTGCAAACATCCAGTGGGGTTGTGGCAGCAGCAGCCACAGCTCCTGCACAAGCTCCCGAGAGGACATGGGAGCCGGGGTTGTACCGTCTCTGAGGGTTAAAGTGCTCCTGCAGAAATTCATAGGTCATGAAGTGAATGGCTTGGAAGGGAACATTCATGGTTAGCTGGGTGGTGTAGCTGCGGTAAAAGGCTCCGGCCCCTTCATTTTGCCACACTGCCCGTACACAGTCTGTCACCCGGTGATACGGTGAGTTGTACATCTGCATTCTCTGCTTGATCACTGGAGTTCCATACGTGAGGAGGAAGGACACGGTGACAGCAGCCAGCCAGTGACCGAGAGTGTCCAGGTGCAGGGTCCAGAGCAGCATATCAGCCAATAGAATGGAGAGAGAAAACAGTATGAGTGAGCTGCCAGTTAACCTGCTAAGTTCATGTTTCCTTTTTGTGAGGGGTAGGGGAGGCAGAGGGTTGGTAAAGAGTCAAAAATTAATGGGTCCACTCCCAGGAAGATTTCTTTAAAACCAGCCAGTTAACACACAGGATAAACCTATGAGTCATTAACTCCAGAGGGTCTTCTTCAAACCAATACCTTTTATTATCTTACAGTTTCACAACCCCCAACAAGAAAAAACTCAGTGGCAGTGCACATAGTAATCAACACGGAGCCCTAACAATCCCAATCCTCAGGTATGAGGAGCACCTAACTCTTAAAAATATGATAATGGTTATTTTCCCAAAGGGGAAGAAGAATTTCTACCAAAAAGAAAAGATTCTTAGCCAAAAGGAGTTCAGCATTAGTTTCCAGACATCTCCTATTATCTCCAGTATATAACGTGGTGTAAGTTCTGTGGATCTCCAACTCAGCTCTGACCTTTTTACCCCATGGTCTTGCCCAGAAAGATACAGAACTGGAATATACGGAACATCACACTGCACTGTCCCATCATGCTTATTTCAGTACCTCATCTTACAGTGAGAATGTTTTTGGAAAATTTTCTTCCAACTAAAGGCCAAAGTCAAAGCAGAAATACAAGGCCTGAGCTCTATAATCTTTCATTCCTATCTCAACTATCTTCATTTCAATAAAGCAACTTTTAAATATCAAAATCCATCTTCATCTCCTCGAAGTAAAATGAAAGAATCTGCTAAACTTTCATAAGAGATCAAGCGTACTACAAAGGGAGGCCCAGGAACAGGCCAATACAACCATCTCTTATTTCCAGGGAAGCCCCCCAAACAAATAAATCCCAATAAACAAGCATCCTGTCAAAGGGGATTCTCCCAAGTAGTGAAAATATGGAGAGGGCGCCCTCTAGTGATACAACAAACCAACATGGCATGACTTCCCATGCAAAATGACATGTGCTCTGGCTTTTTTCTGCAGCCACAAATAAAGCAAAGACCCAGACATGCAGATGCAGCTGACCAGAGGGACAGGTTGAGGAGTCACTACCTTCTGCTGGATTCATGGCTGCATCATGAAGTAATGTTGCCACACACCCAGCCGCACCTGCAAATGAGAAAACAACTGCCACATGTAAGGCCAGGAGGGGGTGACCAATTCACTGAGGCCCCCCTGGAGTGATGGGGAGTGACTTTGCTAAACCACAGTGAGCAAAGGAATGCTGTTAAGAGTCAGTCCCAAAGAAGAGAACCCAATGCTCCTGAACACCTGTTCCAAAAAAGGAAGAGATTTGTTTCCACCAATCTAGTAGTGGTCATCAATGTATACTCCACACCCATGACTGGAAGGCCTAGAAGAGGCAAAGAAAACAGCCCAGATTTTATCAATACAGACGGTCTTAAGAATAAATGCAGCAGCTGGGTGTGGTGGCGCACACCTGTAATCCCAGCACTCGGGGGGCTGAGGCAGGAGGATCACAAGTTCAAGGCCAGCCTAGACTACATGACAAGTTCAAGGCCAGCCTGAGCTACATGCTGAGACCCTATCTCAAAAAAAACCAAAAAATAAAAAACCCAAAAAGAATAAATGCAGCATATGCCCCAGACAGGAAACAGATGAACTACTGCCATATGAGGCTGATGCACCAAGTGTGGCCAGTGTAGGGAGCACACAGGACTCGTGTGGTCAGATCTTCACCACAGAACCCTGCCTTCAATCCTGTTGCCTTTAAGCTGCCCAACCCATCTCCAAATTTTAGCATTTGTCCACCCAGACCTTCCCTTCAAGTCCTGAACTACTGTATCCTCACCCTCTCCCCACTCAATCTGAAACTCTGAGCTGAGGCAATCTTGAAACTGTGAGCTGCTATCCCTTCCTTTGCTTTCACCCACCCTCCAACCTTCTGCATTCTCCAGTCACCTAGCCCCACCCCCATTCACTTGTCAAGGCTTTGTCAAGTCCCCAGTGACTGCCTCTGGTCAGCTGGGATCCTGAAAAGGTGAGGCGAAGAGCTGAGGATCCATTAGTGTCTTCCTTGGGTGCCTGGGTCACCTCCAATCCTGCCCTGAGGAGCAGGACACCACCCGACTATCAAGAAATAAACAATGGAGGCAGTTCAGTGTATGTCTCCACAGTTGATGCCAGGGAGATGACAGGAAAAAGTCAAGCTGGCTGGTAAGGGAGAATACTGTAACCCTTTGTTGAGGTGCCCCAAACAAGGGATGGGGTTGAAGCAGCCTGTTGTCTGAGAACATCAGGTTTGCATGTCCCTCCCTATAATCTGGCCTACCCCAGCCCAAAGTTGTAGCTCCAAACCATGCTGAGACCAGGAAGCACTGACAGCAGCAAAGCCCAAAGAGCTGGGAAAGTGGGGGAACCAGCACAGGAAGGCTCAATACCATTGGCAATATGGCTATTGCCCCCTGGGTGGATTACATCACTCAATGTCTTTTTCAACTTTTCATAGCAGGCAAAATAGAGGGCGTGGGCAGGCCCTGCGCCTGTTGCTGTGACGTTCAGCCCCCGCATGGGCCTCCATAGGCCCTCCGTTCTTATAATCCTCCAGAGGGCCTCCAACACATTGCGATAGCGGGCAGCTGGATCAGGCTGTAGACTCTGCATCCGGGTCTGAAATCACAGCAAGGAGAAGTGCAGTGTCAGTGATACCAACTTCTCACCTCACCTTAACACCTGGGCTTTGGGAATTGGGCAGGCCTTCTAGATGGAACTGTGCCAGTCTGTGGAAGTGATACCTGGCACCCAACTTCACTTCTTCCCAAATCTATATCTTATTTTCCAAGCTTTAGACCTTTCCTTTTCCAGTCGTCTGTGACCCCAAGAATGGAACATCATTACTTACCCTGAGAACATTACTACTTACTAATAATTCATTGCCCCAGCAATAAATTTCAAGCCTGTGATGCAAAAGTTGTTTTTTTATCTTAATAAACTAGGCTAAGAGTTTCTCAAATGGATTCTAAATTCAAGTACTTACTAACCCTACCACATACTTTATGCTTTATTTCTAAACGCCAACCCTGGCTCTGCTTCCTGACCACACAATATACTAATTAATAAGATGGTGGCTCATCTTTTGACATCTTTTCAGATTATTTGGCATTACCAGCTGGGTCTATAAATTAGAGTCTTGGCAGAAGTAACATTCCTAATAGATGCCACTCTAGTTTCCTGGGAAAGAAAGTTTGCCCTGAAAATATGAAAGTGGAAAGTGTCTAGCTGGAAACCAATCTAGTCTCTAAAACTAAAGGGCCTGTCAGATTTGTTTTTTTTGTTTTTTTTTTTTTTTTTGGATTTTTGAGACAGGGTCTCACTAGGCAGTTCAGGCTGGCCTTGAACTCACTATGTAGTCCAGGCTGGCCATAAATTCATGCTGATCCTCCTGCTTCCGCTTCCTGAGTGCTGGGATCACAGGCATGTGACACCATGCCCAACCTCAGATTTCTTATCTAAATGGACTGAATCCCAAAATTGGCATCAGTAAATAAAATCAGTCCCTGTGAAACATGACCCTTGGAATCTCAGGAAGATTCAATGATTAAAACAACTGTATGGCAGGTAGAAACTTGTATGACATTCCCAGAAAGTTTTATTGAAATTTAGGAAATTAACCTCATTTGAAACACTTTGCCAAATCAGACCTTCTTTCTTGTGTCTCCCCACAAAAGTCTCATCTACCAACCCATTTCACAGTTACAGTACCGTAGATACTAATAATTTGAAATCAGTGTCCAGTGCTCGGCACACAGAAGACACTTAAAATTTGCTTGTTTAATGAATGAATATTTTGTCATATAGCTGTGTGTGTACTAGTTCAGAAGGTAACAACCACAGCCACTGATGAGCAAAGGGGGAAAATGATACCCAGGTAGTTTAAATGCCTTTGTTCTAATCACTAGATTCAGTTTGTATTTAAATCTTGAGCTTTCTGTTGGCCAGCTGGAATCCAAGAGTAATGCCTTTTTTCAAAAGCATGGGAGAAAAGAAACTAACCAGATTAACAGGTCCTAGGTAGCCACAAGCAATCCACATTCCTTTAACGTTTTCTCCTGCCTTCTACCAACACAAAAACTGCACACTTAAAAGGTTAACCTTTTTTTTAATTGCATGTTCAATTAGAAATACACAGTATCATTGAGCACAACCAACACATTCTTTTCCACTTCTCAAAAAGATCCCATGAGTTTGCAATAAAGGATGTGCTGTATTTAATGGAAGTGTATTTAAACCGAACCTGGTGGCTTAACAATTACGTGTTTCCCTAAGTTTGTCTGAAATTGATCTTGTTCAGGGGAAATATACAGAAACGGTGCTGCTCTGCTGGAGTCAATGGCACATTTGGCAACCAGTCCTGAAAGTTCTGGCCTCACAGGCCTGGAACTCATCGCCAAGAGAAAACTTGACTGTGGGTAAGTTACTCTGAACATTTTAGACACCCATCTAAATTTAGCTCAGCAATATTAACTCAGTGAAAATACACACTTAGGCAGAGGACTTGAGCATAAGTATGACAAATATAAAAATGAATATGGATGCCTGAATTCGCTGGCCAATAAAACTACCTTTCACAAAAAGATGAAATCTCTAAGAATTTATGAAAAGTCTCCATTATGAAAAACCACTGCCTGGTTTTGAAGAAAGCCAAACAAACTAACGAGATAAGTGGCTTGTTAAGACAATCCATATCTAAGTCAGAAAGCTGACTTTGTCAGGTTTTTTTTTTTTTTTGGTACAGGGAATTGAACTCAGGACCTCGCACTTGCTAGGCAGGCACTGTGCCACTGAGCTATATCCTCAGCTTTGCCAGGTTATTGTCTTCAATATGTCACTAAACCTCTCTAAGCTTCAAAGTTGTTATCTGCAAGGCCAAATGGCTGGCTTCTCAAGCTGCTGTGGGGATTAAAAGAAATAAGGCATGTAAAAACCACTGGCAATTCAGAAGGTGCTATAAACATAAAGCCTTTATTGCATTAAAATATGACTCCAAGAATTTACAGATCACGACAGCATTGTCTCTTGTATAAATCATTTCATAAACAGGCATGGGCAACTAACTGGTCCTTAGCCACTACCAGATCAAGTTTAATTTTGTATTTTTTTTATTTTAAAGTTTCTCTGTGGCTATAATGACTTACATGTTTGGCTGTTAATCTGAAAGTAATATATTCAGAGAGGAGCTCTCTTGTGAAATCTTTGCCTTCCTTCATTCTTGAAATCTCTTTTGGGAGGCTACAGGGAAGGCTTGTGAGTCACACAGACTGGATTCAAATCATGACTCTGCCACTTAAACTGTGACCTTGGACAAGTTAGTTAACTGCTCTCTAAGCCTCCTTTCTTCATATATAAAATAATGAAAATGGTATCTATTTCATGAAGTTGTTTCAAAGATTAAATGAATAAATATACTCAGGGTATTTCAGGTAGTGCTTGGCACACAAGAACTGTCATTTATTGAAAATTTAACTGTTCTTATCATATGCAAGAAAATGAAGCCAATGTTTCCATTTCCTAACCTTTCACTAGTAAATGTGTCTAACCATTTACATCTGAATTTGGAAAAGATTTCTCTCCCTGCCTTTTTAACTTATTAGGTAAGTTGATACTTGCTTCACCATTGCAGAACCAAAAGCAGCAACTTGGTAGTAGGTGGGTCCTTGGATGATTTTGAGGATTCTGAATGCTTTGGGTTGCAGAGCCTGTCCCTGATACAAGTTTGATGCTTGCTTCTGAGGGTTAGAAAAGGAGACTAAGATTTGTCTGGGTTCCCAAGCCTCCCTATTTGATTATGGAAATAGATGTGTGGATAATCGTGGCCTAGCAAGGCTGTGTTGACTTCCCATGATCCTTCTCAAGGATATTTTAAGTCAACTTGACCCTGATAAGTGGCTGGGAATACAGAGGCCTACATGCCAAGAGGCAACATCAGATTTCATTTGCAAACACTGTGGTTGCCCTTTAGGCTCCAAACCAGATAAGATACCTGCCTCCAGTTTTAGGGTAAACTTTGGCTGGTTTTCCTTTCCACCATCCATTTATGGTAAAAGAATAGCTGCCAGGGGAGAAGTGAACTGAGAAGCCCTTTCTAAAGGATAGGATATGACTTTTGCTTTCATGCTTGCACAAAAGCATTTAACATACAGATACTAATTCATACTGGTCTCCCCTCTAATCATTTAAATCCCAGAATTAACGACAAGCAAAAATGATTCTTCTAAGGTAAGCTTTTGTATTTTAAGACTTCTGAGCATTCTTCCTTCCTTTCTTTAATGTAGGGCTTTGAGGCACAATTGTAATGCTGTATAACTAATTTTTTAAACAAAAATTCCAAAGCTTATGTAGATGAATAAGGACTGCTCTTCAAAATAGCTACCTTGGAAGGCTAGAAATGACTTATTCCAGTATTGCTGTGGTTATGCAAAACTTTCTGGAGCTCTTTTACAAGTGTTCCTTCAATGGGTTTCTAGGCCTCAAAAGTAAATCAAGGGCTGGTGATGTAGCTCAGCGGCATAAGCGCCTGCCTGGCAAGTGCGAGGTCCTGAGTTCGACTCCCGGTACCCGCATATTAAAAAAAAACCCGGTTATCTTGCTTTCCAGTCTCATTTTATCTTTGATCCCAAGCAGTATTACCCATACATTTTGAGCTCTCACCTTATTTGCCGTATTTGATCCTGAGTGGTCTCTGTTCCTACAAAATGAATCATTTCATTGATTTGTCACAGGACAAAGATCTGCCCCTATTAAGGATATACACCTAAATATTTTGGAGGCTTTTTTTTTGTGGGTACCGGGGGTCGAACTCAGGACCTCGCGCGCCAGCAGGCGCCCGTGCCACTGAGCAATATCACCAGCCCTTTTTTTGTATGTGGGTACTGGGGAGTCAAACTCAGGACCTCACGCTTGCCAAGCAGGCGCTTATGCCGTTGAGCTATCTCACCAGCCCTTGGAGGCATTTTTAACAGGAATTTATAAAATGCTTATAACAACAGCATTATGTAAATATACAGAGTAAGGAAACCGCCTCCAATTGCTGTTGTTATGAGCAACAGTTTAAACTGATAATTTGTAGTAATATTTAGTCACATTATTACATTGCACTTTCTAAGACATTCAATAATTTTCATTGCTTTCCCTGATTTCTTTTTTATTTAATACTCATCCTGAAGCACAGCACCCTAGAACCTGTACTCTACTCCCAGTAGAAGTGCAGTGAGGTTACTCTAGATCATATTAACTTTTGGATATGCAGCATGATTAACTCACAACATAGAGTCTTACACAAACATGGCAATCTTTGGTATTTATATATTTTACATTTCAATAGTTATTTCTTTCACACAAATTTTACTATTTCTCTCAGATGACACGAACATTTAAAATTCTAATGTTCACCTTAGTCAAGTGTATTTAACCATTTTCACTGGCTACGGCCTTTGTTAGGAGTTATCTTGTAATGTGCTAGAATACTACTGCCAACTCAATGTCACTTACAAAGCTTCACTTTCCCTATTTCCTCACCCACATTAATAATGAAAACATGAAATGGTACTGGAACCAGGGAAAAGCAGAAGAGACCTCCTTTACTTTCTTTTGACTATGCTCTCTTCTTTTTGACTCTATAGTATTTTCCTAATGTGAGAAGAAAACATACATCAAAGAACTGCCAGGCTATTACCATTGACTATTACCATTAACATGTAAAGAAGCACCAGACTCATTTATTTCAGCAGTCCCTTGGAGTTTACTTCCACCTAAATTTAGAACTCATTTTTAGTGGTTGGCATCTTTACTAATGTACACAGGTAAAAACTATAAAGAACGATAATCTTCTCCCATCTTCAGCCAGCTTTCTTCAGGAGAATCTGACTTCTGTACACATTAAGCATCCTGTTTGGTTGTGGATGCAGTTAGTTTTACTTTCACACTAAGTGTGTCATCGTGTCTCCACTTACATCAAATTTCTAATGCCGGCATACTTCCCTTCTAAGCAACACTTCCCTTTTTGTCAACTTCAGGTGCCCAAAGAAATATACTATCAGTTTCATTGCTCTTGTGTGGGGGCTGATGTACTCTCTGACCATACAGTCTTAATCCCCGCTCAATTTTTATGTTCAGGAAATAGGTGAGTTATCACACTCGCGTCAGAGAAACTGAAACCTTTCCCGAACACGATCTTTCCCATATGACTTCCAGTCTGGAACTCTGACTTCTGACTGCACAATGATTTCCAAACACTCACGGGTTAAGATTTAATATGTCCTTTATCTAGCTCAAAGAACCCAGAGTTCGGCTCCTGCCCGGTAACTTTTAAGAGAAGATACAGCAAGAAGCCTGTAAAAGCACCCAGCCGAAGAACATCTCAAGCCATCAGATCCAGCCTGATTCATGCTAGTTGGCTTCACCTTTATCGAGTTAGTAGCACTTACCTGTGCTTCGGGATTTCCCCATCCCACCCTATTCCTGTTTAGTCCCAGCTGGGATCCAGGGCTTTGGCTGACAGATTTTTGATCCTGAGTCCCGTTTCAGATCTCATTGACGGTTAGAAACAGGTTCTGGTTCCTGACTGGGCTCAACTCCCTGCCGGGACCTCGCTGGTATGGAGTACTGTATCAGTTCGAATCGTGTAGTTGGCAGGAGCCAGGAAGTAATTCGGTCGGCTCCGGCTCTCAGCCGGGATCCTGGCTCTAGACAGGACACAGAGTAGGGTCAGCCCCAGGTTGGGTTCGGAGCCCGGTCCAGGTCTCACCTTGACGCAGTCGATGGGATACATCACGCAATGCTCCAGGATGCCTGCCACGGCGCCGGCCACCATGTGCGTGGTGACAGTGGCTCCAGCCGGCAGCGCCTCGTAGTCCGGTCCGGAGTCTGGATCCTGCCGAACCGGGGGCCTGCAGGCCCCGGCCTCCCCGCCGCCGGCCCCCCGGCCCACGCCCCGCTGCAGCCACCCGTCCAGCAGCGCCGACTCCCCGGGGCTCCGCCCGGGCCCAGCCGCTGGCCCCCCCGCCACACCGCCTGCACCCCGCCCCTCCAACTCCATCCACCCGGGCCAGCCGTGGCGCCCACCCTGCAGCCCCCCAGCCCCGTTGCGTCCGCCTCAGGCGCGGCCCAGAGAGCCCCGGGCCTCTGGCTCCCGCTTGCCCGCGGACACGCCCTCAGCCAACTATTGGTGTAGAAGCCAACCTGGCGCCACCTGTTTCCTGACGTAAGGAAGATGTATTTGTAGGCATTCGTGAAGCTGCCTGTCACTCTTCTGCCTTGAGGCGCAGCTGCCTCCTAGAGCCACCCCCCTTCCTCTTTGATCTTGGACGTTTCTTGTTTATTGGCCGCTGATTGGCCAACATGTGAGATTAGCCCGCCTCTGACTTTCTAGGGGCGGGAGAAATTTCAGGCCGATCCTCGATAGGTTCCACACTTTGGCTACTTTGGCCGCGGCCATTGGCCCACACCACTGCGCTCTCCGATTGGCTACGGAAAGAGAAGCGCCCGGGGAGAAAGAGGGACAGACTTCTGGACCCTGACTGGCGCCTGTGAGACTGAGGGCGCCGCCAGTGGGGCTGGTGGGGCCGGTGGGCGCGGTGCCGGGTCTCAAGGTCAAACTTCTGGCGGACGCCGTTAGGACCCGTGCTCGGAGCCCCGCAGCCCGGGCCCGGGAGCGCTGTTCCCGCGGGATCTCGCGGGGCCGGGGCCGACCCGGCTGGGCGCTCCCCGCTCGGCCGGGTGCCCGGCCGCGAAGTGGTTGGGGCACGCGGGCTGGCTGCGAGCCTGCTTCTCCTCCAGAGATGACCGCGGCGACCTGCTGGACCCCGGTCGGGTCTGGAGTTTTGGGCGGACCCCGGAAGACCCAGTGTACCTCGGCCCCAGCTCCCTCACGGGGCCTTGCACACGAAGTCGCTTCTTAAACCCGGCGTGGTTGAATGAATGAGTGCTCTGGGACGCCGGAGGAGGCTGGGAAGGGAGATGTTGTAGCGGGTGACTCAGAAGGACGACAGGTGGAGCGGTGACTAGAGCCAGCGTCCTTAGCTCGGCAAGGGAGGGTGGCAACTGGGGACGCTCGGAAGTAGTCTACAACCTCAACCTGAGAGGCCTCGCTGATAAGCCCCTTGCCTGTGAGGATTGCTCTGTGGTCAGATCGCGCTTGCTTCGGGTCGGGTCGGTTGTAGAACAGTGCCCTTGCTGCAGGCTTCAGGATTGGTCCAGGGCCGGGACGCTGCGCAGAGGCCGACTCTGCACAGAGGCGCTGAGGAGCACGCTAGAGCTGAAGCCTCCGCTGAGCCTTTTCCACCCAGTCTGCCCGGCTTCTTCATTCTCCCTTCTCTGGATCGTGTTTGCACAAGCCTTCCCCGTTTTCAGTTCTGTCTTTATTACTTATTTTAATGAGATGATGCAATTGTAAACTTTCCCATATTGAAAAAAAAAATTCCCATCTGTTTGTAGCGTTTCCTTAGACAGGGAGGAGGTTTTGCATTTTCTTTCTAAAGCTTAGTCCTTCTCTGCACCTCTGATTCCACCCCCCCATCCTGTCTATTCTCTTCCTTTTCAGGAGTGGTTATTAACTTTCCCATCGCGACCTTTTGTAAGTGAATAAAGCTACAAATTCACTTTCTCCCATTCCCTGTCTCCCATGCACACGCAAAATTTTGCATATAACGCCTGAGCTGCAAAGTCCCTAAAGTCACTTGTGCACTCCTCAGGCGTACATTCACATGTACCTTCCCTAGGGGGTATTCTCTTGCTCATTTCCCTTGAGAAATGAATAGGGGTCACAGAAAGAAACCCACTCAATCCTGCTTAGTACTGATTCCCTTAACTGCCAAATTGCTTCACTAAAGTCCCGTATCTCCTATGCCCTTCTCTCTTTAAGCTCTATACTGTATTTTTACTCTTTTATTCAGTGGCCATAAATGTTCTTTCCATATCCAATGGCCATTTTTTTTATTTCCTCCCCCCTTTTTTTTTGACAGAAAGTACACTCACCCCACATTGACACATCCCTCACTGAAATTTTTCCCTATCATCAGCAACCACTCTATTCTACCTTTTATGATTTCTCAGTCTTGTGCACTTCCCTAGCCATTGAGATGGAAGATTCCTAAAACTTTAATTGTTGTTTGTCACTAGTACCTTGAGAGAACTTTGCCATTCTAAACCTGTTTTCTTCCTTGGAGCTGCTACCTTTTATTTCCCTATTGTGTGTGTGTATACGTGCGTACACGCACAGTGCTAGGGATTAAATCCAGGGCCTCATGCGAGCTATGCAAGCACTGTACATCCCCAGCCCACTACTGCAGTGTGATAAAAGTGTGACTGGGTGACTATATTTATGTGGCCCTGGAAGGCCTTTCCTAATTACAAGCAGGAGTCAGTCATGGCAGACCCAGAGAAGAACATTCCAGCAGAAGAAACGGGTACAACAACCCCCAGGTGAGACTAAAGCCGGTTTTGTTTTGTTTTGTTTTGTTTTGAGACAGGATCTCACTATGTAGTTCAGGCTGGCCTTGAACTTACTATATAGTCCAGGCTAGCCTCAAACTTGTGGCTGTCCTGCTTCAGCCTCCCAAGTGTTGGGATTATAGGTATGCACCACCACATCCTGCTAAGGTTGGCATATTTAAGGGATGGAAAGGAGGCCAATGTGGATTTTTTTTTAAATCCATTGCTATTAATCTGAATCTTGGTTATAGAAGCTGAATTTATATCCTGACAGAAACATGCTTTTCCCTAGAATGCATTTTTCTCTTTGAAAAATCAAAATTCTCATTCTTTAGGGCCCACACATGAAAATAAGACTGCTTTCTTTAGTCACCTAAAGAGAAATTGAGTCCTAAATGATAGGCCATAAGAGCTATAGGAATTCATAGGGCAATGAGTAATGAAGCAACCAATGAGGGCTGAGGAGATGAGTATCATTGTACATTTCAGCAGTTTTCAAACTGGAGAATATGTATGGAAAGACTTTCCAAGGGATATGTGGGAAATAGTTTCAAGGAAATCAATTTGTTGTTCTTCATTTGCATGTGTTCCTTCCTAAAATTCATCTTTCTGGAAAAGTAATTGAGGTAGTTGTCCTTTCCTTCCTCTCCTTTCTCAATCTGTCCCACTTGCAACCAACAAAGAAAGGAGTAACCTCACACATCCCTCATCTTGCTATGATTCATTCCCTGGATGCATTAAAAACCTCCAGGTTGTTATATAATCCTGGTGTAGACAAGGCCTTCTTTAATCAAGGTGCAGCTGTAGACTTCATGTCTTTCCTGATTTACATATATTTCCGTTGAGGGCAAACCTTGGCTTTAAGCACAGACAGTTTGACCATTGTGGGAATATATATATGCAGTGGCTCTTTAATATGACATTACAATTCCTGATTATTACAAAAGGATACATCGCTGAGCCAGGTGTGGTGGCTCATACCTTTAATCCCAGTACTTTGGGATGCTGAGGCAGGAGGATTTCAAGTTCAAGACCAGCCTGGGCAGTTTAGTGACTTAGTGAGATCCTGCATCAAAATAAAAACATTTGGGGAGGGTGAGACAGGGTCTCACTATGTAGTTCAGGCTGGTCTTGAACTCACTGTGTAGCCCAGGCTGGCCTTGAATTTGAGGCAATCCTCCTGCCTCAGCCTCCTGAGTGCTGGGATTACAGGCATACACCACCATGCCCAGCTAAAATATAAAGTTTAAAAAGGGTTGTGGATGTAATTCGATATAAGTACTGGAAAAGAAATAAAAGGATACCCTGAGATCAAAACAAAGAGTGCAGTGTGAAATATCGCCTTATTTCATTCAGGAAAAGTCTGTATCTTATTTATTTGGGAACTAGGATATTCAAGACTTACACTTTTTGTTTTTGTCCTGGGAAGTAATAATGGCCTACAGAGGTAGTTGCTCCTTCTCTGGTCAGAAAATAAGAGTGTCTCACCTTGGGTGTCACTACCATATTTTTCATTATTTTTAGAAGTACAGGGAAAGTGTTTATATGTTTTTACAAGTCAGCATCATGTTTTAAGAAAATAGGTAACAAGTAAATTTATATTTTATTTTTTTTTTTTTTAGTACTTTTGTTTTGAACCTAGGGTGCACTAAGCTACATCCCCAGTCCTTTCTACTTTTTTAATTTTTTAAATTTTGAGATGGCCTCACTAAGTTTCTCCAACTGGCCTTGCTTGAATTTGTGATCCTCAAATTCCTGCCTCAGCCTCCCAGGTGTCTGGGATTACAGGCATGCATTTTACATTTTCTTGAATATTTATTCAGTAATTTATTCAGTAATGTTCTGTAAAATATTTTATGTAAATACAGTAAAATGTTTTATGTAGTAAAGACATTTCTATTTTCTTCTGTGGAAAGATTATTGCTTATATCACATACCCACTAGGAAGGCTATAATCAAAAACATGATTGAAAATAACCATTATCAAGGGTGTGGAGAAATAGGAACCCTCATACTCTGCTGATAGAAATGTAGTTTTTCAGCTACCGTGGAAAACAATTTGGCAATTCCTGAGAAAGTTAAACAGAATTACTGTCACCCATCAATTTTACCACAGATCTCAAAAGTATTGAAAAGGTATCAGCCAGGCATAGTGGCACACACCTGTAATCCCAGCATATGGGAGGCTGAGGCAGGAGGATCACCATGAGTTTGAGGCCAGCCTGGGCTACACAGAGAGTTTAAGGCCTGCCTGAACTACATAGGGAGACCCTATCTCAAAAAAGTAAAAATAAAAATAAGGGATAGGTTGGGATAGGCTGAAAGTATTTTCTTTTGGAGCTTTACTTTCATCATCCTTTAAGCAATAAACTGTTTTTTTAGTACATCCTTTTTTTGGGGGGGGTACTGCAGTTATACCCCTTCACCCTTTAAAAAGCTTATTTCAAAGAGAAAATTATCAGTTTTAAGATACAAACCTAACATCTTGGGCTCACAAAAAATCTAGAAAAATTACTTTTATTGATTGTTGTTCAACAGGAAGCTTCAGTTCATTTCATAACCATACTCAAGTTAAAATGTATGGTTAGGGAAAAAATTGATATCGTAAATCCATATTCATTCTTGTTTAGGCAGAAATCTCACTGCCACTCATTTTTCTTATTTCTATCAATCATATCTTTATTGCTTTAAGGCAAATATGTTGTAAATTCTGTAAAAATGCCCCCAATTATTTTATACCTTTTTGTAAGTCCTGCACCTATTAACTATAAAATACCTTCTTTTTGTTGTTTATTTCTACAAAGAAGGTAAATTTCTGTCTTTAAAGCATTTACATTGTTCCTAGCAAGACAAAAGTGTTCCCAAAATGTAATCTAGAATGTAATACCTGAAACTTTAACTTGTTTCATTTGATTAGAATTAATTTCTACTTCTCAGGTGTTGACAGGTTAATTCTGTCAAATATGATTTGAAACTTATTGTTTAATTTTGAAATTACAAACCAGTATATAATATATTTATGAAACCAACATCTGCTATCTGTAATGCCTTTGTAAGGGACTTTAAAATGGTCTAAGTGGTTGAAATAGGACTAGGTTCATAATCAGCAAAAAATCCTGAGATGTAAGATTCTGATTTTATGGGTTTTTTATTAGACAGGGTTTCACTCTGTAGTTCAGGTTGGCCCTGAACTCACTATATAGCCCAGGCTGATCTCAAACTCATGGTAATTCTCCTGCCTCAGCCTCCTGGGTGCTGGGATTACAGGTATGCACCAACACTCCCTGCTTTTATGGTTTATTTTTTAAACATCAGTTTCATCTACTTTAAACTCTAAAATAAAAATGACCCTAAGTGAAGGAAATACAAGTACAATTAGTCATTGACAAGTTTTGGTAAAATCTTTTTGGTAATATTTGCAGAGATAGAGAAAGTAGTTACACCAATGAGTAATGAATCTTTTTGCAAATGAGATGTTTTCTAATTCTGTAACAAAATTTAAGGAGATAGAAGTTAAATAACGAATACAGTATTTGACAAAACTCTTATCACTCACTTATATGTGCAAAGTGGCTCCTTGGCACATACATCTATAATAACTAAAATAGAATTGGTGCTGAGCTCTGTCTCACTTGGCAAAAAAAGATAGTCATCTAATAGTCCATGGTGTAAATAAAAATGTTTTTAAAGGACATCTATTTGTTAAGAGTGCAGTCTATTTTTATATTTTTTTAAAGGGATTTGGGATTTAGATCAGTGGTAGAGCTCTTGTTTAGCATATGCAGGGCCCTGGATTCAATCCCCAGTGGATTGAATTGAAAAATCCCCCTGCGTTTTTTTTTTTTTTTTTTTTTTACTTTTCATATTGCTGATTGTTATGGCTTATGTCTAGCTGTCCCCCCCAAGCCTCATGCACTCATAGGTAGGGCTCTTGGGAGTAACTGGATCATGGGCATATGATATTAGATTAGTCATCTGACTGGTTTAGCATAGTTCTGGGTGTGGATGATGGACTTACTGAAGAGGTAAGACCCATCCTGGGTGTGAGTGGCACCAACCAATAATAGGCTTGCAGTTTGGGAAGGGGAACGGGGGGGGGGGGGTGGCGGGCAGGAGAGAAGGGACAAGAAAAAAAGTAGAAGGAATAAAATGGAAACAAAGCTTTTGTAAATGAGGGGAACAGGTTGAAGGGAAGAGGGGAATGGGAGAAAAAGAAGCAGCAAGATATATCATGTACAGGTACAAATTCCATATGAATGTTATCACTATGTATATCTAAAATGTACCAATAAAATAAAAGTTAAAAAAAGTGAAAGGAAGTTTCCCTGCTTCCTGCCTGCCGTGCCCCTCTGCCATACTGCCCTGCCTTGGAGCCAGCTGACTACTGACTGAAACCTCTACAGACTGAACTAAAAGAAAACTTTCCTCTTTTAATTTCTGGATGTTGGGTATTTTGTACCAGCCATGAGAAAGACAATAATTGCTCATCAAATTTTTCTTTAATATCTACTTCAATCGCTTTTCCTGATCTCCCTGACTTGACCAGATCCCCTATCATGTGCCTCGGGTCTTCTTTTTAGTAGAATTTAGATAATCGTAATTTTGCATATGTTTATAAAATTATTTTATTAATGTCTATATCCACCAATAGTTGGTATGATTGCTAATTGTGATATGTTTACCTGACTTGAGTGAGGATCACTTAGCAGATTAATAAAGCTGTGGATGATTGACATGTAGGCCACAAACTGAAGAGGGAAGACTCATCCTAGGTGCGGGAGCCACCAACCAATACGCTTGTAGCCTGGATGGAATAAAAAGGAAATGAAGAAGCAAGTCTTCCCTTTATCTTTGAAGGAGCTTTGGTCTTCACCATTGCCTTTGGACATTTGTCTGCAGTTCCTTCAGGCTTCCAGTGTAGGCATCCATGTTGCGTTCTTCCACCCCTGCTTCCGTAGGCAGCAACTGTAAGCCTACATAGTAAGTCCTTTATATAATCATATGTTCGTTTTATGTTATATCCATTCCTCTAGTGAATCCTGACTAATATAGATTTTGGTACCAAGAGTGTTCTAGAGAAACAGAATTGTACGGATAAATTTCTCTAATAGGCTTAGTGGTTCCTGGAGTTGGCTCTGAACTTGGAAGAGACCTAAAGTTGCCATGGTCTGTCCTTCTGATAATGTGGAGAGAACTGAGAGTCTGTGGTGTGAACTGTTTAAAGTAATAATGCGATGTAGGTACCTTTGATTATCCTAATGCATCACTTGTGAGATGCAAGGAATTTAGTGACTACATGTACAATACTTTTGAACATTTTTGGAAGAGAAGGGAATACAATGATGGTGGCTGGTTGCTCTTAGAATCTCTGGACAAAACTAATAAAGGGAAATCATGAGCTCAGACATAAACAAACAATCCAAAGTCTAAATGTGAAGACAATAAGGAGCGTAAAGATTCAAACTCCCAGTTCCAGACACATATAAATAATCCAAAGTTTTCTAAATATGTCCTGAAGGAGAATCTTCTCTTTAGTCACAAGGCCAAAGTTGCAGAAACCCAAACGCAAACCCTCATAATTCAGTTGGCTGAATTACAGCATATGTTTAACACTCAGCCTTGTGGTGTATCTGAAGTGAAAGTGGGGGTGGTGATCAAAAAAGAACAGGATCCTGTATATTGGGATGCAGATGTTTGAGAGGAACCTGAGGAGGCTGGGAACATTGAGCTCCTAAATCCTGATTAAATTATTTTGCCAGAGGAAGAGATTTCCCCACCCTCAGTGGCCAAGGCATCCCAACACCCATCTCCCCTGTGGTGTTGGCCTTTCTGCCTATACCTGAGGAAACTAAACCTATGTTGCCTAAAGAAACAGTAATAATTATTCTGGATGCAGTTACTAAACAAGACAATGACACTTCTACAGACCCACCCTCACCACCCACTTATACCTTGAGATCTATACCCAGGCTCAAATCTCAGAAAGCTCCTAAAGGTGAGGTACACGGCATGACCCATGAGGAGGTCTGCAATACTCCCAAAGGTTGTGGTGCCCTGGCTTTCTTACATACAAACCAGACCATACACTGAGATCTGAAGCCTGGTAACAGCCTGATTTCTCAAAGCAGGTTGGATTTAAGTGTCTTGGAACCCACACTGAAGGTGTCTGATTTAGGTCTAAGTAATATTGGTTCAGGCTCTGGGCAGAACCCAGAAGAACTTGTAACTGGGAACAGGTGTTTCCTTTGCACCACATGTGGAAAAGATTTCTAAATGGCTCCTGAAGTTTGAGAACACACTATACAGTGAAAGCTGACATCCTTGCCCTGGGGATTATCATCTGGGCAGTGCTGGAAGGGATCCCACTGATAGACACAGAGACAAAGAAGGAACACTTGGGGAGTTATGTGAAACAAGGAACTGAAGGTTGTGCCTATTGGGGAGGCACTTCTGGAAAATCCCAATATGGAACTTATTCCTATGAGGAAAAAGTCTGTGAATGGGTGAACGAAACATCTGATTAAGGAAATGCTGGCTGCAAACCTTCAGAATCACCCAGATGCTTTTGAACTAGAACTCAGATTAGTACAAATAGCATTTAAAGATAACACGTGGGAAATATGACATATTATTTGCAAATATCTTGGGTGATACACTGTTTTTGATTTAACAGTGATGCAATATTATGTGGCTGAAAAAGAATACAAAAAGCTAACTCTTGTAAGGGTTTAAATTTTATTATGAAGTGTTTCTTTTTCCTTATTTTTCTGTATCCACGCTGGCCATTTTATTAGTTTGTTTTAAATGTGTGTTACCAATGTAGTTGTAAATTTTTTTAAAATGACCATTGGTACACATTTGTCAGGAAAATTCTCTAAGAGCCGAGAAGAGAGTCCAGTTTTCTGAAAATAGGTCTGTGGTGGATTGACAACTGGTAGTCAACTTGTAACACCCAGCTGAACTGACTCTGCATGGCTCTGGGTGTGGAAGGCCCACCTGAGGATTGTTGCCAACAGCATAAAAAGAGAACTCGAGGGGAAGATGCTGTTGATTCTCCTGGAGAAGCATATTGCGCTGGTTTTCCTGATATGAACTTGGCTGTTCTCTTTGTCAGAGGAGCTCAGGACCTTGTTCTTGCTGAGGATGGCTGCAGTTCACTTTGGGGAGCTCTGTCCTTACTTTGAGCATCACTTCCTTGCTGCAATGCAGATCCCTCAGCCCGCTGATACAGATCCTTTGTCCCACTGGCACAGACTTTCTAGCTTCCACCACTGACCTTTGGGCCTTCCCAGTGCAGATCCTTGATACAGACTTGCATGAGACATTGTCATGGGCTTTCCAGTTGGATTTGTGGAGGACAATGCCATGGGTTCTAGGTCTTTAGCTGGACTCACTCAAGACATTGCTGTGGGATCCAGACCCTCAGCTGGATTCTTTGGGTCTCTAGTGTGTGGACAGATTTCCTACACTCTTTTGCAGTTGATTCTTTGGGTGAATATTATAAAATAATCCTATAAATTATATGACCTGTATTAAATTCTTTCTCTTCCAAACCCTGACTACAACAAGGTCTCAAGTATTTTAGACATTCCTTGTCAGTATTAGGCATTTCCATGGAAGAAGAGCTTTGCATGCTGGTAATGCAATCCTTGAAGCTTTGTAAAGGAAACATATATGTATATATTTATGTATATGTAAGTATGTGAATGTGCACATTTTGCATTCCATATGAAGAAAATACCACTTCTGTTTAAATTATTTTTTTATAGATTTGGGGACTTGAGATTTGCTGGTGAAATCAGTGATGGAAAATAAAGGAACCTCCCCTCAAAAAAAAAGGTGTTAACAATTTATTTGGCTGGTTGGCTGAAGTATGGATCAAAAGATGACCCACTGTAAATGAGCTAGAGATGTCTTCTATTCCTTGGTTTACTGTTGATGAGAGTGTTCAAAGGCTTAGGGAAATGGGAATGCTGGATAGAATTGCCAGGTTAAACCTAATCCTTTACACTAAGATGATCCAGAAAATATACCCTTCAATAATACCTTAAGCTGGGTGTGGTGGCACATGCTTGTAATCCCAGCACTGGGGAAGCTGAGGCAGGAGGATTACTGTGAGTTCAAGGTCAGCCTGAACTGCATAGTGAGACCTTATCTCAAAAAACCAAATAATAATAATAATAGTAATAATAATCATAGTAGTAGTAGTAGTAGTAATAATAATAGTACCTTAAGAAACAGATTTGTAAGGGGAGCGCCAACATCCTTGAAAAGACCCCACTGTTTTTTCTGTATGCCAGATATAAAGTGGGGACCACAGGCAGTCAATTGGAAAACTTAAAGGTAGTGGGTTTAATTGGGTACCAGAAGTGGCAGTGGTCAACCTCCAAAGACAAGGTATGTGTCCTTAGCATAATGGTCAGCAGAAGTCCTATGACCTTGGCTGATCAGTCATGGTGTTTCCAAAAATAAAATAGATAGGAAGCCTACTAATTTTTATTGGAGTTATACAAGCAGGAAATTTTTAGGGTAAATAAACAGAAATTACCTCAAATCATAGCACAGAGAATCACAGAACCTTAACCATTTCCCATATTTGAGCCAGTTTACAGATCAAGAACCCCTTCAATAAAGGGGAGAACAGATCACCCTAAGAAAGGACCGTGGTGCACTACTAAAATGTTGTACTGTCAATCTTTCTTCCATTCTTCCCCAAAGGGAACTAAGACCTTTTACCAGGGTAACTGTACATTGCAGAAAGGGAAATAATCAGACATTTCAGGGACTACTGGACACTGGCTCTGAACTACTGCTGATTCCAAGAGACCCAGAACATCACTGTGGCCCTCCAGTAAGAGTAGGAGCCTATAGGGTCAGGTGATCGATTGAGTTTTAGCCAAGATCTGACTCACAGTGGGTCCAGTAAGTTTCCAAATCATTTTCCCAGTCCCAGAATGCATAATTGGGATAGATATACTTAGTACTTGGAAGATTCCTTACATTGGTTCCCTAACCTATAGTGTGAGGTTTATTATGGTGGGAAAGGCCAAATGGAAGCAATCAGAGTTGTCTCTGCCTGGGAATGTAGTAAACAAAAAACAAAATCACATCCCTGGAGGAATCACAGAGATGAGTGCCAACATCAAAACTTGAGAGATTGCATGGGTTATGATTCCTGCTGCAGTTCCATTTAATTCTACTATTTGGCCTATGCAGAAGATGGGTGGGTCTTGGAGAATGATTGTGGATTACCATAAGCTTAATCAAGTGGCAACTCTAGTTGCTGCTGCTGTACCAGATGTGGTTTCCTTGCTTGAGCAGATTAACGTATCTGGTACTTGGTATGCAGCTATTGAGTTGACAAATGCCTTTTTCTCCATACCTATCTTTTATGGCATGTATCTAGATGTCCTCCCAAAGCTTCATGAGCTTATAGGTGGGATTTTTGGGAGGTGACTGGACCATGGGTGTATGCTACTAGATTATTCCACTGATGGGTTTATAGCTGGGTGTGATTTTGGGAGATGAAGCCTGGTGGGAAGAGGTGTATCACGGTGGACATGGCCTCATCCTGCTTTAATTACTCCTCTGTTTCCTGCCTGCCATGCCATGAGCTCTTTCTCCTGTGCCATGCCCCTCCACCATGCCTCCCTGCCTTAGAGCTAGCTGACTTTGGACTAAAACCTCTGCAAACTGTGAGCTAAAATAAACATTTCCTCCTTTAACTTGTGGGTGTCCAGTATTTTATCCCAGCAATGAGAAAGTAAGACACAATCCATTCAGCTGGCAAGACCGGCAATGCTGTCCTACCTCAGGAGTATATTAACTCTCCAGCCCAGTGTCACAACTAAGCTTGCAGGGATTTTGATCATCTTTCTCTTCCACAAGGGATCACACTGATCCATTACATCGAAGACATTATGGTGACAGGACCAAGTGAGCTAGAGGTAGCAACCACTCTGGCCTTGTTGGTAAAGCATTTGTGCATCAGAGAATGGGAAACTAGTCCAACTAAAATTCAAGGTCCCTCTACTTCAGTGCAATTTCTAGGAGTCCAGTGGTGTGAGGCAGAGATATCTCTTCTAAGGTGAAGGAAAAGTTGCATCTGACTCCTCTTACAACCAAAAAAGAGGCATAACACCTAATAGGCCTTTTTGAATTTTGGAAGCAACACATGCCTCAATTGTGACTCAAAGAGCTGCTGGTTTTGAGTGGGTCCCAGAATAAGAGAAGGCTGCAACAGGTCCAGGCCGCTGTGCAGGCTGCTCTGCCATTGGGCCCATATGATCAAGCAGGCCCAGTGGTACTTGAGGTGTCAGTGGCAGACAGGGATATTGTTTTTAGCCTCTAGCAGGCCCCTATAGGTGAATTATTTTGGGAACCCTCATGATTTTGGAGTAAGGCCCTGCCATCATCTGCAGATCACTACTTGCCCTTTGAAAAATAGCTCCTGGCCTGCTATTGGGCCTTAGTGGAAACCAGATGCTTGACCATGGGATATCAGGTTACCATGTGACCTGAGTCATGAACTGGCTGGTTGCTGATTCACCAAGTCATAAAGTTGGATGTGCACAGCATCAATCCATCATCAAGTGGAAATGGTATATATGTAATTGGGCCTGAGCAGGTCAGAAGGCCCAAACAAGTTACATAAAGAAGGTGCCCAAATATACATGGTTCCTACTCCTGCTATATTGTTTTCTGTCCCCCAGCATGTGCCTATGGCCTCATGAAGTGTACCATATGATCAGTTGACAGAGGGAGAGAAGACTGTGGCCTGGTTTACAGATGATTCTGCACATTATTCAGGCACCACCCCAAAGTGGGCAGCTCCAGCACTATAGTCCCTTTGTGGGACATCCTTGAAGGACAGTAGTGAAGGGAAATCTTCATAGTGGGCAGAACATTAGGAAGTACACCTGGTTGTACATTTTGCTTGGAAGAAAAAAACAGCTAGATGTGCAAGTATATACTGATTCATGGGCTGTAGCCAGTGGTCAGGGACTTGGCAGGAACATGACTGGAAAATTGATGACAAAAATATTTGGGGAAGAGATATGTGGGTAGATCTCTCCATATGGGCAAAGGATATAAAGATATTTGTGTCCCATGTAAATGCCCACCAAATGGTGACCTCAGGAGAAGAGGCCTTTAATAATCAAGTGGGTGGAATGGCTCATTCTGTGGATAGCAGTCAACATTTCCTCAGTCATCCCTGTCATTGCCCAATGGGCTCATGACCAAAGTGGTAGCAGAGATGGAAGCTATACATGGGCTCAGCTATATGGACTTCACTCACCAAAGCTCACGTGACTACAGCCACTGCCGAATGCCCAGTCTGTCAGCAGCAGAGACCAACACTGAGTCCTTGATATGGCACCATTCCCTGGAGTGATCAGCCTGCAACCTAGTGGCAGGTTGATTACATTGGACTGCTTCCATCATGGAAAGGGTAGCACTTGTCCTTTCTGGCTTAGACACTTACTCTAGGTAGGGATTTGCCTCCCTTGGATGTAATGTTTCTGCCAAAACTACTGTCTATGGTCTTACAGAATGCCTCATCCGCCATCATGATATTCTACACAGCATTGCTTCTGACCAAGGAACACATTTCATAGTCAAAGAAGTGAGACAATGGGCCCATACTCGAATTCACTGGTCTTAGTCAAAAGGATAAAGAAAGAAACAGAAAGCCTTGTGTAACTCATCCTGTCCTACCTTGGGTCCTGACTTTCAATTAGAAAATGAGAATGAGGAGGGTAGCATAGGGTAGCTGAGGTTCACTTCCTTGAACTAAGATTCAGTTTCTTCACCTCTAAAATGGTATTAATAATAATAGCAGCTACTTCATGAGGTTAATTGGGTGACTAAATTAGAAAATGAATGTTATGTACTTAGTGTCTTATCAGGCATATAGCTAGAACTTAATAAATATTGATTATTACTAATATTTTTGTTCTGTTTTTTGAGACAGGGTTTCTCTGTGTAGTTCAGGCTGGCTTTGAACTTATGGTGATCCTCCTGCCTTAGCCTCCCAAGTGCTGGGATTACAGGTGTGTACCACATTATTACTACTATTTGTATCATTGTTATTACTTATCTTTCCTTTATAAATGTTCATCACCATCACAGGAATCAATGACATTATATTACCTCACTCCCAAGCAAGAAAACAAAATGACCATGATTGTTTACTGTTCTTTGCTTGTTTACACTATTATCTTGCTGCTTGACTACAGCACCAAAGTTGGGATGTCTCACAAATAAACTTCCTTTTTCTTCAAATGATAACATCCATGAACTCCAGGCTCATGTCATAAGTGGCCTTAAGTTTTGTATGAAATTTGTATCATAGAGAGTAGACTGATCCTTAAATTAAAAGGCTAGAATTACAAAGCTTTCCTAGAGTGTTATCAAGGCATGTAATGGGCCTATAATCCCAGCACTCAGGAGGCTGAGGCAGGAGCATCCCCTCGAATTGCAAATTTGAGGCCAGCCTGGGCTACACAGTGAGTTCAAGGCCAACTGTGGACTACACAGCAAGTCCTTGTCTCAAAAACAAAAACAAGGGCCGGTGAGATGGCTCAGTGGCTTGAGCGCCTGCCCGGCAAGCGCGAGGGCCCGAGTTCGACTCCCGGATCCCACATACGAAAAAGGGGCCGGTGATATCGCTCAGTGGCACGGGCGCCTGTTGGCGCGCGAGGTCCTGAGGTCGACCCCCCGGTACCCACAAAAAAAAAAAAAAACAAAAACAAAAACAAAAACAAAAACAAAGAACCTGTCTCAAAAAAACCAAAAACTAACAAACAAAAAACAAAGAATGTAATAGTCTATTGTCTTTACATTCAAGGAATATAAACTATCAGCATAAGATGAGGTTTGGTTTAGTTGTTTATCTTTCTTTTTTTTTTTTTGTCAGTACTGGGTATTGAGCCCAGGGCTTGTGCATGCTAGGGAAGCGCTCTGTTACTGAGGTACATCCCAATGCTTTTTCCATTTTTATTTTTTATTTTTATTTTTTTGTGTGGGTACCGGGGGTCGACCTCAGTACCTCACGCGCCAGCAGGCGCCCGTGCTGCTGAGCGATATCACCGGCCCTTTTTTCGTATGTGGGTTCCGGGAGTTGAACTCGGGCCTTCGCACTTGCAAGGCAGGCGCTTACGCCGCTGAGCCATCTCACCGGCCCTCCATTTTTATTTTGAGATAGTGCAGTGGCAAGCAGAAACACCAAAACAATACCCAGGATTTGGAAGCAGATTTATTTACATTGACGGGCACTGACCGGGATCATTCCCAGAATATCAGGCCTTGATCTCTGGTGGTCTAGGGCTTATAAAGGATAAGCAAGCAGGAAGTACAGAGGCAGAATGGCTTGTCAATTGGGGATTGGTTTATACAATGTGCATCATAGTGATCAGCTATGCATCACAGTAACCAGCCGTTTCTCAGAGAGAACAACCAGAACTGGAACAGGATCTGTTACCTGGGCAACTAAGAAACTGAAGTATACTGGCTGGGGGTACCATTTTCTGTTACAATAGGGTCTAAATTACCCAGGCTGGACTCCAACTTGCAATCATTCTGCCTCAGCCTCCCAAGTAACTGGGATTACAGGTGTGTGCCACTATTTCCAGCCAGGATTTGTTGTATTTTTTAATGCTCTGTGGTACTGAATACTTTCTAAATGTGAAACTTATCAAAGCAACTATCCAGGGTTATAGAGGCAGCAAAAACATTAACAATAACATCGTCATTAACAAAAAAGTAATTATGGAGCAGATGTGGGCCTCAAACTCACAATCGTTTAATCCCTAAGTAGTTATCTATGTGATTTTCCTGGTTATTCTCCAGGTCCTACACTTTATTTTCTGTAGTGCCCACAGCAGTGCACATGCTAGACAAATGCTCTACCACTGAGCTACATTCCAACCCCCATCCCCATGTTTTGCTACATTTTTATTAGAGGCACATCCCTGACCCTCTTACCTGATCTTCTGTCTTACCCAGCGCTCATTTGTTCATTGCCTCCTTTTCATCAGTCAGCTCTTTCCTCTTTACCCTTTTATCTTACTTGCTTACTCATTACAAACCAGGGTATAAAACCCAGAAATGTTTATCAACTGCACCAAAAAAGATTGTCAAATATTTTAGGAAGTGGGAACTTATCCCCATAAGTTTTTTTGACAGTGACCACAAAAATCACCTTGGGTTTCTATTTCATCTGACTCAGTTATCTGTTGGACTTCAGTTTTGTGTACCCACACTGTGCCAAAAAGGCCGAGAAGAATGAAGAGAGTCAGAGAGTGTATAAAAGAGAAAGGAATAAGGTGCAGTCCTCTTCAAGAAACTTGCAATCTCTGGTGAAAAAAGACATTCTCATTACAAAACAATGCAAACTAACAGCTGATGGTAATGATGGCCTTAATGTGCCAGCCAATGAATACATTATTTCGTTTAATTCTGTCTGGTTGTATATTAGTTATCTGTTGCTCCATGACAAATTACCAGGAAACTCAGTGGCTTAAAACAACAATATACATTTATTATCATTTCTGTGGGTGAGAAATCTGATACAGTTGACTGGGGCTATGGATACCTGACGGTTTCACTGGGGCTGGAGAATGTACTTCCCTGGTAGTTTGCACGTGACTGGCAAGTTGATGCTGGGCTCTTGGCAGATGGCCTCAGTTCTTTTCTATGTGGGTCTCTCCAGGGTGCTGCTTAAGTGTCCTCATGACAACATAGCATATTGTGCAACTTTTTTTTTTTTTTTTTTTTTTTTTTTTTGTGGGTACCGGGGGTCGACCTCAGGACCTCGCGCGCCAGCAGGCGCCCGTGCCGCTGAGCGATATCACCGGCCCCTTTTTTTCATATGTGGGCTCCGGGAGTCGAACTCAGGCCCTCGCGCTTGCCAGGCAGGCGCTTACACCACTGAGCCATCTCACCGGCCCTTGTGCCACATTCTTGGCAAATGATTGTATACCTTTTTGACTACAGCCCTTCAAGTAGGTATGTAGTTGTGTCTCATTGTAATTTTAATTTGTATTTCCCTAGTGACTAATGATATTGAAGTTGAACATCTCATGTGCTCATGTGCTT
Organism: Erethizon dorsatum; assembly: GCA_028451465.1. NCBI lineage: Eukaryota > Metazoa > Chordata > Mammalia > Rodentia > Erethizontidae > Erethizon > Erethizon dorsatum. The sequence continues at coordinate 117,825,649 of CM051822.1, read as the reverse complement.
GCCATCTGTATATTTTATGGGTGAAGAGTCCAAATTTTTGTTCATTTATATTTGAGGGTTTTTTGGTTAGTTTTGAGAATTCTTTTCTATATTCTGGATGCAAGTCCTTTATTAGGTACGTGATTCACAAATATTTTTCCCCAGTGGCTTATCTTTTCATTCTCCTGGTAGTGTGTTTTGAAGAGTAGATATTAGTTTTAATGGAGACTACTTTTTAAGTTTTTCTTTTGTGGATCTTGATTTTTCTGTTGAATCTAAGATACCTTTGTTAAACCCAAGGCCACTACGATTTTCTTGTATTTTTTTTTATAAGTGTTATAGTTTTAGCACTTACATGTAGGATTTCAATCTATTTCAAATTAGTTTTTATATGTGATCTTAGGTTTCTGTTAATTGTCAGCTTTTTTATTGAGCAATATTTCTTTGAGATCTTCTCATATATAAACATAATGAGCTTCCTCGTTAATTTTTACAGCCAAATCATTGCTGTGATGGAGTTGTCATTCTTGTCATGGGTAGACAGATGATAAAACAGTACTATGCATTGTAGTAAATGATGATATGGGAAGGAGAGTTATAATTTCCAATAGAGTCATTAGGGAGGATCTCATTGAGAAATAAGTATTTTAATAAAGACTGAAGGAGATCAGGGAGCAAGGCACTAGATAGGGAGAACAGATACACAAAACCTCTGGAGAAGGGAACATAGTACAAAACACCTAAAGTGAGAGAGGGCCTGACATATAAAAACACCAAGCTCCATGTGTTTGGAGTAAAGTGAATGAAGGAAATAACAGTGGGAAATAGAGGTTAGAGAGGTAAGGGAGTTGTGCATTGGGCAGATTGCAGAGCTTTATAGGCTAAGAGGATTAGGGCTTTTACTCTGAGCAAGATGAAAAGCTACCGGAGGGCTTGGAAGAGTGACACGATCTGAATTAGACTTGAAAGATTCATACTCTTCAAAGAGTTCTGAAGAGACCACAGGGAGAAAGACCCATTCAGAGGCTACTGCAATCATCCAGTAAGAAATGCTAGTAGTGTGAACTAGGATGGTAGTAATGAGGTTATTGAGAAATAGCTAGATTCTGGATAAACATTTTTTTTTGTTTGTGGGTACTGGAGGTCGAACTCAGGACCTCGCACGCTAGCAGGCGCCCGTGCCACTGAGCGATATTACTGGCTCTTTTTTCGTATGTGGGTACTGGGAGTTGAACTCAGGATCTCGCGCTTGCCAGGCAGGTGCTTATGCCGCTGAGCCATCTCACTGGCCCCTGTTTTTTGTTTTTTGAGACAGGTTTTTGCTATGTAATTCAGGTTGGCCTTGAACTCGATATGCAGCCCACCTGGCCTCAAACTCTTGGCGCTCCCCCTGCCTCAGCCTACCAAGTGCTGGGATTACAGCCGTGCACCACCATGCATGGCTCGGATACATGTTTAAGCCTGTGCCAACAGGCTTTTCTGATGGACTAGATGTAAGATGTGAGAGGAAGAGAGGAATTAAGGATGACCCCAAAGTTCTGGGCCTCAGCATCTGGAAGAATGAAGTCTTTTTACTGTTTCTTCACCAACATAGTGTATTATCAAATATCAGTTTTTGCTAGTTATAGTCCATGATGTTATCAAGGACCTAGTTTTATTTTTCTGTAAAGTATCTCCATTCTGTTATTCCCAGACTTGTCTCCCCAAGATTGTAAGGTGGCTATAGCATCTCCAGGCATGATATCCATAAGATTATATCAAGAAGGAAGAAAAGAAGACTTGTCTTCTTTATCTTACATTCTACAAAACTTTTTTTTTTCCGGTACTGGGGATTGAAGTCAGGGACTTTGCACTGAGCTCTAGTTGTAGCCTTTTTCTTTTCTTTTCTTTTTTTAAAAAAATTTTAGACAGGGTCTTGCTAAGTTCCCCCGACTGGGCTCAAACTCATGATTTTCTGTTTACTGTATTAACTTGTACCTCATTTTAAGAAGAAGAAAACCTTTCCCATAAAGAGCTTCCTGTCCACCATTACCCCACAGCTTCAATATCATTAGCTAAAATTCTACCATATACCCATGTTTAAACTAATATTTGGTGAGGGAACAGATCTACCATCTTAAACCAATTACAGCTTATTCTATAGAGCTAGAGTTGAAGCCCAGCACTCTTGAAACACACAACCAAACATAGGAATATGGTTACTCTACAAATTAACAAGGTAGAAGAGAGAGTATTGGCCTTTGGGGCAGGCGGGCAGCAAAATCTACCACGCCGGGCTAGTAGATTTGGACTATACCCTGTTGGGATAAGGAACCACTAAAGGATTTTAAGTCAATAGGTTGCAAAATTAGACTTCACAGTAGTGTCAGAATGCAGGGGCCCTCAGGAGGGGCACCAGTCTGGAGGTAGGGCTATCAGCTGGAAGGCTTTATTCGAAGATATTTTAAGATTTTAGGCACTTAAAATAAGAACGTCTAATGTCCAATTGGATGGAAATGGGGAAAGAAAGTAGAGGGAAGAGATTCTAGAATGACTGTCACGCAGGTTCCTGGCTGGGTGAATCACAGTATTTTGTTAAAGATGGGAACATAGATGAAGGAGGTTTGGGTGAACACAGTAAGAGTGAAAAGCTAGTAATTTTGGTTTTGAACAGTGATGTGCCTTAAAGACACATGAAGAGAGAAGAGTAAACACGGAGTGTGAAGACGACATTACTAACTCCTTTAGAGGTTAGAGCTGGGTGGAGTGGGGAAGGAAGGAGAACTGATAAGGGGAAAGGGAACAGCAGAAACCAACGCAAGCTACTGACATGTAGTATGAGATGGGTTTGGCTGAGTTAGCTCAGTGTTGAGCATCAAGGGGATCTTGAGAAAATTTTAAATGTAATTGTAGACAAGCTTTTAAAGAGAAGTTAAATACCTGTTTTGAAATATGGGTTTCTATAATTTGTTTCAACATGTTGTTGAGTTACAGCAAATGAATAGAGATGGTATCAAGCCTTTTAAAATTTGGCCTGCTGACTGGAAACTTCAGAACTCAGCCCTGTGAACTGGTGACCAGATAAACATTGAAGGTTTTTGTAAAGAATCGTGCTTAACCAATGCCTAGGGCATGTAGAATTATTAAAGGAAGTATGTATTGTCCAAACCAAACAGTCAAAGAAAGTTTTATAAAGAAAGTGTAATAAGAGTCTTGGGACTAAATGTAGAGTTTTTTTTTCTGCTTTATGACAGTAGTTATTTATATCTTCTACTCTTAGAGAATGTTTCATTGTACTTTTGAATTCTATATAGATTAGACTTAAAACTCAAGAAGACAACTTCAATACATTTAAAAAAATTATTTCATAACATTCATTGCATTCTTCCTATGCCTACCTTATTTCAGGCACTGAATTGGGCTCTAGAATGAATAAAAATGCCTGATACTTGTACAATTTTGTGGTTAATCCCAACTTTATGCAACTATTTTACTTGTGGTTTCTGAGGCCCAGGTAAAATTTAATACCTGAAGCAACCTGGGGATTGAGGGACAGAGAAGAAATCTGAGAAATGAGAATTAAAGGAGAAAGAACATGTTTGAAAGCTAACCAGGTTAAGAAAGTGTGGAGGGAAAAAATAGTCATAAGAGACTGAATATATCAATTGGACGATGCCAGACAATTAGAGTTCTGCTCATGACCTCTGCAGCAGTCACCCGAGAATGGTCAGCACTTCTCAACGACTGTCAGCTGCCCCGTGTTTGCCTATCCACCCTCAAATTCAGGACCAACTAGAGACCACAGCATATGCTCTCCCAAACCAACCACATAAGATGCCCTGCTTCTACTTAGCCAGCCTCCAGCTTCCCCATGTTAATACACCTAAGTCTGTATATATAAGTGAGCCCTCTTCCCTTTTCCGTTACATATTAAGCTTTCCCACTCTTCTGACAGCCTTTAACTCTGTGCTAAATGCAAGTAACAGTGACTGTCCCCAGTTACAGCCAGCTTTCAATAAAATAGCATCTTTGTTCCCATAGGAGTGGTCTTTTTGCTTTTCATTTATTTATCATACAGTAGTCAAGTTTTATGTGCCAGACAGTGGCCAGTTTGGGAATAGGTGGAAGCCCTCAAGTATATTCAAAGTGGTAAGTGGAACAGTAGGCACGTATAAAAGAGGCGTATGTCCATAGGTCCGGTAAGGCTTTCAGAAGAAGATGACCCTTAGGCCAAAAGGTAAGGGATGAGCAAGAGTTGGCCAAGAGGCAAGCAAGGTTATTCAAGGCGTGGGGCGGGGGGGAGCAGAATGAGCAAAACCTAAGAGGCCAGAAATATCAAGGCTGCATTGATGGGAGGAGAGGTGCTGCAGAAAATGCAGTAGTGTAGGTCACGGACAAGGATGGACGTGACCAGTTAGGAAAAGCTTAGGTTTTAGGATGTGCAGGGGCTCCTTCTTGGACTTAAAAGCCAGGGCTGGTGTAAGCAAGGAGAATAAAAACATAAAGAGGCTGCCTGTGTATGGCTCACTGCAGGGTCCAGGAGGGCACTGACACAAAAGCCCAGAATGTTTGACATATTGTGACAGTCAATGAACGCTGAATGAACGGAGTTAGGCACTTTGGTGTAGATATCATTGTCTCTAATTTATGTTTTTCAAAAGGGACAAGACAATAGAACCAGGACATCAGTTTGGGAGGCGATAGGAAGGTTTAAAGGGGGAGAACTGCCATTCCGACGGGAAACACTGGTGGGCATGAAATCTCCACAAGGTTGCGGGCAAAGGTTACACTTCTATCGCGAACACCTCGAGACCCACCGACCGGAATCTCCATTCTGGGAGCGGTCGTGGAAAAACCTGCCGGCCGAGAACTCCTGAACAGCAGCAGACCCAGACCAGGAGTCTGGGCACCTTTCACCTGTGCCCAATCTCCCGCCCCTTCGAGGCGGAGTCTCGGCATACGCCCTTCCGATTGGACCCAATTGGAAATGCCGGGGCGGGCATTAGAGGCCAACGCTCTCGAGGATTGGCCATCCTGAAGCTCCGGGTGCGTGAGGGGCGGGCCCTCTAGCGGGTCCCCTGTCAGTCTGGGGCTTCCTGCCGTTTCCTCGGGGACGTGGCGCCGCCGCGGGCCAGACCCTTCTTCCGGATGCGCGGGAGGCCGGGCGAGCCGCGCTGGACTCAGCCAAGCGGGACTGAGGGACACGCAGCCGCTCAATCCCGTGAGTAGGCGCTCGAGAGAGACCGGGGCCGGGAGGGACTGGGAGCGGAAGTGGGGACCTCACCACCTGGGGACGGCGGGTTCCTCCGAGGACGCAGCTGGCCTATGGGAAAGCGCCGCTCCCAGGATGCTGGGAAGGGTCCGCTGGGCCTGAAGACCAGAGCGGATGGACACAGAGGAGCACGGAGCGTGGGTGAGAGATAAGGCAGACTCTTGGAGGTCTGTCTCGTGTTGCTGTTGGAATCCTGAAACACAGCCAACTCTTTCCAGGTGACAGATTTAGGAGATGCCTGGGACAGGAAGACCAGCTTCTCAGGGCAAAAGGAAAAGCAGTTGACAAACGTTGAGACCATTGAAGGGAACCCATGGCTAGGTAAGACTGCACACTTTCTTCCTTGCAGGGCGCTCACTGGAAGATGGCAGGCAGGCTTGGGGGTCTTCGGGAGGTTACAAGTGAGGTTTGCCCTGAGGTTGCTCCTGGACTTTGCATCTTGGTCAGGTGTATGCAAAGATGGTCAAAGTTGTTCTTTTGAAGACAGGTACGATAATAGTTTCCAGCCCATAACCCCGGGGCCGTGGAGAGAGTGGGCTTGCTCAAGTCTGAAAATTGCTAGGTTGTAATGTTTTTTCAAATTTCCGTCTGAGCCAAGCTAGGTACCCTTTGGGGAGGTTAAACAAAGAGGTGTCTTTTTTTTTTTTTTTTCCTTGAAAGCAGATAGGCCGAGAGGTCCTCTTAAATCAATATAGAAAGTAAACTTCAGAGCTGAATATACTTATCCATACATTATACTACTCTGAAGCTTTTAAAAAACATTGGTGTGGATCTACATGTCCCAATATAGGATAGGTGGAAAATAGAATAAGTGGGGGAAAGATGCAGAACAATAGATATGGTATATTTATGTAAAACCAAGGGAATGGAGATACACAGAGACACATTACCTATCTATTGCTGTGTATTTATGCCTGTATACTCCCAGAATAGCCCTGGAAAAATACATAGAAACTGATAGCAATGATTGCCTCTAAGAAGTCATGGGGTGGGGCAAAAGATTTACTTTTCACTATATTCTTTTGAGTTGGTTTTTGTTTTTATCACGTGCATATGTAATGTATTAAAACATTTAAAAAATCAGTTGAATAACTTTTCTGACTATCCAGTTTCTTGACAGCATGCCTGGTAAGAATGTTGTAGTTGCTCTGAACCTCTGGCCTTATGAAGGTGCCCAGGAGACTGGTGATCTTTTCATTAGCATAAAATTCTTTGAATTGCACTCAGAAGTGCAGTGTTTGAAAAAAGAACTGATAGTCTTTTCTAAAATTTGAGACTAAAAGAACATTTAGATTTCTGTTGGCAATGGATTTGTGCCTTTCTTAGGGTTTCAGTCCAATTTAAAAACGATTTTTAAGCACTCAACCTTTCACTTAACTAATTTTTGTCTTATTTCAGGATCAGTTTTTCGTACCTCTGCCCAGCCTCCTGGTACTTTACTGTTCCCACAGTGAGCCCATTTCTCCGTCAGCGCGTGGCATTCCTGGGAGTATTCTTTGTATCCTGTCTCCTTTTACTTATGTTAATCATGGACTTTCGACATTGGGGTGCTTCGTTACCAAGAGATAGGCTATACGAAAGGTGAGTCAGCTTTAGATCACTTTGATCAGTTTTGCCACTGAAGTCATAAACATTTTGATAAGCTGTTTAACACACTATTACCTTTGACACTTTGTGGGGTAAGGTTGCATGCTATTTATTACATAGGAAGATCTTAAACCCATTTTGGGTACTCTTTTTGTGTGTGTGTGTGTGTGTGGGTACCGGGGTCGACCTCAGGACCTTGTGCACCAACAGGCGCCTGTGCCGCTGAGCGATATCACCGGCCCTTTTTTCGTATGTGGGTTCTGGGAGTCGAACTCAGGCCCTCGCGCTTGCCAGGCAGGCCTTTATGCCGCTGAGCCATCTCACTGGCCCCATGAGTACTCTTTGAGACAGGGTCTCACTATGTAATTCAGACTGGCCTTTGAACTCACTGTGTAGCCCAGGCTGGCCTCAAACTCATTGAGATCCTCCTGGCTCAGCCTCCCTAGTGCTGGGATTACAGGTGTGTGTCACCACACCTGGCTTTTGAGTATGTTTTTTATAATTCCGTTTTGTTTCTTACTGGCTTATTAGGTATAGTATTTTTTTTTTAAGTGGCTGTTTTAGGGTTTGTAGTATTCATCTTTAATTTATTGCAGTCTACCTCTTCATGGATAATATAAGAACCTAACAGCAGTTGGCCATGGTAACACATCCTGGCACTCCTAGAGTCTGAAGCAGGAGGTTTGCAAATTTGAGCCTTGTTGTTTTCTACATGATTCATGATTCTTGTTTGGAAGCAACATTTGCTGAGAGCTTGTTGTGCATGGTGCTGTGCTATACACTGGGGGTACAAAGAGGAATAAGATGAGCTCTTGGATTCTTGGATATATGAATTTAAGGTTTTTAATTAAACTTGGAAGTTTTTTGACCATTACTTCTTCATACATTTTTCTGTCCTCCCCAACTTCTCATTTGGGGACTTCAACTACATATAGGTGACCGTTTCCCCCAGCTCACTGATATACTATTCCTTTTTTTCCTCCTAGTCTTTTTTTCTTTTGTATTTCATTCTGGATATTTTATTGCTGTACTTTAGTCCATTAGTATTTTCTTCTGTAGTGTCTCATCTACTCATTCTATCCAGTGAAAGTCGAAAAACTCTTTCTATAGAAAATACATCTGAATTATTTGATATACATTCAATACCATACTAATTGCACAGAAAACCTATATTCTTTTATTGCAGTGATTGATTTTGCTATCTTTTTTTTTTTTTTTTTTTTTTTTTTTGTGGGTACCGGGGGGACGACCTCAGGACCTCGCGCGCCAACAGGCACCCGTGCCACTGAGCGATATCACCGGCCCCTTTTTCATATGTGGGATCCGGGAGTCGAACTCGGGCCTTCGTGCTTGCAAGGCAGGCGCTTAAGCCGCTGAGCCATCTCACTGGCCCTGATTTTGCTATCTTTTTGAGATTGTATTCTGCCGAGGCTACAAAATTAAATGATGGCATGTTGTTTTCATCGTCTTCAATATGATTTTCACATTTTTTATTTTTAAAAGTATTTTCTCTTTATTGCTTCTCAGATATGTATTAGTTAGCAGACTTTGGGGTGAATTAAGAGCCCAAACTGACTTTAATCAATAATAGTTTATTGGCTCCAATAACTAGAAATCCAGGGATACAGGCACCATAAGTTCAACATTGGCTAGGTGGATGGGAATCTTGGCCTTCTTCCTGTTGTCCACAGTGTCAGCTTATTTAGTAGTTGCAAAATAGCAGGTAGTAGCAACCAGGGCAGCATACATCCTCACTCATGTCCTGTAGAAGAGAGAAACAGGTTTCCCATGTCATTCTAAGAGTGAAGAACCTTTCCTGAATCCTCTAGCAACTCTTCTTGAATCTTTTTTGGTCAGAATCGGGGCACATGCTTACTCTTTATTTTATTTCTGGGTAGTTCTCTCCTAAGAATTTATCTTTTTTTTTTGGAGACAGGGTCTTGCTATGTAGTTCAGGCTGGCCCCAAACTCTATGTAGCCCGGGCTGGCCTTGAACTCGTGGCAATCCTCCTGCCTCAGCCTCCTGAGTACTGGGATTACAGGCATGTGCCATGGTACCCATCTCTTTTCATTTTTTGTCATTAATTTATTAAATAAAAATTTACTGAGCAACCTCTTTGTGCAGGTTCTAATAGGCACTAGGACATATAGACTTTGACACTTTTTTTCCAAGAAGCTTATGTTTTCAACCTTTTCCTTCAGTAGCAGTCTGTTCGTATGTATTTTTTTTTTTTTTTTTGAGACAGGGTCTCACTATATAATTCAGTCTGGCCTTGAACTTACTGTGTAGTCAAGGTTGCCCTAAAAATCATGGCGATCTTCCTATTTCAGCCTCCCAAGTGCTGGGATTATAGGTATGCACCACCTTGCCCAGCCTTTTTAATATGATTTGTAAAATTTTTTATTTGTTTTTTGTTTTTCTGAGACAGGGTGTCATTATATAGTTCAGGCTGGCCTTGAACTCACTATGTAGCACAGACTGGCCTCAAACTTGCAGCAGTCCTCTTGCCTCAGCCTCCTGAGTGATGGGATTACAGGTGTGTACCACCATGCCTGGCCATATGTAGGTTTTTTTTTTTTTTTTTTGTGGGTACCGGGAGTCGACCTCACGACCTCGTGCGCCAGCAGGCGCCCGTGCCGCTGAGCGATATCACCGGCCCTTTTTCGTATGTGGGTTCTGGGAGTTGAACTCGGGCCCTCGCACTTGCCAGGCAGGCGCGTACGCCGCTGAGCCATCTCACCGGCCCCCATATGTAGTTTTGAATCTTCCTGTACAGAGGAGGAAACACTGAGTGATGACAGTGCTCAATAATTGGCCTTAAGAAACTTGTTAATTTTGGAGACTTAAATCGATAAATTGAATTTCTTTAATGCTTATTGGAATTTAGTTTTTGGTGGTATTGGGAATTGAACCTAGGGCTTTTGTATTGAGCTACATCCCCAGCCCTTTAAATTTTTTATTTTGAGACAGGGTCTCATTAAGTTGCTAAATTGCCCAGGGCTCAAACTTGCCATCCTTCTGCCTCAGCCTCCTAGGTGCTGGGGTTAGAGGCATGTGCCATCATGCTTAGCTTTATTGGGATTTTTTGACACACCTGGGCACAGTTTCTCACTGGAAGACACATGGTCTAGGTATGAATTACATATAGGTTAGTTAATATGGCTAAATAGCTATTAGAGAGCAAATAGTAAGCTGGAGTGGTAGATCACTTTGAATCTGTTAAGTCATTTTAGGGGGTTAAATAGTATCTGAAGAGCAGAGGAAAATCTTTGAAAGGTTTTGAAGAATAATATGATATGACTTGATTTTTAAAGAAAGTTCTCTTTGTTGGCATTGTGGAAAATGCATTGGAAGAGAATAAAAAAGAAAGCAGGAAGACTAATTAGAATACTTCATTTGGGATGATGATGACCTGAACTTGGGTGGCACCAACGTGGAGGGAGAAAAGTAAAAGCGTTTGGACAATATGTGTGACAGAGGTGTCTGATTGTTCTTTTTTGGGGGAGGGCAGTGATACCGAGGTTTCAACCTAAGGCCTCATGCATGGTAGGCAGGCAAGCACTCTTCTACTGAGCTACCTCCCTAACCCTGATCCAGCAGTTCCTATAGCAGTGTCCCCCAAGTGACCAGATCCAGTATATACTTGTTAGGTCGAATTAACTGAAACAAGTTGCCATAGAGCTTAGGAACACACAGATCGTTCCACTGTGACAATATTACTAAAGTCCTAATTCCCTAAAAAGTTCTGGTTGAGCAGCCATATAGACTAGAGCTCGTTGTTTAATAAAGGTTATTAAACTTTTGGCAGCCTTCAGGAGCCTTTTAGGAAGCAAACATTTGCTGAGAGCTTGCCGTGTGCGTGGCACTGTATTAGGCACTGGGTACAAAGATGAATAAAACGTGGCTCCTGAACTCAAAGTTCATACTCTAGGAAGGGAGGCAGACTTGAAGGAATAATTATTTCCTAGTTATATAACAGCTTATGTATAGCTGTGTAGAGTCAGGAACAAAGAGACAGGAACTGCACGAACAAGAATCAGGAACAAAGTTCTGACTCAGAAAGTAATCAGAAGAGGCCCATGAGTAATAACTAAATTTGATATCACTTACTTCATGTCCTAAAAGTTCATGTACATTACTGATAAAAGGCTCTCACATAAAACCTCCTTGCTTTTCTTTTACATATAGTTTTAATTAGCATGGTTCTCTCTTGTCTCACAACATAGCAGGTAACAGTGAATTAGAATGGTGGAAGGTGGATGAGGGGCTGTCAGTAGATGAAGGCACACAGATGACAATAATCAATAATACCTGGCATCTTGACAGTGAGGCAAGGGAAAGGGAATCTATTAAAAATAGACTTGGTATTGCTGCATTTCTGCAGACAATTTCTATAGTGGTAAACAGGTCTAAGTATTTTATTTAAACTTTTATTACACTAATAATTTGTTAATGTCGACTTAAAGAATTGATTTTTAGTCATTATCTAAATCACTTGAGCATCTTTAACAAATACTGTACAAATAGTAAGGCTTCTCAAAGGTATTGTAAATGCAGCCTGGGTTGAAAACCATTGCTGTGAAGTTCATCCGTATTTACTTGGGGGAAACAGTATTGTTGTATCAGGGAAAGAAGATAGATTTTTGGTCCTAATCATTTGCAATTGGGTGATCTTAGGCACACTCCTTACTGTCCTGTTTCTTTATGTATATGTTCGAATTAAAAGTAAAGCACCTAGACTGCTTGGTATGTCGACTAATCAAATGTTAGCCCTAGAATAGTATTTGAAATAATGTTGATTTTCCTATTCTTTAATTTCTTTCTCAGCCCTGAAAGTATACAGTAAAGATATTAGGCAGCATTATCTCCATTTAAAATTTTGCTTCCATAATTTACTTTTTGTGGCAACTGCTACTCCTTAAGCACTGGTGAGCACTAGCTGATGAGAAAATGATCAAGCAAATAACTAAGAATTGATGGAAATATTTATTGCCTTAGTTTGGTGGGTAATAAAAAATATCAAAACAAGTGCTTCTAGTTGTGGTGGTTATATTACGTGCATATATAATATAGTCTTTTTCCTCCCATTTAAATTGTTTCTAAGTCATGTGATGAAATTTTTATCAGTATTTTGTGGTGTTCTACAGAGTGTGCTGTGCTTCCGGGAACACCCAGGTGTCTTCACAGGAGCAAATTTGGAAACCTTTGATCCAGGAAAATGTGCCTAGAGGAACCTGCATTCATTCTTCTGTGGTCTTGATAAAAAAGGCATGGCTTTAATTAGAAATGGTAGTCAGTCTTGGATGTTGCATTTTTTTCAAACTGCTCTGTTTCTGGCCTTGCCCTATTTGCCCTTCCTTAGGCAACCTGATGCTCCCCCGCTCCCAGGTGGTCGCCATATTGATGCCAAAGTTGTTGCAAACACCTGATCAGTGTAGTGTATGCACTGCAGTCCAGAACTCCTGGGCACAAGTGATTCTTCCACCTCAGCCTCCCAAGCAGCCGAGACTCCAGGTGTGCGCCACTACATCCAGATATTTATTTTTTATTTATTTATTTATTTTTTTGGTACCAGGAATTAAACTCAGGACCTTGCGCTTGCCAGGCAGGAGCTTATGCCTCTGAGCTACATCCATGGCCCAACCCAGCTATGTTTTAATATGTATGAAGTAGTTAATGTTTCAAAAAAATTCTAATTTAATGTTTTATATTGAAGTCATTTTCTTTTTTTTCCCTTTTTTATTAGTGTATGTTTGTGATACATAATAATTATATTCATCTTGGATAACTGGTACATAAACATTGAATCTTGACCATTTTTATACCTCCTTCCCTCCCCTTTCCTCACTTTTCCCTCCCCGCCCAGTTCCCCTTCCCATTTCCACAGAGTGCCTCCCTGCTTCCTACCATCTCTTTTATTTTTCTCTTTATTTATGTTTTGGGTTTCTCATAGAAGCAATGTAATTAAACTTCTGTGTCTGATTTATTTAACTTAACATTATAGTCTCAGGATTCATCCATTTTCCTACAAATGACAAAAATTTATCCTCCTTGATGGCTGAGTTGTTCTCCACTGTGTGTGTAACCACGTTTTCTTTATTCTTTTGTCTGTTGATGGACACATAGGGCACTTGCATGATTTAACTATTGTGAATTGTGCTGCTATAAACATAGGTGTTCATGTATCACTTTAACTCTTTCAGTAATATACCTAGAAGAGGTATAGCTGTATCAAATGCAATTTCTATTTTTAGTTTTTTGAGGAATCTCCATACTGATTTCCATAGTGGTTGTAGTTTTTGAGGAATCTCCATACTGATTTCCATAGTGGTTATAATGTAGAAGGATTCCTTCTTCCCTGCAATCTTGCAATTATAAACAGTTCTAAGATTTGTATGGAACTAGAGGAGACTCAGAATAGCCAAAGCCATCCTGAGCAACAAGAGCAAAGCAGGAGACATCACTATCTCAGACCTCAAGTTATACTTCAAAGTTACAGTAATAAAAACAGCATGTTACTGGCATAAAAACAGACATGTTGCTGGGTGTGGTGGCACATGCCTGTAATCCCAGCACTTGGGAGGCTGAGGTAGGAGGACTGCCACAAATTCGAGGCCAGCCTGGGCTTCACAGTGAGTTCAAGACCAGCCTGAACTACACAGAGGCCCTGTCTCAAAGAACCAAAATAAATAAATGTTTATTTTGTTATTCTATTGTTCAATGAACAATAGAATAGAACAGAGGATGTAAAACAACCCTTAACACCTTCAGCCATGTGATATTTGACAAAGGGCCAATAACATTCTGGAGAAAAGATATCTTCCTTAACAAACGGTCCTGGGAAAACTGGTTATTCATGTGCAGAAGAATGACTCTAGATTCATGTCTCTTACTCTGTACCAAAATCAAATGAAAATGGATCAAATACGTAGATATAAAAACAAACACTGAATCTGCTTGCAGAAAAAAATTGATAAAACTCTTGAAGAAATTTTAATTCAAAATTTGTTTCAGGCATTGGTGGAATTTAGCATGTCACTTCTCAGATGATAGGACCTAAGACTTTAGAAGCCTGTGCGTGGGTTTTCTCTCAGTAGTCTCAAAAACCAAAGAGTTGTACTTTTTCTTTATTGTGAACACGTATTTCTTCTGGAAGGTGAAGGCAAAAGGTATGCATCAGGACTAGAATTTAGGAAAAGGTAAATTTAGAGAGTGTAGGGTATCTGTAGAGATAGAATCTAAAGCACTCCCCCAAAGTAGATTTTATTTATGTCAGCTTTAGGTTTACAGCTCATTTGAGTGGAAAGTACAGAGTTCCCTATATCCTTACCCCTACATATGTGTAGGAGTGCTGTGTTTTTAAGAATAGATGTTAGATGTGTGTTTTAATAAATTATTTATGTAGCATGTGCCATAAAAGATATGCTCCAAGAATTTATTCAGACTTAATACATTAGTTTATTCATTTATCTACTCACTTATTCAATAGATATTAAGTGGTGTCAATATCTGTGGTATCCAATGGGGTTAAGTACTGCCTACCAATGGTTATTTGAATTGAAATTAAAATTAAACAAAAAATGAGTTCTTCACTTGCATTGGGCAGATTTTAAGTGCTCAAGGGCCACATGTGTCTCATGGCTCCTGTCGGACAGTGCAGATATAGAATATTCCTGATACCAGAAAGTTATATTGGACAGTTCTAAGTCTACCATGTTTCAAGCACTGTCTTAGATACTGGGTAAATCATTAATTTTTAATGTAAAGGGCACTTTCAGAGTGTATACTTATATTTTATAAAAGAAATGGTAAAATGTCCTTACTTAAATGTTCTGTATATTTAGTACATTTTTAACTTAATATTTAATATTGTTCACTTTTCAGAATCCCTGCTACTGTCTTCATGAGAGGGTGAAATTTTGTGTGGTTGAATTATTGTCATGAAGAATGTCTTTTATAGGTATTGAAGTGTAGTGCCTTCATGTTCCTTTGCTATCTGGGAATAACTGATGAGAGGTTTTGTGTCAGTGATGGGCTTGTACTGACTTTCCTTTGGAGTTTCAGTTTATTAAACCAAATAAAAAAGAGGCATTATTTATGGTTAGAATAAAAAAAGGTAAACTTTAGGATATTGGGTTGTTAAGTAGAGCAATTCAGAGATTCTTTTTTCTGGTGAAATTAAAGGCATCTACTCATATTTATTCCTTTACTTGATCTTCATGGTATTTACAGTATTTATAAGCAGGACTCTAGATTGCAAATGTTCCTGACTACTCTGATTAATCTTACTAGGAGGTAAATAATAACTTTACACAGTATTACTGTCATCATTTATGTGCAGCTACTTTAACTCTAATGTCATTATATTTGGTTCTGAGTCATGAAGAGCATTAAAGAGTATGGTGGGGGCCGGTGAGATGGCTCAGTGGCATAAATGCCTGCCTGGCAAGTGCGAGGTCCTGAGTTCGACTCCTGGAACCCACATACGAAAAAAAAGGCCGGTGATATTGTTCAGTGGCACAGGCACCTGCTGGTGCGTGAGGTCCTGAGTTTGACCCCTGGTACCCACAAAAAAAAAAAAAAAAAAAGAGTATGGTGACATCCAGCAAAGAGCTGGGGGCCACTTTCATTGACTTTTGGTATGTCAGTGAGTACTGTTTGACCTCTGAAAGTGGTATCATCAGTGTTGATTTTGTAAGCTAGGCAATGGTTTGGTCAGTTATAGCTGTAATGCTGTTAGTGTTTTCAGGATAATGGCAGTGAAAAGCTGTGGTCTTCCAGTTCTACCTGGGGTGATGTATTCGTGGGTAATTTTCTTTGCAGACTAGAAGGATATCTTAAGAGACAGGGTGGTGTGTGTGTGTGTGTGTGTGTTAGAGAATCAGACCTCTCTTGGGAAGGTGGATATAAGGGATTCCAAGGCTTCTGGAACTATTCTCTTGGACTTTAGGTCCTCTTTAGAGATTGGCTTAGTGCAGCATAGTAAAGGAGAAGGGTCTACTAATGGAAGTAATTAACCATAACTGCCAAGGTCAGGACTGCAAATTGTAAGTGACAAAATCCAGGAAAGGTTTGGTGAGTCATGTTAGAAGCCAAGAGACAAAAGTGTAAGACGTAGGGTTAAGAAAGGAGCCAGAGATATAGCTCAGCTGCACAGCACCTGCCTGGCAAGTGCAAGGTCTTGAGTTCAATTCCCCATACAAAAAAAAATAAAGTTAAGAAAGGTCACAATTCTTGAAAAAGGCAATTCTGTTACTTCCCAGAGAGGAAAGCTGTTCTTTAGCTTCTCATTTGTATGGAAAATAAGACAAATGGAGACTTTCTGCCACCTGCAGTAATTGATCAAAGATTCATCTGGGAAGTGTAACATAAATGCCATCTGGTCCTTTCTTTTTGCCTTGTGATCTAATGTCAGCTGACATTTTTCACCATTATATACGTGAAGATTTCTAAGGGAAAAGAAAGCAAAGTTGAGTTGCACCAAAATTAGAGCTCTGAAGTTGCTTATTTTGGCAGGAATCAGAATGGATAACAGGATATTACTTTGGAAAGCCACTGAAACTTTCTAAGAATCCAGTTAATTTTGAATATAGCTGTACAAAGATATGGAAACATTATTAACAAACCAGCAGCTCCACATTGTGAGCTCTGTGACCAAACCATTTAGAGAAATGTGAGGAACACTGTGACAATATTGATACAAGGCACCTGCTCTTAAGACACCAGTGGTCTTTAGATGGAGAGGTGGAACAAACAAATATGAAAGAAATCTTTAGGGGCTTATATTGAAATATAAACAAATTACTCTGAAGGGGTAATGACACTCCACATTTTAGAACAAAAGAAGAAGCCTTTTCAAGTCATTGTAGGTATTCTAAGGGTCAGCATGGTTGAGTGAAGCTCAAACCTTTTTTGTGGATATCATGAGGGTCAGCGTAGTTGTGTGAAGCTTCTTAATAACTAGGAAGCCACGTCAAAGGAGACAAGAAAAAAGAAAAAAAGTCAGATGAATGTTAGAAAGAGAAAGTTGAATTAGAGCAGTGGTTCTCAGAGTGTTTACAGACCCTTGGGAGGTCTCTGAGATCATTTTCAGAAGTCTGTGAGGCCAGAACTATTTTCATAACAACACTAAGATGTTATTTATCTTTTTCTTTATTGAGGTTAAAAAAAGAAACATTTACCATCTTAACCAGCTGTACAGTTTCACTGTTGTGCAACAGGTCTCCAGATGTGAAACTCTACACAGAAGGAACAGTGCTTTCTCCCTTCAGCCAGCCACTCCTTCCTGCCCTTACGCTTCGCTGTGAATCTGGCTACTTTAAGATACCTCATACAGGTGGAATCATGCAGTATTTATCTTTTTATGACTGGCTTGTTTCCCTTGGCATAATGTTCTTTTTTTATCATATTTTCTTTTTTTAAAATTAATTTTATTAGCACACTTTTTGACATAATAATGATCATATTCATCATAGGGAATTTGTACCTGTACATAATACATTTTAATTCTTTTTTTTCCCCTTTCCTTTCACTTCAATCCTTCTTCCCCTCTCCATTTATAAAACTTAGTTTCTGTTGTTTTCCTTCCATTCCTTTAAATTTTTTTATCCTTATTCCCTTCCTCCCTTCTCCCTTCCCCCTCCCTTGTTCCCCTTACCATTTGAACATTTTCTTTCTACTTCTCAGTATCTATCCTCCATTTTGGTCCTTATTTACCCTTTGGGTTTCTCACACAAGAGAAACAATGTGATATTTAAACATGTGTGTCTGATTTATTTCACTTAAAAATTGCGATCTCAATGTCCATGCATCTACTTACCTAAAAATTTCTCACATTTATCCTTTATTATGGCAGAGTAGTACTCCATTGTGTATAAAAACCACATTTTCTTTATCCATTCATGCATTGATGGGGATATGGGCTATTTCCAAGATTTAGCTATTCCAAATTGTGCTGCTATAAACATGGGTGTGCATATATCACTGTGGTATGATGGTTTTAACTCTTTTGAGAAAATACCTAGATGGGGAATAGCTGGGTCAAATGGAACCTCTAGTTTTAGTTTTTTGAGGAATCTTCACATTGATTTCTGTAGGGTTGTACCAATTTACACTCCCATCAACAGTGGAGAAGGGTTTCTTTTTTTCCCCACAGCCTTGCCAGCATTTGTTATTGGTTGATTTCTTTTTTTTTTTTTTTTTTTGTGGGTACCAGGGGTCAACCTCAGGACCTTGCATGCCAGCAGGCGCCCGTGCCACTGAGTGATATCACTGGCCCTTTTTTCGTATGTGGGTTCCGGGAGTCGAACTCGGGCCCCTGCACTTGCCAGGCAGGCGCTTACGCTGCTGAGCCATCTCACTGGCCAGCCCTGATTTCTTGATGATAGCTATTCTTTCTGGACTGAGATGGAATCTCAGTGTTGTTTTAATTTGCATTTCTAGAATGACCAGTGATGTTGAACATTTTTTCGTATATTTATTTGCCATTTGTACTTCTTCATCTGAGAAGTGTCTGTTCATTTCAGATGCCCATTTTTGGATTGGGTCCTTAAATTTGGGGGATCTGGTTTTTTAAAATTCTTTACATATTCTAGATATTAGTCCTTTGAGGAATAGCTGGTAAAATTTTTTTCTCATTCTGTGGGTTGTCTCTTCATTCTATTGGTGGTTTCTTTTGCTGTGCAAAAACTTTTTAAAATGATGTGATCCCAGTTGTTGATTCCTTTTAACATTTCCTATGTGATCAGGGTTTTGTTCATAAAGTCTTTGCCTACACCTGTACTTCAAGAGTTTTACCTGTTCTATCTTCCAGCAGATTAAGTGTTTCTGGTTTAATATTTAGATCTTTGCTCTATTTTGATTTTGGTTTAATGCGTAGTGAGAAATGTGGTTGAGGTTTAATCTTGGGCCTGTGGAAAGCCCTTGGCATGATGTTCTGAAGGTTTGTCCATACAGGAGTGTTACGGTAGATGCAAGGCATGAACCCACAGAAGACCGAGATTCGAGAGACAGATGAATTCTTTAATTGAAGCAGGCCACGGACAGCAGATGCTGACCCCGAGCCTTTGTGTCACCCTCCTTAAATATACATTTGGGGATCGTACAAAAGTACTTGGTTGCCACAGAGACCACATTCTTTACTACATCATTTGTTTGGAATTTCATAAGGTTCTTCTCAAATATCAAGTTAATTAACACACGGAATGGAGGTAATGGGTACCATCCTGTGCTAAAACCATTTGTCTCTCCTTTATGACTGCAGGACTGTGATAAAAAACCATTTGTTTGGGCCGGTGAGATGGCTCAGCAGCGTAAGCGCCTGCCTTGCAAGCGCGAGGGCCCGAGTTCAACTCCCGGATCCCACATACGGAAAAGGGGCCGGTGATATCGCTCAGCGGCACGGGTGCCTGTTGGCGCGCGAGGTCCTGAGGTCGACCCCCCGGTACCCACAAAAAAAAAAAAAAAAAAACCATTTGTTTGTGATAACACCATTTGTTTCTCCTTTTATAGTTTTATGACTACAGAAAGGGAAGTGGGACTAAAGTTTATCTAAAGGTTTTACCTATTATTTAAGTTTAGAGACTAAGAAACAAAATGAAGATACTCTTGCCCTAATAGGACCATGTGGCAGGATTTCTTGTTTTTTGTTTTTTTTTTTTCTTTTCTTCCTTCTTTTTTGGTACCAGGAATCGAACTCAGGGTCTCGTGCTTGCCAGGCAGGTGCTGCACCATTGAGTTACATCCCCAGTCCGATTTCTTGTTTTTTGAAAGCTGACTAACACTCCTTCATACACACACATACATTTACTTATTTATTCATTTCTTCATTCATTCATTCAGTACAGGGGCTGGAAGCCAGAGGCCTCTCTCATGCTAGGGAAGTACTCTACCACTGAGCCCTGTTTCAAGATTTTGAGACAAGTGTCCTGCTAAGTTGCTCAAACTTGCCTCAAAGTTGTGATCCTCCTGCTTCAGCCTTCCGAGTAGTTGGGATTAAAGGAGTCCAACACCATCTGGCTCACATTTTAAAAATCAGTTTATCCATAGGTATACATTTGGGTTGTTTCCATCTCTTAACTGTTGCAGTGTTATTTGCCTTGTTCAGCTGAGTTGGCATTTGCTCTAATGGTACAAAAGCAATGCTGAATAAAGCTTCTGGTGCCTTAGCATAAATCGAGAGAGAAGCACCAAATTGTATGAGTTATTACTATATTCTTCATTATCACATAGTTGTAATGGGGACAAAAAATAACCAGTTCCACTTAGTATCTTTTATGATGAGATGAGAAGTATGCGTTAAGTACTCTGGTGCATACTAAAGTTGTGTTGAGGAAAAGTGCTTAGATAGTTGAGTTATGAGCTAAATCTAGCTGCTTTTATCGTGGGGCAGTATTTTTTACTTGAAAAAAGGACTGCCAGAAAAACTGGTTTTTAGACTTGGGTACTTGATGGACATTTTCTTGAAAATGAAAGTAAATCTGTTACTCCAAAGAAAACAACTATCCTTACTACCAATGATAAAATTTTAACTTTCAAGTGAAAATTAGAATTTTGGAAAGCTTGTCCTTGCAACTGTGAATTTGACAGCTTTCTAATACTTAAAAGACTGGTGGTATAATGAATATAAATTTTTTTTAATTGTAGAATGAAATGTGTCAACGTTAGGGAGATTTGTGTAATTCAGTAAATCAGTATTTTCCAATACATGATGTTACAAAATTATGTCTGGGTAAGGCCATTCAAAAGTACAAGATAGCCAGGCATGGTAGCACGTGCCTGTAATCCCAGCACTTGGGAGGCTGAGGCAGGAGGATTGGCACAAATTTGAGGCCAGCCTGGGCTACATAGTGAGTTCGAGACCAATCTGAACTACATAGCAAGACCCTGTCTCAAAAAAATAAAAATGAATAAATAAAAAAGTACAAGATGGGCATAGTGTCCTTGCCTATAATCTCGCTACTCAAGAGGCTCAGGTAGGAGGATTGGAAGTTTGAGGCCAACAAGGGCAGCTTAGTGAAACCCTGTCTCAAAATAAAATTTTAAAAAGGATCCAGGTGTGTAGTTCAGTGATGAGTGCCTGCCTAGCATGTATGAGGCCTCAGGTTAATCAGCACAGACATGAAAAGTTCTTAGTGTTTTAAAATTCTGAGACAGCATCTCACTAATTCACTAAATTGCATGGCTAGTCATGAACTTTTGATCTTCCTGCCTTAGTCTCCCAGAGTACTCGGATTATGTGTGTGCACCACCACACCCGGCTTGTGTATACACAGCTTGTGTATATAAATATGTTAATAGATAAAGAATTTATTGTTTTAGCTAAGTGAATTAATAATAGTTAAAACTTTTCTGTTTTATTTTGTAATATACTAAATGTAGATAGATGTAACCCATGTACACAAAAGCTCTTGGTCCATTAATTTTTAAGAATATGAAGGAGTTCTGAGGCACAAAGTTTGAGACCCAGGGCACTAGGGAATAATTATTCCATAAGCAGGAAGGGATGGGATCTAGAATCTCATCAAAGAGAAGTAGAAAGGGGTGATTTTTCAGAGAAGTGAACAGGGAAAGATCTGTGAAGCATGTGCTGTGACGAGAAATGAAAAGCCCTCTTTGAGCTTGCCTGTTTTTGTTTATTTAAATCTGTCAGTATTTGCAAGAATTCTGTAGCTTGAACATAGACTTCTGTCAGCTTTCTTGTGATGGCAGTGAGCTGTTACGAATTGATTGGTGAATTCTGAACCCACGTCAGTCCAGTAATTTGATTAGAGTGGGCGGGTACATGGTGGATCAGAATCTTCAGGAATGTGAACTTTTCTCGTGTCACAGATTTTTACCACCTACTTAATTTCCCTGAACTTGCTTCTGTTTCAGATCCACAAAAAAATTTTCTATCTGCCCCTACCTTATGCAATAATTTATGGTATTATGTTGAAGGATAAATGTATGTTCTTTTTTGTTTTTAAAAGATGGCATTTGCGTTGTAGAGTAAGATAGGTATTCAGTTCTACTCTTTGATTTCAGATCTATTTCTAAATGCTCTTCTTTTCATTAAGCTTGCTTTTCTGTCTAAAGCAAGAAACTCAGTAGACTGCATAGCAGTGTGAAATCATGAATAAACACAGGCTAGATTGGTTTGAGGGATGTGACCTTGATTTAGTGTTTTGATTGGGTATGGATTTACAAGAAGCTAATAGTGTCTACACTTCAAGGCCCTTTATTTGCATGGGCTCCTTTTGTATTTTAATGTTGAGTCTTTTTTTAAGAAAACTTCTAGGTCGTATTAGCTTCAGGCTTCACACAATCTGGTTCTTAAGGCTTCCTTATAAGGCTCTCAGAGAGCTAGGAGTTAACTTTAAAGAAAATGTTGGATGAGCAGGGTAGACATGAGAAAGGGAATTTAGCTATAATACTTGAAAAAATTCACAGCATACCTTTCAGAGGATTTATCCAGACAATTATTATCTCATTCTATAGTAATGCTTATTCAAACCTCAAGGAATTTAGAAGATAAAATTATAGTCTTTGTACCATGCAGTTATGTCCTCTTTCCAGTTCTGACAAATTTTAATGTTAAAATCTTGATGCTCAGAAGCATTTTACCAACTCTTAGCCCTCTTTCTTTCCTAGACTTGTCAGACTTTTCCTTAAAAGTCTCCTGTTTGCTCTCCTAATATTTATCTTAGCAGCAGTGGTAGCACAGAACCACTTAACTCACTGACATACGTTCTCTTTCTGAGGATAAGTAACTTACTTACTTTTTTTTTTTTTTTTTTTTTTTTTTTCCGGTAGTGCTGGGGATAGAAGATGGAACACTGGGCCTTGCACATTCTAGGCAAACACTGTGCCACGGCTCTGTATCTCCAGCCTCTAGTAGATACTCTTAACTCTCCTTATTTTACAGATGAAGAAACTGAGAGAAGTTAAGAAACTTGCTGAATGTGATAGAGCTGAGATTCAAACCTTGATGTGTTTGATGGTAGCACCTTCACTTGTTTCATCTTCCAGCCATATATATTGGAATGAGGATCTGAAATAAAAATCCCAACACAAAATACTAATGTCCTAGGGCCTACAAGCATTTTGTCTTTAAATAGTGTAGTATTTTATTTTTAAGGTGGGTGATGGGTACATTGCCATTTGTTTTATTGTTATTCTTTATATCTTACATGTATTTTATAAATATTCTTTTTATATCTATAAAGTATTTTATTTTCCTTCTTTAGTGCTGGGGTCAAACTCAGGACCTCATAAATGCTAGACAAGCGCTTTGCCGCTGAACTACACCTCCAGGCCACACAAAATATTCTAAAAGATTACAGAAAAGATTATTTTTATGAAATATATTCTTATTAATGCAAGTCTAGCATAAACCACAGAACAATCTTGCCCCGAAATACAATTAAAAATACCACCCAGACACCCACATTAAGTGATAATCATCCCTTGGTATCATTTATAATTATGTGCAGAAAGGATAGGTCAATAAAAAAAAATGATTATCATAGTTATCTAGTGTGTGTAACAAACCATCCAGAACTTGGTGGCTTATAACAGCATAACCCAGTACTTTAGTCAAGCTCACAAACTCTTCAGTACTAGGTAAGAGATTTGTTAGCCCAGCCAGTTTCAAAACTGCCCCAAACATGGGTGAGTCTTTTATTTATCTACTTGCATTGGTCTTTAGTCAAGCCACCTAGCTGTTGCCTCATGTACAGCAGTAAATGTGGCCAATGTGTTTTTTTTCCCTTCATTAGGACTTCATTAGGACTACATGTGCTTGACACATATAGACAGTAAGGAAAGGCTCATGAACCAATGAAGTAAATGATAATGCCTTTCATGGACCTGCCTGATTTCTCTTTTTTGCTTGGTTTAGGTATTTGGCTCGGGTAGGGGAGCTTGAAGCTACTGACACTGAAGACCCAAATCTGAATTATGGACTTGTGATAGACTGTGGTAGCAGTGGCTCCAGGATTTTTGTTTATTTCTGGCCAAGACATAATGGGAACCCCCATGACTTGCTGGACATCAAACAAATGAGAGACCGCAACAGCCAACCTGTGGTTAAAAAAATCAAGCCAGGTACTAATCAGAATATACAGTATTTTGTTGATCTCCTTTTATTTGCTAAAGGATGAGAGAGGAGAGAAGAAAAGGGGGAGAAAGAAAGCTACTCTTTTCTTTGTGGGAGTCTGGATAGTGGGAGGGTATGTTAGCTTTCCCATTGCTGGAACAAAATATCCAACACCTGCAATTTAAAGGAGGAGCAATTTATTTTGGCTCACAGTTTCAGTGGGTTTAGTCTGTGATCAGTTGGCTCCAAGGCATTAACAGCATGGTAGAGCAGTATGGTGGAGAAAAGCAGCTCACCACATGGTGACCAGAAGCAGAGGGAGAAGGGAGGAATTGGGGATGAGAATATACTTCCAGTTCATGCCCCCAGTGATCCACCTCTTCTGACCAGGGCCAAATGTAAGACTTTTGGGGACATTTTAGATCTAAACCATAACAGTGGTATCCCATTCATTGTCTCCCACCACTCCTCTCAAATAAATTAATGTGGAGGACCTTTAGTAGAACTGATGGAGTATCAGTTTTCTGAACCTATGATCTGCTTTTTAAAGAAAGTATTTTATTTTACTTAAGGAATCTCTGCAATGGCGGACACTCCAGAACATGTCAGTGATTACCTTCGTCCTCTGCTGAGCTTTGCAGCTGCTCATGTACCTGTGAAGAAGCACAAGGAGACACCCCTTTATATCCTCTGCACCGCAGGCATGAGGCTCCTTCCTGAGAGGTGCCATGCAGGGTCTGGGAAACAGGAAAATGGGAGCACAAGGGTTGAAAGACTGATTCTATGCATCACCTTCTGGTTCCCTAGTCTCAAGCTCACAGGTAGCACGAAAAGACTCCTCGCTCAGAAATGAAGCAACAGCCACCCCTGTAGCTAGTCATTGCATAGTCAGTTGATCATGTCTCCACATCATTTACTTGTTAGGTTGTAGTAATTCCTAAGTTTGGATTGAGTTTTGGGAGTGCTGGTGGTTATATTTGAATTACGAAGCACCCCAAGTGAGGACATAATTACAGAAGGTAATGGGAAGACCACTTGAGGATCTGGATAGCTGCAAGGGCTATCAGGAGAGCTTGGTTAGCAATGCTGCTTTTTCTGTAACTCTCTCTAGGTCGTGGTGATAACTAGTGAGTCCCTCCTTTTGATGCTACAGAAAGCTCAGCCTTCCTTGCTTAAGACCAGTTTTCTCAGCCCTAGCCAGTCAAGTCTTTTCCATTTGACTATACGAATTCAGCCTGACGACTTGCCAACTGCTTCTCTTTCCTACATTAGACAAAGAGAAGGAGGAGATTGAGAAAGAGGAAGAGGAGGTTATATTTAGGTCAAGGCACTCCTTGTTTGTGAATTTCCCCTTTGACACCTCCTAAATCCCACCCCACTTATTATGGGCATGGGGTGGGAATGAACTCCCTGAATTTTGTTTTTTTTAATGATATTTTTCTTAATGTGGTAGGAACATTTAACATGAGATCTACCCTCTTACCACAGTTTTAAGTATATAATACATGTTAGCTCTGTGTACAGTGCTCTGCATCATATCTTAGAGCTAACTTAAAATGTTAGCTGAATCTTTATGCCCATTATTTCTTTTAGTATAATGAGCATAAGGTCCTCAAGGTCTGTCCATTTTGTTACATGTTGCAGAATTTCCTGCTTTTTAATACTAAATAATATTCCATTATTTGTATATACGGTACCACTTTTCTATATCCCTTCATCTGTCCGTGAACATTTAGGTTGTTGCCACATCTTGGCTAATGCGAGTGATGCTGCAGTGAACGTGAGAGTGCTAATATTTCTTTGAGATCCCAATTTTAATTCTTTTGAATAATTACCTAGAAGATTATGGTAGTTCTATTTTTAATTTTTTTTCCCCTTGTGCTAGGGATTAAATCCAGAGCCTTGCATATGCTGAGCAGATGCTCTACAATTGAACTACATTCCCAGACCTCCACTTAAACACTTTTTGAAGAACCTCTATATTGTTTTCCATAGCTGCCATGCTGTGTTACATTCCTACCAATAGTATGCAAAGGTTCCAGTTTCTCCACACTCTTAACAACACTTGTCTTTTGTTTTGTTTTTAAATAATGGCCTTCCTGACAGGTGTGAGATGCTATCTCACTGTGGTGTTGCTTTGCATATCCTGATGAGTAGTGACCTTGAGTATTTTCCCATGTACTGTACTAGTTGGCCATTTGTCTTTGGAGAAATGTCAAGTGTTGAGTCTGTAGCCCATTTTAAAATGAGGTTGTTAGGGTTATTTTTGCTCTTGAGTTGTAAGAATTTCTTTTATATTTTGAAGAGTAGCCCCTAATCAGATGTGGTTTGCAAATATTTTCTTCCATTCTGCAGTGTGCTTTTTCACTCTATTGATTGTTTCCTTTGCTGTGCGGAAGAATCCCACATGCTTATTTTTTGGACATTTGATGTCATAATAATGAGGTCATTGCCAATCTTAACTTTAGAGGTCAGCCTCCGGGAATGTTCATACTGTCATAGGTATAGGCATTTCTTTTTTTTTTTTTTTTGTGGGTACCGGGGGGTCGACCTCAGGACCTCGCACACCAGCAGGCGCCTGTGCCACTGAGCGATATCACCGGCCCCTTTTTTCGTATGTGGGATCCGGGAGTCAAACTCGGGCCCTCGTGCTTGCCAGGCAGGCGCTTATGCCGCTGAGCCATCTCACCGGCCCGGCATTTCTTATTAGCGTATTTTCCATTGGTAAATAGCAGCTTCCTATTCCTCACATTTTAATTTTTATTCTTGGCCTTTCTTTTCTTAAAACAGCAACAACAGATGGCTGTGGTGGTACATGCCTGGAATCTCAACACTGTAGGAGGCTGAGGCAGAAGGATTGCAAGTTCAAGCCCAGTTTAGGCAACTGAGTGACTTATCAAGACTCTGTCTCAAAATAAAAAATAAAAGAGCTGGCCTTTTCAGCTATGAGTGCAAAGGCCCAGGGCTCAATCCCTGGTGTTGCCTAAATAAATAGAAGAAAGAAAAAACTATCAGCAATAACAAAAAAAGCTAGCTTCATGCTTTCTGCCACACAAGCCAGACAGTATAACATGTATCAACACTTCTTTCAGTGGAATTCTTTCTTCCCGTTTAGACTCACAGCTCATGTTTTATTGTCTGGTTTACTGTTGAGAAGCACATTATTTATATAACCATTTGTCAACATGACAGGCCTTCTAGTTACTTGTTAATTTCCTCATATATCTTGGTCTTTTAAAAATTTTCATTTTGTGTTTACTTTTTTTTTTTGAGTTTTATTTTTTGCTTATTATTTATTTAATTAATTAATTAATTTTTTTTTAAGACAACAAGTAAACATTCTCCTGTATTAACAAACTCAAGCATTAGAGAATGTACAAATACCTTTTGGAGAGAAACATTACTCAGTATAAGATTAAGCCATGTTGGGCCGGTGAGACAGCTCAGCGGCTTAAGCGCCTGCCTTGCAAGCGCGAAGGCCCGAGTTCGACTCCCGGAGCCCACATACGAAAAAGGGGCCGGTGATATCGCTCAGCAGCGCGGGTGCCTGTTGGCGTGTGAGGTCCTGAGGTCGTCCCCCCGGTACCCACAAAAAAAAAAAAAAAAAAAAAAAAAAAAAAAGATTAAGCCATGTAAAAGCTAGGTAAGAATAGAAGACTAAGGAATGGAATAGTCACAGTGAAATTGCATTTTCATACTAGGGAGACAATACGATGTTTACAAATGTGCGTCTGGTTTATTTCGCTTGTGAGTATTTTCTCAAGTTGCATCCATTTACCTATAAAAGTTTCCAGTTTATCTTTCTTTATGTCTGAGTAGTACTCCATTGTATAGAAATACCACATCTTTTCTATCTATTCCTCAGTTGATGGGCATTTGGGTTGTTTCCACGATCTAGCTATTACAAATTGTGCTGCTATAAACATGGGTGCACATATATTGCTGTGGTGCGATGTTTTTAATTCTTCTGGGAAGATACCAGAAGGGGAATAGCTGGGTCAAATCCTAGTTTTTTGAGGAATCTCCACACTGATTTCCACAGTGGCTGCACCAGTCTACACTCCCACCAGCAGTGGAGAAGGGTTCCTTTTTCCCCACAGCCCCTCCAGCATTTGTTATTAGTTGATTTCTTGATAACAGCCATTCTTTCTGTGGTGAGATGGAATCTCAGTGTTGTTTTAACTTGCATCTCTCGAATGACTAGTGATGTTGCACATTTTTTCATATATTTGTTTGCCATTTGTATTTCTTCATCTGAGAAGTGTTTATTCATCTCAGATGCCCATTTTTGGATTGGGTCTTTAAATTTGGGAGGTCTGATTTTTTTGAGTTCTTTGTATGTTCTCGATAGTAATCCTTTGTCTGAGGAATAGCTGGCAAACATTTTTTCCCATGTTGTGGGTTGTCTCTTTACTTTTTTTTTTTTTTCTTGTGGGTACCAGGGGGTCGACCTCAGGACCTCGCGCGCCAGCAGGTGCCCATGCCACTGAGCGATATCACCGGCCCTTTTCTCGTATGTGGGTTCCGGGAGTCGAACTCGGGCCCTCGCGCTTACCGGGCAGGCACTTAAGCCGCTGAGCCATCTCACCGGCCCGTCTTTACTTATTTTTAAAACCAAACTTAAAATATTATAGTGGCAACCTTACATCATTAAAAGAAATCTTAAAAGTAAATCAAACAAAATGAACTTTACAACTTACTACTCAGTCAAAACTATTTCGTCTCAGTTCCTTCTCTCTGTACATGTACGTGTATATGAAATTTCTGCGAAGTTGTAATCATATGGCACATGCAGTTTATTTAGAATTTTAATTTTGACATTGGTAATATTCAGTAATTTAAAAAATTTTAGAAACCCTGAAGAGTATGATTCAAGAAGGGATGCCACATCACAACCTCTGTGACTGGCTTAAGGTCTCCCAACCAAGGAAGGGGAGGAAGGCCAGGGAAAAGCTAACTTGGAGGTCAAAAAGGCAGTTCCAGGCTGCAGGACTAGGTAGAGGAACCTGGGCAGTGGCTTTGGGTGTCTTTTGTGTGTCTGGAGCAAAGGAGGAGATTGCCTCACTTCTTGGCACTGCCTAGCGTTGCCTCTGTTTGTTAAAATTTATATCAAACCCAAATCAGCTGTGTAGCCCTCCTTCATCTGTCGATGATGTTAACTGTTAGTATAGAAGCTCTGAATATTAATATTTGTTTTATCTTAGGAATTTTAAAAGAGTTTTGCCTTTCCTTTTACTTGTTTTCTGATCACCTCTCTCAATAATGCATACTTCAGGTCTGGGCTTCATGAAATCACTTCTGCCTCTAAGGCCAAGCTAGTTGTGACTATCACTGCAAGAATCTGATTTATATTAGCATTTATGAGTAGCATTTAGTATGGGGTTGAATCACCTGGACTGTATTTTGAATTTATTAGCACTTGGTTTTATTTTGTTTGCCAATGGTTTATCAGAATTTTTTTTTTTTTTTTCGTACTTCCCTTTTATTTTGTAGTGGAAATTCCCTTAAAAAAATTACAAAGGCAGCTGGGTGTGGTGACATATGCCTGTAATCCTAGCTACTTGGGAGGCTGAGGCAAGAGGACTTCAATTTTGAAGCCAGCCTGGGCAATTTAGTGAGAGTTTGTGTCAAAATAAAATAAAAAAGGGTTGGGAATATAGCTCAGGATAAGAGTGTTTGCCTAGCATGTGGGACTTTTGCCATTATACGCTTTTTAAAATAAATAAACAAGACTGAATTTTAGAAAATGAAAGTTCTATCCTATTCCTGTGCATGCTACAGTTACATGCTATTTTGTAACTTAGTAGAACCCAACAAAATATATTAGACACTTTTTTATGTCAATACATGTAGATATAAATTCACCTCATTTCTTTTAACATCTATTAGTATTTTACCTGTGTGGTTGTACCATAAATTATTTAACCAGTCCCTAGTTATTATGTTACTTTCAGTTTATTGTTTTTTCTTTTTTCTTTTCCTTTTTTTTTTTTTTTTTTTTGAGGCAGGGTCTCATCATGTAGCCTAGGCTGGACTTGAACTCAATATGTAGCCCAAGATGGCCTGGAACTTGCATCAGTCCTCCTGCCTCAGCCTCCCAAGTGCTGGGATCACCAGTGTGCACCACCACGCTTGGCATTGTCATTATTATAAATAAATTGGGCTGTAGTATTCTCTTAATTCCTTGGAATGAGTTTTTAAAAGTATAATACCTGTATCAAAGATTAAGTACATTTAAAAATTTGAAACAGTTCTCAAGTGCTCTTTAGAAAGGCAGTATCGGTAATTTATATTCCGAACAGCAATGTAGGTTGGTGCCTGAAAGTTCTTCCATATCATCATCAAACCCAGCAAGCCCCACCGTGGGTGGTTTAGAAGCATGTCCAGTAGAGAGAGAAGAATTGCTCATCTTGTTTCCCATGTGAAAATCTTATAAGAATGGAATACATACAACAAAGAACTTTTAAAAGAAACTGTACTTGGCATTGTATTGGAAGATTATTACCTCTAGTGTGATTCTGCACTTTTGTGCTAGCAACATTCTTCACTAAGTCGTGCTGACAACTGTCTGAGCCAGTAGACTATTTTTCCTAGATTCATATTATTATTTCCTGCTTTGTTTCTTCGCTTTTCTTTGCCTGATAATACTGATAACATACTTAAGACTTTAAAAGGAGAAACAACCCATGGATACAAAGTTTCAGAAATCATCCCCAAATTGGAAATACTGTATTATGAATTTTGGATTTTTTTATTTTTTATTTTTTTATGTGGGTACCAGGAGTCGACCTCAGGACTTCACGCTCGCCAGCAAGCACTTGTGCCGCTGAGCCATATCACCGGCCCTTTTTTTCCTTGATGTGGGTACCGGGAGTCAAACTCAGGAGCTCGCGCTTGCCGGGCAGGCGGTTATTCTGCTGAGCTATCTCACCAGCCCGAATTTTGGATTTTGAGCCTGATCTGGGTTTTTCAAATGCTAAGATTTTGTAAAGAACAAAAAACCCCTTGAAATATGGAAAAGACATTAAAATTTATGCTGAGGCAAAGAATTATATAAAAACTTGTAGAACTAACTATACTTCTTAGGTGGTAATGTGAGGTATTGTTTCTGCATTATGTAAGATCTGAGGATGAGATTGTGCTCCCTAATTAACATCTTTAATACTAATTAGGAATAATGTAAGTTATTTATTTTATAATTGTGAAACTGTGCCACAGTTTCCTGTGGTTTATTCATAATTGCCCTCTGAGAAGCATCTTTTAACACTGTTTGAGTTATACATTATCTGAGGGAAAAGTATTACTATCAGTCTATTGCCCTGTATGTTGGAAGCTGTACTTGGGAAGTAGTTTAAGCCCTTGAAATCAAAGGAGGTAGCTGGGCCTCTTGGCACACGCCTGTGATCTCAGTAGTCTGAGAGGCCAAGGCAGGAGGATTGCAATTTTGAGCACAGCCTGTTCAATTTAGTGGCTTAGTGATCCTGTCTCTGGGCAAGTTGATAGGGTGGGTGAACAGTGATGACATCATAACAAGACTAAGTGAAAGGACACTTAGTTGAGGCAGTTTGCAAGGAGAGATTTTCTTGTTTTTCTTTTTAAAGGATGGCATTTTGCCATATTGCCAGGCTGGCCAAGTTGCTGGGACCACAGGCCTGCCACATTGTACCAGGCAAGAAGAAAGTTAATGATTAACTTTTGGATTCTTCTATTTTGCAGGAAGCAGTTGGCTATCTTGGCTGACCTAGTGAAGGATTTACCACTGGAGTTTGACTTTCTCTTTTCTCAGTCTCAGGCGGAAGTGATCTCCGGGAAGCAAGAAGGTACTAGGCCTTGAGGGGTGCACCAGGGTCATTTTTCAGCCAGTCATTATTTACTTAGCTATTGCATGTTTAGGATTACTTTGTACAGCTGGTTTTTATTTCTCTGCCAACACTTTTCTTAATTTTGCTGAACAGTTTGTATATTCTGCATTGATATCTATTTTAGACTGCTACTTCTGTTGGGCTTTGACTTAGTACTAAGTATCATGTTTAGAGTGTATTAATATTTAATGATGATTCTAAATGGATTTTTGGTTAGCTAACAGTATTTTTGAAAATATATAATTCTAGGAGTTGTATTGAGTTTGCCAAATTCAAGTATAAAGCAAATACTAGGTTAAATAAGGGCAAACTGTAATTTCAGGGAATGATTAGGATACATTACTTTTGTTATAGGTGCTTCCTTTATTGTAGTTACTATGCAGCTATTTTGTTTTGTTTTGGTTTTTTGAGACAATGTCTTGCTATGTAGTTCAGGCTGGCCTTGAACTCTCGTTGATCTCCTGCCTCAGCTTCCTCAGTGCTGGGATTATAGGTGTGTGGCACCACACCTGGCTCTATTTCTTAAAAAAGGAGGAGATTGTATGACTTCTAGTTGTGGTCTGCTGAAAGGAAAATACTTACCTTTTTGAATTTTAATTTTGCATTTTTAAGTCTTAAAATTACATTTTCTTAATATTCTTTTTTTTTGCTGAATTTGTTCATTGCAAGACAGCTCATATTTCTTGGTTACATAGCTGCTTTAAGTCTTTGATAACTCTAATATATGTGTAATCTCAGGGTTGGCATCTTTGGACTGTCTTTTCCTTTATTAGTTAAGATTTCTTTTGGTTCTTTGTATGCCAAGTAATTTATTTAAATCCTAAGACCATTTTGCGGGGGGGAGTTACATTCAAACTCAAGTTCTCACCTGCCTTTTGTGGGCTGTGATTCTATTAATTCATTATTCAAAATCTTGACCCAGCTACTGTATTTGAATTTGTCCCATGTGTGTAAGCCAGTGGCCAATCGAGCCTGGGCAGTGGCTGTGCCTATGGTTCAGTTCCCAAAGCCTTTGGTATGTAATTTAGGGTCAGATCATACATGTGTGTCTTAGAAGTAAGACCAGGAGTTCACGCACAGCTTAGTCCCTACTCTCATGATAGCCCCAGTACTTTCTTATTCTTTGGAGCTCACTTTCATGGTTCTCTGGTCAGAAAATTAGGGGGTAAGTGTGTGTGTGTGCCCCCCTTTTAAAATTTTTTTATTTTTTATTTTGAGACAGGGCCGTGTTAAGTCACCAAGTTGCCCAGGCTGAGCTTGAACTTGTGATCCTCCTGCCTCAGCCTCCCAGAGTGCTGGTATTACAGGCATGCAGTACCACACCCAGAAAATGAGGCTTTTAATTTGCTCACTCTGCCAAGGACTTCCCATGATTGCATCTGCATCAAGGGCCAAGTGGCAGGAGGACAGAGGGAGAAAAATAAGCAGTATGAATCTGCCCCACACAGGCTATTATTCTTCTGGCTAGGGAGAATGTACATTCTTTAGAGTTTCAGGAATCCACCCACCCTGCACCTCTGTTGCTACAGGATTGTCTGGGGCAGAAAAGGACACAAAAAAAGAAAAAAGGAAAAAAAAAAAAGAAAGCACTCTCTGAACCTTTAGAGTCTCCTTTTTCTGCTCCTTGGACCAGAAAGCAACGTCTTGAAGTTATTTCTGCCCATACCTGTTGCATACTTTCATGTTTCAATTTGCTTTTGAATCTAGGCCAAGAAACATATATGGGGGAGAAAAATGAGAGACTCAGTGCTGAGTTGGGGGTAAATTCTGGCCTCTTTCTCAATGTTGCCTGTATCTTTCACTTACCAGAGTTCTCACAAAGCTACTGCATGCATTCTGTCTAGAATTTCTCTTCGTACCCAGCAGCCAGGCAGGGTGAAATGTGCTGCTTCTATCTTGCCTAGAAGTAGAACTCAAGGATTTACATTTTTTAACATCTGTTTTTATAGTTATTCTTATTCATTACAGGAAATTTGGAAGATGCAAGTAATTTTTTTTTTTTTTTTTAACTTAAAGACTAGATCTCATTCCAGGCCAGGCTTTAACTTGCTGTATAGCCCAGGCTGACCTTATCCTCACAATCCTTTTGTCTCAGCCTCCTGAGCAAATAATTTTAAAAGAGGGGAGGAATCACAAGATAAAAGATTTAAGGGCTGGTGAGATAGCTCAGCGGCATAAGCGCCTGCCTGGCAAGCACGAGGTCCTGAGTTCAACTCCCGGTACCCACATAACAAAGGAAAAAAGGGCAGGTGATATCACGCAGCAGCACAAGTGCCTGCTCGCAAGAGCAAGGTCCTGAGTTCAACCCCTGGTACCCACAAAAAAAAAAAGATAAAAGATTTAAAATCTATACACTGAGAGTATAGAATAAAATACAGTACTATGACTTTTTTTTTCCCAAGAAAAGGGGAAGAGAGTAGCCCTAGGAAGAGATACACACATGGTATAGCAGTAGAGAATTAAGTGAGGCTTCTTATATTTCTTCTTTAGGGGTTTATGCATGGATTGGTATCAACTTTGTTTTGGGAAGATTCGACCATGAGGATGGTGAGTAATACTATCTTATGATAATTCTTTAAGGGCTGAAGGTTTAAGTCACAACCTATCAGTAAGTGTATAAGTGCTGATTCGGAGTTCTTTTTCTTTTTTTCCTCTCTCTCCCTCTCTTTTGTGTGTGTGTGTGTGTGTGTGTGTGTGTGGCACTGGGAATTGAACCCAGGGCCTTTGCACACTCCCAGCCCTTTACTATTTTTTTTTTAATTTCACAACAAGGTCTCGTTAGTTTGCTGAGTTGCCCGGGTAAGGCTTGATTTTGTGATTCTCCTGCCTCAGCTTCCCTTAGTATTGGGTTTACAGGCATGTATTACCATGCCCAACTATTTTTCTTTTTTGAAATTTAAGCCGCTTCAACATACACACATATGCACACATGCACACACACACTCAATTAAGTTGCCTCTCATTTTCCAGTTCTAATTTGCTTTCTTTTATTTCTTTTTAACTTTTTAATATGTATAGTTTCAAACATTTATAAAAGTAGAATAAATAATAGAATGAACTTCCCTGTACCTATTACCTAGACTCAACACTCAAGATTTTGACATTTTTTGTTTCCATATTTCCTCCACATAAAACATATTTTCCCCTATTTTTTTAAAGCAAACACTAGATGTTTCATTTCATCTTCATGTATGCCAGTATCTCTAACAATGAGTTACAAAACAGAACAATGACAAAAAAATCCAAAATGCCATTCTAAAATTAACAGAATTAACAATTCCTGATTTTATGCAGTACAGTGCCTAATACCCAGATAGAGATTTTACTAATTTTTCTCAAGAATGTTTCTTTGTAGTTGGTTTATTCAAATTAGGATCTGAACTAGGGTCACATATTGCATTTTCCAGATTTACTTCTTTAGATTCTTAATTTTTGACAGTAATCTTACCACTCCACTCTTGTGCTTTTTTGCAAACCATTCATTAAAAATAGAAAAGACAAAACAGTCATTTAATAGAGTGAATTCGCCGGGCCAGTGAGATAGCTCAGCGGCATAAGTGCCTGCCTGGCAAGTGTGAGGTCCTGAGTTCAACTCCTGGTACCCACATAAGAAGAAAGGGCCGGTGATACCACTCAGCGGCACAGGTGCCTGCTGGTGCGCGAGGTCCTGAGGTCGACCCCTGGTACCCACAAAAAAAAAAAAAAAGAATGAATTTGCCACCTTCTGGAATTGGTCTTCTGAAGTGATGGCAAAC
Source organism: Erethizon dorsatum (assembly GCA_028451465.1). Lineage (NCBI taxonomy): Eukaryota > Metazoa > Chordata > Mammalia > Rodentia > Erethizontidae > Erethizon > Erethizon dorsatum. Next base: position 117,790,137 of record CM051822.1, on the reverse strand, counting down.
CTATGGCACATGTGCCACAGTGGACACACAGAACCCTGTCTGTCAGCACATGAGCCAGCAGCTGAGGATCAGATAGCAGTTGTTTTTTCTAAAATATTCAATATTTTACAATATTCAGGTTGAATTGCAGTGTTGGCACTTTACAATAAGTAAGTGGGTTTTGGGTTGCAGTTTGGGCACTCATTCTCTAAAAGGTCGCCATCGCTGGTGTACTGCATCTTTGTGGGATCTTTGACAATACCCTTTTTCTCATTATGTCCTGTGTACTAGAGGTCAGATATAGATTGATTAGGCTCAGATTCAATTTCATCTGTAAGATGATGCTGTGTGTTTCCTACTGCATCACATCAGGAGTTTCATCATATCTGCTTGTCTCACTTTTAGTCATGTTCAGACTGATGAAGTCAAGGTTCGGGCATTGTCAGCCTGATCTAATCTGTTATAAAAATTCCTCACCTACCATTCACCTAATGGTTGGCAGAGCCAATTGTGATCATTAGATAAGTGTTTGCATTAGAGGTTGCAAAATAGTGATTTTTTTTCCCCACCATTCCTTCTGTATTTAACAGCTGGGATTTTATATGATGAACTTTTTTCATCATCTCTTTTGGTTATCTTGAAATATAGTTCTTATGGGAAAAACAGGCTAAATTCTTGATTATTTTCCTTTACTTATTAAGTTTTTGAATAATTTATTGGTGTCCTAGCAGTTTTCAAAGGTAAACAGTGAACTTTTTTTAACTTTCATGAACTTATGAATTTTAATATATTTGATGCTTTAGGGCCCATCACACTGGGGCTAGGGGTGTAGCTAAGTGGTGGAGTGTATCCTTTTTAACATGATCCCAATACTTTTCTTATTTCTTCCACTATCTGACATACCAAGGTATTCCATTCTCATCTTGGGTACTTTCTACGTTAGACCTGGTATTGGCCATTTTTTTAAGAAAGCCTGGTTTATTTTAATGGAAATAATAGTAAAGACTGTAGTTTAGATTCCAGGAGTGCTTATTCCTCTTGGGTTATCAGTTTCTAAGCTTTTCAGCGATCAGAGTAAGGTAGTACAATTTTTTAGGGAGGAGAAAAGTGAATCATGAGTTTATTGACATTTATAACTCATATTTAAGAATATGAAATTTTATTTCATGTCTTTGATTTTATACCTGAATCCTTTTCTTTTATACTTATCTTTCTTCCTAAAGATAGTAATATAGGCTGTTGGTATAGCTTAGTAGTAGAGTGCTTGCTTAGCATGCACAAAGCCCTGGGTTTAATCCTAGCACCAACAAAAAAAGTAACTTATATGTTTAATTATTCTAAAATAATAATACCAATAATAGTCTACTATTGGAATGCAATTTAAGATATTTGTGTCTTTTATCTTTAGGGTATAATTTCCTATGAATACATAGCCAAAATACCATGTATATGTCACTTGAAATAATTCTCTGTGTAATATATAGTCAATAGATTTAGTTTGCTTCCAAGTTTGTAAGGGATTGCTTTTTTTTTTTTGAGGGGGAAAGTCCTTACTTTTTAACTTTGGTTTGTACTTACTAGGGCCCTTTTATTTCCTTATCATTTCAGAATCAGATGCTGAGAGTTCCCAGGAATCAGCAATAGGACGCCGAAGGACAGTAGGGATACTGGATATGGGAGGAGCCTCTCTCCAAATTGCTTATGAAGTTCCTACCTCAACCTCTGCCCTTCCCCCGAAACAGGTGTTTTGCTGTTTATGGCAATTCAGTCAGAAATGACAGTATTTTGAGAAGGAAGAACATTGTCTTTGGACTTAAACCAACCTATGTGGGTCCAAATATTTGTTCAGATGCTTGCTTGTGTTATTCTGTGTGGGTTACTTCTCTGAGCCTCAGTGTCCTCACATGTAAAAAAGGCATAATGATAGTTCTACCTTATAGAGTTGTAAGGAGGAAGTAATACCATATGTGTGAAGCATTTAGCAAATTGGCTAGCTTATAACTATTTGGTACATTTTAGCAGTTACAACTAATACTCCATATCTTCCGTGGTTGCCTGAGGAGTAAACATAACACGTGTAAATCCTGGAGCACAGTATTTGGTACATACCTTTTGTTCCGTAAATGGTATTTCCTTTCCCCTTACTAATAATTCAATTCCTGTGCCTCTAGTGTTCCTTACCCTACCAGAATGTGAGGATGTTTTTTGAGGGAGAAGTTTCAGCATAGAGAGGACAGAAATGCAGTTTTTATTGTTGAGCATCTACTATGTACAAGAAATATGAAATGTTAGTTACACTGCTCCCCAAATTTATAATCTGTCAGTGGAGGTAGACCATGACAGTGCTGTAATTTGATCTAAACCAGGGTTTCTCATCCCTGGCATTGCTGACATGTTGGACTGTATAATTCTTTGTCTTGGGTGGTTGTGTGGCATATGATGTTTAGCAGCATCCCTGACCTCCACCAAATGCCAATGATAACCCTACCCATTCCATTTGTGGCAGTCACATGTGTCTTCAGACAGTGTTAAATGTGCAGCTGATGAGGAGGGGTAGAACTGCCCCTGGTTGAGACCCTCTGGTTTAAATTGAGAGCTTTGGCAGTGTGCCAACAGGCTGGGTCAGCCTCATTTGCAAAGGCTTGCATGGGAGCCTTTGGTCTCAAGAAAGGTGAGGTATTTACCTGGGCTTACATGATAGTAGGCTTTTGCATAGTGGAGGTTGAGAGAAGATTATCTGCATGGATGGAACAGTGCACAAAGGCATGGAGGAAGCAGCAGAGAACCCAGAATGCCATGTAATGATGAATAGCCTGTTGCAGCATAAAGTTTTTTTAGGTATAGTAATGGAAGATAAGTGGAAGTAGATTCATGAGGAGTCTTGAATGTCATCCTATGGAGGCTTGTTTTTTATTTCTGTAGATAGTGGGGAATCAGCAAAGGTTTTGAGTAGGGCAGTGCTTCAGTTCCATTGTAAAACAAACTCTGAAGGTCCTGAGTTTTGTGACCATGTTGGCTATGTTCTAATGCTTTTTAGGAAAATAATTTTGGTGTAAGTAGGAGAAAGAAATGTAGGTCAGAGAGTCTTGAATGAGAAGTGGCAAGAAGTTGAACCAGACAACGTAAGTGGAAATGGAAAAGAGGGGACAGATTTCAAGGAATGTTTTGGAGTGAAAAACAAATGTAATTGTAATTGGGTCACTAGTTGTGGTCGTTTGATGGCCAGTGATGCTGATGGTCCAGGAAGAAGGGTAACTAGGAGGGTAAGGAACTGAGTTGCTAAGGGAAGACACAGGAGAAAGGGCAGAGTTGATGCTAAGTAAACAATAAGGTCCTTAGAGGTTTGGGTGAGAACATCTATCCCGTCTCCTAGCTCTTAAGTTTTCAAACCAATGAGTTCAATTTTGAGTATGTTAAATGGACAATGTTTATGTAAGAATTTCCACAGATCTTTTGGAAATATGATTTTTGGCAATCAACAGGGATCTCCATGGTAGGGTTGAAGACTTTGGGAGCTTTTATTCTCTACTTGTTAGTACATATTCAATAGGTAAATAAAGGCATAGTTCTGATTCTAAGGAATAGGTGACAAGTGGCACTGGGGTGTAAATTCTTAAATGACTTTTGTGTGTGCAAATTTAGAAAGCAACAATGTTATAGAAAGCATACTTTAAGCAAGAAATTAGAGATACACACAGCAATATAATGACTCTTATAGATGGATTTTAGTGCTTAGTGAAAAAGGAAAGAACTAGACATATAAAGCATTTAAAAAAATTAAATAATCCCTAATTGCTTAATGTATTTTTTGTACCATTCAGAAAGTTGTGCATATTCACTAAGTTGTACAACCATCACTTTTGAATCCCAGAACATTTTTTTTTTTTTTTTTTTTGTGGGTACCGGGGGATCGACCTCAGGACCTCGTGCGCCAGCAGGTGCCCATGCCACTGAGCGATATCACCGGCCCTTTTTTTGTATGTGGGTTCCGGGAGTCGAACTCGGGCCCTCGCGCTTGCCAGGCAGACGCTTACGCCGCTGAGCCATCTCACCGGCTCCCAGAGCATTTTAATCACCTCAAAAAGAAATCCCATATTCCTTAGCAGTTATTTCTTATTCTCTCCCTACCCCTGACAACCACAGATCTACTTTCTATCTCCTAGGGATCTATCTGTTCTGAGTTTTTCGTATAAATGAAAGCATATGGTGTGTCCATTTGTATCTATCTACTTGTTGCTTAGCAAGGTGTTTCCAAGGTTCATCTATGTTGTAGCATGTATCAATACTTGATTGCTTTGTGTGGCTGAATAACATTTCATTGTATGACCATGCCATGTTTTGTTTATCCATTCATCATTTGATGGATGTTTGAATCACTTCCACATTTTGGCTATTTAGTAATAATACTGCTGTGAACTTTGACATACACATTTTTGTGTAGACATAAGTTTTCAGATCTCTTGGGTGTATAACTAGGAGTTGCTGGATGTAATAGCATTTTCATAAATTAAAAATAAAAAATAATAATTTCCATCTTATAATAATACACATAAAAATTACTCATTAAGCACACTAGAATGGTTGCCTGTGGCAGAGACTAGGTATAGGTGTGGATATGAGGATAAATGAGACTAAATAAATAAAAGAATGACTTTGCAATGACAGTGTGCTGTGAGCTGAGGAATATGATTATTTGCCTTCTGCACTAAAAGAAAAAAAAAAGCACTTTTTTATTGGAGGTAAAATAAAATTGAAATTTCCCAGTGCCCAAATCTATCACAAGAAATATTAGGAATTCTTAAATAAGGTTTAGAAAAAGTCAAAGAATAGATCTCATGATGATCCCCCAAATTCCTTTCTTATTAAAAGATTTTTTCCCTAATTATGAAAATAGCACATTCCTATTGCAGAGAGTTGGGAAATACAGAGAAAATGACATCAACTATAATAATTCTACCTCTTATAGCCAAAGATAGTGTTTGAGTTGTAATTTGGTATTTGGTCTTCCAACTTGGCCTTTAATTTGTACATTTTGGTACAGTCTTGTCATTTTATTGCTTATTTAAAGTAATAGTGTGAGGATGAAAGGATGCAGTAAGACATTTTAAAGAGTAATTCTGGAAAATAAGGCCTGGTGTATTAGCTGTGTCATAGCTTTCTACAACTAAAATTCTTGAACTAAAATTCTCTTTTGTCTTTTAACATCAGGAAGAAGCTGCCAAGATCCTACTGGCAGAGTTCAATCTGGGCTGTGATGTACAACACACCGAACATGTGTACAGGGTTTACGTCACAACTTTTCTGGGTTTTGGAGGCAACTTTGCCCGACAGCGCTATGAAGATCTTGTGCTGAATGAAACTCTTAACAAAAACAGGTGCATTTGACGTAAGACCAGGTTTATAAAATAGAGTATCATTAGGCTTCAGATATTAGGAAGAAATACTCATATTCTACTAAGGTAGAAAAGTGCTTGCTTCCTCCTATTACCCCTGCCAATGGGACAGCATTTCTCTTTTAGAGAGGTGACTTGGATGAGGGTACCTTCTGCTGTTTGTTATTAGGACTCACGGAAAGGTACAGTGGCTTACTGTGATCTGTCCCTGTGTCCCACAGGCAGGCATGGCATCACAGTGATAAGTGAGGCTAATTAAATGTTCAAAATGTGCTGTATAATGTAGCTCCTCCTCATTTCTTTTACATCCTAGTGCTCAAAACAGCAGAGTAGTTCATGTTATATGAGAGTTAGCTTCTGCAGTGTGAATAAAAGTTAAAACATTTGTAGTTAAAATCAACTTTTAAAATAAACTTATTAAGTCTAGAATAGCCAGTTTTTCCTCCAGCATTGGACAGATCACTGATTTTTCACTTGAATACCAGATGAATTAATTTGACCATAATACATAGTTGTGAGATGCTTGTTTTTATTTGAAATTATTTATCATTATGCATATTGAACGAAAGCGTAATAGACAACAGCTCTTTTCCAGCACAAAATTATTTACACTTATTTATGTAGCTGGAAACACTAGCTTGAAGAGGTACTAGTGTATCCCGTTTGTAATAATTTCTCTGTAGTAATCAGTTATCTTATATTTAGAGCATGTTGAAGAAAATGATTATCACATAAGACTTTTTAATTGTCACATAAGCCTAATCACTAAGAATTCAATGTGGGAGAATCCTGGTGTCCTGGATGATTGATGATAGCATTAACATCAAGCAGTGTGTTTGTTTTCTGAAAAGGACTCCTGAATCCTTACAAATTATGTTGGGTCGTGACATTCAGAATGCTCCTCTCTTTTTCATTTTCTTCCTTTATTGTTCTGCTTCTATATTTCTCTAATGCTTCACAATTTCTTGTCAGGCTGCATCTTCTTTCCATGCATTGGTATTTTTTGGCCAAGTGTCTAAATCACCTGCTTCAGGAGTTTTAGGGGTAAAAGGTATCTCTTTTGTAGCTGCCAAACTACTAGAGAGACCTAGTAGTTCATGGGATGGTGTAACTTAATGGTTCTCTCTGGTTTTTTTTGTTTGTTTGTTTGTTTGATTTTTTTGAGACAGGGTCTCGCTGTGTAGTGCAGCTGGCCTTGAACTCGCTTATGTAGCCCAAGCTGGCCTTGAACTCACAGCAATCCTCCTGTGTCAGCCTCCCGAGTGCTGGGATTACAGGCGTGCACCACCATGCCTAGCCGGTTCTCTCTTCTTAATAAGGATTTTCTGAGTTTCCTTTATAGTTGGTGACATGTCCTTGAAATGTCAGATTCCAGTTGTTCAAAAGCATACCGTTGCTTTGCCACCTTCCCACTGCCTCCTTCAGTCTTCACACCTGCGGATGCGTTTTCATCCTAGATGTGCATTTCACATCTGCTTGTTTAGGAACTTATGAGTAATTAAGTTCAACTGGCAAATTGCTTTATCTCCATGTAATTTCCATCCTGCATATTAATCTCTAGGAATGAGAACACAATTCCTAGACAGGAAGACTAAATAACTAGAATTGTGCGATGAACATGGCAGGAATCAAATGCCATCCCTCTCTGTCTACCCAGAGGCTCCTACCTCTGCAGGTCACTCCCTGGAGCTGGTGCTCCACCTCTTCTGTCTCAGTATTGGTCATTCAGAGCCAGGCATCACCACTGTGCCAATGCCATGGTCCCCTCCTCAGGACACCCTCCTCTAGCCCTTCCCACTTTGGCTCCTTGAAGTTGTATTTTTAAACATAAGAATGACAGTCAGCATAGTGAGAACCTTATACTTTTAAGAGACGTGTAGGAATGAAGTTCAGATGAAGGACAGCTGATTCACATCTCCAGTTTCACTTTACACTGGGAAATGGACATGTTAACAATAGGGTTGAATAAAAGTGATCACCGGCCTCTCCCTCTCCCTCACTCCCTCCCTTCCTCCACTTCCCCCTCTCTTTTTCTAAGTTTAATTAACTTAATTAAATGTACATATGATGCTACTACATGGTAATACTCCATTGCACCCTTGTTTCTAGGGATGTCATGAAAACAACAAGGTATATATGAAGCACATTGTGTTTTTTCAGTGAGATTGAGTTCATTAGTCTTATGTTTTGTTTTTGTCATTGTGACAGATTGCTGGGCCAGAAGACAGGCTTGAGTCCTGACAATCCGTTTCTAGATCCCTGCCTACCTGTGGGACTGGCAGATGTGGTGGAGAGAAACAACCAGGTCCTGCATATCCGAGGAAAGGGAGACTGGGCAACTTGTGGGGTGATGCTGAGCCCTCTGCTGGCTCGCTCCAACACCAGCCAGGCCTCACTGAATGGCATTTACCAATCGCCAATTGACTTTAACAACAGCGAGTTCTATGGCTTCTCAGAGTTTTTTTACTGTACAGAGGATGTGTTGCGCATAGGTGGCCGCTACCACGGGCCAACATTTGCCAAGGCTGCTCAGGTAAATCATTAATGACAAAGATGACTCGGCTGGCAGTAAACATTTATTGGATGCCTAACTTTGTGCCAGAGACTGTGCAGAGGGCTTTGCGTGCATGATCTTACTTGATTCTTTGCAGGGGCCATAAGAGCCCTCATTTTACAGAGGAGAAAGTAGACTCAGAGAAGTTAAGGAAGCCAGGCGTAGTGGTGCACGCCTGTAATCCCAGCACTTGGGAGCCTGAGGCAGGAGGATTGCCATGAGTTTGAGGCCAGCCTGGGCTACATAGTGAGTTCAAGGTCAGTGTGAACTACATAGCAAGACCTTATCTCAAACAAACAAAGTTAAGGAACCCACTATGCTAACCTGCCTTCTAATTAATTAAGTTTAGGTTTTCCTGGATGTCATATTACCTAGGTGTAAAATTGATGTTGTAGCTAATGGTTCTTACTCTTAACTTTCCAAAGCGTTGTTTAATGTTTAATGGCTTAAAAGTATCATCTCACTTATTTTTCCCTTTGCTGGATGTCTCAGTTATAATGTGCTTTTGGTGATGATGTCATACTGGTGGACAAATCTATTTTCTTTCTCTTGGTTTGAGGTGTTAAGAGGCCAGAGTGGTATGGAGCCACTTAGAATATTAGATGTTATGAAAAACAACAATGATAAAAGTATTATTTAAACTTACTTATTAAAAAGTATTATTACTTATAATAAAAGTATTAATAAGTAAGTATTAAAACTCATTAAAAAGTATTATTTAAACTTGTTACTTTAAACTTAAAAATTCACTTTGTACACATATATAACTTAAGCATTTTATAAGCTTAAATCATTAGTTACCTGGACAAGTAAAAAAGTTTAGCCATCCTTCCTTAGCTCCCTGCCTTAATTTTGAGTCTGCGTTAGTCAACTTTGTGTCACTGTAACAAAACATCTGAGATAATCAACTTGTTTTATTTTGGCTGACAGGTTACAGTCCACGATCAGCTGGCCCCTTTGCTTCGGGGCTGTGGCGAGGTAGCACATCATGTGGGAATGTGTGTTGGAACAAAACCATTTATAGCATGAACCAGAGAGCAGAGAGAGTGAGGAGGGAGCTGGGGTTCCACAGTCCCCTTCAAGGGCGTGCCCATACCCCCCACTAGATCTGACCTCTAAAGGCTGTCATTTTTCTCATTGCTGGGACAAAGTACCCAACACCTGTAATTTAAAGGAGGAGAAGTTTGGCTTACATTTTTAATCCATACTGACTGGCTCCAAGGCAGGAAGGCATAGTGGAAGGCCCTGAGGAAAGGAGAGCTGCTCATGGCATGGCAACTGGGAAGCAGAGGGTGAAGGGAGGAGCTGGAGAGGGAGATAAACCCTTTCAGGCCATCCCTCCAGTGAACCCCCTTTTCCGACCAGATCCCACCTCCTAACAGCAAGTCATCTATAAGCCCCCATAATTCAGTCACCTTCTCAAAACCCCATCTATGAGTGCATGAGGCTTTGGGGGAACATCTAGATGTAAACCATAACAGTGACCAACCCTTTAACACAGAGGCCTTTGGAAGACATTCCAGATTCAAACTGTAGCAGTCATCTCTTACTTTTTGTATACCTCTTGACCTGTATCTGCCACCCGATAAAGATATGGAAAGAATATGTCCTCTTGTATTTTTATTCTTTCCTTTTTATTTTCTCATAATTCTGTAGGGTTTTCTTGGTTAAAAAAAAAACAAAAAACACTTCTAACAGAATATTATCCACAGTATCTGCTATTCTATCCCCAAAAGGCAGTCCCCAAGAAATATTGTGGAACACCTAGTTTATATTGCTCTTTCCTCTCCGCCAGAATGCCCTCTTATTCCCTTTCCTTTCCAGAGCCTAAGGCATCTTGGTTGTCCCTGACCTACCTGAGTTTTTCTTTTATCTTAAAATTCATTCAAATTCTATTCCCTTGAATACCAAAGGGCTCAAGTTATTCCTTACCCAAGTTGTTAGTAACTTAATAAGTTCCCTTCTTGAAGAAAAAGAGATGAAGAAAACTATTTTTTACTCTGACTCAAATGTCATCTTCCCACCTCCCTGGCCACCCTATCCAAAATTACAACCTTCCCATATTACCTGTTGCCCTTTCTTGCGTTGTTTTTCTGCTGAGCATTTATGTCATCTTACATACTTACATGTGTATTTATGTGTGTGTGTGTGTGTGTTTATTGACTCCTACCAGTAGCTTGTAAGCTTCATGAGGATAGGAATTTTTAGTGTTTTTCACTGCGTGATCTCGTGGCCCCTAGGATAGCACTTAGTACATATTAGACAGTAAGCAAATGTTACTTTTCTAAACAGACTAAAAGGAATGATTTGTTTGGTGAGAATTGCAGTATGGAAGCAGGCTGATGATAGATTTTTTTTTTTCCTTTATTTTTAAAACATTTTTCGATTAGAACATATTTGCATACATAGTGCTCACATTCATCACAGGGAATTTGTACCTGTATATAATATATCTTAATTCTTTATTTTTTCCATTGCCTTTCCCTCCCTTCAACATTTCTTCCCTTCCCTATTTACAGAAGCTTTGTTTCCATTTTTCTCGATAGGTTTCTAACCATTCTGTTTCGCCTCTTCTCCCTAATCCCATCAGTGCTACAGAGAGTAAAATGAAGTTTTCTTTGGCTTTTGATGTTGCTTCCTAACCTTGGCCCTCTCTGAAGCCTAAGAGGTTCAGAAATCAGCGTGGGCTGTGTTTGTGCTAAGAGGCGTGGAGTGAAGAGTCACATGTCACGGTGTTCAGTGAATGAATATGTCATTTCTCTTTCCCTTGGTCTCAGCTGGTAGTCACAAGTAAGTGTAGAAATGGAACAGCTGTAACCAAGAGGGAAGTTAGAGCGTTTGTCTCCAATTTTGTGTTGCACTGTTTCTGTGTGGTTGTTCCAGGATTACTGTGGCATGGCTTGGTCAGTACTAACTCAGAGATTCAAGAACGGCCTCTTTTCTTCACATGTAGATGAGCATCGACTCAAGTAAGTCACTTTCTTTTCCACTGTAGATATGGCTGTAAAATGTGGTTGGCAGATTATAATGGAGAGTGGTCGAGTAGTAGTACAGATGTGATTTTATATGGAAGGAGAATTTGATTATTTCAGAATTTGATTTTCGGAGGGATCAGGGCCCAAATAGTGACCCCATTTCATAAGCCAAGGGAAACCAGTGGTTACCAAAGAGAGTTCTTACCAAATGATTTGAAAGCAAAATAGATGGTCTTTTTTTTTTAATTTTTAAACATTTTACTATAGAGAAAATATGCAGAAAAGTTGAAAGAACAGCAGCATATAAATAAAACCTAGCTTCAACAACTATCTACGTTTTGGCAGTTTGGTTCATTGGTCCTCCCAGTTTGTAAATGTTTTAGTTTAAAATTTTCAAAGTTGTGAACAAAAATAAAATAGTACAATAAACTCCTGTGCACTTTTCACACAGCGTCTCCACTAACAGTAACTCTTGGCCAATCTTGTTTTTATTTATTTTTTCCACCCACTACCTGCCTTTTAACAACTGGGTTATTTTGAAGCAAATCCTAGATATCATACAGTTACATTTGTAGATATTTCAGCACGTTCTCTGAAGATAAGAACTCAGAAGGAAAGAAGGAAGAAAAGGAAGGGAGGAAGAGAGAAAGAGAGTGAAATCAGAGTTACAATATACCATTATTGTCAAAAGGCAGTTTTCACTTCTGTAGTAAGATGAAGTAGGCTGAAATTCGGCTCACTTTACAGGTGAGGAAGAGGGCAGGGGCAGGCAGGTCTTTTGACATCTAGTGTGAATAAGTGGCTTGTTGCAAGGAAAGCGTTAGAATTCTTTTTTAAAAATTTAATTTTTTGTTGTCACATCAGATATCAGTGTTTTAAGTCAGCTTGGATGTACCAAGTCCTACATGAAGGATTCCACTTTCCCTATGACTACCCAAACCTGCGGACAGCCCAGCTGGTGTATGACCGAGAGGTTCAGTGGACACTGGGAGCCATTCTCTATAAAACACGATTTTTACCACTCAGGTAAATGCAATTGACCATGCTGACATGTTCAGCTTGGAGAGTGTTAGTTGATGCCTCAAAAGTGATTTAAATGATGCCCCTCTCTACCTTTGTCCCCAAAATAAGCAGATTCCCATTATCACTTCCATGTAAGCCACTGTTCTAACCAGGCATGCTGAAACAGAAAGTTAAGAATTACTGGTCTGGAGTCTGTTCCTTAGCTTTGTTGTTTCAGGAAGTCAGGTTTACTTGTTCGCCTACAGTGAGTCAGTTTTTAGGATTGAGTTCTTACCAACCGCTTTTAGGATGCTGATTGATGAACTGAAATGTCATTCTTAAATTACCCTGGAAAACATAATGATGTGGCTAGAGAAGGGGGTAGGCTGTCTGGATAGAGTAAGCTTTCCTAAGGGGTAGAGTCACTCCAGAAGTGGGCATTGACCTATCTTAGTTACTTTCCTGTCACTGGACACAATACCCAATACCCACAACTTAAAGGAAGAGAGGTTTATTTTGGCTTACAGTTTTTGGAAGAGTCAGTCCACAGTCAGCTGGCTTCAAGGCAGGGAGGCCACTGTGGAAGGCTCCCGTGGAGGAAAACTGCATGTTTTCAGTCCATGGTGGCCAGGAGGCAGAAGGTGAAGCGGGGAGCAGTGGTGGAGGGAGGTGTACTCTTCCAGGCCTCGTCTGTGGTGACCACCTCATCTGACAGGCACCATCTCCTACCAGCACACTTAACTGTCAGTTCTTCAGTGGGTGAAGTCACTGTTGAATATAGTGCCCGTGTGATTCAGTCACCTTCCAAAAGCCCCGCCTCTGAGCACACGAGCCTTTGGGGGACATTCTAGAAAGAAACCGTAACAACCTGGTCTAGAATTAGAACAAAGACAAGAAATATGTTTAGGGGGGATTATATCCTGTAAGATTTTTGAGACAATTTTTAGGTGTTCTTTCTGCTGGAGTATTCCAGATAAACTGGAATGAATTCTTAATCTTTGATGTTTGTTCCTCTGTGCTGTCAGGAGTCAGGCACGCGATTGAAGTGAGGGAAGTGGGTTGTGTGGAGGTTATAGTGAATCAGAATGGGCCCCAACTAAAGGGCCGGTTACTGTTCTGCAGAGGTGCTATTGAAGCATTTGCCAGTTCTCACTTGTTCAGAGAAGGCAGAAATCCATATTTTATATGAAGTCTTTTAGTTTAGAGATTCACATTTTTTAAAAACACCACAGGCTAAATAAAACACAAAGTGGATTCAACATTTGGACAACCAAAGAGTGTTGTAACGTAGTTGATCAAATTACACCTTTATTTAGATATATGCTAAATTCTAAGGAAATGCAGCAACTTCTAAAGATCAGCACCTTTGATTTCTTGGTTGGATTCAGGGGAACTCTATTCCCAATTAGTGCCATATTTACAAATTATTTTAAGATTTATTTTACAGATGATCAGTCTTACTTTTCTGTTCAGTTGGGTCTTTTTGGCTTATTTCAAAGGCCTTCCCCTTTCTCCGAGATTCTGGATGGTTTGTGCCTGCAGGCTGCTTATGTAGGTTGTGGAAAGGAAGGTGCAGGAAGAATCACATCAGCCCTGGTGACAGGGACATTTTTCACCTTTGCTTGCTCTGCGGAGCTGGTATCTTAGAATATTTGTGTGGATAGACTCAATGGGATAACAGCACTAGGCCCTCATAGCAGAATAATTGATTCTCTTCGAAACTAACAGTTCTTTCCACTTTCCTTAGGGATCTTCGACAGGAAGGTGTCCGACAAGTCCATGGTAACTGGTTCCGTCTGTCCTTTGTCTACAACCATTATCTATTCTTTGCCTGTATCCTGGTGGTGCTACTGGCCATCATCCTGTACCTTCTGCGGCTCCGCCGAATTCACCACCGACACACTCGAGCCTCAGCTTCCCTGGACTTGCTGTGGATTGAAGAGGTGGTGCCAATGATTGGGGTACAGGTGGGGCCATGAGGCTGGACCAGAACTGGAGAAACTAAAGTATCCTAGAGTGGCTGCTAATTGAATTCTTCTACTTTTTTTTCTTTTGTACTGGCCTCAGATGCTGCTTTGGCCTTGGAATTTCTCCTTTAATTAATTTCCATGTTAATTCCTTCTTAGTGCCCAGGTCCTCTTCTCAGAGAGAAGCTATAGTCTTTTATTTATAAGTGATGAGAGACAAGTGCTAACAAAGGTGACCAAGATTAGTATAACTGAAGCATGCTTCTATATCTCAAGAGATCTGGTATGTTCCTGGGATCTAGCAATTTCCCCCTTGCTAAAGCATCAAGTTTGGCATTGGGCATAGTGGAAGCCTGGTTGAAACCAAATTTGAAGCATCTGATCTAAAGCCAGACATTCTAGCAAGTTCAGCAGCCTCTTCTTTCTCTGTAACAGAGATATCATTTTGTGGACATCCACAGCCTTTAATAGGATCCAAGATCTTTGCAGTTCAATGGACCAAATAGGAATTTACAAGCAACCAAAATGACACGGCTTCCTTGCTTAACTTGACAAAAAAGCCATTGTGTGATATGATTTAAAAGGTTAGAACCTTTTCTAAATGGTTGGTCCGTTAAAATCTTACAATATTTTATCTGATGCCTGGTCTGACTAGGATAGGACATGTTTCCATGTCTAGGTGCCTCAAAGGCTGTTTGGGCATTAATTTTGCTTTTCGAGCCTTAAGTGTGCTTATAGGATGGAGAAACTGTGATGGGGATTAGAAACCTACCTGGATTTGTCTGGTTACAGGTCCCTATCCCATAGACATATTTTTGTGTACAGATTCAAAGAGAGTTCCTGTATTTCACTGCTAAGATCAATATATAGTTTGGGAAAGGATGTATTTGGGTTGTTTATAAAGATAGGAAGAATAGGGGCTGGTGAGATAGCTCAGTGGCATAAGCACCTGCCTGGCAAGCACAAGGTCCTGCGTTCGACTCCCGGTACCCACATACGAATAAAAAAGGGCCGGTGATATCGCTCAGCAGCACAGGCGCCTGCTGGCGCACGAGGTGCTGAGTTCGACCCCCGGTACCCACAAAAAAAAAAAAAAAGATAGGAAGAAAAATATCAGGAGAATGGACAAAGGGATAAAATCAAAGCTTTTTTTTTGAGAAAAAAATTTTCTTAATTTCTGATTCTTAGAATATCTGAAAGAGCAAATTCTAAACTTTGGAATAAGTAGATAAACTTCCTAAGAAGCCACCTGGCAACTTTCAGAATCTATCAAAAGATTGCTCAGTCCCAGATAGCACTTCCATTAGTGAGGAGAGGAAAAGCCACAATAATTAATTTTCATCCATTACCTTTAGGAGCTTTGCTTCTCCTCTACATTTAGCTTTCCCATTGCATAAGGATTTTTCATCAGCTTTGGCCTTCCCCCATGGAGTTTTCTTTATACTTCACTTTTTTCTACGTAAAGGTATAGCCATAGCCATGAGTGTCCTTCTCATGAATATGCTTCCAAGATTAAAGTAGCTCTCCGTGTGTGTTTGTGTGTGTGTAGTGCTGGGGATTGAACCCAGGGTCTTGCACATACGAGGCAAGTGCTCTACCACTGAGCTACATCCCCAGCGCCTCTGATTTCTAGGATTAGATAAACAGAGAAAGAGATCTCTGACTTCAAAGAATAAAAGTGGAAATCTTCAAAAATAAATTTCAGAATGAGATCAAAAAGTATTTAAATCCTTCATAAAACAGTGAAAAAGAAATTAAGATCCTCCTAGAAATAAGCTGAGACAAAAATAAGTACACTGACTAAATTAGTAGGAGAAAGGATGGTAAGTCTTAAATTGTTTTCAAATTAGATAAAACATATTTCACTAGGGCTTATGTCAGCAATTTCCTTTAAGACTTCAATTGCCTTTACTTCTTATTTTTGTTCTGTGATCCTTCATCTTGTGAATGCTGCTTAAAAATGTCAAAATATGTTTTTGCTAGCCATGCCTACTCAGGTAACTTTATCTTCACTTCACCTTGGTTTCCAAATACTGTTTTTCACTCCTTAGGAGATCTAGCCAATGATCTAGTCAAAAGCTATGTGATTGATTTAACAGTGATCATAGTTGTGTGCTTAAGCTGAAGTTGAAGCAGGGAGGAATGACTAGTCCAATTTTAAAGGTCTTATTAGTAAAGGTACCTTTCATCCATGTTGTAATAATGGTTGTCATTTGTTAAGTAATTATGTACCAGATACTCTTTTAAGAATTTTATGTATGTTATTTAATCATTGCAACAACCTTGCAGATTGATATTACTATTCTTTTTATAGTTGAGAATCTCAGGATACTTATGTTTATCATTTTTTCAATATAAATATATTTCTGATTCTTATTTTAATTGGTTTTTGAGTTTTTATTTAGTGTATTATATCCTGTTTATTTTTTAATATGGGCCCTAGGCTTGTCTTTATTACTTGGCAAAGTTCTATAGTATAAAAATGAGGAAAATGATTATACCCTTCAGAAGAAATGAATATTTGCTCTTGGCATTAGTTCCTGTCCTTCCATTTCTCCCAACTAGTAGATTTAATGAAATTTCATTAGCTAGAAAGAGAACCCATTTATTCTTTGCTGAAGGCCAATTAACTTACTTGTATCACTTCCTCATAGGAAATACAAGAGGACCAGAAATCAATCTTGCCATACACTTTATTCTCTTTTAGCCTTCCATTTTTAAAGATTTCTTTTTGCATTTTTGCATGCTGAGTGTTCCTCTGTGAAGGTAATTATGGTTTCATAAAATTCACATTCCACTGGTTCCTTGAGTCTTCCCAACCACTCCTGATAACAGGAACAGAAAACCTGAATTGTTTTAGTATTTTTGTTATTACTGAGACAGGGCACAGATGTCAAAATTAGAATCAATGGCTTATTGAAGTGATGCTTTATTAACCTTATGATGGTGCAACCCATCATTTTTCTCTGGATTGTCACTAGAACATAATGAAAATATGTATGATATCACTTATATGGCATTACATTTATTTACGTTACAATTAACTCTAAGCCAAACTATACCATCTTCCTCTCTATACCTTATATCCTTGAATTAAATTTTCTTGAGTTGGGAAATTTTAATCATTTTCTGCCAAAATTGTATTTATCCTCCAAATGTCATCCAAAGTATTCTGCCCTCTGTCCTCTGTCTACAAGCTTCCTTTAAGGCCTTGAGTAGAGCTTATTGAAATGTTGACTGAAAGCCTACAATGCACTCTCTAAGCTAGTCTTTTTAGGCATTAACATTTGCTATTATGTCATATTTATGTTTTTGTAATCAAATAACTTACACTTACCACTGTTATCTAAACAGATGCTCCCCCCAACACACCCAGCAGTTTTGGAGTGTTGTGTTTTGGATTTTCTTGGCTGAGACATGTGGATGGTATCATTTAAGGGAAAAACGTTGTATCTAACGAACAGTCCACTTGGATTCTAGTCCTGGCTTTGTAATTTACTAGCGTTATTACCCCAGATAGGTCAGTTGCCCTCTCTGGCTCAGTGCTAGTCTATAAAAAAAAGGGCTAGACAAGACAAAGAACTAAAGGCAGGAGACAGGGTAAAACAAAGTCATATGGTTTCAGAGAGAATTTTGGCCTTTGGTTTAGATGTCCAGCCTGACAGAGCTTCCTGTTTTATACATTGTCCCTGACATTAAGTTTGATGGGAATGGAGTTTCCAACAGTCATCGCTATGAAGAAATTTCAGAAGATGAGAAGCTTTCTTGCTTTTGGTTTTTAATTTTAAAGAATAGAGATTTATTTGGCTGTTTGATTCTAGAGGCCGAGAAGTCAAGAGTGTGGGGTTAGCATCTGCTTGGTGTCTGCTGGGTTTTCCTGCTGCATCATAACACGGCAGAAGCATCATGTGATGAGACAGGACGGAAGTTTTAAAGCTGGAATGTTAAGAGATCGTGTAGTCAACCTTCTTTGATTTTTACGGATAATATAATTGACCAGAGCAGTTGCAGTATATGCAGAGTCACAATGAGTGGCCTCCTAGACCCCTGGTTTCTCCCTTAAACACCTCCCCTTCAACATTTTGACAGCTACAATGGAATGCTCCTTGACAAAATCCATGAGTATATTTTAACAGGATCTATAGTACGGCTGGCGGCAAGTAACTGTGCTCAATCTTTACAAAGGCTTCTGATCCTCATTTATGATTGCTCTGCACACACTTAGGAATACACTTTGAAAGAAATACTAAGAAATAGTCACTGGGGTTTGCAGCACATTTCTGTAATCCCAGCACTTGGGAGGCTGAGGCAGAAAGGTCACCATGAGTTTGAGGCCAGCCTGGGCTACATAGTGAGAGTTCAATGCCAGCATGAGCTACATAGCAAGACCCTGTCTTAAAAAAAAAGTGCTAAGTTTTCACCATGTCTGTTTTAGTTTCTGTATGTCTTTTTAATGCTTTTAAATTGTAAATGTCTCTTTCAGGCAAAATTTGCTTAATTTTGCACAATTTTCTTAACCACAGCATCCAAATAATTAACATGATGTTTACAATGCAAATGAAGGTTTAAATGGCTGTTAGGCATGGTATGTGTGCCTGTAATGCCAGCTACTTAGGGGGTTGAGATTTGAAGTGAAGCCTGGGCAACATAGCAAGATCCTGCATCAAAACAAAACACCAAAATGGCTGCAATATGCCTACAGCATTTGCCTAATATGCATGAGTCCCTGGGTTCAATCCCCAGCACCACATAAAGAAAAAAAAGGTATAGTGCCTATTATTACTATAGAGCTACCTCACTAAGAAACTTGTTTGTAATTCTTGGGGCAATTTTCAGACTTTCTTACAAAAAGAGTGTTAAGGGTTTTCTTGTCCTTAAACTAGTTTAAAAATATTATCTAATTTTCCTCTTTATTGTAGCATATGGTGTAACTTCATTTCAATAGGGATTGAGAATTAAGGCAGAAGTAGCAATGGATATCTCAAATTCTCCCAAAGTAGTCTGCTAGCATCATTGTCCTGCCATTAGGACAATATAGCTTGTGTCAAACTTTTGAGGATTCTGTTGGTATTATAAAAAATAGTTTAAAAAATGAAGACTCAAAACCACAAGTTTTGGGTCTCTTAATTAACAAAATGTAACAGTAAACATTTTTGCAAACAGTGAATGTATCTGCAATCAAATACTTCTAGGTAATGATCTGTATTTCTTATGGCTTTGTAGTTGGTTTTCTCTCCTAAAGATCTAGGTTGAAAAGTTGTAGCACCTTGTTGAAGCCTCATCTTAAACCTGTTTTTTTTTTTTTTTTTGTATCCTAATAGTCTGTCCTTGTATAATTTCATACTTCCCTTTCCCCCTAATATTTCATTATTTCCCAGTTTGTCAATAATGTTATTATAGAGACACAGAAGAAATAATACACAAGCTGACCATTTTGATTTTTGGAAATCTAAGCAATAAGATCTTTTTATCTGTGAAACTGAATTATTGTTCATGCTATAACAGCTTTCATTTTAATTATATGATCAATCTTTGCCTGTTATTTGTATAAAAACCAAAGTTGAATGATACTGTGAATCACAGGATGTTTACAGCCCTTCACGAATGCTATCAGACAAGCCTGAAGACATGTCTGCTCCTGAGCCTGCCCTTTTTAAGTGAGGCAGCCACTGAATGACCCTCTGGTGACTTACTCCTCCTCCACTTGTGTCAGTCAGCTTTCCGTTACTATAATCCTGTATTTGAGGTCATTAACATACAAAAGGAAAAGTTTTACTTTGCCTCCGTGTTTTGGAGGTTCCAGTCCAAGATCAAGTGGCCCCTTTGCTTTGGACCCATGGTGAATGGTGGGAGGGTGTGGTGCAACAAAATCACTCACCTCATGGCAGAAGTGAGGAAGAAGCTGGAATCTTGCAGCCCCTTTTGCCATGATCTCAGTGACCTACACACCTGTTGAAGCCCTGCTCTCAAAGGCCCTACCAGAATAGTACCTTACAGTACTACTGTCAGGTAGTCTTGGTACTTTCCTAAGCATTCTCTCCCATTGGAGCATCTACCAGATTTTGGTCCCACTGGTGGTGAAAAATCTGGACCTTATTAGCTTTGTCTTTGTCAGCAGGGATCCCAAATACTTTGATTTCTAATACTTCTGTTATGCTGTATTTGAAAATTTCATTCCACAGTTTACATTAAGTTGAAGCTCTGAGGTAAATGTCACATCTTCATCATTTGTACCTTGAGCAACAGCCTCTGAAAAGCATGCTGACAGGCATTTTTATTAAGATCCCCAAGAGGATGTTATACACTTTATTTTGTTCCTTGAACTATGTAGCCAGGCTGGTCTTGAACTTGCAGCAATCCTCCTGCCTTAGCCTCCCAAGTGCTAGGATTATAGGTGTGTACCACCATGCCCAGCTATCATACTTTAAAAGACCAAAAGCTGTCTGTATTGCATTGCCTGGGGGAAGGAGCTGTGAAGAATGTAGTCCTCTAATGCTTCAGTTAACATTAAGTAAGAATAATTTTGCTGAATAATCCTTAAAATTCTCACTGATAGACATTATAATAGAGAGAGGTGACACAGTCACCCTTATTGCAGGGACATAAGTACATGAGTTACAAATGCCTATATTTAATCCACCATTCATCCCAAGTCCAAAAGGATAGCTGCAGGTAAACTAGTCCTAAAACCATGATCATCAGTTACCTTTGCACCCAGCATCACTAGGCAATTGCTAATCATTATCCCTGCTGTAGTGAACAGTATATGTCAATGTACATCAAAGACAAAAAAATTGAGTTGACTGATTACAGTGTTTTAATTTCCTTCATATTTAAAAAGGACAAAATTGCTGAGACCTTTGAAAATATTAAGGGAAAATTATTTAATCCTATAGGTATGTGATTTAAAGAGATATTTGAGACATCAATCTGTAATTGTTTATTTGTCATTAATTCATACAGTCATTCCATCCAGTATTTGTTATGAGTCTGGTGGCTCTGGGAATAACACATACAAAAATAAAGACAATTTCTATTCACCAGGAGCTCACAGACTGCATAATACAGTTATATAGCTAAATACAAGATCTGTTTTTCCAAACTTATTCTTCAACTGTAATATAAGAAAAATGAAGTAAACTGAAACTTGAACTTACTCATGAGTTACCACTTTTAAAACTATAAAAGCGGGGGCCGGTGAGATGGCTCAGTGGCTTAAGCGCCTGCCCAGCAAGTACGAGGGCCCGAGTTCGACTCCCGGAACCCACATACGAAAAAGGGGCCGGTGATATCGCTCAGTGGCATGGTCGCCTGCTGGCGCGCGAGGTCCTGAGGTCGACCCCCCGGTACCCACAAAAAAAAAAAAAAAAAAAAAAAAAAACTATAAAAGCATTAGTATATGGTTCTTTGGATTACATCATACTGTCCTCTGCTATCTCAGTTATTAACTAAGGAGAACTTGGATTTAAGGATCAAGAGATGGAGAACCTGTCCCAGTAACCGCAGTTCCCTTTCTTTAAGGAATTCTATTATCTAGAGGAGATGACATACTGTTATGTTAACATACAGGATCACAATAGCACATTAAATGAGACAGAGTAGGTAGAATTTCTGAAGGAATAGGAATAAGCTGGTCAGAACTTTCTACGGTAAGTAGGAGGCTATTAGAGTATGGCCAGTGGTCCCCACTTATAGGTACACTGATATCACTTGGAAAACTTAAAATCCAGCCTCCTGCTGTTCCCAGTTGTAATTCAGTTATCTTGGATGAAGCCTGGGCTTTGAGATTTCTAAGATTCTAATGTAAGAGAAGTTGAGAACCATGTCTAAGCAACAGCATAAACCCATCAGGGGCTGGGATTTCTGGAACATCACAGACAACTGTCTGTCTTTGTTTTGCTAAGAACACCTGAGAATGGTACACTGGGTCATACTGAAACTCACAGAATACTGGAGTTGAAAGGGAAGTGAGATCATCTAGTTCAGAAATAGGTCATGTATGGCTCCCAGGCATGTTAAGCCTGTGTTAACATTTTTAAAAACTTGAAATTAGTTGTCAACGTTTAATTAAGAGTTTTCATATAAAAATCTAATATTTGGCTTCTTTAAAAAAACCAGAAAATCTGACAACCCCAGACCTTACCAACAGGCCAGTGCTCAGCCATAGTTTAAACCTTTAACTGGGGCACTGCTCTGCAGTTACTGTCTCCACCAGTTGGACCCTAATGAGGACGACCTAGGGGCACAAGGACACAGAAATCATGGTTGTATAACCAAGAGCCTGCCAACACTAAAAAAACAGATAGGGCTATTAAGAAGTAACATATGGCAGACATTTCTTCCTATACATTAAGCCTGATTTTCAACATGAAGTGTAACATTTAAAAAGCAATCTCTGGCATAACCATACTTAATGATATTCTTGAGCCAGTGACTGTATCAAAATAGGCAGAGTTTTAAATAATGTAACCAATTTGGAAACCACTTGGCATGTCAAGGTCATCCTCAAAGGAAAGCCCAAGTTCCGTGTTCTCTGATGAGCTCTCAATAGTAGTTTCAGTCCTAAGAAGCTGATCTTCTGAAAATTATTTGGGGATTCTTCGTAGTTCATTCATAAACCAAAGGGCACCACTAAGCAAAGCCAAAGAGCCTGACTGGTGAGTGGCAGCCAAAGGAGTTGGAACATACATCAGCAGAGTGCTAATGCCCAAGATCACCTGTGTAAAGGAAAGATATCAATTAGAAAAGTAAAAACCACAAATTTAGACTGAAAATGAGTGGGCATGGATAACCAAATACATAAATCTATACCTTCTCCCAACATAACATTAAATAGATAATGTATATAATGCAAGCATACTTACAATAAAGGAATTTCAAACAGAATAGATAAATCCCAAATTCCCCTTAATCATCTTCCGTACCAGTGATGGCAAATCTTTTAGAGCTCTCGATATAAACAGCCCAGTGTGGCATGTATGCCATAGGTTTGCCAACACTGCTATATGCCATCCCAGTTCCCCAGAGGTACTATTACCAGTTTCTACACACCTGTACTTTTAGATATCTGTTTACAATGATACATACAGTTTTTTGCTGTTAAAAAATAGTGTTCTGTCACTTGCTTATTTTTCACTTAACAATTGATATCTTAAAATCTTATTTTAAGCTGCTGCACATTATTCCAAAGTAGATTGTTTATTTTATACTTGTTCCCAGTTTTCTACCATGACAAGTCTGTAATGAATTTCCTTATACAAAATTAGGTATGCATTAGAATATTTCTAGGGCAGACACAGTTTGCTGGGCCAAAGGATTATGTACTTACCATCTTAAATGATATTGCCAAATTTCCCTCTGAAAAAAGTTATACAAACTCATACTCTCACCAAGAATAGTTAAAGGTACCCGTTTTTCAATTCCTGATTGTCTTCCTCCTTTTGTTTCCCTTCATTTCTTCCCAAATTGATAGGCACAAAAATGGTACTCATTAATTTACTCCTTTCTGATCATGAGTGAAGCTAACAAGTTTTTCATGTTTATTGGCCATCATTCCTCCTAAGAACAGTATATTGATAAGATCTATTTCCTTGTTATTAATCTTTTAATTTATTATAAATATTAAAAATATTTTCTTTCAGTGTGTCACCTTCCCTTTCTAACTTTGTTTGGGGGGATACCATCAGACCAAAGAGAAATGATTTATACCTGTGTGTATGCCAAAGCTAGTAGAGTCATTGCGGCCATCTTAGTCCTTCGAGGAAGGGGGATTCTCTGGGACAGGAAGTAAAGTGCTGTAATGGCAGTGACAGAAGTGATTCCCTGTGGGAAAGAAAGACTCTCATCAGAAGAGCTGAGGTTCCACTCACATGCCAGGATTTCTACTAAATTTACATGTCTCTCCTCTGGAAGCACTGAGTGACCATACACTACTTTCTTGTACTAATTACAGAGCCAGCCTACAACTAGTTCCACCTTAGTTACTCCTCCTTAGACTTTTCCTTGAAACTTACAATGTCAGTGTTACCCAGGGCTCCCCCTAAGATTCTGTGTGTACCACTTTATACACATGCATTCTTCTCAATGATCTTAACACACCTTCCACTGTGCGTGTCCCCCAGGTGTGGCCCTCACTTTTTTCTTTTCATGATTTTGATAATATTTATTAGTTTCTGTAATCAAACCCACACCAATATGGCTGTTAATTTTGCACAATGTCAACTCAACACTGTAAACTGGGATACTTTTTCCAACGTTGACAATACAGCTAAAGTTTCCAAAAATTCAAATTATACATATACATATGTGTATGTATATTTATATTTATATAAGAAGACCAATAGCAATATGTTATGCATCATAAGCAGCAACAACTTTCCCAGGTTCTGCAGTCATCTGAGCAAAATTACAGAGACGTCCAGCATATTCCACTAAAAAAGAAAAAACAAAACAAAACAAAACAAAAAAACAGCAAAGTTCTGTTACTGTTTTGGTAACCTGCACTATTTTTATTAGCTTTTCAGTCATCATTTGGAGAGAACATTCTAGAGCAGTATCCCTGAAAATGCTCTGACAAAGCACAGTCGCTACTACATATCATAAAGCAGGCAAGGTATTTTACATTTACAGAAGTATGATACAGTACTGTCCTATTATCTGTAATATTACAAGATAAAAGTTAAAATGGGATTATTTCAGACTTGATTCTACTTTCCCGGCAGAGTGGCCTTCACTTTTTAAATCATTCTTTAAAACATCCTTATGGCTAATTTTATCTTTAATCCTACGTTTTTAAAGCAGCACATGAGGGTTATTATTTTCCTGGGCTATAAGCAGACTAGATGGCAGTGCTACTAGCTGCTGCCAGAAAAGATTTAAAGTCCTATTTTCATTCCTTCCTCTTTAGAGGAAGGGTCTGGGACTGGCAATAAGGTCTCTTTTCCTTGTCCATGATGTCAAGAAGAATGTTTTTCTACCATATTTCCATGCCTATCTCACTTTTTTTCTTTTGCAGAGCTCTCCACAATAACAATTTCAACCAAACTTTACTCGCTCCTCTACTATGTAGAGATGGGGACTGAGCCCACACGAGATAACATGCCCTAGCCCCAGACCCCTCGGCTGAGTCCTCCGGACCTTTCTAGATGTACTACCATCTCACACGCAACATGCCTTAATCCAATGACACTCATCTCTAGCTCAAAAGTCATTCTGATGGTCCCGTTTCTGTTGGTTGTTTCTTAAGCATGCTGCAGAAGAAACTCTGGGATCCTCTTTGATTGTTGTTCACCATTATTCCTAACAGCCTAGTTTAACTTTGATCTTGTAAAACCTCTCTTGGATTTACTATTCTCAAGTACACCTGCCACTACACAGCTTTGTTACCCAGCACTTTGCTCTGCATCACTGCAACAGCACTACTACTACTGCTGCTTCTCCTTGCTGTGCCAAATCATCATGCCCAGTTGCCAAGCCTATGTCACCATGCCAGGCCCACAGCAGTACCTCAGGTACCTATCAGTTTAAATAAACTGAAAAGTATTAGCAAGGCTCCTGCTCTTTGGAGTTCTTGGTAACTATGTGTGTGGCAACCTCAGTTTCTGCACTCTTCTCTACTCAACCTCACATCTGCTGAAATGACTGTCCTGTTGTATTCAGGACTGAGGGAGGTTATCACTTGCCAGGTGAGGAAAGGCATACTCAAACTTTAATAAGTTTATCGCAATATCCTGCACTAGAATATCCTCCGCTAGAATATGTGGAAGAGGTGTAATGAGGACAAAAACACCAGATTACATAACTGGTCCTAAAGCTTCTTAAGAATGAACAGGAAATACAGTCCCTGCCCACTGACTGTTGCCATCAGTGCTTCATGACCCTTCAAAACCTGTGTAAGGCTCCCTGTGCTCAGCAGCAGGAACTGCTAGCCACACTTACCAGAACCCGGTGATCAAACTGCACCATGGTGGGATTCTCAAAAACATTCCTCAGGATGGGGGAGAAGGTAAAGAGGTCCTCTGGGATCCAGGATTCTCCCATTTTGGGGAAGGAGTTGTAAACAAGACCAGCATCCAGACCTGCCACAAAAGCCCCTGTATATCAAGGTAAGTGAGACTTAAAATGAGAGAACAGATACAGAAAAAGTCTCAAAGTTAGAAAAAAGGAGAATAACAGATCTATAACAGGGGTTCTTAAATTGGGAGTGTATATCACAATCACCATGCGAATTTAAAAAAAAAAAAACAAAAAAAAAAAACAACCCGGCAACTCTGCATCTTTCACATGTTTCCACCTAAGATTCTTGCATGTCTCCTTGAGGAAGCAGACTAGAAGCTCTGTAAGGAGAGTTGTGTTATTTTGGAAAAATTCCCTTAGGATTCTGATGCTTTCCCCATTCCCACTGAGTGCTGCTGATATATTTTGAATATGCTCTTCCTCTATAGAATCTCTTCCCTCATTTTCTTATGCCTCTACTCAAATGTCACAAGGCCAAACAGATCTCTCCTGATGTCCTATATAAAATGGCACTCTTCTACTCTATCTCACTGTACTCCTCCATCCTGCTTTATGTTTCTTTACAGCACTGAATATTTGACTTTTTCTTTTTTTTTTTTGTACTAGGGATTATATCAAGGGACTTCACACTGAGCTACATCCCCAGCCTTTTGTTTGTTTTTTTCTGAGACAGGGTCTTACTATGTAGTTCAGGCTGGCCTTGAACTTTGTGGCAATTCTCTTGCCTCAGCCTCCCAAGGCTGGATTACAGCTATGTGCCACCATGCCCATCTCCCTCAGCCATTTTTCAATTTTAATTTTTAATTTTTCAGACAGGGTCTTGCTAAGCTGCTAAGTTTTTCAGGCTGGTTTCAAACTTGCGACCCTCCTGCCTCAGCTTCCTGAAGTACTGGGATTATAGGCATGTGTCACCATGCCCAACTCACATTATGTTTTTATGGTGCATTATCTGTCTTCTCCAAGTGCTCAATGTTTGTTAAATGAACATAAGAATTAGATAAAATTCAAAATTTATATATTAAATCCTGGATAAACACCAAAGAGGGCATCTGTGAGTTAATGGATGACTGAGCTATTGTTTACGATCAAAGAAGATTCAGAAGCTTGGATCACACTCCTTATTTTTGTGAATGGCCATTTATAAAGTCAAATTCATGCTCTTAAACCAAAAAAAAATTAAAAGGAAAAAAAGAGAAAAGAGGATAAGAAAAGATTGGGTGGTTCACTGGTTTAAATCTATACTGTTTTCATTCTAAAGCTGTGCTGTCCAATTCAATGAGCACTCAAAATGTGGCCACTGTGACTAAATAACTAAATTCTATTTAATCTTAATTAATTTAACTAAGTAAATGAACTACTGATACTATTAGTACAGTCCTAAAGTGGCAGAGGTTAAAGTGGAGGTGTGAAAAACCCATACTGGTCTTTCTGCCCCAATGAACTTTCTACTTTTGACCATCTTCAAGGGCAGGCCTTTTGTCTGACCCATCTTGGTATAATGTAATCATAATAATGTTATACAACACTAACAGCTAACCTTTATGTAGCTTTTGCTTCATGCCTGATCCTATTCTAAGCAGGTCATATATATTACTCATACTACAGTCATCATTTCCACTTTACAGATGAGGTCACTGAAGCCCAAAGAGGTTCTATAGCTTGCCAAGGTCATTCAGGTCACAGATGGCGAAGCCAAGGTTTGAATCTGGACAGGCTGGATCTAGGCAGATGCTCAATATGGTGAAGATGGTGGGAACGAGACAAGTATGAAAAGGAAATGGGAAGATGCAGGAAGGAAGGCAAAGCATTAGGCAAGAGATCCCACCTGGAAGTGAAACAAAACCAGGCCATCTTTGATGAGAAGAGTCTTACCTGAGAGAGCTGTAAGGAACACTAGACCTGCTGTTCCACCAGCAAATCGCCTCAACCATAGGAGTTGGCGAGTTTCAGGCAACTAAATAAGAAGGAAAATCACAATTGGATTGCAGGGATTAGGAGAGATAGTGAAGATCTCCAAGGCCAAACATAAGTGCCAATTTAAGGCCAGAACTTCACTGGCTTCTAGACTAGGCTAAGTAGTCTCAATGGATATTCTTCTTCTAACTTGCATCATATTTCATTACAATTATGCATTTCTATCTGTCTCATCTACCATCTTATAAGATTCATGAAGGCAGAAACTGCCACCTGTCTTGCTGACTACAGTAACCTAGTCTACTGCTTGGCATGAAGGTACTGAAATATGTATCTGTTGATAACTGAATGACTCACATTAAAAAAAAAAAGAGATACAGGACTGGATTTTCATGTTGCATGTGATACTAGTGCTTAGCAAATACAGTCAGAATCTAAATTGTGTAAAATGCCTAGAGATAGTGTTTTTGGTAAAGGCAAAATTTGTTTTTATTTCTATTATAGCCAACTTCTGATATTAATCAGTGAATCAACAAATATTATTAAGAACTTTTTTTTTTTTGCGTGGGTACTGGGGGTCGAACTCAGGACCTCACGCGCCTGCCAGCAGGCGCCCGTGCCACTGAGCAATATCACCGGCCCTTTTTTCATATGCGGGTACCGGGAGGCGAACTCAGGACCTCACGCTTGCCAGGCAGGCGCTTATGCCACTGAGCCATCTCACCGGCCCTATTAAGAACTTTTTGAACAGGTCATTACACAGATACAAAGGAGTTACGTGCTCCCTCAAATGGTTTATAATCTATGAAAAATTATGTATCAGTAAGATATGATAGGAAAGTATATTAATGCTGTCTATTGGTACTTTCTATGACAATGGATATATGTTATCATCTATGGCTAATGAAGGCTCAAAACACTGCCTAGCTGGGTGTAGTGCCGCACCCCTATAATCCCAGCACTCAGGAGGCTGAGGCAGGAAGACTGCCATGAGTTCAAGGCCAGCCTGGGCCACATAGTGAGTTCAAGGCCAGCCTGAATTACAGAGCAAGACCCCATCTCAAAAAAAACCAAAATAAACCAAAACCAAAACCAAAACCCAAACAAAAGCCTGGCATGGTGGCACACACCTGTAATCCCAGCACTTGGTAAGCTTAGGCAAGAGGATCACCATGAGTTCAAACCCAGCCTGAAGTACATAGCAAGACCCTTCTCAAAAAAAACAAAACAAAATGAAAAAGAAATTGAAACACTGCTTACTATGACTGAAAATTATATAAAATGTTACTTTTATTTAAATATGAAGTTTAAGTAAAATGTTTATTTAAACTGGACGTGGTGGTGCATGCCTGTAGGAAGCTCAAACAGGAGGACTCCAAGTTCAAGGGTAGCCTGGGCAACTTAGGGAGATACTATCTCAAAATTTAAAAAAAATAAATAAATAAAAAAGGACTGTGGATATAGCTCAGCACTCCTTGGGTTCAGTCCTCAGTACTGCCAAAAACAGAGTTTGATTTAAATAAAATTTAATTTTAATTAGTTAAAATTAAGCACTACATGGGTTTTTGTTTTGTTTGTTTTTTTTTATTTTTTGTGGGTACCGGGGGTCGACCTCAGGACCTCACGCACCAGCAGGCGCCCAGGCCACTGAGCGACATCACCGGCCCTTTTTTCGTATGTGGGTACCGGGAGTCGAACTCAGGACCTCGCGCTTGCCAGGCAGGCACTTATGCCGCTGAGCTATCTCACCAGCCCATGCACTACATGGTTAACTGACCATCATTTCAAATCCTTTCCATAATTAGGTTTAATACCAAGAAATAGGGAAAAAACAAATGATATGATCAGTAATGCATAAGCGTTTAATTTCAGCAGTGTATGTGTGGTTATGTATGTCTAAATGTGTTGATATGTGTGAATTTGTGTGTAGAGCGGTGAGTGGAAGCTAGACCATGGGGACTGAAATGAAAAGAATGGGTTGTCAAGAAATAGATGGGCCAGTGATATAGCTCAGCAGCATAAGCGCCTGCCTGGCAAGCGTGAGGTCTTGAGTTCGACTCCCAGTACCCACCTAAAGGAAAAAAAGGGCCAGTGATGTTGCTCAGCGGCACAAGCGCTTGCTGGCAAGCGTGAGGTCCTGAGTTCGACTTCTGGTACCCACACATTAAAAAAAAAAAAAAGAAATAGAAGCTATAGACGCAGATAATATATTTTAGAAGTTTGGCTTTGAAAGCCTACTAAACGTTTCAACCATCTGGCTTCCCTGTGGGGATGACTGCCAAGTTAACATCTCTAATTCTTACTGGGATCCAAGCCACTAGCTCCAAATAGCTATGGGCTGATTCTACTTAACAATCCTATTGTCTCCTCAAACTTCACTCCATGAAGAGTTGATCTAGGTCAGTGGTGGCAAACCTACATGCGTGCTGCAGTGGGCTGTTTGTATGATTGAAAGCTCTAAAAGGTTCGTCATCACTGATCTAGGTCAACCCATGATTTCAATACCTAATCTAATAATCACTGGCTTTATGTTTTGTTTTTTGTTTTGGTGCTGAGGATCAAACCTAGGACTTTGTGCATGCTAGCCAAGCACTCTATTGAGCTACATCACCAGCCCTAATCACTGATTTAAAATACTAGAAAAAAGTGTCCTATAGGAGTATGGTTGAGATCTCTATAATAAATGATGGCTTCAAAAATAATCATACCTTGCTTTTATATCAAAGCATAAAATGTAAAAACTCCTATTTTCCTAAAGGAAAATCAGCATACAGAAAACCCTTTTAGATAAAATCGCTTAGGTTTAATATGTGAAATTTGAATGGTAGGTCCCTATTTAACAAACAACACATGTATACCACCAAAAGTTCAGGTATAGCTGTTTTCTGGCCTGCCTTGCCTTCCTAGCCACTATTCCTTCTGCAAGTCAAGAGTTAAAATGTTTGGGATATCTCTTACTGATACTCCTCACTTTTTCCCTAAAATTTGTATTTGCACCTTCCCCAACAGACAATGCAGACAAAATATTCAGCTCCTATATGATCCAGCAATTCCACGTCTAGATATATATCCAAAAGAACTGAAACCAAAAAGATATTTTGCACACTCATATTCGCAGCATTATTCTCAACAGCTAAAAAATGGAAGTAGGGCTGGTGATATAGCTCAGTGGCATAAGCACCTGCCTGGCAAGCGTGAGGTCCTAAGTTCAACTCCTGGTACCCGCATATAAAAAATAAAATAAAATAAAATAAAATAAAAATAAAAAATGGAAGTAATGTGTCCATTGACAGATGGGTAAACAAAAATGTCATATATATGTACAATGGAATATTACTGTGATTCCTTAAAAAAGGAATCCTGATACATGCTACATCATGAGTTAACTTGGAGAAAATTATGACACATGAAATAAGCCAGTCACAAAAAGACAAATTCTGTATTATTCAACTTATATGAGGTATCTAGAGTAGTCAAATTCATAGAGAAAGTAACTTGTAGTTGAAAAGGGGAGTTATTATTTAATGGGTATCAAAAATTTTTGAAGATTGGTTGTATGATATTGTGAATATAATTCACGTTACTGAACCATAGATTTAAAAATGGTTAAAATGAAAAATTTTGTTAAGTATATTTTATCACTATTTTTAAAAAATTCAGCTCCTATGCTAATTTCCCTTTAATAGTTCTAGCTCAAAAACTAGGTAAGTACATGTTTTGCTTTTGCAGTCTCAAAATTATCTGAAGTCTTAACATTCAATATATCTCTAAACTTTAGTACGATCTTGTTTCTGGAAAATTGACAGGTGCTACTTTAAAGGAATCTGCAGTTTGACTTGTAATTTCTCATTAGAATCAGAATTTCCTGTTGGCATCTGTACAGACGTGGTAAAAATCCACAGACTGACTTTTACCTTGTGCTGAGGGAGCAGCAGGGAGAGTGAGGTCCACAGGCTGGCACAATAAAGAACAAGGGCCGATCCTAGGTGGGCAGCAAGACGGTACTGACTGACCCGAGGGATGTCATGGGAATCTGGTTTTTCTTCTAATCCACTCTTCACCATGTACCATCCCAACAGACCCTAGAATCCAGAAGAGGAGAGGCAAATCTAAATTAAAACTATTCTGTTTTATTTCCTTCCTGACCTCTCCTTTCCATATCCTCCCATATCCCAAGAATCATGACTTACCCACAGCTCCATACTTGGTACCATCAGTACTTTACCCCTATTTAATGTTTTATTGAACTATAATCCAAATATAAAAAAATATAAAAGTTTATTATTGTATGCAAAACCTTACAAATAGTTGAGGTAATCTGACATTATGTATACCAACGATAAAAGGAGAGTTGACTCTGAAAACTACATTGCTTGCTTTGAAAAAGCTAAATTAAGGTAACTGCTTAAAAATAATTACTGTCAAGTTAGGTGAAGATAAGGCAATTATAAAAGTTTTGGAGCTGGGCATGGTGGCACACACCTGTAATCACAGCAATTGGGAGGCTGAGGCAGGAAGATCATCATGAGTTCAAAGTAAGCCTGAACTACATGCTGAGTTCAAGACCAGCTTGAACTACATAGCAAGACCCCATCTCAAAAAAAAAAAAGATATTTTTTAGGGGGAGGTCATACAAATCTGTGAGGCCTGTAAACAGATTGCTTTGCAAATATCTGAGTTCCCACTTTTTTTTTTTTTTAAGGAAAATGAAAGTGGAAAACATAGTTTATGTATATACAAGAGATACGAAGTTGAACCCTAATCCGGGGACTCAAAGAAAAGCCTTAATCCTAGATTGAAAAAGAAAAAAAAAAAGATGACCATGAAAGTACATGTCTAAATTTAGACATTTACATTATGTGTCATATTTTATGATTTTCTGTTGTAACTGGCTTTTTCAATCAACTGAACAACTGTCTGTTCCAACTGTATCAAATACAATACAGTCCTTTCATACGCGTTCTCCTAAACCAGTACAATCAGGTTGAAGAGGTGGGATTCTCCCACCTCTTCCAAGTATAAAAAGGAAGTTTTTTTTTCCTCAGGAAATTGTTCTGGGCATTTTTTTCCCCTTCAAGATTACCTTGGCTAGGGCCAGTGAGATGGATCAGTGGCATAAGTGCCTGCCTGGCAAGCGCGAGGTCCTGAGGTCGACCCCCGGTACCCACACACACACAAAAGAAATTACCTTGGCTATTCTAATTACCCTGATTTCAGCTGTGTAAGACAATGGAAGATGAAGTATAATTCATCAGCCCTCACATTTGTTCCTCCCATAACTGACATTTTAAATTTCTGCCTTCCTGGAAATCTACTTTTAGTGTTTAATTCTAAAATATGAAGTTTTATTTTGTTCCATCTAACTTTCCCTAGTTACTATCAGACTTTTTTTCTTTCTTCTTTTGGTTTTTTGAGACAGGATATTGCTATGTAGTTCAGGCTGGCCTCGAACTGATGGCGATCCTCCTGCCTCAGTGTCCCAAGTGCTGGGATTACCACGTGTGTGTTACCACATCCAGCTCTATTAAACTTTTATTAATGTCTAACTCCTTACTGTTTCTATTGCCTCCTTAATCTCTTCTAATTGGCTCATCTTCTTGCCACTTCTAAATTAACCAACTAGCTTCTTCCTGATCAAATTTTTTTTTTTTAATGTGGGTACTGGAGTTGAACTCAGGACCTCGCGCTTGCCAGGCAGGCGCTTACACCGTTGAGCTATCTCACCGGCCCTGATCAAATTTTTTTTTTTTTTTTTGTGGGTACCGGGGGGTCGACCTCAGGACCTCGCGCGCCAGCAGGCGCCCATGCCGCTGAGTGATATCACCGGCCCCTTTTTCGTATGTGGGTTCCGGGAGTCGAACTCAGGCCCTCGTGCTTGCTGGGCAGGCGCTGAGCCGCTGAGCCATCTCACCGGCCCCTGATCAAATTTTGATGTCACTCG
Source organism: Erethizon dorsatum (assembly GCA_028451465.1). Lineage (NCBI taxonomy): Eukaryota > Metazoa > Chordata > Mammalia > Rodentia > Erethizontidae > Erethizon > Erethizon dorsatum. The sequence goes on along the minus strand of CM051822.1, from coordinate 117,756,397 downwards.
GATAATCTCCCTGAGAGCCTTTATACTTTGGTCCACATGTTTCTAAGTGTCTTCTCTCATAATTCCTTTTCTTGCCCCTCAGCTTTACCCAACCTCTTAACTGTGGGAGTCTTTCAGAGCTTTCTTCCTTTAAGTGAATTTAACTTAAATAATTTTAAACACTATTTATAACTGAATCTCAGGTATATCTGTATTCTAAGATCTTTCATTCCACAAAGTGTTTCTCTCTTTTGGAGTTTTCTTATTTGCCTCTGGGATTCCACGCTCTTGGAAGAAGGGAAGACAACCCAGGAGACCCATGATGGGAATAAACTGTACTTGTGATACATGGATATGTATTTTTTGAGAATTTACTGACTCCAGGCACTCAGATAAAGTGCTTTATATATTATCTCATTTAATATCCAAACTCTAAATGACAGGCACTATTATTATCTGCATTTATAGGTAAGGAAATTATAGTTTGCAAAGGTCAGATCTTTCCCTACTAAGTGGCAGAGCTAGAGCTTGAAGCTAAGCCTGTGACACTAAAATGCATACTCTTACCCACTCTGTTACAGTGCTTCAAAGATTACTTCCTTAGAAATAATGCCAGCTAGGAAGCTCCTTGAAGCATCTCTAGTTTCCCAATCTTGAATAAATCTTACCTGGAAGGAGACTAAGCCACAGAGAGCAAGAACGCGGCCTTTCATGCCACGACTGAGCCAACCCTTTCTCCAAAAGTAGGCAGCAGGCAGGATGTATGCAAGACCTACAACACGACCCCACATGCGGTGTGAGTACTCCATGTACCAGATGAACTTGAATTCAGCCAGCGTCATATCATGATTCAAGCTGGGTGAAACAGAAAGTCAAAAATAAAGAAACAGGATACATCTGCCTGATTTTTATTTCCCTATGGGATGCAAAAACATTCTCAGACTTGCAGTTTAGTAGGTCTGCCCTGTTCCTCATTAGCAACTTCAGGATGACTTTGGACTTAGATGTTAGACCAGGTAGCTGATTAATTACCTGAACCAAAGATCAAGAAATAAAGGAATCTAGCCAGGCACAGTAGCACATGCCTGTAATCCCAGCACTGGGGAAGCTGAGGCAGGAGGATTGTGAATTTGAGACCAGTCTGGCTACAAAGTGAATTTCAGGCCAGACTGAACTACATAGTGAGACTGTGTCTTAATAAAAGGAAGAAAAGGGCCGGTGAGACGGCTCAGCGGCTTAAGCGCCTGCCTTGCAAGCGCGAAGGCCCGAGTTCGACTCCCGGAACCCACATACGAAAAAGGGGCCGGTGATATCGCTCAGCCGCACGGGTGCCTGTTGGCGCGTGAGGTCCTGAGGTCGTCCCCCCGGTACCCACAAAAAAAAAAAAATAAATAAAAGGAAGAAAAGAAAAGAAAAAAAGGAATCTAACCATTCTATAGGGTTTCAAATAAGACCAAAAATGGGTAAGTGGATATTTACCTGATTTTTTCTAAACTTACATTTTAAATTCTGGAAATTGCTGGTATTTTTGGAATTCTGCTTCCCATTCCTCTTGGTTTGTAGGTGGCTTCATCTCCTTTATTAAATGCCAATCTACCATGGAGAGGCCAGACTCTGTCAACCTTAGGACAGGAAGTAATTTTTTGAGTGTATGATGCTATATTATTCATAAATAGTTTACAGCAAGTAGAGCATAACCCCAATAAAAGTAAACACATCATTTCATTGTTTCCTCTTTTGATGCCTTTTTCTCTTACTGCTCAGAAGTTTGTGAGAAACAGCTGCTATCAGATACCAATTTCTTTACCCTCTTACTTGCTCAATTTTTTCAGTCAGCTCTCCCCACTAGCATTACTTGACAGGCAAAATTATCCGAAATGTGTCCTAAATGAATAACCAGCTGTTTTTGGTTTTTTTTTGTGCTGGGGATTGCATATGCCCTACCACTGAACTACACCTCCAGCCATAACCAACATTCTTTCTTAAACTGTAATTAGCAACATCTATTAATTTTACAAATTAGTGGGTTTCACTACAACACTTATATACATGCATGTATTTTGCTTTGATTGTGTCTACCTTCTCTTCTCCCTCCCCTCTATCTCTACTCTCCCAGATAACTAACATTCTTTACACAGGGAAAACAGACTTCTTACAGGTATGCAGGTTTAGGTTCTCTGGGAATTTAAAAATAGTAATATTTAAATTTGTTGTTATGTAGTTTCCTAGAACAGACTATATGGCACTTATGGTATATTGAAACAGGGGAATTAGAAGAGAATATGGGAAATACACACTTTTTGAAAACCAGAAAATTGACCAGAGGTTCACAACCTCTGGTACATCAGAGCCACTAGCAGGAGGGCCCCGTGAAGAAGTTGCCATTTTCAGTGGAAACCAAGTGGCAGTTGCTGGTTATGATGACCTTGTACCTTGGATCTGGATTTGTGGCACTTTTCTTTATAGTGAGACACCAACTGCTTAAGAACTAAGGATGTTTTAATTCATCCCTTTTCATACATGTGAAAAATATCTCAAAAGGTGTAATCTCTTTGGAAATAGATCGAACTCTTGAATTCACATGGCATACTAGGTATGTTTGTAAATAAACTGATGACATTAAAAAAAAAAAGAAAAAAAAAAAAAGAAAGTAAACCAAAAGCAGTCAGCGTCCCTAAACTAAAAACTAATTTTAGGCCTTAGGCAAGGAATGTACAAGATAAACCTGGACACCTCATGATATCGGAAAGCAAAGAAACTATCAAAGGTAAAACTAGGGCCTCGTCAAAAAGATACTGGAGCTAATTTTTTTTTTTTTTTTTTTTTTTTGTGGGTTCCGGGGGTCGACCTCAGGACCTTGCGCGCCAGCAGGCGCCCATGCCGCTGAGCGATATCACCGGCCCTTTTTTCGTATGTGGGTTCCAGGAGTCGAACTCGGGCCCTTACGCTTGCCAGGCAGGCGCTTACGCCGCTGAGCCATCTCACCGGCCCCACTGGAGCTAATTTTAAGAGATTCCCACTGACTAAAGATGGGACAGTTTAAGCAAATCAGTTACATCATCACCACCATGGACTAAAATATATCACATGTGTTTAAATCTCTGACTTTAGAATGATATTTAAAAACTCAAACGCTTTGTTGCCTTTGGGAAATCTTGGGAACTAATTTATTATTTTAATTTTTGGTCTTTTTGAGATAGGGTTGCTGGCCTTGAACTTGCTTATGTAGCCCAGGTTGGCCTCAAACTCATGTTAATCCTCTTGCTTCAGCCTCCCAAGTGCTGGGATTACAGGCATGTGCCACCATGCCCAGCTAATTTATTATTTTGAAAACTGGTAAATAAAGGGAAAGGGTCAAGTCTTTGTCTTGCCTTTTCTATAAGAAAACTATCTTGGGATAACCAAATTGCTGATGAGGAAAGTTTCTCTTTAAAACTGAGCTAATAAATATTATAATTTTGTAACTCTAATGAAATAATGGCTCTAGGCAATAGTAATCAATGGCTGTTGAAATCTTTTAAGAGACACCAGATATCTGTGAATGTTCTAATCCCCTATTAAGTGTTTTGCTCCTTTATCCTTAATCTGAATCTGATCAAGAATTACCCATTTACAGGACATATAGGGCAGAACAGGACATGTTAAATCAACAATGCGATCAGCAAAATCAAGACTGTGGGCTGCTATAGGAAAATGTCTTGGGTGTCAAAAACAATAAATGTATAAAGTCTGTTTAGAGTTAAAGACAATTTAAGACATATGAACCAATTGTGATGATATATGGAACTGTGATGTACTGGGATTAATTCAAAGAACCTGAAAAAAGTTCAAATAAAATTGAGCTTGGAGGGGGAAAGTGAATTGAGAAAGGGGATCCACTGAAGACATACACAAACAATCCAAAGCTGCTAGTTAAGACTTAAACCAGTCTTTATAACAGGCTACTACTACTAATGTACTAACCTGTTCTATGGCAGGGAAAGCCATCAGATATGGTCCCTCTTTTTATTTTTTTTTTTAATTTTTTTTTTTTTGTGGGTACCAGGGGGACGACCTCAGGACCTCGCGTGCCAACAGGCACCCGTGCCACTGAGCGATATCACCGGCCCCTTTTTCGTATGTGGGTTCCGGGAGTCGAACTCGGGCCCTCGCGCTTGCAAGGCAGGCGCTTACGCCGCTGAGCCATCTCACCGGCCCTGGTCCCTCTTTTTAAAGCCTCAATTTCTCCATCTGTGAAATGAGAGCTACACTACATGAGCCTCAAGGTCTCTTTCCCTCAAGCATCCTGTGCTTCTAATGATAACCCAAATACCTGACTCACTACATGCAAATTACTCACCTAGTTACTCCACCAAGAATAACTGCTCCAGCCACTGCTCCACTGCAGACCAGGAGCCATCGGCCCACTACCCGCTCAGCAGTCTTTGAGGGAAGGGACACTGTACCCTTTCCAGATTGCAAAGCCACTTCAGTGATGGTGCTGTATTGCCCTGGCCTCAGAGGGCGCCTGATGCCATAGCTGCCACCACACTAAGGATCAAAACAGACAATTACAACTGAAGAAATAGGGAGAGACTGCTACTCACACTCTGGCTGCATCTCCACTGCTACTGCTCTGACAAATCCTCACTGTTATCTGGACTACCTTCCAAACCTTCCAAAATGGTTTTCCTGCCTCAAGTCTTGCCTCATGCCAATCTGTCCACACACTACATCAATTTTCTGTTCTCTGAACACTTTTCCCAGATCTCACTCTATACCTAGATATAGATTATTTTCTTTCTTCTCTGGGTCTTTTAAGCGTAATTCCTCTCTGGAACATTTTTTGTTCCCTGATTTATAATACTTACTACAGATCTCAACTTATATGTCACCTCCTCCGGGAAGTGTTCCCAAAGTCTCCAATAGGTCACTCACAGTGCACAGCACAACCCCTATCAGAGCTCCTAAAACACAGATTTGCCTCTCTCACTAATCGAGAAGCCCTGGACGGCAGAATCTGATCAGTCTTAACTCTTAGTGCTGGGATGACAGGCGTGCGCCACCACAGCCGGCCTCAATTTCTTTTTCTGTGCAATGGGTTTTTAGAGTAGCTCCTGATTACCTGGGGGCTTTAAGCAAAAATCAAACATGCAGTTAAAAACCACTGAAATTCTGCCTTGCCCTAAAGTTTCAATGTATATTATTTCTCATAACAACCTTATTAAGTAGCTACTGTTATCCCCATTTTACAGATAAGGAAACCGAGGCACAGAAAGGTTAAATAATATGGCCAGTAACACCAAGCTAGCAACAAGCGAACTGAATCTGAACGTAAGGAGCTCTAGACACAAGGAATAGCGTCGTGAAACGTAAGGAGCTAAAGTAACGTGAGGTGGGGCTCTCCACATCTCCTGGCCTTTTGGCCCCATCCCCCTCCGTGATCGGCGTCTGTGGCGGTGCAGTACCTGCGCTTTGGGAGCCACCCCAGGAACCCGGAGCCGTACACACCGGCTCCACATCAAGTCCTTCAACGGCGGAAGGAGTAACCGCTGCATACTGACAACAACTCACTGTCGCCACCTGTACGCCTCAGCGCTCTGGGGTAGCCTTTCTCGGCTCCCAAAGCAGCAGCACTTCCGGGTCAGGCTGCGCGCGCGCCCGCTGAGGCTGGCGATTGCGCCTGCGCCACTGACTACGCTTCCGCAGGGTATGCAAGGGCGCGGGCGTCGGGGACGCGCAGGTCGCGCGCCGCCGTGGAGAACGCGCTTCTCTAGTGGCGCGCACGGCCGCTCAGACTCTGAGTGGAAACCGAAGACGTACAAGGGAAGAACGCGTGGGGCATGAAGAGGCAGGGGATCTCCTTGGAGCGGAAATCCGCGCGGATACAGTCGGGGACGGCCGGTGCGGAAGAGGCGGGGTAGGGGCGGTCAGCCGACTCGGCTCCCCGGCGGGCCAGCGCGGGCCGCGGGCCGTCACGTTTCCCGGGAAGTTTCCTCCGCGCCGCATGTACTGTCCTTGCGGCTTGAAAAGTGGAAAGCGTGAGTTGGCCCTGGAGCTGCCTGAGTGGGTTCGAATCCCACGCCACACACGCGGTCTTGCGACCTCGAGCGAGTTGTTCGAGTTCTCTGAGCCTCGTTCCCGCCACCCATCTTGCTGGGGCCGGGGTCGTTTCTTGCGGAGCGCGGGCCCAGTGCCCTCCGGCAGCGACCGTTTGACACCGGGAGCTGTACGGAGGGCGGGGGTTGTTGTCAAAGCCACACCGCTGCGGAGTGGCCGAGGCTGCTCCAAGTTTCGAGTTCTTCCTGCCGTGCCAGGGTAACATGGCAGGCTGGAGACAAGCAAATCCCTCTCCTACTTCGTGAACTCTTGGTTCCTCCGCACCAGCGGGTCTCACGTTTTTTGTTCTTAGGACTCTTTTGTCCTGAAAATCACCGAGAACCTCAAAGAATCTTTATGTAACTTATAGCTATACACTTTGATCATACTAGAAATTAAAACAAGATCATTAAGTAGAAAATAACTGTATTAAACCTATGTTAACATAAATAACTTTCATGAAGAATGAATATTTCTAGACAAAAGAAAAAAGCAAAAGTGGCAATGTTACTTAGTTTTGCAAATGTCTTTGCTTACTGGCTTAATGGAAAACAGCTAGGTTCTCACAACTAACTTTTTAAATTCAATCTTGTCAAGTAGCTTCCTGAAACGTCCATTTGTGAATGAAAGTGGAAAAGGCAAAGTTTTATATTGGTATAAAAATGGTTTTCACCCCACAGTCTGAAAGGGTCTCAGAGGTCCCCAAAGTTATCTGAAAGTCATCACTGTAAGCACTATTGCTTCAAGCAAATGTCCTCATCTTTCATCTCTATAAATAACTTTCTCAGGATAGCTGCTTACTCTGCCTGATGTCCTATTGCGTTTTGTGTACATCTCCACCTTCTGCTGGCCAGGTTCCTTTCTTCTGTGAGGCTAATGATAACCCTGCAGCACTGTCCAGTTCCATTGAGTAGCAGTGGGTAGTAGCTATCTGGAGACTCTTGTAGTTAATGCAATATTGTTAGTTAAGAACATAGATTAAGTTTTTCAGTTTGGTACTAATAGTTATCTTTTAAATAAATAGCAGTTGCAATTAGATATTAGCTGGTGATAGATTTTTGTTTTTCAAAAATTTAGTTTTTCATTATAAAAGCAATCTTAGAGCCTGGCATAGTGATGCATGTCTGTAATCTCATTTATGTGGGAGGCTGATGCAAGAGAATTGCAAGTTCAAGGCCAGCCAGGGCAACTGAGCAAGATCCTGTCTCAAAAAATACATTAAGAAGGGCTGTAATAAAAAGTTAAAGATATCATACAGAGTGATATATGCATACCCATGTTTATAACAACACAATTCATAATTGCAGCCTATATGTCCATCAATAGATGATTGGATAAGAAAATGTGCTATTTATACACAATGGAGTACTACTGTGCCATAAAGAAGGATAAACTTGAGTCATTTATAGGAAAATGGATGCACCTTGAGACCATAATGTTAAGTGAAATAAATCAGACACATAAGCTTAAATAGTGCATATTTCTGTTATATGACACACTATATAAATAAAGTACAAAATAAAAGATAATAGGAAAAAAAAAAAAGGAAAAAAGTTACTGTAACCCGTCATGGACAATATTAAAAGAGTACCTAGATTTAGTATAATTCTCTTCTATGTGTTTTATATTTTTTTGCCTATTTGTCTGGCTGTTGATCTATACGTATGATAATTAACTTTATAAGAACTTAGAAGATACTGAGTAACTCTGATGCTGGCAAAAAAAGGGAGGGTAGAGGGAAAGAGGAAAAAGAATTGAGATGTGTTATGTATGTATACAAATTTCCCACAATGAATGTAATCATTATATACTGAAACATGTACTAATAAAAAAAATTTTTTAAGGGCTGGTAATATAGCTCAGTTCAAGGCCCTGGGTTCCATCCCCAGTATCACAGAATAAACACACAACTACCATATTGGGTAGAAAGATTCAAGCAATATAACCAAAGAAGAAAGTAAAAATAATTCCAAATCCACTAACAGATACCACCATGTGGTAAACATTCTTCCACACATCATTGCATGAAATACATATACAATATTTTTAATTAAAAATAAATTATATCTTTAACTTACAGGAAATACACAAACCTGTATCATTTTTAGTATCAGTATATGAATTTGCAATTGTTCAGCTTTTAGTAAATATTTAAGTGACTGTTGTGTATCAGTGGCAGACACTTTGCTTGCTTTGGGTGATAATAAAGATTTCTCACAAAGACTTTAGGAACTTTAGGTCAGCTAAGAGTGATCTGACACTTAGATCTTCATAAATAAGTAGAAAGTAGTATTTTAAGGAGGAACATATAACTCATGAGGAGTTAAATGCGTTCAAAAGAGGGAGACAGAATTTCCTACTTTGAGAAGAAAAAAAAGCATGGGAATGTGGCTTGACAATTGGAAAATTTTAGCATTAAAGATGAACCTAGAAATATTTTGTGGGTTGAGATGTCATAAGCAATAGTGAGGATGAAGATTGGGGAGAACTGGAGACATAAAGAGGAAATAATATATGGCTTACTAATGATACTATTTAAATTCTTCGTGGGTACTATGCCCTGTACATGAATTAGGTCATTTACTCTTCACTACTCTCAACTACCATGTTATGTAGAAAATTTAAGAAACTTGTCTAGAATCACACAATAAGTGGTGGGACCAGGATATGACATAATTCCTGCTTTTAAACACATATTTCCTATAAAGACATCCAAACATTATGCAGGGGTTGAGAAGCATCTGAGCTAGGATGTGATGATGAGGTCAGTGTTTAAGGAAGAATAAGGCATTCATTGTCTGTTTTGCTCAGTATGATTTCTTGCACATGTGTCTGTGTACCTGTTTCACAGTTATGACACACAAATTTAATAGTTAATGTGATATTATTGCATTCACGATGCCTAGCGTACTTACCTACTCTCTATGGTTTGACATTTAGATTTTGATAGTGAAATGTTTGTATTTGTGAGAGATTCGTCTGAATAAATAGTACCTTCATGCAATTCTGTTGTTCTCCATGTATTTTAGGAGCAGCAAATGGATTTCTCATGGAAGTATGTGTGGATTCAGTGGAGTCAGCCGTGAATGCAGAAAGAGGAGGTAAGAGAAATTAGAGAATGAGGGACAGTTGGCAACCTTTTAAGAGTCTAAAAATGATTCCTCTGAACTGACTTCAGAAGCCCTCATGATCTCTGAGGATCCTAATAATCCTTTCAAAAATAACCAACTAAACACCTACTGGAAAATTATGGTCCAGTCTCCTTCCTCGCCAGGCAGGTCACATTTGAATCATGTTCACAATCATGCTTACTCATTAACTAGATTATTTTTTTTCCTTGTTGAGATGAGGTTTCACTATGCAGTTCAGGCTGGTCTTGAACTCACTTTGTAGCCCAGGCTGGCCTCAGTCTCGCAGCAATCCTCCTGCCTCCTGCTGGGATTACAGGCGTGTGCCATCACACCCAGCCTACTAGATTGTTACTGAACATAGCAAAAATATTAAAAATTTTAAATACTGGTTTAAATTGGTTTCATAGGCATTTGGGAGTGTAGCTCAGTGGTAATGCCCATGCCTAGCATGCACAAGTCCCTGGGTTCAAACCCAAGCAAAACCCCCTCCCCAGTTCAAAAAAAATTAAGGATGGTTTCAGAGACATTGTCTTTACCCCAATGTTTCTTTTGTAGACTGTTTTAAAGGAAGCATAGCCATTTTCCGTCATCTCATGGTCAGAAAAGTTTTCAATTTTTTATTACAGAAAAGCTTCAAACATGTACAACCACAGAGTAGTATAATGAACCCCCAAGTACTCATCAGTCACCTTCAACCATTTTTTCTTTCAACTCTATCAGTGGTTCCTGCTTTCTTTTTTCAGTGAAGAGTCATGTAGTACATATTTTCAGCCTTGTTGGGCACTTTTGGCTTTTGGCTTTTTTTTTTTAATAGGTACATTTTAGATATACATAATGATAACATTCATCATAGGGAATTTGTACCTGTAAATCATAATATCTTGCTGCTGTTTTTTTTTTTTTTTTTACTCTCCTCCTTTCCCTTCAACCCCTCTTCCCCTCTTTATTTACAAAAGCTTTGTTACCATTTTTTCCCTTCTATTCTCTTTTTTCTTGTCCCTTTCCTTTCCCCCTCCCCCCTCCCTTGTTCCCCATATCATTTGAACATTTTCTCCCATTTCCCAATATCTGTTACACATTTTGGTCCTTATTTATACTTCTGGTTTCTCACACCAGAGAAACAATGTGGTATTTGACCATGTGTGTCTGATTTATTTCACTTAAAAGTATGATCTCAAGGTGCATCCATTTAGCTAGAAATGTCTTACACTTATCCCTCTTAATGGCAGAGTAGTACTCCATTGTATAAAAAAAATATCATATTCTTTATGAGAATTTGGGCATTTGGGTGGTTTCCAAGATTTAGCTATTACAAACTGTGTCACTGTAAACATGGGTGTGCATATATTGCTGTGGTAGTGGTATGATGCTTTTAATTCTTTTGGGCATATAAACAAGAAAGGGAATAGCTGGGTTGAATGGAATCTCTAGTTTTAGTTTTTTGAGGACTCTCCACACTGATTCCACAGTGGTTGCACCAGTTTACACTCCCAGCAACAGTAGAGAAGGGTTTCTTTTTCCCCACAGCCCCGCCAGCATTTGTTAATTGGTTGAGTACTTGATAATAGCCATTCTTTCTGGAGTGAGATAGAACCTCAGCATTGTTTTAATTTGCATCTCTCGAATAACCAGTGATGTTGAATATTTTTTCATATATTTATTTACCATTTCTACTTTATCTGAGAAATGTTCATTTCAGATCTGTTCATTTCAGATGCCCATTTTTGGATTGGGTCTTTAAATTTGGGTTGGGGTCTGGATTTTTTGAGTCTTTTATATGTTATAGATATTAGTTCTTTGAGGAACAGCTGGCAAAATTTTTTCCCACTCTGTGGGTTGTCTCTTCACTGTGTTGGTGGTTTCTTTTGTTGTGCAAAAGCTTTTTAGTAAGATGAGATCACAGTTGTTGATTCTTTGTGATATTTCCTGTGCAACTGGTGTTTTATTCATAAAGTCTTTGCCTACACCAATGTCTTCAAGAGTTCTACCTATTCTATCTTCCAGCAGATTTAGTGTTTCTGTTTTAATATTCAGATCTTTGATCCATTTCGATTTTACTTCAGTGCATGGTGAAGGATATGGGTCTAGTTTTAGTCTTTGGCATGTGAAATGCCAGTTTTTCCAGCAACATTTATTAAAGAGGCTATCTTTCTTCCAGTGAAGGTGTTTGGCTCCTTTGTCAAGGATAAAGTGGCCAGGTGTGTTTGGAGTTGTTTCTGCTGCATCTTCTAATCTGTTCCATTGATCCTCAGGTTTGTTTTTCTTGCCAGTACCATGCTGTTTTTATCACAGTAGCTTTGTAGTGTAATTCCAAGTCAGGGATTGTGATGTCCCCTGCCTTGCCTTTCTTGCCCAGAATTGCTTTTGCTATTCTAGGTCTCTTCTGATTCCAAATGTTGGATCTTGATTCTTGATCCATTCTGCCAGTCTTTTTGATTGGTGAATTAAGACCAGTTGCATTGATGGTTATAACTGTTAGGTATTGACTTACCCTTGTCGTGTTATTTTCCTGTTGTTGGTTCTTTTTTTTCCCACCTCTGTTTAGTTACTTGCCTTGCCTGGTAGATTCATTCTGTTGGGGTTCATGGAGTTGTAGTCTTGGTTATCTCTTTCTAGAATGTTCTTCAGAACATTTTGGAATGTTGGTTTGGTGGTCATGAATTTAGGTGTTCTTTGTCATGGAAATACTGTATTTCTTTATCAATTTTGAAAGATAGTTTTTCAGAGTACATCAGTCTGGGCTGGAGGTTGTTTTCTTTTAGGGCTTGAAATAGTTCACTCCAAGTTCTCGTTGACCTGAAGGTTTGTGTGGAGAGGTCTGCTGTGATTCTGATGGGCTGTCCTTTATAGATGATTTGTCTCTTTTCTGTTCTCGTGTTGAATTTCTGGAATCTTGACTACTGTCTTAGTTACTTTTCTCGTTGCTGAGACAAAATACCCAACACCTAAAGTTAAAAGAGGAAAAGTTATTTAGCTCACAGTTTGTGGAGGTTTCAGTCCATAATCAGCCGGCTTCAAGGCAGGGTGGCACATGGCAGAGGGGCAATAGTTCATGGTGGTGGGAGACAGCAAAAGCAACAAGAGCAAGAGGGCAGAGCAAGCCTCTTTTCCTCCCTTATATTGTATGCAGGCTACCCATTCTAGGGTGAGTTGTCTACATCCTAGGATGTAGACAGCCATCCTAGGGCAGGTCCTCTACACCCTAGGATGTAGAATTGCTGAGTCACTTAGTTAAGCTTCTAAACTTCTCAAATTGACACAATGAATCAATCACAAACTCTAGATTCAGCCATCTCTGAAAAGCCCACCGCCCATGACTGCATGAGGTTTTGGGGGGACAATGAGACACAAACCATAACAACTACTGTATTCCTTGGTGTAGATTTTTTTTCATCGTGGCTAATTGAAGTTCTATATGCTTCACTTATCTGTATGTCAAATTTGTTTTCCATGCTTGGGAAATTTTCTGCCATTACTTCTGTGGACAGGTTTTTATGTTGTTTGTGCTATCTCCTTCTTTTTTCATTGACTCCAATCAATCTTATGTTATTCTTCTTTGTATCATCTAGCAGCTGTTGGATTGATTTTTTGTTGTCGTTGCTGTTTTTAAGAAACCATTCTTTACATGATTGTTAACTGCAATCCTGTCTTCTATACCTGATATTATTTCCTCACATTGGCTCATTCTGCTGCGTATACTTTCAATGGAATATTTAATCTCTTGTATGTTGGTTTGCATCTGTTTCATAAATTCCATTTCTTTCCTATGTTGGATGTTCATGTTTTCCATCATTTTTCTAAGCTCCTCTATTTTTTTTTTTACCTGTTTTGTCATTTTTTTAAAAAGAGCCATTTGGAAATGTAAAAATGCTTCTTAGTTTGGCAATAAAACTGGTACATGGAATAACATGGATAAATCTTTTTTTTTTTTTTTTTTTTGGTATTGGGAATTGAACTCAGGACCTTGTGCTTGCCAGGCAGGTGCTTGTGCCACTGAGCTATATCCCCAGCCCTAACATGGATAAATCTCGAAACATTATAAGTAGGAAAAAATTCAGAAGATACTATGGATTGTACCATTTCCTTTTTTATGAAATGCTCAAAATAGGCAAATTTATGAAGTCAGAAATTAATGGTTTCCTAGGGCTGAGAAGCATGAGGAGTGGAGTTATTTGAATCAAAAGGCAAACATTTTGTTTCTTATGTCTTTTAAGTTACTTTCTGTAAGTTTTCTTTTCTAAATTCTTCTCTTTTTTGTAATTGATTTATCACAGATTTGATTTGGGGGGTTTTGTCTTTTTTTTTGTTTTGTTTTTGAGACAGGGTCTTGCTATGTAGTTCAGGTTGGCCTTGAATTCACTATGTAGCCCAGGCAGGCCTTGAGCTCCTGGTGATCCTCCTGCCTTGGCCTCCCAAGTGCTGGGGTTACAGGCATGTGCCACCACTCCTGGCAGATTTGATTTATTAAGAAATACTCGGATTTGGAAAAAAAGATGGTGGATTTGTAAGAAGCAGGCAGCAAAACTCTCTAAAAGTTGCCGTTGGACCACTGGAATACAGTGACCGGGAGAGCGCAGGAGGGAGGGAAGTGCCTCCCCTGGACCCAGGAAAGTTCTGAGGCGCAGTTCGGGACTCAGGTGCCAGTGAAGGGTACTTTCAACAAAGAAGAAGGAAGAGACCGCGGCGCCTTCTCCCTGTCCCAGGAACCACGGTGCGAAAGAAGCTCAAATCTGCGGACACATGGTGACAGCTGGTGCCCCTGGGAGCCCCCGCAGAGGATCGTGAGACAGCGGTGGTGCAGGGGAGCGGCAGAGGACTTCACTGGCCAGCGGTGAGTGTCTCTCAGGCACAGCTGTCCCACGCCAGAGAGCGATTGGCCGGGCACCATTGTGGGGGGTGCGGTGAAACTCAGCGCGACGTGAAAACACAGCGCTCGGGACTCAGCACGGCGCCCTGGCTCTCAGGCCCGCAGAAAGTACGCTGATGGCAGCAGGCGAATGAGACTGGTCTCCGCCTGAGAGTACACGCTTCTGCTCACTGCTCCACCAAAGGGCTGCTCCTGGCTTGCGGGGACGGACCTGCACAGAACAGGACTCTTGTCACCACACGGTGCCTGCCTACAGCAGAGTCAACACCTGGAACTGATTCTTTTTATTTTTTTTAATTTATTTTATTTTATTTTATTTTTCCTCTCATTTGTTTTTTGTTCTGGTGAAGGGTTTTTGTGTGTGGGGGGGTTTATTTTTGTTTTGTTTGTTTTGTTGTTTTTGTCTTTCTTTTTGTTTCTGTTTGTCTATTTGCTGTTTCCTTCATTATTCTCTCTGGTTTTTATATGAGTGTAAACACAGCCTCTAACCTCTTTGTGATTGTGGTTGTGATCTGTTCTTCCTTTTATCCCTTCCTTCTCTTTTTCCCACCAGTCCTCTGCACCAGTTTCCCAATGTTAGTGGGATCCCTCTTGGTTCTCCAACCTTACATCTAATTCCTTCCTCTTCTCCCAATACTCTATTTCCTCCTTAACTCATTTTAAATTTAAACTCCTGAGGGCAAAATTGACATATTAAGGACTTGTATGCTGCATATAATTTTTCTGGTGTGTTTTAGATTTTGTTATATAACCGCAACTCTACTTTATACGGTTAAAAGTGGCAAATAACTGGTTAGCACAGTCTGTCATTTTCTAGGCTGTGTTTGATGCTTTAGGTACCATTATAGCCAAAAGTGAAATAATTGTTCTAAACAGCTTTCCTTCCTGATATTTCATGATTGAGATTGACTAAGGGTCACAGAAAATACAGTGGCACAGTACCAAAGAACCAAGGACTGGGCCAAACATGTAGCAACTTCTCATATCCAACAAATTGAAGAGGTAGGATCTGGCAGCAAGCTCAAAACCCAAAAACAAGCTTCACTTGGAAAATACTGCAGAGAAGTAGTCGTCTCTTAAGGATCTTGAACACTAGCAATAAAGTAACCTACCATAGGTAATTTACAAACATCACCCCAGGAATTAAACTGAAGAAAGAAAAGAAAATGAGACGACACTTAAACAAGATGCAACCCCACACATCCAATTCACCAAAGGCAAACCTAGGGGGCAATGAGGTGGAACAATCTGAAAGCCACCCACCTGGCCTATCTGAAGTGGTAACAACAAAGCAACTGAATGAGGCTCTGGAAAAAATTAAATCAGAAATAATTTCACAGATAACTGCAGAGATAATGTCCACAATGAAGACCATGCTTAAGGACACTATACCTGATACAGACAAAAAAATAGACGTGCTTAAGAAAATTATAGAAACCATGAATGCTCAGCATAGGAAAGAAATGGACTCCATAAAGCAGATTCAAGCAGATATCCAGGAGAACAAAAATTCCATTGAAAGTATTTGTAGCAGATTAAGCCAATGTGAGGACAGGATCTCAGATATAGAAGACAGGCTTGCAATTAGTGATCATGAAAAGAAACAATTCTTAAAAACAGCAAGGGACCATGAAAAGTCAATTCAGCAGCTGCTAGATGACTCAAAGATAAACAACTTAAGAATAATTGGAATAAATGAAAAAGCAGGAGATAGCATCAATGACATTAGAACCTTATTCACAGACATTATCAGGGAGAACTTCCCTGGAAGAGAAAAAGAATTTGATCTCCATATAAATGAGGCTTTTAGAACTCCAACTAGACATGATCAAAAAAGAACTTCAGCCAGACATATCATAGTCAAGATCCCAGAAATTCAACAGAGGGGCAGAATCTTAAAAGCTGTTAGGGACAAGAGACAAATCACCTATCAGAATCAGGAAAACCCATCAAAATCACAGCTGACTTTTCAGCACAAACCCTCAAGTCAAGAAGAGCTTGGAATGACATATTTCAAGCTCTAAAGGAAAATAACTTTCAACCCAGATTGATGTACCCTGCAAAACTATCTTTCAAAATTGATGGAGAAATAAAATACTTTCATGACAAAGAACATCTGAGAAAATTTATGACCACCAAACCAGCACTCCAAAATGTTCTGAAGGACATTTAGAAAGAGATAACAAGGACTACAACTCCAGGAACCCCAACAGAAGTAATCCACCAGGCAAGGCAGATAATTAAATAGAGGGAGAGGGGAAAAACAAACAAAGAGTGGGAACCAACAACCGGAAAATATCATGACAAGTATAAGTCACTACATATCAGTTTTAACCATCAATGTTAATAGTCTCAATTCACCAATCAAAAGGCACAGACTGGCAAAATGGATCAAGAAGCAAGATCCAACAATATGCTGTATACAAGAAACACATTTAATTCAGAAAGAAATTCTTAGACTGAAAGTCAAAGGATGGAAAACAATACTCCATGCAACAGGAACCCAGAAAAAAGCAGGGGTAGCTATTCTTTTTACAAACAAAGTGAATTTCAAGCCAAGAATGATTCAGAGAGATAAAGACGGTCATTACATCCTTGTAAAGGGAACAATGCAAGAGGAAGAGATAACGATCATAAATATACATGCATCAAATACCAGTGCACCCAGCTATATAAAACAAGTATTAAAGGACATGAAAAATCAAATAAGCACTAATACAATTATATTGGGGGATCTCAATACTCCACTGTCACAAAAAGACAGATCAACTAGACAAAAAATCAATAATGAAATAAAACTGAACCAAACTTTTGAACAAATGGACTTAGTAGATGTCTACAGAGTGTTCCACCCCACAACATCAGAATACACATTTTTCTCAGCTGCACATGGGACGTTCTCCAAAATAGACCACATACTAGCTCATAAAACCTGCTTAAGTAAATGCAAAGGAATTGAAATTATCCCATGCATATTATCAGACCATAGTGCAATGAAATTGGAAAGCAATGGCAAAAGAAATCACAAAAACTCCCTAAACACATGGAAATTAAACAGCACCCTCCTGAACAACCAATGGGTCACAGATGAAATTAAAGAAGAAATTAGACACTTTCTACAACTGAATGATAATGACAATACTGGAACTTACGGGATACAATGAAAGCAGTCCTAAGAGGGAAATTTATAGCATTAAATACCTATATCAGGAAAATAGAGCAAGCGCAAATAAACAACTTAATGGTGAACCTCGAACTTCTAGAAAAAGAAGAGCAGGTTAAGCCAAAAGCCCGTACAAGGGAGGAAATTATAAAGATCAGAGCAGAAATTAACGTATTGGAAACTAAAAAAAACAATACAAAGAATCTATGAAGCAAAGAGTTGGTTCTTTGAAAAAATAAAGAAGATTGACAAACCCTTATCCAACCTTATTAAAAAAAGAAAAGACTCAAATCCATGCAATTGAAAATGAAAAGGGTGATATCACGATGGACCCTGCAGAAATCCAGAAGATCGTCTATCCTATTTTGAAAATTTATATTCTGCTAAGGTGGAAAATGCGGAAGGACAGAGTCCTAGATACGTATGAATTACCAAAGCTGAATCAAGAAGATTTAAAAATCCTAAATAAACCAATATCAACCAATGAAATTGAAGATGTAATTAAAAGCCTCCCAACAAAGAAAAGCCCAGGCCCTGATGGATTCACTACCAAATTCTACAAGAAATTTAGAGAAGACCTAACACCACTGCTTCTCAAACTTTTTAATGAAATTGAAAGGGAAGCAGTACTCCCAAATTCATTCCTGGAAGCAAGCATTACCCTGATACCAAAACCAGAGAAGGACCCAACTAAGAAAGAGAACTACAGGCCAATCTCCCTAATGAACATAGATGCAAAAATCCTCAATAAGATACTGGCAAACAGAATGCAGCAAATCATCAAGAAGATTATACACCATGACCAAGTTGGATTCATCCCAGGGATGCAGGGATGGTTCAACATACATAAATTAATAAATGTAATATACCATATTAACAGAACCAAAGACAAAAATCACATGATCATCTCAATAGATGCAGAAAAAGCTTTTGACAAAGTCCAGCACCCATTCATGATAAAAACCCTACAGAAAATTGGAATAGATGGTCTTTATCTCAATCTGATAAAAGCTATCTATGACAAACCAACAGCCAATATTATACTAAATAGACAAAAACTGAAAGCCTTCCTTCTAAAATCAGGAACAAGACAAGGATGTCCACTGTCCCCACTCTTATTCAACATAGTTCTGGAAAGTTTAGCCAGAGCCATTATACAAGAGAAAGAAATAAAAGGAATAATGATTGGAAAGGAAGAAGTTAAATTATCATTATTTGCAGATGACATAATACTCTACACAGAAGACCCCAAAAACTTCACTAAAAAACTGCTAGATTTAATAAGCAAATTCAGTAGTGCAGCTGGATACAAAGTCAATACTCAAAAATCAATAGCCTTTCTGTACACAAATAACAAACTTATTGAAAGAGAAATTAGGGAAACAATACCTTTCACAATAACATCTAAAAAAATGAAATACCTAGGAATCAACCTCACAAAGGATGTAAAAGACCTCTACACTGAAAACTACAGTACTCTGAAAAAGGAGATTGAAGAGGATATCAGAAAATAGATATCCCTTGCTCCTGGATAGGAAGAACCAATATAGTGAAAATGGCCATACTTCCAAAATTGTTATACAGATTTAATGCAATTCCAATCAAAATTCCAACAGCATATCTCACAGAATTAGAGAAAACAATCCTAAAATTCATTTGGAATCAGAAGAGACCTAGAATAAGAAAGGCAATTCTGGGCAACAAAGGCAAGGCAGGGGGCATCACAATCCCCAACTTGAAATTATGCTATAAGTCTCCTGTGATAAAAACAGTGTGGTACTGGCAAAAAAAAAAAAAAAAAAAAAACAGACCTGAAGATCAATGGAACAGATTAGAAGATGCTGAAACAACCCCAGACATACTAAGCCACCTTATCTTTGACAAAGGTGCGAAACACATTCACTGGAAGAAAGATAGCCTCTTTAATAAATGGTGCTGGAAAAACTGGCTCTACACATGCCGAAGATTAAAACTAGACCCATATCTTTCACCATGCACTGAACTAAATTCAAAATGGATCAGAGATCTAAATATTAAAACAGAAACATTAAATCTGCTGGAAGGTAGGATAGGTAAAACCCTTGAAGACATTGGTGTAGGCAAAGACTTTATGAATAAAACCTCAACCGCACAGGAACTTTCACAAAGAATCAACAACTGGGATCTCATCTTATTAAAAAGCTTTTGCACAGCAAGAGAAACCACCAACAGAGTGAAGAGACAACCCACAACGTGGGAAAAAATGTTTGCCAGCTGTTCCTCAGACAAAGGATTACTATCGAGAACATATAAAGAACTCAAAAAATCAGACCTTCCAAATTTAAAGACCCAATCCTAAAATGGGCATCTGAGATGAATACACATTTCTCAAATGAAGAAATACAAATGGCAAATAAATATACCAAAAAAAATGTGCAACATCACTAGTCATTCGAGAGATGCAAATTAAAACAACACTGAGATACCATCTCACCCCAGAAAGAATGGCTATTATCAAGAAATCAACTAATAACAAATGCTGGAGGGGCTGTGGGGAAAAAGGAACTCTTCCTCACTATTGGTGGGAGTGTCGACTGGTACAACCACTGTGGAAATCAGTGTGGAGATTCCTCAAAAAACTAGGGTTGGAGGTCCCATTTGACCCAGCTATTCCCCTTCTGGATATCTTCCCAGAAGAATTAAAAACATCGTACCACAGCGATATATGTGCACCCATGTTTATAGCAGCACAATTTGTAATAGCCAGATCTTGGAAACAACCCAAATGCCCATCAACTGAGGAATGGATAAGAAAGATGTGGTATTTTTATACAATGGAGTACTATTTAGCCATAAAGAAGGATAAACTGGAGACTTTTCTAGGTAAATGGATGCAACTCAAGAAAATACTCATAAGTGAAATAAACCAGATGCACATGTGTAAGCATCATATTGTCTCTCTAGTATGAGAAACTGAAAGAGTAAATAAGATCCAAAATGTACAATAGACATGGTGAATCAAAAAGAAACTGGTCAAAAGGAAAGAGAGACTGGGTTGGGGAATAGGGAAAAGCAAGAAGGGAAAGGAAAAAAATTGTATTTATATATAAGATGGTTAAGATAGATATACTACTAATTTTACTTAGTTCATTGAAGAGTAAGGTTTGAGCCAATAATGTTTGGACAATTGAATGCTAATATCTGGTATCCTGAATAACTAACTTAAAGATAACGGTACGTAATGCATTAACCATTGTTACCCTGTTATTATGTTGCTTTCAAAATTTGCTCTTTTTTGATTTGTTTTTTTTCTTCTCTTTAAAAAAAAAAATACTCATTTTAGAGCACACTACACAGTCAATTTTTTGCTGATTGTATAAATGGTATCACTTAACATGTTTCCCTGATCGTTGTATTTCCTCGGAAGTTATAGTTAACCCAGAGTCTTAATCAGATTCAGAATTGAGGTTTGACAAAACTTTATATGCAATTTCCTGTCGCATTCCATCAGGAGGGAATCATGTTTTTTTCTATTTTATGGTGGTAAGGTTGATCAGTCAATTCAGTTTTTCTAATCTGTCTTTTATAAAGTTTCCATGTAATTTCTCACCTTATAATTTTAGCAATCCATATTTTAGTAGGAGTTTGGTACAGGTTACAAAAGGTAATATATTAAGTCTAACATTTATTTTTTTGTCTGTTAGTTGGAATATACCTATAAAGAACAACTTTTCCTAGTCAGCTGTTTGGTTATGCTGAGATTTGTTTGTACTAAAAAGAAGAAAAGATGCTTGCTTCTTTCCCCTTACTTACTTTTTTTAAAAACATAACGTGAAGCCGGGTGTGGTGGCACATGCTTGTAATCCTACCACTCAGGAGGCTGAGGCAGGAGGATTGCCGTGAGTTTAAGGCCAGCCTAGACTAGAGAGCAAGACCCTGTCTCAAAAAAACAACAAAAAAAAAAAACATAATGTGGGTTGCAAAATACAGTTGAGATTGCTGCTGCTTCTGCTCCTCCTCCCCTCCTTCTTTTCCCTTCTGCCCCTCCTCCTGTTCTTCCTCCTCCCCTTCCCCCCTTCCCTCCCTCACCCACCTTCTCTTTCTTCTCCTTTGTGGTAGTACTGGGGATTGAACCCAGGGCTTTCACACTGAACTGTATCCCCAGTAGCCCCCTCCCTTCCCTTATTTTGTTTTATGTATTTTTGAGACAGGGACTCCTTAAATTACTATAGATTGTCCAGGCTGGACTGAACCTCATGATCTCCTACCTCAGCCTCCCAGAGTGGTAGGATTATAGACATGTGCCACTATACCTGGCAGTGTGTTACACAACTTTTAAGACTTCTATACTTGGGAAAAAAACTGTGAGCCATTTGCTATTAAATAAGAGCCTTTCAAAAAAAATTGTGCTGAGCAGTGCTTTTTTTTTTTTATTACAGGTGCTGGTCGAATTGAATTATGTTCTGGTTTGTTGGAGGGAGGAACCACACCCAGCATGGGTAAGTGCTTATTTTTCACACATTTTCTTTTAGGAGTTTATAGAGCCAGGGCACAACTGATTATCAGTCTCATTTGGGTCCTGTACTAATGTAATGGTTAAGAATGGTATGAGTATGTATCAGTTTGAAATGCTTAAGGTTGGATTTTTTTTTTTTTTTTTTTTTTAATATGCAGGTACCGGGAGTTGAACTCAGGACCTCATGCTTACCAGGCAGTGATATAGCCACTGAGCTATATCACCAGCCCCTTGAAATGCTTAAGGTTGTAAATAACATAATCAAAGATTTGATCATTTTTTTCCTCTCGCATCAAAAAGCTGGAATGTATGTAACTGCTGTATTATAGTGATTCAGCTGCTCTGCAGTAACATCTTTCTCATTTAGTTTTTTTTTTTTTTCTTTCTTTTTTTTTTTTGGTGGGTACCGGGGGTTGACCTCAGGACCTCGTGCACCAGCAGGCGCCCGTGCCACTGAGTGATACCACCGGCCCTTTTTTCGTATGTGGGTTCCAGGAGTTGCACTCAGGCCCTCGCGCTTGCCAGGTGGGCGCCTACGCCGCTGAGCCATCTCACTGGCCCCCATTTAGTTTTGAAAAACATTTTTGCTGGGTGTAAAATTCTAGGTTGACAGTTTTTCTTTTTTCCTTTCAGTTCTTTGAAGATGTTTTTTCACTATCTTCTTGTTTGTGTTGTTTCTGATAAGAAATCTATCATCCACATCTTTGTTTTTCTCTATATATCACTTTGGTTGCTTTTAAGAATTTTTTCTTTATTCCCAGTTTTCAACAGTTCAGTTTTGATGTATCTGAATGTAGTTTTCCTCATGTTTCTTAGACCTGTGCACTTACACTTTCCATCACATTTGGAAAATTTTCAGCAATATCCTCCACTCCCTCCTTGAGAGACTTTAATTAAATTTGTGTTAGACTGCTTGAAAGTGTCCTGGAACTCACTGATAACCTACCATTTTTTAAAGAAAAATCACCTTTCAGTATTTTATTTTGCATCTTTGTCTTCAAGGATACTCATCTTTCTTGCCGCAATGTTTAATCTGTTAATTTTGCCTGTTTTTCATCTCATATATTGTAGTATCTAGATATTTGAATGTTTTTACATCTTTCACGTGTTCTTTGAATGTTTTTGAACAAGTGGAATAAAATTATAATAGCTGTTTTAATGGCTTTGTCTGCTAATTCTAACATCTGTATAAGTTCTGGGTTTGTTTAGTTTGATTGACATGTCTTTCCTGCCTAGTCATTTAATTTAAAATACAGTATAAATTTTTTTTTTTTTTTTTTTTTTTTTTTTTTTTTTTGGTTATCGAATGTTTTTGCATTCAGATAAATATTTTTGAGCAGCTAGGTTGCTTGGAACAGTTTGGAACTTTCAGGCCTTCGTTTTAAAATTTATTAGGCAATTCTGTAGTAGTGGTCAATCTAGACCTTATTTTTTTCTACTACTGAGGCAAGACCTTTCTCTGTACTCCATTCACTGTCTGTGATTCTTGAAATTTGTCTGTGTGGTTGGTGGGAACAGACATAGTGTAAATGGCAGACATGTTCTTTCTTATCCTCTCCAGTAATTCTTTCCTGGCCTTGTGTAGTTTCTTTACATGTATCCATCAGTCAGTATTTAGCTGAATATTAAAGGGGGTTCTCTGCAGATATCTAGAGTTCTTTTTCTCTCCTCCCTGGTACTTTTTCCTACAGCCATAGCTACCTTGCTCTTCATGGACTCCAAGCTTCGTCTCAACTCTGAGAATTCTTTAGGCTTCACCTAGGTTCCCTGTCCCTGTGCTGTGGCCTTGAGACTCTCCAGACTGTAAACTGGGTCAAACATCAAGCTTACCTTACTTGTGTTCTGTCTTTCAGGGATCAAAGTCTTTTGTTGTTTGATACTCAAAGCATTGTTATAAATATTTTGTCCATTTTTTGTTACTATAGGAAGGAGGATAAAACTAGTTCCTGTAACTCTGTCTTAACCAAAAGCAGACCTTTTGACTCCAGAGTTATGCTACTCTGCTATTGATGATAGCATTATCAAGTATAAAGATTCTATATATTTAACAGCCCTTTGGAATCTTCTCACTAAAAAAGGCAACTTCTGGCCATTCTAAAATCCCTAGAGTATATCTAGAAATTAGAGAGTGAGCTGTTCTTTGCAACACCAGTCATGATTCCTTGCTTGATATTGGGCATATTTTTCTTCTGTGCAAAATTTAGGTTCTTTTAGCAAGGAAAAAGAAGAACATTCATATTTGGTAAATAACTAATGGTGCTTGTCACAAATCTTATACTGTTGAGTATTTCTGAGTTGACCACATTGTCATACGTAGGTACTTTTGTTCAAATACTTCTGCATAATACCACAGATAGGTAGAATTTTGCTACCTTTCAAGTATCTCTTTCAAAAATAGGTTTTGCTAAATTTCTTATCCAATAAGGGGACATAAATTTTGGAAATATTTAACCATCTGTGTAGTGGATTTTAAATAGAGCCATAATCAGTTAGAAAGGAGAAACTTGATCCTGGGGAATGTACTGACCAAACACTGAGCCTAGTGGTTAATACATTTTCAAATGTCATAACCAATAAAAGGGTTCTGAGTCAGAAGGATTTTTGTTGGGGCAACTGACAATTCCTTCTATACTGTAGTATCTTCAGTTTTCTAAATTGCTGTTTTTAATTTTTGACTTCCCTATTGCTTATTTTCTACCAATATATACATTTTTCATTTTACTGTCCTCTTTATATCCTTTTTTCTCTGGTTTCCTCAGTCAACTCTTTCTTTTGGAAGTAATAACAAGAACAAATGTACCTGTAATATTTTATTGACTTTCTGGACCTTTTAGCTCACATTTGAATTTTAGTTTGCTTTTTGTTCTTACAGGTGTTCTTCAAGTAGTGAAACAGAGTGTCCAGATCCCAGTTTTTGTGATGATTCGGCCCCGTGGAGGTGATTTTTTGTATTCGGATCGTGAAGTTGAGGTGATGAAGGCTGACATTCAGCTTGCCAAGCTGTATGGTGCGGATGGTTTGGTGTTTGGGGCATTGACTGAAGATGGACATGTTGACAAAGAGCTGTGCATGTCTCTTGTGGGTAAGAATTTGCATCTGAGATGATTGTATTTATGCTCCCAGAGCAGAAAAATACTGCAAAACTTATTTTTCAATTATACCTGCAGATACTTACACATCCTATTTTAAGCACTATTTAGATGATCTACACAGTAATTGAGGAAAGTTAAGAGAGCTTTACCACACATAACCTCCACCCTAAACATCTAAATAACTACGTAGTGTTTAAAATAGGTAGGATATGTCTGTAAGTGTGGCTGAGAAGTCAGTTTTGTGATGCTGACCTTGTTTCATTTAACCACTACACCAAAAATTTTCAAAAGCTATTGTAATCAATGAGTATGGAGAGAAGGGGAGAGGATAGAAGCAAACTATTATATTACTAAGCTAAAGTATTTCTTAAGATCCTCAGAGGGGCAAGTAGTAGATATAATGTTGTCTTTATAGTTGCCAGATGTTTTTATTTGGTGCCCCTTAAGGTATGGATGACAATATTTTATCTATAAATCAGAGTTTAGTAGAAAGACAAGACTTGAATTTGTAATGCTGCTGTTCTTTTTTATTTTAGTTCATATTCTTAGAAGAAGAAAGTACAAAGTTTCAGCTAACATGGAGAATTCTGTATATAGTAATCAATGATGACTTTTTTTAAAATTAGTATATGTTTATGATATATAATAATTACATTCAGCCAGGTATGGTGCACACCTGTAATCCAGCACTTGGGAGGCTGAGGCAGGAGTATCACCAGCAGTTTGGAGCCAGCCTGGGCTACATACTGAGTTCAATACCAGCCTGAACTACAAAGCAAGACCCTGTCTCAAAAAATAGTAATAATAATTACATTCACCTTGGGTAATTGGAATATACACACATCACATCTTAATCATTTTTAATTTCCCTTCCCTTCCCCATCCTCCTGTCTCCTTCCATATGTAGATCCCGTTCCTATCTCCATAGAGTCTCCCTCCCGGTTCCCTATCATGTGTGTTGAGTTGTGTTATGTTAAGATAGGGTCTTGCTCTGTAATTCACGTTGGCCTTGAACTCATTATGTAGCCCACGCTGGCCTCAGCTTGCAGCAATCTTTTGCCTCAGCCTCCTGAGTGCTAGGATTACAGGCATGCACACCATGCCCAGCCGATCATCTGTCTTTTATTTTGTCCTTTATTTATACTTTGGGTTTCTCATAGAACCCATGTAATAGGTATTTAATCTTCAGTGCCTGATTTATTTTACTTAGCATTATGGTCTTAAGGTATATTCATTTTTCTACAAATGACTCAAATTTATCCTTTATTTCTGAGTAGTACTCTATTTGTATATCTATACCTTTTATTTTCTTTTTTTTTTTAATGTGGGTACTGGGAGTCGAACTCAGGACCTCACGCTTGCCAGGCAGGCGCTTATGCCACTGAGCTATATCACCGGCCCTATACCACATTTTTTTTTTAATCCATTCGTCTGTTGATGGGCCTCTAGGCAGCATTTAAGGTTTGGCTGTTATGAGTTGTGCTGCTATAAATATGGATATGCATGTATCACTGTAATATGATGTTTTTAACTCTTTCAGGAAGGTAACTGGAATAAGTTTTACTGGGTCAAAAGAAATTTCTATTATAGCTTTTTGAGGAATCTCCACACTGATTTCCATAGTGGTTGTGCTAGTTTACATTCCCACCAAAGTAGCAGGGTTCTTTTTTTCCTCCAACCTCACCAGCTTTTTTTTTTTTTTTTTTTTTTTTAGTTCTTGTTGATAGCTATTCCTTCTGGAGTAAGGTGGAATCTCAGTGTTGTTTTGATTTGCATTTCTCTAATGGGCAAAGATTCTGAACATTTTTTCATGTAATTATTGACATTTGTACTTCTTTTATTTTTGGGGGGTGTACTTCTTTTGAGAAGTGTCTATTCAGTGATTGCCTCTTTTTCAATCCTGTTATATGACTTTCTTTTTATAGCTCTTTGCCGTCCTCTACCAGTCACTTTCCATCGAGGTGAGTTATTTCCATTTTAGAAGTTCTGTTGAGTGGTATCAGTTGTCTGGTGTCACTAGATGCTACCACCAGTCTGTGGAACACAGTTCTATAGTGTTTACAGTGTTGCCAGTTGGTTTCTAGAAATTTTGAAGGCTCAGTTAAGAAAAGTTGTTGAAAGTGGTGGTGGAATATAAGGATAGAGGGATAGATTAAATATTGCTTGCAGTTGCATGTATCTATCCAAGTAGCTGTCCTGAGATTCATTTTAATTTGATTACCTTCGGTCATGTGCGGCCTTAAAAAGAATAAAATACTGTGGCCAGTGAAGTGTACTGCCAGACCTAAGCCAGACAAAACCATACTGGAGCTAGCGGGTAGTGAGGTCAGTTTTCTCAGATAGAGGCTTCCTGTGGTGAGAGAGGTTGGATATTTGAAGAAAAATTGAACATTTTTTAGGAAGGGAGAAACAAGAAATAGATGCTAAAAAGTCAATGAACAGATGTCTACTATAGTATACAAAATTATTTTTCATGATTGATAACTTGTATGAATTGTATAAAGAAATGCTTCCTGTCCACAAATCAGGTAGTTACAATTCCTATACTCTTTTGCTAATTCTTTTTTTTTTTTAATTTTTATTTTATTGGTACATTTTAGATACACATAGTGATCACATTCATCATAGGGAATTTGTACCTGTAAATTATATATCTTGCTGCTTCTTTTTTTCCCATTCCTCTCCCCTCCCTTCAACCCCTCTTCCCCTCCTTATTTACAAAACTTTGTTTCCATTTTTTCCTCTTTTTTTTTCTTGTCCCTTTTTATGTTTCCCCCTGCCCCCCTCCCTTGTTCCCCTTCTCATTTGAAGATTTTCTTCCCATTTCCCAATATCTATTACACATTTTGGTTCTTATTTATATTTTCAGTTTCTAACACCAGAAAAACAATGAGGTAATTGAACATGTTTGTCTGAACATGTTTCACTTAAGAGTATGGTCTCAAGGTGCATCCATTTAGCTAGAAATGTCTTAAGCTTATCCTTCTTTATGGCAGAGTAGTATACCATTGTATAAAAAAAAAATCTTCTTTATCCATTTATTGATTGATGGACATTTGGGCTGTTTCCAAGATTTAGCTGTTACAAACTGTGCCACTATAAACATGGGTGTGCTTATATTACTGTGGTATGATTCTTTGGCTAATTCTTGAAGTAGAGGAACAAGTATCACTTTTGCACTGGTATTGCACATGAAAAGAAGGTAGTCAAGGGCCGGTGAGATGGCTCAGCGGCGTAAGCGCCTGCCTTGCAAGCGCAAGGGCCCGAGTTCAACTCCCGGATCCCACATACGGAAAAGGGGCCGGTGATATCGCTCAGCGGCACGGGCGCCTGTTGGCACGCGAGGTCCTGAGGTCGACCCCCCGGTACCCACAAAAAAAAAAAAAAAAAAAAAAGAAGGTAGTCAAATTTTTTCATTTTTTTTCCTTGCTTATATAGTAAAAAGGTTTTAAATGCCTTTTTTTTCCTTTTTTAGAATAACATTCAGAGATTAGAGTACATATCAGTATCTGTATCCAATTATAGAAGTTAGGGATAAAATATTTGTTATCTTTGTTTCTTTTGAAAATATGACATGACCAGAAAAATGTTTTCCTTGACTTGATGTTAGCAGTACTTCTTATAAACTAACAATACCTAAAACAAGGTTGCTTAAAGTCAGCATCTTGAGGCCAGCCACACACAAGAAAAAAATTTTAAACGTGAAAAGTATTTTAAATTAGTGAACATTTACCTGAAAAATGTATAGTTTAAAACTTTTTATGTGTTAAATAACTTAAAAGCAAACTCATCCTATAAAATGTATTTTTTCTGTTTGTAAACTTAGAAAATGACTTCAAATTTCTCATTTCCTTTTCTCCAATAAGTTTAACAAAAATATTTATGTAATTTGTAGAAATTTTGCATGCTTTTTGCACTTATTTATTTAATTAAATAGTATGCTAGGGCCGGTGAGATGGCTCAGCGGCATAAGCGCCTGACTGGCAAGCGTGAGGTCTTGAGTTTGACTCCCGGTACCCACGTATGAAGAAAGGGCTGGTGATATCGCTCAGCGGCACGGGCGCCTGCTGGCACACGAGGTCCTGAGTTCGACCCCCGGTACCCACAAAAAAAAAAAAAAATAGTATGCTAGTGTAATCACTAGTGAGAAAGTGCTGCTACTGAAAAAGGAGAATCCTCTGTAGTAGTTTTGCTGCTTGCATATGCTAACGGGTGAAAAGAAGAGGCCTGTCCCAGAGAACCTGTATTACCTACTAACATAGATGAGAACTTCTGTATCATGTAGCAGTGCTGAGAACCAAAGTTTTTCTGTTTTGAGATTCCTAGACCACCTTCCTCTCTCTCCTGAGGAGTGAAATTTCTTAGAAAGTAGGATGGAACTGATACTTCATATAGTCTCTTGAAAACAGTTGTCTTTATGCTTAGAAGCATTAAGTATGTCAGGTAAATGGATTAGTATAAAACATAATAAAGAGAATGTGAGCCCATGTCTTTACTAGAGCTACTGAGTATAATGTTTCATTTTATATAATCTAGTTTGTCTGAAGTCTTAAAGCAGTTTCCCATATTTGGTCACATACCTTTTTTTTTTTTTTTTTTTGGTGGGTACTGGGGGTTGACCTCAGGACCTCGCGCACCAGCAGGCGCCCATGCCGCTGAGCGATATCACTGGCCCTTTTTTCATATGTGGGTTCTGGGAGTCGAACTCGGACCCTCACGCTTGCCAGGCAGGCACTTACGCCGCTGAGCCATCTCACTGGCCCCGGTCACTTACCTATTGTACTCAAACATTTTATCATACCTGAATGCCCCCTTGTGCACATTTATTTAATAATATTCTTTAAATTAAGTTTTAAGTTTATTTTAAAAAGAAACTTTTATAATTACTGAAGAATTGAGAACTTTTTACTTTTTATGTGCATTTAAGTAAATAGACCATTTAAAATGTGTACCATGCTGGGTGTGGTGGTTCACGCCTGTGATCCCATCACTCTGGAAACTGAGGCAGGAGTATCACCATGAGTTTAAGGGCAGCATGAACTACATAGTAAGTTCAAAAGCAGCCTGAAGTACATAGCAAGACCCTCTCTCAAAAGTAAGAAGTGTATACTAATAAAATGATCATGCATATACTAATGGTATTCAGGCTGTGGTGTGCTGATAAACTGGCACTTGGAAAAAAAGACCTCTGATTTGTAGTATTTTCTGATTTCTGTGGTTTACATACTCCACCTTGATTAATTTTAAGATGTCAATGTATTAACAATCTGACTTGCAAAATTCCTATTTAATAATTGGTGTTTATAAGCCAGTATAATCTGGCTTCAGTATACCACTGTCTGTAAAGTACATAACACTGCATTTTTGCACATTTGTGCAAAATTTATTTCAGCTTTTGACATGGTTCATGATCCAATGGCAGCTCTAGAGGCCCTCTTAACCTTGGGATTTGAACGAGTATTGACCAGTGGATGTGACAGTTCAGCATTAGAAGGACTACCTCTAATAAAGCGACTCATAGATCAGGTATAAGCAATTTTTTTTTTCTTACTAAGACTGTTGTGGTTACTCCTTTCCATTCAGCTAGGTTGTAAAATTAAATATTACTGAAGGAAAAAGCAAACAGGTGGTGATGTATTTATATAATTCTTATTTCTATCACATGAGTGTTTTCAATAAACAAAGCTCTTCAAATCAGATCATAAACACTGCCTAATGATCTGATGTAGTTTGGATAAGCACAGCAAATTTTACATTTCTCTGCCATCAACATTGCCTAACTTTCAGTCATATTTTTTTCATTGTCAGCTCATATATACTCAGGGGATCCCATATAAAATCACTGAGAAAAATCATTTGCAGGTAAATTCCAAAATTAAAATTACGTTCTTCTCTCGTTTTTCCCCATTTTTTAATATAGGAGCAAATACATTTTACTCTAGTATGAGTTCTCCTGATGAGCTAGCATCATGTGTAGAGCAGTCAGATGGCTTTGTAGTTGGAGTATGTCTGTGTTTTACTGACACCAGTCCAGAGGCGTTCTAAGTTAGTGAGCACAGACTTTGAGATGAGAGAGTTCTGTGTTTGAGACTCAAGTTTGACACTTATTTGCTATGCGATATTGAGTAGGTCACTAATTTTAAGCCTGTGTTTTCTTGTGTATGAAATTAAGATTAATTTTTCCTTTGTAGGGTTTCTCAGAGGATTGAAAGAGATTAAAATATGTAAGAGCCTTAGCACAGTGCTCAGTGTATAGTAGGTCTTAGTACATTTTAGTTTTACTACTATTCTTTTCAATTTTTAACTTTTATTAGTACACGTTTACAGTACATAATGTTTTCATTCCTTACGTGGTGTTGGTACATGTACATAACACATCTTATTTCCTTTTTTCATCCCTTTTCCCTACCCTCCTTCCCCTTTCCTCCATTTCTGGATCCCCTTCCCGTTTGAGAAAAATCTATCTCCCTACTTTCTACTATGTTATTTTGCTCTTTATTTATAATTTGGATTTCTCATATAAGAGGAACCATGTGATATTGAAGCTTGTGTGTCTGATTTATTTCACTTAACATTATTATCTACAAATGATGTAAGTTTACCTTTCCTTACAGCAGAGTAGTACTCCATTGTGTGTAAATACTGTGTTCTCTTTATCTATTCATCTGTTGATGGACTTCTTCCAAGCTATCCTATTCTATTCCAGCTATACTATTACTTCTTTTATATAATAATATTATTTGTCATTGTACTGACATTTGATTATTTTCACTTTTCTGTAGCCGTGAAAACAACTTTAAGAAATTTCACCTAATGATCTGATGTCATTTTGCTACTATGGAATTTACTGAGTTTTGCAGATATTTTTTAAGTATATATACCAGTATAGAGTATTTGTACTATGGTGGTGACCAAAGGGTGTGAGGGGGGGTGTGGTCACTGCCCTCACAATGTAGTGCACATTTTTAATGGAGTACAATAATAAAAGGTACTATGGGGCACATTGGAAAGGAATTAACTCCCATATGGGGGATGTAGGTTGGCAATAGTGAAAGCTTCCCAGAAGAAAAGACATCAAAACTGAAAATGTACTAATTTGAAGGACGTTTGGGAGTTACCCATGTACAACTACTTATAGAGAGAATGGGGGAATTGTTCCATCCAAAAGAAATAAATGTAAAGGCCTGGAAACAAAAGCAAGCATAGTTTAATGTGCTGAAGAATGATCAAAATGTTGAAGGTGAAGAGAACAATGATATCCAGAACCTGGTACAGTGGAGTAAGCCTAAAGCATTTTAAAATAGAGTTGGCAAATCAAGTTTCCATTTTAAAAAGGTTACTAACTAAGGAGTAGAAAAAAAGATACAATTGAAGGGCAGGGAGAGAGTGATGATCAAAGTATGTTATGTGTGTATATGACTCTGCCAAAATGAAACCTGCTAATCTTTATAACCAATAAAAAAGAAGATATAGTTGTCATAGTTATGTATTGCATTTCAGAATATCTTTGTATGTGTGTGTGTGTTTCTCTGTGTTTTGTATGGTAGTCATTGGTTGGCAGGAAGAGCTGAATTAAATATTTTCATACACTATCTTTACTTCTGGAAGTCACACACTGGCCAGAAAATAGGTTTTAGGATTATAATCCTGGCTTAAATCCTGATTTTTGCCACTTAGTAAGTGGCATTGGGCAAATTACCTAGCCATCTGAAATCTCACTTTCTTCATCTGCAGTGTTAGGATGATAATAGAACTTATGTTCCAGAATAGTTACAAGGGGTTACTTCAGATAAAATCACAATATCTGACACATAGTAAGTGCTTTATATTGTTAAGTCACTTTGGTAGCCTTAAGTAAGCACACAATTCTAAATAATCTTTTATGGAAGCCCCCCAACCCCCCAAAGTGATTATAATTCATCTCTTAAAATATCATTTGTATTTATTTTGGAAAGCCTTCATTTGGAAAAAAACAGGTAAATGTGACTTTATTCCTTCCTAAAATTATTTCAGCTTTCTAGATAGTAAATGTTACTTTTTATGGATGCTTTGCTTTATTTAGCACATTCGACAGTATGAAACATTCCTGTTCTGCTTAATATTTCTAATACTTAGTAAATTCTATGAAATAGACCCTTCTTTTTTACTCTTTATGTCATTTACCTTCCTTTATTTTTTTCTTCATTGTACTTGTTACCTGAAATTTTGTTGCATAAATATACCTGTCTGTTGGCTGTCATCCTTGAATGATAGCTTTATGAGAGAAGAAACTTCTTGTTTAGCACATTAGGAAGGTTTACCACCTTCTTATATTTAATTCTCGAAGGCCTGCTAATTAGCTGACAAAGATGCATTAGCAGGAGAAAAAAATAGATTGATTGCATATGTAAGTATATACATTCTTATATACATAAGGAAGTTCATAAAGAAATATGCCCCAAAGGGATGGTTAGAATTTGGGACCTATTATATATAACATACTAATAAATGAAGAGGAGGGAGAAAAGGGTTCTTATAGGTGAAAAAATAACTTTTTGGGAAGCTGAATGGGCCCTTAGAAGCATAAATGGGAGATAGTCAATCCCAGAATTATCTTCCAGAGTTACCAGAAATTAAATTTAATTCTTTTAGTCCCAGTTAAATAAACCCATGGTTTTAACTGGTATGATAAATGAAGGAATTTAATTGAGGATATAGGGTTTGAGTGGGTTTCCCCTCAGTATTCTAGAATTATGTTATGCTTCCTTTTTTGTTAGAATCTTTTTTCTTTTTAAAATATATTTTATTAGTGCCTTTTAATTTTACAAAACGTAGGACTTCAGTGGGGTATTTTCATATATGTGTATAACATATTTTGATCATATCCATCCTGGTTGCTTCCCCCTCCCTTATTTCCTTCCTCTTGTCTAATATAATAGTCTCCCTTCTGCTTTCATGCCATCTTTTGTTTTGTTTTTTGTTTCTTAGATTCAGCATACGAAGAAAAACATGTGACAGCTGTCTTTCTGAATCTGGCTTATTTCACCTAACATGATGGTCTCAGTTTCATTTTTCTACAAATGACATGATGTTGTTCTTGTTTATGGATGAATAATACTCCATTGCGTGTATATATTCCACATTTTCTTTATTCATTTGTCTGTTGATGGACACCTAAGCTGGTTCCTTTGTTAAAATGTTGTGGTTTTGTTGCTGTTGTTTTTGGTTTGTTTTCTGAGACAGTCTCCTACATAGTTCATGTTGTCTTCCAACTCACAGCCCGACTTCTTGCCTCAGCCTCCTGAGCGCTGGGATTTCAGGCATGCACTACCATGCCTGGTTTAAGATCTTGTTTGAATTTCAACTATTCTCAGCCCATGGCATACTAAGAACTCAGAATTAGTGTCATTTTTCTGGATTTTTTTGTTTGTTTTTTGGGTTTTGTTTTGTTTTTTGAGGCAGGATCTTGCTATGTAGTTCAGGCTGGCCTTGAACTCAACGGTGTTCCTCCTGCCTCAGTCTCCCAAGTGTTGAGATTACAGGCATGTATCACCATGCCTGGCATATGTGTCATTTTTCTGTAAGGCTTTTCTTAAGGTAGTGTGATTATTCAGTATTTATACAGTGGACTCTTGACTTAGGAACTCAATTTGTTTGCGGGGGCTGGTTGTAACTCAACTTGGTTGTAAGTCAAGACTGTTTTTCCCTTAAGAAATAATGGAAATACCCATAATATGTTCTGAACCTCCCAAAGCACCCCTTAACTAACCTTTTCATAATAAAAAAGCATTGTATAATGTGCTTAATTTACCAGAAACACCAATAGTTTTCCTAGTGTATTCACCAAAAAGTTATAAAATGTGCTTAGTTTATCAGAAACAACAATTTCATACTGTACTCACCATTCAAGTTGACATCTTTGGTTTGCAGGAAGGGAGGATGAAATGGAAGGAGAGTCCCCTTCCATAAGAACATCAGAAATCTAGCTCTCTGATGTCTTCTCTCTCCTTGGGAAAGTCTGTAGGCCCCTAGGACCTGCTTCTGGCTCACTAGGTCTCAACCTTTTCAGAACTAAAAACTGTTCTAAGGTTGTCTGTTTCTGTCTTTTAACACTGTTCTGTAGTATATGACATTAACATTAACCAAGTAAATGCAACAGTTGGTTTTTTTCTCTGTCTGGGTGGGTCTTCTCTACAAACGTTTGTAGCTCTGTCCATTTTTTTCAGAATTTCCTTTATTTCAGAAGAAGAACTTTGCTGCACTGATTGTTGATACCTACCTTCCTCTTCAGAAAGCTCCTCAGCTGCCATTCTCTGTTGCTCAGCCAGAAGTTGCTGAAGTTCCTCTGTAGACAATTACTCGGAGTGTTCCTCTACCAGTTCCTCAACATCACCACTGTCTACCTGCAAGCCTATGGACTCTGCTATAGTGACAGTGTCATCAACCACAGGGTTAATTGAAGGCATAAGCTCCTCTACAGAGCCTTCAGAGTCTCTCTCCTGTATAATTTTAGGCCACACATTCTTCCAGGAAGATCTCAGTGTCTTTAGAGAGACATTGGCCCAGGATTTCTCAATTACTGTAACCCCACCCAGGAAAGGATGTTGTAATGTTCCTTCCAGAACTCTTTAAGGGTTAAATCTGTTTCTGAGACAATCTGGAAGCACTTTAGGAACAGTTCCTTGGTGTATAGCTTCTTTTTTTTGGTACCAGGAATTGAACTCAGGACCTTGCGCTTGCCAGGCAGGTGCTTGTGCCACTGAGCTATATCCCCAGCCCCTGTATAGCTTCTTAAAGTTAGCTATAACCTTCTGGTCCATAGGCTGCAGTAGAGGAGTTGTATTAGGTGGGGGGAATTCAACTGAGAGCCACAGGAATTCTTCAGCCAATTCTTTTTCCAAATCTCGTGGGTGAGCAGGAGCATTGTCCATGATGAGGAGAGCCTTGAGTGGTAAACCTTTGTCCTCTAGATATTTCTTAACAGTAGAACAGAAGTCCTCCCTGATCCATTCCAGAAAAAGTACTCTTGTTACCCAGGTGTCGTAGTTATTTTTCTCTTGTTGCTGGGACAAAATACCTGACACCCAAGTTAAAGAGGGAGAGGTTTACTTAGCTCACAGTTTGTAGCGGTTTCAGTCCATAATCAGCTGGCTTCAAGGCAGGGTGGCATGGCACAGGGGCAACACTTCAAGGCGGCAGAAGACAGCAAAGCAACAAGAGCACAAAAAGGGGAAGCGAGCCTCTTTTCCTCCCTTATATTGTAAGCAGGCTACCTACCCCAGGGCTGGGGTAGCACTCACACCATTTCAGTGCCCTCTTGCACAGGCTAAGGATGTTTAAAAAGTGAGGGCCCTGGCCCCCTGCTGAGTTACTTAGTTAAACTTCTAGACTTCTCAACATGACACAATGTATCATTACACCAGGCTTTTGTGTTATATCTCCACATAACCCCTAGCCTATTCTTCATGACTTTATGTTTTCTCAACGCACTAGGGGTCTCAGAGTGATAAGCCGAGAGAGGCTTTATCTTGAGGTCACCACTCAGGTTGGCATAGCAATAAAGTTAGCCTATCCGTCATAGGCTTGTGGCCTGGCATTTTCTTCTCTTCGTGGGTAATGTGTGTTCTCCTGGGCATTTTCTTCCAGAAAAGGCCAGTTTCATCACAGTTGAAAACTTGACTAGAGCAAAAGCCATTTCTCTGTGTCATCAATCCAAAGTGGAGTATGTAATTTTCAGCAGCCCTTTTGTTAGCACTGGCTGCTTCCCTGCGTAGTTACACTGTGAACCCCAGTTCTCACTTTAAAATTGTGAAACCATCCCTTCCTGGCACAAAATGTTTCATCATTATCACTTGTTGATGGATTATCCTTTACGAGATCTGTATTTATAGCCCTAGCTTTTCACAAATTATAGACTCAGGCCTAACCTGCCCTCTGGCTTTCATTTATCCACACTAATAATAGCCTTTCTACCTCATCTAGCACTGTTAATCGTGACTTACTAATTTGAGTAACACCTTTAGCAACACAGCTTCCTTATACAAATTTTTTCTCTGTAAGGTTGTCGATGTGGATTTTGACATGTACATATTAGTGAGATTGGTCACACATATGCCACTCTCATATTTCTGCAGTTTCCTTCTTCTTTTTGATTGTGATTGCCTTCCTGCCCTTCCCTTCCTTCCTTAGCTTCTTTTCTAGCTTTTTTGGGGCCATTTTGATAGCAGTAAGTGTAGTGATTATATAAAGCACTGATTAAAATCACATCTGCAAATAGGAGCATCTGGGCTCAGACTGCTTATGTACGCTTACATATACTTTCATACACTTTTCTGGCATTGTCTTTGTTTACATCTGCACAAGCGGCCAGCATTTAGGTTGCAATTCAGGACTTTGGTTATAAAGTTCGACCTAAAATTCCAGTCGTAACCCAAGTTGTTTGTATGTGAGGCTGGTCGTAACTTGAGGGTCCACTTTATATTATATCCTCTTTTAGGTCCATGACAGACTGAGTTTTTAGAACAATATAATAAAATAGTTTTGTGGACAGAAGTTAGTGTTGGACATCCTGCTTGCCCAAGATCCCCTCTCCAATATAGACAATATTTAAAATTAAACTTTAAAATTTAAAATATAACTTTGACTCATTTTTTTGTTCTTACTGCCTTATTATCCCAAATAAGAGAAAGCTATTATATTTCACTTTTTTTTTCTTTTTTTCAGGCAAAAGGCAGGATTGTGGTAATGCCAGGTATTTATTTAATCTCTCCATTTATTAGCATAATACTGGACTGTAATGGAGCAAAGCAAGCAAGAAAATGTGGGAGAAAGTATTACAGTGTGCTGTTCAAAGAGAAGAATATATAATTTGATTGAAATGTTTAATTAGGATACCTGTGATGAAATGTAAAACTTTAGAAGGCAGAAACATTCTAACAAGATTAGCTCATAGAGAAGTAAGGAAATAGTTTAGGATTGGGATTTCTTCATGTATGCTTTCTAATAGTATAGAATTTTATAAATTTAGATGTTTGGGCCGGTGAGATAGCTCAGTGGCATAAGCGCCTGCCTGGCAAGCACAGGGTCCTGAGTTCGACTCCTGGAACCCACATAAAGGAAAAAAAGGGCCGGTGATATCGCTCAGCGGCACAAGCGCCTGCGGGCAAGTGTGAGGTCCTGAGGTCGACTCCTGGTACCCACATAAAAAAAATAAATAAATAAAAATAAATTTAGATGTTCATTTCTGGTAAGGCGGCTATACTGTGTAATGCCAAATGCTTAGATGACATCCCTAGATAAATCTAATAATCTCAGTTCATGAGTATCTCTGATGGCCAGGTTTTTTTATAGCCAGAATAATCTGAGCATATTCTCCTAATGATAACCATAAGATCAATTTAGTACATAAAGTTTCGTTAGAAAGGAGGAGGTGGGGTAGTCTTTAAAGAATTGGATGAGGCAACCTGGAATCAGAATGAGACAAATATAAAAGCAGTCTTTTTGTTATTTTCACAAACATAAAAAAGTAGAAAACAGAATAATGAATGATTATGTGCTCATTCCCTAGTTTTAAAATTTTGCCACATTTGTCTTTTTTTTATCCTGAGATATTTTAAAGTTGAAGGTATCATGGCATTTTATCTTTATTCATCTCTATAAAAAGGAGGTTTTACTGTATAATGCCATTATCACCTCTATCAAAATAAATACTAATACTTTAATACCATTTAATGTCTGTTCCATACCATTCTTCTCCTGTTGTCCCCAAAATGTATTTTATAGCTGATATCTGCACACTAGGATCCAATCAAGTAAAAAGTATTGCATTTAGTTATCTTTTTTAATATTTTTTAATATAGAAGGTTATTTTTTTTTCTTGCTTAAAGGAAAATGCCATTTAAAAAGTTTGGCCAGGGCCAGTGAGATAGC
The DNA here is from genome assembly GCA_028451465.1 of Erethizon dorsatum. NCBI lineage: Eukaryota > Metazoa > Chordata > Mammalia > Rodentia > Erethizontidae > Erethizon > Erethizon dorsatum. Next base: position 117,717,684 of record CM051822.1, on the reverse strand, counting down.
TCAACGGCATAAGCACCTGCCTGGCAAGCACGAGGTCCTGAGTTTGACTCCCAGTACCCACATAAAGGAAAAAAAGCACCGGTGATATTGCTCAGTGGCATAAGTGCCTGCTTGCCAGCGCGAGGTCCTGAGGTCAACTCCCAGTACCCACATAAAAAAAAAAAAGAAAAGTTAGGCCATACACGGTTACATACACATGTAATCCCAGCTGCTTAGGAGGCTGAGGCAGGAGTATTGCAGGTTTGAAGGCAGCCTGGACAATTCAGTAAGACCCTGTCTCAGAATAAAAAGTAAAAAGGGTTGAGGGTGTAGCTCAGTGGTAGAGCACCCTAGGTTTGATCCCTAATTATAGAAGGGAAGAAAGTTTGAACCACTTAACTTAAAGAATGTCCTACTTTTTGGATTTATCAGGTGGTTTCTTTTTGATACTGGTTGGCTTATTCCTCTGGCCTCTGTATTTCCTATCACCGGTAGAGTGAAAAGTTTGACTAGATTCTGGTTAAATATTTGGGCAAGAATGGGAGATTCTGTATACTTGATATTACATCACATTAGAAGGCATTTAATCTCTAGTTGTTATACTACCAGTGAGGTCAACACTGACCAGTATTCAAAATGCTAACAACTACTTAAAAAAGAGGCCAAGTGGAATGTATTGTCAGGTATTGGGAAGTCTTTGATCTGTAGCAAGTCCTTGAAACATGAACAGATAGAAAGCATATTTTATCTATCAAATTGAGGTAATCAGGGAATGTTAAATGTATTTAGTCTTAACAAGTAATACCCAGGTTCAGACAGTTGTTCATTTTAAGAGTACCTTTGCTTAATACATAATTAGTTATCCGGTATGTGCAGAGCATTACTTGGGATGCAGTTATATGTGAAACTACTTCCTGAAGAAGCTTACAGTCTTAGGACAGAAGATTTTATATATAAAAAATTTTGATTTATTTAACAAACCTACCAAGCAAATGTTAATTACATGTCAACTATATGTAGATAATATGATAGGTGTAAAAAATAGAATGAATATGAAGTAATCCTTCTACTTGAGCTTGAAGAATAGAATTGTAAACAAATTATGACTTTGTGTAAATAAACATCAGCAAGTTAAAATTCCTAGATATATCAGTCTGAAGCCCTAATGAGTATTCATCATTGGGAAATATAATGATAAATAGAACATAGTAGTTGGCATCTAAGGATTTTTCATGATGAAGCTTACAACATACAGAGTGCACCAAAAAATGTATACACGCTTCAGGAAAAGACAAACTTGTATAAATATTTTAATACAAAATTTATTGAGGCATCGTGAAATTAATACAAGTCACCTTTGGCCTCTGCAATTATAAGAGGTGCTCAAAGTGGTGGCCATTAGCTTCCAGGCTTTATTAGCATGGCAAACTGCTGCTTGGGTAACTTTGGTCATTGAGATTGCTGCACATGTATTTTCAATTTCTTTAAGGACTGGTAGTGTAGTGGGTTTTCTGTGATACATGACATCCTCTAGGGTCCCCCATATGAGGATAACACCATCTCTTGAAAAAAAACATCATACCACTTTTCTTTTCCTGAAGTGTATATAGCCTTTTTTGGTAGACTCAGTATTTAGGCTCTAGTTTCCTCATCTATAAATAGAGGAATATTGAGCTAGTTCTTTGAGGCCCCTTCTAACTGCAAAACTACGTTAGCCATGTTTGGAAAATGTATTACCTATGTATTAAAGTTGTGGATAATGTGTTTAGTGCCCAGATGTTTCATTTTTTAGAAGGAAATTGTGTGTGTGTGTGTGTGTGTCTTTATTGATTGATTGGTTGATTGATCATTCTGGGGATTAAACTCAGGGCCTTCATACTGAGCTAAACCCCAATTCTTTTAAAAATTCAGGGTCTTGCTGAGTCATCCAGGCTGGGCTCAAGCTTGTGATCCTCATGCCTCAGCCTCCTAAAATGCTGAGATTATAGGTGTGCCTCCACACTCAGTTTATATTGTCTTTTAATCCTTACAAGTTTGTGAGGTAGACAGTGTTATCTTCCTCTTTTATTGGTGAAAAAGTTGAGGCTCAGTGGATTTAAATAATTTATCTAAGGTCACGCAGCTGTGAAGAGCTACAGTGATGAAGCCAGGATTCCATTCTAAATCTGACTTCTCAGCCTATGTTCTTATGTTTCAGCGATATGACTGTACCACTAATTATAATAACAATGATAAAATAGTTAATAAATACTTGGTTGTGTGATATTAATAAAGTAGACTCAGATTCTTCTCTGAAATGAAACAAAAAGTTGGTATGGTAATGGATAAACTAGGTAGCACTTTGCCTTATTCCCATTTCCAGTGAAGTCAAGTGTACTCTTTGAATCCTGAGCCAGAAAGAAAACCTTACAAATTGTGTCAAACACATCTCCGAGGTTGTATTTCTATACTGTTTCCTCAAACTTATCCTTGACTTTCATTTTAATTTGATTTTGCTTAAGTTGAAGGAGAACTAGGATGGAGTATTAGTCATTTTTCTTGCCCTAGAGCAGTCTTTTTAAAGTCAATAATATACAGTATATAGCATTGCCATATAAACTAATGAATATAAGAGATCCTATCATATAGGCTCTATGGCTTAATAGCTCTCTAGAATCTGTAGTGTACATCTTTTATTACTTTTCTCATTCTTTTTCAGTCTAGTGTAGGGGGAGAGTAGTTTTTTAATCAGTGAGAAATTTCAGAATGGAGATTTTCAGAAGAGTAAAATAGCATTGTTCTTTATATTTTATGCAAAATTTTGTTCCACTTAATATATTACTTATTGTTTTTACTAGGAGGTGGCATAACAGACAGAAATCTACAAAGGATCCTTGAGGGTTCAGGTGCTACAGAATTTCATTGTTCTGCTCGGTCTTCAAGAGATTCGGGAATGAAGTTTCGGTAAAAATGTATTCTTTGATTCATATGAGAAGGGATGAGATTATGTTTATTTCTCCAAATAAGGAAACTTTGGTTGATGTCATGATTAATGAATAGATGTTATGATTAGTACATATGTATTGTAGTCATTTTTGCAGTTGAAAACATTTCTATAATGGTTCTTGTTATGCATTAAACGAGTAGGAACTTCTGAAAGTTCCTAGGTAAACTTTTACATAGACTTTGCTTAGTCTTGCCACCTCTTGCCCTTATCATGGTTCAGTCTGGCTCCTGCTTGCTTCTTCGACACAGAAACTTAGTCTGTTTTCAGTGAACTTATGGAACTGAAGGTCCAAGTTCAGCAGTTAATGATAAATGAATTTGGCAGCTAAGCTTTAGATGAGTCAGATACTCACATGTGCCCGTTCCCCTGTGCTTTCCTTTTGCAAAGCTAAGACCTGTGGTGTAATGATGGATGAGTCGTAGGCATTTGTGTTCCTCTCATCGACACTGATTAGTCTTCCCTCACCTTTGCTCTCTACTTTTTAGTTATTTTGAAATTATATCCCCACTAAGGAATTGAAACTATTATTTTTTAAGTTCTTGATAGAATTCCTATAACTTAATAGTTGAATCCTTCTAAATTGGGAAAAATATGATGTAAAGAAGAAAAAGCCTTAGAATTTACATTTTCAGATGTAAAATCAAGTATATTGTCTGCTAGATTCAGCTACTTTACTTTCCAGTAAAGACTTTGAGCTTACCTTTTTCTTGAGGTAGTCTGTAATGTGCCAGTAGGAAAGGCTCACTTAACAACTTAATTTTCTGTTCTTTTTCTTATGTTATTACAGAAATTCCTCTGTTGCTATGGGAGCCTCACTTTCTAACTCAGAATATTCTCTAAAGGTAACAGATGTGACCAAAGTAAGGACTTTGAATGCTATTGCAAAGAATATTCTGGTGTAACCAGACCTCTCCAGTAGACATGGATATCACAGCATGAAGGTAGAAGTATACTTTACAGTTCTCTATCCTGCAGCTTTTAATCTTCTTGGCTGGGACACAGTCTTTAAATTTCATAGGGCAATGGAGTATGTTTTCAAGAAGAAAAAGAAATTGAAACATATCGTCTCTTTTTTTGCTAAATCTTGCCAGCCAGTACTGTTATCACGGTTAAATCTGGTTTGTACTTCTTCCACAGAGAGACTTAGGTATCAGTGGAACTAATTAATGAACTGGGAAAATTCAACTGTAAGGTATGCTTTCAGAGTGTCGCTTCATGGTCAGTTCAACAGCAGTATTTTGCCTTTTCATTTGTAAAATAAAAATTTCCGTTCTGTCATGGTATAGTCTCTTGTTCTTACTCTGAATGTAGTCTGTAGCCAAGTATGAAAGGAAAGATTGTGTTTTGTTTTGCTTTATCCTTAGTTTTTTCTTTTTATTACATATTCATTGGATATGTTGTTACCTTGGGCAGGATGCTGAGGTTTCAGAGTTAAGTGTACAGCATAAAATTCCCAGACTTGGAATGCAGGGTAAAAAAGTTCCTAGACTCAGTATCGTATACATATGCAAATATAAATAATCATATTTAATATTTTGGCCTGTTCCTTCCATTTCAGTTTCACTGTGATCATCCAGAGACAAAAGCTGGCCTTGTCATCTCTATTTTGTTTAAACAGATTAGTAAAGTTGCTGAGAGGGTGGTGTGAATTGCTTGAGGTTTAACAACAAATTTGTTTATGAGACTTGAACACTAATCTCTTAACCTCCCAAAGCTTCTGCTGTAAGATGCTTTTTCTGGTATGTAGAAATGGTATAAAGAGCACTCTTCCTGAGTATGTCAGACATACCTGGGATCATACCTTGGCTCTTAGTTTAACCAGGAGAAACTTAACTTTATTTCCTGAAATCTAGTCTCTTCATTTTAAAATCAGGAATAGTAACTATAGTTTCCAGTTAAATGATTTAGTAAAGCACCAGGTACCTAAGAAACACTCATTCAATGTTAGTTCTTTTCTCCTAGGTTGGCAGTCTTTGATAGTTTGAAAGCTCTTCCCAGGAAGCCTGGTATTGAGTATTGAAGCCCATACTTACTATGTGCCCTCCACCATGTGATGCAGCATAATATAATCTCTACCTTGATCTTTCTACACTTCAGCCCTGTTTTAAAATATTTGCTAATAATTTCGTGTGCATATGTTTCTTCTCAATAATATTTAGCATTTCAAGCAGAGGGAGCCATGTCTTCTTACTTTTGTGTATCTTGCATCACACCTGCCATACTGTGTACACAGCAGTATCAATTACTTTGTGTAATGGAAAAAGAGCACTGAATTTGGGAGTCAGGACCTAGGTACTTCCCTATCATGACTTTGATAACTGTTCTGTATATCTTCTCTTTGTCCTTGTAGATTTATTTCTACCTTTGTTCTGCTTTATGTCCAGGGAGGCCAGTCTGTATGAACTACATCAGTGGCTTCCTTGCCCCTCATATTCTGGTTGGGCTTGGTCAGTAGAAAGCACCAGCAAAAGCTGGGAAGGTGGGAAGTACCCTCCCTGCTGTACTGTTGTAAGTTAGCTGTATCTTCCCAGTTGTCGCTCTTCGTACCCTTTCTGGATTCTGATAAATAGTTCCTCCCCCTTGCCTCCTCAGGCTTATGAGTGGTAGTAACTCCAGGCTGTTCTAGCTAGCACATTGCACTGTTTATTCCTTAATCATTTTTCTTTTTACTTTTTTTTTCCTTTTGGTTTTTTTGAGACAGGGTCTCACTGTGTAGTCCAGGCTGGCCTTGAACTTGCAGCAATCCTCCTGCCTCGGTCTTCCAAATGCTGGGATTACAGATGTGCACCACCACACCTGGCTCCCTTGTTGGTTTTCTTAAACTATGCCCATAGTTTTATGTATAGTTCTTTTACCAAAGTTTCTTGATATTGCCCCATTGAATTATACCACCTGTCACCTACCAGGACCATGACTGATAAGTAATGACAGCTGTGTGTGGTGGCACATGCTTGTAATCCTAGCATTCAGGAGGCTGAGGCAGTAGGATCCCCATGAGTTCGAGACAGCCTGAACTACGTAGTGAGACCCTGTCTAAAAAACCAGAATAACAAGTAAGTAAATAATGACAATCTCCATAGAGTTTAACTTTCCAATTTTAAATTCTTTTCAGGTTTAATACTCTGTTTCAACCATTATATACTTTTTCATAAAGAAAATTAGTAGTAGCAGTCATGTTTCATCTTGAACTTTTCTGTATCCTTTATGCAGTACCTCAAGGAAAGGCAGACAGTAATTGCTCTGTAATTTACTTCAGCTTCTACTTGAATGCCACACAGAGTTACACATCCTAACAAAAACTCCTACTAAATAATAGCTTAAAATAGCTGTATCTTTGGGATATTTATATTATTTCTATACTTCTATGCAGTATCTTAAATTTTATCCTCAAAGTAACAACATCATGTCACTCCTGGTGCAGATGTATTCTTGGCCTTTGGCGATTTCCTATCCCTACATACTTGATTACATGAAGCACTTTTTTGGGGGGTGGGTTGAGACAGGATCTCACTTTGTAGTGCAGGCTGGCCTTGATCACAACGTGTAGCCCAGGCTGGCCTTGAACTTGCAGTGATCCTCCTGCCTCAGCCTCACAAGTGCTGGGATTACAGGCATGCACCTATAATGTTCTAGCTAGCACCTGTAATGTTCATGCCTGACCTCAGGCACTTTTTTTTTCACTTAGCCAACTCAGAATGTAGACATCTCAGACTGATCTTTTTTTGTTTGTTTATTGTTTTTTGAGACATGGTCTCGCAGTGCAATTCAAGCTGCCCTTGAACTCACTGTGTAGACGAGGCTGCCTCAAACTCCCGGGGATCCTCTGCCTCCGCCTCTCTAGTGCTGGAATGACAGGAGTGTGCCACCATGCCTGGCCTCAGACTGATCTTTGTACTTACTTTTTAGTTATTTTTACTTAATACCGAATCCTTCCAGCAGTAAGTATAGACTAAAAAGTTACAGACTTCTTTAAAGAAAATTTTCTTAAAAGTTAGATTACTTGGGCCGGTGAGATGGCTCAGCGGCGTAAGCGCCTGCCTTGCAAGCACGAGGGCCCGAGTTTGACTCCCGGATCCCACATACGAAAGAGAGGCCGGTGATATCGCTCAGTGGCACGGGTGCCTGTTGGCGTATGAGGTCCTGAGGTCGACCCCCCGGTACCCACAAAAAAAAAAAAAAAAAAAAGTTAGATTACTTGGTTGGAATAAATGTATTTAATAATGAAACAGTAAGTACTTTTTTCCTAAGATTGGAAATGAGACAAGGTGCTCACCCACTATCACCATTTTCATTTATTATTTTATTGGTAGTTATGGCTACTGTAAGGCAAAATGAAATATTTAAGTATTAGAAAGAAAGAAAATTCTTTGCAAACATCATGATTACATGCAGAACATCTAAAAAAACTTTGTAGAATTAATAAGTGATCAAAAGAGGTTCCTGTCTACAAAGTTAGAAAATAAAAAATATAAAAATTGTACAATTTAAATATATTCAGTATCAATACCTCAATAAAGTTTTTTAAGGTTTTTTTTTTAATAATGTTTAACCATGTATATTAGCATCAGATGCCTAGGAATAAGTCTAATGAAAGAAAAAGTCTTTAAAATTGTTTAAAATTTTCTCTTCCTGCTTTTTGTTATGAAAATTTTAATGCACTCCTGGATCCCACAGCTGTCTATTATTTGCTGTATTTGCTGCTTTCCTCTTCTCTCCTCGCTCTTTCCCTCCCACACCCTCATAATAATGAACTCAGTTTTTGCAGAACACAGTGCTTTTATCAGCATTGGCAGTTCAGAATAGTAAGTCTGGAACACCATGGAAAAATTAAATCTTTGTATTACATTCTAGTCACCATATTACATTTTAACTTGGGGTCATCTGTCTCCTTGAGGCCATCTTTAGTAAGCTCATATTATTTTGTTTCTTCCCTCCAGTATTTCATACAAAGTAGGTGCTTTAAAGTGCCTATTAGTGGTTTATTTAATAACAAAATATAATTGCAGATTTTGGTTCTCTTGGTACTTGAGACCCCTATCCCACTGAACCCTAGCATTCAACCCATTGAGTGAGCTAGGGTTCTAGTTTGTTGGTGGAGCACTTGCTTAGCATGCACAAAACCCTAAGTCCAATCCCTAGCACAGCAAAAACAAAAACAACAAAAAAATAGGATATAACCCAGAAAGCTGTAAATAAATATCTACACAAAAATTTGCCATATAATATTTATAACATCATTTATCTTTCAACTTAGAGAATAACCACTTTTCGAATCCTAATGAAAAATCAATCAGAGATCATCACTGCTATAACTCAGTTAAAACATTGATTGGGAACTAAATTTCCACGCGGTATGAAGATATCACCCTATAGATGATTTTCTAGTCACAGTGTTACCATCAGCTGAGGGTTTTTTTTACTCAATTAGGATTAAATCATGATTCCAGCAGTTTTCAGCTCTTAGTGTTAGCAGCCCTCTTTGCTGCTTTCCTGGCAGCTGAAGCCAGTACTGTATATACCAGCAGCTGTCTGGAACTCTTCTAGCAGCCAGAGTCAGCAGCTACCAACAATTTTTCATTGCTTTTCACCATTCTCTGGCTGCCACCTGCCATCAGTGTTACCAGCCCTGGCTGCTGATCTCTCTTAGCACTAGCAGACTTTAGTGTTACCAGCTATTGGTATAACCAGCTCAGCTTACTCTACTAGAGGTAGAAATCATAAAAAGGCAAAGTACACTATCCAAAAGAGGCTTTATTAGGCCTATGCTTCAGCATAAGAGGAAGCAGTACATAGACTGCTCTGATAAGGGTATGGGGAAGGCTGCTTACGCAGGCAAAAAGCAGGGTTACACAAGTGCAGTATCCTGCCAGCTAACAGCAGAGTTTTGCTTGATCATGGGTAGGGGAGGAACCCTCATAGACTAGATTGGGGATGCCTGCAGTGGTGCCTAGGGGCAGAGTCATCCAGAGTGGCTACAGGATGGAACCATTTGGGATGGACCTGTGGCCACAGCTCACTATAATCAAAGCAAAAGTCACCAGGTGGCCTCTAGGTGTTTGGGGCCTCGGAAGCTGTCAGAAATGGAAGAAAAAAAACTTTTTTCAGAGTACTGCTGAAGGAACGTTGGGCCCTTCTCTATTTGAATAAAAGTAGAAACTTGAATTACAGTTGACTGGTTGTTGCCACCTTAACCCAGTAACCAAACAATAGTACTAGTCATGGAAGAGCATACAGCTGAAGAACAGGATTCAGGAAGTGAGACATTTGGAAAGTAGCTAAAACAAAGTGAACAACGTGGTGATTAGCAGTTGATCAAGCAAGAGTGAACTGTAGCACCAGCTCATTACAGTGGCCAGCCATCCCAGTTTGCTTAGAACTTTTCCGGTTTTAGAATTGAAAGGCCCACATCTTGGGAAAGTGGAAGGTTGGTTACCCTATCAGCTTAGTAAGTTATCTTTGTACCTTTGCCCTTAGCCCTTAGCTCCCCACCCAATAGGGGAGGAGGGATTAAATAACATGGAAAAATGCTAAAAGGAGTGATATTTTGTTCTCCAGCAGTAGGTGGTATCTCAACCAAGAAAGGGAAAAAGCTTTAAATTAGTTATGAGGTATTTTTGGAGGGTGATAAAATTACTTTTCAGGGCCGGTGAGATAGCTCAGTGGCATAAGCGCCTGCCTGGCAAGCACGAGGTCCTGAGTTTGACTCCTGGTACCCACATAAAGGAAAAAAAGGGCTTAGCGGCACAAGCACCTGCTGGCAAGTGCGAGGTCCTGAGTTTGACTCCCAGTACCCACATTAAAAAAAAAATTATTTTTCAAATTGCCATGGTTGTATAACTCTGGATGTGTTAAAAACCATTGACTTGAATACTAGTTGAATTGTATTTAATTTATATCTCAATAAAGCTGTTTTTAAAAATAGATGTGAGAAAGTTTTGATTAGATTGGGCTGGAATGTTTTATACCTTAAAGAGTCCATGCTGACATGTGTCAGTGGAAGGCATTTGACATAGATGGAATGGTTGAAGACATCAGTGGAAGCAAAATATTTGTTCTCCAGTTTACATCTCAATAAACTGGCTAAAGTACTTTGAATGGATTTTTGTTCCCTACAGACAAGAGTTCTGACAGAAATGTCCAAGGGATATTCATTTCAATCATACCCATGCAGGTGCTTGGATAAAATCATAAACAGTTGTATCATATTCCTCTGGTGCCTCACTCTTAAAAAGAAAGCCATATCGGCAGTATGCCACTGGTCTGTACTGGCAGTGTATTAGAAAAAGGCTGTATAGATTTAATGCAATTCCAATCAAAATTCCAACAGCATATCTCACAGAATTAGAGAAAACAATCCTAAAATTCATTTGGAATCAGAAGAGACCTAGAATAGCAAAGGCAATTCTGGGCAACAAAGGCAAGGCAGGGGGCATCACAATCCCCGACTTGAAATTATACTATAAAGCTACTGTGATAAAAACAGTGTGGTACTGGCAAAAAAAACAGACCTGAAGATCAATGGAACAGATTAGAAGATGCTGAAACAACCCCAGACATACTAAGCCACCTTATCTTTTTTTTTTTTTTTTTTTTTTGTGGGTACCAGGGGGACGACCTCAGGACCTCGCGCGCCAACAGGCACCCGTGCCACTGAGTGATATCACCGGCCCCTTTTTCGTATGTGGATTCCGGGAGTCGAACTCGGGCCCTCGCGCTTGCAAGGCAGGCGCTTACGCCGCTGAGCCATCTCACCGGCCCAGCCACCTTATCTTTGACAAAGGTGCCAAACACATTCGCTGGAAGAAAGATAGCCTCTTTAATAAATGGTGCTGGAAAAACTGGCTCTACACATGCCGAAGATTAAAACTAGACCCATATCTTTCACCATGCACCAAACTAAATTCAAAATGGATCAGAGATCTAAATATTAAAACAGAAACATTAAATCTGCTGGAAGGTAGGATATGTAAAACCCTTGAAGACATTGGTGTAGGCAAAGACTTTATGAATAAAAACTCAACCGCACGGGAACTATCCCAAAGAATCAATAACTGGGATCTCATCTTATTAAAAAGCTTTTGCACAGCAAGAGAAACCACCAACAGAGTGAAAAGACAACCCACAACGTGGGAAAAAATGTTTGCCAGCTGTTCCTCAGACAAAGGTTTACTATCGAGAACATATAAAGAACTCAAAAACATCAGACCTCCCAAATTTAAAGACCCACTCCAAAAATGGGCATCTGAGATGAATACATATTTCTCAGATGAAGAAATACTAATGGCAAATAAATATACAAAAAAATGTGCAACATCACTAGTCATTTGAGAGATGCAAATTAAAACAACACTGAGATACCATCTCACCCCAGAAAGAATGGCTACTATAAAGAAATCAACTAATAACAAATGCTGGAGGGGCTGTGGGGAAAAAGGAACCCTTCTTCACTGTTGGTGGGAGTGTCGACTGGTACAGCCACTGTGGAAGTCAGTGTGGAGATTCCTCAAAACCTAGGGTTGGAGGTCCCATTTGACCCAGCTATTCCCCTTCTGGGCATCTTCCCAGAAGAAGTAAAAACATCGTACCACAGTGATATATGTGTACCCATGTTTATAGCAGCACAATTTGTAATAGCCAGATCTTGGAAACAACCCAAATGCCTATCAACTGAGGAATGGATGAGAAAGATGTGGTATTTTTATGCAATGGAGTACTATTTAGCCATAAAGAAGGATAAACTGGAGACTTTTATAGGTAAATGGATGCAACTCGAGAAAATACTCATAAGTGAAATAAACCGGACGCACATGTGTAAGCATCGTATTGTCTCTCTAGTATGAGAAACTGAAAGAGTAAATAAGATCCAAAATGTACAATAGACACGGTGAATCAAAAACTGGTCAATAGGAAAGAGAGACTGGAATAGGGAAAAGAAAGAAGGGAAAGGGAAAAAAAATTGTGTGTGTATATATATATATATATATATATATATATCAGATGGTTAAGATAGATACACTACCAATTTTACTTAGTTCATTGAAGAGTAAGGTTTGAGCCAATAACATTTGGACAATTGAATGCTAATGTCTGGTATCCTGAATAACTAACTTAAAGATAATAATAGATAATTCATTGACCATTGTTACCTTCATATTATGTTGTTTTGAAAATTTGTTCTTTTTTTGATCTGTTTTGTTTTTTCTTCTGTTTAAAATAAAAAAAAAAAAAAAGCTGTATAAAATACATGGATATGTTATTGAGGTCCTACAGGAAACATTTTGTTTCTTAAGTCAGTCTGAGGCATAGACTTCTAAACAGTTGCTTTGTTTATATTTTATGTATGTGGACTTATGTTATTATAAAAAAAACCTTTCTTTTTGTCTGCCTTTTTCTTTCAAAAGCTCCCCCTGAATAACAGTGCTTTCGTGGTGGGATTGTCAGTCATGGCTTCACTTTCCTTGCACATGGGAAAGGGCACATTACCCAGGCTAGCCTGTCAGAATGCCTCGTTCTTTTGTCCACATTCGTTGGTCCAAAGATGGGAACAACACAAACAGGGCCATTTAGAATCCTATCAGAGATTATTTTCTGGAGCTGTCAGAAAATATTTTTTCCTGCTGTTGGCTACAGAACCATGTATGTCCAAAATCTTCGTGACCATCTTTGACAACTGGTAAAAGCCTCCTTGAAAGTGAAACCAACATACAGCAAACACCCAGAGGACATTGAGTCTCTGTAACTGTTTTTAAAGCCAAATCCATGCATGGACTTTTCTATTAAATGAGCCTATATATTTCCTTTTTCTGTTTTTTATGCCGGTTTGATTTGGATCCTTGTCACTTGGAACCCAAAGAAGCATGATTGTTACAGTTACTGGTGGTTTCACTCTTCATTGACAGGAAGCTCAAATTTTCAGCCTACATGTTAACAGGATCATATTGAGTGAATTTTGTGTAATTGGCTTGTGCCTTGTTTTGACTTTTTTTTTGCTTTTTTCTTCATGTTTTATGTATTTTTGAAAGCCACTTTAAACCTTTCTACAGTTAAAGATTGTCTCCCATATTATCCTGAGTCTGAACTAGAACAAAACTAAAGATTTATTTCTAGTGGACATTTACCAGTCTCTGAAAAACCTTCATGTCTCCCTTCTTTTCCCAACCCTGATTTTCGTTGTAGAAATCATTCTAACATGTAGCTTATATGCTACAGGGAAGGCTGCCCTCAGCCACAGCCTCAGGGATGGGCCTGATTCTAGGGTAACATCATCCTCCTGGCAAGGAATTGATTCAGGAACTTGTACCATTGATATGCAAGTTGATGTCTGCTAGTGGATTCTACTGGAAGACTTGAAAATGACCCTTTCTTTCACTTAATTTTATAGTATGTAGGTATGAGCACTGAAACTATTGTAATTGTCTCACACATCTATTTGAGAATAAAGCTGACACCAAAAGAAGAAAACCAAAAGAATGAGAGAGGGAGATGGAGCAGAGCCACTGAAGTAAATTCTGAGAACTGCACTATTTGGATTTTGGTTACTTAAGCCAATAAGTATTTTCATTCAAGGCACTTTGATTATAGAATAACCATTATAGAGGTTCTAATATAATTGGTGTATGAGTCAGTTGCCTTTCTAGCAGGTTCTGTGGTTTTATAGCAACATTGCTTATTATGGTTAAGAACTTCCAAAGCTCTGTACAGTATGACTATCAGTTGCAAGAGATATCCTATCTTTCAAAAAACAATCTCAAGTCTCTTGGCTTGACTGAGTTCAAAGGCTTCCAAACCTCTTTACAGCTTGCTTAAGCCATTCACTGCAGTCAGCCTCTTAAAGAGAATGCACTTTATTCCTTGATACTGCTCAGAAACTGTTTTTGTGAAGATAGGAATCTGTATCAGGGTTTACTAAAGAAACAGATGTAGCACAAGATATACAAATGTATAAGAAATTGCAAGATTGGCTTACCATGGTCAGTCACAGAGTTGGATGAGGAAGCATGCAGAGGGTGTCTGCACAATGGAGGCTGAAGGGTCCAGTCCAAGGTCTGGAGCTCACTGCAGTGTCCTATGCAAGTCTGTACCAGGAGGCCAATGGGTCTGTGACAGAAGGCTGAAGAGTCCTGACGCTGAACAGTCTGCACCAGAAGCCAGGAGACAACGTCCAAGCTGAAGGCAAAGACTGGAGCTCCTCCGAAGAACCAGCGATCAGTCCTTTCTCATTTCCCTTTTATTTTATGCAGGCTACCTGCCTGGGGGGGGGCGTCCTTTACACCTACACAGTCTCGGTGCCCTCCTCTTGCACAGGCTGAGGATGTTTACAAAGTAAGGACCCTGACCCCCTGCTGAGTCACTTAGTTAAACTTATAAACTCAAATTGACACAATGAACAACATCATAGAGCAGTAAGGGCATGTCCTCTACACTCCAAGATGTAGAACTGCTGAGTTACTCAGTTAAGCTTAGGGACCTCTCACACTGACACAATGTATCAACCATTACAAACTACCCCTTGTCAATTTGGCAACCAGACACATTTCTTTAAAGCAGTCTCCAGATACAAAGATACACTTACAATTATGCCTAACATGTTATAACTATGCTGTGTTCAAACAAACACTAATTCCCTCACCAAAATAGAAGGTGAATTTTCCTTGGGTGATGCTAATTCTTATCATTTCACAACTTGAACATTGTAACCCAGATTAACTCCTTAAGAACCAGTATTAGGTCTCTCACGTGATATTACATCAGAACCATATTAGGGGAGAAATAATACAATTACAATCCTCTTTTCTGTAGCTAATCACGGGATCATAGCTGATATTTAGCACTACCTTCTTCCACTACCCTTTCTGTATTCCCTTGGCCTTCAGCAAGCACCTCAGCAGGTCTTGTTCTTTCCCTGGTGGAGTGACCCATACCTTCATTCCCAAAGGCTCTGGGCCATTTGTCATTCTGCCTATATTAGGTTATTGTAGTTTCCCATCGACTTTAATAACAGGGCATGGTAATACTAAGAGGCGCCCTAAGGGATCTCCTGCACGCCACGTATATTCTTCCTTTCCTGCCTTGTGGAGTAGTAGTCCAGTTTCCTCTTGATCGTCTGGGTCAAACACCCCTGACAACACTGTGACTCCCTTTGTAGCTTGTTTCCTCAGAGGCATGAGGAGACCAAAATGACCAGGGGGAAGTCTTAGCTTCCAGTTCAATGGTATCATTGTTGTGCTTCCTCGTACAAGCCTTCCCCCTCTGGAACTAAGACTTCTAAGCCAGCAGAACATAAGGTCATGGGGACAGGAAGCAAAAATTTTGCTAGTGGATCACTAGGGGTAATGGTGAGTGGTACCATTCTTATTTCTACCCCTTGATTCCTGGACCCATGAATCCTGGATATGGGAGACAGTACCATATAGTGGGTGCTGATTCAAAGCATATACAGCCTTTTGAAGAACCTTACCCCAGCCCTGCAAGCTATTGCCACTTCACTGGCACCATAATTGTGTCTTCAAAAGACCATTCCACCTTTCTATCAATCCAGCCACTTCTGGATGGTGATGAACATGATAAGACTAGTGAATTCCATGAGCATGAGCCCATTGTCTCACTTCTTTGGCTGTAAAATGTGTTCCTTGGTCAGAGGCAATGCTATGTGGAATTCGATGACAGTGGATAAGGCATTGTGTGAGTCCACGGATGATAGTTTTGGCAGAAGCATTACGTGCAGTGAAGGCAAATCCACATCCAGAATACATGTCTATGCCAGTGAGGACAAAGTGCAGTCCCTTCCATGACTGAAGTGGTCCAGTATAATCAACCTACCACCAGGTTGCAGGTTGATCACCCCGGGGAATGGTGCCATATTGGGGATTCAGTGTTGGCCTCTGCTGCTGGCATATTGGGTATTTAGCAGTGGCTGTAGCCAGAGCAGCCTTGGTGAGTGGGAGTCCATGTTGCTGAGCCCATGCATAACCTCCATCCCTGCTACCATAGCCACTCTGTTCATGGACCCATTGGGTAATGACAGGGGTGGCTGAAGAAGGTTGGCTACTATACATAGAATAGGTCATCTTATCTACTTGATTATTAAAGTCCTCTTCTGCTGATGTCACCTTTTAGTGAGCATTTACATGGGAAAACAATATTTTTACATCCTCTGCCCATGTTGAGAGGTCTACCCACATACCTCTTCCCCAAATATCTTTGTCACCAACTTTCCAGTTATGTTTCCAAGTTCCTGACCATCCAGCCAGACCATTGGCTGTGGCCCATGAATCAGTATACAGTCACACTTCTGGCCATTTCTCCTGACAGTCAAAATGTACTACCAAGTGCACTGCCCAAAGTTCTGCCCATTGTGATGATTTCCCTTCACCACTGTCCTTCAGGGATGTCCCAGAAAGGGCCTGTAATGCTGCAGTTGTCCACTTGCAAGTGGTGCCTGTATAATGTGCACAGCCATCCATAAACCAGGCCCTCGCCTTCTCTTCCTCTGACTGCTGATCATATGGTACACACCACTCCTGATACCAAATTCTGTCTTGGTTACTTTTCTCTCTTGTTGCTGGGACAAAATACCTGACATGCAAAGTTAAAGAGGGAAAAGTTTATTTAGCTTACAGTTTGTGGAAGTTTCAGTCCAAAATCTGCTGGCTCCAAGGTAGGGTGGTATGGCTGAGGTGCAATAGTCCAAGGTGGCAGAAGACAGCAAGAGCAACAAGAGCAAAAGAGGGGAAGAGCAAGCCTCTTTTCCTTCCTTATATTGTACGCAGGCTACTCGCACCACCCCCCTGGGCAGGTGTAGCACTCACACCATCTCCTTGCCCTCATCTTGCACAGGCTCAGGATATTTACAAAGTGAGGACCCTGGCCCCCTGCTGAATCGCTTAGTTCAACTTCTCAACTTCTCAAGTTGACACAATGCATCAACCATTACAATATTCTATAAATAAGTCATACTACTTGGTTATTTTTCAACTCATTCTTAAGGTTCTGCTCGAGTGCTGGCCATTCCCTTCTTTACAGGCCAAAGAGAAACAGAATCTCTCCATGGGTAAATGATACAATATAGTTTGCCTCTCATTTCAAAAGTCATGGTTATGAGACTAGCACATTTTACTTATTTAGCCTACCACTGTATTTCCTCCTCTAGAGTATAACCTCTGTAGTAAAAGAATTTTAAAATTGAGATTGTATATTTTCAGGTACCCTTTAAATTGCAAGCCTTTTCTACTTTTCCAAATTACCAATTATGTGATCTTTCATCTATGTCCCCAAACAACAAGTAAAATGCTAAGTGCTCATAAAAGCATTCTCAAAATTTCTACATTTGTAGGTGAACATATGTAAACACAGGGACAAACATATATTTTAGTCCTGGCAAGAGGCTTGTCTGGCAAATTTTCTTGGGCCTATTAATTTGGCCATTTTCATGTTCATGTTTAGCCATTTTCATACTACAGTTTAATAATAGTCCAACTATAAGGATGCACCTGGCCAGACATGGTGGCACATGCCTGTAATACCACCCCTAGAGAGGCTGAAGCAGGAGGAGCATTATGAGTTTGAGACCAGTCTGGGCTAAATAGTAAGTTCAAGGCCAGCCTGAACTATATAGAAAACAAAAACAAAAACAAAAAATCTGATAGTATTATATTGAACATGTTCATAGAAAAAAGGCCAATATATATTAAGATAGTGCTTTTCCTTACTACAATAAACTCAGCAGCAGATTGTTTTGATCAACAGGTTATTTTTGCTTTGGGGGAGCTAACTACACAATTCAAATCTTACATGTAAGCTCATTTTCTTCAGTCCTCTAGTTCATTTGAAAGCAAGCACTATTAATGATTTCTTGCAGACTTGCTGGTATGCAACTGTAGTCCCAGTTGTTGAGAGGTGAAGATGAGAGGATCACTTGAGCCCAGGAGTTTCATTCCAAGTCAGCCTGGTCAACATTTATAACCCTGTCTCCAAAAAGATTTTTCCTTGTAGAATATTTTAATCTACTTGCACTTAATTACTAATAAAACTATTTTTCTGTGATAATTTACCACCTATATTGCTTCTACTTTTTTTTTTTTTTTTGTGGGTACCGGGGGGTCGACCTCAGGACCTCGTGTGCCAGCAGGCGCCCGTGCCGCTGAGCGATATCACCGGCCCCTTTTTTGTATGTGGGATCCGGGAGTCGAACTCGGGCCCTCGCGCTTGCCAGGCAGGCGCTTAAGCCGCTGAGCCATCTCACCGGCCCCTGCTTCTACTTTTTGTTTTTATTTTTTATTAAATGTGTTTGCACTACATAATGATTACATTTCTTGTGGGGAGTTGGTACCTGTATATAACACATCCTAATTCTTTTTCTGTTCCCTTCCACACCCCTCCTTCCCCTTCTCCATTTCTTGATCCCCTTCATATTTGAGAAAGGTCTATCTACGTGTTTCCTATCATCTCTCTCTCATTTTGCTCTTTCTCTTTTGGGTTTCTCATGTAAGAGAACCATGAGACATTAAGTGTGTGTGCATGATTTATTTCACTTACTACGATATCAAGGTGCATTCCTTTTCCTAAAAATGACTCAAGCTTATCTTTCTTCATGGGAGAGTAGTACTCCATTTTGTGTAAATAACCACATTTTCTTTTCCCATTCATCTGCTGATGACCACTTCCAGGATTTAGCTACTATAAATGGTGTTGCTATAAACATGGGTATGCATAGTGTAGTATGATATCTTTAGCTCTTTAGGGAAGAGACTTAGAAGGGAAATAGCTGGGTCAAATAGAATTTCTAGTTTTAGGATTTTGAGGAAACTTCATACTGATTTCCATAGTGATTTGAGGACTTTACATTCCCGCCAGCAATATAGAAGGATTCCTTTTATCCTGGACCCTCACCAGCATTTGCAATTATTGATTTCTTGATGATAGCCATTCTTTCTGGAATGAGATGGAATTTCAACGTTGTTTTAATTTGCATTTCTCTAATGGCCAGTGATGTTGAACATTTCATCATGTATTGACTGATCATTTGTGTTTCTTTTTTTTTTTTTTTTTTTTTTTTGTGGGTACCGGGGGTCAAACTCGGGACCTCGCACACCTACCAGCAGGCGTCTGTGCCGCTGAGCGATATCACCGGCCCTTTTTTCATATGTGGGTTCCAGGAGTCGAACTCAGGACCTCGCGCTTGCCAGGCAGGCGCTTATGCCGCTGAGTTATCTCACCAGCCCAATCATTTGTATTTCTGAGAAATATCAATTCATTTCAGTTGCCTGTTTTTTGATTGGAGAGACTAATTTTTTGAGGTCTTTATGTATTCTAGGTATTAGTCTTAAGTCTGTGGAATACCTGGCAAAATATTTTTTTTCCATTCTGTAGGTTGTCTCTTCATGCTGTTTTTTGTTTCCTTTGCTATGCAGAAGATTTTAAATTTGATATGATTCTATTTGTTGATTCTTGGTGCTGTTTTCTGTGGAGCTGGGGTTCTGTTCAGAAAGTCCTTACCAATACCTGTGACTTCAAGAGTTTTGTCTGTTTTATCTTCCAACAGATTGTTTCTGTTTTAGCATTTAGCTCTTTGATCCATTTTGATTTTAATTTAGTACATGGTGAGATACATGGGTCTAGACTTAATCTTCTGCATGTGGATATCCAATTTTACCAGCACCATTAATTAAAGAGGCCATCTTTTTCCAATGTATGATTTTGACCCCTTTGTCAAAGATCAAATAGTTGAATGTGTTTGGGGTTGTATCCTCTTCCTCTATTCTGTTCCATTGATCCACATGCCTGTTGTTATGCCAGGACCATGCTGTTTTAATCACAGTAACTTTCTAAATATAGCTTGAAGTCCAGAATTGTGATCTCTCCCACTTTGCTGTTGTTACCCAGGATTGCTTTTGTTATTCCTGGTCTCATCTGGTTCACTGTGAATTTTAGGATTATCTTCTACTATTTTGTGAAGAATGCTATTGGTATTTTGATTGGGGTTGGATTAAATCCGTATAATAGTGTTAAAAGTGTAGCCATTTTGACTGTACTTGTTCTGCCTATCCAGGAACAGAGGATATCTTTCCATTTTCTTTTTTTTTTTTTTTTTTTTTTTTTTTGTGGGTACCGGGGGGTCAACCTCAGGACCTTGCGCGCCAGCAGGCGCCCGTGCCGCTGAGCGATATCACCGGCCCCTTTTTCGTATGTGGGTTCCGGGAGTCGAACTCGGGCCCTCGCGCTTGCCGGGCAGGCGCGTACACCGCTGAGCCATCTCACCGGCTCCATTTTCTGATGTTATCTTTTTTTTTTTTTTTTTTTTTTTGTGGGTACCGGGGGTTGACCTCATGACCTCGTGCGCCAGCAAACGACCATGCCGCTGAGCGATATCACCGGCCCCTTTTTTCGTATGTGGGTTCCGGGAGTCAAACTCAGGCCCTCGCGCTTGCCAGGCAGGCGCGTACACCGCTGAGCCATCTCACCAGCCCTGATGTTATCTTTAAAAATCTCCTTTTTTTAGGGCCGGTGAGATGGCTCAGCGTTGTAAGCGCCTGCCTGGCAGGTGCGAGGGCCGGAGTTCGACTCCCGGAACCCACATACGAAAAGGCCGGTGATATCGCTCAGGGGCACGGGCGCCTGCTGGCGCGTGAGGTCCTGAGGTCGACCCCCCGGTACCTACAAAAAAAAAAAAAAAAATCTCCTTTTTTAGAGTGCTGTAGTTTTCATTGTAGAGCTCTTTAAGTTATTTGGGTAGGTTGATTCTTAAGTAAAATTTCCAAGAAAAATTTCATTTTTTCTTGATGCTATTGTAAATGGTATTGCTTCCCTAATTTCTCTCTTGGTGAGTTTATTATTGGTGTACAGAAATGCCATTAATTTTGAGTGTCAACTTTGTATCTTGCTATGCTACTGAACTTGGTTATTAATTCTAGGAGTCTTTTAGTGAAGTTTTTTGGGGTCTTCTATGTAAAGGATCATAACAGCTGCAAATAATGATAATCTAACTTATTTTCCTATACATATCCGTTTTATTTCTTCCTCTTATGTAATTGCTCTGGCTAGTGTTTTGAGAAGCATATTGAACAAGAATGGTGATAGTGGACATCCTTGTCTTTTTCCTGATTTTAGCATCTCTCCATTTAGTGTGATGCTGGCCATTGGTTTGTTACAGACAACTTTTATCAGATGGTGATAAAGGCCTTCTCTTTCTATTTTCTTCAGGGTTTTTATCATCAGTGGATTTTGGATTTGCTCAAATGCTTTTTCTGCATCTATTGAGAAGATCATGTGGTTTCTGTCATTGGTTCTATTTATATGGTGAATTACATTTATTGATTTGTGTATGTTGAACCATACCTGCATCTCTGGAATGAATCCTACTTGATCATGATGTATGATCTTTTTGGTGATTTTGTTGCATTCTGTTAGCCAGTATCTTACTGAGGATTTTTGCATCTGTTCATTAAGTAGATTGGCCTGTAATTCTCTTTTTAGGTTGGATCCTTTTCTGGTTTTGGAATAACTTTAGGAGTACGGCTTCCCTTTCAATTTCATTAAAGTGCTTGAGGAGTATTGGCATTAAATCCTAATGTTCTTGTAGAATTTGGCAGTGAATACATTGGGATCTGGGGTTTTCTCAGTTGGTAGTTTTTTTATTACTTCTTCAGTTTCACTGACTGATATTTCAATTAACCCTTCCCTGGAATGATGTCCAACCAAGCATTCTCTCCAGGGGACATGGAGGGCACTTGGACTGGAGTCACTCACCAACTGTTGCCTTTTGAATATCCCACATGGCAGCAAAATCCCACACTCACGGTACCTACCTACTGGTTCATTCCATGCTGTCTTTCTACCTAAAGCCCTCTGGAGTCCCCAGCTTTCTCTTTGTCTCTATAGATTAAATCTCCCTTTACCACAAGCCACAAGATTGGAGCTAGGGAGAAAGTGTAGGTTGACCCTTGTCTTCTCCACATTGTTGTAAGTCTCCAACCAGACCTGACTCTCCCAATCCCCAACCTGCTTGCCAGCAGAAGCACTACTGTCTTCAGGGAACTCAGCTCAGCACCTGAGGCTGTCATCAACAAGCACAGGAAAGGAGATAAGATAAAACAAGAAATTTTACAGGTCTTGGTAAAATCTGGAGACAGCCAAAAATTTACATTGGATACTTCAAAGGACTCTGCCCGCTGAGATGCAAGATTGCCAGAAAATTTTAACCACAGATGTTCACTGGCATCTTCCTGCCTAATGTCCCCTGCCTTCTCTCCATCCCTATAAAAAAGACACACTTCTCTTTGTTTAGGGCAGAAGGTTTTTTGTTTTTGTGTTTTTTTTTTTGTGGGTACCGGGGGTCGACCTCAGGACCTCACGCGCCAGCAGGCTCCCGTGCCGCTGAGCAATATCACCAGCCCTTTTTTTGTATGTGGGTTCCGGGAGTCGAACTCGGGCCCTCACACTTGCCAGGCAGGCGCTTACACATCTGAGCCATCTCACCGGCCCCAGGGCAGAAGGTTTTATGGCGTGCTCTGCCTAAATCTAGGCACAATAAATTCCATGCCATGTTGCCTTTACACAAGCCTGGTGGTCTCTGCTGGTCCCCTCCCCCCATGTGTTACAATTGTGTTCTGTCTCCTATTGCTCTGTAGGTTTTAATGTCCTGTCAGTCCTTCCTGGTTCACAGAGATCTACCTCTCTCCCCCTCCTCTCTCTTTCTCTCTCTTTCCTCCCCAAGTTGTTATTTTCCAGTGTCTGGATTCTGAAGCTTGGATAGTCTGAGTTGTTGTTGCTTATCACTCCACCATTTTCCTAGAAGCTCTCTCCATCAATTTTGAAATTTAGTTTTGCAGGATATATCCATTTGGGTTGGAAGTTGTTTTCTTTTGGGGCTTGAAACACTTCAAGTACTTCTAGTCTTTAAGGTTTGTGGAGAAGTCTGCTGTAATTCTAATGGGTTTACCTTTATAAGTGATATGTTGCTTTTCTCTAAAAGCTTTTAAGATTCTGTTCTTGTGCTAGGCTTCTGGGATTTCAACTATGATGTGTTGTAGAGAGGTTCATTTCTGATCATGACTATTTGGGGTTCTATATTCACCAATTAAATGTATGTTAAAATCTTTCTCCATATTTGGAAAGTTTTCCACTATTATTTCAGTAAATAGGCTTTTTATGTCATTTGTGCTGTCTTCTGATTTTTTTTTTTTTTTGCTAATCCAAATTAATTTTAATTAGTCTTTTTGAATCATGTAGCAGCTGTTGGATCCATTTTTTATTCTCTTGTTGTTTTTAAGGTATTTCTCATTAATTTGTCACCAACAACAGCCCTGTCTCCTAATATTGATGATCAGTCCTCTTGTCTAACTGGTCACTTCTGCTGCCCATACTTTTGATAGAATTTCTAATCTCCTGAATTCTCCTTTTGTACCTTTTTATGGAATGTATTTCATTTCTATGCTGGCCATTCATGTTTATTACCATTTAGTTTAACTCAGCTAGTTATTTCTTAGTGTAAGTAGACTTGCTGATTTTTAAAAATTAGGCCCATTGTCTGTCAATTATCTTCTTTGAGGTTGCCAATCACTTTATTATAGTGCTATTTTCTCTGTTATCCTTTTGAATAATTTGGTTCTGTGGCCTTTGATTTTTTCCCCTTGGATGCCCCATGCATTGGCTTTGGAAGAGTTGGGAGTTTGGGGAGGAATTTTGTTGCTTTGTCTTCTCATGTTTCTATTTTTTGTTCATTTATTTTTGTTTTGAGGCTTGCTGGTTGCTTAAAATGGAAAGCTTTTTTGCTAGTATGGAGACCTCTTTAGTTAATGTTTGCTTTTCACCGGTGCCCTCTGGGTGTTGTTATTGGCTTTTGTGGCTGTCCTAAAATCCAACTACCTACCTTTATTTGGAGAAGGAGCTGCAAGTTATTTGGCCCAGTACCCAGTTCCCCAAGAATGGGCCACAGTATTGTTGATGACACAAAGACAACCCAGATATTGGCACCCAATTGATAGCAATAACTATGTCACTTTGGCTATAGTAATAAAATCAGCAACAATAGTAGCATCAAAGACAAATGATATTGACATCCCCTAGGCATCAATCATGTACCACCCTTAACCATAGAAAAGAGATCTATAATTATAAACACTAATACAAACCAAATACTGACCTACAATAAATACCTACTAAATTAGACAGCTTTATTATCATTAGCAATAAAACAGTACTCAACAGTAATTCATAGTTCACTAGTTATCTGAAGACACATAAAGTTTAATAGTTATGCTACTAAAGGTAAAGGGGTAGAGAACTGGATAATGACAAAGTAAAATTTGAAAAATTAATCAATGGAAGTTGAGAAGGATACAAATGTGAGATGGGGATCCTATATAGGAGTAAAAGCAAATTAATAGTATTAGAAAACAGTCAAAAAAGAATAAACATGAAAAAGAGGGGAAAAAAAACAGAGCAAAATCAGGAAATAAAATATAAGAAGAAAGAAAAATTTAGAAGGATAAAACAGAAAAAAGGGTGAAAACCCCCAAAACCCTAAATATGATGAAAGGGATTTAACATGGCTGAATACAGAAAGAGTCATGTCAGAGAGACTCAGAGAAGATCAACTAAAAACACAGGTAACTGGAAGTAGCGGAGGGATATACACCGTGATGTAGAAAATCAATTTGAAAGAAGATAGCTTTAGATCAAACAAAACATATGCATAGGAGTTAAAAAGAGGGGAAGCAAATCACCAGGGCTGTTCTACAGGACCCCTGCCCTCACCCACCTCTGGAACAGCTATCCTGAGGACTTCCCAAATAGCCAAAGGGAACCAAGGAGTGCATCAGAATCTAGTCCCCCAGGATAGACTCACAGTATATGGGCCCCCTCATCCCATTGTCTGCTTTCCAAACACTGAGGAGGTTACACCCCTGCAGCATCCTTGCTGGCACACTCTAGCAGCAGGAGAGGCTCCCTTCCCAATTGCCTGGCTGCAACAGGATAAACAAGTGAACACTGCTTGTGTCTGGAATTATCCTTATTGGGCTCTAGGTATGCCTGAGTCACCACTGAGCACCTGAAGTTTGCCCCCTGTTCCAACTGGTGACCTTCATCTGGCACACAGAGCCAACATTGGTCCCACTTGAGTTTGTGCCTGACACCCTAAGATTACGAGTTCCCACCTAGCACTCACTGCCCCATGCCACCTATAAATATATCAGAGACTCTGTCTGACATCCAGCACCAATCCTGGGCAGTCTGGGTCTCCACAGGAATCCCCAGTCCCATGTAAGTCTGCACCTGGTGTACCGACCCTGCCAGAGCCCCCACTAAGCACCAGGAGCCCTGCCCCCACCCTGGGTGCACTGGAGACTTCATCTTGCACCTCACCACAGTCCCAGGCAGTCTCTGCCTGTCACACTAATTCAGTCCTCTGGTTCACAGAAAGGTTTAAAGGTCTGCCTGATTTGCCTGGTGCCCCAGACCCCAATGAGACACCACCCAACGCCCTGTGTCCTCCCTGCTGGAATCTTCCCATGTCAGTCCAGGCACATCTGGGTCTCCATACCCTCCATCTAGTGTTTTGAGCTGGTCCTGTGGACACCAGCATGTACATCAGGTACCCAGCAGGTACCCTGTCCCCAACCTGTCCACAACCAGCAGGAATTCCCCAGGAGCCTCAGAATCGGACACTCCACACCTTTCCTGGACCTGTGTCCCAGGTTAGACTGTTGCAACTAACAGGGGTTTATAGGCAGGGGACCCTTGAATGGAGAATTCCCTGCACAAGCCCACAAGCTATAATGAAGGACAAGGAGGAATATGACTTATGGGAGTAAAGACTGCAGGCTCTGGAAAAAGAAAACTCTTCTGGAAATATATAGGCTTTTTTTCTTCCACCCCCACCTTCTTTTTTTTCTCTTCTATTGGTGGTTTTTTGTTTGTTTGTTTGGTTGGTTTTTTAGTCATATGATATTTTTTCTTTTTGTGGAATTTGGAGTTTTTTTACCTATTTTCTTGTTCTCCTTTGTTAAAATTACTGTTTTATTTGTTTGAAGATATCCCCCTTTTCTTTTCTTTCTCACTTTCCACTTGGTTCCCTAGTATTTTTCCTTTTTTCCTCTAGTTTAACTCTATTCTTTATTATTTATCCTTTTCCTAGTTAGTTTTTTTCTGTTACTGATATTTAATATACTAATTTTCTTTTACTCCTTAACAGGACCTTTTGTACCAATCTTACCACCCTCTTCCCGTCTTCCAGTGCTTGCTTTTCTTCACACTCCCATTTTCATGATTTATCTTTACTGGCATAATTATGTACACTTATTAATATGTAGACAGCTAACTATATTTTACTGTTATCAGAATCTCCTGGCTACACCAAAATGTTATGGGATGGCTCCTTCTAAAAGTGACTCACCAATTAAATGTTACCAGGTTCTGGATTGCTCTACTTCCTTCTGGAGTTATATTCCAGATTCTTCTCATCTCAAATAAAGAACTGGATGAAATGACCAAAGAGCAGTGGCAAAGTTTATTTGAAAAAGTGAAAGTGAAGAGTGAGGGAGAAACTGGCTCTGCAGAGCAAGCTTGGGCAAAGTAAAAGAGGAAAAATCAAGATAAAACAACATCCTGGAGAAAGTAGGGTGGGCTGTTGTGAGGAAAGCCATGATAGCAACCTCTTCTTGGCATCTGTGTCCTTTTATAGTGTCCAAATCTCAAGGAGACCTGTGAGAACTTCTACATATGGGTCCTGAGAGGTGGTCCTGGGATCCCATACCTCAGGCTGATGTCAGGTCTAGGCCATCCTATTGAAAACCTGCTTGAGTTCTCACAAGAAGTCCACAGGCAGGGCTTTGGGAATGGTTCTGAGATGTATTCTGGGATCTTGTAATTAACAGGTCACACCTACTTCCCCAGCCATTTTTGCCACGTCCTAATCTCCTATGCTGTTTCTATGGTTGAACACTGTTCTATTGTGAAAGGAGGTAAATTTGCTCTATTGTGTAGATATTTAGTGTATATCAATGTCTTGTTTGTCTTAGAATTTGTACTATAACTATAGATATCATTACTATGGTTAAAGGTGGTGTAAAATGATATAGAGCATGCTTGAGTGAATGCAAAAGAATTGAAGTTATTCCATGCATATTATGAGATCATAGTGCAGTGAAATAGAAATCAATGGCAAAAGACACCACAGAAACTATGCAAATACATGAAAGTTAAATAATACCCTCTTGAATATCAATGGATCACAGATGAAATTAAAAAATTTGACAGTTCCTACAATCAAATGATAATGCCAGTATGATGTATTAGAACCTACGAAATGCAATGAAAGCAGTCCTAAGAGGAAAGTTTATAGTGGTGAATTTGCACACAGGAAAAACAGAGTGAGTTCAAATAAATGCCCTAATGATGCACCTCAAGGTTCTAGAATAACGAGTACAAGGAAGGAAATTATAAAGATTAGCAAATAAATTAATGAAATTGAGACTAAAAATAATACAAAAAAATCAATGAATCAAAGAGTTGGCTCTTTGAAAGATTAAATAGATAGACAAACACTTAGCCAACCTCATCAAAATGAGGAAAGAAAAAACCCAAATCCATGCAATTAGAAATGATGTTGTGAAATCCTGATGGATTCTGTAGAAATCCATATCATCAGTACTACTTTGAGAACATGTACTCTAAGAAAGTGGAAAATTCAGAAGAAATGGATAGATTCCTAGGTACATGTGAACTACCAAAGCTGAACTTTGGTAGTTATATGAAGATATAAAAATACTGAATAATCTAATATCAGTCAATGAAATTGAAGTTATTAAAATAAAACTACCAACAAAGAAAAGCCCAGGTCCCAAAGTATTCATTGCCAAATTCTACAAATCTTTACAAAAGATTTAATGTCAATACTCCTCAAGCACCTTAATGAAATTAAAAGGGAAACAGTACTTCCAAAGTCATTCTTGTAAGCAAGCATTACCCTGATTCCAAAATCAGAATATGATCCAACCAAAAAAGAAAACTGCAGGCTAATCTCCCTAATGAAAACAGACAAAAAATCCTCAATAACATACTGGTAAATAGAATGCAGCAAATCATCAAAAAAGATTCTACAGCATGACAAGTAGGATTCACTCCAGCAATGCAGGTATGGTTCAATATATGCAAATCAATAGTGCTACTGTACACCAATAACAAACTCATGTAGAGGAAAATTAGGGAAAAAATATCTTTCACAATAGCATCAAAAAAATGAAATACTTAGAAATTAACATAACCAAGGAAATGAAAGATTTCTACAATAAAAACTATAGTACTCTGAAAGAGGAGTTCAAAGAAGTTATATTTTTAAAAAAGTGGAAATATATCCTCTATTCTTGGATAGGCAGAACCAATATACTGAAAATGGCCTCCAAAACTGTTATACAAATTTCATGCAATCCCAATTGAAATACAAATAGCATGTCTCACAGAACTAGAGAAGCAATTTTAAAATTCATATGGAACCAGAAGAGACCTAGAATAGCAAAAACAATTCTGAGCAACAAGGGCATGGTAGGGACCATCACAATCCCCAACTTCAAGTTATACTACAAAGCTACAGTGATAAAAACGTGATGGTATTGGGGGAAAAAAAAACAGATGTGTGCATCAATGGAATAGAATAGAGGATGCAAAAACAACTCCAGGGGGCTGGTGATATCGCTCAGCGGCACGGGCGCCTGCTGGCGCGCGAGGTCCTGAGGTTGACCCCTGGTACCCACAAAAAAAAAAAGAAAGAAAAACGTTTTGGAATTCAGAGACTGGAAAATACCAATTTGGGGAAGAAAAGAGGGAGGTGGATCCCTGGGATCCAGAAAGGATCTGAAGGGAAAATTGGAACCCATAGAGAAAGTGAAGAGACAGGTATCAATGAAGAAAAACAGGGGTAAATGTGCAAGTTTTCCCTGGCTCCTGGCTTGTAACACAAGAGAGGAGGGTTGAATCTACAGAGACTCAATGAGGGCAGGTGGTTGCAAAGGCGTCCAGGGAGAAACACACCAGGGAATGAAGCTGTGGATCTTGGGCACTACAACAGCTGGCAAGTGCCTCCAGTCCAAGCAACTCCTGTGTCCCCTGGAGAGGGAGCTTGGTTGGATGCCATTTTAGGGAGGGACCAACTGAACCCAGGACCCAGAACAGCTGTGGGTTGACTTCATCTCAGGGCTACCAGTGTTGAAATCTCACAGTGACACAGTGAGAGAAAAACATGGAAGATGTCCAGGGAGTGGGTGGTCAGGTCAGCAAGAGACACCCAAATTATTGTAGGGTGAATGACTCAGGGCCCAACCCTATGACCTGAGGCCAGGCTCAACCTGAACTTCTATGGATTTGAAAGTACCCAAACTGGCACCCTGCCCTAATCCTCCTGCAGGCTTGCTGGGATTATCTAGCACATGTCTGGGCTCTGACTGTCTCATTTCTCTACCAGCAATGCAGAGTCCCTCCCTGAATTGGACAGTACCACAAAACTGTAGACCCCAGAAGATAACCAGAGGCATGAAATCACAGAGAAATTTTTCTTTTGTTTCCTCTGCTTTTGGTTTTTGTTGTTGTTGTTTGTTTTTTCTTGATTGTTTATTTTTGTTTTTGTTTTTGTTTTTTTTTTCATGAGTATGAGCATTATTTTTAGTTTTGTTTGTTCTTGTTTTTGTTTTTTCCTTCTTTCTTTCCCTCCTGTCTTCCTCACCAGTTTCTTGAGGCTTGGGTAAACTTCCTTTGTCCTTCAGTTTTGCTTCTAATCTCTTTATCTTCTTTTGTTTACCTATTTTTTACTCTGATCCTTTAAAAATTTTCTTCCCCCTAGGGTAAAATTGATCTATTGAGTGGATATTCACAGTATATAATTATCTGATTCGTCTAAAATCTTTTGTATAACCATAAGTCTTGTTATATAACTATAAATCTTGTACCTATGGCCAAAGTTGGCAAATTAATACTTATCACTGATTGTCATTTTTTAGTCTGTGCTTCATGGTTTGTTATTTCTGATTATACTACTTTAGCCAAGGTGGCATAGTTGTGATGAATTGATCTTCCTGGTATGCCAATACCTAGATTGTCTGGGAGTCATAAACAATACTATAGCCCAGTACCAAAGAACTGGGTGCAAGGCCAAACAGGCAGCAACCCTTCATCCCTAATAAATTGGGACAAACTCAAAACCAAAGCCAGCTATACCTAGAAGACATCTCTGAAAAGTAATCATTTCCTAAAGAAGTCTCAATATCAGTAATAAAGCTACCTACCATAAGCAATTTACAAGTCTCAATGCAGAAAACAAAAAAATAAAAAATGAAAAAACACAGAAGCAAGATTTATTGGGGCCTAGGCTATGTAACTATGTAATGTAACTATGTAACAGTCTAGAGGTTGGTGTTATCTTGCTTCAGGAACAGGGAAGTATGTGGAAGGCTTCATGCCTCCTGGCTAAGGGTGGAATGCTGATAACCCAGCATTCCTAAAGCAAGATAGCATCTGTTGAGGATGGTTGTCAAAATACAGGCATCTGGGTATAGAGAAAATCTGGTTCCTCATTAACTTATTCCTTACCTACCCATTCTCTATAGTTACTGTTCCATGAAATGCATGCTACCCTTCCCCTGTACTTCTTGGTGGCTAATAAAAGTGGGTCAACCACAGAGGTTGTCAAGCCAGTCCATTAGAGACAGGTCTTCTCCTGGTCCCCTTATACTTTGAAAATTGTCTTTTGTCTTTCTTTATTCCCTGTCATTCCTCAACAGGTAGCTGAGGGTCTGATTAGCCCTCAGTAAAGATGCAACCCATAACTGGCAACTTGCCCAAGGCAAATAAAGGGGGCACTAAGGTGGAAGAAATTGAAAACCTCCCAGCTGAATTTTATGAAATGGTGACAGTGGAAGTAATAAAACAGATCAACGAGTTTCTTGACAAAAACAGATAATTAAAGAGATGATGACCATAATGAAGGAAATGATTAGTGAATCTAGAGTAGATGCAGTAAAAATAAATAGGTTAGGAAAGACATGGAAACCATGAATGCCCAACATAGAAAATAACTGTATTCCATAAAACAGACTCAAATAGAAATCTGGGAGATTAAAAATTCTACCAGAAATATATACAGCAGTCACCCAATGTGAAGATGGAATATCAGATCTAGAAAACAGGCTTGTGGCTGGTGATCATCAAATGAAAAACCTCTTAAAAATAGCAATCCACCATGAAAAAATAATCCAACAACTGCTAGATGATGCAAAGATTAATTGGAATCAACATAGTATTAGAAGATAGCACAAAGGGCATAAAAACACCCATTCAAAGAAATAATAGCAGAAAAGTTTCCAAGCATGGAAAAAAAATTTGATATCTAGGTAAGTGAGGCATATAGAACTCCAAATAGTCATGATCAGAAAAAAACACCTAGGTATATTATAGTTAAGGTTTCAGAAATTCAACACAAAAACAAAATATGAAAAGCTCTTTAAGAAAAGAAGTAAATAACCTATAAAGGACAACCCATCAGAATCACAGATTTCTCAACTCAAACACTTAACAAGAACTTGGAGTGTAGTGTTGCAGGCCATAAAAGAAGACAGCCTCCAACCCAGATTGATGTATCCCACAAAATTATCTTTCAAAGTTGATGGAGAAATAAGATACTTCCATGATAAAGAACACCTGAAGAAATTTATGACCACCAAACCAGCACTCCAAAAATTCTGAAGGGTATTCTAGGAAAAGACAGTGAAGACAACAAACAATTCCATGAATCCCAATGGAATGAATCCACCAGGCAAGACAAGATGTTAAACAGAAAGGAAAGAAAAGGAACCAAGAACAGGAAAATAACATGACAAGGAAAAGTCAATACCTATCAGTTATAACCATCAATGTGAATGGTCTCAATTCACAAATCAAGAGAAACATATTGGCAGAATAGATCAAGAAGCAAGATTCAACAATATAATATTGCTGCATACAGAAAGCACATTAACTCAAAAAGAAATACATAGACTAAAAGTCGAAGGATGGAAAACAATACTCCATATGACAGAAACCCAGAAAAAAGTAGAAGTAGCTATTCTATTTGTAAACAAAGTGGATTTTAAGCCACAACTGATCAGAAAAGATGAAGAAGGTCACT
This sequence comes from Erethizon dorsatum, assembly GCA_028451465.1. Classification (NCBI taxonomy): domain Eukaryota; kingdom Metazoa; phylum Chordata; class Mammalia; order Rodentia; family Erethizontidae; genus Erethizon; species Erethizon dorsatum. The sequence continues at coordinate 117,685,570 of CM051822.1, read as the reverse complement.
ACATATTTGTTAAGGGAATAATCCAAGAGGAAGAGAAAAAAAATCGTAAATATATATGCACCAAATACTGGCATGCACAACTATTTAAACAAACACTAATAGATATGAAAAATCAAATAAGCACTAACACAATTGTAACAGGGGACCTCATTACCCCACTGTCACAAATAGACAGATCAACTAGACAAAATTCAAGAAAGAAATATCAGAGCCGAACCAAAGTTTATAGCAGTGAATTTGCACACAAGAAAAATAGAGCAAACTCAATAAATAACCTAATGTTGAACCTCAAGGTTCTAGAAAAAGAAGAGCAAGCTAAACCCAAAGCATGTATGAGGTAGGAAACTATAAAGATAAGACCAGAAATTAATGCAACTGAGACTAAGAAAACAATACAAAGAATCAATGAATCAAAGAGTTGGTTCTTTGAAAGATTAAATAAAAAGACAAACCCTTAGCCAACCTTATAAAGAAAACGAAAGAAAAGACCCAAATCCATTCAAATAGGAATGAAAAGGGTGAAATTACAATGGATCCTACAGAAATCCAGAGGATCATCAACACCTACTTTGAGAACCTGTACTCTAATAAGATTAAAAATTCAGAAGAAATGGACAAATTCCTAGATACATGTGAATTACCAAAGCTGAATCAGGATGCAAAAATTCTAAATAACCCAATGTCAGTCAATAAAATTGAAGAAGTAAAACAACAACAACAAAAACTACCAACAAAGAAAAGACCAGGCCCTGATGGATTCACTGCTGAATTCTACAAGAGCTATAGACAAGATCTAATGTCACTACTCCTCAAACTCTTTAATGAAATTGAAAGGGAAGTAATACTTCCAAAGTCATTCCTAGAGGCAACTATTACCCTAATACCAAAACCAGAGAAGGCCAGGCACGATGGCTCATGCCTGTAATTCCAACACTCAGGAGGCTGATGAAGAACTGCCATGAATTTGTGGTAATCCTGGGCTACATAGTGAGTTCAAGACCAGCCTGAGATACATTGTGGGACCCTTTCTCAAAAAACCCAAACCGTGCAAAACCAAATGAAACCAAAACAAAATACAGAGATGGATCCAACCAAAAATGAACTACAGGCAAATCTCCTTAATGAACATAGATACAAAAATTCTCATTAAGATACTGGGAAAAAATGCAGCAAATCATCAAGAAAATTATACATCATGACCAAGTAAGATTCATCCCAGGGATTCAGGGATGCTTCAGCATATGCAAGTCAATAAATGTAATAGACCACATTAACAGAACCAAGGACAAAAACTACATGATCATCTCAATAGATGCAGAAAGCACATTTGGCAAATTCCAACATCCATTCATGATAAAAACCCTACTGAAAATTGGAAGAGGAGGTCTTCATCTCAATCTGATAAAGCCATCTATGACAAAACAACAGCCAACATCATACTAAATGTTCAAAAACTGAAAGCTTTTGCTCTAAAATCAGGAACAAGACAAGGATGCCCACTATCTCCACTCCTGTTCAATATAGTTCTGAAAACATTAGCTAGAGCAATTGGACAAGAGAAAGAAATAAAAGGAGTAAGGATAGGAAAAGAAGAATTTAAATTATTATTATTTGCTGATATCATGATACTCTACATAGAAGACCCCAAAAATTCCACCAAGCTGGGTGTGGTGGTGCATGCTTATAATTCCAGCACTAAGGAGGCTGAGGCTGGAGGACTGCAGCAAGTTCAAGACTAGCCTGGGCTACATAGGAAGTTCAAGGCCAACCTGAACTATATAGTGAGACCCTGTCTAAAAAAAAAAAAAAGAAAGAAAAAAACTCCACCAAAAGATTCCTATAATTAATAACCAAATTCAGTAGCATAGCAGGATACAAATTAAAAAATCAATAGCATTCCTGTACATGAACAAACTCACTGAGAGAGAAATTAGGGAAACCACATTTCATAATAGCATCAAGAAAAATGAAATACCTAGGAATCAATCTAACAAAGGAAGTGAAAGACGTATACATTGAAAACTATAGTATTCTTAAAAAGGAGATGGGAGAGGATATCCAAAAATGGAAAGATACCACATTTTCTTGGATAGGCAAAACCAATATACTGTAAATGGTCATAGGCAAGGTAGGGGACATCACAATCCCTGGTTTGAAGTTATGCTACAAAGCTACCATGATAAAAATGCATGGCACTGCCAAAAAACAGACACAATGATCAATAAAACAGAATAGAATATGCAGAAACACCTCCAAGCACACTCAGTTACCTTATCTTTTTTTTTTTTTTTTTTTTTGTGGGTACCAGGGGGTCGACCTCAGGACCTCGCACGCCAGCAGGTGCCCGTGCCACTGAGCGATATCACTGGCCCCTTTTTCGTATGTGGGTTCCGGGAGTCGAACTCGGGCCCTCGTGCTTGCCGGGCAGGTGCTTAAGCCGCTGAGCCATCTCACCGGCCCCTCAGTTACCTTATCTTTGACAAAGGAGCCAAATACCTTCACTGGAAGAAACATAACCCCTTTAATAAATGATGCTGAGAAAACTGGATTTCCATATGCCAAAAATTGAACCTAGACTAATATCTTTCACTTCACACTAAACAAATCTAAATGGACCAAAGATCTCAATACAAAAACATAAGCATTTAATCTGCAGAAAGATAGAATAAGTAAAATTCTAGAAGACATAAGTGTGGGCAATGAGTTTATGAATAAAACTCTGTACAGGAAATATCACAAAGAATCAATGACTGGGATCGAATCAAATTAAAAAGCTTCTGCACAGCAAAAGAGATCACCAATAGAGTGAAGAGACAACCTACAGAATAGGAAAAAAATTTTAGCAGGTACTCCTCAGACAAAGGACTAATATCTAGAATATATAAAGAACACAACAGGAGACCTCAAGATGGTGGATGAGTAAGAAGCAGGCAGCAAAACTCTCTCTAAAAGTTACCATTGGAACACGGGAATATAGCGACCCAGAAAGCGCAGGAGGGGGGGAGATGCCTCCCCGAAACCCAGAAAAGTTCTGAAGCGCAATCTGGGACCCCCGGCACCAGTGACAGGTGACTTCCAACAAAGAAGAAGGAAAGAAGGAGCAGACCACGCGCGTGCACCTTCTAATATCCCGGGAGTTGGAGCGCCGGCGGAGGCTCAATTCTACGGACACACGGTGGCAGCTGGCGCCCAGGGAGCCCCCACGGAGGATCCTGAGACAGCGGCGGGGCAGGGGAGCGGCGGAGAACGGCGCTGACCGGCGGTGAGTGTCTCTCAGCCACAGCTGCCCCGCGCCAGAGAGCGACCGGCCGGGCGCCATTGTGGGGGGTGTGGCGAAACTCAGAGCGGCTCGGAAACTGCTCTGGGAACTTGTGCTCCGGACAGGGCAGCACAGGGCCTCTCAATTGAGCCCACGAAAGTGTGCTGAGGTCAGCAGGCGAACGAGACTGGACTCTCAGCCACACCTGTCCCGCGCCAGAGAGCGACTGGCCCGGCGCCATTGTGGGGGGCGTGGCGAAAAACCAGAGCGGCGGGAACCAGTGCAGGGAACCCGCGCTCCGGACAGCACGCTGAGCCTCTCAGGCCCAGGGATCGTGAAAGGGCGGCGAGAGCGGAGGCGAGCTAGACTGGTCTCTGCCTGAAAGTACGTGCCTCTGCTCACCACCCACCAGAGGGCGCTCCTGGCTTACTGGGACGGACCTGCACAGAACAGGACTTTGTCACAAGGTACCTGCCTACAACAGAGTCAACACCTGGAACTGATTCTTTTTATATTTTTTATTTTTATTTTTATTTTTTATTTTTATTTTTATTTTTTTTCTCACTGATTTGTTTTTTTGTTCTGGCGAAGGGTTTTTTTGTTTTTGTTTTGTTTTGTTTTGTTTTTTGGTGGGGTTTTATTTTTGATCTGTCTGTTTTATTGTTTTTATCTTTGTTTTTGTTTCTGTATGTGTATTTGCTCTTTCCTTCATTATTCTCTCTGGTTTTTTATATGAGTGTAAACAGCGCCTCCAACTTCTTTGTGATTGTGGTTGTGATCTGTTCTTCCTTTTATCCCTTCCTTCTCTTTTTACCACCTGTCCTCTGCACTAGTGTCCCAATTTTAGTGGGATCCCTCTTGGTCCTCTAACCTTACATCTAATTCCTTCCTCTTCTCCCAATACTCTATTTCCTCCTTAACTCATCTTAAATTTAAACTCCTCAAGGAAAAATTGACATACATAGGACTTGTATACTGCATATAATTTTTCTGGTGTGTTTTAGATTTTGTTATATAACCGCAACTCTATACAGCTAAAAGTGGTAAATAACTGGTTAGCTCAGTCTGTCATTTTTTAGGCTGTGTTTGATGCTTTAGTTAACATTATAGCCAAATGTGAAATAATTGTTCTAAACATCTTTCCTTCCTGATATTTCATGATTGAGATTGACTAAGGGACACAGAAAATACAGTGGCACAGTACCAAAGAATCAAGGACTGGGCCAAACAGGTAGCAACTTCGCATACCCAACGAATTGAAGAGGTAGGATCTGGCAGAAAGCTCAAAACCTAAAAGCAAGCTCCACTTGGAAGATACTGCAGAGAAGTAGTCATCTTCTAAAGATCTTAAACACTAGCAATAAAGTAACCTACTATAGGTAATTTGCAAACATCACCCCAGGAATTAAAGAAAGAAAAAATGAGACGACACTTAAACAAGATGCAACCACACACATCCAATTCACCAAAGGCAAACCTAGGGAGCAACGAGGTGGGACAATCCGAAAGCCACCCACCTGGCCTATCTGAAGTGGTAACAACAAAGCAACTGAATGAGGTTCTGGAAAAAATTAAAACAGAAATAATCTCACAGATAACTGCAGAGATAATGTCTACAATGAAGACCATGCTTAAAGACACTATAGCTGATACAGACAAAAAAATAGATGAACTTAAGAAAACTATAGAAACCATGAATGCTCAGCATAGGAAAGAAATGGAATCTATAAGGCAGATTCAAGCAGATATCCAAGAGATAAAAAATTCCATTGAAAGTATTTGTAGCAGAATAAGCCAATGCGAGGACAGGATCTCAGATATAGAAGACAGGCTTGCAATTAGTGATCATGAAATGGAAAAATTCTTAAAAATAGCAAGGGACCATGAAAAATCAATTCAGCAGCTGCTAGATGACTCAAAGATAAACAACTTAAGAATAATTGGAATAAATGAAAAAGCAGGAGATAGCATCAACGACATTAAAACCTTGTTCAAAGACATAATCAGGGAGAACTTTCCTGGAAGAGAAAAGGAATTTGACACCCCTATAAGTGAAGCTTTTAGAACACCAACTAGACATGATCAAAAAAAAACTTCAGCCAGACATATTATAGTCAAGATCCCAGAAATTCAACAGAGGGGCAGAATCTTAAAAGCTGTTAGGGAGAAGAGACAAATCACCTATGAAGGAAAACCCATCAGAATCACAGCTGACTTTTCAGCACAAACCCTCAATTCAAGAAGAGCTTGGAATGATGTATTGCAAGCTCTAAAGGAAAATAATTTTCAGCCCAGATTGATGTACCCTGCAAAACTATCTTTCAAAATTGATGGAGAAATAAAATACTTTCATGACAAAGAACATCTGAGAAAATTTATGACCACCAAACCAGCACTCCAAAACGTTCTGAAGGACATTCTAGAAAGAGATAGGAACCCCAACAGAAGGAATCCACCAGGCAGGGCAAATAATTAAATAGCCGGAAAGCGGAAAAACAAAGAGTGGGAACCAACAACAGGAAAATATCATGACAAGTCAATACATATCAGTTTTAACCATCAATGTTAACGGTCTCAATTCACCAATCAAAAGGCACAGACTGGCGAAATGGATCAAGAAGCAAGATCCAACAATATGCTGTATACAAGAAACACATTTAATTCAGAAAGAAATTCATAGACTGAAAGTCAAAGGATGGAAAACAATACTCCATGCCACAGGAACCCAGAAAAAAGCAGGGGTAGCTATTCTTTTTGCAGACAAAGTGAACTTCAAGCCAAGAAGGATTCAGAGAGATAAAGACGGTCATTACATCCTTGTAAAGGGAACAATCCAAGAGGAAGAGATAACGATCATAAATATATATGCATCAAATACCAATGCACCCAGCTATATAAAACAAGTACTAAAGGACATGAAAAATCAAATAAGCACTAATACAATTATATTGGGAGATCTCAATACTCCACTGTCACAAAAAGATAGATCAACTGGACAGAAAATCAATAATGAAATAGTAGAACTGAACCAAACTTTTGAACAAATGGACTTAGTAGATGTCTACAGAGTGTTCCATCCCACAACATCAGAATACACATTTTTCTCAGCTGCACATGGGACGTTCTCCAAAATAGACCACATACTAGCTCATAAAACCTGCTTAAGTAAATGCAAAGGAATTGAAATTATCCCATGCATATTATCAGACCATAGTGCAATGAAATTGGAAATCAATGGCAAAAGATCCCACAAAAACTCCCTAAACACATGGAAATTAAACAGCATCCTCCTGAACAACCAATGGGTCACAGATGAAATTAAACAAGAAATTAGTCACTTTCTACAACTGAATGATAATGACAGTACAACATACCGGAACTTATGGGATACAATGAAAGCAGTCCTAAGAGGGAAATTTATAGCATTAAACACTTATATCAGGAAAATAGAGCAAGCGCAAATAAACAACTTAAGGGTGAACCTCGAGCTTCTAGAAAAAGAAGAGCAGGTTAAGCCAAAAGCCCGTACAAGGGAGGAAATTATAAAGATCAGAGCAGAAATTAACGTATTGGAGAATAAAAAAACAATACAAAGAATCAATGAAGCAAAAAGTTGGTTCTTTGAAAGAATAAATAATATTGACAAACCCTTATCCAACCTTATTAAAAAAAGAAAAGAAAAGACTCAAATCCATGCAATTGAAAATGAAAAGGGTGATATCACGACAGACCCTGCAGAAATCCAGAAGATCATCTATACCTATTTTGAAAATTTATATTCTACTAAGATGGAAAATGCAGAAGAAATGGACAGATTCCTAGATTCGTATGAATTACCAAAGCTGAATCAAGAAGATTTAAAAATCCTAAATAAACCAATATCAGCCAATGAAATTGAAGATGTAATTAAAAACCTCCCCACAAAGAAAAGCCCAGGCCCTGATGGATTCACTGCCGAATTCTACAAGAAATTTAGAGAAGACCTAACGCCCCTACTTCTCAAACTTTTCAATGAAATTGAAAGGGAAGCAATACTCCCAAATTCATTCCTGGAAGCAAGCATTACCCTGATACCAAAACCAGAGAAGGACCCAACTAAGAAAGAGAACTACAGGCCAATCTCCCTAATGAACATAGATGCAAAAATCCTTAATAAGATACTGGCAAACAGAATCCAACAAATCATCAAGAAGATTATACACCATGACCAAGTTGGATTCATCCCAGGGATGCAGGGATGGTTCAACATACGTAAATCAATAAATGTAATACAGCATATTAACAGAACCAAAGACAAAAATCACATGATCATCTCAATAGATGCAGAAAAAGCTTTTGACAAAGTCCAGCACCTTTTCATGATAAAAACCCTACAGAAAATTGGAATAGAGGGTCTTTATCTCAATCTGGTAAAAGCTATCTATGACAAACCAACAGCCAATATTATACTAAATGGCCAAAAACTGAAAGCCTTCCCTCTAAAATCAGGAACAAGACAAGGATGTCCACTGTCCCCACTCTTATTCAACATAGTTCTGGAAACTTTAGCCAGAGCGATTAGACAAGAGAAAGAAATAAAAGGAATAATGATTGGAAAGGAAGAAGTTAAATTATCATTATTTGCAGATGACATGATACTCTACACAGAAGACCCCAAAAACTCCACTAAAAAACTGCTAGATTTAATAAGCAAATTCAGTAGTGTAGCTGGATACAAAGTCAATACTCAAAAGTCAATAGCCTTCCTGTACACAAATAACAAACTTACTGAAAGAGAAATTAGGGAAACAATACCTTTCACAATAACATCCAAAAAAATGAAATACCTAGGAATCAACCTCACGAAGGATGTAAAAGACCTCTATACTGAAAACTACAGTACTCTGAAAAAGGAGATTGAAGAGGATATCAGAAAATGGAAAGATATCCCTTGCTCCTGGATAGGAAGAACCAATATAGTGAAAATGGCCATACTTCCAAAATTGTTATACAGATTTAATGCAATTCCAATCAAAATTCCAACAGCATATCTCACAGAATTAGAGAAAACAATCCTAAAATTCATTTGGAATCAGAAGAGACCTAGAATAGCAAAGGCAATTCTGGGCAACAAAGGCAAGGCAGGGGGCATCACTATCCCCGACTTGAAATTATACTACAAAGCTACTGTGATAAAAACAGTGTGGTACTGACAAAAAAACAGACCTGAAGATCAATGGAACAGATTAGAAGATGCTGAAACAACCCCAGACATACTAAGCCACCTTATCTTTGACAAAGGTGCCAAACACATTCGCTGGAAGAAAGATAGCCTCTTTAATAAATGGTGCTGGAAAAACTGGCTCTACACATGCCGAAGATTAAAACTAGATCCATATCTTTCACCATGCACTAAACTAAATTCAAAATGGATCAGAGATCTAAATATTAAAACAGAAACATTAAATCTGCTGGAAGGTAGGATAGGTAAAACCCTTGGAGACATTGGTGTAGGCAAAGACTTTATGAATAAAAACTCAACCGCACGGGAACTATCCCAAAGAATCAATAACTGGGATCTCATCTTATTAAAAAGCTTTTGCACAGCAAGAGAAACCACCAACAGAGTGAAGAGACAACCCACAATGTGGGAAAAAATGTTTGCCAGCTGTTCCTCAGACAAAGGATTACTATCGAGAACATATAAAGAACTCAAAAAAATCAGACCTCCCAAATTTAAAGACCCACTCCAAAAATGGGCATCTGAGATGAATACACATTTCTCAGATGAAGAAATACTAATGGCAAATAAATATACAAAAAAATGTGCAACATCACTAGTCATTCGAGAGATGCAAATTAAAACAACACTGAGATACCATCTCACCCCAGAAAGAATGGCTACTATTAAGAAATCAACTAATAACAAATGCTGGAGGGGCTGTGGGGAAAAAGGAACCCTTCTTCACTGTTGGTGGGAGTGTCGACTGGTACAGCCACTGTGGAAGTCAGTGTGGAGATTCCTCAGAAAACTAGGGTTGGAGGTCCCATTTGACCCAGCTATTCCCCTTCTGGGCATCTTCCCAGAAGAATTAAAAACATCGTACCACAGCGATATATGTGCACCCATGTTTATAGCAGCACAATTTGTAATAGCCAGATCTTGGAAACAACCCAAATGCCCATCAACTGAGGAATGGATAAGAAAGATGTGGTATTTTTATACAATGGAGTACTATTCAGCCATAAAGAAGGATAAACTGGAGACTTTTATAGGTAAATGGATGCAACTCGAGAAAATACTCATAAGTGAAATAAACCAGAAGCACATGTGTAAGCATCGTATTATCTCTCTAGTATGAGAAACTGAAAGAGTAAATAAGATCCAAAATGTACAATAGACATGGTGAATCAAAAAGAAACTGGTCAAAAGGAAAGAGAGACTGGAATAGGGAAAAGAAAGAAGGGAAAGGGAAAAAAATTGTATATATATATATATAAGATGGTTAAGATAGATACACTACCATTTTTACTTAGTTCATTGAAGAGTAAGGTTTGTGCCAATAATGTTTGGACAATTGAATGCTAATGTCTGGTGTCCTGAATAACTAACTTAAAGATAGTAATACGTAATGTATTAACCATTGTTACCCTCCTATTATGTTTGTTTGAAAATTTGTTCTTCTTTTGATTTGTTTTGTTTTTTCTTCTCTTTAAAATAAAAAAAAAAAAAAAAAAAAAAAAAAAAAAGAACACAACAAAATCAGATCCCCTAAATTTAAAGACCCAATCCAAAAATGGACATCTGAAATTAAAAGATGTATCACAGATGAAGAACTACAAACAGGAAATGAATGTATGAAAACTTCCTCAACATCACTGGTCATTCAAGAAATGCAAATTAAAACAACACTAAGATTCCATTCCATTACAGAAAGAATGACTATCATCAAGAAATCAACCGATAACAAATGCCGGTGAAGCTGTTAGGGAAAGGGAACCCTTCTCCATTGCTGGTGAAACTTGTACAACCACTGTAGAAGTCAGTATGGAGAGTCCTCAAATAACTGGAACTTAAGTTTCCATTTGACCTAGCTATTCCCCTTCTTGGCATCTTCTTAAAAGAGATGAAAGCATCATACCACAGTGATACATGCATTCTCATGTTTCTGGCAGCACAGTTTGTAATAGCTAAATGTTGGAAATAGCCCATATGCCCATTAATGAATGAATGAATAAGGAAAATATAATATTTATATACAGTGGAGTACTACTCTGCCATAAAGAAGGAAAAATTTGAATCATTTGTAGGAAAATGGATGCACCCTGAGACCATAATCTTAAGTGAAATACATCAGATACACAAGTTTAAATATTGCATTGTTTCTCTTGTGTGAGAATCCCAAAGGGTAAATATGGATCATAATGGAGGCTAGATATTGGGATTAGGAAGAATATATTCAGATGGGAAGGGGAACAAGAGAGGGGGTGAGGGAAGGGAAGGCAAGGCAAAGGAAAAAAGAGAATGGAAGGAAAAAATGAAACAAAGCGGGCTGGTGAGACGGCTCAGCGGCTTAAGCGCCTGCCTTGCAAGCGCGACGGCCCGAGTTCGACTCCCGGAACCCGCATACGAAAAAGGGGCCGGTGATATCGCTCAGCGGCACGGGTGCCTGTTGGTGCGCGAGGTCCTGAGGTCGTCCCCCGGGTACCCACAAAAAAAAAAAAAAAAAAAAAAAAAAAAGAAACAAAGCTTGTATTAATGGGAAAGAGAAGAAGTGTTAAAGGGAGGGGAGGGCGATGGGGATAAAAGAATTGAGATGTGTTATGTACAGGCACAAATTCTCTATGATGAATGTGATCAATGTATATGACAAATATGTACTAATAAAAAATGTTTAAAAAGAAAGAAAAAAAGAAAATATAAAATAGTTTTAATTATCTATACATCCTTTGTGGTCCCTGCATTTGGTGGGGCTAATACTGAGAATTAAGCCAATGGCTTTTCATATGTTAGCCAAGCACTCTACTACGGAGCTCCACCCCCAACCCATTGTCCCTGAATACTCTAAAAATGCACCTTTGTTTTAAAAGAACAAAGATGTTCAGATTATCTTTGGTGGGAGAATTGCAGAGTAATTATTTTATTATTTCTTAATTATAATTTTTAAGTTTTTCTCTAAGTGCATGAATTACTAGGCCCAATTCTAAAATATGAGGGGAGAAACAATTCTTTTATTATTACCACTTAAATCTAGGTATTTATTTTATGATGTTACACAAGAAGGAATATCTTACTTTAGCCTTTCTCTAATCATTAACCAAAAATAGACAAGTGTTTTATTATCTTAAACATTAAACTTTGTAGATTTTTTAAAGTGATTTAAACAACTTTTAATTAATAACTTATTTAATTTTTTTTTTTTTTTTTTGTGGGTACCAGGGGGGCGACCTCAGGACCTCGCGCGCCAACAGGCGCCCGTGCTGCTGAGCGATATCACCGGACCCTTTTTCGTATGTGGGATCCGGGAGTCGAACTCGGGCCCTCGCGCTTGCAAGGCAGGCGCTTACGCCGCTGAGCCATCTCACCAGCCCAATAACTTATTTAATTGATAACCTATTAATTAAAATTTGCTTGCTGAACAGAAATGATATAGCATGTTTTTTTCTCCTGAGTCATTGTGATTAAACATTTGCTTCTATTTAATCTATGTAATTGAGTACAGTTGTGCATCACTTAAAAACAGACATGTCTGAGAAATGAGTCATAAGCAAGTTTCTGTGTGCAAACAGCATAGAGTGTACTTACACAAACTAAGGCAGCTATGCCAGGATGAAATGGAATCTTAGGAGACCATCATCATCATCACATATCCCATCATTAATGGAAACATCATTATGCTGTGCAGGATATAACTATATAGCATACACACATTGAGCCATTAAGAAGAAATTTTCGGATACCACTAAAAGGAGATTTGGAAGAAATTTTACATAAGATCAGCTTCCTGACTACTTTGTTTATATCTTGTAGTCTTTCATAGTGCAGATTTATTTATAAATGGTAACACTGGGGCCGGTGAGATAGCTCAGCGGCATAAGCGCCTGCCTAGCAAGCGCAAGGTCCTGAGTTCAACTCCTGGTACCCACATACAAAAAAAGGGCCAGTGATATTGCTCAGCGGCACAGGCACCTACTGGCGCGTGAGGTCCTGAGGTCGACCCCCAGTACCCACAAAAATAAATAAATAAATAAATAAATAAATAAATAAATAAATAAATGGTAACTCTTAGAGAAAAGTCACAGAGCAATTCATCTGATATGTCAAAAATATTTCTAAAAATTTTCATGTATTTAATGTTGTATTTAGACCACATCTTCAGGGCACTAGCAGAGCTTGTAATTGAAAGAAATCCTATGCTGTGTCCTTAGTTAAAGGAAATTGTCACACTTTTTGTCTTTTGTGTACACTTTGTATTCATTAAGGCATAAAATCTTACATATCTTCTAGTTGAACTCTCTCCCCGAAGCAGATATCCTTTTTCATGTATACCCTACCATATCAGGGATGGGGAGGGAATCTTTTGATTTTTCTGCCACACAGATATGGAACACAATCCTTCATAAATTGTGGGATGTAGGACAATTTTCTTAACCTTTCTGAACCTCAGTTTCTTAACTGCTAAATCAGAATAAAAATATCTACCTCATAGAATTGTTTGGAAGATTAAATAAGATGAAAATTTTAAAGCGCCTAATATAAAAATGTATTATTTAAGAAACCTACAATGATATTGACATATAATAAACACCCATTAAATGCAAGTTCTCTTAAAGCTGTATCTTAAAGCCTTAAAGCCTTAAAGCCTGAAATCTTAAAGCCTGTGAAAACACTGAAGGTAATGGAGCTACTGTAGAGCTTCGTAGAATGTCAGTAGATATTTCCTAGGTTAAAATGATACAGGACCTCCAAGTGATATAGGGAAATACTGTAACTCCCAACCTATTAGATGTCTAATACGCTGTTCGTGTCCCTTAAAATTGAAGAATGAATTCTGAGGAATGCCGGAGGTTAAGAGGAGGAAATTTTATTGAGGGAGAGAGCTCCTGCTTGAGAAAGGCAGAAGACCAGGAAGTGGGCTGCTGTGGACTCCACTTTATGGAGGAAGTTTTATAGAGCAAAAACAAGAGGTGGGTACAAAATCATCAGGTGGGTACAAGGCAGGACAAAAAATTATGATCAATCAATAAGATTACAAGTATAGTTGTTTAGGTAACATTGATCCAATGGGGAAGAATGTCATGTAGCAAGTGTACATGGAAAGAACAAGGACCTTTTTTGGAAGGGATGGATCAGGAGGTCCTGTCCCCTTGCCCAGGTGGCTGATGCCTGTTTAGAATATGGATCATTATTGTTTACCTCTCAGGGAGGTATGTAGGTGTAGTCATTCCATCTTTATCTTGGGGCCTGGCCTTCAACAAACATGCCTCCAGCCACAGTTGTAATGTGTTATCTTCTGCACTGACTTCTTTGAGAGTCTACCCCCATCTGACGGACTGCCTATAATATTTCTACCTAACTTAGCTGTCGATAATATTCTGTTGATTTCTTTAAATATGTATTTTAGCCAGCTAAACATTCACATATGCTCTCATCCAATTCAAGTTTCTTGAACTATGTAGAAATCATGATATATCTTGTCAGGTACCTTTTGTAGCTCAAGATACAATATCTGCTGTCAATTTAATAATCACATAAAAAACTAAATTAAGTTCTATGTCTCGTTCTCACTGTATTTATTCTGGTTCCTAGTGATCATAATTTAAAACCCAAAACCACTTTTAACAAACTTTTATAATTTTTTCTAATAGTTAATGTCAGACTTTGTTATCTGTGATTCTTAGTATCTTCTTATGCTTTTCTATTAAAAATATTTGCCTCATCCTGGGTTTTTTTTTTTTTTTTTTCCACCTTCTTTTTTAGGTTTTTTGAGACAAGGCTGTTACTGGCCACTTAGGTTCAGAAGTTCAGGTTAGTTTACTTGCTGCTGATCAAAGCAAAGAAAGCCATTTCTTTTGATTAAAAGGAAAAATAATTTATTCAAAGCTAGCTCTGATGAGATGGAGGGGTCCTTTTGGCTCAAATCACCTTTTACCATGTACAGGTGTGTTGGGGGCTTTTATAGCAAGGAACAGTGGGGGAGGAATAGAATAAGATAATAGACATGTTCCATCTGGCTTGTTTTATCCTCTCCTAGGCCCTGTCCTCCCCTTCCTTTGCCTAAGGGAAAAAATTAGACTTGATCTATTGGTGCTAGCATCTACATATTCTATTTGTTCATTTGGGCTGAGAAGAGGTGAGGGCAGCCGTTTTATGCCTAGGCCTGAGGAAGTTTGGAGACACCACATGTCTCTAAAGGAAAAAAAATTGAACTTTTAAAATTCTTTTTTTTTTTTTTTTTTTTTTTTTTTTGAGACAGGGTCTCACTATGTAGTTCAGGCTGGCCTTGAACTCTTGGTAATCCTTCTAGTGCAGGTAGCACAGTTGGGGCTGGAAAAACTCTCCCTCAGCCCACCTGAATTTGGACAACACCCCAGGGCCAATTCTCCTTCTGTTGTTCTGAGAGAAGTAAAAAATAACAAAGGCCCATGAAATCTCTAAAGCACCAGGCCAGAGCACAGGTGTGTTAGAGCACCATAGCTTGACCTTCAGTAAACTTTCCCCCACTCAAAAAGGCTTATATATATATATGGACTGCATCTTAGGCATGTAATTTAATCAGAGCAGATTGTGGGGCAGATATGCATGTTGAAAGCCCCTGACATGACTTAGCACCCTGCCAATCATTCCTGTCAATCTTATCCAGAGACCCAGTGAGCGGCACCCAGGCTGGGGTGAGCATCTTTTAAAATCTAGAAACATGATTTAACTGTGTGCTTTTATTTTCCTGTCATCCCGACACCACTTTTATGCTCATGCCACATTCTTGTTTCTGCTGACATGGACCTCCCATGAACACATCTTCCCATCATTTTCAATAAATGCAGTGACTTTTTCTCTTACAATTGGATGTACACTTGCAATTCTTTGCTTACCATACACAAGACCCTGAAATCTATCTGTTAGATCCACCATGCAGTACCATTTGGTGCACCAGCTGGAAGAATATCCCAGGCTCAGACTCCTTGTCCAGAAAATGGGTTGTAGCAATAGGGGGAAATTCAAAGTTTCAAAAAGAAATGGCACCACTGCCCACACAAGGCCAGATACTTCTGGCCCCCAAGGATTCCAGCTTTATCAGGGGACACAATGATGTTATCCAAACAAGGTTATAGACCTAGAGGATGTGGAGGACCACCTGGACGGCTGTCCTTGAGAGGAGAGCAACTATCTCCATCTTGGCTGAACCTGGCCCTAATTCCACCTATTGATATGTACAGAGCTGGCTAGGACTTTTCCTTATCTCTTTAATTGGCTTTAGGCAATGCAAATAGGTCCAACCGAGGTCCTGATGTGTAGTCTTTGAAGCAAAGTGACAGGCCTGTGTTTCCCCGCCCTTTGCTCCTAATACATGGTTGAGCCTGGCGGGATGGAGAGCCGTGCTCCACGCTGTCGGCTGGGATCGAGCCTCGAGAAAGAGGCTATGACTTCCCAGGGCATAAAAGATTACACATCAGAGCTGAAGCACCGACCCCAAAACATTAGATACTATCTTGAATTGTGTTATGCAGATTACTCCTTCTGCATATACTTCCCTCTGCATTTGCAAAGGTGATTTTCAGGCCTAGCCCAGCTCACCAGACTCACGTACTTCCCGCCACTCTCACAGTCACTCATCCCTGAGCCACTCCCCTCCTTCAGAATTAATAAAACCCAGGTTCGGCCCTGGGTCGTGGCCTTTGTTCCAGTAGCCACCATCTTGGAGGGACTTAGGACCCCTTGGCTGCCCATAACTATAGATATGTCTTAGTGTCTTTATTCTTGCCGTGGGTTGCATTGGATGTGGTAGATTGGAATTAACTCGGTAGAATTCCAATAACTTCTTTTTGGGTTTACAAATCTAGCTTCCTGGGCCGGGACGAGGACCAGGAAGGGCTCTCTATAAATCTGGGCTGGAGATTGTTTTCTTTTAGGGCTTGAGATATTTCATTCCAAGCTGTCCTTGACTTGAGGGTTTGTGTTGAGAAGTCTGCATGATCTTGATGGGCTTTCCTTTATAGGTTATTTTTTTCTTTTCTCTAACAGCTTTTAGTATTCTGCTCTTGTGCTGAATTTCTGGAATCTTGACAATTATATGCCTTGGTGTAGTTTTTTTTTTTTTTTAATCATGGCCAATTGGAGTTGTATATGCCTCACATATCTTTATGTCAAATTCTTTTTAGGTGCTTGGGAAATTTTCTGCCATTACTTCTGTGAACAGGTTTTTCATATCATTTGTGCTGTCTCCTGCTTTTTCATTGACTCCAATCAATCTTATGTTATTCTTCTTTGTATCATCTAGCAGCTTTCAGATTGATTTTTTGTTGCCTTTGTTTTCAAGAAATTTTTCTTTTCACTATCCCTACCCACAACCTTATCTTCTATATCTGATATTCTGTCCTCACTTTGGCTCATTCTGCTGTTTATACATTCAATGGAATTTTTAATCTCTTGGATATCTGTCTGAATCTGTTTCATGGATTCCATTTCTTTTGTATGTTGGGCGTTCATGATTTCCATCATTTTCTTAAGCTCCTCTATTTTTTATCTTTATCTGCTCTAGAGTCACTAACCAAGTCTTTCATTATGGTCACCATCTCTGTAGTTTTCTGAGATATTATTTCTAATTTGTTTTTTTTCTAGACCTTCATTCATCTGCTTTGTTACTTCCACTGTTACCACTTCAGAGAATCCAGGTTGGTTATTTTTGAATCATTCCACCTCTTTGCCCCCTGGGCTTGTTTTTGGTGAGCTGGAAGTCTGGGGTTGCACCTTGCTTAAGTGTCTTCTCATTTTGTATTTTTTTTAGTTTAATTTCTGTATTGATGCTTATAAATTGCTTGTGGCAAGAAGCTTTATTCATAGTATTTAGAACCCTTAGGAAATGACTACTTCTCACAGATGCCTTCCAGGTGTAGCTGGCTTTTGGGTTTTGAGTCTGTTGCAGTATCCTATACCTTCAATTTATTGGGAATGAGAAGTTGCTGGTTATTTGGCCTAGCCACTGGCTCTTTGGCAGTGACTATAGAATTGTTTATGACTCTTAGGCAATCTGAGTCATGGTATACCAGTAAGAACAACTGATTAGAACAATTATGTCTCCTTGGCAAAAATAGCACAATCAGCAACATCATCAAACACAACCTAGAAAATGACAAACTATGGTAAGTACTGATTTGCTACATTTAACTGTATGAACTATATTTGTGGTTATTTAACAAAATCTAAAACAAACCAGAAAATTGTATACAGTTAACATGCCCTCAATATGTTGATTTTACCTTCACAGGAGAAAATTTCAAAGAAGTTGGGGGAATATATAAAGAAATAGAAGAAGAGGAAGAGATTAGAAGCAAGGCTGTAGGACAAAGGGAGATTATGCAAACGTTGGGAAACTATTGAGGAAGAGGAGTGAAAGAGAGAGGGAAGAAATATAAACAAGAATGGAAGAGAACAACAACAAAACTAGAAACAATGTTCACACTCATATAAAAATAAGAACAAACAAGAAAACAAAAACAAAATCAAGAAAAGAAAAAAAAAAGAAAGAAAAAAAAGTCCACTTCAAGGTGTGTTTCTGCTCTCACTGGTAGACGAATTGGGAAGAGTCCAGATCCTTTGTGATCAATCCCAACAAGGCAACCATAGCTTTACAGTGGGGTAGTGGATAATCCAGCCAAGCCTGTACTTGTAGTTCTACTGAAGTTCAGGCTGGTTTCTGACTGTGAGGCTGGAACCAAATTTGTTTGGTCTGCAACACTCTGTGTGCCTCCTGCTGGCTTGAACTTGGTTCTTTTATTCCTGCCGACTTGAACTTGGTTTTGCCTTGCCCTGACACTGTGAGCTGCTAGATAGAGCCAGCAGTTACTCTGAGTTCTGAGCTCAGTTGGCCCCTCTCCAAGATGGTTATTGCTCAACTGTCCCCTCCTGGGGGACGTCTGGACCCAAATAACACTGAAGTCTGCTTTATCCATTGCTCTGTTCCACTGGTGCATTTCTCCATGGAAGCCTCTGGGGTTGCCAAACAATCCTTAGCTTCAAGGTCAAACAGAAATGAGTCAGCTGGATTTGACAACCTCCACTTTGTTTTACTGAGGGATGATCATACCCTCAGATACCTGTAGCAGGGACTATGGAGAGTAAAGAAAGACAAAGAGACAAATTTCAGGGTATAAGGGGGACTGGGAGGAGTTTGCCACCAGTGGACTGGCTCAGCTACCTCTGTGGTTGGCTCACTTTTATTGGCTAGCAAGAAGCACAGGGGGAGGGGTAGCACGTGTTTCATGGAACAGTAACTATAGAAAATGGGTGGATAAAGATTGTTAATGAGGAACCAGATTTTCTCTAAACCCAAATGCCTGTATTTTGACAACCATCCTCAGCAGATGCTATCTTGCCTCAGGAGTGTCAGGTTATTAGCATTCTACCCATAGCCAGGGGCCACACGGCCTTCTGTATACCTCCCTGTTCCTGAAGCATGGTCACGCGGATCTTGGGACTTTGAGGGCTTATGTCACATAGTCAGACCCCCCATAATCTATCACATAGCCTGGCCCCCAACATTGTTTCTTTTAGGTTTCTTTGTCTTCACTGATAGATATTTGAAAATCTATGATCATATCATTTTTCTAGCTTTTTTCTTTTGGTATGATGAGAATAGCATTGTCTTTTCATTTTTTTATATTCAAGTCAAAGGTTAGAGTTTGAATATGCCAATCTCACTCATATTTGCTTCTTACTGGCGGTATATTAAACTTCTGTCTATTCCAGAGAGATTTTATTAACCTTTTGTCACTTTTCCTGTGAAAGAATACTTTGTAGGTAATATTAAGGAACTTCTATCATCCTGTGCTTCAGCATTCCAGATCTCAAAGTGAGAACATTAATTTTCCTTTAGAAAAATCTCTATATCTTACAGAATTTGTCTTCTATTTGAAGCAGAGGAAGAAAAATACTGAACTTCTGGCTTTTCCTTCCCAGTATAACCTCAAGGCCCAGTATAACTAGTCTATGGATACCTAGGGA
The DNA here is from genome assembly GCA_028451465.1 of Erethizon dorsatum. Lineage (NCBI taxonomy): Eukaryota > Metazoa > Chordata > Mammalia > Rodentia > Erethizontidae > Erethizon > Erethizon dorsatum. The sequence goes on along the minus strand of CM051822.1, from coordinate 117,666,110 downwards.
TCTACATTAATGGTAATACTATAACTTCTGCCGGCTGTTGCACTCATCAATTCATGCAGAACTTCAATCCAGCATAAAAGTACCCCTTCAACTCTGTTTCAGTTACCTGTTATTGCACTTAAAAGCAGGCAAACATTTAGTAACTTAAAAAAACAATGATTTACTATTTCTAGGAATTCTGTGTGTTGATTGGGTGGCTCTTCTGCTGCTCTTGCCTGGGCTTATCTATGTGCCTGCATTCAGCTGGTGAGTCAGCAGAAAGGTAGTGGTGCTGGATGGCCTTGCTTATAATCCAGAGCTTCAGCTGGAGCAGTTGGGATAACTTGCCCAGTCTCTCTTCATGTGATCTATTTTCCACATGATATCTCATGTTTCAGTAGTTAGTCAGGTTATCCTAGTGGAAACATTCCAAAAGACTGAAAGTGAAAGCTGCAAGAACCTGGAGTTTTGGGCTCCATAACTTGCCCAGCACCACTTCTGCCATATTCTACTGATGGAGCAAATTACAAGGCCAGTCCAGATTCACAGTGTGAGGTAGTAGGCTGCTCCTCTTGGAAGCAATCAACATGTCATATTTATCACAACTATCTTTAGTATTTCTTGGATAGCTTAGCTTTGATAACCAACCTTTCAGCAGACATTGGTACCTTTATAAGGTATAATAGCCATTATTTTATTCTCAATGGAACCACCATCTGAATACCTAATTGGATCTTCTCTTGTAGGATATCACAATGTTTACTGAATTTAGCTGCCTCTATTGGATACCATGGTCATTTCTGGCTCACTACTATGATTAATGTAACAGAACCCTCAATTTAGAAAAATTTTGTGGTAGTCTGTGGCTTAAAGGGGATAAAGATTTCATTCCCATTTTTCTGTTATATTTTATTAGAGAAAAACCAAATCAGGTGACTTGTCACATATACCTTACAAAATTTTAAAATTCTTTACCCTGGAAACATTTAATATGTACAAAAACAAATGAGATGAATTTAATGAACTATGTATACATCACTCAACTCAACAATTATCAACATATGACCAATCTTATTTCACCACCACTACCACCCTACACTGTATTATTATGAAATAAATTGCAGATATATTACTGTATTTTATCATTTATATTTCATTATGTATCTCTAAAAGATAAGTACTCTTTAAAAACATAACTACCATATTATCACATCCAAGATAGTAATATTATTTCCTTAACATGAAATACCCAGTTATTATTCAGTTGTATTTGAATTCTATTATTCTACCAAAAAAGTGCATACATACTTCAGCAGTTTGCCATACTAATAAATATCTGGAAGGTAATGGCCACCACTTTGAGCCCCTTTTGTAATTGTAGAGGCCAAAGGTAACTTGTATTAATCTCATGATGTCTCAATATTAGTATTAAAATATTTATACAAGTTTGTGTTTTCCTGATGGACATTTTTTGGTGGCCTCTCTCTATATATATACATATATATTTTTTAAATTATTTGTATTTAAGGTGTATGATTTAATGAGTTGACATATGTACACATTGTGAAATAATTACCATAATCAAGACAATGAACATGTCCATCATTTCATGTAGTTACCTATAGCGTTTGTATGTATATGGTGAGAACACATAGGATCTACCATCCTAGCAAATTTCCAGTATACCATACAATATCGTTACCTATAGCCACTATGTTACACATTAGATCTCTAGATCTTACTCATCTTACATAACTGAAATTTTGTACCCCTTGACCAACATCTTCCTATGTCTCCCTCCCTCTAGTTCTTGGTAACCGCCATCCTATTTTCTGTTTCTATAAGTTTGACTAGCTTAGATTCCACATAAACATGAGATCATACAGTGTTTATCATTCTTGTATGACATTTCATCAGCATAGTATCTGTCAGGTATATCCATATTGTCACAAATGGCATGAAACAATGTTGGGGACCAGACTATGAGATAGATTATGGGGGGCCTGACTATACGACTGAAGCCCCCAAAGTCCTGAGGTCAGTGTGACCTTGCTTCAGAAACAGGGAGGTGGCTCCTGGCAATGGGTAGGATGATAATAACTTGGCTCTCCTGAGGCAAGATAGCATCTGCTGAGGACAGTTGTCAAAATACAGGCATTTGGGTTTAGAGAAATATTTTAATTTTTCTTTTTTCCCTTTGTTTTGCTGTTTTTTTTCTTTTTTCTTCTTTTTCTTGTTTGTATTATTCTGTTAAGTGTATTTAATTCTATTAATCTTTTCCCTCTTTAATAGGATCTTTTACTTCATTTTTCTCTTCACCTTATCGTCCAGTGATTAATTTTTCAAATTTTACTTCTTTCATTTTCCCATCCCCCATCTTTACTAGTATAACCATTAAACTTTATTAGTATTTAAATAGTTAACTCTGTGCTATTACTGTTGAATACTTTTCTAATGTTAAAGGAGGTATAGTTGTTGCATTTAGTAGTCATTTACAGTATGCCAATATTTGGTTTGTCTTAGTGTTTATATTATAATTATAGATCCCTTTTCTAAGGTTAAGTATGGCACATTACTGTTTCTTAGAGTATGTCAATATTCAGTTTGTCTTTGACACTATTATTGTTGCTGATTTTATTGCTAGTTGTTCCTATTAATTGGTTTTCTCTGGATGCCAATATCTGGATTGCCTTTTTGTCATCAACAATACTGTGGCCCATTCCCAAAGAACTGGGTGCTGGGCCAATTACACTACAGCTTCCCCTCCCAAATTAACAGAGACAGTTGGATCTTGGGACAGAGGCAAAGGCCTATTGTTAGTCATGCCTGGAGTGCATCACTGAAAGTCAGACACTAACTAAAGTTGTCTCCATACTAGCAACAAAGTCTTTCCAGTAAAATCAACCCACAAACCTTAGCACAAACACACTGAAAATCAATAGAATCATGAGAAGAAAAGGCAACAAAATGCCTCCAAAAAAATTCCAACTCCCCATGGGCATTAAGGGGGAGGAAATCAAAAGTTATGAAGCAGAATTATTTGAAGTGATAAAAAGAGGAGATAAAAATATCAGTGAAGTGCTCAGCAAGCTTAAGGAAGAAACACTATAACTGAACAGATTATGGACTTAAACAAAATGATGAACAAATTTAGAGACGACGACACTAATAAAAATGTAGTTGACCAGGGGAGACAGCGCAGCGGCACAGCGCCTGCCTGGCAAGCGCCAGGTCATAAGTTTGATTCCCGGTACAAAAAAAAAAAAGTACTTGAGCTAAACAAAATGATACAAAACATGAATGACCAATTTAGCAAAGAATTAAAGTGCATCAAAGGGCACCAGATAAAAATCCAGCAGATTAAAAATTCTATTCAAAGTATGGATGCAGAAGTGACCAATGTAAAGGCAGAATATCAGCACTAGAAGATAGGGCAGATGTCAGTGATCAATTACTCAGAGAGACCTTAAAAACAAGAGAACATGAAAAATGGACTCAGTAAGGTGCTAGATGATGCAAAGAACTCTAATCCAAGATTAATTGAAATTCATGGAAAATCAGACAGCACAAATGTCATAAAATTGTTCATATAAATAATACCAGAAAACTTTCTGAATATGGGGAAAGAATTTAGCATACAGATAGGTGAAGCATGTAAAGCCCCAAATAGCCATGATTAGAAAAGAATCTGCCCACATTACATCATAGTAAAAATCCCAGAAGTTCAACACAAGGACAGAACCTTAAAAGCTGTTAGAAAAAAGCAAAAAATTGCTTATAAATGTAAACCCATTATACTTACAGCAGACTTCCCAACACTAATTTTAAAGCCCAGAAGAGCTTGGAGTGAAATGTTTCAAGCCCTAAAAGAAAACAATTTGCAACCCAGATGTATATATCCTGCAAAATCATCTATCAAATTTGATGGAGAGATAAGGTTTTTCTACGACAAAGAGTACCTTTAAGAAATTTATAACCACTAAACTAACACTCCAAAAAATACTCAAGGATATTCTAGAGACAATAAAGCTAATAAGGCCAAAAGGTCTAATAGAATGAATACATCATGCAAAATAACAGTTAAGCAAAAGTGTGGGAATGGTGATCAGGAACAGGAAAATAATCCAATGACAGGATAAATCAGTAACTTTCAATAATAACCCTCATTGTGAATGATCTTAATTCTCCAACCAAAAGACACAGATTGGCAGGCTGAACCAAGAAACAAAATGCAACAGCATGCTATATAAAAGAAACCATTTAATCAAAAAAGAAATTCATAGACTGAAAACCAAAGGTGGGAAAAACAATATTCCATGCAATGGGAACCTGAAAACCAGTAGCTGGTTTAGGAGTAGCTATTTTATTTTGAGATAAAATGGACTTCAAGCCAAAACTGGTCAGAAGAAAAAAGACAGGTCAGATGTGGTGGCACACACCTGTAATCCCAGCACTCAAGAGTCTGAGGCCAGAGGATTTCTGTGAGTTCAAGGCCAGCCTAAGCTACATAGAAAGACCCACTCTCTAAAAAAAAAAAAAAAAGAAAAGGCAAAGACAGTCACTACATATTGGTTAAGAAAACAATTCAACAGGATGAGATTACAATTATAAACATATATGCACCAAACACTGGCATACTCAACTTCATGAAATAAACACTGGTGAACATAAAAGATCAGATAAACATCAACACAGTTAAGGTGGAGAACATCAATACTCCACTGTCACAAATACAACAACTAGACAAAAATTGATAAAGAAATATCAGAGTTGAGCCACACTTTGAATAAATGGATTAATAGATATCTATTGAGTGTTCCACCTAAGAAAAATAGAATACACACTCTTCTCAACAGCACATGGAACTCTCTCCAAAATAGACCACAAGCTGGCTGATAAAGCATGCTTAAATAAATGCAGAAGAATCAAAACTATCCCTTGTATATTATCAGATAACAGTGCAATGAAACTAGATATCAATGGCAAAAGAAATTATGCAAACATTTGGAAGTTAAATAATATCTTCTTGAATAATCAATGGGTTATAGAAGAAATCAACAAATAAATTAGACAATTTCTAGAATCAGATGATAATGCCAGTACAACATACCAGAATTTATGGGACACAATTAAAGCAGTCCTAAGGGGAAGTTTATAGCTGTGAATGCCCACATCACAAAAAACAGAGTGAGTACAAATAAATAACCTTATGATGCACCCCAAGGTCCTAGAAAAACAAAAACATCCAAACCCAAACTAGTACAGTGAAGGAAATTATAAAAATCAGAGCAGAAATAAATGAAATGAGACTTAAAAGCATACAAAGAATCAATGAGTTGAACAGTTGTTTATTTGAAAGAATAAAGGAAATAGACAAATCCTTAGCCAATCTTAAAAAAAAAAAGACCGGAATCCACACAATAATGAAAAAGGTGAAATTACAACAGACACTGCCAAAATCCAAAAGATTATTAGCAACCACTTTGCAAACCTGTTTTCCAGGAAATTGAAGAATTTGGAAGAAACTGATAGATTCCTAGATACATATGAATTACCAAAGCTAGAATTGCCAAGAAGATAGAATCCCTGAATAATCCAGTAACGGGCAATGAAATTGAAGCAGTAATAAAAACCTACCAATGAAGAAAATCCCAGATCCAGATGGATTCAGTGCTGAATTCCACAAGAACTTCAGGGAAGTCTAATGCCAATACTCCTCAAGCACTTTAATGAAATTGAAAGGAAGGAGTACTCCCAAAGTCACCCCCGGAAGCTGCCATTATCCTGATTCCAAAATCAGACAAGATGCAACCAAAAAAGACAACTACAGCCCAATCTCTTTAATGAACATAGAAACAAAAATCCTCAACAAGATATAGGAAACAGAATGCAACAAATCATTAAAAAGATGATCAAGTAGGCTTCATCCCAAGGATGCAAGGATGGCTCAACATATGCAAATAAATAAATATAAGGTATCACATAAACAGAAGCAATAACAAAATTCACATAATCATTTCGATAGACACCCAAAATGCCTTTGATAAAATCCAACATCTATTCCTAGTCTTTGATAAAATACAACCTCTATTCGTGATAAAAAAAAAAAAAAACTGAAGAAAATAGGTATTGAAGGACCTTATCTCAATCTGTTAAAAGCCATTTATGACAAACCTATTGCCACATCATATTAAATGGAGAAAAATGGAACGCTTTCCCTCTAAAATCAAGAACAAAGCTGGGCATAGTAGCACATGGCTGTAATCCCAGCACTTGGGAGGCTGAAGCAGGAGGATCTCTGCAAGTTTGAGGACAGCCTAGGCTACATAGTGAGTTCAAAGCCAGCCTAGACTACATAGTGAGAGCCTGTCTAAAAAAAAAATCAGGAAAAAGGCAAGGATGTCCATTATCACCACTCCTGTTTGATATAGTACTTGAAACATTAGCCAGAGCCATCAGACAAGAGAAAGAAATAAAAGGAATATGTACAGGAAAGGAAGAAGTCAAATTATCATTATTTGCAGATGACATGATCCCTTACATAGAACATCCAAAAATGTCCACCAGGAAACTCCCAAAATTAATAACCAAATACAGCATGGTAGCAGGATACAAAATCAACATACAAAAGTCAGTAGTGTTCCTGTACAACAATATTGAACTCACTGAAAAAGAAATTAGGAAGACAATATGATTCACAATAGCCTCAAAAAAATTAAATGCTATACTTAGGAATTAACCTAACCAAGGAAGTGAAAGAGTTTTACAATGAAAACTATAATACTCTGAAAAAGGAGATTGAAGAGGACATCAGAAATTGGAAATATGTCCCCTTTTCCTGGATAAGCAAAAATAATATTGTCGAAATGGCCATAGTTCCAAAACTGATACAATACTAACACAATCCCATTTAAAATACCAACAGCACTCCTTACAGAACTAGAGAAAACAGTCCTAAAATTCATATGGAACCAGAAGAGACCCAGAATGGCAAAAACAATTCCTAGGTACAAGAGTAAAGCCAGAGGCATTCCAATCCTGACTTCAAGTTATTTTACAAATCTACAGTGATAAAAACAGCATGGTACTGGCACAAAAACAGATGTGTGGATCAACAGAACAGAATACAGGATGCAGAAACAACCACAAACAATTTTAGCTGCTTGACAACAGGGGAAAAACATACACTAGTGGAGAGATTGCCCTTTAATAAATAGTATTGTGAAAACTGACTATCCACATGCAGAAGATTGAAGCTAGACCTATATCTCTCACAATGCACTGTACTAAAATTCAAAATGGATCAAATATCTACATGTTAAAAGAGAATCTTTTGGAACATAATATAAGTAAAACTCTTAAGACATAGTCATAGGAAAGGACTTTCTGAAAAGAACCCCAGTAGCACAAGAAATAACATCAAAGAATCCAAACATGAGATTATATCAAATTAAAAATCTTCTGCACAGCAAAGGAAACAACAGAGTGAAGGGACAACCTACTAAATGGGAAAAAATTTTGCAGCTATTCCTTGGACAGAGGAATAATATCTACAATATATAAAGAACTAAAAAATAATTAGACTCCCTGTCTTAGTTACTTATAGCAAAATACCTAGCGCCTAAAGTTAATGCAGGCAAGGTTCATTTAGCTCAGTTTGTAGAGGTCATATCCATCACCAACTAGCTCAAGGCAGGGTGGTGTTACAGAGGACAAACAGTCCATGGCAGGCAGAATGTAGCAAAGTAACAAGGGACAGCCACAGCTCTTTTTATCCCTTATATCTTATCCAAGGTATTTAGGGCAGGTAGCACTCACACCCTTAATCCTACTGCCCTTGATCCTAGCATTCATTACACCATGAATCAATCTCAGCGTCATGCACTGTAGATCCAGCCACATCTGAAAAAGTCCCATCTATAACTGACTGAGTGAGCCTTTGCAGGGATATCTACACACAAGCCATAACACTCCCCAAAATAAAAGACCCAGTCAAAACATGTGCAACTAAGATGAATGCATATTTCGTGGAAGAAGACTTACAAATGACCAATAAATACATTAAGAAATGTTCAACATGGCTGATCATTAAAGAAGTGCAAATTAAAACAACACCAAGATTCCATCTTACTCCATAAAGGATGGCTATCATCAAGAAATCAAATAATGACAAATGCTGGTGAGGCTGCAGGGAAAAAGAAACCCTTCTACATATTGGTGGGAATGTAAATAAGTACAACCATTATGAAAATCATTTTGGAGAGTCCTCAAGAAACTAAAACTAGAAATTCCATTTGACTCAACTATCCTGCTTCTAGGTATCTTCCCAAAAGAGTTAAAGACATTATATTATAGTGATATATGCATACCCATGTTTATAACAGCACAATTCATAATAACTGAATCTTGGAAGCACCATTTATCTGTATGTCCATCAACAGACAAATGGATAAAGAAAATGTGGTGTTTATACACAGTGGAGAACTACTCTGCCATAAAGAAACTTAAGTCATTTGTAGGAAAATGGATGTACCTTGAGACCATAATATTAAGTGAAATAAATCAGGCACACAAGCTTAAATATCACATGGTTTCTCTTATTCAAGAAACCAGAATATAAATACAGAGCAAAATGAAAGATTCGTAGCAGGAAACAGGGAGATTGAACTTTTGCAAAAGGGAAGGAGACGAAGAGATGGAGGGAGCAGGGAGATGAATGAGAGTAAAGAGGTGCAAAAAAAAATGAATTAAGATGTGTTATGTGTATGTACCAACTCCCCACAAAGAATGTAATTATTATGTACTATAAACATGTTCTAATAAAAATATTAATAAATACAATTTTAAAAAGAATTAAGTCAGAGCCAATATCTGGGATATATAAGAAACAAGTTTCTCCTGGTATTCTCTTGCAACCTTGAGTCCCTTACATTTTTTTTGTGGGGGAGATGGGTCTTTTTGATGACAATATTAACAATATTAATAAGTTCTTAATCTTTTAAATAAGACCTTATATATGAGTTCTGGTATATAACTTCAAAAGTATTTTTGCATTTGTGTTGACTACCAAAATCGCTCCACATTGTAGTGTTTGCACCTTATTATCATGGTTGTCAAGTTTTGTTGTTAATTTAGGAACCCCTGTATTAAAATAACCTGTGCTTGGGCCGGTGAGATGGCTCAGCGGCGTAAGCGCCTGCCTTGCAAGCGCGAGGGCCCGAGTTCGACTCCCGGATCCCACATACGAAAAAGGGGCCGTTGATATCGCTCAGCGGCACGGGCGCCTGCTGGCGCGCGAGGTCCTGAGGTCGACCCCCCGGTACCTACAAAAAAAATAAATAAATAAAAAATAAAAAATAAAAAAATAAAATAACCTGTGCTTTACTCGAGAGAGGGGAGAATAGGGGGTTTTTGTTTAAAGTGCATAGAGTTTTCGTTTTGCAAGATGTTAAGTCCTGGAGATTCATTGAACAAAAATATGAACATATTTAACACTGCTGAATTACATACTGTACTTTGAAATGACTAAGATGATACATTTTATGTTATATATTTTCAACCATAGAAGTTGTTTTAAAATATTATTATACAAATAATACCTGATAATTATAGAAAAGTCAGAAAATATGACAAGCAAAAAGGAAAATAAAAATTACCCATAATCCTATGAGTCATATGCTTTCACACTGACTTTTTCAAACAAAGTTTATGCAAGTTTTAATCATGGTTTTAAGTTCTATTTTTTTTTTTTTTAATGGTACTTGAGATTGTACCTAGTTTACTGGCCACTTAGGTTCATATGCTTATGTTCATTTGCTTGCTACTAACCAAATCAAAGGAGGCCATATATTTGGGGAAAAGATTAAAGGATTTACAGGTATCCAAAGCTAGCCCCTAGGAGATGGACAAGCCCATTTGCCTCAAATCACCATCTCACCCTGCACAGGTATGGTGGAGTCTTTTATAACCAGAAAAAGTGTGGGAGGGAATACAGTGGAACAGACATCTTCAGGCTAGTTCCATCCCTTCCTGGACTCAGGGAATGAAAAAGGAATGAAATTTGGCTTGACCTCCTGGTGCCACGATTTTTATATTCTTTCCATTTCTTTGGGCAGAGTAGATGTGGGGGAGCCATTTATGCCCTAGGCCTGAGGAAGTTTGGAAGCCACTTGACTCCAAAGGAAAAAAAAATTTGACTTTAAAGTTCCATTTTGCAGTACTGATTATACCAGGACTTTTATATTTACCTGTATCCCCAGCCTTTTTTATCGTTAAGTCACCTAGTTGCTCAGGCTGGCCTTGAATCGCCCAGGCAATCCTCCTTCCTTAGCCTCCCAGAATGCTGAAATTCCGGGTTTGCACCACCACATTTGGCTAGGTTGTATGTTAATTAAAAATCCAGATAAGTAATTGTTTCACATTTCTTTAAACTCCAAGAACTTTAAAAAGAAGTGAATCAGTGTGTTTAACAATACATTTCCTTCTATTGATGCTGCCCTTTTGTGGTTCATGTGTCTGTAGAAAATTAAAAGCGTAGTACTCTCCTAACACCAGCCAGCTCTGCTGACATCTTTCAGTGCTTCCTTTCATACATGGTCAGATTACAGAGGATCTGGGAACTTCAGAAATTTGTGAGCCTACATGTCTCTGGAAATTCTCAGTCACATGTCTATCCACTGGAATGATGTAAGCATGCTTCCAGGCAAGGTTAACTATTAAATTGTTGGGATGAAAGGTCAGGAGACCTGCCTTTAATTGCAACATCCGAACATCAGAGAGGAAAATAACACATTGCTGCTGCCATCCACCTTCTCCAAGAAAAAGAGTAAAGAAGAAAAACGCAACCCTAGAGAAGTCTTCATTCCAGAAGTGCTCTAGGAGTCATGGTGGACAAGTTCTGCAATTCTACTTTTTGGGTAAGAAATTATATTTATTCTCACTGTTTACTCTTTTCAAACAGAACAAGTGGTAGATTAATGAGAGCCACCAACAAGAAACCAAAAAGTTTAGAAGTGCAGTTATAGCTCAGGCTTTTTTAGAACAGACAATTTATGATATCTCCAGAGGATATATCATCTGAGAAAGGTAATCTAATTTATTCTTTAACATAGGTAATCTCGTTTATTCTTTAACATATGCTTATTGTGTCCTAGACTCGTTTCTTGGACTAGCTAGTTGCAAGGTTGCCTTCTCTATAGAGAAATAGAGAAAAAAAACAATACAAAACAAAACCTTCCAGTTTCCTCAGTGTTAAGAATGGGAACTGTTGTTTTATACTTTGCAGCATATGAGGAAGAGTAGAGGGTCCATGATTGAGTCTTACTGAGATATATTAATGTGGAAATAATAATATATTTATTCAAGAGGAACTTGCAATTAATCATATGGACTAGAAGTTTAGGCCAGGGATGCAAATCTGAGCATTATGAGCATTATGAGATAGTTTTCAAACCATGAGAATTGGACAATGCTGGTTTTAGAGAGGAGGAGGAAGCAAGATCATTGAAAGAGAGGTCAGGTATTTAAACAGTGAACAAGAACGGTAAAACATTGGGGGGCCATGGATAGCAGAGAATTTCAAGACGGCTCAGTGAACAATACCAAATAGTTTAGCGGAATAGAGAATGAGAAAGGACCTTGGATTTAGTCATTTTGAGAGTGGCCATCTGCAAACTCCTATAGCATCAACATCAGAATCAGAATCACCTAGGGTGATTAACATAGTTTAAATATCTTAGATAAGTCTTTTAAAGCATGAAGTTGCATAACTTTACATAGCCATGAGAGGAGTTGGAATGTTAGGAAGAACCCGGGCCCTGGGGCCCTCAAGGCAGGGCACTGATACCACTGGAAGTTGGGACTTAATAAGCCCCACTATCTTGACAGGCCATCTCCTGAGAATTCTCCCCATAATTATCTGATAAATCATCTCATCAAGGAACCTCAACCTTTTTTTTTTTAAAGAGTTTGTCTCAATAGTCAACAACAACAACAAAAAAAAAATTAAAAATATTTATAGGAAGAGAAAAATCTACCCTCACTTGACTCAGAACTAAGAACTGGTACTCCACACCCCACCTCACAAGACATTTCCATTTATTACAGTGTCAAAACTGGTACAACACCTCCTGGAAGTTACCATTCTACCCAGCAGCGCCGCTGTTACTTCTGTGCCCAGTCAGGCCCACTTGTTTTTGATATAAGCCTTCCAGGCCATAGTAGGTAATAATAGCAAATAGTAGGTAGTAGCAGTAAATGTCATAGCATGACGAAGCTTGCTGCCTGTCTGGTGCCCACATGTCTGAACATATGCCAATGAGTTCAACTAGTAGTAGAAACTACATAAGAACAAGTTTTTATATGCAGGGAAGTAGTCTTCCCATTGGATAGAGGAACCATCCTTTTTCTTCCTTCAACTTGACAAATGTCACAGTGAATTTTACTCAGAATAGCTGCTCTAGAAGTTCATTTAAAATCTCAGCAATAATAAGGCCTCAGATAAACCTCACTGGCTATGATACTGCCACTGTACAAAGCTAAAATCTCAAGAATATAGGTTTTTAGAGGTTGGATTGGCCAGAAAAGTCACTAAATGTCATTAAATGGTTAATTTGTATCAATGAGGATGAACTGGAAGATATGGATAGTTAAAAGACAAAACTGGAAGAGGGGTTGAAGGGCAGTAGAGAAATGGGAAAAAAAAAAGAATCAAGTTATATCATGTACAGTACAAATTTCTTATGATGAATGTGATCATTATGTATAGCTAAAATGTACCAATAAATGTAATTAATAAAAATAAATAAAAGCAAAAGACACCCCCCGCCCAAAAAAAAAAAAAGACAAAGCTGGATATGGATATGGGATTGAATTTAGATTGTTTGGAGGCAGGTGAAAAGGTTTGGGGTTTTAAAAAACATGTGTATCCAACAATTTCCTTTTGTTCACCCAGAATTCCTCGTTCCTGGACACACCAGAGGCAGACCTGCCACTTTGTTTTGAGCAAACCATTTTGGTATGGATCCCTTTGTGCTTCCTTTGGCTCTTGGCCCCTTGGCAGCTTCTCCATGTATATAGATCCAGGACCAAGAAATCTTCTATAACTAAGTTTTACCTTGCTAAACAGGTAAGTAATCCCAATGTTTTCAAACAAATTTCTTGGTGCACAAGAGAGGCATTTTCTTGATGGTTAGTGTCTTCTTTTTTGTCTTTAATCAGCTGTACTGGGCCGGTGAGATGGCTCAGCGGCCTACGCGCCTGCCTGGCAAGCGCGAGGGCCCGAGTTTGACTCCCAGATCCCACATATGAAAAAAGGGGCCGGTGATATCGCTCAGCGGCACGGGCGCCTGCTGGCGCACGAGGTCCTGAGGTTGACCCCCAGTACCCACAAAAACAAAAAACAAAACAAAACAAAAAAATAACAGCTGTACCTTGTGCTGCTGTGTCAGGTAAAGCCATGTTCTAGGCCTGACCTATGCCTCCCTGGCCCCTTGCCATATTCCTTGGTCAAAGTAGCTTTCATTTTTTTGCATAAGAATGGTGACTCTTTTTTTTTTTTTTTTTTTTTTTTTTTGTGGGTACCGGGGGGACGACCTCAGGACCTCGCGCACCAACAGGCACCCGTGCCGCTGAGCGATATCACCGGCCCCTTTTTCGTATGTGGGTTCCGGGAGTCGAACTCGGGCCTTCGCGCTTGCAAGGCAGGCGCTTAAGCCGCTGAGCCGTCTCACCGGCAGAATGGTGACTCTTAACTCTATGGATCCCTACCCCCTCCCAGTACTGAGGACCAAAGGAGAGGAGGGGAGTAACCCAGAAGGTGGAATTTGTGTGAATACTCTGAGATAGGGGCTGGTAGTAGATTTTGCCAGATTCTGGGGCAGAAAAGAACAGTCTCTGAGGTAGAGTCACTGTCTACCTGGTTGGCCTATGTGCCTAACGTAGGACCTGGCATGTACTGAGACTCATGCTGGATTCAGCATTTGTTGAATGTTGGTTGATAAATGAACCCCAGAAGTAGAGGCAGAGTCATGAGTGTGTTAGACTCTAAGCATTCTGAACATTGAGCAATTCACTTCAGCAGGAAATGAGCCGGAGCTTAGGGTTATAGTCAGTCAAGGTAAGGGGTTCTACCAATTTTTCTGGAGTGTCCAAGAAGAGGCTAGATAATGAACAAACCAGTATCTCATCCTAATAAAATTTATTTGTGAATTTTTAAAAAACTATTTTATTGACATTTTGTATACTATGCACTTCTCCCATTTAAAATAAGTTCATTTTCAAAGTCTATTCACTTTATTGGAAAGAGGAGAGAAATGAGATAAACAGCTACATTGTAGGAGTAAGGTAGGAAGCCCGGAGCTAGTGCTCGAGGGTGTTTGTTCTTAGCCCCATTTATCACCCTGCAAGGACTCTCCCCTTTGAGAGCTGTTGTAACTTGATTGGCTGTTTCAAGCTCTGAGGCCCCTGATTTGACTACTGAAACTTTCTATTGCCTGTGTGCAAATTCTTGGGTAAGCTCTTTTTGCTTTTTTCAGGTGATATCTCTGTAATTTATAGCAGAGCCTTACATTCAAGGCCAAGTTAACAATTAGTAAAGGGATACATGTACATTTTAGTGCATTAACATGGTAAAAGAATAATAAAAAATATGTATATATTTATAGATAGGTGTATGAGTGTTCAGGTGTGAGTATATATTTTATACACTGAGTTTTCTATAATATAGCCCCCTCCCCACTTTGTCTCCTTTGTACTTAACTGGGGCCCCCGCTGGGAAGTGAGCCAGGCTGCTTATCAGTTCTCCCTGCTTCTCCTAATTGCTCTCTCTGGCGGGGGTTTAACTCTTTATTTGCCAGAAACCTCACTAAGACCATTACCTTTCCCTGCCTGTCCCCCCACTTTCCCTACAATATGATTGACTTCTTTTTTTTCCTTTTTTTTGGTACCGGGAATCGAACTCAGGACCTTCCGCTTGCCAGGCAGGTGCTGTGCCGCTGAGCTATATCCCTGGCTATGATAGACTTCTTATAGTTAGCATCATGTTTTAAAGGTTCATCCTTCTTGTAGCATGTATCAATACTCCATTCTTTTTTAAAGTTTAATTTTTATTAGGCATGTTAATTTTATAAAATATTTGGTTTCACTGTAGCATTTTCTTACATGTTTTGATCATCTTTATCTCCATACTGCATTTTTTTTTTTTTGTGGGTACCAGCAGGACCTCGCACACCAGCAGGCGCCCGTGCTGCTGAGCGATATCACCGGCTCTTTTTTCATATGTGGGTACTGGGAGTCGAACTCAGAACCTCGTGCTTGCCAGGCAGGCGCTTATGCCGCTGAGCCATCTCACCAGCCCCCATACTTCATTTTTTATGGCTGAACATTGTTCCACTATATGGACATAGCACCTACTGTTAAACTTATAAGCACAAGTGTCTATGGAGAAAAAGAAAAGCAATGTATTAACCTTATTTTTTCTCTGTAGTTAATATACCCCCACTCACAACTTCAGGAGATCCATTGATAACTTATTTTTTTGTTCTCCACTCTGAGGGTGACAGGCATAGATGAGCTTCTTCTTAAAAATTTCAAAATGATTAGTTTCTCCTCTGAGTAATAAGAGTATAATTCCTCATAAAGTAAAACTTCACAGTCGTAGGAATCTTCTTTAGCTCAGTCCTCAACTTAATTTTATTTCTCAGCTTTCTCTCCTGCCTGCCTTTGGACTTTTTCCTTCTTGACTCTCCTGAATTGGTATTGTTGTTGTTTGCTCATTAGTGTGGTGTTTATCTCCTCTAGACTTAGTCAACTTGCTTGACCTACCTATAAGTGACGCTCCGGTCTATTTGTTTAAAATTATACCCTTAGTGAAGGACCCAGAACACAGAGGATGAATGAATTGAACTGAAAAGTGAATAATGTTATTTGTGAAAGTGACAAGGTCAGAGTGAAACTGACTGCAGAAATGCACTTGATGTCGAGCCAGTGAGACCTTGGAACCATATTTAAATATTTGCAGAAATACAACATAGAGGATTGTCTAATTTGTTTGGAAAAGTTTCAGGAAGTGAGACCAAGATGAGTGAGTGGAAGTTGTTCCAAGGAAATCAATTTTGAGTAAATATACAGAAGAGATCTCTAATAAAAAAATTGCTGCCTGATATTAGAATGGGCTGCTGGGAGATACAGTCCCTGGAAATATTAAAGCTGAAGTTAAATATTTGTCTGCTAAGGAAATAGTGCAAGTAGAGATCCTCTACAAAGGGCAGGAGATTCAACTATTGTCATTCATGAAGAACTGGGAGAGGGGGGACCTTGCAGAGATATGACCCAACAATTATCTCTTCTTTTTAAAAATAAAAATGATTTGTATTTCCTTAGAAAGTTGTGTTTACGCCGGTGAGACGGCTCAGCGGCTTAAGCGCCTGCCTTGCAAGCGCGAAGGCCCGAGTTCGACTCCCGGAACCCACATACGAAAAAGGGGCCGGTGATATCGCTCAGCGGCACGGGCGCCTACTGGCGCGCGAGGTCCTGAGGTCGTCCCCCCGGTACCCACAAAAAAAAAAAAAGAAAAAAAAAAAAAGAAAGTTGTGTTTATGCGGAGTGTGTTGGCACATGCCTGTAGTCCCAGCATTTGGGAGGCTGAATCAGGAGGATCTCCCACCATGAGTTCAAGGCCAGCCTAGGCTACATAGTGAGTTTAAAACCAACCTGAGCGGGCCAATGATATGGCTCAGTGGCATAAGCGCCTGCTGGCAAGCGTGAGGACCAGTACCCACAAAAAGAAAACAAAAACAACAACAACAAAAAAACCCAACCTGAGCTACATGGTGAGAACCTGTCCCAATAAATAAATAAATAAATAAATAAATAAATAAAAAGTTGTGTTTAGTAAACTCCTTGTCTGATTGACATTTTTTCAGTAAGTCAGAGATCAAGGGAATTAAGGACTTGGTAAATTTTTAAACAACCACAATGTTTTCTTGTTCCCAATGATTAAAAGTGTGCATATGTTTCTAATGATAAAAATATTGTGTGGTTGCTGTAGAACGTTTGGAGGTTCCAGGGAAAGAGGTAGAAAATTAAATCCATCAATAATTGTATCATTCTGATATATTGCTATTAACATTTTGGTTTGCTGCTTTCCACTCTCTTTAAGAAAGAAAAAACTAGACAAGAACAAAGTACAAATCAAAAGCAAATGTCTCTTTTTTATCTCATTACTTCCTAGTTCCATTTTCTACAGGCTTCCATCTTGTTTTGCTGATTACCCTTATACCTGCAAATATTGTATTTATACCCATCTTTTTCATCTGTCAAGTTCGAAAAGGATCTGTTCTGCTCTGTGAAAGGCAAGGAATTTAGCTTATTGATAAGGAATTTCACTTCCTTTTCCTTTCTTTTTTACAACCTTTTTATTTTGAATAATTTTTTTCAGTTCCTTTGTTACCTTTATATCTAAAAACACTGTCATTTACTTTAAATTCTATATTTTGATGTCCCTTTGGGTAACAAGAAATAATTAGTGTCCTCAAATTTCTTGTATAACTTCTATAGGAGAACATCTTCAAACAAAATCTTCAGAAAGAGTTATAATAAAGTACCCTAACTATGCTTTCTAAATATGTTCATCTGCATCAAAAAAAATAATTTTTTTTTGTTTTTAGCTCCGAGGATTTTGCTCCATTGTTCCTCAGCATTCTGTGCTACTATTAGAATTCTCATTCCTGTTATCCTTGCTAGACACATAATTCTTTCTATTTTGGATTTTTCCAAGAATCTATCTTCATAGTTCTTTTTCTATTTAGTGGGTCATTCGGTCTAAAGACTCCTGTTTTTCCCTTCTCTGAGATATTTTCATATATTAATGCTTTCATTTCTTCTCCTCCAACTTTGAAATTCTGTATCTCCAGAATTTCTTTGAGATTAATTGTGAATTCTCTGAATTGATCATTCTTCTCATTTTCTCTCTCCCTACTTCCTTTTTTCAGTAATTATTTTCTCTTTCCCTTATGTTCTGAGAAATTCCATCAATATTTGCTTCCAGTTGTCCTAAGGAACATTTATTTTTGCCATAATGAATATATAAGATTCTTAATTTCTGAATATACCTTTCAAAACACAAAAGCCACCTATTTGGGTATGCAATGTCTTCCAAATCTCTTTCAGAACATTAATTTTAAAAAAACTTAAAATTCTCTTCTGCTCAATAATTTCAGTTTGTTTCATCCTAGAATCAATTGTTCTGTTTAATTATCTTAGCTGTCTTCTTACTAGTATTGGTTTTTCTTAACTTCCTGTCACCTTCTGGTTCTGTTTGCGTTTATAAATAAATAAAAAGTTAATTAATATAAGGGGCCAGAGTAGGTCCCTTACTGTGTTTAAGTTAACTTCCCCAGTGGGCCTCTCTGTGATACGATGCCTGACTGCACTGTCAGTCTTAGGTAACTACTAGTGTAGACTAACCAGTGCCCCCAAGAGGAGAAGCCTGGCCTATCCCTCTCTACCCTTCTGTGTGCCAAATGAGGATGACCTTACTCTGGGGCGCCAATACTCACGCTATAAGACCAGCCCTCTTCTGGAAAGCATTCGCTTTCTTTAGAGAGTACCTCTTTTGCTTTAGTCTGAGCTGCGGGGGAGGCAATAAATATTTCAGTTGTCAGTGGATTTGTGGTGATAGGGTGGGTATGTGGGATAGAAGGAAATAACTGGCATAACTGCACAGTTTTGAACACAAAACTTCTATTAAGCCTCTGATTTCTGTCCTGTTTCCCATCCTTACTCTCTGCTATAGTTTGGAACTGAATATCCACCAAAGGCCCGCGTGTTAAAAGCTTGATTGCCAGTATGTGGTGCTACTGGGAGGTGATGGAACCTTTAAGAGGTGGGGTCTAATGTGAGGAAGTTAGATCATTGGGACGTGACCTTGTAGGAAATATTGGGACTCTGGCCCTTCCTCTCTCTTGCCTCTTTGCTTGCCGACTGCCTTGAAGTGACGAGGGCTCCTCTACCACATGTTCTCTCCATGATGTACTGCACTGCCACAGGCCCAAAGCAACAGGGTCAAACAACCATTGACTGAAACCATGAGCAAAAATAAACCTTTCTTCCTTATAAGTAATTTACCTCTGTTGGTTTAAACCTTAAGAAATTTATTATTGTACATAACAAAAAGTCCAAAGAACTTCACCTCCAGAATTTGTTAGTTCTGCAGCTCGACAAATAGATTTTTTCTCTTTTTTTTTTTTTGAGACAGGATCTTGCTATGTAGTTCAGGCTGTACATGAAGTCACTATATAGCCCAGGCTGGCCTTGAACTCACAGCCATTCTCCTGCCTCAGGCTCTTGAGTACTGGGATTACAGGTATGAACCACTGTGTCCAGTTTATTTTCATCTTTCTTCTGATAATCTCAGCATACCAAGCTATTTTCCAAGCAAGTGCATGATGACAAGATGAATATAATAGCTCCAGGCATCACACCCTCAGGTTAGAGTTCAAGGGCAGATAAAGGGGTCAAATGACCCTATATCACTTTTTATTTATTTATGTATTTATGTATTTATTTATTTATTTTTTTTTTGAGACAGGGTCTCACAATGTAGTGCAGGCTGGCCTTGAACTTGCTTATGTAGCCCAGGCTGGCCTCAAACTCATGGCAGTCCTCCTGCTTCAGCTTCCCAAGTGCTGGGATTACAGGTGTGTGCCACCACACCCATCGCCTTTTAAAAAGAACAACTTTATTGCGATTATAACTTATATACTATAAAACTCACTACAAAGTAACATAATTCTATGACTTTTAGTATTTTCACAGAATTGCATGACCATTAACACTGCCTAATTCTAGAATATTTTTTATTACTCCAAAAGAAATTTCGTACCCATTAAGCAGTAACTCTCCATTTCCTCTTCCTCCCTCCAACTCCCTCCCCACCACCAGTTTCTGGCAAACACTAATTTCTGCTTTCTGTCTCTATAATTTGCCTATTTAGGACATTTAATATGCAAAAAATTATACAGTATGTGGCCTTTAGAATGTGATATTCATTTAGAATAATGTTTTCATGGTTTATCTATGTTGAAGCATGAATCAGTACTTCATTCCTTTTTTTAGAAGTTTATTTTTATTAGTAGTAAAATACACAATGTTTTACATCATCACTACTATCTCATTCAAGAAATGTGACACCACCCAAAATAGAAACCTTGTACCTGTTAAGCAGTTACTGTCCATTCCCTCCCACCTTAGCCCCTGTCAGCCATAAGTTTGCTTTCAATCTCTATATATACCTAAATTCGATATTTCATATATAAATACAATCATATATTTATATGGCCTATAATAAGTGGCCTTTTGTGTATGGTTTCTTTCACTTAGCATAATGTTTTTTAAGGTTAATCCATGGCTTATTGGCCGTTTGCATACCTTGTTTGAGAAATCTCTATTCAAACCTTTTTCCCATTTTAAAAATCGGATTATTTGTGTCTTTTTATGAGTGAGTTGTAAGAGTGCTTTGTGTATTCTGAATCTATGTATAAATTTGATCAGTGAGGAAAACCTTTCCCAAAAAGTCCCATAAGTTATCCCCTACTTATGTTTGGCCAGAATCGTGTCATACTGTCATGGCTAAAGCAGTCACGGGCCAAGGGAATGGGACCATCATGATTGGTGTTGACTCACCTCATGGAGTTGAAGAGGGGTTCAGCTTCCACTCAATCATGTGGCTCAGCTGAATAAAGTGGATATTTTACAAGAGGGGTTCTGTTAAGAAGGGAGTGGCTTTTGATGGGCAACTCTACCAGTCAGGACCCCAACAGGAAAGAAATGGCTGAGGCAAAATAAATTAATTTGAGGAAGCTGCATTTACAAAAGCATCAGGGCCTTAGTAGCCATAACCTGTCTCTGTTCCAAGTTTGAAAGAACAGGCTAGAGAGTGAATCTTGGGGCAGACAGAGGGAGACACCAGCACATTAACAAGCAGTGATATCCAGTGATATATATACATATATATGTATATACATATATATGTATGTAACATATATGTATGTTATATATATATGTATATATGTATACATGTATGTAACATATATTCATGTTATATATGTATGTATATACGATATGTGTATATACATATATGTATATGTATTATATATGTATACATTTGTATATGTATATATATATATATTTTTTTTTGGGCTGTTTGAGACAGGGTCTTGCTGTGTAGTTCAGCCAGCTTGAACTCACTGTGTAGCCCAGGCTGGCCTCAAACTCACAGCAATCCTGCCTCAGCCTCCTGAGTGCTGGGATTATAGGCATGCACCAACATGCTTAGCTGTCGCTATCGATAAGTTTCTTTTTTGTCTTCTAAAACTCCCCTCATCTACTGAGCTCATCCTTTTCCATTTATATATCAGTGCTATTATGGATTTATTGCCTAGGTACTTTTTAACTATCATTTCAATGGGATGGAGAGATGGATATAAATGGATGCACTGGCATTTTAATTGGAAGCTTTCATCTTTTTCTTTGCATATTTAAAAAATACAATTTAACTCATTGTATATGCAATCATATAGTCTCCTTTTTTATGTAAGATGATATGAAAAGCATTCTCAGTGATATTAATATCACTCCAAAGCGTAATTTTGATTATTACATAATAGTTCATCACATGAGTAGAGTATGCCATAATTTATTTTAACAACTCTGCAAAATTAACTCCTTCTAACAAATCCTTCCATCACTGTTTTGGGTTATTTCAGACTTTAAAAACTCTTCACAATTAAAAATGAGATTCCAATTAACATTCTGGTGTATAAACATTTGCCTGCAATTCATATATCTCCTCAGAATAGATGCTTAGAAGTAAAGTTACTATATTAAAGTGTATGAGCCATTTAAGGCTTTAGAATATAATGGGAAATTTTTATAATCTAGTAAGTTTTCATCAACTTAGATTCTCATCAAAATTGCATTAAAGTGCATGTCTCTGCACCCTTGTTAGCATTATGTATCATACGTCCAGTTTTATTAATTTTATTTGCAAAAATGACATTTTATTGTTTTGCTTTGCATTTGTATGAATACTAATGAAATTGATTTTTTAAATTTGTTAAGTGTTTCATCAGTTACAATTGTGAATTGTCTGTTCATATTACTTGCTCATTTCTTAAAACAGGGGTGCTCATGTATTTAACTTTTTACATTTTGAATAGATGATTCTCCAAGGATTATAAGATTTGGAAGATACAAAAGGGTACACAATAGTCACTCATTCTGGTCTTATTTGGTGTCCACTGATAACAGTTCCTTGTTCTTTTAGAGATAACCCAGGATTTTACAGTCATCTACATACCAGTTTCTCTTCTCACAAACGTTAGTGCCCCATAGATGCTCTTCTTTGTCTTGGAGATCCTTTCATTTTAGCACATAAATATCTGTCTCTTTCTTTTTAATGGGTACTTAAGATGCTACTATTCAGAGGTACCATAATTTATGTATCCAACATGATAGAAACTTAGATGGTTTCTACATGTCTGCCATCATAAGCATGTCGCATAAACAATGCCTTTGACTTGGGAGTGTGTGTCTGTAGGGTAAATTCCTAAAAATGAAATTACTGAGTAAAGCGTGCTTGTGTGTGTGTGTGTGTGAGTGAAGTACTAGAGACTGAACCCAGAAACTCAAGCAAGCTAATCATCATGTTCTATGATTAAACTGTATCCCAGCCCTATTATTCGACTTCAATGTTTGTTAATTTGGTTAGGTAAAAATGGTGTATCATTATAACTTCAAGTTGTACTGTCATTATCAGTGAGATTAAACATATTTTCTTATGTTTAAAACCCATTTGTATTTTTTTCTTTAAATTATCCACCTGTATTTCATGCCCATCTTTTGCAATGAGCTGTTAAGGTATAGTTTGTTGTTGTTGCTTTGAAGAAGTTCCTTAAAAAAGTAAAGTGGACCTCTTTGATATGAATTTTCCAGTGTATTTCTAAGCAGTTCCTTCAGCTTAATACATGTGAGCTTGTGGCAAGGCCATCTCCTTTCCCTTGGCTTGGATAGTGGTCTGCTGGTTACTGTTCCACCTCCTGGGTGTGTTAGCTTGGGGTTGCTCAATTTTACGTCCTAATTTACCTAAAAGCCAAAATAATTTCTACCAGTAAACTTATTTTTTTCTCTAAACCTCATAGTTTCTTTTTAAAAAAAAAACTTTTTTTTTTTTTTTTTGATACAGGGAATTGAACTCAGGACCTCACGCTTGCTAGGCAGGCACTGTGCCACTGAGCTATATCCCTGGCCTCTCATAGTTACTTATGAGGAGAGA
Organism: Erethizon dorsatum; assembly: GCA_028451465.1. Taxonomy (NCBI): domain Eukaryota; kingdom Metazoa; phylum Chordata; class Mammalia; order Rodentia; family Erethizontidae; genus Erethizon; species Erethizon dorsatum. The sequence goes on along the minus strand of CM051822.1, from coordinate 117,642,799 downwards.
GAAACATGGTATATTATATGGCAGTCCTGTTATTAATGTATCTTTGACTCTACCTCTTGGTAAATAATAGCACTGGTCCTATTTGTGAAGTGTGTTCATTTCCTCTCTTTTGTTTTTCATCACGAAGGGCCCAATATCTCCGCTCAAACCACTCTGGATGACTGAGATTTATAAGCTATGATTGAAAAAAATATGATGTGTGTTTAAATTTTCAAAAGGTTATTACAAGCCAGGCATGGTGGCGCTTGCCTATAATCCCAGCACTTGGGAGCCTGAGGCAGGAGAATCACTGTGAGTTTGAGGCCAGACTGGGCTACAAAGTGAGTTCAAGGCCAGCCGAAGTGCATAGTGAGACCCTGTCTCAAAAAGATAAAATAAATAAATAAATAAATAAAAGTTTATCACAATAAAAGACACATTGCCATTAATCCCCCGCAAAACTCTCCATTTATCCCATCATTCTTGCCGCTTTCTGAAGCAGTTCTGGAAATCTTCTATAAATGTCTTTGGTGGTGCTGTTTTTGCTGCCTTGACATCTTGAATCAATTCAAGACATTTACCTTCCATGCTCATTTTGACTTTGGGGAAGAGCCAGAAATCCCACAGTGCCAAGTGCAGTGAATAAGGAGAATGAGGTTGCACCATCATGTCTTTATGAGCCTGCCTTTGCTGTGGATGGCACTCAGCAGAACTTTCACTGATTTTTTTTTAATCACACCTCATAAAGACTTAGGAAAGAGGACTTCCAGAATTGCTTCAGATAGTGCAAGAATGATGGGAATATTTTGAGGGTGATTAATGGTGATGTGTGTCTTTATACTGCAATAATTTTTATTTAAACATTCATCATATATATTTTGATTACTCCTTGTTTAAGAATGAGTAGAGGGGGCTGGTGAGATGGCTCAGTGGCATAAGCGCCTGCCTGGCAAGCGCGAGGGCCCGAGTTTAACTCCCGTGAACCCACATACGAAAAAAGGGCTGGTGATATCACTCAGCGGCACGGGCGCCTGCCGGTGTGCGAGGTCCTGAGGTCGACCCCCAGTGCCCACACACACAAAAAAAATAAAAATAAAAATAAAAGAATGAGTAGAGAAGCTGTCGTGGTGGTGCATGCCTATAATCCCAGCACTCTGGAGGCTGAGGCAGGAGGATTTCTATGAGTTCAAGGCCAGCCTGAACTACATAGTGAGACCCTGTCTCAAACCACCCCCTCCCCAGAAAAGAGAACGAGTGGAGATAGATGGGTGGAAAGAGAAAGGTCTGAGGGAAAGAGAGGTGGTAATAGATGTAGAACTTCATTTGAGGGCTAAAATACTTGTGTACCTCCTCAGTGGAAGCAGTAAGTTTTCCTCCTGCTGGATGGTGGGGGGGCAGTGTCTTCAGCACAATGCAATTTGGATCATGTTTAATGAACTCATAAGACAATTTTTTTTTTTTTTTTTGGCTTGAGGACATCCTGAGATGAGATAGACACAATCTTTTGCAATATTACTTTCAAAGGTTATGTGGGGTCAAGACTGGAACCAATAACCAAAGAAAAGGAAGAGTGCCATTCCAGTTGGAATAGAAGATTCTCTCTTTTTTTTTTTTTTGTGGGTACCGGGGGGTCGACCTCAGGACCTCGCGCGCCAGCAGGCGCCCGTGCCGCTGAGCGATATCACCGGCCCCTTTTTCATATGTGGGTTCCGGGAGTCGAACTCGGGCCCTCGCGCTTGCCGGGCAGGCGCTTAAGCCGCTGAGCCATCTCACCGGCCCCAGAAGATTCTCTTTTAAACAGGGTATTAACTTTCTTTATTTTTTTTCTTCTTGTTTTTTTTTTTTTTTTTTTTTTTTGAGACAGGGTCTCACTATGTATTTCAGGCTAGTCTTAAATCACAGTGTAGCCCAGGCTGGGCTCAAACTTGCAGTGATCCTCCTGCCTCAGCCTCCCTAGTGCTGGGATTGCAGGGGTGCACCACCACACCAGACTCCAAGTATATTTACTTTCTATTGCTGAGTAACAACAAAACTATTTGCCAATTTACCCTAAAATTTAGCAGAATTAATAAACATTTTAGCTGGGTGTGACGACACACCCCTGCAATCCTAGCACTCTAGGAGGCTGAGGCAGGAGTTTGAGCCCAGCCTGGGTAATTTATCAACTTAACGAAGCCCTGTCTCAAAACAAAAAACAAAAAGAGCTGGGGATGTAGCTTAGTGCAAAGGCTCTGGGTTCAATCCCCATTACCGCAAAAAAAAAAAAAAACAAAACAAACGAACGAACAAAAAAGTCTTATAGTTTGTGTGGATCAGAAATTTGGGGACTACTTACCTGGGTTCTGCTTAAGGGTTTCTCATTAAGTTTATTTTGGGGGTACAGTCATCTGAAGGCTTGCCTGAGGCTAGAAGGTCTGCTTCTAAGATGACTTTTTCACATGGCTATTGCTAGGAAGCCTCAGTTTCTCACTGGCTGTTGGCAGGAGGTCTTACTTCCTTAGCAAGTAGACCTTCTTCTCTGTAATTTGAATGTCCTCTTGACAGGGCTGGGCATTTTCCCCAGAGTGAATGATGTCAGAGAGAAAAGGAGAAAGAAGCCAAGTTGGCTTTTATGACCTAAATTTGGATGATACATGGTCATTCCCACAATTTTCTATTCATTAGGATTAAGTCACCAAGTACAGCCCATCCTCAAAGTAAGGGAACTAAGCTCTACATGGTGAGGGGAGGAATATCAAAAAATTGTGGACATGTTTTAAACCCATCACATTTACACTCCTTAAAAACATTTATCATGGCATACTTTGAACTTTATATCATTTTTTGAACTTTGAACTTTATTCCATACTGTGAACTTTATTCCATTGAACTACAGTCATACCTTGGTGCTTGACTGCTTTGAAACTCATCAAATTTGGTACTCCACTCATGTGGACAAGAAAACTTTATCCTGGTACTTGTCATTTGTTTGGTACTCAATGTATAAACTAGTACTTGTGTTGGTGTTGATTGCCTTGTGACCTGCTACCCTTTCCATACAAAACAGTGTGGTGTTTGTCGTTTTTGTTACTCATTGAGGCTCCTGGAACCAATTAACAAGTACCAAGGTACCACTGTATATGTATCCATTCACTTCAAAAAAATGTATTAAGTGCACTATCTGAATTACTATATCCAATCTTTCCAATCCATTACTGGAAATCTTTGTGTTCTAAGAGTGTTATAGAGAATGATATGCTCCTAACAGTGCCCTTTTCTCCTTCTCAGGTGCTTGTTGGGTTTCTTCTTATTCTGGCAGCCATAGAGCTGGCCCTCGCACTCACAGAAGACTCTGGACAAGGCACAACTCCTCCCGTGAAATATACCAACCCCATCCTCTACCTAAGCACATGGGTAAGGCCCATCGCCACTTCTACCCTGTTTATTTTCTCTCTACCCATAGCTGAAATGTACTCTTAGAGATAAAATTAAGTCTAATTTCATCTAGCTTTGTCAAGGACTTACAGTAAAGCAAAACTTGGTTACATGGAATGAAACAAATTTTAGCTTTTTACCTTCTCTGATCTTATGCTCTCATATTTTACCATCTAAGGATCACTGATGGAATCTAAATTTCTTAGAATAAAATAATTTTAAGTGCTATAAATATTATTCTAAATTGATTGGTGACTAATCAATGCATCACAGAGTCCAGGGCTTTTGTATAGTTTTTTTTGAGACGGCTCTACAGTGTTTTAAAAATGAGTTAGTTATCATTTTAAATGCTCAAATGAGAAGGGGAACAAGGGAAGGGGGAGGAGAAAAGGAGAGAAGGCACAAGAAAAAAAAGAATAGGAGGAAAAAATGGAAACAACAATTTTGTAAATAAGGAGGCAAAGAGGGGTTGAAGAGAGGGCAGGAGAATGGGAAAAAAAAGAAGAAGCAAGATATATCATGTACAGGTACAAATTCCCTATGATGAATGTTATCATTATGTGTATCTAAAAGGTACCAATAAAATTTTAAAAATAAAAAAAAAAATGACACATCATTGCTTTGATTCACAAACTTTCTTAAAAAAATCAGAATATCCAACAACCATGGATCTACATTCCCACAGGGCAGTGGCCAGCTGAGACTGAACAGCTGCTGCCCGCTGCAGATGTGTGGTGGCACAGCCTTCCCCCTGCTCTTTTTTTTTTTTTTTTTTTTGTGGGTACCGGGGGGTCGACCTCAGGACCTCGCGTGCCAACAGGCACCCATGCCGCTGAGCGATATCACCGGCCCCTTTTTCGTATGTGGGATCCGGGAGTCGAACTCGGGCCCTCGCGCTTGCAAAGCAGGCGCTTATGCCGCTGAGCCATCTCACCGGCCCTCCCCCTGCTCTTTTTGCTCTGCCGTCATTAGTAATGTGATCTGGTAGGCCTCTCAAGGTGGGTTTTTTTTTTTTGTTTTTTGTTTTTGCTACCTCTGTAAAGGAACAAGCAAAGTGGGGTCTAGACAGTGGTGTCTTTTAAGCTCACATAGAGATGATTATGTACATCTCTTTCCAAACTACATTAAGTGACATCATGTTGGAATTTGAAATCTACCAAAGTGGGAGTATTTACACCATGAAATTGGCAAATTCTGCAAATCATGACTCAAGGTGAGGTTTTAGGTTTTTAAAATTTTTTAATCCAATATTTGGAAAATCAAGATATAGACAACTTATACCCAGTCATTAGAATCTGCCTCCTTTGTTGGGCATGATGGGGCACACCTGTAATCTCAGCACTCAGGAGGCTGAGGCAGGAGGATCACCATGAATGTGAGGTCAGCCTGTGCTATATAGTGAGTTCAAGTCCAGCCTGAACTACATAGAAAGACTCTGTCTCAAAAAAACCAAACCAAACAAACAGAAATCTGCCTCCTTGACCTGCCTCTTGCCTGAATTGAATTTACTGAGTCTTGAAAATGTCTTCATAGCGTCCAAAGTAACTCCACTAAAATATATAGTGACCCTCTGCTTTCTTGGCTAACTTCCCACTCAAGTGTGGTAAACAGAGATGAAGCGCTGAAAGAGAAAGTTAGATGGTATCAGGAAGCAAATGTAGAGTTTGGCATTTATGTGCTCTCTGGTTGGCCAGATTAGTTTCAACAATCTCCTCCTTCAGCTTTCCTTTCTTCCCTATTCTCTGACTTTCTCCTCTCCCCTCCTATCCTTGGTTAATGATGCTGTTTTTCAGAACTTCATGTAAATTTTTCTCTAGCTCCTGGTTTTGCTGATCCAATACAGCAGACAATGGTGCATACAGAAGAATTCTTGGTTCCTGTCCATATTCTGGATTCTCTCAATATGCTGTGGCACTTTCCAATTTCAAACTCTTATCCGGGCTCTCCTACAGGTAAGGAGAAAAGAGGGCATGACATGAAGATGTACTGCTGGGCGATATTTTTTTTTTCTTTTTTTCTGCTAGGCAACTTCTAAATCAGAGTAAATGGCATCAAGTCAGTTGAGCTCCAGGATAAATTATATTGGGAGAATTTGATAATAGGCTTTAATCACAAATACATATACATGAAATGTCTATATTTATTTATATTTCATTTGTATATATATAAATATATTTATTAAGTATATATTTATATATAAAAGAAATAGCTGATCTGGGCTATGAAATTAAGTTTACATTTAATTTGGATAGAGGGCTTATTTTCTCTGGGTCTTTTGTCCCCATAGGACAGCAGTTCCAATCTGGCCTATTCCTGCCTGTTCTTCATCTCTTATGGACTCCAGATCCTGATCCTGATCCTTTCAGCATTTTCAGAAAAAAGTGACTTATCAAATGTAAGATTCTAAATATGCCCATTTCGTATATTACTCAATTGGATGATATCTTAAAAATTAAACTTTGAGATATCTAGGTCTTATGGAGATCCCATAAACCCAGAATAAGTTACATGCTGAGAGTCCCTAATCTGAACATCTGAAATCTGAAATGCTCTGAATCCAAAATTTTCAAAAAACCTGTGCAGTATTGCAAAATCTGAAACACTTCTGATCCCAAGCATTTTGGATAACTTGTAATACAGAATATTTTATACTTAAGGATACAATGGTGAACATATTGAAATACTGACTTTTATGTTCATTCATCAATTTTTGGCATGGGCAATTAATTCATACATCTATGCCAGAAAATCTGATTATCCTTCTGTTAGTGACCTTAGAGTCTCCAAATAAATATATGTTGACCAACTGACTTTAGCATCATATCTAGTTTCTACATCATATCTAGCACACCATCATCTCCAGAAAAATGTTTCTGATTTTAGAGTCCAATAGAGTTTCTCTTTCTAATTTCTTTTTAATTCTTTGTATCTTTCAGAATCCGTCATCCACTGCTTCATTTTTGAGTAGCCTTACCTTTAGTTGGTATGACAGGTAGGAAATACCTGGAGTATGGGTTTTCTATATCCTATTCTGTCATTTTCTCGAAAATGAAAGAAAGCTTAATTTTTTAAAATGCCTCCTGTGGCCCTGTTTTTTCTTCTAGGGTAAGAGAATGTTAAAACTTACAGGTTAGTTTAATTCATCCCCTCCATTGGGCAGATTAGTCAAGAGGATGAAAGGGACTTGCTCTTGATAGCCTGAGAGTTCCTCAAGAGAAAAGGAAAAAGGCAGCAGGACAGAAAGAGAGAAATTTGAGGCAGGCAGTGTGGCACAGGTTGCGGGGTAAGGGATGAAATAGCTGGGCTGGGCTACCAGAGGGTCTGGAACAGATATCCTTGGCCTTTGTAGTTCCATGCCCTTTGGGAGCCTGGTGAAGCCCATGAATCCCTTCCTAGGTACTGTTTTAAGAGCATAAAATAAAGGGCCAGTGATATAGCTCAGCGGCACAAGTGCCTGCCTGGCAAGCATGAGGTCCTGAGTTCGGTTCCCAGTACCCACATAAAGAAAAAAAAAAAAAGATAAAATATATGGGATTATAAAGGAAATAAAATATACAGACATTCCTTGTCTAACAACTTACCTGATTAATGACTGTTCAGACTTATGACCGAGGCCCACTGCTTGGACTTACGACCCATCTTTTGTCTGTACAGTTCTGTACATCTTATTTGATAGAGCCTCAATGTCTTTTCCTTTTTTTTTTTTTTTTTTTGGTACAGTATCCCTTGTTTACATAGTACTGTATTTCTTTGCTGATTGTACTGTACAGTACAGTACTATAGTTTTATGTTCCGTCATGCATTACAGTACTGCATGTAAGAGTTATGCAAAGAAAAGTCATTGAGTTGGAATTTCCTTTGACCATTTCTTCTGAATATTGTAATGTACATACTATATACAATTTCTCATTTAGCAACCAATTCATTGAATGCCTAGTTGCCAGAACTGAACTCCAGTTGTTAAACGAGGAATGTCTCTACTGAAATGTAGTTAGAAAAATGTTTAACGCCAGGCGTGGTGGCACACGCCTGTAATCCCAGCACTCGGGAGGCAGGAGGATTGCTGTGAGTTCGAGGCCAGCCTAAACTAATAAAAAGACCCTGTCTCAAAAAATCAAAAAAAAAAAAAAAAGAAAAGAAAAAGGTTTAAAAATCAAATTTGTGATATAGTAATATATATACTTTTAAATCAAAGCATTAAATAATAACATCTAGTCATGGGTCTAAAAATGACCATAATTTTAAAGTAGTGATGGGCATAAGTTAGCTGTGAAGACATCTGTGATTTCTCCTGGTGACAAAGGCACTGTATTACACTCATGTGAAGAGGAAAGTTTAGTTTCCAGTTGGAAGCTATTACAAATATTTGTTTTCCATCCATTTTCTCAAACCCCAGGTTGGAGAACCCCATCTAGAGAGATAGTATAAAGGCAGCCATGGGATCTGCTCTGTTTCATAAGGGCATTACAAAGGCCCCTCAAGGCAGAGAGGCAGCCAGTGTTTGAAGAGGAAGGAACAGGAGTAGGGAGAGGTGATGTGCTTTTGGCTCTTAATTCCATAGGGCCATTCCCCTTTTCTGGCTAGCTGTCTTTTAACATACTTTGTTATTTCCACACACTCCCTTTTCTGTCTCCCACCCCTCTGTCAAGTTCAAAGGGCCAGGATATAGAGGTAATGGAGCAATGGAGAAGTCCCATTTTTCTGCTCCCCACCATCCAGGAGGCAAGTTTTGATAAAGGCAGCAAAGATCTTCTAATGCAGGCTATAGTGCTTCAGCCTGGGTCACTCTTGTTTCAGCACTGTTCTGAAAGGTTACAAGCAACCACTGACACTTGAAGATGTGTGGGATGTTGATGAAGAGCTTAAAACCAAGTCAGTAGTGAGCAAGTTTGAAGTATTCATGGCAAGAGAGCTACAGAAAGCCAGACAGGCATTCCAGAGACGGCAGCAGAAGTCCCAGCGGAACTCTGGAGCCAAGCCACACGGCTTGGACAAGAACCAGAGCCGAAGCCAAGATGTCCTTGTCCTGGTAACTTTCCCATAAGTGTCTGTGTATTCACCAGGTTTTAGTATGGTGTCTGTGTGCTGTATGTCTCAGGCAAAAAGCAGCGTTATGGTGATTTTGTTCTTATATTTTTATAGTACTTCATGCTTCTCATTGTATTTTATATGTATATATATATATATATATATTTTTTTTTTTTTTTTTTTTTTTTTTTGTACCGGGAATCAAACTCAGGACCTTGAGCTTGCCAGGCAGGCGCTTGTTCTGCTAAGCTATATCCCCAGCCCTGTATTTTATATTATTAGTATCATTTACAGTACTAGTAAAAGCTTAGTGATGGATATATGGAGGGTAAATGCTATAATGTATTATTTCTCTCCTTTTGGGTTTATTTAAAATTTTCCATAATAAAAAAATTTTAAAATAATAGTTTAGCATTACTATAATTTACAGTTTGTTGAGAGCATTCACAGCTAATTTGTTTTTTAATTCACACAAAAATGTTTATTAAGCAGAGTTGTGTGTCCGAGTCTGTTCTGGGCACTGAGTAAGAGGAACAGCCCTGACTGAGCACCCATCTTTAGAGAGCTAGAGAGTAAACAATAAGCCAACACGTATATTGAAACTAATAAGTACAATGAAAAAAATAAGACTGTAAGTGTGGTGGCATGTAGCAGGAATCCCAGCACTCTGAGAAGCCTGTGGCAAGAGGATTGGAAGTTCAAGGCCAGCATAGGCAACTTAGAGACTTAGCAAGACCATGTCTCAAAATAAAAAAATAAAAATAAAAATAGGGCCGGTGAGATGGCTCAGCGGCATAAGCGCCTGCCTTGCAAGCGCGAGGGCCCGAGTTCGACTCCCGGATCCCACATACGAAAAAGGGGCCGGTGATATCGCTCAGCGGCATGGGTGCCTGTTGGCGCGCGAGGTCCTGAGGTCGACCCCCAAGTACCCACAAAAAAAAATAAATAAATAAATAAATAAAACAAAATAAAAAGATTGGGGGTGTAGCTTAGTGTGAAGGCTATAGATTCAATCCCCAGTATTGCCAAAAAAAAAAAAGGGGGGAGGAGCAGAAGAGGAGGAGGAGAAGAGGAGGAGGAGGAGGGAGAGGAGGTGGAGGGGGGTGGGAGGAAAGAAAAAAGTGAGGCATGGTGGTATACACTTGTAATTACAGCTACTTGGGAGACTGAGGCAGGAGGATTGCTTTAGCCCATGATTTTGAGACCAGCTTGGGCAACATAACATGACCCCATCTAAAAACAAAGAAAAGAAAAGAAGTGGAAGAGGATTTGAAGTGACATGCTGCTTTGGACAGTTAATATGGAAGACTTTCAAGGAAGGTGACATTTGAACAGAGATCCAAAGGAGAACATCTGAGGGACAGTCAGAGGGATGTCTATTCCAATCAGAGAGAGCAGGAGTGTGAGGCTGAGAGGAGAACATGCCTGGCATATTCAGAGAACTGGAAGGAGCATCGAGAGAGAGGCTGAGCATGTGGTGAGATGAGCTCAGGGACGTAGATAGGGACTAAACTGTGTGGAGCTTCGTGGGCCACAGTAAGGGGTCTAGATTTTATCTGAAGTCTGGTGGAAAGTCAGTGGTAGGATTTGACCAAAGGAATAAAGCTGACTTGGGCTGCTGTCTGGAGAATGAACTGTCACGAGACATGAGTAGAAGCTGAGAGAGGCTGACAGTTGTCCAGGCGAGAGAGACTGATCAGATGGAACCTCAGTGAGAAAAATTATGAGAATGTGAGTGGCAGAAAAACCTAGAAACTGGGGCTGAAAAGCTAGAATTTGGGGTATGAGGAGGCCAAAACATAGGAAAAAAGAGATTGAGGAATGAGTCGGTATTCCCCACGTGTTAGTTTCCTAGGGCTGCCATAACAAATACAGATGGTACCTGAGTAGTCATGGTTAATTGGTCCTGGAAGGCATGATGAATACCAAAACTGACAAGTACCAAACAAACTGTTTTAACTGGAAATGGTAGCAAATCGTGGGCCAATTAACACTGAGAAATTGTTGCTTGCATGTGAAGTACCAACCAAACGAGGAATACTGGGACAAAATATCTGCATCGAAATGCATCAAGTACCAAATTCAAAGCAGTGGAATATCAAGTTATGGCCGTATGCAAACTAGAGAAGTTAAAACTACAGAGGCTGGGGCTGTAGCTCAATGGCAAAGCATCTGCTTAGCAAGTGGGAGGCCCTGGCTTTGATCTCCAGTACCACATGTGCACATGTGCTTGTCTGCACATACAAACACACACACACACACACACACACACACACACACACACACACACACACAATTTATGTCTCACAGATCAGGAAGCCAGAAGTCTGAAATCAGGCCGGTGAGATGGCTCAGTGGCATAAGCGCCTGCCTGGCAAGCGCGAGGGCCCGAGTTTGACTCCCGGAATCCACATACGAAAAAAGGGCCGGTGATATCGCTCAGCGGCACGGGCGCCTGCTGGTGTGCGAGGTCCTGAGGTCGACCCCTGGTACCCACAAAAAAAAAAAAAAAAAAGAAGAAGTCTGAAATCAAGCAATCAGCAGGGTCATTCTCCCTTTGAAACATGTAGAGAAAAATCCTTCCCCTACCTGCTAGATTTTGGCAGAAATCCTGGGCACTCCTTGGCCCAATTTCCACCTCTGTTTTACATGGGCATCTTCTGCCTGTGTCTGTCTTCTCTGTTCTCTTTTTATAAGGACACCAGTCATACTAGATAATTGCCCACCCCAGTGACCTTATCTTAACCTGATTACAGCTGCAAAGACCCTATTTCCAAATAAGAGCACATCCCCCAGTACAAAAGGTTAGGACTATAAATTTTTTGGAAGGGGAGTACAATTCAACCCATAACATCTTCCAACAACCACAAACAAGAAAAGAACACTCCGAGTCCTCTTTCTTCTTTTCTCTTTCTTTCTTTCTTTCTTTCTTTCTTTCTTTCTTTCTTTCTTTCTTTCTTTCTTTCTTTCTTTATTTCTTTCTTTCTTTCTTCCTTCCTTCCTTCCTTCCTTCCTTCCTTCCTTCCTTCCTTCCTTCCTTTCTTTCTTTCTTTCTTTCTTTTTCTTTCTTTCTTTCTTTCTTTCTTTCTTTCTTTCTTTCTCTCTCTCTCTCTCTTTCTTTCTTTCTTTTTCTTCTTTGTCTCTCTGTCTCTCTGTCTGTCTCTGTCTCTGTCTCTGCCTGTCTGTCTGTCTCTCTCTCTCTCAGTAGTAGAGATTGAACCCAGGACCTTCATACTGAACTACATTCCCAATCCTTTTTTAAATTGTTTTTTGTTTTGTCTTTGTAAATTTGTTTTGAGACAGGTTCTTGCTAAGTTGCTAAGTAGCTTGGATTGGGCTGAAACTTGTGATCCTCCTATTTCAGCCGCCCAGAGTACTGGGATTATAGGTGTGGGCCACCATGCCTGGCTTGTTCTTTGTTACTATGTAGTATTCTTACCAGTTTAAATTTCTACTCAAAAATAGACTTCAATATCAGTTAGAAGGGAGAGAGAGGGTAATAGCACCGAGGAGATGAAGAGAAAATTAAAGCCTATACAAAGAAGACAACAAGCCTCACAGACCCTGCAAGAATATTGGAGCTGTTCAGGGCAGGAACAAAGTCTTACACTGTACAACTCTGTTAACACTGTTGCTTTTCTTTTGTACCCAGGAAGAAGCTAAAAAGAAAAAGGAGGCTAAGACTACAAAAGACTTTCCCAAATCCTGGCTGATCAAGGCCCTCTTCAAAACGTTCTACGTGGTGCTTCTGAAATCATTCATACTGAAACTAGTGTATGATATCACTTTGTTTCTGAATCCTCAGCTGCTGAAGTGAGTACCCGAGGCTTAGGTTGTCCTTTCAGGGTCTACTCTACCTCCTTCCTTTTTGCCCCTTGTATATGCAGCCAAGAGTTTTTATAAACTCTCATTTTAAGAAATGTTCATAATTTTCTTCCACTTCACAGCTTTGTGTTTAGGAAGAGCGCAGGGCATTCTTCGAAATCTAGTTCCTCTTTTTGGGCTCCCCTTCCTCTACCCCATAGAGGCCACATTCTTACATGCTTGTCAGGCCCTTTACTTGTGAAACAGAACTGCTGTAGTCTGAACCACAACCAAGCAGCACATCCTGAGAGAGTGACTTCTCTCCACAGCCAGAGCCTTCCCTGAGAGGTTCAGGCTAATCAGAACAAAACTTTGCAATGTACCATGATCCAGAATGAACCACCACCAAAGAAACCTTTTAACTCACGCTGGATACACGTCCTAATTTTCAGGCCTGCGTTGCCTAGAAATAATCAACTTGGCCCAAACAGCTTCTTTTACCAAGAAGTGGAACATGACAAGGCCAAAGCACTGCAGAGATAACTCCATGCAGAATTTCTTTCATTATCCATTCTCACAACTGTGAATTATTTATCCTAAGCCCTTGCTGCTCATCTCCACATAAAAGCGAGAACATTGCCAAGATTATGGAACTTAGGTCTTCCAAAAGCACTGGACGATTCTAGTCATTTTGGCTACGTGTGTGGAGAGCGAGGAGCCGTGGAGGCCTAGTGAGTATCGCTGACTTGGTTTTACTTCGGCAGATTGCTGATTGCCTTTGGGAGTGACTATGACTCATACGTATGGGCTGGATACCTCTATGCCATCCTCTTATTTGTTGTGAGTCTCATCCAATCTCTCTGCCTTCAGTCTTATTTTGAATTGTGTTTCATGCTGGGAATGAGTGTACGGACAACCATCATGGCTTCTGTATATAAGAAGGTAAGCAAAATATGTCAGGTACAGTACCACCAAAGAAAATCCTCTTAGTAAATATGAACATTTATTCGAAGATAGAGGAAAAATTATGGAAATCATAACTGATCCCAATACTTAATTTTGAATAGCCACACAGAATCCTTTAGATGTTTCTCTGGAAATCAAAATATGAAAAGTGCGTTCATAAACATGAGATACATCATGTCTGTGAGGAGGGGAGTGATGCACCTTCGGAAGAAGCTGGCAGGCTTCTCAGGATCTGCCTTTCCACCTTGAAGGCTTAGATACTTGTTCCTCTCTTCCAGTCTCTCTCTCTCTCTTTTTTTTTTTTTTTTTGAAGGGTATTGATTTTTGTTTTTTAGTTTATTTAAGTTTATTGGTACAGTTTAGGTATACATAGTGATCACATTCACTATAGGGAATTTTTACCTGTGCATGATATATCTTGATTCCTCTTCCCCCCGCATTCCCATTCCCTCCTTTCAAACCCTCTGTCTCTCTTGACAAGGTGAAAATGTGGTGGGAAAGAATGTAAAGTCATAAAAGAAGATGGCCGAGGGTGAAATCTTTAAAGCACCAACATTTAATCCAAATACTTGATGAAACCTTGTTCAGAGATTTTATGTCTCCATTTCAAACTATAGTTTTGCCAGTGAGACTAGAATGCTCTGTGGACCAGGGCTTCATCTCCCCAGACTGAATTTTGCCTAGCAACTTCCTTTTCTTTTTTTTTTCAATGTGGGTACCGGGAGTTGAACTCAGGACCTCGCGCTTGTCAGCAGGCGCCCGTGCTGCTCAGCGATATCACCGGCCCCTTTTTTTTCCTTTATGTGGGTTCCGGGAGTCGAACTCAGGACCTCGCGCTTGCCAGGCAGGCGCTTACGCTGCTGAGCCATCTCACTGGCCCCAGCAACTCCCTTTTCTAATCTTTAGTAGCTACCAAATATTCTGCCTCTTTTTTTTTTTTTTTAAATACATTTTCTGATTACTGTGTTGTACAGAACTGGGAGGTTTTCCATTTCCTTAATATGATTTTGCTTATCTTCTCTCTGATTTTTATTTATTTGTCATGTGTATGTGGTGCTGGGGATTGAACCTAGGGTTGCCCTTCCACTGAGCTATATCCCAAGCCCTTCTTGTTTTTTTTTATTTAGAGACAAGGTCTCACTAAGTTGCCCCAGTTGGCCATGAACTTGTGATTCTCCTGCCTCGGCCTCTTGAGTAGCTGGGAGTACTGGAATGTACCACTGCGCTTACCTAATATATAGTTCTTAAGGTTTAACTTCTTCAGGGCAAGTGTATTTTCCTTAAATCCTGTATATCAGGGTGAAATCTAATCTAATCTCTTAATAAATAAATGAAAATACAGGAATTATGATCAGTGACTCCAAGCTCAAGGAAGCAGGTCACACATGAGGACACAGGACTTTTTATGTCAAAACACCAGTTGCCTTCTCTGACTATTCCCCTCACTAGAAAGTTCCATGGTAGTGACTTCTCCTTTATGTTCCACTTTTCTCCTTTGACTTCCTCTTTCGAAACACAAGGTATCTTTTTCTTCCCTGAGTAGATGCTCAGTCATTGAGAGATGCACACGGTTAATGCAAGTGTCTTTAGATCAGAAGTCTGCTCAAGTCCTTTGAACTCTCAGTTACTCTCACATTGGAATTTGTCTTCCCCAAAACTGATTTCTTTTTTTTTTGTGGGTACCGGGGGGACGACCTCAGGACCTCACACGCCAACAGGCACCCGTGCCGCTGAGCGATATCACCGGCCCCTTTTTCGTATGTGGGTTCCGGGAGTCGAACTCGGGACTTCGCGCTTGCAAGGCAGGCGCTTAAGCCGCTGAGCCGTCTCACCGGCCCCAAAATTGATTTCTTAATCTATTCTCTTAAGATATATTAAATTTTTTCTGCTTTGCAAGTTATACAGTTGCGGGGGTGGTGAGATGGCTCAGCGGCCTATGCGCCTGCCTGGCAAGCGCGAGGGCCCAAGTTCGACTCCTGGAACCCACGTACAAAAAAAGGGCTGGTGATATCGCTCAGTGGCACGGGCGCCTGCTGGTGCGCGAGGTCCTGAGGTCGACCCCTGGTACCCACAAAAAAAAAAAAAAAAAAAGTTATACAGTCGCTAACCAGACTGTCTCAATGCTACTAATGTGCACTTTAAAAATCGTGATCATTCATTCCCGCTATTATGATTTTTTTTTTTTAATGTGGGTACCAGGAGTCGACCTCGCGCTTGCCAGCAAGCGCTTGTACCGCTGAGCGATATCACCAGCCCTTTTTTTTTTTTCCTTTATGTGGGTACCGGGAGTCGAACTCAGGACCTCGCGCTTGCCAGGAAGGTGCTTATGCCGCTGAGCTATCTCACTGGCCCCGCTGTTATGATTCTTGATGTATTCTAGATCTTGCAGTTGTTACAGTCAGTAAAGAGATTTATAAAATACTGTCCATGCCATCCTTATTTAAAGAAATATTGCTGTTAAAAATTACTGATTTCATGTACTTAGCAATGCTTCCTTGTTTACTAAATACTTTTCATATCCATAATCAACTCATAGCACTATGAAGTATTTTCCTATTTTATAGAGAAAAATAAAACATATAATTTCAATGCTTTTAATCACATAGCCAGGACTTGCCCCTGGGCAAAGGCTGTTGGAACTAAATCAATGACTTTTCTACATCATTAAATTTAATTAAGAAAAGAACATATAATGATTACCTTGAAGGGTAATTGGATATTGTCTCTATTTTTGTTCTGCTTTTTCATACAAAAGGTAAGGCACAGCATTGGGCTGATTCCTTTAGAACCTTGGTGGCTTAACATTTTAAGATATTTTTCTCTTTCACTGTACAATGAAGAATCCTAGCATGTTCTTTTTTTTTTTTTTTTTTTTTTTATGTGGGTATGGGGAGTCGACCTCAGAACCTCGCACTTGCCAGCAAGCGTTTGTGCTGCTGAGTGATCTCACCGGCCCTTTTTTCCTTTATGTGGGTATTGGGAGTCGAACTCAGGACCTTGCGCTTGCCAGGCAGGCACTTATGACGCTGAGCTATCTCACCGGCCCTCCTAGTATGTTCTTAAGAACATACTGGCGGAGAAAGATGACAGAAGAGCTTTTAGGAGGAAAATAGAGGTGGGTATCTAGGGCCCCTCAGCCCATACTCTGTCTTTGTGGGAATTAGAAGCCTTCCTATCTTCTTCGAAGATGCAAGCCACACCAGATGGTGTCTTGGTGAGCACAGTGTAAGCTACTTTCAGTGTTCTGATGCATTTTTTTCAAGGCATTGTTACCAGTAACAGATCTGTGGGTACTACCCTTCTGATGTCTAATATGAACGTGGGAAGCCCATAATGCAAGATTCAGGCTTTTAGATATTGCCAGGAAATTTCTGATAGTAATTAGGCATTTTATTTCAGATGTGTGAATTCTGCAGATTTCCTTTTTGTTCTAAAATCCCTGCCCTTGGGAATGTTTGTAACCTCAATATAAGAGTATGGCTGCAAATAACATTGCCACATCAAAAATCTCTAGGCCAGAATCAAGACATATGATTTCCTCCTTTCCTCCTTTTTCTTTCATTCTTCAGTTTTTCATTGCCTACTGTGTGCCACTTACTTCAGCAGTGAAACAGGCAGATGTAATCCTTATCCTCACAGAGTTTGTATCTGGTATAGAAACAGAAAAATGAAATAATTACAGTTGGTTGCAATGATGGTAATGAAAAGGGTAAGCACAGAGTTTCATGAGTACACAGGAGGGGCATCTGCTATATCTTAAACTTAGGAGTCAAAGTAGTCCTCTCAGAAGCTGCATCTATGTTGACATCAAGGATTAATAGGAGTTTTCTGAGCAAAGAAGGATATGGACGGGTGGGATTGGAGAAAGGTAGAAATAGGAGAAAAGGGTGGTTAAGAATGAAAGAATACTGTTTGTTGGATTTAGAGGCAAGAAATCAGTCTCTTGGAGAAGTTTTGTCCATATGGAGCTCATCCTTCCATTGCTTTCTAATTCCTGAGTTTTCCTTTCTATTCTCCAGTATATTTGGTCTTGTCCATGGATCCCAATCCCAATTTTTATTTCTAGGCACTGACCCTGTCCAACTTGAACAGGAAGCAGTACACCATTGGAGAAACAGTGAACCTGATGTCTGTGGATGCCCAGAAGCTCATGGATGTGACCAACTCCATTCACTTGCTCTGGTCAACTGTTCTACAGATTGCCTTATCCATCTTCTTCCTGTGGAGAGAGTTGGGACCCTCAGTCTTAGCAGGTGTAGGGGTGATGGTTCTCCTAGTTCCAGTTAATGGAATATTTGCCACCAAGAACAGAAATATTCAGGTAAAGAAAACGGTCATCCTGGGGATACATGTCAGGAGTATATGTCTTCTTTAATGTCTAAACTCTTAACACATACTCTATTCTAATTTTTAGAGGCAATTTGGACAAAGCAAAGCTGGTGAAGACTTTCCACCATCCCAAAAGTCTTTCTCTGTCTTCCTTTTCATCTTCTGACCACTCTTAGTGTTTATATACTCTTATTTTCATTTGTGTTAGAGAGAAGAGCCTGACTGGACAGGCAAGGGCAGTCCCAGAAACCCTGTATGTAACTACTACACATTGTTTTGCTGGGCTGCCCTCCAAGCGGTGATTTTTGACCCCTCTTCTCTGTCATGGCAATACAAACCAACCGCACAGGGCAGAATGATGAGTGATCCCAATTTTCAGTTTAAGTCCCAGCAATCACTTTTCTATCATCAGGTGGAAGGGCTCAGTGTGGACAGTTCTTAGCTGTGTTAGGTATCACAAGTTAGATGGATTTGGTGGTATATTTTTTTTATTCAATTGTTTTGCGTTCATTTATTTACAAATAATTGTTTTGAAAAAATTGTTACACATTTTACTTTTCTGAGAACATGGCAGTAAATTAGACAAGGCTCTCACTCTTGTGGATCTTATATTTTGCTTAGGCAGTAAACAAACAAACAAAAAATACCAGACCATGCTAGAAACTACACAGAATTAAAAGTGAAATGATAGCGAGTGGGTGATATTTTCAATTCGGAGGTCAAGAGATTCCTCTGAGAGGAGGGACATTTAAGCCAACCTCTGAATGACCAAAATCTGACTATGAAAAAGTGAAGGACAGGGAAGAACAACCTGAGAAGAAAGGAGAGTCAGGCAAAGGCTGAAGGGCAGAATCAAGCTTGGGTGAGAGTTGGAGAGAGATGAATGCCATCACCAGGCACCTCAGATTCTGACAAAGTGAGAGCCACAAGTACAACTGAGGCCGAATGTCTGCACCAAAACTGGACCCTGTCTCATGAAAGTGTTTTTGTTTTTGTTTTGCTTTTTCCTGACAGTTCAAAAATATGAAGTATAAGGACAAACGTTTAAAGGTCATGAATGAGATTCTCAGTGGAATCAAGGTAAGACGCCAACGAGGGGAAGGAGTGTTGAAGGGAGGAGGGGGGATGGGGAAAAAAGAAGAATCAAGATATATTATGTACAGGTACAAATTCCCCCTGATGAAAGTGATCATTGTGTTTATCAAAAGTGTACCAATAGTTACTTTTTAAAAAAGATAAGAATAGAAGCCAAGCGTAGGCATATCTCTGGGTATAACAACAGAAGCTGTGAATTGCTTGGCCTTAACAAACTCTCTATTAGAGGTTGTGGATTCCTGCTTTTTGGCCCACTATGTGTCAGCTGACTCCTGATTCATTTACCCACAAATCCCTTGTTTTATCTTCTAATATCTCCCCCAGGCCTTTTTTTGAATATTGTTTTCTATTTATTTAACCCAAATGGAGTTATTTATGTTTTTACATTTTACCATACAGAAGTTTAAGCATACACAAAAGTAGAGAATGATATAATGAACCTGCATGGATTTATTCCTCAGCCCTGGCAATCAACATCCTGACTTAACTAGTTTCATGTATATATCCACTCCCCACTTTACACCTGCTATATTATTTTAAAACAAATATCAGATATCTTGTCATTTCATTCATTTTTTTACATTTTTATTTCTAGTACATGTTTGCAATACATAATGAGTACATTCACCATGAGGAGTTAGTATATGTATATAACACATCTTAATTTTCTTTACATATGCTTCCCCTCCCCTCCTTACTGCCTTCCTCTATCTCTTGGTCCCCTATAAGTTACTTTTAGAGTAAAACTCCATGCTGTTTTTGAAGTTTACAATAACCATGTACTTTTCTTGGGGCTAGTGCTGTCAGCCCCATCTGCTGTTTCTCCTTGTAGATGCTGACCCTCTCTAGGCTTACCTTGTCTTAATATAACCATAATTCAGTACTGTTATCATGCCTTGTAAAAAAACACCAATTTCCCCATTTCTTTACACTTGTTTATTTTTTTTTTGTTCGTTTGTTTTTGAGAAAAGGTCTTGCTATGTAGTTCAGGCAGGGCTTGAGCTCACTATGTAGCCCAGGCTGGCCTTGAACTCGAGGTGATCCTCCTGCCTCTGCTTCCTGAGTGCGGGGATTACAGGGGTGCACCACCATGCCCAACTCTTGTCTGCTTTTTCACCTATTAGTTAATTTAAATAAAAATATAAGAATGCCTACACATGGCATTTAGTTGGTGGTGATTTATTTATGTCTTTGTTTGTTTGTTTAGTGATGCTGGAGACTGAACCTAGGGCCTTTACATTAAGCTACATCCCCACTCCATTTTTTATTTTTTATTTTGAGGCAGGGTCTTTTCGCTAAATTGCCCAGGCTGGGCTTGAACTCACAATCCTTCTGCCTTAGCTTCCCAGAATGCTGGGATTACAGTTATGTACCACCCCACCCAGCACCAGTGCTCTTAATCTACAGCACCCCTTCCAATCATATTGAAGAACCCAGGTCATTTGCCTTTCTTGTAAGTTAGTAATGAGATCTATCAATTTATTTAGAGTTAGATCTGGTTAGATTTAGATTAGGTTGGGGGGGTTACTTTCAAGTTGTGTGTGGTGCTATGTACTTCCAAAAAGCAGCAATGATGACTGTTTCATCTGTAACAGCAGTTTGGGACCCTGGCAGTACATGAGGATCACCCTGTGAAGTTTGTAAAACCAACTGAGATTGGAGCTATACCGTACTTCATATCATTTAAATTGGGTTCTCTGGGTTTGAGGACTAGGTGTTTATCTTTTTAAAAGTCTCCTTGAATGATTCTAATATACAGCAAAGGTAAAAAGCCAGGGTTGTACAAATTTTATGATCATTGCTTAGGTCTACTTTTTCTTTAGAAGTTGCAAAATGATAAAACTACTTAAAAGAGTGCTATTTTAATTCTTTTGTTTTAATTATTCCCTTGGTATTGATTACCTGGATTTCTATAAATAGTTTTCTGTTTTCTTTTCTCAACAAGTTGGCTCCCTAAAATGAAGTTTATTCAGGGTACCCAGGATAAATGTTTGTTTTTTTTCCTTTATTGCCCAGCTTTCAAAATAATGCATTTTGTCCTTTAAAAGTGATCAGTAAGTTCTTTTCTTTACCAAAACAAAACCAAATGAAAAAACAACAACAAAAAAACCCCCATTTTTAATTAAAGGATTTAATTTTATCTTAAATTTCTTGAAAATGAAGCAGAGGACCTTTAAATCTCCCTGATATTTCTCAGCTCCGATGTGTCTTTCTTCTAGAGTGGCAAAATTGAAAGATAGACATGGTTTTGAATCTCAGGTCTACCTTGGTAACTTTGGGCAAGTTACTGAGATTTTCTCAGCCTATTTATAACTTAAATGGAGCAACAAATGAGAGCTGTGTTCATTTCTAATCCATTAGATACTGAAATATTTTGCCTGGGAACCTTCATTCAAAGACCAAGTCAACAGTCTTCGGAAGAAAGAGCTAAAGAACCTGAAGACCTTTGGTCAGCTGCAGACTCTGATAATATTCTTCTTACAACTAACTCCTATCCTGGTGAGTACCAGAGGAGTCAGTGCACTGGGTAGGTTTTGGACCTGAGTCAGCTTCCTGAAGAGAAATGTCTGTTCTTGATAGATTTCCAGCACTTCTAGGCCTGATTCTGAATTCAGGAAACTTACACTCTTTCCTCAAACCTTTATGCCATCATCCCTATGTTGTGCTCCCAACTCTAATTCCACTTTTGTTTACTACTATTTGGTGGTCTAGAAGCCAAGAGCAAGTTTTCTGGATGTTCATAATGGATGCCGTATCCAAGAATGATTTACATATGAGGGTTTCTTCTCTTGGGGAGAGGTGGTGTAAGTGTATGGTGGAAGGAACATTGATATACGAGCCAGAAAACCCAAACTCTTTTTTCCCTTTTCCCTGCTGTCCTTTCCCCTTTCGCCCATCCTAGTTCCTTTTTCCTTTTGAACAATTTCTTCACATTTCACAATATCTATTGTACCATTTAGACCTTATTTACTCTTTCAGTTTCTCACACCAGGGAGACAATATGATGTTTACACAAGATGGTAGATTTTGTTATATATATATATTTGAGTGTGTGTGTGTGTGTGTGTGGGTACTGGGGGTCGACCTCAGGACCTTGCGCTTGCCAGCAGGCGCCCGTGCCACTGAGCGATATCACCGGCCCTTTTTTCGTATGTGGGTTCCGGGAGTCGAACTTGGGCCCTCGCGCTTGCCAGGCAGGCGCTTACACTGCTGAGCCATTTCAGCGGCCCTGTTATATGTATTTTTACCATAAGTTTTAAAATTGCTAATGGGTGGTAGTGTGCATGCTATGCTAATATCGATTGGAAAAATTTTTATACCCATGTCTTGTACCCTGAGTAACTACTTTTAAAATAACAACATGTAATGTATTAACTATTGTTATTCTCCTATTATTTTGTAATGAAATTTTGTTTTACCTTTTTTCCATTAAAAAAAAGAAAAGAAAAGAGAAGAAAACCCAAACTCTGTTCCTAGCAATCCATTGATTAACTTTGTGACCTTGTGCAAGATATTTCTTCCTCTTGTGGGCTCAATTTTCTCATCAGTAACATGAAGAGGCTGGGATAAACCCCTAAATTTCCTTCAGTTTTGGTATACTATGTTTCTGAAACTTAGCACAAGGCTGCTTGGACCCTTTTAGGAATAAATTGCTCTTGGCTTTATTCTTTCCAGGTGTCTGTGACTACATTTTCTGTTTACGTTCTGGTGGATAGCAACAATATTTTGGATGCAGAAAAGGCCTTCACCTCCATCACCCTCTTCAATATCCTGCGCTTTCCCCTAGCCATGCTTCCCATGGTGATCTCTGCCATGCTCCAGGTACATGTTAATTGCTTATCTCTGATTAAAAGCCTGTGCCTGTTACATACCATGTCTATCTTCTGCTGGTGAACTTTCGATTAGAGAAATCTGTTTGGTCTCTATCGACCAATGGTTTGATCTTAATAAAATCACAATCTCTCTAAGCCCCAATTTATCTGACTATAAATTGAGGATAATCATACCAACCTCATCTACCTCACAGGGAGATATCTTGTGAAAGCATTTAGTGAGACTATTATGATTATCTCTGGTGTTGGGAATTTTTCTAAGTCCCTTTCTCAGCCTAGTTTCCCCCATATTTTTCTAAAGCTTTTAAGGTATTGGTACAGCAGTAGGAAAACATGGCACAAAAGGAAAGAAGAGAGTTTCTCTTTTCATGAACCCAAGTGGTGGTAAATTTGGGAGCCTCAATCTGTCAGGAAATGAGTTTAGAGTTTAGGAGGCCTTAGAGGGGCCAGGGACAATGTCTAGGTTCTGAAAGGTAGGTCCAGTCACTGAGAAGGGCCAAGGCTCCGCCCTCAGAAGGAAATTCACAAGGAAGATGGAAGACTAATGAGGGGGCCAGAATGTTGAGGCACAGAGGGAGTGCTGTGACCTGCATTCATCCCAGAGTGGCTAGCTTCAGACAGCTCTGCGGTTTTGGAGGTCTCCCTATCCTGGAAGGTATAAAGAAAGGCTGACCATTTGGCCAGTAAAGAAACAACATGCTCTCTCTAGATAACAGTTCATTACCTAGTAAAAGCAAGTTTGGCAAAGGCAACAGCTTCCTGTATTCCTTGTCCAGCTGTATAACACTGAACCTAAAGGAGTCAGAGGATAACACAATCCCAGTAGTGGGGCGTTCCATTTCTGAGTAGCTGATCCACATAGCAGCTAAGCAGTTTTATAGCCTGCTGTGATGCCTGAAGGAAAGGACAGGCAGAAAGCCTGACACTGTCTCAGAGGTTGGGCAGCTGTGAAAAACCTCATTACAGCCTCCCTGGAAGACAGAAGATTGGTGAGCAACACCTTTTGAAAGAAGCTCCTTGAAAACTTCCCATGTCCTCATGCACTGGGGATCCCAGGGTGTTCCGCTAACACTTAGGTCAGCTGCAGTTTAAACATTGGCCAATTCTTCTGTAAAGGGTCCCTGTAGTGGCTCAGTTAGAATACTGGCTGGGTCATCAAAGGATAAACTCAGTTATTAAGAGGAAGACAGGGTCTCAGTTGCCAGAAGTAAGTAGAAGTTATGGTTTTGTCTTAGAAGAAGGCAGGAGACAATTTCCAGAAATAGGGCTAAAGATTGGGAAAAGATAGCAGTAGAGTTGAACTCCTTAAATTTTCTGATGGGCTGAAATAGAATGTCTTAATTTCCTTCTCTCCAGAGTGGGATGGCTTCCAGGGATGAGGAATGTATGAGTTTGTTTTGGGGGACAGCAGAGTCCAGCTGTGGCAAATGGCAAATCATGGTCTGATGACAGTCAAAATCCTTTCCCTTCTTGTGTTTGTCATTGACTTTTTAATTCTTCACATCCTTTGTGTTCTTTTATAGGCCAGTGTTTCTATAGAACGGCTAGAGAAGTACTTGGGAGGGGACAACTTGGACACATCTGCCATTTGGCATGTCTGCAATTTTGGTAAACAAATTTGGAAGTTTCTTCTTAAAATTATTCATAGTGCTGGCATCTGAATTTTGATATACAAGGGCTTAGTGTCAGCAAACTAAAAGGAAAAGTTAGGGATTAGTCTTGAACTTGCACTTGTATAGTAAGCTTACTGTTGAGTTTAAATTGCATTTTCACCTAGACTAGATTGCTTAGCTACATTGCTAAACAAAGCTGAGTCAGCTCTTCTAAGAACAAGAAAAGAACCCTACAAAGAATCCACAAAGCAGAAGTCAGAATGGAAAGGCATGGTGGTGCACACCTGTAAACCCAGCACTCAGAAGGCTAAGGCAGGACGATCACCACGAATTCGAGGCCAGTCCAGCCTACATAGTGAGTTCAAGACCAGCTTGAACCACCTAGTGAGACCCTGTCTCAAAAAAAATAAATAAATAAAAATAAAGTCAGGATAGAACCAAGTTATGAAATTAGGAAGATACCCTGAAGTGAAAGCACACACAGGAAGTGGAAGGCATCCATGGCCAGAGCAAGCAGTGGGTCTGGAATCCAGAGCAGAGAGGTAGAGAGGTTGTTGGATGTGTATCTCAGTGGTAGAACACTTGCCTGGCATGCACTAGGTCCTAGGTTTGAGCCCTAGTCCTAAAAAACAGAGAGATAGAAAGAAGGAAGGAAAGAAAGAAAGAAAGAAGAAAGAAGAAAGAAAGAAGGAAAGAAAGAGAAGAAAAGACAGGAAAAAAGAAAAGGAAAGAAAGGAAAAGAAAAAAGAAAGAAAAGAAACAGAGTGGGGAGGTTTACATAAGAAGGTAGAACTCACATAAGGGCATTGGGCAACAGAGGGCCTGGAGATGTACCCAACATCTGTAGATCAGAATCTGGACTACAAAATTTAGGACTTCTGAATAAAAAAGAACTTCATATGCTGCCCACTTCTAATCTCACCCTGGGAGCATTCATTTGCCTACTGTTGGTGAGGTTCAGCATCTAACAGAGGTGATCCTAGGAGCTGGTAGTGGAAGCAATGACACATAAGGGCTACAGAAGAGCAGACAGATATGTGGGACATGTTACTAAAAGAGGAAAAATTTTTTTCAATAGATAAAGCTGTGCAGTTTTCTGAGGCCTCCTTCACCTGGGACCAGGACTTGGAAGCCGCAATCCAAGAGTGAGTTGTCTCCTTGCCGTGCTGCTGTTCTTTAGGATTCTCCTTGCTTTCCTGTTCTCAGAAAATTTCATATAATAGAACACATGGGAAAACAAACTATGTGTATGTGTTCCATTAGATACTAGTGCAGGCTAAACCCCTGGAGGCATGCGCTGAGAACTAAGGTCCTGAGCCTCTTTGCTCGGTTATATTTGCCACCTTGCTTTACTACTATGGGACTGTGACTCTCCAGCTGGAAACCTATGAAGACATTTGTTCTCCAGACAATAGATAGAGCTAGTGCAGGGTTGACAGGTAGCCCAGACCTCTGGACATGGTAGAGGATACACACAGGAATATGAACTCAATTTAAGTTCATTCATTCATTCAAGAATAGTAATCAGGAGCACTGGAATCTGGCTTTTCTCCCCAAATGGTTGATGGTACCTGCCTGTATAAGATTCAATTTCAGATCTGGAGTTTCACATCAAAATAACCCATTCCTACACCTCACTCTGCAGGTCACTTCTGTCATGCCATAAGCCAATCCACTCTTGCTACATTGTTGCCTGTAGTATGTCTCTTAAGCATTATGTGTAACAGCAGAGTACTACAGAAGCTCAAGCAGGCCATGTCATTCTTTCTTCATGACCAAGAATACCTTGTCTCCCTTCTCATGACTTCCCACCCTTCTCTCCTATTCCTACAGTCTCTAACATATAGACTAGCCTCAATATGAGTGAGTGCAGGAGCCCTTGCTCTGAACCTGCCCCAAACCCAAGAGTTTCCTTTTGCAGAGAGGAAAGAGGACACAGCTCCCACTTTACTGCTCTAAGTCCAGAAGAAGTTCAGCTCAGTGGGCAGGTTGAGAAAGCAAGTTTCTAATGTTCCAAATGTCCTAGGGACTCAAATAATAGGGCTGGCACATAGAATCTTGTGTGTTCCTAAGATTCTAGCCTAATGTGAACTCCTCAGCTAGAGAAGTCAGATCATCAGTAGACAAGCCAGGGAATCTGCTTCCAGCAAGCATAATTCATTGAATAAATACATTTGAGAAACATTGACTAAGAAGAAGAACATTCACTTCTTAAATAACTAGATTTATTTAGCAACCAGATTCTAGCCCAGCTCTGTTGGTTTAAAAACAAAGGTCTTTAATCCAGAGCAAGTGACCTTCCAAAGTTATACAACCTAGAAGTGGCAGGGTTGAAATTGTACTAAGCCAGAACTCTAGGTTCCATGTAGATCATCTTGTTCAATAGTACTGTTGGTCATGGGGAATTTTTCTATTGGAAACATACATTTGGCACAGAGTTTATAGATGAATTGGGTAAGTTAGGGCTCATTCTTTAGCCATTTAAAGATACAAAGCAAATCACTAAAGAAGTACTTGGGGGTCTTATGTATCTAAGACAAATTTTCCAGTATTAAGGGGGAAATCTCCTAAACTAGACTCCATGGAGAGTCAGAAAAGTAGCATAAGCTACTCTTACATGTCCATGCTCCCATCTCCAAAAAATTTTCTCTCTTTCAGTGTGAACCTGGATATTATGCCAGGCCAACTGGTGGCTGTGGTGGGTGCTGTGGGCTCTGGGAAATCTTCCTTGATGTCAGCTATGCTGGGAGAAATGGAACATGTCCACGGACACATCACCATCAAGGTGAGAGAGAATGCTAAAGACTTCTGAACCTCAACTGTGGGCCACTCAGTGTCATTTTCTCATTTGGGAGAATGCACTAGTAGGTGAGGCCTTGGTGACATCTGGTAGATTTGTGAACTGTAGATTCTCTGCGCCATCCCAGGGTTACTGGGGATAGAGTCTAAGAATCTGCATTTTTAATGAGCTCCCAGTTGATTCTCATGTGCATACTAAAGTTTGACAGCTATTGACTAGAGATGCTTTCCTTCAAAGTCTAGGCATTTCCACTGTATTTATGTGTTTCTGAAAACCTCAAATTCTGCAAAATTGTGCAATAAAAATAACAACCTAGAGGGAAAGAGTTGTTAACACATGACTAAGAACTTAATGCCATGCATGCTGGCACATGTCTGTAATTCTAGCACTCTGGGAAGCTGAGGCAGGAGGATCTGAAATTTGAGCCTAGCCTTGGCAACTTAGTGACTTAGCAAGACCCTGCCTCAAAATCAAAAATAAAAAAGGTTAGGGATGTAGCTCAGTGCAAAGGCCCTGAGTTCAATCCCCTGTAAAACACACACACACACACACACACACACACACACAAATTAAATAACCAACAAAAACAGTACCAGTAGTAAAAACCAGAATAGTAAAAACAGTAGCTTTGTAAAATCAACAGGGCATTTGCATCCAACATTACAATTAGTCTAGGCTTCCTGCCTCCTTTTTTGCAAGCTAGATCTTTGAAGGCATTTGTTTCCAATACAAAAACTTGGCATGGGGTGTTGACTTCCTCATCAATCGTGATTTTTTTTAACATAGAGGGAAATGTTTTCAAGGCATCTTCACAAACACTCTGAACTTCCCCAGAAAGCTAAATTTAGGGGAAATTATACGTATTTTTGAATTATTAAATCAGCCACTATTTGCACTAAAGGGAGACAAGTCTACATTTTCAGCTTTTTTCTTAACATCTTCATATATTACTAAAGTTTTCTTTTTAAACATGAGAAAGCTTCTCCTGATTCTTTATATTGACCTTAGAAAAATTATAAAAATATGTTTTCTTTTATAATATACTAACATCGCTATTTACCAACTCCTAATGAGTTAATTTGCATTTTTAAGAAACCATACACTATAACAGAAAAGACTATAGATTTGTTTCCTAACTCCTTTTGAGAAGCTTTTTATTGTCAACTCATTAGTCATTAGTCAGTCTCTATGTCACTTTGTATATTATCTTTTCTGTGTCCCCTCTTGTGTGCTGGTCCAACCTCTTAGTTTTTGCTTCCTAAAATGTCATCTATTCCATTTCCTAAAAGTGTTAGCACTGTATTAGACCTAGGAAACTCATTGAGTCTGACTAAAGCCGTTATCTAGAAGAAGCATGTGCATTTATCTTCTGATTTTTCAGGATTATGTCAAGAAATTGATAGTCTAATGGGGGAATGTTACATGGCGAACAGGATACTGAATCTTTCTTCTTGGTCTGTACCATGCAAGCACATTAATAAATATCAAATGTTTAGGCAGCCTGGCACATAGTTCTCTGAATCTAAGCTCTATTTTTTCTCCATTACTCCTGACACCTCATCCTTCAACACCACATTTCTGGAAGTACAGCTGTCATATGGTCTGATCCTTTCTCATCTAGGGTACTACAGCATATGTCCCTCAGCAGTCCTGGATTCAGAATGGCACCATAAAAGACAACATCCTTTTTGGATCAGAGTTGAATGAAAAGAGGTATCAGCAAGTTCTGGAGGCCTGTGCTCTCCTCCCGGACTTGGAAATATTACCTGGAGGAGACCTGACTGAAATTGGAGAGAAGGTACTTGAGATAGCAAGGGACCTTGAAGGGTGAAGAAATATTGAAGAAAGAAAGGGAGGATGATGGAAGAAATACACGGGAATAACATAGTTGACCGATCTTGATAGTCATGTTTGGAATAAGCACCAGAAAACATGTATTCACACTATTTGCCCACAACATTTTGTGCAAATAACTCAGAATTTTAAAACTTGATGTCTGGAAGCAAAAAGAGGAATTATCAA
Source organism: Erethizon dorsatum (assembly GCA_028451465.1). Taxonomy (NCBI): domain Eukaryota; kingdom Metazoa; phylum Chordata; class Mammalia; order Rodentia; family Erethizontidae; genus Erethizon; species Erethizon dorsatum. The sequence goes on along the minus strand of CM051822.1, from coordinate 117,613,916 downwards.
TTAAATTCAAAGCTAATGAGGGATTTTGCTATCTATTTCACCTATGTTAATAGTGACTGGCCCAAGGTTTATCTGTGTTATTAAATGCTTTTTGTAAAAATAAATCTTAATGATATTGTATCCATTGAATAGACATAGCATAATTTGCTTCATAGGTAGAATGTTTTCATTTTCCCTTCCCATTAATATAAATGAATATGATAATCCTTTGGGGGAATAGTGATTTTCTGATGCTAGACTAGTGCAGACATAAGTCTGGTATGAGTTTGTCTATTAATTCGGCATGCATTTACTGAGCAACTACTAGGATAATATCCATAAACCAAGTGGAGAAAACCTCTACCCTGGCAGCAAGCAACAAAAATATTAAATAAGTAAATTATATGATAGAAAATGCTACCTTGGGCCTGCCTTTGATTACTAGGTTTAAAGTTACTTATTTCAATCAAACTTATTTATTTGCATAAAGAAACTTGTAAGATTTTTAAGCCCTTGATACCTGATTGAGGCAAATTTCTTAGTTTTATTCCTCATTAGACTCTGTAAAGTGGAACTAAGGAGTAGTATTTAATAGAAATTGTTTTCTTCTTCAGGGTATAAATCTCAGTGGTGGCCAGAAGCAGCGAATCAGCCTGGCTAGAGCTACCTATCAAGATTTAGATATCTATATTCTAGATGACCCTCTATCAGCCGTGGATGCTCATGTAGGAAAACATATTTTCAATAAGGTCTTGGGCCCCAATGGCCTGTTGAATGGCAAGGTGAGAACACATTCAAAGTGATGAAGATATAGGGATGAGGGGATGGGAATCACACTGTTCTAAAGCAGATTTTCTTATTTACTTGCTCCCTGGGCCTCTGAGGAGATACAGTATCAGACTGATCTCCTTGGAGCCTAACCCATGAAGACTTCCATCATGAGGTCATGGTTTATATTGCAACTGGCTAATTTGAGCCTTATTCTGTGGCTTTAATGTTGAACCTCTTAGAATGATTTTGAAAAAAATATTTACCGAACTATGGTTACAATAAGAAATATGTTTGGTCTTTGTCCCCATTTCCTGGCACAGAGTTCCTAAAACCCATGGAATTTCAGGAGTGATAGGATTGTCTTTTGTTTCATAAGCCCCTCTGATCACGCCTGAGTTTATCCTAATGAAATGGCTTAGGGCAGGACTGCTAGATAAATTCATTATGGGGCTGATGATGACCAACATGAACAAGTAGTTAAAAGGTTAGACTTTTCAGCCCTACCCACTAACCTCCAGGTAGAAAGTGGTGGTAGGACTGGGTTATAAAAACTCTAGAACACTGAGATTTGGAGAGCTTCCAGGTTGGTAAACACATCAAGGTGCTGGGAGGGTAGTGCTAAGTGAGAGGGCATGAAAGCTCCGCACCCCTCCCCCATAGCTTGTCCTGTGCCTTGTTTTCTTTTGGCTGTTTCTGAGCTATATCCTTCATAATAAACTGATGAAATAAGTAAAATATTTTCCCGAGATCCCTGAGGCTTTCTAGAAAATTATGGGACCTTAAGAGAGAGTCCAGTTCATGGCCAGTTGTCAGAATTATGCAGAGCCTGAGACTATCTACTGGCATCTGAAGTGAGGGACGATTTTGTGGGCCTTTAAACAAGGGTTCTGTACTAATTTCAGGTAGTGTCAGAACTTAATTGAATTGTTAGACACCCAGCTAGTGTTAGAGCACAGCCCCAGAGGACCCAACACTTCACTTGCTGGTGGGACGCAGGTCATCCTTCAGGTATTAGAGTTATGCTCTAGGAAGACACTTTCCTGGGGAATGTTTGCAGGATGTGAGAACATCATGCCTAGAAAGGATGATTTAACCTGAACATAGAAATAATATCTAACAGTTATTTATTAAATATTCATTCATATCTCAGACCCGTGCTAAGTATTTCCACTGTTTTCTCATTTGATTCTCACAATGACCTTATCAGACAAAATAGGTAAAGTGGGCAGAAAAAATCAGTGGAGCTGGTTGTAGGTGGAGACCATGCTTTTGTGACCGTGGGGCAAATTGGCATGTTTATCCTGACACAGTGTGCCAAATTTCAGGAAGGGCTGACAGAGCCCCTCTGTTGCTCACATAATTTCCCTTGGCACTGGGCAGGGAGATTCTAACAGTATTTGGCCTGTTTCCTTCAAGATTCTTGAATGCTGCTAGTTCAGATTGGTATGACCTGGGCTGCTGTTCCACCGAGGCCCTTTGCCTCTCTTTTGAATCAGTGGATCAGGAGGAGTTCACTCTCTCTCCTATTTCTGGTCCTGGGTTCTGTCCTTAAGACCTTCTTAGTTTCACTAGTTTTTTAACTGAATACTTACCTTGTGCCCGGTTCATTGCATGTATAGATGGAAAGGTCTGGTCTTTGCTTTCATGTAGTCATAATTTAATGGAAAGACATATAGAAAAGCAAACAATAATATTACAATACATGAGTTATTTTCATTGTAGTCTGTATAAACTATAGTGGAAACATTGGAGGAATGCCCAAGTCTCACTAGAAGATTCAGGAAAGGTACCAGAAGAGTTGGCTTTGAGCTGAGATTTAAAGGATGAGCACATCCTGGATATTCCAGATAAGAAGGGTCTAGTCTCTGTTGGGTTGTAAAGTTCAGAACAAAAGCAGTGGGTTTAGCTTATCTCTCCAGAAACCCATTACAACTTCATAACTACTAATTCAGCCTCATTGCTTGCCTATAAGTGTTTGTCTTTCTATCTCTGAGTGGAGTTCCTGCCTCAGTAGTCAGCTGAGGAATACTAGGGAAGACAAGTCTCTGACACCAAGGTGGACCTGGATTAAAGTTTCTTGTCCACAGTGTCTCTAACATACTAAATAAAAAGCTCTTTGGTACAGTTGGTTAGCCGGTTAAAGAAAGACTAGGAAGGGGCAATTAGTTTTAGCCAATTAGTTAGCTTTGTATGCACCAATTATAATAATGGGCACTGGTGACTTTCCTAAATTCAATCTTCTGCTATCCCAGGACATGGAGGAGGATGTGTGTAGGGTAAACCTCATTTTCACTACAGAAAAATAACTATGAGCAGATCCCTGGTGTTCAAAGTCTCATTTCACAGAGTCAGGTTTTAAGATGTGGTCTTGGGAAGAAAGGAAGGAGGATGTAAAATAGGCCAAGTGATCAGGGCTACATTTTGAAGCAAAGCCTCAGTGTGAATTGATATCCAGGTGTTTCCCTGTTAAGAGTAATCCAGGGAAGAGGATGGACACAGGCAGCAGCACAGCTTAATGTTATTTTTACAGACTCGGCTGTTGGTTACACATAGCATTCACTTTCTTCCCCAAGTGGATGAGATTGTGGTTCTGGGGAATGGCACTGTCTTGGAGAAAGGGTCCTACAGTGCTCTGCTGGCCAAGAAAGGAGTATTTGCTAAGAATCTGAAGACATTCATGAGACATTCAAGTTCTGAAGGGGAGGCCACAGGTATGTAAAGAGTATTGGGAGGTATAGAGCTTGGGTCCAGCTGGGAATGGTAGACCAAAATCTATCTCCTGTTTAATATCCAGTGAACTAGATTTGGAAGTGAATTACCCAAAGTTTCAAACTCTTCTCTGTTCTGGGTAAAGAAACAAATTGAAATTGTATGCCTGGGCTAAACTGGTGGCTCACCCTGCTCATCTGTCTCTGATACTCAATCAAAGAACATCCTTTAGAAGGGTACAACCTAAAGTATGGGTGAGTAATCCTTGTGGAAAGAACACCAGTGAATGCCAAGCTCCTATTGATTCAAATCATACATCCTACTCCAACTACTGCAAACTCATTGAAACAAATTTCTGGCTAGTATTGTCACCAGTTAGCTTAGGTCCTTGCTTTTAATAATAATGGAAATTAAAACTAAAGTACAATCTGTAAGAGAAAAAAGCTTTAATTGGAAAGTTAGAGGGAAGATAGAAAAGGACTCCAGTTTAGGTGGCTGGAGAGGGTACACTCACAGGGGCTCAGATTGGCCCATCCACAAATGTAGGTGGCCAGCTGTAAGGATTAGCTGGTGGGCTGGGATTTGGTTGATTATCTCAGTTCTGGTGTCATAGCTCTGGAATCCTTTTGGCTGAGGGGTGGACTCAGGTGGGGCTCTGCCTTTCCTGAGATCCAGGCAATCATAGGTTCAGGTCAATGCCTAGAGATATAATTGAATGTCCCTGGAAATCCCTCATCCTGGTATCCTTAACCTTGAAGAGGGAGAGATCATGTAAATTTAGGACTAATCAACCTAGTTTTGCTAACTCCTAGGCAGACACTCCCCAAATGATTAACATATTTATATGAAAACCTGAGAAGGGATTTGACCCAAAGTTTTAAGGTAATAAATGATACAAAATGATCAGCTTTGTTCTGCTTTTACTTAGCCATTGGGTATCTGTAGGCCTAAGTGAAGAGTCATTGTTTATAGCAAAAAATGGCTTTTAAGTCCCTGACTGTCCCGAAGAAAACACAAATCATGCTTCAAAGTGGGTAAGCACTTTGTGGGTAAGGAGCCAGGATATTGCCCCCTCCCCATCCCTATTGTGGTCCCTAACTATGTTATGACTGCATCAAAATTAATTGCATACTACTAAATTCTTGATAAGCTTTAACAAAGGAATCTTGATTAAAACACCAAAAACTACTGGGTGCATGCACCAGAAAAAATCATGACAGCTGCACAGTGTCACAGTATACCGTAGGAACAGCCCCTAATATTGTCACCATTGGGTTCACTGATTAACTCCAGTTAGCAGTGGAACCATTTACTGGGACTTTCCAAGGACCTGCCAGTAACAGTCTTGGGCATAGTGCTCACTGTCAACCTCACATAGTGATCACCAGCTGGTCAGGATTGAGAAAGCAAGCTCTGGAGTGGCATTCAGTAATCAGTCAGATGAGGGAGCATCCACAGAGCCTAAAAAGTAGGAGCATATTTTGACAGTGAGGTCAGAGCCTCAGGCAGCTAAGATGTTAAAGAGTTGCTGTTGATTGTTTCAGCTTGCTCTGAATAAGATCAAATAAAGAGAAGCTTTGTGAGTGGAGGTTTTCAGGGAAATCCACACAGGGAAAACAATGGCAATTCTCCTGGGCTGGGGCCTTTGGAGTTTGGAACCCACTCTACCCCTTAAGTAGCTGCTAGGCTGCTAGTTTGCTTGGCTACCATGATTTTTATGGTTGTTGGTTTCCTAAACTATCACTGCTGAGGAGATGGGGATGGAAATAGGGCAAGTTAAACCACCACAAAGTGTACTATTCTTACCAAGATTCAGTCACTTAAAAAAAAATAAGTGAGCCTTTAGGTTGTTGCAACCCTTTGGTCAATTTCGGAGTTCTGAAAAAATTGATTTTGACTTTTTTTTTTTGGCCAGTATTTACATTATCTTTTTGGAGGAGCAGATTTCTGGAGATCCTTATTCTACCATTCCACTGATACCCATGCTGTGCTTTACATTTGTTTTATTTTATTTTTAGGGTAGGCTTTTTAATACTCTCAATTAATAAAAGTTTGTTAAATTATATGAACGTCAGGGTGAAACTTTTCAGTTTACAGTCATTTCTTTAGTCAATTCTTAGAATGGGACTTCTGTTTATCTACCATAATCCTTAAAAGTTCTTTCCTGCTTCAAAAGAACTTATAATTCTTGGAATAGTTTTTTCTCATTTTTTATTATTTTCTCTTCTGGTGGAACATTAACATGTCTCTCCTTATCATGGCATTTCTTAATAAGAATATATACTGAAGGGTTAGGGATGTAGCTCAGTGGCAGGGTACTTGCCTAGCATGTGCAAGTCCTTGCATTCAATCTGCAGTACTACAAGTAAATAGAATGAAATAGAATAGAATAGAATGAATACTAATAATTGATATTTATGGGACAGAGTCTTGTCGCCTACATCTGGAATCCCTTGCTGAAACCAACCAGATCAGAGAAGGCTTTTCTCTTCTTATTCATAGGATTATGAGTGCTCTGTGCTGTTTCCCTGACCTCTGCTATGTCTCCCTAGTCAATGATGGTGGTGAAGAAGAAGATGACTGTGGACTGATCCCCAGTATAGAGGAACTCCCTGAGGATGCAGCCTCCTTGACCATGAAAAGAGAGAATAGCCTTCATCGAACTATGAGCCGCAGGTGGGCTATTTATTCAGCTGGCAGCCTTCATCCCTTCCATATTTCTACTTGATCATTCTCTTTTGCTCTGCGGGTGTTTCCTGAGAGGGTGGATCCCCATGGGCATTCCTAGTTCTTCCTTTGCTTCCTGGTATGGGCAGGAGGAAGGGTTAGGACTGTGTCGGTTTCCCATGGTCATCTACTCTGGTATGTGCTTTGATGCCAACAGAGTGATTGTGACATCTTCTTGCAAGATATCCCCAGGAAGCATCTAAAATCTTAGGAAAGTTTCTCCCTTTCTGCCTCTCAGCTCTAGGTCCAGTAGCAGGCATCTGAAGTCCTTGAAAAACTCCTTGAAAACTCGAAATGCGAATGCCTTGAAGGAGGAGGAAGAACTAGTGAAAGGACAAAAACTAATTAAGAAGGAATTCATGGAAAGTGGAAAGGTGAACACCATGCAAAAATTACCATTTGAGATGATAGCCTAAAATGTGAAATTTTAAAATTAGTTGAAACTTGAATACTTATCTATAGGAGCAATATGTTCTATTTGTTATGAATCTTTAGGTTCTTTATTAAAATTGTAAATGAGGATGCAGGTTTTCTATCGAATCATATTTCTATGATACATGACATGGTTCCTGTAAATATCTTGATCCCATCCTTCATGAATATTTGATTCCATTCTAATGTATAGAGAACAACAAAACTGCCTTGAGTTGCAATTCTAGGAGCCAAAAAACGCTAACATATTAGATCCAGAGCATACAATTCAAATTAATTAAAACCACAAAGGCCAAGGTCTGCAGTAAAACTCCATATCCTACTGTGTTTTGATATCTTCCCATCTTAATTATCTTCAGGTTCTTTTAATAACTTGATTGCTATTTACCCTGCACTGTGTTTTAGCATTAATCTGTTATCCTGGCCCAGTTCAGAAATAGTGACCACAGATCACCAAATTTTGCTATTTGTTATTATGCACATTTCCAGGGGACTCCACTCCTCCTTGTGGTTGGTTTTCTAGGTAATTCTTCACCAAAAGCTATTAGAGTGTTCTACTAATATTGATGGGGTTCTTTGCAGGTGAAGTTCTCCATCTACATGAAATACCTACAAGCGATGAGATGGTGTTCAATAGTCTTCATCATCTTTTTCTACATGTTGAATTCTGTGGCTTTTATTGGGTCCAACCTTTGGCTTAGTGCTTGGACCGGGGACTCTCTCACCTTCAATGCCACCAACTATCCAGCCTCTCAGAGGGACATGAGAATTGGAGTCTATGGAGGTCTGGGAGTAGCACAAGGTATTTGTAAAAGCTGTGACAGCCATTTTTTACAGAATCTCTGGACCTTGTACTTTTCTAGTACTCAGGAAAACATTTGTTATGTCCTGGGCACAAATTTGCAAGAATTCTTATGTATGGTGTTGATAAAACTGTTTCCATTTCTAGCTATATTTGTGCTCATAGCAAGTGTCTGGAGTGTGTACGGAAGCATCTATGCATCAAAAACCTTACACGAGCAACTGCTAATCAATATCCTTCATGCACCTATGAATTTTTTCGATACAACACCCACAGGCCGGATTGTGAACAGATTTGCTGGTGTAAGTATCTCAAGGGGTATACGGTGGTGTGTTTATATGGTAGTGATCTTTCTATTTCTTATAGGGAGGAATTCTGACCCCCTCTCACCAGACAGCTCTGTGCAATTCCAGTTATTTTGTCCACTCATCATGCACATGTCTTTTGAGTACTTCCCGTTAGGTCCCAAGGGTCCTAAGGATGTAGGGATGAACAGCTCTGGCCCTTCATTAGCTACTATCTAGTGAAGGAGACAACCAAAGAAATGAGGAATTATGGTAGAATAGGGTAAAACCAGTAAAAACAGTGTGTATAGAGGTGTTCTGGGGGTGCAAAGAAATGACCGAGAAAAGAGGTACTGGCTCAACCTGGATGACTGAGTATAGGAAATGTCAGAAAAAGTGAAATAGTTCAATAATAGAAGCAAGGCAGGGAGATAGTGAGGGTTGTGGGGAGAGGGGTAGGCAGTAGCAGCGTGGTGAGCAGGGCTATTTTGCAGAGGGAGAGGGAAAGCACTGACAGACCCTGTGGCTGTGAATGAAAGGAATAGTAGGGTAATCCTTTGCTCAATCTCTGCGTTCATTCCTGAAACATCTCTCTTTGATGCTTTAAAAATTAGTGAATCAGACACAAAAGCTTAAACATTGCATGGTTTCTCTTGTGTGAGAAACCCAAAATATAAATAAAGAGCAAAATAAAAGATAGATAATAGGAAGTAGGGAGATAGATCTTTTTCAAATGGGAAAGGGATCAAGAAATGGAGGGAGGGGCCAGGGATGTAGCTGAGTGGCTCAGCATCTGCCTGGCAAGCACGAGGTACTGAGTTTGATTCCCGGTACCAAAAAAAAAAACAAAACAAAACAAACAGAAATAGAGGGGCAGATATGGAGGGAGGGGGAAAAATGGAGGGAAGGGGAGAGAGAGGATGGTAATGGGATGAAAAAAGAATTGAGATGTGCATGTATCCGTTCCCTACAAGGAATGTAATCGTTGTGTAATACAAACATGTACTAATAAAAAATAAAAACTGGGAAAAAAGAATAAGTGCATTAAGTCTGAATGAGAGCTATCTATAATTTTAAGGAGATTCTCAAACATTGTTTCTATCTACTATAAATCTTTTAGCCACTGACATTCATCTACTCACTCAAAAACATTATTGAGTACATTTTATAAGCCAAATACTATACTAGGCACTGGGTCCTCAATAAATGTTAAGCTCATACATAGATGGCTCTCTTCCATGGGCTAGACCTGATTCATTTATTTTTTTTTAAATGGATCTGAAATGGAAGTTTCAGAAACAGAAGCAGAGACTAGGCAATTCTGAATTATATTCAAGTATCATCAGCACAGTTTCTAGTACTCTGCTTGGGGAGGAGAATATATATATATGTATATTTAAAGTGTCTGAGTAGCCTGGACTCTTTATTTGTTTAGTCCACATACATAAGTAGACACATAAAGGGTAGCTCATAGCCCACTGCCAGGATGTAGGGACAAAACAATCACTTAAAAAGTAGACAGGTAACTGGTCCCCATTTGTCACCTTCCTCAGGGACAGGAACAGTAGGCATATTATCATTGGAGACCACTTAAATTGGCTCTTTGCCTTTTAATAGAACCTAAAAGGGAATACACTTTTGGATGGAGATATTTCCCACAGGAATTTTACAAAGATTGTCTTTCCCATGTCATTATATTTGATTAATCTTATGGAAAATAAAAAAACATAGAGGTCTTTCTATGAGCTGGTTAGGCTACAGTTTTGCTGAGTCTTTTTCATGAATAAGGAGACTATTGTTAATCATATGTACATTTTTTGGAGGAGGTGATTCAGACTTATTAAGGTGAGTTTGATCAAGGTTCTTCTATAATCAGTGGCTGAATCCTTAAGAGAAGAAAGAGCACAGGAATAACTGGGTGCATTGATGCTCACCTCTAATGCCAGCTACACAGGAGGCTGATGCAGGAGAACCACAAGTCTGAGGTCAGCTTGAGCAACTTAGTGGAACCCTGTCTCAAAATAAAATTTAAAGAGTTGAGGATAGTTGGGCGTGGCGGCATATGCCTGTATTCCTAGCACTCAGGAGGCTGAGGCAGGATTGCTGTGAATCAAGAATGAGGCCATGCCTGGGCTAAATAGTGAGTTCAAGACTGGCCTGAACTACATAGTGAGACCCTGTCTCAAAAAAACAAACAAACAAACAAACAAACAAACACAGTTGGGGGTATAGTTCAGGGCAAGGCCCTGAATTCAATCACCAGTACTGCAGAAAGAAAGGAAAGAGAAAGGAAGGAAAAGGAAAGGAGAACAAATGGAGGAAATAAGGATGAAGAATATGTGCTAGGTCAGGATCAAACGTAATCTACACAGAACTGATTGCAGGTGAGGGTCTCTCTCTCCTTTTTTTTACTCTTTCTTTCTTTCTTTCCTTCTTTCTCTTCTTCTTTTTCCCTCTTCTTCTCCTCCCTCTCCTTCTCCCCCTCCTCCTCCTTCTTTCATTCTCTCTCTCTCTCTCTCTCTCTGTCTCTCTCTCTCTCTCTGTCTCTCTCTCTCTCTCTCTCTCTCTCTGTGTCTCTCTCCCCCAAACCTGGACATTGTTACATATTCCATTCAGATGTGACTATGGGGAAGACAGATAGACTCAGGAGTCATTCTTGACTCAGAGCTGTCTTGAAAGACAGTTATCTTTGACCCAATTTAGGAAACTCCAGAGATAATTTGACTCGCGTTAGTACTTACATATTGCTAATCATAGAATCAATATAATCTTCTAAGAAAGCTAGGGAAGGGCAACCCAAGGTATAAGCCAGCCTTCCTGGATCTGTTCTAAACCATTCGTTCTCCATTAATTTTCCATTTGTTAACTTTTTCCATGTGACATGAAGGCAATGTGGCAGTAAGACCCATCTGTCACCTTTGGGTTTCTTGATTAGAACACTGACCAGCCAGGGATCACATTCCTTTCCACTTCCCTTTCCTCTCATTTCTATGCTTGGCATATGTCATTCTTTGGTCAAGGGTGGGTGACAAGGCTTGTTGAATGGAGCTTCCAGATAAGTGTTTGTTGTGTTACAGGCTGTATTCCAGGTACTCAATAGAGTTAGGAACTATGTAAAGTTAAAATAATTGAATTGGGTTGGTTATGGGAGAAGGATTTACCAGCATGGCTCTGTTAGCTTATAATAATTATGAATGATTTAATAAATTTGGTGAACGAGAATAGTGAAAACCCTTACTAAATCTGTTGCAAAAGGTGGAGGATGACTCTTGTATCCATTTGGAGGGACTTTGAAAAATGAGGAAATTACTGAAATTAGATTGGTTTTTAGGGTAAGCAGTACAAGCTATTGAAAATTAACATCTTTAAAAGATGAAATGAAACTCATTGAAAACACACAATTGGATTCCTGGCTGGAACTAGGAGTATATAAAATGTCTTAGTCGTTCACTGGCTCACATCTCTCCTAATGGTATTCCTAGGATATTTCCACCGTGGATGAGACCCTCCCTCAGACCTTGCGCAGCTGGCTGTTGTGCTTCCTGGGGATAATTAGCACTGTCATCATGATCTGCATGGCCACCCCTGTATTTACCATCATTGTCATTCCTCTTGGCATTGTTTATGTGGCTATCCAGGTAGGTTTGGAAATGGCTAGGTCTTTGTTTCTCTCTGCTTTATCACTAATTACCTCTCTCCAGCATCTTTGCCAGTTAGTCACATATTGATGGGCCCAGGAGCCCACTGGCTACTGCCTGAAGTTCAGTTGTTAGCATCCACAGATACACAGTTCACAGCACATCTCACCCTAACTTGGGTTTATGTTTGGATTCAAGGCTACTTTGAGAATGGCTCTAGACAAAGTCTTGCAACTCCATAAGAACCACCAAAATGTATAGGTCATTTTAGAAGAGTTGTGCCATAGATGCTTCCTCTTTTAGCTTTGAATAGGTATATCTGCTTGGAGATGTCTCTCAACAGGAGCTAGATCTCTTTTCACTTCAGGCAGTTCTAGTTTCACTGGTGTGACTGTGAATGGCTTAGTTTCAATTTCAACATATTCTTGGGGGAAATGGGTAACTTAGAAGAAGTGGAAAGGGCTTTGTGCCCACAATAAAAATTGATGAGGAGAATGAAGCTTTGAGGAGAACTCTTATCCCACCAGTTGCCTTTGTGATGAACTGTTTATCTAGGGGACACAGTCCTGAAGACCCTACAGTGTGGGTGCTATGGCCTTGTGGCCTGTGGTAAGATAGCACCCCTTGTATTGTTCCATGGGTACACTGTCATCTCCATAACAGACTTTTGACTGTTCATAACAAATCAACAAGTAAGGGCAGGATTATTTAAGGAAGCTTCCAGATACAACTCTGACTCTCAAATGCCCAATTCTTCCGAAGTTTTAACAAATCCTTACAGAATCCAGTAACACCACTATCTCACTCATCATACCTTGCCCTTCAGGCCACAGAGGTTCTGGCTACATTCTGTTACATCCAGTTCCTTCTTACACCCTCAGTATTCTGCACATTCCCATTGCTGCCTTTCCCTTCACATACCACCGAGACAGAGTTCTAGTTACAACTGACTCTGTTCTTCAATTTTTACCCAAACCTCAGCATTCCTTTTTCTGACCATTTTGTCTCCAGACCCACTTTATATGCCTCTGGGTCCTAGAAAACTTTACAAAATCCTTTTGAGAAAATTTCTCTAACCAGTGCAGAAACTATCATTTGGACAGCGTATGTAGACTTCGGAGGAGAATATGGACTCAACTGACAAAACTCCTTATGTGGTTTGGAAACTCAAACCTCTATGGCTATGTTCCCTACCAGCCCCAATCTTCCCATTCTTCTCTCTCCTGATTCTTCTAGCCAGTGGTGACACTGCAGGCTTCTGTCCTGTTCAGATGTGGGCTGTGGCCATCAAGTGAGGGATGCTGAGTCACGGCCCCAAAGGAAGAAGTATAGTGCACTTGACATAATTATGTGACTGACACTTTACTTTTTGTGTTCAGGTGTTTTATGTGGCAACTTCCCGCCAGCTGAGACGTCTGGATTCTGTCACTAGGTCCCCAATCTACTCTCACTTTAGTGAGACAGTCACAGGTTTACCCGTTATCCGTGCCTTTGAACACCAGCAGCGGTTTCTAATGTGCAATGAGGTGGCAATTGACAACAACCAGAAATGTGTCTTTTCCTGGATTGTCGCCAACCGGTGAGGCTTCCCCTGGGTATTTACCTAAATGTATGCTTTGAAGTTCTACTTGCGTGGCCAGTAGTATAAAACTCACACCGGCCACGCAGCCCTCATGGTATAAAACTCACACCGGCCACGCAGCCCCCATGGTATGTAAGCAGACAGAAGAAAGTACAAGCTCTGGAGTCAGAGACTGGTTTCCTACGTCAGCTCCGCCATTTGCTAAGCTAGGTGAATTGCCTTGACCTCGCTAAGGAAAATATGAGTTTCTTCATCTTTTATAATGAGAAAGACACAATCTATCTTACAGGGTTATGGTGGGAGTCAAACAACATCTGTGTCTTTTGGTAACCCATACAAGTGCCGAGTACACTGAACATTCTCTATTTAATACCCTAGGGATGGATATAAGATTCTTCATAGGCATAATACTCTTTTCAGAGTGATAGAAAAAGTAGAAGTTGGAGAGAGGAGAGTTGGGAAGTTTTAGGGCAAAAAAAAAAAAAAACTCTTTAAGTAAAAATCTTAAAATACAATATATTTAGGAAACACATTTAATAAACTTTTAGGAATGCATTTAGGTATTGCTAAGTCAAATTGAGGCACCTTCTTCGAGCACAGGAACTCAAACAGAAGTGGGAAACTCGCATCCCCAGAGGTGAACTCCTGACTTGAGTGAGCATCATTAAACTCTGACAAGCAGTAGTGTGTCCTTGAAGGAGAAAGGTCTTTTCAGGAAGGGAAAGTTCTTGAGTGGCTTCCAAAGTATCTTGAGGTGATAAGGGCAGGCTAATGATGGTCAGTATTATTTGGAACATTCAGAAGTCAGGAATTTAATTTTAAAGATGTTTGATTTCCTAGAGACTTTGTTTTGTTTTGTTTCATTTTTTGAGACAGGGTCTCAAGATGTAGTTCAGGCTGTCTTTGAACTCGTCATGTATCCCAGACTGACCTTGAACTCGTGGGGATCTTGGGATCTTTGGCCTCAGCCTCCCAAGTTCTGTGATGACAGGTGTGCTCTACCATACCCAGTTTATTTCTTAGAGACTTTTGAGAGGAAGTAGGCATATAAATAAATCCTATTGGATTTATCATATCATATTTATTTGTACACATATTAGAATCATTAGTGTGAACTTAAATATATTTCATTTGGGAAAGTGAATTTTTTATAAACTGTCTTTTTATCTGTACTCTTCAGTTCTCTATTAAGCCCCAGTGTATTTCCCTGAGATCAGCTCACGCTTATCTTCCCTCCACCCCTAGCTTCTTCTCTCCTTTTAAAAATATTAAGATCAGACAGGATAATTGAACCTTTCTGTAGTGCTTGCTTTTTAGCCATGCACAAGGATTCACTAGGGCATTGCTTCCTTAGTCTGATCAAAAGAAACCACTTTTAGCATTCACCTAAAGTGCAGATTCCCAAACTTATCTTAGGCCCCCTAAATCTGAATTTCCTGGGGAAAGTTTCAGGAATTTTTTACAGAAACTTATAACAATTGCCCTAGGTGATTCTTACAACTTGGCAACTTTGAGAGACTGCAGTGTAGGATTCCCTTACTTTAGAAAACTCCTCCAGGACCTTTAAAGTACAGTTTAGCTAGGTGTGTGGCACACGCTTGTAATCCCAGCACTTGAGAGGCTGAGGCAGGAGGATTGCTGCAAGTTCAAGGCCAGCCTGGGCTACATAGTGAGTTCAAGGCTGGTCTGAAATACATGGTGAGACCCTGTCTCAAAAAAACAAAAAAATTTTTTTTAATTTCTTTAAAAATATTAATGGACTTCTGGAATACACTGAGGTATTCCTAAATCAAATTGAGGCATCTCCGTAAGAGCATAGCCCATTCTTGAAGACATAGGTATAAGCAAAGACTTTATGAACAAAACTTTGATCACACAGGAAATATTACAAAGAATCAACAACTGGGATCTCATCATATTAAAAAGCTTCTGCACAGCAAAAGAAACCACCAACAGAGTGAAGAGACAGCCCCACAGAGTGAGAAAAAAATTTTTACCAGCTATTCCTCAGATGGATTAATATCTAGAATATATAAAGAATTTTAAAAACCAGACCCCCAAATTTAAAGACTCGATCTGAAATGGGCATCTGAAATGAATAGACACTTCTTAGATGAAGAAGTACCAATGGCAAATAAATATATGAAAAAACGTTCAACATCACTGGTCATTCCAGAAATGCAAATTAAAACAACACTGAGATTCCATCTCACTCCAGAAAGAATGGCTATTATCAAGAAATCAACCAATAACAAATGCTGGTGAGGCTGTGGGGAAAAAAGAACAATTTTCCACTGTTGATGGGGGTGTAAATTGGTACAACTAATATGGAAATCATTATGGAGAGTCCTCAAAAAACTAGAACTAAAGGTTCCATTTGACCCAGCTATTCCCCTTCTTTGTGTCTTCCCAAAAGGGTTAAAAGCATCATATCACAGTGATATATGAACACTCATGTTTATAGCAGCACAGTTTGTAATAGCCAGGCCTTGGAAACAGCCCAGATACCCATCAATGGATGAATGGATAAAGAAAATGTATTTATTTACAATGGAGTACTAGTCTGCTATAAAGAAGGATAAACTTGAGACATACTTTTAAGTAAAATAAATCACACACACACATGTTTAAATATCACATTGTTTCTCTTGTGTGAGAAACCAAAAGGGTAAATAAGGACCAAAATGAATGTTAGATACTGGGAAGTAGGATGAAAATGTTCAAATGGGAAGATTAACAAGGGAATGGGGAGGGGGAAGGGAAGAAGGGAGACAGAAAAAAAGAAAATAGAAGGAAAAAATGAAAAGAGTTTTTGTAAATAAGAAAGGACAGGAAGGTTGAAGGGAGAGGAAGGGAATGGGGAAAAAAAGAAAAATCAAGATATATTATGTACAGGTACAAATTCCTTATGATGAATGTGATATATATATAATCAATAAAATTAATTTTTAAAAAAGCATAGACCTACTAACTGAAACCTTCTGAGGATGTTCTATAAACCCCAAAGTTTCTGGTTAAGTTGAGAGAGTGGCGACCAGTGACACCTTTCTTGGGTTCGATTCTCCGCAGGTGGCTGGCAGTGCGCCTGGAGTTTCTTGGGAACATGATTGTCTTCTGTTCTTCCTTGCTGCTGGTTATTTACAAAAACACCCTAAGCGGAGACACCATCGGCTTTGTTCTGTCCAATGCCCTTAATGTGAGTCTGAGGTTGGGAGTTTGGGTAAATTAATATACTTATTCTTAAACTGATATTGGAGTATACTATGAAGTCCATGCTTTAGATTTTCTTCTAGGTCTAGAGGGACTAGAGGAGACTGAGGTTAAAACCCTGGCTCCATCTTTTACCCACAGACACACTCCTTACCCTTTCTAAGGAGGCACAAGTGTCATATAGAAAAAAAAAGGAACATAAGTGGTGTTGCCCTTGGGGCCTAAGAAGGCAATTTCATATGTTTCAATTTAATAGTTGCCTGTCTATTTGCCTCTTTGTTGATTCTAGCTGAAAGACCAGAATAAATACATAAATACATAGGAATTTTTTCCAAAATATAGAAGTAATCAGAAAGTCATTTGAGGGTCGGGGATATAGCTCAGTGGCACAAGCACCTGCCTGGCAAGCACAAAGTCCTGAGTTTGATTCCCAGTACCAAAAAAAAAAAAAAAACAAAAAAAACAGGAAGTCGTTTGGACAAATAATTCTGCCTGAGTTTGTTTTTCTTATCATAGAACAATTGAAGCCAATTATAATAAAGAGAGTTGGATAAGCTATTCAGTTGTATCTCATGGCTGTACCCACACTGTGGCTGGTAGTAAAGACCAGGCATTACTATTTCTTGCGTTAAAGTTCAGTAGCTGGTACTATAGCAACTGTCCAATAAACATTTGTTTAATAAGTGAGTCATTTGACCATCTTTCACGGCATCTTTTGAACTAATGTTTTAGAGATTTGCATTGCCATTAGTGGGCTTCCTATGGTTCCGTCTTCAGTAGAAGTTAACGAGGCTCTCTATGATCACATCAGGACCCCCAAAAGAACTGTGTTACTCACCAGAGTCACTTGGTTTGTTGTGCCACTGCCCCTTCATCGCCTAGGACAGACAAGGTTGAATCAGGAAACTGTCAGATCGAACCAAACAGAAGGACTCAAATATCAGCAATTGCGTGTGGTTCAACTCTACAAAACAGTTCATCTTAGTTCCCATGATCCTGTCTTCTGTACCTGTGGCTCCCTTTCTTTAACCACATTTTGCTCCACAAAACCTCCCAGTACATATGTGCAGACTCCCCATCTTTTGTCTGTAAGAAGCTTGCATCTGAGTAATCTCTCGCCTCTAGACTGGCCCAGATCGTGGTAACCCTTTTACTGGCATTCAGGTATATTTTTGTAACAGTAGGGAGGCACTTGGAGTTTATCGCAGTAAAGAAAGACGAGGGTCCACATGGATGTCTCATGATAACGGCTGAGGTTGAGGAAGAACAGAGAGAGAAGGCCACTTTTTGGGAGGCCTTTTCCTGCCCTGGGTTTTTTGTTTTTTATTTATTTGTTTTTTCAGGCACTTCCCTATTTGAAGAACACCATCTACAACCCCTTGTACAAAGAGCACTAGACTTACAGCCAGGAGACCTGAATCCTGGTCCTACTCAAATACCCAGCTTCTCAAATCCCACCTTTATCTCCAAACCCCTCAAAGCTCATCTTGCCCATCATGTGAGCACCACACAGTTGAGTACTTAATTCTTTTTTTTTTTTTTTTGAGACTGGGTCTCACTGTGTATTTCAAGGGCTGGGCTTGAACTCACTATGTAGGCCAGGCTTGCCTTGAACTCACAGAGATTCTCCTGCCTCAGCCTTCCAAGTGCTGGGGTTACAGATGTGTACCACCACGCCAGGCTAATTGAGTACTTAATTGTTCTCCAGCCATTCAGTGCACTGGCCTTATCCCCCCCACCACCACCAAGGAAACAAGGATCGTCTTTCTTATACTTTATATATTCTTATGGAGCATGGCACAGTACTGAGTACAAAGCAAGCACTGAAATGACTTTGTAGTTTGACTATGTGAGTCGGTTTCTGAGCCTAAGATCATTTTTAGTCTTCTACACTATTTTTTTTTTTTCTATAGATCACACAAACCCTGAACTGGCTAGTGAGGATGACATCAGAAACAGAGACCAACATTGTAGCTGTTGAGCGAATAAATGAGTACATAAATGTGGAAAAGGAGGTAAGGAGGAATCAGAGAAACCCAGGGAGACGGGCCATGCAACTCCTGTGAGTGTCCATCTGCATCATTTCTTAATATCTCATATGAGTTCATAATATTTTTTAAGAGTTTACTTTGCCCTAACTCAAAGAACTTAATTTCTTCAAATTTAGGAAATGGTTTAGGGGAAGTCATGTCTTAGAATGTACCAAGTTAGATGGTGGCTCCATTGTGGAGATCCGTAGAACAACCTTATGGAATAGGATTTCTTTAATTGAATAAGGTAGGAACCTGCTGGAAAAAGAAGTCCAGGTCAGTCAGGTAGCTGGGACACTACTGTTTTGTGACATGAGGGCTGTTTGGCTGAGTTGCCACTGTGTGTAAAGCACTTCTCATCCTGTCCCCTTGCTAGGCACCCTGGGTGACTGATAAGAGGCCTCCAGCGGATTGGCCCAGCAAAGGTGAGATCCAGTTTAGCAACTACCAAGTACGGTACCGGCCTGAGCTGGATTTGGTACTGAAGGGGATCACTTGTGACATCAGGAGCACTGAGAAGGTAGGTGGATATGAGGCCTTGTGATCAGAGACTCAGAATAGGGAACAACTGGATTCTGGGACTTTATCACTGGGTAGAAGTAGAAAGGATCGGGTCCTCTGCCCTGTGTTGAGGGACACAGCACCACCACCAGAGGGCAGAATATCAATGTAAGATGTCCGGCTTCCCTGCTAGCTGACCAGGGTTCACTTCCTGTATGGGAACAGCATGTAGCGAGGAAGTCAGGAAGGAAATGAGGGAGCATCCGGCTTGGGGAAGGAGGTGTTGAGAAGAGCAGTGTGGAGGACTGTCCCTGCGGAGAGAGTGGCTTACTGTTCCTCCCGCTCTGAGAAATCTGGCACCCTCCTATGGTGCTAGAACCCTCCAAGGATTTGGGGTCTAAGGTAGGGTCAAAAAATCTGGGTGAGGGCCGGTGAGACGGCTCAGCGGCTTAAGCGCCTGCCTTGCAAGCGCGAAGGCCCGAGTTCAACTCCCGGATCCCACATACGAAAAAGGGGCCGGTGATATCGCTCAGCGGCACGGGTGCCTGTTGGCGCGCGAGGTCCTGAGGTCGTCCCCCGGGTACCCCCAAAAAAAAAAAAAAAAAAAAAAAAAAATCTGGGTGAGGATGCTGAGGTCCGAATCGAGGTGGAGTTCTCAGCCAAAGGCAGGCCTGATCCTTCCCTTCTCATTTCTAAATGAAGATGAACAATACGAAAGAAGCTGTAATTTCTAATGATAATTATAACAATAGCAGCTGCCAAGAGCATATATCCATTTCCAACAGTAACCACAGATCTCAGCAAACAACAAGTTATGAGGTAGGATGGGAAAGCCAGCTTTTTCTGACATCTGACCCTTTTTTTCTCCTGCAAAAATCAAAAGCCTTTTACTATCTTAGAGACAAAGTAGCCAATCACTGCTTCTTAGCACCTGTGATTATGAACGTCCAGGCTAAACAATTTCTTTAAGAATTGTCTGTTGAGGGCCAGTGAGATAGCTCAGTGGCATAAGCACCTGCCCGGCAAGCGCGAGGGCCTGAGTTCGACTCCCGGTACCCACATAAAGGAAAAAAGGGGCTGGTGATATCGCTCAGTGGCACAAGCACCTGCTGACAAGCACCGAGGTCCTGAGGTTGACTCCTGGTACCCACATAAAAAAAAAAAAAAAAGAAAAAAGAAAAAAATTGTCTGTTGAACTAACGTGTGAATGAAATATATTCATAGGTTGGTGTAGTGGGCAGGACAGGAGCTGGGAAGTCATCCCTCACAAACTGCCTCTTCAGAATCTTAGAGTCTGCGGGTGGCCAGATCCTCATTGATGGAATAGATATTGCTTCTGTTGGGCTCCATGACCTCCGAGGGAAACTGACCATCATCCCCCAGGTAAGCTCTACAGTTTATTTTGGCGCACACACTGGAGTAGTTTACTCTGCAGAAAGCATTAATTCTAGTCAATTAGCGGTTGCATTTCTGCAGTCCACTCAGGATACCTAAGCTAGTTCCCTAAGCTACTCTGTTTCCAACAAAGTAAAAGAAGTCTGAATTTTTTGTAATGTGCATTTGTGACTGCTAGTGTCTGGCCAGTAGGTGGCAGCAACACAACAAAAGTCAAATAGAGCAAATGATTATTCAGCATTTCTATAGCCCATCCTGGTTTGCAGGACCTTTGCAACTAGCATTGCAAGTTTTGCTCCTGAAGCTTGAAGCCATTAAGCTTTATATTCCCTATTTAATATAGTTAAAAGATAGAGGAGGAAATTTGCTGCAGGTTTTAACCATCAAGTGGAACACTTAGTGTATCTGCAAGAAAGACTTCCCTTTCATTTATTCTCTGGACCCTTCCAAATAAGGGCTTTTTGTCAGAACCATGTGTCCTCCCTCTCCGTAGCCAAGTTTATCTGGGAGTGGTCTTGGTTTGTCTGGTGTTTGCTTAGTTTGACATATTCTTTTTTCTGGACTCTTTAAATGTAATAAATTCTCAGTGGTCAGTACTATCTCATGCTCTGCTCTTCTCTGACCCTTCTGCCTTTAAGCTATGTGTTTTGCTTTGGAGGAGGGATATTTCTCTTGTATTCTAAAGAGAATCTGTGGCAGATTTGGAAATCCATAAGTGTATCTCAGAATGAAGCAAAACAAAGCAAACCAAGGCCTCTTCTTAACGCTGTGCTGGCAGCTGTCCAAGGCCTTCCGAGAACTTGCAGAAGCTTGACCGTGAACCAGCTTCCTGCCTAACGAGTCTGTCTCAAGCCAGCCCTACGTACTTTCTTTTGGCCACAAAGAACTGCAGGGTCCTTTTCTGACATTAATCTCAGTAGCTCCTTCATGTCTTGATTTGCAGGACCCCATCCTGTTCTCTGGAAACCTAAGGATGAATCTTGACCCTTTCAACAAATACTCAGATGAGGAGATTTGGAAAGCCCTGGAGTTGGCTCACCTCAAGTCCTTTGTGGCTGGCCTGCAACTTGGATTGTCCCATGAAGTGACAGAGGCTGGTGAAAACCTGAGGTAGTGTCTCATATCCTACCTCCCTCACAGGCAGTGTGAGAGTGTGTGGGGACCATTCCTCACGTTCTTGTGTTAGGCGATGTCTGGTGTTGCAGAATTTTTGGTATACAGGTCTAATTTTTAATGTATAAAATAAACCCACTGTGAAGATCACATGATAAAATAGATATGGAAGTGCTCAGATGTTCTTGAAAACATTTTTTATTGAGTGTGCCCCTCATATGACATTGCACGAGATGGTTTTACAGTTGCTACTATTGTAGAGAATCATAGAAAGCAGATTCTCAACTTAGCTGTGCATAGTAATTAATCAATTAAAACAGACCTATGCCTGGTACAACCCTAGAGTCTGATTTAATTAGCATGAGGTAAAAACAGGACATGGTGAGTCTTAAGGGATCTCCACAGGCTGTGAAGGGTGCCCCAGTTTGAAAACTATTGATCCATGTGGTTGTCAGGGATGTAGAGTCTGCAAGGTCCTTAGGCACTGTTGAACTACCTCAAACCAACACAAAGACTCTCAGCTTTTGGAGTTCTTTTTACCTTTTCAAAGTATTTTTGTATAGTGGTAGGTATGAACCATTGGAAGTTGAAAGGACAGCTCAGTAACTAAAATAGTGGGCCAGCAGCTCTGAATTCACCTGCTAGCTTTGTATAAATACAGAATCTCAGGCCCAATCCTATTAATCCAAATCCACATTTTAGTAAGATTCCCAAGTGCTTTTTGGGCACACTAAAGTTTGAGAAACACCATTGAGAGCACTGGCTCCTAACTAAGCTGCTAGAGTCAGCTATGGCACTTAACAAATTCCAGTGCCCAGGCTGCATCCCAAACCACCTGAACCCAGCACCCAGGTGATTTAACCCTGGGGACGCTGCAAGGCATGGTAGAAAATGCCATCAGTTTGTTCTTCCCTAGCAACAAATCTAGGAACTAGTAGGACTCAAGTAGGTCTTTGTCCGATGTAAAAGATCAAACAGTCGACCAATATGTACTAGCATCTACTGTGCGCCAGACACTGGAGATACAGAGGCAAATGACACTGACACAACCCCTGACTTCCTAGGACACACAACACAGTAGAGGAGACAGACCTGTGGGAAAAAATGATGGCGCTGTTAATATTGTAAAGAGAATGTACAGAACACTGGGGCAGGATGTGATAGTGATGCTTCTGGTTTTGAAGAATAAAAATCACACCATCCTTTTGTCCACACTGAGAGACACGTAAATGATATAACCAGTGCCTTCATTTCAGAATTGAGTTTCAGAACTGGTTTGGGGGATTGAAACTTAAATATCTCTGTTGAGTAATGGAAAATCAGCATGGAGAGAGCAGCTGAAAGCCGAAGAGGTACTATCACACAGCCTGTTACTGTAAAGTCCAATTGACCAGGCAAGAGAACATTGGTACAAGCTAAATAAATAGTTTTTCAGTGTCTATGATTTTACACTACAGATAAATACTGGAAGTTTATCTTGGGTGACTTCTCATCTCCTACAGAAATTTTCTTACAGAAAATTATAAAACTTTATCCAGCCCCTTTTTAATGTGTTTCATTAATGGCCACAAGAGGAAAGAACAATTAGCAAATTCCTGAATATCTCTTTCACATCATTTCCCAAAGCTTCTTTGGGAAAAGTAAAAGGCCCAGTAAAAGTAAAAAGCTCGGCCTTCATTACAGGATTTTAGCAAATTAAAGCTATTTGCACTTCACAAGCATATTTGAATTCCACATACATCATATCTCACATGAAGACATCATGTTCCTTAGATAGTTTTGTCTCTAATCAAGGCAGAAAGGCTTGATCAAGTAACTAACCATGAGACTAGAATTACACATTAAATAATGAATGGATTTGCCAAGGCCATGAGAAATACCACTGGGGCACTCTAGTGCAGTGCCAATGGTGTCAAGTAAAATACTGTTGAAATACTTAGTTTATTCACATTCGTGTTGTTTTGGAATTGTTGCTATCACTGTAGCCAGTGCAAGTCATTTTTCCTGGACCAGTGTTTTCGAACATACTTAAACATGAAAATTCCCTAGGTGTTTGTTAGAAGTGTACCTCCCTTCCCATTCCGAGTGAGGCCCAGAAATGTGATCTTGTTATTATTCCCACAGTGACTCATCTATTTGGGAAAGTTTGAAAATATTGATAAATGGAAGATTTTGGAGTGGGAATTGTGGAAGTCTGATCTG
The DNA here is from genome assembly GCA_028451465.1 of Erethizon dorsatum. Taxonomy (NCBI): domain Eukaryota; kingdom Metazoa; phylum Chordata; class Mammalia; order Rodentia; family Erethizontidae; genus Erethizon; species Erethizon dorsatum. Next base: position 117,590,541 of record CM051822.1, on the reverse strand, counting down.
GAACTTGAAACTGTCCCTCAGCTCAAGTTTTCCCCTAGTCCTAGGGGCTAATGTGTGCCTTCTTCTATTGGCTGCAGCATAGGGCAGAGGCAGCTCCTGTGCCTGGGCAGAGCTCTCCTTCGGAAATCCAAGATTCTGGTCCTGGATGAGGCCACTGCTGCTGTGGATCTCGAGACAGATCAACTCATCCAGAAGACCATCCGGAACGAGTTCTCCCACTGCACTGTTATCACCATTGCCCACAGGCTGCACACCATCATGGACAGCGACAAGTGAGTGAGGGGCAGAGCCTAATGGACACAGCTTAGCTTTTGGTGACATTGTCAGCTACAAATACCTCACAGGGCTAACCGTCATTTTACAGATGAAACTGAGGCCTAGAGAGTTGAAGAAAATTGGCCAAAATTATACATCAAGCTAATGAAAACTAACAGGGTCCAGGGAACTATACTGAGGGCAAAATAGAAAATTATAATTATTAACTGAGTATGGGGAGGTGGAGGCCTAACCTACAAACAGCAGCTGTTGGCCATGGAGATTCCCCACCATACTGGGCTGCTGCCCTATAAAATGACTAGAAGCTGGTCCTACTCTTGCGCTTTATACTCAGAAGTCAGTAATCAGAAAATTTGGAGAGACAAGGCTTCCTTTTTTGACTCAGGCGAAGGCTTCCTTTTAAGCCAAACATCCTTAAACAATGTGTACTTTGAAAAAAAATTTATATAAAGGGACTCATACTACATATATTGTTCTATGACTTGCTTTTGTTCAGTATTACATGTGGGGCTCATCCATGTTGACACATATAGCTGCAGTTCATTCATTTTTGCTGCTTTGTAGCCTTGTACGATTATCCTACAACTTAGTCCTGGTTAATTTTATAAATGTCAATATTGGAGATGCTACTTTCTAAGCCTTTTATTTTTTTTTTTTCCTCTTTGTTTCAGGATAATGGTCCTAGATAACGGGAATATTGTACAGTATGGCAGCCCTGAAGAACTGCTGGAAAACTCTGGCCCTTTCTATTTCATGGCCAAGGAAGCTGGCATTGAGAACATAAAGAACACAGTGCTTTAGCAGCAGATCGCATAGGGGAGAAAGGACTACAAGGATCATTTCTCTGCATGTGTGGACACATGTGTGTCAAACATGTCATGTGTGGAGCTGTGTATAAAATGCACATTTTTTTTTTTTTTTTTTTTTTGGTGGGTACCGGGGGGTCGACCTCAGGACCTCGCGCGCCAGCAGGCGCCCGTGCCGCTGAGCAATATCACCGGCCCCTTTTTCGTATGTGGGATCCGGGAGTCGAACTCGGGCCCTCGCGCTTGCCGGGCAGGCGCTTAAGCCGCTGAGCCATCTCACCGGCCTAAAATGCACATTTTTTAAGCTAGGTCTCACTATGTTGCCGAGGGGGCATCAAACTCTTGGGCTCCAGTGATCCTCCTGCCTCAGCCTGTTGAGCAAAAATGTACATTTTAAAGAATGATAAGTGAATACCCATGTGCCCACTATCCAGATTAAGAAAATGAATATTATCAGGAGCCTTAGAAACCCCTCAATTGTCCCACTTTGATCATAGCTTCTTGCCACCCATCTCTTCCAGATGTAGTCATCTCCTGGATTTCATGATAATTGTTCCCTTGCCCTTCATTTTAGTTTTATCACCTTTGTATGCAACCTTAAACAATGTGTACTTTTTAAAAATCTTATGTAAATAGACTCATACTGCATTTATTCTTTTATGACTTGATTCTTTTGTTCAATAATACATTTGAAACATCCATATTTATTCAAATAGTGAGGTTCATTTTCACTGTTCTTTTGTAGCACAGCAGTATATAAATATAACTCAGTTTATCCAGTTTAGTACTGGTGAGCATTAATTATTTACAGTTTTTCTTTCCTGTTATGAACGGCACTATTATAAATATTCTAGCACATATTCCCTGATAAACATGTGTAAGGGTCTCTAGAGCATAATTCAGAAATGGAAAGTATACATGTTTACATGCACATTCTAGGTAATGCCAAACTGAGAATACTAATTTGAAACAATTTTGTCAACCTGATAAATTAGTATTTCATTGATGGCTTAATTACATTTTCCTAGATACTACTGAGGCTGAATTTGTTTTTTGTGTTTCTGGGGCATTTGAATTTATTTGATTTTATTTTTGTGGTACTGGGAATTATTTAAATTTATTATGTAGTTTTTTAAAATGTTGTGTCTAATAGTTCTGATATTTGATTCTCTGCCACCTGTTGCTTTTGTTGGTTCTAATCCGTGGTGTTCTATTTCCTTGTATGTCTTGTAAATTTTTACTGTAAGCTTCACATTACCCTTAGAACTTGATCTGGTAACGTTTTTGGGGCTTGGGTCAAACTCGGGTTCTTTTTTCTGCCAGCTGCCTGAGGCATCACTCGAAACCTCGTTGGACTGAATTCTCCACTGAGAGGTTTCACAGTGTGTATTAGTGCCGCTGCAGACCACAGTCCTGCACAAGAGCTGGTTTGTGATTCAGAAATCTCCAAGGAGAGTCCTCCTCCTGACATAGTAACAGTTTGGAGATAAGCATGAATTTTGTTGTTGCTGACCTCTGCATTCTGCATGGTGAGATTTCTCATTTGCCCATATATTGCAAGTCTAGCCTTTTCAGGATTCAAGTTTATTAGCAAGGACCCTGTTTATCTCTCCTCCTCGGCAGCCCTTGGGTTTATCTCTCACCTGAGCGTCCTGTACTATCAACAAAGTGATAGTTCAAAGTCTCCAAATTTCAGAAGTCAGCCTGAGCTTTGCCCCTCCTAACATCCCGCGGCTTCTTGTGTCATCTTATTTGGGGGGTCATCAGAGTCCTTACCTCCAATTTGGTGATGTAATAATTAATATTTTTACTTATCCATCATTTGATTGTTTACTGAGGTGCTTGGAGTGGGAAACTTCCGAAAGGAAAGGTATATAGGCAGAGTTAACATGCATCTGCTTTTCTGACGGTTGCAGATTGCACCTGTTGTCTCCACATTGTCCTAGCTCTCCCTTTCCCTTTAAAAGTTGTCCAGTTTGGATGATAACATTGTATAGCCTTACTACATGTTGTCCTGTGAATTAGATTTTGAGTCACTATAAATGGTGATTAACAAAGTTGTGTAAATATTGAATTGTTGGCTAAGGGGTTTATTCAAGGAGAATTCCCTCCCTAATTCTGCAAACTAGATCTGGGACATTGTATATAATTGTCAGTTATTTTTATCTCTTTTTTTTCTCTTTGGTTTTTTTGAGACAGGATCTTGCTATGTAGTTCAGGCTGGCCTTGAACTCACTATGTACCTCTAACCCTCAAACTCGTGGCGTTTCTCCTGTCTCAGCCTCCAGATAGCTGGGATTACAGGTGGGCACCACCACATCCAGTTTGTCAGCTATTTTTCAAAGATAGTTTTTGAGGGCCGGTGAGATGGCTCAGCGGCATAAGCGCCTGCCTGGCAAGCGCGAGGGCCCGAGTTCAACTCCCGGAACCCACATACGAAAAAAGGGCCGGTGATATCGCTCAGCGGCACGGGCGCCTGCTGGCGTGCGAGGTCCTGAGGTCGACCCCCGGTACCCACAAAAAAAAAAAAAAAAGTTTTTGAAATGTATACCTATATAGCTCCTATAAACTGCAGGTTAGTGTATATGCATGTAAGATTCCATCAACTATAAAATGCCAATTATTTTATGTAACACTAAAAAAGAACACTGCCAATTAAACTTTGGCATACCTTATTTATAGGATACATCCTATTTGTGGGAGAAAATGGTGTTTTACAATTAATATAGTACTGTACCCCTAGAGCTCTGTCAGAGTTGTCAAGTCCTTTATCTCTGCTATTGATCTTTGTTCTCTTTCGCCTTGTTTTTCCAGCCTTTGTTGCTCTTTTAATCTACCACCGCCACCACCGCCACCATCATGATTGCTATATCCATCACATCATCTCCTTTATCTCTCTTTCTCAACTTTATTTCTTTTTCACTGCCAGGTAACTAGCCATGGTTTTCATTGTCTAGTCTTCATGATTATTAAAATTTCAAATAATTGTGCTTCTTCCTTTATTTTTTTCTTAAGCATATTCCATACACTTAAACTTTCCAATTTGCTTCTTAAAACAAGTTTCTAGGTATATAGCATTTGGAGAACCAAGGGCAACTTTGGAAAACAGGAATGGTTTATACCTGCTGAGAGCTAACTACAAACACCAAGAAATAAACAGAGATAAAGCACCAAGGGTGCAAATGAACTTGTGGAAAAGAGCACTGCTACTTTCTCAGTTTGTTTCCCAAACAAAATGATCCAGCCTGATCTTTGTATCTTCATCTCCAGAGAACTTTGATGATTAACAATCATCACCATTCACCCAACATCTACCAAATGTTTGGCACACTCATATTTTTTAAAAAGCAATTTCATATAAATAAAATATATTTTATTTAAATGAACATTTCATTCCATTGTGGCCTAATTTTCTTCTCACAAGTTTTATTTCTGCTAATCAATTTCAAGAATAATTTTAGATAACTACCTAGAGCTATACATTCCCTTAAAATGCCACCATATCACCTCTAATCTTTTGGCCTCCTTCTGTGTCTTTCGTAGTTCTTCTGGATACATGGAATAGTAGTATTTTTGAAGCGAAGAAGACTGTGCCTATTATTAAGCTATTGTCTCTCAGTTCCAAATCTAGCCTTCTAGACTCTGCTTTGAGATCCTGGAGCTGGGACTTGCAATCAGGTGCAAATATCTACTTTGCCACCTACTCCTTTTCGGTTCTGATGACCAGGAGTACTGGAGGGAGACTAGGCACAGGCTGCATAAGGTAGAGACTGTTTCTTCCTGCTTGCTCTGTTTCCTTTAGTATCTCTCTAGCAGTATTTTTTTTAGCAGCAGCAGCAGCAGTTTGTATGAGCAGCAACATTGATTTTAGTTTGCAGTTTTTCCAGTGCTCACAGAACCAGTGAGTCATCAGAGTGTCATCGTGTCCCTCAGAGACACCTGCACCACCTGAGTAGTATCCACTCTTTCAGAAGTAATGGAGTAAAAAATAATAATTCTACACTGAGGCATTAGTACAAACAGGAAAAATAAATGTATCAATGGGACTTATTTTTTTGTAAACTGATTTTGTATAAGTGCTTTTTGAAGCACCATCTGAAGGCAATAGAATGAGAATACATTCAATCACAAATGCATACTAATCAAGAATTTACTAGAAAATTAGCAAACAATGTTCTACATACATTGATATTCAAGTCTTTAAGCTGCTGCAATTTAGATTTAGTTGGCCTAAGACTATATTCCACCTTAAGCATGAGCTTAGCCTTTCACATAAACTAGACACTGAACTGGGTTTTGAAAGGATTCATATTTTTTGAAAATTCCAGGGGAAAAAAGTTGTTAAAGTACATCAAATAATTGACAGTAAAAAGCACAATCTTTTTTGCTTCATATACAAGTAATTGGCTATGCTGTACAATTTAATTCTTATAGTAAAAAAGCACCCATTTAGGGAAGAGCTAGAAAAGGGACAATAAAGGAATATATGTAAGACAGGATTTCTTTTTTTTTTTTTTTGTGGGTACCGGGGGGTCGACCTCAGGACCTCGCGCGCCAACAGGCACCCGTGCCGCTGAGCGATATCACCGGCCCCTTTTTCGTATGTGGGATCCGGGAGTCGAACTCAGGCCCTCGCGCTTGCAAGGCGGGCGCTTATGCCGCTGAGCCATCTCACCGGCCCCCAAGACAGGATTTCTTTTAGGTAAAATAAATATAAAAAGATATTTAGGAAGAAAAGAAAAATTAGGTTAATTTTGTTCTTTATATTTTGAAAATGGACTCTGATAGAGCTCCTTTTCCAACTCTTATCAAGGCTTTTGCTCCATATTGGTAATCTCTTGGATCATCTTCTTGGTTCTCACTATGATGCCCATTTGGGTTTTATGCCTAATAAGAACGATATCTTTGGACATTACTTGCTGCTCAAATTTATAGACACTCATTCTTCTCTGGAAAACAATTTGGTTGGTTAGTGTCCATCAAAATCACTGAGTTGTCCATTGGTTGTACTATTTGTTCCAAACATAGATGTCTCTCCTAATACCTGGTAACTAGCATCCTTGCTTGTCTGGCTCCTTTGTGAGTGCTCATCCCCAGGTAAATTGTGATCTGATTTGTCAGGGCCTGGTCCCCTAGTTGGCAAGATTATGCTAATCTGTAAACTAATTACAGTTTGGCTCAGTGTTCATTTTTCCTTCATTAAAATATCTAATATTGCCAGGTGTGGTGGTGCACACCTGTAATCCCAGCACTCCGAAGGCTGAGGCAGGAGAATCACCATGAGCTCAGGCCAGCCTGAGCTATATAGTGAGTTCAAGGCCAGCCTGAACTGTATAGTGAGTCCCTGTCTAAAAAAAAGACAAAAAATGTCTAATATCCCTGCATACTTAACTCTGTTGTTAATGGTTGAACAGAATCCTTTTGTTTTAGCAGGAGCCAGAGTAGGAGTATAGCTCAGAGACCAAATTCAGCCTTTATCTGTTTTTGTAAATAAATTTTTATTGGCATACAGCCATGCTTCTTTGTTTCTGTATTATCTATGCCTGCTTTCATGTTACAATGCAGAGTTGAGTCACAACAGATTAGATGGTCCCCAAAGCCCTTTATAGAAAGAGTGTGCTGACACTTATTCTAAAGCCATAAGTGTAGTCTGGACTCATCATGTTTCCATTCTTAACTAAATAATTTGCCTCACCAGGCATGGTGGTGCATGCTTGTAAAAGCTCTTGGGAGGCTGAGGCAGGAGGATCACTGTAAGTTTGAGGCCAGGTTGGGCTACATAAGCAAGTTCAAGGCCAGTATGGTATACATAGTGACAACTTGTCTCAAAAAAAAAAAAAGTTTGCCTCATAAATGGCTTGTGGCTTCATTCCTATAATAGAATAGTGATCCTTAAAGATGTCCATTTCCTAATCCTCAAAACCTGGGACTATATTACCTCCTATAACAAAAATATTTTACAGATGTAGTTAAGTTACAGACATGTTACATGTACAAGGGGGTTTTTTGACCCTAAATAGATGTGACCAGAAAGTGTCTTTACTGTGGCATATTATAGTCAAACTGTCAAAAGTACAAGACAAAGATGGAATTTAAAAATCTGCAAGTGAAAAATCTAAAATCACATTGGAGGGCATACACATTAGTCTAAAAGATTTTCAACAGAAATCTCCCAGGCTAGGAGGGAATAGAAAAACATATTCCAAGTCCCAAAAGAAAATATCTGGCAAACAAAATTACAATACACAGCAAGACTGTCCTTCATGAATAAAGGATAAAGATCTTCCAAGAAGAGCAAAAATAGAATTCATCACTGGCAGGATCAGTCTTACAAAAGATGCTTAAGGAATCCTATATCCAGAAGAGAAAAAAATATAACTATCACCATGAAAGAATGTGAAAGTATAAATCCCATTAGAAGAGTAAATACACAAAAGAGAAATAAAAAAGAATCTAACATTATCAATACAGTAAACCATCAAAACCACAAAGATGAACAACAGAGGAAGAAAACAAAAACAAAAACAAAGAACATTCAAAACAACTAGAAGAAAAGCAATAGTATGACAGGAGTAAGTCCTTACATATGAATAATAACCTTGAATGTAAAAGGACTAAATTCTTCAATTAAAAGATGTAGTCTGACTGAATGGATTTTAGAAAAACAATAAGAAGGTCCAAAGGTATGCTGCCTACAAGAACTACACCTCACAAGTAAAGACACAATGTGAAAGTGATGGAAAATTATATTCCAAGCAAATGGAATCCTAAAGCAAGTAGGAGTAGTTATTCTTACATTTGACAAAATAGACATCAAGCTGGGCATGGCAGTGTACACCTGTAATCCCAGTATTTGGGAGGCTGAGACAGAAGGATTGCTGTGAGTTCAAGGCCAACCTGTGCTGCATAGTAAGTTCAGGCCAGCTTGAACTATTCAATAAGGCTCTATCTAACAGAAAAGTGGATATCAAGACAAAAACTATATGATACAAAGAAAATCACTATATAGTGCTCAAGGGATGGATTCAACATGGAGATATCATGCTTGTAAATCTATGTGTACCTAATGTTGTAGTACCCTTTTTATAAAACAAACACTACTAGACCTAAAGGAAGGGATAGTCTCCAATACAGTAATAGTGGGATAGTTCAACACCCCATTTTCATCAATGGGCTGATTATCCAGACCAAGCTAACAAAAAAGAAAAGTTAAAGTATACCACAGCTCACATGGATTTAACAGATATTTACAGAACATTTCATCCAACAGCTGCAGAATATACATTCTTTTCATAGCACATAGAACTTTCTCTAGAATACTCTATATATTAGGCCACAAAATAAACTTAAATTCAAGAAACTTGAAAACATCCTATATTCTTTCTGATCACATTGGAATAAAACCAGAATTCAACAGCAAAATAAACTTTAGAAATGGCTATCATCAAGAATTTAAAAAAAATTACAGTAAATGTAGTCAGAGATTGCTAGGGAAACAATACAGGACACATAATTTATAGGATTATTTTATAATAGTCGCCCAAAGAGTCAAATACAAAAAGAGTGCAGGAAATCTGTCCACACACTAATGACCCAAAGAATCCAGCTGAGGGCCTGGATTCCACAGCAACATCCTGCATGAGTCCAGCTGAAGACCTAGAGCCCACGGCAATGCCCCCATGAGTCCAACTGGAGGCCCAGGGCCCACAGCAATTTCTCACGCAAGTCTATTTCACAGATCTATGCTGGGAGGCCCAAAGGTCAGTGGTGGAAGCTAAAAAGTCTGTGCCAGTGGGATGAAGGATCTGTGCCAGCAGGCTGAGGGAGCTGCGCCAGAGCCAGAAAGTGATGCTCAAAGTAAGGACCAGAGCTCCCCTGAAAAGTACCACAGCCATCTTCAGTGACAATGAGGTCCCAAGCCCCTCGGACAATAACAGCCAAGTTCCTATCAGGAAAGCCAGCACGACAAGCTCCTTGAGGAGAACCAACAACAGCAACTCTTCCTCTCCCGTTCTCCTTTTTATGTTGTTGGCAACAGTCCTCAGGTGCACCCTCCACACCCAACACCACGCTGATTCAGTTCAGCTGGGTGTTACAAGTTGACCACCAGTTATCAGTCCTGCACAGCTGGTAAGGATGGGGGGTAACTTTTACACTGCTGGTGGGAATGTAAATTAGTACAGCCACTGTAGAAGTCAGAAAGGAGGCCCCTCCAAAACTAAAAATAGAACTACCATGTGACCCAGCTATAATTTTTCTCGGCAGCTCCAGGTCAATATATTTAGGGAATGAGTGGTAGTAGAATTAATAGTTTTAATGAGAGACTGGGAAATAAGTGTAAAAATCCAAGGTTGAAGACAAAAGGAGGATGACCAAATGGTAAAATTTTGGTACTTGTTTTCTACCTCCTAAAAATGTAGCCTATTTTTAGGATTTTGATTACTAAGTCAGTAAGTATCCTTGCTAAATGATCACAAGCATCACTTTTGTTCCAAGAATAAATTTTTAAGGTCTTTGCACTTCATTCTTGACACCAATATATATCTTCATTTATCTAAGAACTTATAGGGAGGGACCGGTGAGATGGCTCAGCGGCATAAGCGCCTGCCTGGCAGGTGCGAGGGCCCGAGTTCGACTCCCGGATCCCACATACGAAAAAAGGGCCGGTGATATCGCTCAGCGGCACGGGCGCCTGCTGGTGCGCGAGGTCCTGAGGTCGACCCCCGCTACCCACAAAAAAAAAAAAAAAAAAAAAAAAGAACTTATAGGGGTAAAATTGTTAACAATAAGCCTAACCTCCTGACAGGGTCTAACAGTAAAGTTGGAAACAAAGCCATTCCTCCATCGTCGATATCCTTAATGTCTAAATTTCCCATGTGAACTTCAGGCCCAAAGACTTCTATGTATTACCCATCTCCCAAATTAGTGATTTTTCTCCTCTGTGTTTTGTATTTTCAACTGTATTATCTATTATTCAAAGTTAAAATTACTTAATTTATGATTTATTCTTCCATAGGGCATTGGGTAAATGGTCTGTTTTAAAGCACATTTTTGTTATGTGACCAACCTACTGTCTTTTTAAAGAGAACAACAAATATCCTGATAACTTTTGAAAGAACAAATTAATTTTATCTCAACTTCTGAAGAGAAAAAAGCTAGCTCTGATTCTTTAAATAAACCTTTTTAGACTTTGCAATTTTTAATATTTTTAAACTAGATACGCCAGCTTTGTTTGTATATTGCAACCAAAATTAATGTTTTCATTAAATCCTTTTAGTCTTGCTCTGAACTACACATTTCATTTCTGATATACTATCAAAATAAATTTAAACAGAAGAAGGGGATGGAACTGACATTTAAACCACAACTTCTTCTTTTTTTTTTTTTTTTTTGTGGGTACCGGGGGGTCGACCTCAGGACCTCGCGCGCCAGCAGGCGCCCGTGCCGCTGAGCGATATCACCGGCCCCTTTTTCGTATGTGGGATCCGGGAGTCGAACTCGGGCCCTCGCGCTTGCAAGGCAGGCGCTTATGCTGCTGAGCCATCTCACCAGCCCCAACTTCTTCTTGAAGTGATCAAAACTTACACATTATATTCCATTCAAAAGTGAAATTATTATTTTGGATTTTTTTAAACCACATTTATAACAGCAATACAAAAATTCCCAAATATTGCCCTCTTTATTGTGGAGAACAGTCTCAAATAAGAGTTGCATATAACTAGCAATAACTGAACAGTTTTAAATTACTTTCTCCAAACACTGTATAACTTTTAAATGGCTGGAACTGCTCTTATATGGACTAGACTATATTTTTTTACATGCTCATATTTTTATAACTTGAAAAATAAAATTTTCCTTGTAACAAGTTTTCTAAAAAGAGAAAAAAAGTATTGTTAAATCTGTATTGTAATGTTTAAATTATAGGATGTTTGGTGAAGACTAAGCATCACCCCCCCCAAAAAAACCCCAAAACATTTGGCTTCTATTCTGAGGAGGGAATTAGTGTGTTTCTGTTTGCACACAGGATAGTTAGGTGCATAATTATGAACTTGTTATTGTATTTGAAGATTAAGTCTGATTTAAGGAGTTGTGTCTGGTTGTCAAGTTGACAGGGGTGGATTGTGATTGTTAGTTGTGATATGGCAACTTGACTTGAGTAAGAAACACCTAGTACTCCCTCCTCCCCCCCCCCCACTGGGAGACTACAAGGCAAAGCACAGGCACCACTTGGACTGATGCAGTAGGAATCCTGGAAATCCCAGCACAGAGTTAAACGTCCTCCAACCAAGTGGGTCCTCGGGTTGGTGGTGCAGTTCATTGCTTGAGTGCTTGCTTAGCATGCGCATGGCCCTGGGATGCATCCTGAGTCCCACAGAAAACCCAAACAAACACAAGTGGGTCCATTCCCAAGATGCCAGTCAGCAAGGGAATTTTCCATACCATATTTTTGGACCAAGGTTGAGCGACATGAACCCTCCTTGCTGCTGAAAAACTCGGGGATCCTACAGGATCAAAACCGTCCTGTCCTCTCCCATAGGTGTCTGGCCCCACCCTCCCTTGTGACTGGTGCCTCTGGGCCCCGGACCCTCTCTATTCCCACCTCTGAAGTGTCAGAGGTAGCCTGTGGGAGGGTAAAAAGCAAGAGGAAATTAATATGTGACTTAGGACTTGTATTCGGAATATATAAAGAACTCTCAAAGCTCACAGGTAAAAACAAAATGAAATCCACAACCCAAACAAAAATAGGCAGGCAGCTTGAAAAGAAACTACCAAGATGAATGTAATCATTATGTATCACAGACATATACTAATAATAAAAAGAAAAGAAACTTAAAATATAAAAATGCTCAGTAAACTCATGAAAAGATGTTCAACATCGTTAGGGAAATGCAAATCAAAGCCACGATGTGATGCTCCTACACACATAATAAAGTGGCTAAAAATTAAAAATAAACCCAAACCGACAGTACCAGTTGCTGATAAAGATGCAGGGTGACTGGAACTCGCCGTTGCTAGCGGGAACACAGACTGATAGAGCCATTTTAGAAACTAGCTCCGAGTTTCTTCTAGAGGTGACATATACTCACCTTAAGACCCAGGGGTAGCACTTTTTGGTGTTTACGCAAGTGAACTGAAAACTTACGTTCACACAAAAACCTGTATGCAAATGTTTATAGCAGCTTTATTCATAAGCACTAAAAATTGTAAGTGATCCAAATGTCCTACAACGGTGAATGGCTAAACAAACTGTAGTCCTTCCAGACAACGAAATTCTACTGAACAATAAAAAGGAACTAACTTCTAGTACACGTAACAGTATGGCGAGTCTCAAACGCATTGTCACGGTTATCTAGATGTCCCCCCAAGCCTCGTGGACTCACAGGCAGGGCTTTTGAAAGGTGACGAAATCACGGAGGCTCCATAGTTCAATGTGATGTGTTCGGAGGGGCCTAGTTGAAGAGGCGGTCACGGGGGCGTGGCCTGGTAGATGGGGAGAGGCCTGGCGGGTGGGGGCGTGGCCTGGCAGGTACATATCACTCTAGGCTCCTACCTTGGCTGTGGGCTTCCTGGCTGTCCATGACAAGAGCAGCTTTCCTCTGCCTAGCCCCTTCCACCAGGCCTTCCTGCCTTGGAGCTGACCAACCATGGACTAAAAACATGAGGCAAATAAGCCTCTCCTCCATTAAGATCTGGGTTTTGGGTATTTTGTCCCACTGATAAGAAAGTGACGAAGACATGCATTTTGCTACGCCGAAGAATCCAGGCTCCAGAAGCTCCGCAGTGCATTAGCCCATTCATATGACACTCTGGGACAGGCGAGACTGGAGAGACAGGATACCGTGGCTGCCAGGGACTGGAGACAGGCAAGGAGCGAAGGCGGAGGCCACAAGGAAACTTAAAAGTAAGGGACAAGCTCTGAATCTTCATGGCAGGGGCTACGTGATCTGGTGCATTGGTCAAAAATCCTAGAACTGTACACTAAACAGGATGTAAATCTAAATACTTTTTTAAAAAAGAAATGACTGTCAATAAAATAGTATACAAACATAAAAGTTAAAAAAAGAAAAAAAGCCACCTAGCAGAAGATTAGTAAAACTCTGGGTGTGTCTGTGGGTGACTGACATGTAGTCCACAAACTGAGGAGGGAAGACCCACCCCACAAGTGGGTGCAGCAACCAAAAGGCATGTAACCTGTATGGAATGAAAAAGAAAAGAGGAAAGCCTTCCCTTTTCTTCTTCAGTGGAGCTCTGCTCTTTGCCATTACCACCGGATATTCATCTCCAGTTCCTTCAGGCTTCCAGCACAGACCCTTCCGCTCTCTGACAAGGACTCACACTGGACTCTGCAGCAAACTCCAGGGCTGCAACCTTCCATTGGATCTTCCGGCTCTCCCGCACAGAGATGGGCCTTTTTCCATTCTTCTACACCTGATTCTATATATGTATTTATATAATACATAACATATATATTGTATTTAACTCTATTCCTCTAGTGAACCCTGATATAGGAGCAGAATGACCTCAGCCATGTGTGCCTGGGAATAGGGCAACAGTTTAGAGCCATGAGTGGCTCGAGGCTACCTCAGCACATATCTGTGTGCAAGGCAGCATTAGGCACCATGCTATTTCCTCTTGCTCTTTCAATGACAAGTGCTTGAGTGCCAACATAGAAAGGGGTAATGGGAACCACATGAATGCCTGCCCTCTGTCCTGGCACTGATGTAAGTCCATATGCTACTGGCTATGTCCTTGGTACTAGAGGGTAAGCTCTCTAATCACCTGGTTATTGAGAGCAGCACCCTCCATTCTCCTCCATGTGGCAATACTTGTCCCCTGCAAATGAGGGTACCCAGTGGGTTAGGTCACAGTTACTGTACAGGCCTAGTAGGGTTCTTGAGGAGCTACTTACTCCCCAAGCCAGCGCAGTGGACGTCTGTGGAGCCCCAGAGATGGGAATATACAGAAGTTTCTGATCCCTAGAGCAGCCAAACTCAGACAACTGTTCTTAAGCTGGCTCCTGGCTATAGCACCCTGGTGATGTTCAGAGAGAGGAACTGAGATCTGTTTTCAAAGCAGAGCTACTGTACAGATTTCTGATTGCTTATCTAAGTGGGCTGCAAGCCTGTGAGGGTGGAGAACCCTGATACAGGAGCAGCAGAACCACTAACGAGGGAACGCCTGCACCTGCACTGATAAGTTTGCTGGGACTCTCTCATCCTGATCCCTGCAGAGGGAGAATCCTTCTCCCCCTGGCTGTGATGACAGAGTGGCAGATACCAGGGTATTTTGTTTCACTGACTATGCTGCTGTCCCAGGTCTCTGAATTTTACAAGGTTCCAGTCTCTTTCTTTTTCATTTCCAGTGTTCTCCCATGCTTATTCACTTTGAAATGCAGCTATATACTTATCGCTTTGGTTCTTCGTGGAAGAGGTAAGGGGTACATGTCATTATTCAGTCATCTTGAATCTCTTCTGTTTGAATTATCTATGTATCTATCATCTATCTATCTATAATCTATCTATCATCTATCTATCCAGTCCACCAAAAATGTATATAATCTTCAAGAAAAGAAAAATAGTATGTTTTTTAAACAGATAGTGTTACCCTTGTATGAGGGACCCTAGAGGATGTTGTATATTACAGAAAACCCACTACACTGCCAGCCCCTAGAGAAGAAATTAAAAATGCATGTGCAGCCATCTCAATGACCAAGGTAACCCAAGCAGCAGTTTGCCATACTAATAAATGTCTGGAAGCCAATGGCCACCACTTTGAGCACCTTTTGCAATTGCAGAGGCCAAAAATAACTTGCATTAATCTCATGATGTCTCAATAAATTTAGTATTAAAATATTTATACAAGTTTGTGTTTTCCTGAAGTGTTTTTTTCTCAGACTATATACGTATATATGATATATTATGCACAACATACAATATATAGATTATATGGATTAACATAACAAATTATATTTATAAATCATATTATGTATGTATAATTTTGATCTGTTCAATTTGTCATTTTGTCATTTATTATTTTCCTGATTTTGTTATTTCTCTGTATTTTCTTTAAGTTTACTAAGCTTCCTTAAAATGATTATTTTGAATTACTTGTCAGGCTGTTCATCTATCTCCATTTCTTTAAGGTTGGTTACTGGTGATTTATTTTGTTCATCTGATGGTTCTTGATTTTTCTGGCCATGTGTTGGTGTCTGCACATTTGAAGAAACAGACTTATCCCAATCTTCGCAGACTGGCTTTGTTTATGAAAGCCCTTCACCAGTCAGTCATCCAGAGCTTCTGGGCGGGCCATCTGTAGTCTGTGGGCAAGCTTGTTGCTGGAGTCCTCAGGTAGATGAGCTGTTCTTGAGTCAGCATTTCTGGCCCTTGGGGCTGCAGGTTTGGGCCTAGACTTGGTTCAGGCTCCACTGGGGTGGGCTGGAGCCTGGGCCTGTGAGGGAGGACCGAGCACCCGTATCCCTGGGGACCAGCCTGAAGCTGGGGCCAACAGGGCTGACCTGGTGCTAGAGCAGTCTCAAGTCTGAGTCTGTGGAGGCTGCTCACATGCTGGGATGGGCCTGGAGCCCAAGTCCAAGAGGCCTGGTCTGGTGGTAGGGGATGCCTGGAACCTGAGTCTGGGGAGCAGACTAAGTCTATAGGGGCAGGTCAGGCCCCAGTGGTCCATGGGAGCTGGTGTTGGGGTTGGAAGCAAAATCTAGTGCTCACTTCCTTCTTCTTCCCTCAAGAGGACAGTATCTCTTTTTATACCGTACTGCCTAAAGTTGGGGAGGAGGTACCACGGTAATGTAAAACTGTCATTTCTATCCTTCTCAATGTATCTTTTATTTCTGTGCTACCCCCTGCTGCTGTAAACTTTCACTTGGTGTGTTAGTGCTTACTACAGAAAGAGATATAATACATATTTAAATTTATCAGAATTTACAAAATTGGTTTACATCAGCTGTTCAGAGAGTCTGGTGTGGAAGAGTGCAAAAGCTGTCTGTGCTCTGGGGATCCGAAGGATCCAGTTGAAGGCCTGGAGCTCACTACCGTGTCCTGAGTGAGTCTGTATCAGGAGGCCGAAGGGGCTGCACTGGAAGTCTGAAGGCTCAATGCTGGAGTCTGGAGTGTGCACTGGAAGGCTGAACAGTGCGCTAGAAGCCAGGAGACGATGTCCAAGGTGAAGGTGAAGCCTGGAGCTCCTCCGAAGAAACAGAAGCAGTCCTTGTTTTCCTTTCATATCATTCTGGCAATAATCCTCCCTTGGGTGGGTCTGCCACACCAAGAACTATGCTGAGACTATTTAGTTGGGCATTTCTTACTCGAGTTGAGACAATCAACCATCACACTTGGTCTCCTCAGCTTTTATGAAAGTATTTTTATGTGTGGAGAGTTGTTAAAATTGATGTTTCTTGGAGGAGTGCAGATTTAAACCTGGATTTTGCTACTCCTATCTGGGTAAACTTGGCTAAATTTCTTACCCTCTGAGCATTAGTCTTGTCATTTCTATGCATCTCATAGCATTGTTGGGGACTCACAGGATAATTCAGTGTCTGGCTTAATGAGTGAAAGATTTTTTTTTTTTTCCTAATGTGGGTACCAGGAGTTGAACTCAGGACCTCGCGCTTGAAAGCAGGCACTTGTGCCGCGGAGCGATATCACCAGCCCTTTTTTTCCTTTATGTGGATACTGGGGGTCGAACTCAGGACCTCGTGCTTGCCAGGCAGGCACTTATGCCGCTATCTCACTGGCCGAAAGATGTGATTTTTGACAGAACCTTGAATGCCCCTGAGTGTAGAACTCTCTCAGAATCTCTTGAGGATTAATAATTGTGTGCCAGGGCATAGCCCCTGGAAGCAAGAAATACTGGAATCATTTATTTTTAGTTATACAAAATAATGAAATATAACTTTATAATCACGCCTGTCTCATTTGGAGGATCTTTTGTTTGCACTGCTTGGCCCTTAGACCTTTGTTCTGTTGTCATGTTATTTATGGATATTAGGGTAGACATCAATGTAAGAAACTAAATTGACCAAAAAGCAAGGGCGAATAAAGGTGGGGGGATGGGGAGGAAAGTCAGTGTGGTGATAAGGAACTTAGTGGAGAGGGATTCTGAATCAGAGAGAGAAGAGAGATTCAGACTGATCCTGCAGGAAGATGAAATATTGAGTCAAGGGATGTTCAAAGGAAGTTTACAGGATGCTTTGCTTTGTGATGTGTGGGATTGTCCTCTCCTTCCATGTTCCCAAGAAATCTTCAGTAAAGGTCTATGTTATTCTTCAACACACTGAGGTAAGTTTTGTGTTTTAAGACAAGAGGTTGTTTGACCCACAAAGAAGTTGAGACGGAACAAAACTCAAAAAGTGGCTCCGGGGCTGGTGAGAGGGCTCAGCGGTGTAAGCGCCTGCTTGGCAAGTGCGAGGTCCTGAGTTCGACTCCCGGTACCCACACACACACAAAAAGTGGCTTGGGCCTTGATCACTTGCTTTCCTACACCTACTTTGATCCTTTATCCTCATCTCCTGCCAGATCTGTAGAGCTGGGAGGGGAATCTGATGGTGGATGCTATGGGTGGGGGGGCTGCTGTGGGAGTGATGGTGACTCTTCAATATCGTTTGTTTCTATGCTACACCCAGGTGCGGTAACATCTAGCCAGAGTTCCTTAGCTTTTGTGAAGGCATTTTCATGCAGAGAGAGTAACATTGATATATCTATGGTGGATGGGTGCTGAAAAGTCCTATTTCACCATTTTGCTGATATCCTGTCCTAGTAATCTACATGTACTGACTCATCCAATCCTTAGAATAACACTGAGGTGGACAGCATTACTATCTCTACTTTAGACGAAACTGAAGCATAGGTTAGATGACCCATTGCCAAAGTCAAAGTTGTTAAGGGTCTAAAGCCAACTGAGCTCCAGAACAGAGTATTAAGAGCTAGAGAGCCTGCAGGCCCACATTTAAGTTCATTCACAACCCATTAGGACCTTCATGGATGACTTAGGCAAGTCAGAATGTCCTTAGACTCCATTTTCTTAGTTCATAATATGAGAAGAGGCCCAGGTGACCTGTAAACTTCTTTCCCATAGCTGGCTTATGCAAACCACACTTTCTATTCTTTAGTAATATTGGGTAATTGCTTTACTATCACCCACATACCGTCCTTAATCCTTCCTCTGCCAGTACTCCTGCTGCTCCCTTCCCTACCACCTTGCTCAAACTGCTGCTGTGTGACCTTGTTAGTTCATCTCTAGTGTTATCAGTTTCCACACCTGAAATGTTGGGAAAATCTTTTCTCTTAGGATTTCAACTGGAGATTTCACCTCTTCTATTCTGCTAGGAATTTATTTTATAAGACAGCTTTAAATAAAGAGGCAATCACCTGCAGCACAGACATCTTAAGTATGCAGGATGTGTTAAATCTTGGCAAGAAAAATTTGGGCCTGAGTTTCTTTGGTTAGTCTTTCCAGTCCCCACACGATTCGGGGCACCGCTGAATTGGCAAGAAGGCATGATAGACACCTGAGAAAAATGTTCAGGTTCACCATGGAGAGGAATAAGAAAACATACTCATGGCCAATAGAAATGATTTTATTTATAAAATAACTAAAATATAAACATCTCTAAATATAAACACTCTTCACAAGAGACCTTTCATCACTGCCTGTGACCACTGGCAGGGACACAGGATGAGGAGTCCACAGGCCTGGGTCACCAGGATTTTAAGGCCAAATGTGCACTCAGAGAAGCAGGAGCTGTAAGATTGTTAATTCCTTTAAAAGACAAACTTCAGAGTTACCCACTGTAAGATAGGCTTCATAGCTTCTGAAGATCTTAAGTACAGGAGCCCTGCTAAAACCAAATTTTCAGAGGCAGATTATAAGGGGCTAGCAAATATCTTCCCGTGACCAACGAGGAGTTCTCAGGCACTTTAGAATCTGTTTGGCTTTGAAAACCGCCCCTGAAGCATGGAGGTTAGTGGCAAAACTGAAAATCTTATTTCCTAGTCTAGGATAAGATACTTCTGGGACTGCTTGTCTTAAGTCATGCTCTCTGCATCTGCGGATGTGACTAAATGGCAGTAGTGTGAAGGAGCATGGCATGCAGTCCTTGACCAGGCTTGACTGGTTAGGGATTAGTGCAGAACTAGTACTTTTAGTGGAGGCTGGAGCTCTGATCCTGTTATTCTAGGAAAATCTACCCATTATTGAGCATGGGGTCATGAGACATCACATGGACTGTATAAAGTAGAGGGGACTGTCAGAAAGGGGAGATGACTATATGTAAAAAGGAAAGAACCTTTCAGATAAAAGGTCAAAAGCAAATAAAAACCCTAACTACTTCTTAGTAGAAGAAAGCAGTTGAATTTTATATAACCAATCCAGGAATACAGTGAAATAAAAAAGATTAGTATTTTAGGGACTTTAGAAACTAGGTACGAGAAAAGAAATGTGTGTGGGACACTAGAGGTATCTCAGAAGATTTGAAACACTAGGTTTGGTGCCATCCTAGCAAATTCTTTGCCACATGCCAAAATGTGACCTGCCTGGGCCCTCAGAGCCCCATTCAAGTCAGTTTCTGATCGTTGATCATGGAGCGTGGGGCCACCCCAGGCTTAGTATGATACAAACAATGCTAGCCCAGCTTCCTGCAGACACAGAATACTGGTGCTCTGATTGGAAATTTCTCATTTCCCAAGGCTGACCCAGCACTTGCCTTTCGTCTCATGGTCACTGACTCATTTGCAAGCCCCAGGGTCCACTTCAAATTCTAGAAACTCTAGGAAGCATCAAGATTTATAACCCAATGGAGAAGAACAAAACTTGTCTTGCTCTCCACCAGTCATGTTAAGCAGTGCAGCAGGGCCTGGGTCTTGAGACCAGGTGCTGGTCAGCGGCCCACCAGAACCTTCCAGCAGACTGAAAGCAAAGGCAGCAGTAAGGCCGAGTAGGAGGCACGGCAGGCTCAGGTATACTCAGTTTTGCGGATATAATTGGAAGGGACGTAGCCCTTCTTCCCATTAACTTCAGCTAACCACCACTCTGTATTACCGGTAATGTCTTTAAACTCGAGGATCTTGAGTCTCTGATTGGCTGACACACTCAGCTCATTTGGGTTTCGTGCTTTAAAGGTATAAACAGCAAAATATACCTGCGTGAGGGAGAGAGGGAGAGTTAGGAAACTGCCTGGGGCAGTGCCGTCCAACAAAACTTTCCATGGTGATGTGAACACTGTGTGTCTGGACTGTCTCACTGAGCACCCGGGATATAGCTAGTGACCTGAGAACTGAAACTTTAATCTTATTTATTTTTAACTAAAGTTTAAATAGCTACATATGGCTGGAGGACCCATAGTGAGCGGAGCAGGTTCAAAGAAAACCAAATTTCATGCCTTTTAATTCTTTCAGAAATGCTTGGAAGCCTCAGTCAATATGGAAGATGACTGATCTACGAGGGCACCCTCCTGCTCCCAAATTCCATATCCCATCCAGAAATGCGGAATTAGAGCTGTGGGGAGGTGGGTAGCTCAATGGCAGAATGCTTGCCTAGGCAAACACGAGCTGAGAGGAAGGGTGGGGAGGGAGACAGGGGGAGGAAAAAAGAGGGAGAGGGGAAGAGGGATGGGGAGAAGAGGAGGGAGGGAGGGCAGGAGAGAGATGCACAGCTGAATTTTTAAAAGCCCCTAAAATAATAATTTCAAAGCAAGAAATGAAGATCTCTAGGTGGCACAAATGAAGATATAATGCAGAGTGAGGGTGGTGTTGACTGAGAGGAGGAGCGGCCATGAAGGGCTTTGGTAGCAGCCTCATGGGGGCAGATACACATCTGATGCCTAGGGTTTTAGGACCTGGTTAGGCATAGGAGTTCATGAGGATAAAATGAGTTCCCAATCCCAAATCAGAATCTAGGGAAGGTCTGTTTGCTTTGTCCACATGACTAGAAAAACTGTTAGGGGTCCAGAACTGGGAAATCTGCCCTGAGGGACAGGCATACACACAACCATCAGAAAGATGTGAGCATGCCCAGCTGTGGCACTAAGGAGTATGGTATGGAAAGTCTGAGCTGAGAAACTAGTTGAGAAGCCACTAGAATCAGAGTGCAGCAGAAGCAACATCTCCACAACCTAGGATATGACTGTGTCCCTCAGCAAAGGCAACTCCTGCTGAAGATGAGCTCACAGACACATTGCACCATGAAACACACGAGCCCTGGCAACAAAGGGGTGGAGCAGAGACTCCCTCAGCTGTGATTCTGAAAATGACTTTAAAAATGTGGGTTTAAACTGGATATGGTAGAGCCTGACTGTAATCCCAGCTACTCAGGAGGTTGAAGCAGGAGGTCTGAAAGTTTGAGACCAGGCTGGGCAACTTAGTGGGAAGAAAGTAGGGGAAGGTGGCTGGGAAAGGAACTCAGTGGCAGAACATTTGCCCAGCATGCATGAGCCCTGCCCTCAATCCCCAGCATCACAAAACAAACAAAAAAAGGTAGGTTTAAAATGTGCAAGATATAAAGGTTATACTCAAATTCACGACACAGGAGCAGGCCATTAAAAAAAGAATAGGAGAAACTGAAGTAGCACCAAAATTTCATTCCTAAATTCTAGAAATAAAAATATAGGTATTTGAGTAAAAAACTAAATAGGTGGATTAAATAACTTACTTAGTGAACTGGAGGAATAGAAAAGTTTCATCATGATACCTTTTAAATCCCACTGACCAAGTAGGTGGTGTCCAGTGATATCCTGGGAAGGCTCAGTCATAGGAGGTGCAGAGATGTTCATAGGGATAGCGAGAGCTTTCCTCCTCGCACTCAACTCCAGATAATGCCCAGGGCCTGGGCAGGCCTCTGCCTTGCCTACTCCTGCACCCTCGACACACTTCCTGCCCCTCTGGGCCACCATGGTAAGCCAGGAGAGCACTTACCTGGCTGCCTTCTGCCTCACTGCTTTCTAGCTCTTCGTTTTTGTCTTCCAGAGCCTGGGCTGCTGTTGTACATCCTTTTACGAGGTCTCTACCTTGTCCATTTCGCCCTGGTACAGAGTAACCAACCTCTGGATGTCTGGTGCTTCGGGAGCAGCCCCTTATACTGGTTGCATCTGCAGAGTCCCCTGGTCTGGGTTGGAAGGTAGAGTCTGGGTCTGACGAGGACCTGGAAGGTCCACTCTCTGGACTACTCAGGCTCAAGGAGGTACCAAGAGTTCTTTGGTCATATTCTTTCAATGAAGGTGCATCTTGAGGCTGCTTTGGACAAGAAGCTGAGGTAAAGGACACAGCCATGCTGCTGGGGTTGAAGGTCAAGGTGCTGTTGCTGTTCTGCCGAAGGAATCTGGGGGAGGAGCTGCTGTGCTCTGACTCAGTGGAGGAGTGACTGCCCACAGAGCCATCAGAGTGGCTGTGGCGTGGATTGTAGGGCTTTAGGAAGGAGCTGTACACGAAGCCTTTGGTGACTGCGGAAGGAGATAGTGACATCAAAAGCTTGTAGCACAAGGGGGAGAAGTGAAAATCAGAGAATCAACAGAGAAAAACCATGGTTTAAAAGCCAGATCAATGGTGAGAGACAAACTGACACTTGTTTGAAAATGGGCATACACAGAAAACTTAATAGGACGTCTAGACACTGGCTTAGAAGAAACTCAGCCAAGTATACGTTCAAACATTCTTCATGTGGCAAAGAGAGATGTGAAGACTCCCTGTGTTGAGGAGCCCCTCAGACAGGCATCCTACCTCCCTCTCCTCTGTAGCACCACAACCCTTTGGTTTAGGAGCTGTGGAACACTGAGAATCCTAACGCAGAAAGCTGGTACGTGAGTTCCAGTATATACGGGACACATACAGCACATGCTCACTTGTACAAACTGCCTAACATGATGACAGAAGGCACTCAGTGACAACTTTCAATCATAAATTAGGAACTGAGATAGTATCCATAGGATGTTTTTTTTATTACATGAAGAGAGATCCACCCAAGAATAAACCCTGATTATAAGGCCTCCATGAGAACAATGGTCATCTCTCTTGGAGTTAAATTTAATATTACATTAGTCTTATTATCTATTATCTATTTTTGCTTCTAGTCCCAGAATTCTGCTCCTGAAGGAATTTCAGGTCTCCAGAACCGAGGGGCTCTCCCAGGTCCTCCGCATGGTGGGCTGTATTTGGATGTGACAAGAGCATAGTGTCACATTTACAGGAAAAGGCCTGGATTTGAGTCTCTACCCTTCTCATTTTTTTTTT
Source organism: Erethizon dorsatum (assembly GCA_028451465.1). NCBI lineage: Eukaryota > Metazoa > Chordata > Mammalia > Rodentia > Erethizontidae > Erethizon > Erethizon dorsatum. The sequence goes on along the minus strand of CM051822.1, from coordinate 117,567,227 downwards.
TTTTTTTGTGGATACCGGGGGGTCGACCTCAGGACCTCACGCACCAGCAGGCGCCCGTGCCGCTGAGCGATATCACCGGCCCCTTTTTCGTATGTGGGTTCCGGGAGTCGAACTCGGGCCCTCGCACTTGCCGGGCAGGTGCTTAAGCCGCTGAGCCATCTCACCAGCCCTACCCTTCTCATTTTTGAAATTTTATTGCATTAATGTACAACAATTGTAAATATTTATAGGAGTATTTTTCAATGCATATATACAATATGTAGAATTGAATCAGGGTAGTTAGCATTTCTATCTCATCTCTTTTTTTATGTTTGGAGCTTTCAACCTCTTCTAGTTCTCATAAAATATATCAGGTTGAGCGATATCACCGGCCTTTATTCGTATGTGGGATCTGGGAGTTGAACTCGGGCCCTCGCGCTTGCCAGGCAGGCGCTTACGCCGCTGAGCCATCTCACCGGCCCTCGCTTGATCTTTGATGCGCTTCTGGTATCTGACACAAATGCTGGCTTGCAAGAGGACCCTCCCTCGGTATCTGAATGAATGGACAGGAGCTGCCTGGTGCACACAGAAAGGGGTACAGGATCTAATTTAACAGCTGACCCTAATACGGTGGACTTCTTGCTACCATTTTACTTCTCAGGATTGAGTAAATAAAAATCCTGAAGACACAGTATCTCCTTACACAGCTAGGAATTTTATGGAGTCCACCAGTTTGATCCCATCAGTGACTGCCACCTCCCTGTCTCCCTGACAGGATCTTTCCTTTCCCATTATAGTCTATTATTTAAAATAAGCAGAAGTGAGGAAAGAAGAAAAAGTAACATAAAACCAAATGCTTTTAAGAAACTAAAAAAAGTGCTAATTTTCAGTTCCAGTTGGTGTCTACACAGATGTTTATTGTATAGTCCCCAAATACTTATCTAAAACACTTAGACCAGACATGTTTTGGGATTCTTTTGTTTGTTTGTTTCTTTTTGATTTGGGGAAGGTGGTAAAGTATATGTTTCCTAACACCCTTCACCAGGTTTTGGGTCAGCATACCATAATCAAACCTCATACAGCAAAATGCATGACAATTCACACCAAAAAAAGATAAGTTATGATATAAATAGAGATACATCACTTCATTCAAGTTTTGGTCAAAAGATCTGAAAAACATTTTTGTCAACGTCTTTTGGATTTTGGAATTGTAAAAAGGGATCATAGATTAGTATTATTTTTTGTACTTTTCTTTAAATTCTGTAAACCTCACCTACCCTAGAAGCTGTGAGCTGGATTTTAAAGATATTCCCTAAATAGTCATGAGGTAAAATAGTTTGATACAGGGGAAAAAATAATGCAAACAAAAACTGTAAGTTTTAAAATTCACACACATACAAGTTTATAGAAACTAGAGGGCAAGCTTATTTTGTGACTTACTCAGAATGGGTTGAGAAGAACCAGGATTCCATTAGCAGTATTTACTGCCTGGATAAGCTATAAAACATGGCAAGATCTTACGAGATAAGTAATGGAATCGTCTCTGGAATTTGTCAAAACAAAAACATAACCAAAAAAAAGAAAACCACAACCCAAATGGGTTTTCTTTCCATAATGACCTGGGTATTACACTCTCTGAAGATGGATAGAATTTTTAGGGTTATTTTTCCCCTTTAAACAAAGGCTCTCATGTTTTTTTCTGGACTAAACAGGATGCAGATAAAGCCCCAATCTTCCGTTTTTCCTCATTCAGAGTTACATTCATCTGACAGCTAAAATTCTTACCTCCATTGTCAATCAGCCAGCGGTTCTGACTGCCCATGGGGTCTTTCTTTTTGATCACACCCACCAGGTCACCTTCTAAAAGTGAGACATCCAAGTCCTGAGCAGCATTGAAATTCCGTTCTGCTTGGAAGAGTTTATCAGGGGGATACCGTGCCAGGAGTGAGGCCCGTAGCTCTTCTGACTGCAGCATGTAACTTGGCTAAAAGGTGACACAAAAAGCACCATCAATAAGAACTCTGCCAGGCCACAATCCCGCAGCCTCTTGCTAGGCCGCTTGTATTTAATCTTGGCTTAATAAGAATCTCAGAAGTGAGGCACTGACAGTCAGCTACTCCTTGCCCCCTCAGATGCTTTTGTGAGTTACTCTGTTTAGCTAGGTAAAAATCATGGTAACCTCAGCAATGTGCTTTTACAGCTAAAAAGAAACTTAACACATACTTATTTGTGACACAACTGTGATTAAAATGCTACCTAAAGAATCCAACTATTGGGGCTGGGTTAGGGCATGTGCATAAAGCCCTGGGTTCAATCCCTGGCATCAAAATTTAAAAAAATAAAAATATCTAAGTAATATTACTAAGTATTGTTCTTCTTTCTTGCGGGGAGGGTCACTGGGGATTGAATATAGGTTTTCCCACAGAGTTATATCCCCAGCCCAATATTTTTTATTTCAAACAGGATCTCACTAAATTGCCCAGATGAGGCTCAAATTTGTGATCTCCCTGCCTCAGTCTACATGAGTACCAGGAGTACAGGGATATGCTTTGCTCGACGAACCCAAACAATTAAGACTTTTTCTATCCTGACTTTCCCATTTATAAAAACAAATAATATTCATAAAAATAAGAAAAAGATAATACTTTCAGCATTTCTTTTTTTTTTTTTTTTTTTTTTTTTTTTTTTTTTTTTGTGGGTACCGGGGGGTCGACCTCAGGACCTCACGCACCAGCAGGCGCCCGTGCCGCTGAGCGATATCACCAGCCCCTTTTTGGTATGTGGGTTCCGGGAGTCGAACTCGGGCCCTCGCGCTTGCCGGGCAGGCGCCTAAGCCGCTGAGCCATCTCACCGGCCCTCAGCATTTCTTTTTAAGGTAATGTAAATGTCTATGGGATTATATGGACCAAAATAAGCAAAGGCATATTAGCAATTTTTTTTTTTTTTTTTTTTTTTTTTGTGGGTACTGGGGGGTCGACCTCAGGACCTCGCGCGCCAGCAGGCGCCCGTGCCACTGAGCGATATCACCGGCCCCTTTTTCGTATGTGGGATCCAGGAGTCGAACTCGGGCCCTTGCGCTTGCCGGGCAGGCGCTTAAGCCGCTGAGCCATCTCACCGGCCCATATTAGCAATTTTTTAGATGATGAGCCCATATAATCTGTTGTATTTTACCCTGATTTTAAAGTATGGAAGGACTGACTGTGCATGGTGGTACACTTCTGTAATACCAGCACTTGGGAGGCTGAGACAGGAGGATCACCACAAGTTCAAGGCCAGCCTGGGCTACATAATGACTTTAAGGCCAGCCTGAACTACATAGTGAGACCCTGTCTCAAAAAAAAAAAAAAAAGTATGGAAGAATTAAGTTCAAAAAGAAAATAATTCCAGATTAAAAAAAAAAACAGTCAATGATAAACTGCTTTTATTAACTTTTCTAACACACAATCAAAAAGATTAACATACCCTTAAATCGGTTTCCTTAATTAAATAATCAACGTATTAATATTAGTACTTTACTAAGATTCAAGAATGACTTCAGAGGCAGCCGGAAGTTCCTATCAAGGTGAGAAAACTATAGGCGGTGACTATCAGGCAACAGTAAGTACATAAGTGACGCTCGGGGAATGCTGGGCACTTGGAGGGGCCTGTGGTGATGTGGCCCAATAACCACCAGTGATGATACTTGCTTGCCCAGTGCTTACTACGTGGCAGGCAGTTTCTTAGTGCCTTCCAAACATTAACTCACGAAAGCTTTTTAGTTACTCTATGATGTATGTAAAATTATCTGTGTCTTAGCGATGAGGAACCAAGGTCCAGATGTGAAGCAATGTGCTCAAAACACAAAGTGGTGAGCGTCCGTCCCGGGACCTGAACCCAGATGGCCCAGCTCAAAGTCACACACTCTTAACGCTAGGCCGCGCTAACCTCGGTCTCTACTCACCAGGCCCAGGAGGGACTTCCGTGCAGACTGGCGGTCTACGGTTTTCCTCTCAAACGGCTTCTTGGTAGCTGGAAGAGACTCAGGGAAGAAAGTGAAGACCTGGAGCTGCTGCAGAACCCTGCTGTGCTCTTCATGGAAGATGGCGATCAGGTTTCCGTCTCTGCCAGTAACTTTGAGTAACTGGAGTCCAGGGGAAGAGCAAAGGTGGAGGCAAAAAGAAAAAAATGGATGAAAGCTCCCTGGGACTGACAAAGTCTCTGTAGAACCAACTGGAAGCTAACGTTCAACCGCAGTGCCCTGTATGAACACTGCAGTCGATGCAGGAGAAAAGGCACTCTCGGCAACACTGCCCACAGGCCACATGGACCGGCTCTTCCGGGAACTGTGCAAGATGGAAAGAGACATTTAAAAAGCCCCAGGCCTCCTGCCACCATCAAGGGATCGAGAATTCTCGACGGGCTGCACCTAATGACATGTTTAATCTCTAGTTTGGATAACTTCTCACACAACCCCACTGCGGTCCTAAAAAAGACCAGGGAGAACTTCGAGAAGAAGTTCCCCCAAGCAGTAAGCGACTCACCGAAAGCAATGGCTGCAACTGCTCCAGTGCCTGCTGCACAAAGTCGCAGTGGGCTTCGGCGTAGCCATGGATGCAGTTGGCGAAGAGCCCCTGTGCGTACTGCTGAAACTTGGGCAGCTCATCCAGCAGCTGTGCATTCAGGGCCTCATAGTTGTTCCGGGCTGACTGCAGCTCCTCTAGGGTTTTCTTGTCCTTCAACTTCTCTGCTCGTTCTGTGCAGTTATAGAAGTCCAGAAGCTTGTCAAAACGCTTCTGCACCAGCTTGTGGGGTCCTGTAAACATGCTCAGTAACTGATTTAAAGGAGAGATGACAAGCCGCTCTGTCCTCTCTTTCTACAGGAATGAGAAAGTCACATCGATCAGTTGGTCAGCACTTTCTCTTTGAGTCTCCAATACCCTTGGCAAGCCTAATTTGGTTGTCCTGTACCAACTGCTTTGCTCCTAGTGCACAATCTGGCCCCACACACAGCCACAGACATACTCCACTGACATTCACGAAAGAGCTCTGCATATACTTCATCCAAGCATTCACACCCTAAAGCATTTGCAAAATATATGAATCCTTCTTTACTTCTTAGTTGACAAATGCTAAATTGTACATGGATAGGTTTATATTAGAAACCAGATGTGACAGTCTTGGTAACACTTATTTATTTACATTAGCTTGATTTTTTTTTTTTTTTTTTCCTTTGGTGGTACTTGGAATTGGACCCAGGGCCTTGTGCAAGCACTTTACCATTGAGCTATATCCCCAGCCCTAAATAGCTTGATTTAACTCAGATTTAGTTGTTGCATAAATCTGGAGCGGAATAACTTATAATACTGTTTCTAATCATAACTTGGTAAGATTTGTTTTCGCTTTTCAAAAAAATTTTTCTCTTTCATTCTTCTTTTAAGAACAGATAAGCCAGACATGATGGCACATGCCTGTAATCCCAGCACTTGGTCAGGCAGGAGGATCAAAGAGTTCAAGGTCAGCTTGGGCTACACAGTGAGACCCTGGCTCAGAAACAAAAACAAGCCTGAGTAGGGTTTGAACATATGATTAAGTACTTAGTAGCATTTTGTTTTGTTTTGTTTTGTTTTTTTGTGGGTACCGGAGGGTCGACCTCAGGACCTCGCGCGCCAGCAAGCACCCGTGCTGCTGAGCGATATCACCGGCCCTTTTTTCTTATGTGGGTTCTGGGAGTCGAACTCAGGCCCTAGCGCTTGCCAGGCAGGCGCTTATGCCGCTGAGCCATCTCACCGGCCCCAATGTTTTGTTCTTGAGATAAGGTCTCACTATGTTGTTCAGGCTAGCCTTGAATTTACTATGTAGTTGAACTTACAGCGATTTTCCTGCCTCAGCCTCCTGAACTTAGTAGCATCTAATTAAAAAGAATTTACTGTTTGAACACCTAGAAGTTCCCCAAAGTGTATATATCTAATTTGGCCTTGAGCCATGCAGGGAGTTCTAAGAAACTGTCACAGTCTACCTAATTCTATTTGCAATTAAACAATCCCATATATAACTATCTAGAAATTCCCAACCAATTTGTCCTTTAGTACTTTCTATATAAAGTAGTCTGTACTTTATAAAAATCTACTTGGTAGCACTTAAAAAAGAATATTTGGGAAAATATCAGCATTATCGATAGTGATGCCAGATTAATTTTCTAGTTTTCCCTCCCTAGTCTATCCTCTGAAACTAAGTGGATTACAAACTATAAAAAAAAAAAAAAAAATCCACTGAATCCATTCAGGCCCTACCTGTCCCTCTATCTGAAAGTCATGTTCTGAATATAAACCTGGACACAAACATAATTAAAGAGCACACTACACTTCTGTTCCCTGTGGAATTAACTTTTGCGTGAGCTGCCATTAGAGGTGACCCTGGGAAAGGGCCAAACGATGAAAAGTGAGCTGACATGGAGTTACTTACGAAATTGGTGAAGAGCTGGTCACTAATGTAACGATGCACCTTTTCAAACTGCTCCAGGTCACGGTGTCCCCTCTCCATGCACAGATCCCACATGCTTGAGGCAGCCACCACTTTTACACATGCTGATTCCTGAAGCAGATGAGAAACATACAAGGACGCAGAATTTGACTTCATTTAACCCATGGAGCAGACTGCAACAAAAGGGTTCTGTCGCACAAATTTCCCTCTCTAGTATAGTATTTCAGCTTTGAAATAAGAATACTCTTACAAACTGATGTATGAGACAAAGAAAAAGGCTAAGAGTTTAGTTGCAGAAAAACTGGGAAGGGCTTTTATCATATCATTAGCATTTCTCTCTGCCTCCTATAAATTTACCAAAAAGTAAATCAAATTAAAACCAAAATTCCTGCAAGATTATGATGACCAGTCACCTTCCCTTCTCAAGTCTTGGCTCTTGCTGTCACCTTCTCAAGGACAGCTGCCTCGACCTCCTTGGCAATCTCAGTCCTGCTTCTCTACTTTGACTCTGGCGCCTCTGAGGCTCTTGTCCTGCTCTGCTTCCTTCTGCCATTGCAAAAACTACCTTCTAGCAGAGGACAACTTGCTGATTCTCATTTATTGTTCCTGTCTCCCTTCCCAGCCCCAGTAAAATGTGAGCTCCAGGAGGCAGGGATTTGTGTTGTGTCACTGATCCAATGATTGCTTGCTGAATAAATGAATGACCGAATAGGAAATACCTCCTGGTTGGTTGTGACAGTTTTGAGTCCCAGGCTGGTTTTCTCTGGCAACTTGACACAAGGCTGGGCTTTTGCCTTGTTTAAGTATAGGAAATGCCTATTATATTGGTATTTGATCAAGTCAAATCTAAATGTACTAAAAACCCCATTAGTATATTTCAAGAGTAAATAAAAATCTCTTAGTAAAAACCATCAGTGGTTTTACAAGATATTTTAGATCTTTTGTCTTTTAGGCCTCTGTATTTGTAGAAATAAAGTCTGTGCTTTTTCAGAAGGATAACTAGACAATTCCTCTTGAGTGGAGAACTAATGTGAAACATGACAACCTCTCATTTTCTTTTTTTTTTTTTCTTGGTACCAGAAATTGAACTTAGGACCTTGCACTTGCCAGGCAGGCACTTGTGCCGCTGAGCTATATCCCCAGCCCTCTTATTTTCTTTTAGAGTAATATTGTAACATTCCAAAATATCGGCCCATATACTAGTATAGATATCAAATTATATAGCCAGTAAACCTCTATTTTTGTTCTTGCTTACTCTTTCTCAATCCATCTAAAGTTATTTGTCAGGGCTTTTCATTTTATGTCAATGACAAAATTGTTCTATTTTCTCTCAATTTTTATTGTCAGTGGTCAGAACCAAATTGACCTATCCATCAAATGGTTGGAAATGTTACATATTAAATCCCATTTTAAATCATGGCTGTGGAGAACAGCCTTCCAAGTGGTGTCTTCAGGCATATGTTTTCTATACATTCAGAAAACATGGAGAGAAAATAATCATTACAGGGATATCATAATTAAGGGAAGTCCTGAGAACAGAACAAAGGAACTTACTTGGTAGTCTCCCCAGTATTTTTTGGTCAAACTTCTTATTTTAAGCTAATATGTTCCAGAAAGTTTTATAAACCCTATTTTCTACCTAATTACATTTTTAAAACATGAAAGGAGGGAGTTTGTTATTTATAAAAAATGTAAAGGGCATTTTAAATCAGTGGAGCTTAGTCAATAAATGATAACCAACTGGAAAAAGACAAAGTTGGATGGCTACCTCAAATCTTGTATACTAAATTCCAGCTAAATAAATGATTGACTTAAATCTAAAGCAATGGAACAATGAAAGAACTAAAGCATGGGAGAATTTTTTTATCTTGGGATAGAAAAGGCTCTTCCATGTATGACACAAAACCAAGAAGTCATTAAAAAAAAGTTTAAATAGAGCACACAAAAATTAGACTTTTCTACAGAGAAAACACTAAGCAAACTGAGAAGTCAACAAACCTGGAGGAAATATTTGTAAACCATCACATCAGATAAAGACTCTTTTCTCCAATATATACAGAAGCCCTACAAGTCATCACAAAAAAGACCAAGCTGGGCATGGTGGTACACACCTGTAATCCCAACACTTGGGAGGCTGAGACAGGAGGAGGACTACTGTGAGTTCAAGGCCATCCTGCACTACACAGTGAGACCTTGTCTCAAAAAACAAACAAACAAACAAAAAACCCTAACAAATGTGTGCGAAGTCACAGAAAGAGAAATGTAATAAACACATAGAAATAGCCTCGATTTCATTCACAAGAAATACAAATTTAAACCATACTGAAATATTTGTTATCTATCTTGCACTGTGTGTTCATAAAGGATGTTCTGGTAGGAATTTTCACTTTTCTAACACCTATAAAACTTAATGGTATCTATCAAAATTCATACTGCCATATGATCTGATTCAGAAAATCTAGTAATTGCACAACACAAAGCTAAATCTTGGAAGCATCCTACAGTCCATCAGCAGATGAACAGATAAAGAAAATGTGGTATTTATACACAATGGAGTACTAGTCTTCCACAGAGAAAGATAAATTTGAGTCACTTGAGGGAAAATGAATGTAACTTAAGACAGTAATGTTAAGTGAAATCAGAAACACATGCGTCAATATTGCATAGTTTCTGATATGGGAAACCCAAACTATAAATCATTTAAGGAGCAAAAAAAAAGACAGAAAATAGCAAACAGGGAGACAAATCTTTTGTAAACAGGAAGAGGACCAAGAGACGGAGAAAGGGAGGGAGGAGAGGGGCAAGTAAAAAAAAATTAAGATGTATTATATACACGTATCAACTCCCCATAATGCACGTAACCATTATGTACTGCAAACATGTACTAATTGAAAAGAAAGAGAAAACAAACAACAAAACATCCACCCCTAAAAGAAAATCTAGTACCCTAGACATAGTCACATAGATCAGAAACTGATGTATTTACAAGGATATTCCTTGACACTTCTTCTAACCTTTTGTAACTATAATTTAAATGCCTTTCAACAGAGGACTAGTTAAATACATACTGGCACATCCATGTAATTAAATACTATGCAGTTGTAGAGAGACTGAGGCAGTTCTTTGTGTATGACTATGGGATCACTTCCAAAATGTGATTAAGTACAAACCCAAGACACTGCAGTATCATTCCTCCCCACCCCATCTCTACCCCTACCCAATGGGGCCAGCTCTGATAGGACACAAGGACATGACAGGTGGTGGTTGCCTCTGTAGAAGGTGACCAGGGGACACAATAAGAGGAAGAATTATTTTTACCTTTTACTTATCCTTGGTAACTTTTAAATTTTGCACCAATTTACTTAAGGTTTTTTTTAAAAGTGAAGGATTTCTTTAAGAAAACTATTTGTTTTATAAGAGCAGATTTTCATTTGTGAGGGATGGAGATATACATTCAAAATGTATATACACTTCATTCTATTAAATCAGTAGAGAACCTAGAGATAAGAATAGAAAGGACTGTAGTTCTGGTTCTTACTGCCCGAGGCTGACCAGATCCCCTTAGCTTCCCCGCCTCCCTAAGGCTACTTACTGTTCCAACTTTAGAGGCTCAGTGTGTAACTACCTCATGAGCTACAAGTTAAAATGATCAGGACACCACCATCAGAACCATTCTCACTCTTATCTACGGCTTGTCCTTTCTCTTGTCTATTTCTTCCTCTACAGCTTTGCTCCCCCTATATTCAATATATGATCTTCAAAATATTTTGGCAAAATGAACAGTGACAGGTGCTTCTTAAATAACTGGGTATAAAGAGATAGTCAAGACAATGAATGTGGGGGTGGTGGGAGGGTAGTAAAAACTGAAAGACAAAAAGAGCTAGGCCACTTTAAAATTAATACAAGAGCACTGATGTCCTAAATGGTTAACTTTTAAGTAATCTATAGGAATCTCAATAAAAAGTACATTATGTATATATCATATCTTGACTACTTTCTGTCTTAAGTTACTTTTCTCATTGCTGAGACAAAATACGCGACACCCAAAGTTAAAGGAGGAAAGGTTTATTTCAGCTTGGTTTGTAGAGGTTTCAGTTCATAGTCAGCTGGCTCCAAGGCAGAGGGCATCGCAGAGGGCAAACAGTCCATGGCAGGCAGAAGGAAGGAAGGCAGCACAGCAGCAAAGTAGGAAGGAAGCAGCAGCAGCAGCCTGCTTCTCCCTTTTATCCCTTCCAGACTACCTGCCCTTTGGGTAGTGCCACCCACACTCAGGGTGGGCCTTCTCATTATGCACACCCAGAACTATGCCAAACCAATCAGTGGACTAATTTAGTAACCACAGACCCTTAATCCCCACATCACGCACTCTAGATCCAGCCACCTCTGAAAAGCCCCACCTATGACCGAACGAGGCTTTGGGGGGACATCTAGACACAAACCGTAACACTTTCCAATTTCCCAAAATGAATGTAACTATAATGTATTGCAAACACACTAATTAAAAGAAAAAAAAAGTACATCATGGCAAAATGGTCACTTGAACCCAGATTACTTAACTTGCACTAAACAATATGCTGATAAATAGGAGAGTGGACAGAATTTTCTAACTAGAATGATGTTGATACTCACCCGGATATGCTGGAGGTAGAGGGACAGGTCTCGGATAAAAGATTTAATCAATCTTTCTTGCATTCGGAAGGTCTTTTCTGTTTCTTCAAATACCTCATCTTTTATCTGTTCAGAACAAACAAGTGCTGTAAGCAAATTTGGACTCTTCCATCTATCTTATTAGCAAAATTATCCTTATCAGAAATATCTTCCATTTAAATGTGAAACTTCTCATGTTTCCCTGAATCATACTGAATTGAATTTAGACATCTCTTTGTGGCTTTGAAAGACCTCCAAAACACATGGCCCTCCTTCCTCCAAACTATCTTCCCCTCAGCTGCTGACATAAATCCTGTCTCTGGTCGGGCTTCCCTCCTCACTTCCGGTACTGCCACATCTGCTGACCAGAGCTTTTCTTCCCTCCAGCAAGCCTGTCCCACCTCCCTTTAAGGCTCGGATGAACTCTCAGGCCAACAAGAAGCTCACTCTCACTGAATTCCTCTTTTGCTAAGTACTACAGCATTCGGGAACAAAGTGTAAAACTAAGCAACTGAGTATTTTCTGGCTCGTATCTTCCACAAATCATTATCATGGGTAACAAGATATATAGTAGGTTGAAGTCTGGAGACTAGGCCTGGTCTCAGCACTGTTACTAGAATTCTTTTCAAGTCACTCATCTTCCTTCCTTTCTGTTTCCTTACTTGTAACATAAGGTAGCCTTACTAGTGATCTCTTAAATCCCTTCTAGCTTAATGTTACAATTTTAGATTTGTCTCCCCAAATGGATTATAAGGGCCTCAGGGGTGTTGAAAACCATAATGATTATTAAATTTCAAACAACCTGGCCTCCTGCTTTGCTTCTGTATATATTGTAAGCAGCTCACCAAGGCACTAATGTAGGGTTGGGTGGGTGGATTCACATAATTGGTAGCTACAGGCCCTGTTCCCACCAGTTGGCAAGACCAGAGGAGGTGCTGAGAGGGAAATTTGCCAGTAAGCACCAGGCAGCTGCTCTATGGAGTCCTGCAAAGCCATCAAAGATGCGCTGAGCCTTGAAGCTCAGGGATCTCACCTGAGGAGCAAAGCCGGTGAGGTGCTTCAGGTGACTGCTCACTCGGTTGGATTTCTTGATGATGGAGTGGATGTTCAGTTTGGAAATTTTCTCCATAAGGCTATCCTCATCACCCTTACGGTACTTGAGCACTAGGGAGGGAGTCAAAGTGGTCAGTCTTTCCTGAGGCTGAATGACATGAGCTAACAACCTGAAAATATAAATATTTTTTCAAAAATGGATATAAAATTAGATTAACAACCCAAACTAGAACTAGTGCTGTCTTTTTTTTTTTTTTTTTTTTTTGTGGGTACCGGGGGTCAACCTCAGGACCTCGTGTGTCAGCAGGCGCCCGTGCCGCTGAGCGATATCACCGGCCCTTTTTCCGTATGTGGGTTCCGGGAGTCGAACTCGGGCCCTTGCACTTGCCAGGCAGGCGTTTACACCCCTGAGCCATCTCACCGGCCCAGTGCTGTCTTTAATGAGCTTGTAATTGAGTAGACAAAATATTAATTCAAATAATCATTTATGAACAGATACAACACCTAAGAACAAGAAAGAGAGACTTGGTCAGGAGAAGGTTAGAGTCAAGGAGGAAAGGTGGCAAAGGTGGAGGGAACCAATCAATGACTGGGAGTCAGAAAAGTCCTGGAGACTAACACCTGGGTCTGTCATGTCATTGAGGTATGGCCATGGATGGGCCATTTTACTTCTTTGAGCCTCATTTTCTTCTTCAATAAAAACGTAGAAAGTAATAGTTTCAAGCCCCGTAAGACTCGTATATAAATGATTCTTGAATATAAATTACTAGATCCTCATATCCATTGATCTTACACAGTAGAATGTTGTACCTTAGTTATTTGATTAACTACTGTATAATATTTTAGGCACGAACTGCAGATAAGTCTACAGATAATAGCAGAAAGAGCAGAAATAAGACTGGGTAACAATATACTGTTGTTGTTGTAGAGGAAGAAGATAACATATCAGAAGACAGAATCAAGAGAAAGGGCTCGATGGCAGAAAACTCTAAGAGCCACAATCAACATTACATATGAATGTGGATGACATAATTGAAGTAGAAAGCAGAGAGAATTATTATTTTATTTTTTGCAGTTCTGGGTACTGAACCAAGGACCTTCCTACTGAAGGAAGGTCCCCAACCCTTTATTATTTTGAGACAGGATCTTACTAAGTCACTAATATGCATGACTTTTGAACTTGTGATCCTCCTGCCTCAGCCCCCCAGAGTGCTGGGATTAAAGGCATGCCACCACCATGCCTAGAAAGGGAAAGATTCCTACTACTACCTTAAGAACTGCTTTATCACTGATGCCTTATTTCCAATATCACAGAGTGGTAATTTTATTATTACTGCCCTTTTCTTCCATATCACACTTGTCCCAAAGTTTACTACCATTTTTTCATCACAGCCCCATTACACCCACCGCCTGGCCTGTCCTTTTTTGGTGAAGTAATTCTTTTGAGCAGGAAAGCTTTCTCACGGGGCATACCTCCTTTTCAGCAATTAGGCTTTTCTTACCCAGATCCTTTCGACGTTTATATTCATTAATGTTAACGTTGATTTCCTTGACAGCAAGGACTGCATTGGTTAAAGGCACTTTATCTGGGTGGAGTTCTGGAGTGGAATTCAGCAACTCCATTAGTAGCAGTGGGTAACGCATTACTCTCTGTACAGGTTTGATGAGGAAGGAGCCCAAGTTAATATAATTGGTGCATCCCCTGTAAGAAAAGGTAAAAGAGACTTCAGTCAGCTGTCAATAATAAAGCTCTCTGAATACTCGTTATTTCTAAATTTAGCTCTATTCTTTTACAGTTTCATTCATTCAACAAATATAGTCATGCATCACATAATGACAGGACCATGTTCTGAGAAATGGGGCCATGTTCTAAGAAATGCATTATTATTAGGTGATTTTGTTGTTGTGTGAATATCTTAGAGTATACCGACACAGTCTAAGATGTCTACAATGTCCCAGGTGATATAATCTTAGAGGACCACCGTTACATAAATAGTCCTTCGCTGTGTTTCACGATTATTTACAGGGCCCCTGACACATACCAGGTACTGTTCTAGGTGCTGGGGATTTAATGGTGACCAAAAATAATTCTTGCCCTGATAGAAGAAGACAGGCAATAAATATATAAAGTGTCATTTGGTGGTAAGTGGTATTAAAAAAAAAATGATCAGGTAAGTTTATCTTCTAGGTTTCTGTCTATAATCTAAGAAAATAAAGTTGGCCTTTTAAGGATTAGGAAAAACTCACTGAATAAATGAGCTCATACACCAAATAGCCAGGGGACTTACCATTCATTGTACAGGCTCCTACAAGGCAGGAACATGATGGAATAAAACAGACAGCATATTAGAGAAATGAAGTTAGTGTTCTCATTGTCAGAGCATACCTGCAGCCAGACAACAATCAACTGGATAAAGAAACTTATGAATGTCTGTGGTGACACATCTCACCCACTAAAACGTTATCCACATATCCACTCGTCCACATATTACATCTTTATAACTTCCTTCTCCAAGACCAGGAGAATCTCATCTGATGGTCAGGAGTAAAAGACTGTATTCTTCTCACCTATGCACTTACTTACTTGGACCAGACTATCTTCCTGGCTGCTTCTTACCTAAAAAATGCTGACTTAATATTTCATCTCTGTAGATACAAGTGATTTAAATGGACAAAAATACAAACAGAAAGCTTAAGACTTCCATAATATATAATGGGAACAGGGAAAGTTACATGACAGGATGAATAATAATAAATCAATTATGTTTAAAATAAGACAGATATCATTGGAAGTCTAGAACTAAAAGTCTAGATTCTAAAAGGCAGACTAAAGAACTCTGATTAAATGAAGTAGTCAGAACTCCTACCTCAGGTCTGCCAAGGAGTCTTGAAGGTGCTTCTGTATCTTTTCATCTTTCTCATAGATTTCCAGCAGTGAAATGGCCTCATCATGATTCTGGCAGTAAACCTTGTATGTTCCCTCAAGGTCATCCCGGTGATCAAGAAACACAGGCCCTTTGGAATAGACACAAACATACAGTGTTATCAGTAACTTTCTTCTCAGTGTCCTAAATGCAAAGTACATGGCCCAACTTTAACATCAGTTAAATCTTATTATAAGAAACAATAAGGCTATTCATCAAATTAATAAATTTTCATGTAATAGCTTAAAGTTAAAATAATTTCAAGTAGAATATAGAGAAACACGTCATCCACGCATTCATTTTTCAAAACACACACACCCATCCCTGCTCCCTAAAACAGAGCCTCCAGCACTGCTTATTTAGGCAGAGAAAAGCATTTGCAAGAACCTCCACGTGGGCCTGTGATCAGAACCAGAAGGGCCCCCTTGCCCTCTACTCAACAGGAAAATTTGCCCAGGGATGAAGTAATCCTTCTACAGTATGGTTTCTTTTTCTTTGTGTATAAATTAAAAACACAGGACTGGGGCCGGTGAGATGGCTCAGCGGCTTAAGTGCCTGCCCGGCAAGCGCGAGGGCCCGAGTTCGACTCCCGGAACCCACATACGAAAAAGGGGCCGGTGATATCGCTCAGCGGCACGGGCGCCTCCTGGTGCGCGAGGTCCTGAGGTCGACCCCCTGGTACCCACCAAAAAAAAAAAAAAAAAAAACACAGGACTATAAATCCAATTTATTATACTGCATTAAAATATGTACTAATGCAAAATAGCCCCAATCTGTGATATAATCACACATGTAATTCTTCTTAAGGTGTTAATTAACAAAATGTATCAATGAGCCTGATTATCCCCATATTTTCACAGTATGATGAGTGACCTAAGAAACTGGTAACTCTGCTTCTAGTTGAGTGTTACTGAAATTTACCTGCAATAACCTAATGTAATAGGACACCTGCAATTGCCTAATGTAATATGAACACGTGTCTTTGGTTGTGATGAAGTCATAGGTACAAGTAATACTTTGTGGTTTGTTCCCTACATTCATACTTTAAATAAATGTTAAAATTCAGTTAGAAATTAGTAAAAGTAAAAATGTAATCTCATTTTTCCCTCTCCAAGTTCATAGATGCCATGAAATGTACTCACAGACCCATAGTCTTTAGCCTGTCAGGCACCCAGCCCTGTTTCATAAGCAAACTTCTAAAGAACAATTTCTCTTAGAGTTGCTGCCTGAATGTGCCTGTCTCCTGACTTACTAACATTATTTTTACTCTTGCCCTTTGCTCCTTCCATCTTCAGCTTGCAGTGCTCCACCAAAAACAAAACAAAACAAACCTCTGATCCTTATTTCCCTTCTTGAAACATCATCCTACTTACTGTTTCCCCTGTAACTATTCTTTTCCGATTCTCTGGACATAGCTCTCCCTCCGGGACCCCAACCCTTCCTCTGTGTCACCTCTGCTCTCATACTGTGTCCTCAGGAATTCCCCATTCTTGCACAGATCAGTTTCTATGTAAGTTAAATTTATTTCCTTAATTATAGCTCCTTTCTGTAAAGAAACTCAATGTGTTTTCATAAGCTTTCCCTCCTGCTGCCCTGTCTCACTGGAAGCCTTACTTCTGTGTCTACTCCAAAACTCAACAGTCACTGTGGGGCTGCCTTCTTTCTGATCTTCAGGGCTAATTTGCAATTTCTGAGCCACCAGTGTCTTTATTTTTACAAACCCATATTTTCCTGCCTTTTTCTCTTACATGTTTCCTTCCTATCCTATTCCCTCTCAGCAATCTTAGAACCTTCACTCCTCAAACCAATTACTATTCACACTCAATTTGCTGTTCTTCAACCTCCTTGGTCATGACAATTCGATGTCACTACAAACTAGCATAGCTACACTGCCAGTATCTTTCAAACTGTGGGCACAACCTAAAAGTGGGTCAAGAAATCTACTTCAAGAGTCATGATCAGCCTGTTTTGATGAAGTAGAAAAGAAAATATCAGAAAACACTGAATATAGTAAAATTAAGCACAGACACATACACAAACACGTATCCTGGACCACTATATAAAACGTATTTGTTTCTATGGATTATGTTTAAAATAACTTAAAGTCCAGTCCTAGGTCACATAAACTGCTCAGATAGTACACTGTTGAGAGGACAATTTGAATTGTGTGCAGTATTTGTGTGGTTAAAAAAAAATGGACGAAGGACTGGTGATGCATCTTAGTGGCAGAGCACTTGTCTAGCATGTGAAAGGCCCTGTGTTTAATTCCCAGCACCACAAAAATAAAACAAAACAAAAGCAAGCAGGAGGGAGAGGGAGATGAGGACCTAGGGCAGAGAAAATGTGTACTTTCTGGTATGTAACACACTGTGAGGAAGAAGACTCAAGGACGCTAGTGACAACGGTTGCTTCTGGTTAAGAAGAGCTGAGTGACTAGGGACAGAATAAGTAGCTTTTCATTAAATGTTTTTTTGTACCTTTCTAATTTTGTGCTATGTAAATGTATTAACACAAGTTAAATTAAAAATATATTAAAGTGAATTCAAACTTCTTAAAAATGCTTATGTAATTCGTGTTAATCTGCCTTTTGCTTGTGGCTTCACAAGGCTTTTAATTTGCCTTCCCAGACCCTGCAGTGTATACACTTGGGGTGCCTTCCTTCAAGCACATCAATGTCCAACCTACTGCTCCTCTTGGTAAGGCTGAGACTCTGGACCGAGTTCTGAACCTCCAGGTTCCTAGGACTCTCCACCACTTTTTCTGCATGTGCTGTCAACACATCTCAGCCTGTTCCCTAACTCCTGGTTTGACTTCAGACAAAAAGTGAGGAGAAGAAGAACAACAAAGAAAAAAAAAATGAGTCATATTTTAGGAGGGGTTACATGGATATTTTGTTTTAATGTCCAATTTTATTGTTGTCATACATATGGGTAAATACTCTAAAAGACATTATTGTGACTATGAGGTTAATTGTGGTCACCAGGCCCATCTGCAAATTCCCAGGGTTGATGCTATCCTAGTGATATGATGCACCCTGTCCCAGACATTTCCAGGAGAAAAGACCATGGCAGCACAGACACATTTGTCACAACTTGAAAACAAAGCCCACCCTGACAGAATAGCTTAAACTCCCTTTATGAAGGAAACACCTGCCAACTGACCTGGACTGAACACAGGTGTAAGAAAGAAGAATAATTTTCCACATTTTGAGATAATGTCTGGACAGACACCATCTCGGTCAGGAGGTCATCTGACCCCTGACTACATCTGGCTAACGCCACCAGCATGTTCCTATGCTGTAAAAGTGCTGCCAAAACAAACTGCATGAACATCAGCTGGTATCCAAGATTCATTTTTGACACAAATGGGACCAAAGAGAAAAAGTCACTTTGGGGAAGACGGCTAATTAAACCTCCCAAAGGGTCCAAACATAACAGGTAACAAATAGTAAGAATTATGAGGTACTTGCTTATTTATCCCTTTTAGACACTAGCTAACTCTCATTTCTTATAATTTAAATAAATGATCTACAGTTCTCATTTCAAGCACCTGAAAAAATCTTACAAATTGGGCTCTATGCTTCATCATTGTATCAAAGCAGGGTCACCATGACTTTCTAGTCACCTCAATGTGTGCTTCTCTCCACAGTTACCTCCCTGACTGTCTAGACTGACAGCAAGGCCCCCAGGTGGTGGTTTCTCTTACTATTCCAGAAGGTGTAGACACACAACTGTATTCTGTGTAATAGAGGATAGTGGTGTGAGCTTGGAGGATGACCTGAATTTGAATGTCGATCCCATCAATTACTAGCCACGTGACCTCGGGCAAATTTCCTTCACTCTCAGTCTCAGTTCCCTCATCTGTAAAATAAGATTTAGAGTACCTAAACCTCACAGGGTTCTTGCAAAAAACAACTGGTGTATCTAAAGGATGTGTAGCATATCATAAACACTCAAGAAGCATTAACACGGTTACACTGTCCCTTCATATCCCACAGCCATTTCCCCCTTTCAGGAGAGCAGAACCCTGATGCTGTTCTTACACCCATCTTCTGGGCAAGCTGTGGGGAGACTCTGGCCAAAGAAGTGTTTGAAGCAAATGCGAAAATTGAAGGGACTCTCTGGACAATAGTTCTGGACTCCTGGAATGCATGGTTAGTGTGTACAGCAGAATCTCCAGGACAAGTCAGCAGAATTAAGAGCAACTTACTCTCAAAGATGTTTGCTTTGGACGGTGTGTTCCCTCTGCCCTCCGATAAGCTTCCTGCCAATAAGCCTGTTTAAACTAGATTAACATACATGACGTGGCAGGTCATCCCTCCCTTTCCATCCCTGTCCCATGACCAAAATTTATATACAAGTGTTGTAAACGCTTTTTCTTCTACATCTTTGTTCTCACGTCCTTGAGTCACAAATAAATAATCACAGAGGTGTCTGCTTGCTGCCGTTTTCCTGAAACTTCAGAATCAGCCCCTCTGGGTCCTCTCAGTGAATGAACTAAGTCTCATCTCTGAGTAATCTTTCATTCTCTATGCCGCCATGGTCGCACACTGTGACAGTAAGTCAGGTAAATGCTGCTTAGTATAAGCCAATATCATGACCTCATTTCTCTTTCTAGCAATCAATGTAGGAACATGCATGAGAACCCAGCTGTGGAGAATGAGAAAGAGAAACTGGATGGGGGAGCTCTGGGAAAGGTTTGAAAACTCTCAAAATGCCAGAAGGGTTACTTTCTTCTGCTGGATGTTGTGTAGTGGAATGGCTGCACTTGTGGTGGCCTCTTATAACTATGATTCTAGTAAAACAGCAAAATAATAGGATGTTCCCACCCACAATGTACCAACAGAGTACCACAGAAGTGATGGTGTGTCACCTCCAAGATCATGTTGTAAAACACACTGAAGCTCCTGTCCCAGGTTTTCTCTAGCTCTTAGCTTACTCTGGGTAGCTCACGATTCACTCATGTCATGAGAAGGGTCCATAGAGAAGTTCATGTGGCAAGGAACTAAGCCTGAAGAGCTGAGTGAGCTTTCTTGGAAGGGAATCCTTCAGCCCCAGGAGATGGCAGGCCAAGAGCCCAGCTCAACCTCAACAAGACAACCTCAGTCAGAACACTCCCCAGCCACTTTCAGATTCCTGACCCACAGCGCCTGAGATTTACATGGTCATTGTTTTCAACTGCTAAGTTTCTACATTTGTTACACAACAATAGACGACTAATAAGCTCCCCTGTTTTTAAGAACTAGATTAATGTTCTTCAAACATTTTGGACAATGACCCACATACATACATTTTAAAACATGCCTTACAATATAAAATATATACTTGGAATAGAAAAAAAATTTTTTAAAGTAATTATTACTTATAGTACATTCCAATACTTTCTATTTTATTAAAAAATACATACTGAATGTGATCCTCTAATCTCAAGTCCCATTAATGGACTGCAACTTAAGTCTGAAAAACATCATACTATATGACATCTAAAACTTCTAGCGCTAACATACTTTGTATCTAAAAGCAGGCTGAGATAAAAGGAGAAGCAGGAGTCAAATAACCTGTGAACTAATAATCCTGAACTAACCTCAGGATCAGAAGGGCCCCTTACTCCACCCCACCTAGCACTGAGACAATGGCAGCAGCTCATACCTACAGCATCGCTGATTTCCAGTGTAGCTAATAATTGCTTTGAGACTTTAATCACCATCTGCATATTTCCAAAAAGTCCCTCAAAATCAATATTTGGTACCTGAGAAAAAGAAACAAAGCATAAAAATGCATGCAAATATAATGAACAGGCATATCACTGGTATTTGGAATATTTCTTCAAGGATTGTACAAAAATTGCTCAAGGTCAATTTTTTAAAAAACTTACCTTCACCAAGTTTCTTCAGTAGAAACACACAACACTTTTTTTTTTTTTTTTTTTGGTCTCTGTTTTTTTGTTTTTTTTTATGTGGGTACCGGGAGTCGAACTCAGGACCTCGCACTTGCCAGCAAGCGCTTGTGCCGCTGAGCGATATCACCAGCCCTTTTTCTCCTTTATGTGGGTACTGGGGGTCGAACTCAGGACCTCGTGCTTGCCAGGCAGGCGCTTACGCCGCTGAGCCAACTCACTGGCCCTGTCTCTGTTTTTTGAGTCAGGGTTTTGCTAGGCAGTTCAGGCTGGCCTTGAACTCATTTTGTAGCCCAGGCTGGCCTCAAACTTGCAGCAATCCTCCTGCCTCAGCCTCCTAAGTGCTGGGATTACAGGCATGTGCCACCATGCCTGGCCCAACACTATCTTTAATGCCACCCTTTGTCCTTGATCCAACTATGTTATCATTTGGATTTAGTGTGTTCTCCAAAGGCCCAAGGGTTAAAGGCTTGATCAACAGCCCATGGCACTACTGGGTAGTGGTGGAACCTTTAAGAAGTCGGGCTTATTGGAAGGAAGTGAGGTCACTGAAGGGGTGCCCCTGAAGGGGATATTGGGATGCTGATCTCTTCTCTTTCTCTTTGCTTCCCAACCACCACATGGTAAGCAGTTTGGCTCTACCATGCTCTTCCCACCATGATGTTCTGCTTTACCACAGGCCCAAAAGCAATACAGCCAGCCAACTGTGGGTTGAAACCTCTGAAACCATGAGCCAAATTAATTTTTTTTCCTTTTAAGTTTGTTCTCTCAGGTATTTTGTCACAGCAATGGAAAGCTGACTAACAAAATATTTTCTGCTCCTTCCTCCACCACCACCTTAATAAAATTTCCATTAAACCAATATAGTTTGTAATTATAAAATACAACAGCACTCACAACCTTTATTTCAAACCCAATAGTGTTCTAGGGTAAAAGCTCCCACACCCTAATGCTTCACACCCTAATGTTTGAAGGACTACATTCATGACCATGAGAAATGCCTGTCATAGTTCCCACCTGTGCCTGCTGTAGGGGCACCATGATCCGCTCAATGCACATCTCTAGATCCCGGATGTAGTCTCTTTCCGTCTGAAGAAGTTCTTCTACCACTTTGGTTCTCTTCTCTAGCATCCTCTGCTCTGGGTTTTCAGTGGATACAGACCCAGAAGGGGCCACCAAGGATGAAGACTGTGAGGAGAGGAGTGTTATTTCTAGAAAAGAAAAGAGAACTGATCAGCAGCTCTGGATGTGAAAGCAGGGCTCTTTAATAGTTTGAGCCAAAAAAACATTCCTTGAGAACTCAATGTCTCCCGATTGTCAACCATTAGGGAACAAACAGATATTAAGCTTTCAAGTCATCACTGCAGAGAGACTTCTCCTCTCCATGCAATATCATCTTGAGAGTCTACCCTAAAAAGGAACTGGCTTGCCAACATAGTGTTGTACACCTGTAATCCCAGCACTCTGGGAAGCTAAAGCAGATTCAGGCACAGAAAGGGCAATTTAGTAACTTAATGAGACCCTGTCTCAAAATAAAACATTTAAAAAAGGCTAGGGATGTATCTCAGTTTGAATGCCCTGGGTTACCCAGTAACCACACCCCCCAACACACACACACACACACACACACACACACACACGTGCGCGCGCGCCCGCGAGCTGGTTTTTTTTTTTTTTTTTTTTTTTTTGAGACAGAGTTTCACTTTGTAGTTCAGGCTGGCCTTGAACTAAGTGGCCCAGGCTGGTCTTGAACCCTTAGCGATCCTCCTGCCTCATCCCCGCCAGTGTTGAGATTACAGGCGTGTACCACCATGCCCGGCCTGAGTTGGCTCGTTTTTTTTTTTTTTTTTTTTGTGGGTACTGGGGGTAGAACTCAGGACCTCGCGTGCCAGCAGGTGCCTATGCCGCTGAGCGATATCACCGGCCCTTTTTTCGTATGTGGGTACCGGAAGTCGAACTCAGGACCTCGCACTTGCCAGGCAGGTGCTTATGCCACTGAGCCATCTCACCGGCCCCGGCTTGTTTTAAGAGAATGAATCAGTACTGTATCTACAAGCTCCTGCCACAAGAGGTGAAAAGGAGTAGGGCCTTATCAAGAATTATTTTCACTTTGCAGTCAGGTGTGGTGGGTGTGGTGGCATGCACCTTCAATCCCAGCACTCAGGAGGCTGAGGTAGGAGGATTGCTGCAAGTGCAAGGCCAGCCCGGGCTACATAGTGAGTTTAAGGCCAGCCTGCACTAAAATCTGTTCCCATCAGCAGCAGAATACAAAGCTAGAAAATAAAAAAATTGACACAGCACATAAAAAAGAATACATGTATTATGTGGACACATAATAATGCCAACTTGCTAAGGGGAAGACAAGAATTAGGAATCATCTATCTGAGATCTGCATGATGGTAGGTCCTATCATTTTCCAGTCACTGTGATGGTTAGATATATAAAATCTGATTAGAGTCTTCCTATCAAAACACTAATCAAGACTCACACAGATTTTTTTACTTCACATGTCCTAGGAGACAGATAACAAAATATTATAAATCTGAAGTTCTTCAATTAAAAGAAACCCTGCAGAGCTAAACTGCATCATTCTAAAAACAAATACAAATATATATCTTGTCATTAGCTCTTACAATTATCTGTTACATGTGCAGGATAAAAGAATTATTTATAAAGATGGGACAGAATTTGCTCACTTAAAATGAACATTAAATGCTAAAAAAAATTGAAGAAAAATTCAACAGTAAAACAAGGAATCTCTACAGTACCAGTTTCCTTCAAATCCCTTAAGACTCAGTATAACTACAAGAAAAAATACAAGTGTTCGAACTACTATGGAGAGCTAGTTTTTCACAACAGATTTTATTCTCCAAAAATACTTCCCTTGCTGCCGCTTCTCTGAGGATTTAGGAATTTTTTCAATGTTTAAAAAAAGAATGCAACCCAGATTCTGGTTTCTAGAAACCCTTCACTGAAAGTAAGCAGTCTTTGGAAACATGGCTAATCTCAGGGCTGGGACAGGGAAGATTATAGGTGAGCCTGAAACATATTGTGGAAGAAGGCGTGAAGTCCTCGAGAACGTGATGGGGGAGTGACAGCACTGGTGTGACTGGGCACAACTTGAGTGTCAAGGTAAGTTCAAGTAAATGCATCAAGGGATTATAATTCACTGAGTAAAGTAAGAATCATGTAAATTCCTACTCATAACAGATAAATGAGTAAATAAATGGGTGGAAAAAGGCTCTGTCTCATGACAGAATGTCAACTCAAATATTAGAAGAAAATAATGGAGTTAGAAAATAACCATTTTGCACTAGAATAAAATTTGGTTCAGGTATAAATCATCAACTGATGATTCCTGCGTTATTGGGGGGCTGAATGGTGATTAGGGTATATGTAGAGTTTTGAATTACTTACGACAAATATGAAAAAAATAGTGACTGAATATACTATGAATGACACCATGACGCAGTAATCAACACTACTGCTAAGGGACAAACATCATGAATCTCCAAATGTCACGTCTGAAAACAATACAATATCCTTTATACAGTACACCAGTCACAAATGTATAATTTAAAATGAATCTTGGTTTTTTTGTTTGTTTTGTTTTGTTTGAGGCAGGGTCTCGCTGTGTAGCTTAGGCTGGTCTTGAACTCACTAGGTAGCCCAAGCTGGCCTTGAACTCAGAGATCTTCCTGCCCCAGCCTCCTGAGTGCTGCAGCTTAAAATGAATCTTTTTTGTTTTAATCCCGAGGAAACACCAAATTCAAATTGAGGATTTATAGTTTTCAAAAACAACAAACAACAAACAATAACAAAAGCCCCTAAACCAAAACTAGAATAAATGAATGAAAACAAAAACATGGCAAAATGTTATGCTGGTAAATTAAAGGGTATACAGGAGGTTCTTTGCACTTTGGCAATTTTCTGTAAATTTGGTGTTATTCAAAACAAAGTTTGAAGAGGCATAATGGAAAAATATCTTTCTTGAACTTTTTGGTAGAACAAATGGCAAAACTTCATGTATAACTGTCATTTCACTACAGTGCTAAATTATGATTCTAAATTAATTGTAACATGTATACAATTTATTTATTGCGGTGCTAGGGTTGGAACCCAGGGCCTCCCCCATGCTAGACAAGCACTCTACCACTGAATTACAACCCCTAGCCCTACCAATCTATTTTTAATGAACTAGCTTTAAAATACCTTTTGATTTCAAAGCAACAGGTTAATCCCAAATATGGTCTCAAATATTAGTGTCAAGTTGAAAAAAGAAACTCATGTTTAATACAGGACTAGAAAACTGGAAAAGGAGAACATTTACTGAATTCCTACCATATGTGAAGTATTTAGGACTATATCCCTAAACTCATTTAATATTCACACCAGAACTTTAAAGCAGCTATTATTACTCCCATTTAATATGTTAGAAAATGCAGTCTTTAAAAGGTAGACCAACTTGTCTGAGGTTATACAGCAAGTAATGGTAGTTTTGGAATTACAACCTAAATACATTTAAATCCAAATCTTATGTATTTAATCCTGCATCATTTTGCTTCTGTAGCCTAGAATCCCAACTAGAACAGGCAGCAATTTATTTGCTTCAAACCTTAAGAATTCCCTGGCAAATATTTCCTCCCAGAAATCAAAGTTGTATTAATTACAGTAGCTGAAAACACAAAATACCAGTAAGCACTTACTCACCAATCAGAAGCCAAAACTCTTTATGAAGAGACGAAAATTTTTATATTACAAGCAAACCCCCCCAAAACACAAAAAAACCAGTTCTTCCAAACTAGCAACATGTCTTTTTTTACAGATGGAATTTATAAGCTCTTGAACAGCCTGTAAAACACAAACCCCAAGCCCCTGCGGGATATTCTTCCTAGATACCAACCCTGAGAATCTGATTCTTCAAATCAGATCCTATTTGAAGAACCTGGGTATCTGTAATTTTAACTAAATCCCAGGTGTTTCTGAAAAGACCTGACCTTCAGACTCCACAAACATAATTAACACTTCAAAGTGAGTTTTCAAGTATAGTATTAGGTCAAATTAAAAATATCTGGCTGAGATGTAAAACTGTTTTTCCTTTGTTTCACATACATGCTAAGAAAAAAGTCTGATCAAAAACTAGTAGGTTGGGGATGTAACGCAGTGGTACAGCGTTTTGCCTAGTATGCATGTGCGTCTGGGTTCCATCCCCAACATCGCCAGTAGATATGTAAGTAAATAAAATTGTAGTATCTGGGACAACCAAGTGACAGAAAGTGGCCTTCACTCTCAGCCAGCTACCATGGAACAGGCTTTGAATCTTGCACTTCCTCACTATTTAGCTGGGAAGCCCTGAGAAAGTTCACCTCTGGGCCTCAATTTCCTCATCTGTAAAATGAAAAATAATACCTGCTTTGCAGAGTGGTTGAGGAAATTAAGCAAGGTAATAACTCAACAAAAGTAAGTCCTTTTCCCACGGTATGCCAGAAATTGCTGTCTGCACCACATTATGGTAAAAATGCAGAACGCAGAGAAATGCTCTGTGCACAGACTCTAAAATTCTATGAGAACAATACAATCTGGGGATGAGCCAAGCACATAGAGGGAACTGATGCCCACAATCAGCCTATCACTATAATGTGCAGACCAACTCTTCCTTCCTAGGACAGCCCTGCAGGAGTTAGGGAGCTGGGCGGACTGCAGGAATTTACTTTCATGACAAAACAATTCGCTGTAGAGAGTTTTGGGTGCTGTTGACCGTCACCGCCCCTTCTCCAGCCACCGCAAGGCCATTCCTCCTCCTGTTAGTGCTTTATCCCCCGGTCCATTTCCCACAGCCCTAAGGGAATCCTTCACCGGTTAACCCACAGCTG
The DNA here is from genome assembly GCA_028451465.1 of Erethizon dorsatum. NCBI lineage: Eukaryota > Metazoa > Chordata > Mammalia > Rodentia > Erethizontidae > Erethizon > Erethizon dorsatum. The sequence goes on along the minus strand of CM051822.1, from coordinate 117,540,397 downwards.
CCCGCAACTCTACCATACACTTTAAAGAGGTGAGGAGCAAGGGCAGAGCCATCTTCCCTTGCTTAGGGAAGCTGGCTGTTCCCGCTGGGGAAAATTCCTGCGCTCGGGGCAAGGTCCCAAGCCGCGCTCCCCAGTCCTCGGTGCCCCAGCAGGTACCTGCGCGCCCAGGGCCCGGGGCAGGCGGAGGAGCGGGTAGGAGGGCCTGCAGGCAGGGGGGGATCTTCCCAGCGCTCTGGAATGCGCCTCAATCTCCCCGGGCCCTTTGAATAAGGTCCGCACTGCCCCCTCTATTTCCATATGAATCGCCCCCAAGGCACCAAGCCCTCACGGCCAGCCGGGCTAGTCCTAAAGGATGGAACTGGACTCCTTCTCTATCGGACTTAGGCGTCACAGAGAATTGGACTCCTCCGCTACCGGACTTAGGCGTCACAGAGCGGTCCTCCTACTTAATGAGGTAGGATAGAAGAAACAAAAGATAGGTATAAAGGCGAGGAAATCATAACTAAATATTGTACTTTATAAAGACTGCAACTTCAAGGCCCAGGCGAAATTACCCAGGATGACCCATATCAACATTCCTTTGGTTAAATTTAGGATCCTTTCCTGCCAGACCTATCACACCCAAAATTTGTCAGGGATATTCAAAATTCACAAATTGACTTAATTGAGAAAGTAAAGAGCAGAAACCTGATCCTAAGATAAACGGATAGAGAATCTAAAGAATATTCAAATTATCTATCTAAAAAAACCTAAAAACTAAACAGAGCAAAACATCAAAAACAACAAAAAAACTGGGCCCAGACCTGTAGAATGGATTGGTATCCTTCCCCGGGAGGGGGCACATTTTTCCAGGTTTCCATCCCTTCAAGAAAAGCATAAATGTTCCCTGTTCCAGGAAACTGTGTCTCATCTCTCTGACTGCCCCCTCTTGAGTGTGTACTAACATTTCTGCCTAATAAAAACACTTCCCTTGGGCTGGTGAGATAGCTCAGCGGCATAAGCACCTGCCTGGCAAGGGTGAGATCCTGAGTTCAACTCCCAGTACCCACAAAGCAAACAAACAAACAAAAAAAACTAAACCCTTCTCACACCTCTTACTGACACATCCTGAAAATTCTTTTTCTGTGACCAACTAGAGTCAGCCAACCTGCAATTCCATTCTACTGGTGGGGTGGGTTAGGTTCCTCATCACAGCTTCGGTTCCCTCTTCAGACCCTGTCTGGTGACACTAGCAGCCTCAAAATTTCACTTCAGAAGTTTTAAGACAAGATTATGATCTCTTACTTTTTCTCCTTGCTAAACTGTTTTGAAGGAATTCCTTTTTCAGGGAAGAAATGCAAGGTTACCCCAAACCTGGCAATAACACTGTGAACAGCACTTGCCTTTCCAGGCCTCTCTGTGCAGTCCCTCTCCTGGGCGGCGGTGCCCTCACTCTGCTCACTTGGCTTTGCCAAGGACCCCAGACCTTTTACTGTAGGTCCCTAAGCCTCAAGCCATGAGCTAGCAGCAGATCGCAGCTGGCTGGTCCCAGGACAGCCAAAACCAAGACAGGCAAGAGTAACTCACAGCATCTGGAGCCCCCTCATATCTGGCAAACATGAAAAGTATCAGGGGAGAAGAAAGTTGCACAATATGACATTTTTTAAAGAAAATGAACAGATAGAAAAAAATGGAATGGAGAGGAAAAATAAAGGAAAACCTGCAATCACCCACATCCATTTGTATATATTACATGTAAATGCTAAGAGAAAGGTCTGAGCGCTTACAATTTCATCACTCAGGGAAGGGTCTGAGATCAGTGGGGACTTGAGCTCAATCAGTACTTCGCTTTTTTTCAGTTCTGGGGATAGAATACAGAGTGGGTTTAATAGATAGAGTCATATGAATATACGCTATTACGTTCAAATACATCATTGTGTGCAGTGTCAATGGTGGGCCAATTGAATTAGAAGACTAGTTTGAGCTGTGCTTTAGAATTGCCCTGCTTCATCACTAGCCACCAAAATCCAGAAATGGAATTCAAGGGCACAACTCACAAGAGTGCATACTAGGCCCTCAATCACAGAATACCACAAAAGAACATAGTAATTTTTAAGAAAGATGTCATGGTAGCTAAAACACCTTTCTACTGAAGTTTTAAGCAATCTGAGAGAAGACAACTATGGTAGCGTCCTTCCCACTGCTTCTTACTGGATGGTGAGCTGCTATTTTTTGCTTCCCTCCATTTAAGGGAGCTTTGTTTAGTTTTAAAATTTATTTAAACAAATATTTATATGGCACTATGTGTGGTAAACACTGTTCTAGGCACTTTACGAACACTAGTTTCTTTACCCCTCATAATGATCCTACTGTCATTCCATTTTACTGATGAGGCAGGAACAGAAATCCAAAGCAACTGGCCCAGTAAGTGGAAGAGCCACCCTGGCTCAGTATCTGCTTTTGGCTAGTTAGTGGCTGTTCTGCTTCTAGTCTTTCCCGAGGGACCCAAGCCCTCTAAGTTGTGACACAGAATTCCATTTCTAGGCTATGGTGGCTAATGCTGAAGCAGGGCAATTCTAAAGCACAGATCAAACTAATCTTTTAACCTAACTGGCCCACCATAACATGCACAATGATGTATTTGAACATGACATGTAGTCATATGACTGTTATCTATTAGACCCACTCAGTATAACATAACTTATAAACCCTTCTGATTGAATTGAATAGTGTCACACAGAGAATTCAACAGCATTCTAGATAATTTATGGTGGAAATAATGTGAAGGAAAGGAGAAACCTATTTTATCATGTCCTTCAATTTTAAAAATTAAAAGCAAAGAGGAATGGGAGAGTAGATAAAGACTTTAATAGTTTCTCTGGTTAAAAAGGTCACAAACTTTAATCTTATTTTTTGGCCTCGTGTATGCTAGGCTAGTGCTCTACCACTGAGCCACATCCCTAGGCTAAACAAAACAAAACCATTTAATGCAAGGGTCCACTTTTAGGAATGTAGTCTATGTAAGCAATTGGACAAGTACACAAAATATGTACGTATAGAGATGTTCACTAATGTTTTAGTCATCACCTAAACAGAAACAACCAAAATTTCCTCAAAAGGAGACATAAGATGGTGGCACCCAGAGGAGTGGAGGCTGTGTTTGGGGTTTGCTGAAGCTGATTCCCTTTCCTGCTTCCCCTTTGGGTGCCAAGTGCCATAGCAGGAGTATGGGGGCTGGAGTACTACTAGGTTTGAGGGTAGAATCTCTCAGGTGCCCTTAGAGACACTTCTGCCTGTCATGATCTTAGGAGGCTCCCTCCCAATTTGATCAAAAAGTTGGTATCAGGTGTTTAGCCCTAGTGGTGGGGGTGCATCTCCGCCAGGGACCATATATCCTGGGGCACCTGAGCTCCACTGGGAGCCTTAGGAGAGGCAACCAGATTTCTACTCAGTTCCCTTTCATTCCCCTCATCGCATAAGACAGTGGCATTCCTTTTCTTTGTCTCTCCCTGGCATCAGGGAGGGCAGATTGTGCATATTTCACTAGGGTCCAAGTAGAAGGAGCCAGGGCCTAGGAGCATGAAACTCCCTGACAGGTCTGCCAAGTTTCTAACAAATAAAGTTAAGTTGACAGCTCTGGGGGAAAAAAAAAAAAAAAAAAAAAAAAAAGAGAGGCTGGGTTAAGAAATGATGGCATGTCCATAAAATAGGATACTATTATAACAATTAACATACAGACTTATATTGATTAATATGGAAAAGACATCTAATGTGTATTGTTGAAAAGTTGAGATACAGAACAGTTTATGAAAGAATGTGATTTTGTTAAAAAGGAAAAAAAAATTTTTTTTTTGAGACAGGGTCTTGCTGTGTAGTCCAGCATGGTCTTGAACTCACTATGTAGTGCAGGCTGGCCTCAAACTCATGGCAATCCTCCTGCCTCAGCCTCCTAAGCACTGGATTACAGGGGTGAGCCACCATGCCCAGCTAGGAAAAAATATTTTAAAAGTGTTGAAAGTGTACAAATTTTTATTTTCCCCCTTTCTTTTTATTTATTCTCTTTTTAGAATTTTCATGGTGAACATGTAACAATAATGACAAAGAATAATGAAGTAGAAAAAAAGGACATTTGCTATAATATAAAATGAGATTACTCCAGTACTGACAACTTTCAACCTGTTCATCCATTTCAAATTCTTTCTTCAGTTTTCAATAATCTGAGTTTCTTTCCTGACCTAATTCCTTTAAACTGATGAAAAAAATAGGTAATAAAACACTGCTGAAATAACAACTTGCAGGAAAAAAAAGAAGCAAAATCACAATTGCCCACTTAGCAATCCACAGGACCTGGAAGCAATCTTTATAGCAAACCCTGAGTGGAAGCAGTCCCTGTAAATTTGTTCAACTTCTCCCTGCCTACAGGAATCATACATCCTGGTTTTCCGTATTCCCTTACACTGAGGTCAGCCCACCCAGCCCCCACTCCTTTCTTATAGCACCTACTCCACTTCTTTTGGAGGCAGTTGTCTGGCTCAGAAAAATTTTCAGCACTTGGCCACTGTCTTCTGCAGGGTTCACAACAGACTTCTCAGACCACCAAACTTCAGTGATGAATCCATTGGATTAATGGTCCTAAATCTGAACAGTAACTGAAAAACCTTTCCCTGACGCTTTTGCGCAGTGACTGCTGTGGCCTATTCTGGCAAGCAGCCTGCAGTGAATGCAGTGAAGTCTGCTGGGTGGGATTCCACCTCCCTACACTGAGCTCCAAGCTCCCCATCCTCCCTTTTTTCCAGGTCTCCTATTAGACCCTTAGATGAGCTAACCAGAACTTAGTGACCTGACTATGAGAGCCTGCAGCTTCTTATGCTGCCATGGTAATAAGTTTAATACCAGGAGCAACTGACACACTGTTTATGAACACTCACTAAATATACATAAATCCTGGTGAGGTATGTCGTTGGGAGGCTTAAAACTGAGAATATTATTTTTAATCTTTAGACAGAAGTATAAATATCAACAGGGCAAAGATAGCTTTTGAAAATACTTAGAAATAAAATATCATTATTTAATATGCAAGTTTTGATTATATATCAGCCAATAAAACTTTTCATGAAAAGCTTTATTTGCTAACTACCCCTCCCCCCGCAACCTGATGTTCTATTTACCAAGTCTCTCCAGGGAAGGTCTTATTGTACTCATTCTGCACATGAGGAAACAGGTGCAGAAGAATGAAATAACCTGCCCATGACCGCACACCTAACTAGGCAGCACAGTCAAAACTCGCATCAGAGCCGTGCTCTTTGTTAACCATCAAGGCCTGTCCTGCATCAGATGTCCTCTTCTATAAGCATGGCTGTTTCTTGCATTACATTTCAATTCTTAATAACATTACAGTGAGGCCTCAAAATATGTTCACCTGCCTGACCTTGTGGCTATTTTTCTATCCTACTCTATAAAGCCCGACTTCCTTCAGTTAATGGTTTATATTTATTCTTTCCATTTTTTCATATAACAATTTATGTATTTTACAACTATCTATCCCTACCATGGGTGGATCTGATTGATAATCCTGTTTAAAGTTTTAATTACAAAAATTATAAATATTTAATAGGGAACCATCAAGAAAACTGCTGGGAGGTGGGGCAAAGGTACAGAAAGCTGAAACACCCTCCAAAGCTTTCTTGAGTCTTATTTCACTGGTAAGTCATTTCACTGGTGTGGGCTTCAGGAATAGCAAAATGAGTGGGGATAAACTAGATGGTCTTTTAAAGCTATTTCTCTTTGCATAAATGAATCTAGTTGAACAAGACATAAATTTATGAAACAAAAGGTAATACAAAGTAGAATAGGGGAAGTAAAAAGGATCAAAATGTGATATGCGTATGTACCAAATACTCCATGATGAATATATTCATGTATTGCAAACATACTAATAAAAATGTTTTAAATAGAATGAATTTAAATTGATTTATTGGTTTTTTGAGACAGGGTCTCACTATGTAGTTCAAACTGGCCTTGAACTCACTATGTAGTTCAGGCTGGCCTCAAACTTGTGGCAGTCCTCCTGCCTCAGCCTCCCAAGTGTTGGGATTACAGGTGTGTGCCACCATGCCCTGCTTGGTTATATTTATTTAAAAGCATAAACACAATCTCACAAAATAAAGATGCTTCCAAGTGATTTCTGATATTTTGATGGTAAAATCTGATTAAATCTAAGACATGGGTAAAGCCCCTTATCCTCCCCTTGGCTCTGATTTCTGGGGATATATGTGGAGCTGCTTCTAGATCATGAGAAGGAAGCAGGTGTAGCGAATAAAGCACACAGAGGACAGGTCAAAGTACCTCCCCTGCCCCGCTGTGATCTCGGACATATATTGGCCTTCTCTGGGCCACTGTTTCCACTGTTTGATCACTTCCACCTCTAAAACTTTGATTTCCCACTCCTCTACTTATGCCCTTCAATTTGGTATTAAAAGTACACTGACTCTAACTAGTTCCCCAGGAGTATCACTTAGTGTAAGAGGCCTTTTAGAACTCACCCAGTTAGTCACTTCCTGTCGTTGAGCCTAGACAGTTGGCACTTGCTGCTATTATGAAACTTACAACATGATTTAATGGTCTGTTTCCTCAGAATCCCTTCACCTCACAAGTCCAGCTTGTTTCTGTACTTTTTCCATCCTTTCTGCTCACCTTCTGTCATTTAAGGCTCAAGTTCCAGCTTCTCTGTGAAGGCTCTTCTGGCTGCGGATTACTCTCTTCTCTACACTTCACTTCTCAAGTGAAGGACAAAATAACCTCTGCTAGTTATCTTTTGATGCGCACATTCTGGGCACCAAAACCAGTAATTTCACTCGAAAATAAATCTTTACTGAGCACCTTATCAGATTGTGGAAACACCATCTTCATTCTCTACCATAGTGGAGCTTAGACCCCACTGCACTGTCCTGCATCCCTAGTGCGTACTTAGTACACAGTATTTAGCACAGCAACTGCATCTAATAAATGACAGTGATTAGAGGGCTCTAACACTGCTCTACTATGATCTTAAGAGAAAACATATATAAAGATTTTTTAAAAATCATTAAACACCTTAACCTTTATTTGCCTTAACTACTGAATTTAGTTTCTATCTAATTAGGATTTAAAACCAACACATTGGATGGAGTAAATCAGGTTTCAGTCTTTCTGAGTTGGACCAGGGTGGGAGCTGGAGAACAAAAGAAAACAAATTCAGTATCCAAAAAGCATTATAAAAAGAACCAGGGGAAGATATCTATATATCTACCTATAGATATATAGATAGTTTTTAGTTTTTTGTGGGTTTTTTTTGCCTTAGTGTGGGAGACCAGTTAAGGAGAACTGAGGCTTAGTTGACCTCCTCTGTGAGCACAAAGAAGAAAAACAGCAAGTTGTGCTCTTTAGGCAACACACAGGGATGATGGCACATTGCAGGTTCCAGGGAAAAGTGAAATAGCTGAGATCCTGTTTTACCTCGGCATAGACTTTAGATATAATAGGAGGCAGATGAATCTTGTGCTACTCTAATTGACTGTGCCCATGTCTAGGTAAATAAAAGCTGGATGAGCCAGATGCTCAGGGCTCTCTGCCCACTAGAGGCAAGAGCCTCCTGGCTGCCTGCATGCTAAACTAACTCTGTGTCTGTTTGTCTTTCATCCTTGTTCACTCCCAGGTTCGGGAACAAACTAGCAGGACTAGGTCCCTACAAGAGGCGCCTGGAGGAGAAAGACCGCAGTAGGGCCAGCTTCCTACAAGTGGTGCCTGGAACAGAGACCTGACCAATGTAGAATGGCTTCCTACACCTTAGTGTTGCTGTAGGTCAACTGAAATTAGACACATCTCCACATTTCAACATATGCTAAAATGTACCCTCCCATTTTAATGTCTCTGAAATTAACAGCATGTCATAGTTTAATTAACAGTCTTCTAATGGTAAGAGAAAGAATTCAACTTCTGCAGTGCCTTACAACAGATTCTATTTTAGATTCAGTGAAATACAATGTATTTCATCAATCTGTCTTCTTTCAGCTTACAATTAGAGGCCAGCTCTGCTAGGAAGCAAGGCATGCAAACACGTATCTTCCTCCCATACATGAGCACTAGCACTGCCATCCCCACAGGCCTGGCAATCTGATGATGTTAATGCACAGTCATGAGCCCTCCCTGGTTTCTCGGGAAGTATCAAATTGCACAACGCTGGTATCAGGGTAGATGTGTCAGGAGTCCGAGTCCCCACTTGGACATGCCATGATACTGCAAGTTAGCTGCCTTGATTCACCCTCCTCCCTCTGTACCTCTTAACATTTTCAGGTACAGACAGAGGAAGATGCCCTAGAAAATACATTTTCCTATTTCACCTTCATTTCTTGCCTTTCTTTGTTGCCTATTGTTTTACAGAGATCTGGGATTTTTCCCAGGCCAATATTCCTTCCTTGAAGATAGAATGTGATGCAAAAATAATTTAGATAGGGCCGGTGAGATGGCTCAGAGGCGTAAGCGCCTGCCCGGCAAGCGCGAGAGCCCGAGTTCGACTCCCGGAACCCACACACGAAAAAGGGGCCGGTGATATCGCTCAGCGGCACGGGCGCCTGCTGGCGCGCGAGGTCCTGAGGTTGACCCCCCGGTACCCACAGAAAAAAAAAATTTAGATAAAGGTTTGGACAAAATAGCATGATTTGAGAATATGAATCATAGTCACAGGGAAGAAGGACTTCATGTAGGATGGGAGCTGGCTGGACTGGAGCATTCTAATCTCAGAAGTGCTTTACTGTCTCTAACATGTCAATTACCTCCTAACTCTTTAACAGGTATGGTCCCATATATATTTTTTCCTGCCTCCATACATTTTACTCTTTCCTTTTTCTTTGCCTGCTACAGATCATCCCATTCATCCACAAACAATGACATCCTGATTTTAAAAAGTAAACACATGGAAACTGTTCAACTCTGCCCCCTTCAGCTACAGGCCCATCTTTTATACTTTTTTGTAAAGGTCTTGAAAGAATGGTCTATGCACCCTCCGTCAAAGACCTCACTCCCAGGTTTCCTTCTGCATTCTTTATAGTTAACTCTGTATTCTTACCCTTCTGGTGAAATTCTCAGTCAACCAATATCCTTTTCAAAAAGTTCCATGGTGTTATCCTTGATTTCCCATGGCAATTAAGTATAGCTATTTTCTCTTTGAATCCTCAGATTTTCTCCTCACTTTTCAAATCTCCTTGCCCCATTCCTCCTTTCAGCCTCCCTCCTGCTCCTCCGCTTTAACTGGACCATTCTTAGCTCAGTTCACTGCTAGTTCCCCAAGTGTTCTTTTCCTCAGAGAAGTCATCTGCTCACAGTTTCAGTGACAACATCTGAGAGGATGACTCGCCATGCACAGATCAGCTCTGATTTCCTCCTCAGGCCTTGACCCAAAGCCCATTTGGCTTCTAAGATTTCTGCAGTCTGGTTCTTTCTCCCCATATTTCTCATCACTTTCCACACACATTTTTGTCGCAACTCTTTATCTTTGCTCTCATAATGTTTCCCCTACTAGGAATATTCTCCCTGTTTCTCTTTGCCTACCCTGTTTTCCCTTTAAATTTTAGACAAGTTCAAACATCTATTTCCCTGAAGTCTTCTCTAATAGCTGAAGTAAAAACTGATTTTCTTCCTTTTGATCATTCATAGCATTTACTATTTATGCTCTGTACTTCTACACTTTATTTAATTGTTCATATTTTTACATTTTGTCTGTTCAACTGATCTGTACACTCCTATATGTATATGGGGGGGCAGCTTTCTCTAGATATCTCCAAAGCGTGGTACAGTGCTGTGTATAAGCACTAGTTAATAAACATCCATTCGGCTACATTCAAAAAGGATGTGGGATCTACATGTTGGTATAAGCTTGAATACCAACTTCTGCTACAAAGATTTCATGTTCACATATTTGCAATGAAAAGAAATCTTGAAACAGGCCTGATGGCACATGCCTGTAATCTCAGCACTTGGGAGGCTGAGGCAGGAGGATCACCTTGAGTTCAAGGCCAGCCTGGGCTACATAGCGAGACTCTGTCTCAAAAAAACAAACAAAAGAAGAAAAAAAAAGAACTGAAATGAAATCTTATATGACTCCTAAGAACTTTGAATTGTCAAGCTGCCTTTGATTCTGTGCAGGTTTTTTTAATTTTTTCCTTTTTTTTTTTTTCCCCCAATGAGGATTTGTACCCAGGGCCTTGTACATGCCTTGAAGGTACTCTACCATACCACTGAGCTACATCCCCAGCAAGTTTTTCTTATCTTGGGAGAAAAATAAAACTGAAGATTTTCTTGGATTCTGCTACCCCATTGCAATTATTGCTCAAACTTTGAAGGAACTGCTGTAATCCCCTTACCATCCACTTTCCTCCTAAACTCCCTGTAACATGCTCCATGCCTCTGCTCTCCTGGGCCCACCCACCTGCCACAGCAGGTCTCTCTGGGGTCCAGATCCTCTCTTGTGTCTCTGCTGTGTATCACTCGGTTGTACCCCTCCATCTGCAGCCTGCTCTGGTTTCTCTAACGCAGCACTTCTTGCTCTTCTATGTTCACTTACACAGAACGACTCCACAGCTGTGCCTCTGGCTTCAACTGTGGTGACGCAGCAGAAAGCACCAGTCTGGGCACTGCGAGACTCAAATTGTCTTCCTAATCCAGTGAGTTACCTTGGGTACACATTTCAAATTCTCTAAACTCCCCAAATAAGTAGGTTACATTTAAGTGTTTTTCAAAATTTTTACTATGATCCACCTTTCTTTCTTTTCTTTTCTTTTTCTTTTTTCTTTTTTGAGACAAGGTCTTGCTATATTGTTCAGGCTGGCCTTGAACTCACTATGTAGCTCAGGCTGGCCTCAAACTTACAGCAATCCTCCTGTCTCAGCCTCCCGAGTGCTGGGATTATAGCCATTGGCACCACACCTGGCTTATGATCCACATTTCACACTGTGACTCTGTATGTGTGTGTGTATGTGTGTGTGTATATGCATTTATAAAATGCTTATATGTATGTGCATATAACACACACATACACAAAAGTAATATATGCTTACTTTTACTTCAGGAGATGTATTCTGAAATATTTTTCTAATCACTTCTATATTATTTTTCAGAAATGCTGGTTGCAACCCACTAAATAGACCTCAAGACCCAATCATGAAGCCAGGGATGTAGTTCAGTGGTAGAGAGCTTATCTAGCATGCACAAAGCCCTGGGTTCAATCCCCAGCACTACAAAACAAAACAATCCAATCATAGGTAGTTACTGATTATTTATAAAAATGCTGGGTTTGGGCCGGTGAGATGGCTCAGCAGCATAAGCGCCTGCCTGGCAAGCACGAGGTCCTGAGTTCGACTCCTGATACCTGCATACGAAAAAAGGGCCAGTGATATCACTCAGCGGCACAGGTGCCTGCTGGCATGCGAGGTCCTGAGTTCAACCCCCGGTACCCACCAAAAAAAAAAAAAAAAAAAAAAAAAAAAGCTGGGTTTTTTGATATGTAAGGTTCCTTCTAGTAATACTATAAAAGGATTCTATGGAACCCCTAAAGTAGAGGTCTTTACAGGTCCAAGGGCAGATGTAGCCTTCCAACCCTGAATCTTTAGTCTTAACTCTCACCTGAATTCTAGTTTCATATTTCTTTCTGTAAGAGTTTTTCATTTAGATATACTAATATCACTTAAATTCAACATAGGTAATAGGGAATCTGATACACTAGGTCCTGTTTCCATTATAACTATTTACACTATTAGCAAATGCAAAACCTTAAAGACAACTCTTGGTCTAGTAATAGTGGGATCGCTTACATTGTCCTAACCTCCATACTGATAACTATTAACAACTTCGGACAAGAAATTGAAACAATAACTATATACAAGCACTAGAAACCACTCAAAAGCAGGCAGAAACTGAAGAGGACATGACTGAAAACAAGAAAAGGAAACTATAAGATCTACATTTATCCAATTTCCTCCAGGTGGCAATCCCTAGTCTCTTGGGATGTTGGGGCATAAAGCAACAGCAGAGAGGCAACAAGTGGCAATCTTACTGGGCTGAGGAGCCAGAGGTTCAAGTCTGGGACTCTAAAGGGGCTAGATGTTAAGAAGGTAATCACAGGGCCAGTGAGATAGCTCAGCGGCATGAGTGCCTGCCTGGCAAGCGCAAGGTCCTGAGTTCGACTCCCGGTACCCACATTAAAAAAAAAAAAAAAGACCAAAAAAAAAAAAAAAAAAAAGGTAATCACAGAAAAGAGGAAGCCACACAGAAAACACCAAAATCTATGTAGCAATTTCCCTGAAATCCTTGAAATGAACTATGTATGTCAGCAATGAGACTCCAAGGAACCTAGCAAAATCATTAGTAGCTGAGGCTGAAGAGCCCTGCAGATATTCAGCAACTGATGGCTGCTGGAAAGGCAGGTTTGAAATGTGAGATCTTGCAAATTAGTAAATTCAATCAACATTTCCAGTTTTCCACTGAAACCTCAGTAGAGCCTCACCTTAAGAGTAAGGGCCACCTCCCAGGACTAGGGGCCACACCCTAGAACCAAGGGCAAAAACTTAACATACCTGCCCTAACAAACTGAGAACAGAGGCTTCCAGAGGAGAATGTACTGATAAAACAGATGAGGGAAGAAAGCCAGGGAAAGTCCTGGTTTCAGGCATGGGAGATAGGTCAAAGAGAGCCACAGAGCAACTTTGTTTCTTTGATGAATTTGAAATGGGAAGGAGAGGAATGTGAGAAGAAAAAGTGAAAAAAGAATGGGGTTAGTCCACTCAGACCCCTAAAGTTGAGGTGCTTACAGGTCCAAGGGCAGACGTCCAATGGGGAGCAATGACTATCAATCTGGATCTCAAAGGACAATGAAGTGACAGTCTGGTGGGGCAACTTGTACAGAAGAAAGGAGGTGGGTAGATAAAACACAAACAAATGGTAATTTATGGTACTATGTTCCAGACATATGAATGTTTTGCTTCTCTTATCCCACTATGAGACAGGTATTATCTTCATTTTACCACTAGGTAATTTGAAGCTCAGAGAGGTTAATAATTTGCCTTAAGTTACACTGTTAGTAAATGGTGGAGCTCACATTTGAACTGAAAGCAGAACCACTCCAATAGCTACTCTAACCCATGTCCCTTTTTTGTAATTACATGTGGTCACTGTGTAACATTTTGTAAGGGCCAAGATTTGTACTCTAAGACAGCTCAGAGTGTTGGAAAGCAGAAAGATGTTTAGTAAGGTTGAGATTTTATTACTGATCAAAGAGGACATTAGGAATAAAAACAAGGGGTGCCAACTGAGCTAAAACATATGAATAACACTCCCAAAAGTTAAGTTCTCAAATTCAAAGTTGTAAGAATGGAAATGATATAAAATGGCACTGAGCTGGTTTGTTTCAGAGAGATCATAGGGCACGTTACAACACTCCAGAGAGAAGAGCGTGACCCTTGTTAAGTCAAACAGAATAAACACACTTGATTACAGTTAGGAGGCTTCATACGACAAGGAACTAAAGACAGGAATCAAAGTTCACTGAAGAAACAGATGTGGGGGGAAGGGAATAGAAATGATATAAAACCAACACAAGGAAAAAAAATTCAGACTTTTTTCTCTCTCGACCTGAAAGGAATTTAGAAGTAATCCAATCTGTATCATTTCAGAGAAAAAAAAAAAAAAAATGCCCCTAGAGAGAAATGACTATCTGCTAAATACCTCAGTCTTCCAACTAAAGCCAGACTTGGTTTCATCTTTATCCTTATGAGTGCAGGTAGAGAGCCTGCTTTGTCGAAAACGGTGCCCTGGAAATTTAAGTTAAATTAAGTCTGTGTTGAAGGATCATTGGCTAAACCACTAGCAATTTCAGGATCTTTGATGGTGTTTGGTACAAGTCTACTCAGCCAGCCTACTGTAAAGGAGACCTATACAAAAAAGCATCAACTTGGAAACAGGGTGAGATAGATCTAGATCTTTACCTTCTCTGGCTTTCACTAACCCTTATCCTCTAGTCAGAACCTGGACTCTCCCAAACTGCCCAGAACCAGACAGGCTGCCTGGCATGAGAAGAACACATTATAAAAGTTCAGTAGGGAGTCAGGTAGTTATAAAAGCAACATGTGAAGCAGGACATGATGGTACACACATGTAATCCCAGAACTCTGCAGGAGGACTGCAAGTTCAAACCCTGCTTGGGCAGTTTAGCAATTTAGCAAGACCCTTTCTCAAATAAAAAAATAAAAAGATTTGGGGATGAAGCGCTTAGGTTAAATCCTCAGTATTGTAAAAACATAGTGAAACAAAAGACAGTTCATAGAATGGAAGAAGATACAAGGGCAGGAAAGAATCTACATGATAAATTTTTTTTTTTTTTTTTTAATTTTAAGACAGGGTTCCACTATGTAGTTGAGGTGGACTCTGAAGTGATTATGTAGCCCAGGCTGGCCTTGAATTTGCAGTGATCCTTCTGCCTCAGCCTACCTAGTGATGGGATTATAGGCGTGTGCTACCACATCCAGCAAAAAATTTTCAATATACCCACTTTACCAATAATTTATAAAATTATTGGCGAATAAAATTTTATAATTTTATAATTTATAAAAGCTCAGTGAAATGCAATGGTTTGAATACCTAACACTTAGAAAGCACCCTAAAAAATAGAAATAATCTGAATTCTGCAAGAGTTTTAATGCTCATCATTCACTTAAGGCTCCAGAGTGTCAAAGAATAAATTATAAACTAGTCTTCTTTTCCACTAATGTCTAAAGAAGCATAGGGACCGAGAAGAAGAAATATGCCAGGAAAATACATTTAACTTTGTGCCCTCATAACTTGCTATCCCCACAAGACAAAAATATTAAGGTAAGAATGAAAAGAATGCTGAGATAGGACAGCTGATAAAACCCAGAAGAGTAAAGGAAAGTTCCCACTAAATAGTTGTCTGGTTTTGAAAGCTTTCTTATATACTTATGGTACTACATGTACTCTTGCTTAAAATGCCTCCCAAAGGAATCACATCTCAAATGCTGTTGTCACTAAAATACCCTTGGTAAGAACTTAGGGGTGCAGGTTCCTTCAATA
This sequence comes from Erethizon dorsatum, assembly GCA_028451465.1. Lineage (NCBI taxonomy): Eukaryota > Metazoa > Chordata > Mammalia > Rodentia > Erethizontidae > Erethizon > Erethizon dorsatum. The sequence continues at coordinate 117,525,304 of CM051822.1, read as the reverse complement.
CATTGGTGTTCCCTGTACCCAGTATTACCACCCTTTTTGTTTATTTTCATACTTTATTCTATCAGAAGGCCAGCTGAGTTCCTACCTTGGGCTTTCTTCCTGTTCTGCACAAACTCTGAGCACCTCAGGGCGCTGGGTGCAGTGCGGCGGAAGCAACTATTTCTTCTCCAGGTCTCTGAGCCACTTAATGTACTCTCTTCATCTAACTTCCAGGTACTCTTCTCTAATAAAGGGCTCTGAGGGATCCCAAAATGATGTTCTCCTTGCTCTTCTCTAGGACAGTGATTCTGTAGACCATCCAGGATGACCCCTCTCGCCCTAAGTGCCACCATTCCAGGTTTGTCAATGTCATTATACTTCAAATTCCCTACCTGATGGAGAGAATCTGTTCCTCCGTAATTATGAGATTTATACTCATAGTTTGCAGAGAAAGTGTCATAGCCTTTAATTTTTGTATCAGAATTACTCTGATCCACAGTATGACTATTTACTTTAGGATAGATTTCACCATTTTGATAAACATTCCTTTCCTCTTCACAGTGTTTAACAAATTCTTTACTTTCGTTGACACTATTCAAACCCGGAAAGTCCACAGACTGACCATTACTATTATGTCCAGGAACATGATATAAATTGTTAAGCTCTCTATCATACAAGTTAACTTCTTGACAATCCTCAGGACTGTAATTAAAATTCCTGAGGCAAATATACCAGTTTTGAGGTTGACATAGATTCCCCGAAGAATCCTTCACACATGTATAGCCACTCCACTGTTCAGTTTTTTTCAAGTCCTTAGGATTATAATTCAAATCCTTAGGATCAACAAAGCCATTCATCTTCCCATATCCTCCATCTTTCACGATCACATCTGGGCTTCCTAAAAACCAATCATCCTTCATCACTGGCCTCAGATTCCTATAATCTATACTTCCTGGATTCCTACAGCCATAATGGCCTCCTTGGAACATACAGTCCTTTCCACTTTCATTTGCTTCCCCATAGTCCATAGAGCTTGGTTCACTCTGTTCAAAATCCCAGTATCCACAATCCCTTTTTCTGTAGGGCTGATTCTGCCTCTTGGCCTGGAATGTGAAATCCAAGTCATTTTCTGCATAAAGTTCATCCAGTACCGCAAGATTTCTGTTCTGGAGACTCCTGCAGTCTTCACACTCCCAGCTAGAGTCCCAAGGCCCTTTGTTTTCCACTTCGCTTTCTTTTCCAATCTCATGAATTCCACTCATAGCCAATAGACTTGAGTTTTACTTCTCTTTTCCATAGGTCTGGGCTGGGCAGACAGGTGTAGTCTCGACTAAGCCTGAATCAGTCCTGCTTAAAATATCTCCCAAAGCACAGAGAACATTCTTCCTGTTGCTCTGGTTAGAGTGCGAAGCAGTGTGGAGTCATTTCAAAGGCAGGATCCAATCAGTGAGCTACTATATCTTTCCCCACAGAGGCAGGGAGATAATTAGTAACTAGACTTCATGTGATTGGAGTCTGCAGTCGTGTTGGTATTTCCCTCAAGCTGGTCAGACTGGCTTGGCTACTTTATGTGACGGTAAAAGCACTGTGTTGCCCTAAAGGTTTTGCAGAAAAAGCAGTGTGAAAGAGAAAGAGCTCCCTTTAAAAGTCCCAGGTAGGGTCATCTATCAGTCTGTCTGCCTCTTTAGTCGGAAACCACCAGAGGTAAACAAAGGCTAGCACTTGCAGCTCAAACCAGACTTCCATTCCCTGTCCTCCAACTCCAACCTTCTAAACCTTGGACCTCTGAAACTCTTCAGAACCCCCTTCCCTTTATGTATAGCCAGAACTTTCCCCCCTTTGAGTGCTTTGCTTCTATGCGATTTGATTAATCAGTTACTACACAAGCTCCCACTGCCTACATACCAGCTGTCCCTCTGGAGGAAAAGATTCTTCCTTTTACTCTGCTCTGGTATGTAGGTAATTCTATGGAATAAAACAATCTATCCAGGGCCGGTGAGATGGCTCAGCGGCGTACACGCTTGCCTGGCAAGCGCGAGGGCCTGAGTTCGACTCCTGGAACCCACATACGGAAAAAGGGCCGGTGATATCGCTCAGCGGCATGGGCGCCTGCTGGTGTGTGAGGTCCTGAGGTCGACCCCCAGTACCCATAAAACAAAACAAAACAAAACAAAACAATCTATCCAGAAGAATAGAGTCATGTATGCTGTCACATTTTCCAAGGTATTTGTCATGCCAGAGAAGCATCAAAGAAACATCATTTTCTAGCTCTTTTCTATCCAATTAATACAGTATATTTATGAACTGGAGAATAAAGCTAGAAAGCATAAAGGCTGATATAAAAATGCCCATTTAAAATAACCAAACAGTAAGGAGTGGGGGGATACCTCAGTGGTAGAGCACTTGACTAGCATGCCTGAGGCCCTGGGTTCAATCTCCAGAACCAAACCAAACCAAAACAAAACAACAAAACATTAGATGGATACCTGTTATCTGTGAGCACTGTGGAAGAGAAAAATATCAAGGAGCGAGTCCTCGCTTTATACAAGGCAGGAGCCACACACTATTTTAAAGTAAGATGGAATGTGCAAGCGCTGCACACAAGCACAAATGGCAGTGGCAACAAAGCACAGTCCCTGGTGTGTCATGGAGGCTTTCACGGAAGTGATGGCATTGGAACGGTGCCTTCGAGGACTAGCAGAAGTTCTACAGACTTTGGACACAGAGAGAACTAAGAAATGGGGAGTGGTTTGAAGAAAAATAATGAGATAAGCTGGAGAGCTGGACCCAAGGGACACAAATGCCATGTGTTTCATTCAATGAGATAATGAAGGGTCTTTGAAGACTTCTGATAGGGGAGTACCATGCCAAGAGAAGGGCCTTAATCAGTTTACTTCTTTAGCTGTCTGGACATTTATTGGGCATATAGAAATAATTCACTGAACTTTTATCTAATCCTTATCTGTGAAATAATGTAAAGAACACTAAGGAAAAAAAAAAAAAAAAAGAATGCTAAGGAGACCAGGGTGAAATGCTTGGTCCATAATTGGATGTTTATGACTCATAAACTATGTAGCTTCTCGACTCAATCAACTCATCTATAAACTACAGAGCAGCCTTGCTTAAGGGTCAAGAATACAGGCTTTGATAGCCCTGGCTTAAATCCTGACTTTGGCACTTACTAGTTGTATAATCTTGGAGAAGTCACGTAATCTCCCTAAGTCTGCCTCTACAGCTTTTCACTATCCAATCTATCATGCTACCTCTCAAAGGCTAGAGGGACTGTCTCTGCTCTGTTCCGGGCCAATATCTCTGTTGCTTTACTAAATCCCATCCCTTGCAGGCCCCTCAAACACTTTGTTCCAGCAGTTACTCTCTCCTGCTTCTTCAATGTGTCCACTCTAGTGAATCAGTAAGCCTAGGGATATATGGTAGTGATTCCTATCTTACAAACAACTTCCATTGGTCCCCAAACCTAATGTCCCTTCCAGCAGCCACCTAATTTCTTCATTTTCTTTTATAGCAAAACATTGTGAAAGTCATTTCAGCACACCAAATACTCAATTCCGCTGCTTCCTTACCTCGCATTCTCTCTTTCACCTACTCTTTAACCCATTCCTGTCCCATCAACACCACTTCAGTGAAGCTGCTCCAGACAAGGCCACTAATTCTAGTGACCATTTCTGAGACTTCATCTTATTTGGACTCTCAGCTTTGACCAGGTCACTTCTGCCTTCTAGGAACTCTTCATGTGGCTTTCATCCTACTTGACTGACTGCCCCTCCTTTGCTGGTTCATCTCCCTGGCCTTTCACACTCCTGAACATTGGAATGCCCCACAGCTGCAGTCTAGATCACATTCTCGTACATCCCCAATCACCTGGCACACAGTAGGAATTCAAGAAAGATAGATGTGACAAGGAATACAGTTTCTACTCCTACGCGGTACAGCTGACTCTCAGCCTAAAGGCGAGGAAGGAGAGTTGTACAGGAGATCCCATCACCATGGCTAAGACAACTCCTCGAATGAGACAACAGCACTGTATCTCCTCCACTGGCTGCATGGAGTCTGGTCTGGAAATGAGGAAGGAGCACAAAGACAAGTTCAGCAATAAAAAGAATCTAAGCACTGGTGAGAAGAGACTGGGAGAAGGGGGGGTGGTGTTTGTAAAAGGAAATGACAGGGCTATTAAAAGTGTTTAGGATATATGAGAGTTTAAGATGAATTGAAGTTAAAGGACACTTAAACTAGAGAAACTATAACTATAGCAGCTTGTGGGTACTGCTAGCATGAATGGGAAAACATTTTGGAAAGCTAAGCAATTTCTTGATAAGCTAGTGGTCAAAAGTATATCTGCAAAGAAGAATTAAATATTCTAAAAATACATATTGTGCTTTCACACTCACGAACATATTGAATTTAGCAGGCAGTTTTCAACAGAAGGGAGAACTAAAATATGCTCTGACTGACATAAGTTGTTTTGAAAGTTGGCAAAAGTCCACTGGGATCCCTTCCCCTTGAACACTTGCATCCATCTGATTTTTTTCAACTGCTGCTTCTTACCATCAAATCTCAGAGATCACGTGGTCAAAACACACCGACATTACAGTGTGATGCAGTGACAGTATGTAAGGCTGTGCAAGGAAACAGACCTGGATTTGAATCCCAGCGCTACCACTTACTTTACTGTGACACTGGGCAAAGCTCAATTTTCTCAACGTCAAATGTAGATGGTAGGCGTCTCTCATGCAAATGTCACTTTTCAGGAGACCTTCTTAGATTGCTTTTCTTCACAGATTCTTTGGTCTTCTAATGAACTACATATTCACGATTTTACTTACTTGTTTGCCTTTCCCATGGGGCCCAAGAATCATTGCTGTAACGCCAGAGCACCGCCTGGAAATGGCAGGAGCGCAGGGACATTGGTTGGATAATGACTATCCTATCTTTCAGGGTTTATATCTGTCAATGAAAACAGGCAGCACAGTATGGGAGTGGTGGCAGGGATGCTTGTGACCGAAGGAAGGTCTCACACATGCGGAAGTTCTTTTACTGTGTACTGCAAAGCCGTGCGCGCTCTGAAACTCATCCTTAAACTGCCCGGGTCTGGCCCAGCTCTCTACTCCTTACCTGGACCCACAGGTGAGGAAATGTTCACAAAGCCACATTACAAACTGCTAGGAATAGTGACTCACAGGTCAATCACAACTAAGGTACCCATTCTAAGCTGTGTTTCTTGATAGATATTAAAGTTTATCCTAAAGGGAAAAACTAGTTGTCCTGAATTAACACAGATTATTAAAGGGTTCTGACTATGACTGCTGTTTTATACCAGAATAAAATCCATTAGGAGTAACTGAGCTAATTTGTATTGAGCCAACGCCCTGAACCAGATGCTACACCAGTCAAAGACACTTGTTTTTTTCTCATGTGGTGACAAACTAGAAGATTATTTCCTTTACATACAGTTTTATCATCTTAAAAGACCACAAATTTATTTGACTATATTAACTCTATTATCTTTCAAATTGATTCTGTATCAAAAAACTGTATTTTAAAAATTTAATCATCTGCCTAGAATATCATGTATCATTTTACTGTAAAGATGTTGTTGCTCCCTATCAGTAATTCTCCAACTTGCTAATCAATTCGTTCTGTTTAGTAAGCCTCAGATTCTACCCAATATCTTGCTGAAAGTGTTACTTTCCTTAAAAACATATTCTGATTTGATTTGCAAATTGTCATTAAATATTTCTCTGAGAGTCTCTGGCCAGCCTCCCTTTTGACATTACGTTAAAGTCTGGGAACAGCTGAGCATGGTGGCACATGTCTGTAATTCTAGTATTCTGGGAGGCTGAGGCAGGAGGATTACAATTTAGAGCTTTGGGGATGTAGCTCAGTGTGAAGGCCCTGAGTTAAATTCCCAATACTGGAAAAATAAAGAAAGAAGGCTGGGAAGAGAGACATTCAGGAGCAAGGTTCTTGACATGAGGGAGGCTGACTCATTCTACAACTTACTATACAGACACTGTACTGACTGAGAAGAGAAAATGAGGTCCTGGCACTCATCTACACTATGGTCATGACTCACAGCAATAAGACAGACATCATGATTAACTAAAAAGGTCAGCATCAGTATGATCATTAGAGTTTTAAAGACATACAAATATGAATGACCCTGTTACTGTGTTATTTTACTGATCAATGCATAGTCAGTGCTTAGCTCAGAGTATGTATTTAAGAAACATTTAGCTATGCATGGTGTTGCACGCCTGTATTCCCAGTACTCAGGAGGCTGAGGCAGGAGGATTGAGAGTTTGAGGCCAGCCTGGGCTACATAGTGAGTTCAATGCCAGCCTGAATTACATTGCAAGATCCTGACTTGCAAAACAAACAAACAAAAAGAAACATTTGCTGAATAAAGAAATGAATACCCACCAGGACTATTTGTCAAATTCAGGAATGAGAACCTCACCTTGATGTAAAAAAAGACTATGATGCTAAAATGAGATTCTCTCAGGGCAGTACTATGTAGTTCTGTACATGGCTTTGAAAAGTTACAGGTACTGGGAAACCTGCATGCCTGAAAACTAATCCGTAATGTTTGTGTTTAAGAAGTCAACCTACTCATCAGATTTGAAGGTACTGTGCTTTAGATATGGACCTTGACTTGCTGATTAGCAACCCATTTTGAGTGGAAACTCCTTGAGGGCAGAGTACATCCACCACACTCATCACTATGTAACCTGTCCTCAGCACATCGGTAAAAAGTAAACAAGTATTCTAGGATGAATGAATGATTGACCTGAAACCCATACTGAAGCCCAATACTGAATGACATTTTTATCCCTCAATACATAACAGTCATAATTACCTTCTACTATTCTATTCTGATTACATATTAGCTCCAAATTCAAAACTGATTCTCAGTCAGAGCCAAACACCAGTTAATCTGAGCTTTTTGTTTCTAAAAACTGAAGTCTAAATTATTTGGATCAACCCTTTTATAGAGAAAAGCTAAAAATTTAGAAAAAATATTAAAACACTTCAAGGGCTGAGGTGTAGCTCAGTGCTTACCTATCATGTGTGAGGCCCTGGGTTCAATCCCCAGTACTACAAACAAATAAGCAAAAACAAAACAAAAACAAAGAACAAAAAAACCCATAAACATGCTGATAAGATGGTAAGGAAGTGCAGGCCAAAGCCAAAGGGAAAATTATAATTCAGAGAGGTAAATGACCATAAAAACTACATTACATGAGGGTATTTGCCAGTCCTTAAAGACTTGAGCTTTTATATCAATAGTCTTCTGAGAAGGATCAAGAACTCAAAGCCCAGAGCTTTTGCAAAGTGAGGAGTCTAAAAGGTGACCTTTTCTCCAATAATTCAAGATTCTAAAGGATTCCTAAGGGTAAATCAGAGTTGGACTAAACCTCTTGTGAATTATACCTGGGGTTCCAATACTTTGCTCATCCAAATACATTAAGTCCTGAAACTGGTTTAACTTGGACCTGGGTTGAAAACAACTAGTGTTTCCATGTGGAAATTCCCTCTCAGTATTTCTTGAGAAATTTATATATCTAAATCCTGAGAAAAATCAGTTAAGAAATCTGGAAAACAAGAAAAAGTACTAGAATTCTCCTGTGTAAATAAAGCATAACAATAAATGTACAGATGTTGTGGGTTTGAAGAAATCCACTCATAACAAGATGAAAGCAAGTTTGAAAATACTGACACAAAAAGCAAAAAGATTACTACTGACATTTCCGGCAACCAGTACAAAAGCACGTAGGATGGAAAGTCATGGCAGATCTAATCAGTAAGTTTTGTTCAGAACCGTTGCTATGTTATACATGTGTTGAGTATGAGTATGTGGCTTATGGCCCTGTGTGCTGCCAACAGTGAGTCATTCTTGCAAATAAATATCAATAAGCTTATTTGCATAGTATGATTTTTACCAATGTTGCAAATGATGGTCCAAGAAATCAAGTTTTGGAAGCAATGTCCTTAAATTTGGCAATTCTGATCCATATTCTATGTACTATTAAACCTTGCTAAAAGAGGTGAATGTTCTGTCATTTGAATAATAACCAGTAATGTTTGCCCAGTGTTTTTCAATGTTTAATACTTGCTATAGGTTATATCACTCTGTTATTTATTTATTTATTTATTTATTTATTTGGTGTTAAAGGTTCAACCCAGAGCCTTCCACATGCTAAGTACATGTTCCACCACTGAGCTATACCCCATCCTCTCTAAATATTTTAACAGAAGAAATGCAAAGAGAAGATATGAATATTATTGTGAAAAATTGCTACTACAAAATGCAAAACTCCTCTAAAATGTGAATAAAAAAAGCAGCATGAATTTCAATGGCAAAATCAAAATCAGAATAAGCAGACCAAATATTTTCAATGGTAAAACAGAAAGTGAGTTTATATAAAACAAAATGCACTATAATGGCCCTACCTTTTGGATATACACTTAGCAATTCAACCAATATCAATGCAAAATGGAAACTTTCCTATGTCTGAAATATGAGTCATAAAATGAAGATCAACTCCATCCAATAGGGCAACTAATGCTTTGTGTATTTAAAATTCTATTTTAAGAGTAATTTAAAAGCCAGGCAGTGTAGTACACACCTGCAATCCCAGTATTCCAGGATGCTGAGGCAGAACAATCACAAGTTTGAGCTTAGCCCAGCCAATTTAGTAATTTAGTGAGACTCTGTCTCAAAATTAAAAAAAGCCAGGAATGTAGCTCTCACCCTCTGGGTTCAATCTCCAGTACCACAAAACAAAATAAAGCAAAAACTCCTTAGGCCTTTAAATTTCAGGATTAGCTGTAATCCCAGCACTCAGAAGGCTGAGGCAGGAGGATCACTGCGAGTTTGAGGCCAGCATGGGCTACATAGTAAGTCCAGGCCAGCCTGAACTACATAGCAAGACCCTGTCTCAATCAATCAAACAATCAATCAATTTCAAGAGTAGAGGTTATATAGGACTGAGCTAGAGAAGTAAAGTCTAGTACTCAGACTGATAAATTTCCTCCTCTTGAAGAACTGTTTATATTGTTAGATACATCTTTTATGAATATAGAGAGGACCTTATGAGGCATAGTCTGTGATTACAAGGAATAAGTAATTTCATCATATTAGTAGTAGATATAAATATTATATCTAATGAATAGTCACATAAGATTACATTAACTTTCCCAACAACGTATTTGGTAGATACAAATTTTTTAAAATCTTTCTGATTGAGACTCCACTTACCTGCTGGTATCTCTTTCATAGTATTAAACTTTTAGCAATTAAAAATGTATGATAGTAAAAGTACTTATTGAATTTTTAGTCCTGAAAAAGAAGGTCAGGTAAAGAAGAATAGCAACTAGTACTCAGTCCATTACTCTACATATCCATTTAAACAGACTTCACAGAAGACGTAAGACTTCAGTCTTACAGACTATTACAGACACTATTCTTTCTAAGAGTGTCACTACTGAGAACTCTCTGCTACCTGGGATTTGAGGGACTTTGGTTTTCCCACCTGTATATGTAATGCAATAATAGTATTACATTAAAAAAAATAGTATTACAAGTGTATCCATAAACATTTAAGTGTGGAAAATGAGGGAGAATACTGGGGCTTTCTATGGCTTTGGGGACACAGCTCCCAGTCAAGGTTCCCACAGAAGCCCTTTTCAGGCACTCTAAAGTCGTCAAGGCAAGAACGCAGGTACAGTGTTACATGAATACGTTTTTTTTTTGTGGGTACCGGGGGTCGAACTCAGGCCCTCATGCACTAGCAGGTGCCCGTGCCGCTGAGCGATATCACCGGCCCTTTTTTCGTATGTGGGTACCGGGAGTCGAACTCAGGCTCTCGCGCTTGCCGGGCAGGCACTTATGCCGCTGAGCTATCTCACCAGCCCAATACGTTTTTGAAGCTATGTCTAAGCACCTATCCTAGTGCTCAAGGTCAAATGTTGCTGCAGTTCCTGTATGGCACATGTGACCCAGGAGTCTAGCTGTTCCCTAATTAGTCACATTAAACTTGTCCCAGGACCCCTCCTACTGCCATATCTCCGAGTCTGGAGTTCTACTGGAACCATGCTCCTTTCCTGAGCATATTTTGTTTTGTTGGGTTTTTTATTTGTTTGTTTGTGGGTACCGGGGGTCAACCTCAGGACCTCGCACGCCAGCAGGTGCCCATGCCGCTGAGCGATATCACTGGCCCTTTTTTTTTCATATGTGGGTACCGGGAGTCGAACTCAGGACCTCACACTTGCCAGGAAGGCACTTATGCCGCTGAGCTATCTCACCAGCCCTCCTGAGCATATTTTGGATAGAGGTTTCTTGCCTTTCTGCGACACCAGCTGCTTTCCATCTTTCAGAAAACTATTTGATTTCTGGTCTTCCAATACTACTACTTATGCTTATAATTTAAAAATTATCCTCTCATTCTCTCTTAGAGACCTAAGTAGAGGGAAAGGTAGGTCTGTGTGCTCAGTTTGCCACTTTGACCTGGCTCTCTGTACCAGGTACACTGATCACTGGGGCACATCCCATGTTTCTGCTTTTATTCCTTATTGGTATCCTGCAATTTCTAGATCCCCAGGTTACTTTTTGTCATTTACTTGCCTGGTAACACGTAGGTTCAGAGGTCTCTGGTACATAGGCCAAAAGTGATGTTACCCTAGGGCCTTAGACCAACTGCTGTTGGCTCCCTCTCTTACTTTCCTACTTTATAAATTATTTCTCCTGTGAGTCTGACAAATATAAAGTCTCCAAGACTGGCACAGAATATGAATTGGTGGGACGTAGTAAACTACTATTAGTAAAATATATAAGTTTAAATGCCATTTCCCTTGGCAAATTAATCTCTGTAAGTCCTAGTTTCCTTCTCTATAAAGCAGCCATAGGAATTAGCCCATACTTTTAAGAGGGCTGTGAGGATTCTTTGTGTAAGCAAATGGTGGCAAATGCTTTCTAGTAAGTAAAGAAATGTTGGCTATTATTATTACTGAAATCTAGTCCCTGGACCACAAAGACACACATTGTAGTTTTCTCAGGAGTCTTAGCCTAGAAGTCTTTAGTTCTTGGTAGAGCATGGTTAAGAAAAGTTACGTTTAGGGAGTTCCTGTTCCATACTGTGACGTCTTAGCAGTAGAGGAGGTACACGTCAGTGAACACATGTCTCCAAGGCTTGCCCTTCTTTATCTGAGCAGCAAACAAAGTGAAGAGGATACATGGTAGCAATCCCCAGCACATCCAGGCAGACATTTACTAGCATACCTTGACTGTGGATGTAAAAAATCAAGGAGACATTACTTCCTCACCACTTACCTCTCAGTTGCTGCAGTCCCAGGTTCAAACTTTCAATGTTACTCTCACAGTACTCAAGATTCTCAAGGGTCTCTGCCTGTATGGATTCGTCTTGCTTCTCCTCCAGCATCAGGTTCAGCTCTTCTTGAGCTCTGGTGTACATATCCAGATCCTGCTCCATTTCCTGAATCCTCACCAGGACTAAGGGACAGGGGGACGTCTGACCCAGACTCTGCTCCACACGCTCAGGGCCCTCCCTTTCTAGAGTCTTGAAGCTAGCACGGTGACAGGAAGGTGAACTGGGGGAGGTTTCGTTCATTCTCTGCTGTGCAGGAGGAGGCAGGGGAGCTGGGCGAGAAGGCCGCACGGGCAAGGGGGGTGCAGGTTTTGGGCTCTGGTCAACTAGCAAGTGGGGGGAAGCAGATGTTGGAGTACAGGGTCGGGGTGGTGGTGGTCTTAGGGCTTTTCTCCTCTCAGGTAGCTCCTGTGAAGGGATTACTTTTGAGGAACCTCGGACAATATCCTTCTCGGAGTTAAAGTCCATAATTGAAAAGTGGCGTAAAATTTTATCTGGCTCTGTGGCAGATGTTGACAGGCTCTTCTCGAATTCTATCAGCTGTTGTGTCAACTTGGAATCCAGGTCAGTGCTGCCATCTCCATGTGAAAGTGCTGTTACTGCCACAGTGGGCCCCTTACCTTGTGGATCAGGTTTTCTTTCTGATCTCTCTGATGCGGAGCAGAAGCTAGAGGTGTTTTCTTTGGATGTGTGGTGCTTCTTAGCACACTTTGCCATGCCCTGGGAATGAGGCTTCAAATGGCTGGACTGGGCTACCCTCAGGGCTGTGAGGGAGGAGCCCCTGTGAAGAGGGGCCTGTGGCTTCTTCAAGGAGCGCCGCTGGGCATCCATTCCTCTGGGAGGAAGGGTAGAGTAGTGTCTAGTCCTCGCTTCTACAGGAAGGTCAGAGAACTGTTCTGAGCTTTGATGGCTCCCTCCTGCTGTAGAATAATACTGGTTTTTCTGCAATTTGGGATGAAAAGGTACCTGAGGTTGGGAAGAAACACCATTGACTGCCTCCAAATGATCAGTCATGTCAGAGGCTTTAGTAAGAGGCTTTTCAAGCTCTGCACCAGGGCTTCTGGGGAGCCCTCCTGAGGTAACTTCATCTTGACTGGAGTTCTCGTTTATATCATATTCAGGAGTCAGATGATTAAAGGGAGAAGCGGAGGTCTCAGGAAGAACACAGCTGGTCTTCTTTTCTTTGTACTCACAAGATTCACGTCCTGGTTCCTCCACTACTAAGGAGTTCTCCAAAGCATCCCAAGAACTTTCTGGGATTTTGGTAAGGCTGCCTTCCTGGGACAGAGCTATGGCCTCTTCTGTCCTAGCATTAGGACATAACTTTACGAAGCGGTGAGGAAAGATGCCTGTTTTGCCCTTCAGGCATCCTTCTAGCCAGCCATCTTCCAAGGTTGCCAGAATTCGAATTTTATCCCCTACTTCAAAATCTAACTCATTCGGCTCCAGAGCTTGGAATCTATAGAGGGCAATTCCATAGGCCCCAGGTTGCTCATTATCCTCTTCTGGCCCTTTCTCTTCTTCTCCTAGAGGGATATCCACTTCACCATTACCACCACAGTCATCTTGATTTCCAGAAGTTACTGACTCATCCACAGTCCTTAGAGGCCCCAAAAGCTCTACAAAACCTTCTGGGAAAATGCCTCTTCGACCTTCTAACTCCCCTTCAAACCAGCCTGGCTCAGGAACTCCAATAATGGTAATCACATCCCCTTCCCTGAAGTCCAACTCCTCATCTAGCTGAGCAGAAAGCCCCATGAGGGCTCGTGCTTGTCCCATGGAGTACTCGGGAATCTGAAGCAGTGCACTATGTGAGTGCCACTGCTGGCTTTGAGAGGAGAGGCAGAGTTCTCGAACACATGAGGATGGGAAGAAGCCCCGGGAACCCCAGCAGCTGCGGCCCTGCAGCCAGCCTGCAGTGGGAGTATCATCACTGAGAATCACCAGGTCACCTGAAGAAATAAAAACAAAGATGATAACCTCAGTCATCAACCCAGCAGCATATTACTATGACCAATAGTGCAATTCATCTTTTAAAACACCTGTCAAATCAAGGAAATGTCTAAGGTTTTAAGACCATGAACACTGTGATAATTTAACGAATTGGAACATGTTTTAAACCTGTGGTTTATCGCCTCTTGGCCTTTTGGCTAAGATCATGTGTAAACCTGTGGTTTTCAAAGTGTGACCCATGGAACCCTGAGGTTCCTGAAATCCCTTCAGAGGATTTGAGAGGTCAAAACTATTTTCATAACACTTTACAGTTTTCACTGCATTGACATTCACAATGATTATGTAAAAGCAACAGGGGGTAAAACTGCCACCACTGTGTAAACCAAGGCAGTGACAACAAATTATACAAATGGTCAATGTACAGTTCTATTCTTCATCACCATGTCAACAAGTGTAAAAAAACAAAGCCAGTTTTAGTTAAGAATGTCCTTGATGCAGCAATAAAAATTGTCTGTTGTATTAAATCTCAACTCTTTTTTTTTTTTCTTTTTTTTAATATGTGGGTACTGGGAGTCGAACTCGGGACTTCGCGCTTGCCAGGCAGGCGCTTATGCCACTGAGCTATATCACCGGCCCTCAAATCTCAACTCTTTAGGACACCTCCTTTGTAATATTCTGTGTAACAATATGGGAATTACACACAAAGAATTTTCACTGGTTATCTTGAGGGAAAGCACTTGAGCAACTGAGTTATATACTTGAAGTGACTGCTTTTTTTTTTTTTTTTTATGAACACTGTTTTATGTGAAAGCATGACTGACTAACAGCTATGGTTTTTCAGGCTTGGACAGCTGAGAGATATTTTCTCCAAAACTAAAGAAGTCAATCTGCAAGTTCAAGGAAAACAAGCAACAGTATTTGTTGCCCATGATAAAATTCCAACTTCCAAGCTAAAATCAGTTTTGGAGAATTTCTGTCTATCATCATGAGCTTGACTGCTTTACCATACTCCAAGATTTTTCTAATAAGATCACTAGAGATATTAAGAAACATACTTTTTGATGCCATATAATAAAATGGTCAACATTTGGAAAATCTGAATGACTCATCGAACCAATATTTTCCAAATGACTGATGAATGTTATAAAATCATTGATGAATGAAAGACTCATTACAAAATCCAGATTAATGGATTTTGGTGTAACGGTATGAAAAGTTCACTGATACAGTTTCAGATCTCACACTGCAATTAACCTTTAAGAAACTACTACTTGCATTTTGATGCAGTATCAAAGAGAATATTCACGATGACTAGTAAAATACTCCGCCTGGTTCCCATCACATGTCTGTGAGGAGATGGAATTTTAAAAATATATTTTAGGGGCTGGTGAGATGGCTCAGTGGTGTAAGCACCTGCCTGGCAAGCGCGAGGTCCTGAGTTCAACTCCCGGTACCCACATACAAAAAAAGGGCCGGTGATATCGCTCAGCGCCACAGGTGCCTGCTGGCACGCGAGGTCCTGAGGTCGACCCCCAGTACCCACACACACAAAAAAAATAAAAAATATATTTCAACCCGAACAACATATTGTAATAGATTGAATACAGATACAAATATGAAAATCCAGCTTTCTTTTATTAAGTCAAACATTAAAAAGACTTACAAAAATGTAAACCAATGTCATCCTCACTAATTTTTTTTTTGTTTGGAAAGTAAAAGTTATTTTTTAATAAAAATATGTTGTTTATGTTAATATATGAATTTTTTATATTTATGTTAATATGTCATGGGGCTTTTGGTGAATTGATAAACAATTTTTTTTTAATTCCCAGATTTTGTTTATTTGTTTTGATACAGGGTCTTTCTGTGTAGTTCCATGTGGCCTTGAAATTATTATTATTATTATTTTTTTTTTTTTGTGGGTACTAGGGGGCCGACCTCAGGACCTTGCGCGCCAGCAGGCACCCGTGCCGCTGAGCGATATCACCGGCCCCTTTTTCGTATGTGGGATCCGGGAGTCGAACTCGGGCCCTCGCGCTTGGCGGGCAGGCGCTTAAGCCGCTGAGCCATCTCACCGGCTCTTGAAATTATTATATAGGCCTGGCTGGTCTTAAACTTGTGTCAGCCCTCCTGCTTTACACTCCCAAGTGCTGGGATTGTAGGTGTGTATCACCACTCCCAGTTTTAACAAGTGATATTATAAATATCAATAGATACAGTTTACATAAGCAAAAGTTCTCCTTGGGGTCTCTATATCTTTTAGGAGTACACAGGGACTGTAAAACCCAAAAGTGTGATAAATGCTGCTATAAACAATATTATAGTCCAGGTCACTGGGTCAAATATCCCTTTGGATGTGGTTCACTCTGAGTCTAACTTCTCACACTAAATTTTATTCATTATCAAATATGGAACACTTAAGAAATAGGGCCGGTGAGATGGCTCAGCGGCTTAAGCGCCTGCCCGGCAAGCGCAAGGGCCCGAGTTCGACTCCCGGAACCCACATACGAAAAAGGGGCCGGTGATATCGCTCAGCGGCACGGGCACCTCCTGGTGCGCGAGGTCCTGAGGTCGACCCCCCGGTACCCACAAAAAAAAAAGAAAGATATCTTCAGGAATGGGTTCTTTCTTGGAGGTGCAGTAAACCTTCAATAAACTCTTCCTTTATTTTCTCCAGGTGCCTTCAAAAACTATCCCTGTCCTGAAAACACATTATAATGAGATGGTAAAAGAAAGTTCCAGTAATGAACACTTTTGTTTTTGAAAATAACCAATACTTCAGGTTATCTTTGTAAAACATAAGCTGAACAGCTATATCTGTCTTAGTCCTAAAGAAGTTGAGGTAAATGATCATAGCACAGTGTTTATTTCTGGGAAAAAGAAACTAAAATTTAGTCTTAAAGAATTTATCCCAGTTTAAAAAACATTAATCTAGTTTCATGATCATTTGCTTTATAAAAAATTCTTTATTATCTAATTATAAGCTATTAATTTGGTGGATGATCAATTTTAATCTTTTTTTTGTTTGTTTTGTTTTTGTTTTTTTGAGACAAGATCTCATTATGTAGTCTTGAGACAGGATCACACTATGTGGCCTGGGCTGGCCTCCAACTCATGGCAATCCTCCTGCCTCAGCCTTCCAAATGCTGAGATTACAGGCTTACACTACCATGCCTGGCCTATCAATTTTAATCTTTTCCTTTGTTTGTTTTTTTGAGACAGGGTCTTGCTATATCATTCAGGCTGGTTTTGAATTCACTATGTAGCCTAGGATTGCCTCAGGTGATCCTCCTGCCTCAACCTCCCAAGTGCTGGGACCATAGGCATGTGCCCTCATGCCCGGCTCAATTTTAATCTTATTTTAACATTCCTCTCACTTGGCAGATAAGAGACAAAAAACAGATGTAAAGGTAAGATGGTAATTTTCAGATAAGATCTGGGTGGCAAAGCCTCTAGCAAAACCATGAGTGTGTATATAGTTGAGTACATAAAAAAAAAAAAAGGATTATCTTTTATGTTGTTGATTTTTATATGACCCGGATTTTTGAAAATATTAAATTCACCCTATCTCCCCAAGTGGGTTACAGGTTCCATATTGGCAGGACCCATTTCTCTTCTGTATTTCAGGAATCTGATGTAATGCCATTTGCATAGCAATCAGTGTCCATCTGCTAATGATTATTCTTCAAACCCAATTCCCAAGCAAATTCATTATATTCTCCTCTAAAACTGGCTCTTCTAACTTCCTTTTTCCCTCTACTTCCTTCTTTCAGTATATTTTTTCCATCAATTAATTGCTCTTTATTAATATGGTCATCCAGTTCCTACTGTCTTACCCTTTTAAATCTTGCCGCAAACTTTATTTCTTATAGTCTACGAAATGATTCATGCCAATTAACTGAACATATACTGATTTTATAATAGCCTTCCTTTGCTAAAACTTTTACTGCAAGACCTTTATGAAAAGCCTACTGCCTACTTCCCTAATATGCCTATTCAAATTACCCAAAATAAAAAAAAAAAAAAATAAGTCTGCTCTGGACATACTCTGAAGAGCTTTACTTGTGAAGATACCAAAAGGCTACTCTTGTTTTCACCTTAATGTAACTTGTGTTCATGATCATACAGTCATAACATTTCCCCTCCTCAACCAGCCCATATGACCTCACCTATGTTATGAGACCCTTATTCCACACAAGGAAACTTTTGTTGTTCTCCACAGAAAGCCATGTCATTATAAACTCTAAATCTTTATTTATGCTATATTCTCTTTCCATCTGAAATCTTAACATGCTTCTCTAAAATCCTGAGAAGATCGCACTCATTTTGGCTGTATGTAGCCTATAAAAGAAATTATTACTTTTATCACTAATTCTGGCACATGCACTTTTACACACTACATAGTACCTAATGTGAGGTTTTAGACTTTATGAAAGATACCCAATATATTTTCACTGACTTGTTATTGTTTTGCTTAGCTGTCCAAAAACCAGAGTCTTGGTCCTATATTTCTATATTCCTTTAATTTATGACTCAATGCTGGTCAGAGCTTTGAGTCCTGAGAATTACAAGTGATTTGTTTTCCCCTACAGAGCCTATAGTCTGCCAACAGAGCCACAGAGGGAACTTGATGATATGACTCTGTCAGACACAATGGGCCTCTTAGTGAATAGGAAAATAAAAGCGTGCCATAATTCCCACTCAGCTGGTTTTGAAATGAACTGGCTTTCTTAAAGCAGTGGAATTACAGAATTTTCTTTGTTTGGCCAGATCTCCATGAACTCATATAATGGGTCTTGTTTTCCTGGCTATTTTCAGCTGAGTGACTGTTTTGATACCTGGCAGACTTGTCGATCTGTTATTTCTACACAATAAAGGTGAATTTTTGTAAAAAATCACAATTTAGACACTGGAAGGCACTTTAGCTCAATGCTCTCATTTTACAGCCCTGACAGTTCCTGAGCTTTTATATGAATCTCTTATTTTCACCAGACATGCAAGCCATTGCCCTGGAATCCTAAGTGATTCCTTAGGATGGAGGCTACCTATTGGTCATTTTCAGACCTCAGAACATCAATATGAGGAATTCCAGAAATGGGGTGACCAGATTTGAGAACAGAAAAATAGGAAATGTGGTGCCTCTTAGGGTCAGCCTGAATCTTCGGCTGATGCACAGTTAATCCCAGCCACACTGCTTGATTGCTTTGGTCAGATTTTTTATTCAAACAGGAAATAGATTAGAAATAAAACAGTAAGAACAAATGCAAGTCTCCATAGAATCTAATATAAGCTCAGAAGAATTAGGCTCCTTGCTGACTCCACTGGTGGCTCTAAATGCCCAGGGAACAGTATGCTTCATAAGGCCTGACCACATATTTTATACAGCTTCCCATATAAGCTGTACCAGAACTGTGATCTCAGCCATGTGTGGTGGCACACACCTGTAATCCCAGCACTAGGGAGGCTGAGGCAGGAGGACTGCTACAAATTGGGGCCAGTCTGGGCTACATAGTGAGTTCAAGTCCAGCTTGAATTACATAGTGAGACCCTGTCTCAAAAAACCAAAAATCAAAAACGAACATACAAACGGAAACAGAACTGTGATCTTGATATCTCATACTCATGCATTACAAATTGTTGACATGTGTGCTTCTGTGTGTGTGTGTGTGTGTGTGTGGTGCTGGGGATCGAACCCAGGGCCTTGTGCATGCAAGGCAAGAGCTCTACCACTGAGCCATGTCCCCAACCTGACATGTGTGCTTTGATGGATAAATACCATCCATCAAGTTATTTATAAATAAGTTTATCAATTTTGGGGGGCCTTTTATTTGGTAGGGGAAGTGGCCTAGAAGCATGAGGTTATAAGCATTCTGAGATGTGTGAGGAAACAAATAGTGATATTCTACCAATCCCCACAAAACATATTTTTTTCTCTTCTCTTTATCTTTGTTTTGTTTTTTCCTTCCTATACTCTATTGTTTGTTTGCTCCCCCTTTTTTTAGGTGATACTGGAGATTGAACCCAGGGCCTTTGCATTGAGCTACACCCCTAGCCTTTTTGAGACAGGGTCTTGCTCAGCCACTAAACTGTCCAGGCTGGGCTCAAACTCACAATCCTTCTGCCTCAGCCTCCCACCGTGCTGGGATTACAGGCATCTACCACCATGCCCAGCTCCCTCTCTTTATCTTTTAGTACAATCAGAGATCCTAGCCGCCTGTAGTGACACTTCTTCTCAGAGATAGTCTCGTTTCTGAGTTTAAATGTAACTCAAAATGCAGAAAACAGAACAGTTGGACAGCTTCAGGAAAAGGAGGAAGGGAGACACCTGCTGGAAGAACCACTAGTGATCCCATTTCCAGGTAGAGCCTTCCTGGACAGTGTACAAACACGCAGAGCCCCACAGGAGCACCTAGCAACAAGGCCACAAAGCCCATCAGGTAGCCTCAGGAGCCCAGGGTAAGTCTAATGAAGATAGCTAATATTTTTTGAGCGCTTCCCTTTGCCAGATGCTTTACAGGTATAGTATAACCTCATTTAATCCACACAGCTATACTAAGGTGGTTATTATCCCCATTTTTTTAGACAAGGAAACAGACTGAAAGACTTAAGTCAGTCATAGCTGTTTAGTGGTGTAGTGGGATTTAAATCTAGGGTCATCACAATTCTTATCCTCTAAACTACATTACCTGCTCTTAATATATACACAGATACATACATGAATTATAAATATTCATATATAATTTTTTCTTTTATTAATCCTAATGCTACTTCTTTAAGGCAAGTAACAACTAAGAAGTCAGCATGGTAAAACACAATAAATCTGAAACATTATCCCACATACTCTTAAGCTTTCCAAATCTCCTGACATACCCATCAACCAAGCTTTTGGTTGGTTGAGAAGCTACTTTCATTTTGTGGTGGTTTGTTTCCAAATAGCAAATTATTATCTATTGATGTGACCTGTCATGTACAGAAAACAAGAGGACTTAAAATCATCATACTGTTTCAAGCAAAGCTTTCTAGAAAAAGACTTATTGTACAGGTATGTCTAACTTCCCCACTCCCAAAAGCTGTGTTTTCCAATTGGAAGACATGTGGAGCCAAGAGAAGCGAAGGGCCTGGAAGGTAACACTTGAGTGGGTCAGGGTGTTTATTGGCAGCATATATGACAGAGAAGAGAACAAGATAAAAACACAGGGGCCAGTGAGATGGCTCAGCGGCTTAAGCGCCTGCCCAGCAAGCGCAAGGGCCCGAGTTCGACTCCCGGAACCCACATACAAAAAAGGGGCCGGTGATATCGCTCAGCGGCACGGGCGCCTGCTGGCGCACGAGGTACTGAGGTCGACCCCCCGGTACCCACAAAAAAAAAAAAAAAAAAAGATAAAAACACAGATAGTTTGCTAATCTTTTCCTATTCTTTCTTTCCTTGTATACCCACTTCCTTTGGACTCCATTTACAACTTTCTTTTTTTTTTTTTTTTTTGTACTAGGGATTGGACCCAGGGCCTTACATAGAGCTATATTCCCAGCCATTTTTTAAAATTTTGAGACAGGGTATCACTGAGTCACTAAGTTGCCCAGGCTAAGGTCAAACCTGTGATCCTCCTGCCTCAGCCTCCCAGAGTGCTGGGGTTATAGGTGTGTGCCACCATGCCCACCTTCCACTTACAATTTTAAGCTTATTAGGCTTAACTGGTTAATAAGTAGACAAGATAAGATTTACAGATTCCAGGACCCACCTGGCCTGAGATCAGTCTTGCCAAAAAGTCAGTGCCAGAGTCTTCCGGACAATCTTTTTTTTTTTTTTTCCTGTGGGTACCAGGAGTCAAACTCAGGACCTCGCACTTGCCAGGCAGGCGCTTATGCCGCTGAGCTATCTCACTGGCCCTGGACAATCTTTCAAACAGCCTAGGAAGTCTGAGGTGCCTTTTGACTTCAAAGCCAGTTCAGAACACCCAGTGCAGGCTTCAAGAGAAATCTCTCTCTTATTTCTAGTGCCTAACACTTCACCATACAAGACTTAATTATGAAGTGAAAAAGCTAATGCCAGAAGCCACACTCTCATGTTCTTCACGATGTCGTTAACATACTGTATATTTCTATGTAGTACATTCTTCCACCAGTATTTATACAAGGAACCAGGTATAGGAAAGGAAAAGTCCATGCTATCCACATTCTGGGCACAGCTCTAATGGAAGCCACTGTGTTCCTGCCCTTCTCCATTTTACTTGGGGCTGGCACGAGGTAGACTTCAAACCTCTGCTGAGAGCTATGAGTAAGGATGAAGCTCTGCTGGTATCTCAGTTTATGTCTGCCTGCCTTCCCAGTGCTGATTAGCAGGAAGTCTGCAGAACAGAGCAGAGGCTGAGCACAGGGTGAAGGGCATGAAACTCTCAGAACAGATTTTGAGGATTAATGTCAAAATCCAAGCCGATCCTTTAGGCTTTCCCTAATTAGGATTTGCCTAATTAGGGATTCCCTAATGACACAAATAACAATATTAATAACATATCTAATAAATTCTACTTTTTTTTTTTTTTTTTTGAGACGGGCTCTTGCTATATAGTTCAACCTGGCCTTGAAGTCACTATGTAGTCCATACTGGACTCAAACTCATAGCAATTCTTCTGCTTCAGCCTCCCAAGTGAAAATTCTACCATTTTCATGACCAAGTCATCACAAAATTAGATGGATTATAAGCCTCAGTTGATGGAACTCTATTGGTTTCTGTGTTTATGTAGAAATATGAGGACTTAACCAAATACACTTGTTGAAATGGTATACAATCCATATTTGGAGGGTCATAGATATATTAAGGACACAAGAAGCTGAAGCAGGAGCACTGCCGTGAGTCTGAGGCCAGCCTGGGCTACATAAGTGAGTTCAAGGCCAGCCTGCACTACATAGTGAGACCCTGTCTCAAAACAAACAAACAAACAAAAAATGTGCGAGAAGTGAAAAACACTTGGAATATCACTGAGATATGGCTGAGACTATCCCTTTTAAACCATTTCTTTTAAACTAATTCTAATGAGAATTTTCATAACATTAATAGTAAAGTAGTAAAATGGAGCTGTTTTGTATGTCTATTAATTAGCATATCAAAATTATAACTTTACTATTATACATTAATCATGTTGTTTAGCAAAGCCATATCAGTTTTTATGTGAAACATAGATAAATATAATGTTTTTTTTTTGGTACCATGAATTGAACTCAGGACCTTGTGCTTGCCAGGTTGGCACCGTGCCACTGAGCTATATCCCCAGCCCAGATAAATATAATCTAAAGTGTGGCTATAGCATGGTGAACATGGAAAGACAACACTTGACTTAGAATAAATTGATATGAGTTCATATCCTGAGGCCAAAACTTCTCACGGGCAGCTAATAGCCTTTGAACCGTACAATTTTTTTTTTTTTTTTTTTTTTTTTTTTTGAGACAGGGTCTCGCTAGGTAGTTCAGACAGGCCTTGAACTCACTAGGTAGCCCAGGCTGGCCTTGGAACTCTCAGTGTTCCTCCTGCCTCAGCCTCCCATGTGCTGGGATTATAGGTGTGTGCCACCATACCCAGCCTAAACTATACTATTTTTTTAATAAAATATAGTTGATAATACCCACTTTGCTATTCTCCAGGTCTCTGCTGAGGATCAGATGAGAATGAATTTGTGAGAAAATACTGTGGAAATTATAAAATGTTACCAAAATATATTGTTCCCACTATCTCAGTGTTGCTAAGGACTTTCCAGATGTCAGCTATTGGTAAAAGGACCTACTTGTCAGAACAGGCAGACTTACAATCCTCATCCTTAGTCTAGTCTTTGAAGATGAGCTTACCTCGATGGAGAGGAAGACTGCTTAGCTCCTGGGATGTAAATTCGGAGATGCAGACGAACAGCCTTTCTCCCTCTTTTAGACTGGGAATGGTCACAACTTCCACAAAACTGCTGGGGAACTGTCCTGGGGGGAGGGGAACCAACATACTGAATACTGGCATTCAATGTTGAGTATTAAATTTGCTTTTAATATTGAAATTTCTTTTTCTGTGTACAAAAACAAAAACTTTTTTCTGAGTTTATTTATGGACCATGAATAAAAAATTCACTGAGGGCTCTATTGTAGAAGTGCGGTGTACAAAATCAGACGCATCCAGAAGACAGAGAATGTCATTCAAAAAACATTTATTGGAGCCACACTAGCAAGGCATAGTGCAGAGGGAAACAAGAGACTTGTGTTCGGGTTTTTCAAAATTTGAAAATCTGATTTAGTTCAGACATAAATAGTAACTCAGTCCTGAAATCCTACATCACAACATAGGTGCACAGATAAGTTTAAAGACAGTAGGTAACTGGTCAGGAAGAAGAAGAAAAAAATTTATAAAAAAGTATTTCAGTTAGAATATGGCTAGGGTTTTAATAGGTGGGTGTAGAAAGACAATGCCTGTTAGAAAAATAAGAAAGTCTGATTGATTCTATCTTCTCCATGTCTCTTGAACCTGTGCACTAATTCCTAGAGACACCACATTGGCCCAAGTCCTCATCGCCTCCCATCTGGATGACTGTGATAATCTCCAACTTACTTCCTTGTCTTCAGTTTTCCCCTTTCCTAGCATTCTCCAGTCTGCAGCAGTGAGCTTCCTACATATAAATCTGACCATGCTTAAAACACTTCCCCAGGCTCCTGCTTCCCTAACTCCTTACCTGGCACACTCTGCTCTCTTCAGCCCCACCTGCCCCCTCAGCTATCCATGTTTTGTGCCTTACCAGCTTTCCTTAGTCCCTCTGTGTTGCCCCTCACCCAGGGCTTCTAAACAAGTAATTTTCTCTGTCTTGCCAAATTCTACTCAGCAGTAAAGTCTCAGCAGACTTTCACTGGGAAATAATCTATCACCCAGATATGGATTAAGTGTCCCCAGGATCTGCTCTCAGGACTGAATCACATTCTCCATCGCAGACCACAGACATGAGAAGGACTGGATTAACACAGGTGCATATTATGTGGGGAAAATGTCCACCCTTCCCTAGGCTAGTTAAGAAAAGAAGTCTATGTTAATGTATATTTTATTTTATGTTCTCCATTTTTTTTTTTTTTTTTTTTTTTTTTGTGGGTACCAGGGGTCGACCTCAGAACCTTGCGCACCAGCAGGCGGCCGTGCTGCTGAGCAATATCACCGGCCCCTTTTTCGTGTGTGGGTTCTGGGAGTTGAACTCGGGCCCTCGCACTTGCCAGGTAGGCGCTTACGCCGCTGAGCCACCTCACTGGCCCATATGTTCTCCATTTTTTTGAGACAGGGTCTCACTACGTAGCTCAGGCTGGCCTTGAACCCATGGCGATCCTCCTGCCTCAACTTCCAGAGTGCTGGGATTACAGGCATGCACCACCACATGCAGCTGTGTTAATGTATGTTTTAAAAACAGAAGAAAGGTAACCAAGAGCATGGAATGTGGAATATGGCTTCTAGGGTAGAAGGTAACTTTAATCGATTTGGGTCAACAGAGATCCAGGAAGGAGTGACAAGCAGGAATCAGGATCCCTTGAGAAGAATGAAAGACAGAGTAGGAAATGTTACAAGAACATACCCAGAGCAACAAGGTACCGAGCACCTTATGTTTCATCAAGGGAGGCAAGACTGGTTGTGAAAGGAATAATAAACAACAGCGGCTCTGAAGAAAGAAAGAATGTATATCTCTCTAGATAACTGCACTGAAGTCAAAGAATCACAAGCTGGCAAGGGAAAGGGAATGACATCTGTAGAAAATCAGACTGGGGAAAGCTGGTATCTAACATTCAACTCTGAAATTAATCAAGGAGTGATGGACTGATAACAAAAATGACCTCCTCACAGGTACAGACCACGATATAAATACAGAAGGAAAACACAAAAGAATTCTGAAGCTCTTGACGTGGGTCCCCCACGGAACCTTTATTCTTAGTGTAGACAGATGGGATGGGCTGTGGTCCATTGTGTAGAGGAGAAATTATGAACCTCTTACCTGTAACATCCTCCTTCTTTCCTAGAAGCCAAAATTCATCCACCACTGCCAACACCTCAATGACATCGCCCACAAAGAGCGGCAGTTCTTCTGATACACTAGGGCAAAAGTCAAAGATGGCTCGAACCACTGAGCCAGTCTCCATGGTTCGCCACCTAGAAAGACAGATCAAAAGAAGGTGAAAGCATCTATATTTAAGATATAACAAATCTATGTCCTGAGAATAAGCTTAAAATATAAAGATATTTAAAATGAAGTCAAAGCTACGCCGGCTGTGGTGGCACATGCCTGTAATCCCAGCACTTGGGAGACTGAGACAGGAGGATCACTGTGAATTCCAGGCCAGCCTGAACTACATGGTGAGACTGTGTCTCAAAAAAAAGAAGTCAAAGCTAAGAAAATTAGTGCTTTATGTTTTTAAAAATGCAAAGTACTTTTTATTTCTTTAAAATATTAATTTCTTCACATATTTTCATTTGATTTTCAAAGTGTTTCAGAAGTTGAAAACAAAACAAAACCATGACCCATACCTCTGAGTGACAAGAAAAGATCCAACTCTGTAAATGTAGGCTTCCCAGAATGCCTGAAGAGGGCAGTAAGGAATTTAGCATTTTTTAAAAAGTACCAGATAATATCATACTTTTAAAATATAGTATTTTTAAATACTACATTATTTTACTGTATTATTTACTACATCAGTTATTTCCCATAATCAACTTAAAGATTAGGGTTAAGGTTCAGCAAGATTAGAAAATCTAATTTGTTCATTTTACAGAACTCACAGCAGCAGGGCTGGGACTTGCAATGAGAGCACCGTGGCTTCCACCCCTGAAACGGTACCTACAAAATAAAGCTGTGCAACCTGACCTACAGCAACAGGACCATGCCTCATGGGCCGAGATTCAAAATGCACTGAAAAGGAACAAGAAGAGCTGCATAGATGGCGCCTCCAGCTGACATTTCAGTCCACTATACCAGATTGAGCATGTGTTTCTGGTATAAAGAAGCCCGTGGCCCAATATAGGAGTGCCTTTTAATACGTTATGGGTCTGTGCTGCAGTAAGATGATGCGCCCATTACCACGACACACATCGCTGGGAAGCCTAAGGATGTGTTTAAGCAGTAGAAAACAAGGACATTCATAGCATGCACATGTTCACCTGAGAACAATCAGCTACGATCAGAACTGTGTTCTTCGTCGGTCTTTTACGTGGAGCAGATGAAGACCTCCAAACTGACCAGGCCCAATGTCTATTTTTCTTTATTTACCTCATTTGGTGTTTGTGGAGATGAGGATTCTCACATTCATCTCACATATAACTATAATCACATCAAAAGGCACTAAGTGCCTAATGACAAAAGAAGACAGTTGTAGATCTAACATGGATGTGGAGCCAGGTGTAGTGGCGCACACCTGTAATCTTAGCACTCAGGAGGCTGAGGCAGGACAAATGCCAGCCTGGGTTACACACTGAGTTCAAGCCCAGTCTGAACTATAAAGCAAGTCTCTCTCTTTTTTTTTTTTTGTGGGTACCGGGGGTCTACCTCAGGACCTCGCACGCCAGCAGGCGCCCGTGCCGCTGAGCGATATCACCAGCCCCTTTTTTCATATGTGGGTTCCGGGAGTTGAACTCGGGCCCTCGCGCTTGCCAGGCAGGCGCTTACGCCACTGAGCCATCTCACCGGCCCAAGACTCTATCTCTTAAAAAGAAAACAAAACCAAACACTGATGTGGAAAAACATATTTAAGTATCTAATAAATAGTTCAGTATAATAATATGGATTATCTAGATTTTTATGAGTCAAGAAACACAATTAAACATTACATATTTAATTTGTACTGTTAAGTAAAAGTAGCTTATTTTTGTACTAGTACTAGAATATATTTTTCTGTAATGAGATAACTTGGGGCCACAGTAGAAAGGAGAAGTAGCTAGTAACATTTCCCACACCCTCTGTCCTTTCTTGTCACAGGTTTTTCTCTTTTTCTCTGTTGCTGTCTCTGGTGCTAGGGATACATCCAGGGCGCCTCTACGCTTCTGGGTAAGTGCTCTACCACAGAGCTAAACCCCAGCCCACAAACTTGATTAAAAAAAAAAATCTAATTATAATTTCACATCAAGGAGACAGAATAATGGGGATGTAAATCGTTAGGCTTTTGCAGTGGGAGAAACCAAAATTCAAATCCCAGAGACACCATTTATCAGCTATTTGACCCTCAAGATATTATTTATAGTCTCTGGGCTTTGGTTTTCTTGTCCTAAGAAATGGAGGTAATGCTTTCAAAACAATCATCAAGAAGATGAGAACAATGATAAAAATAATTATAACAATGTCTAGACTGGGCGTGGTGGCACAAGCCTGTAATCCCAGCACTCTGAGGCTGAGGTAGGAGGATCATGGCAAGTTCAAGGCCAGCATGGGCTACATAGCAAGACCCTGTTTCAAAGCAAAAAAAATATTTATCAATACTTATTATATTGCATCCATTTTTCACATACCTCCCTCACTAAGTCCTCGCAATGACCCTATTCTATATTACTGGCTCCTATTTGTAGGGAAGGATAGGATTAGAGCAGTGATATAATTGGTCCAAGGTCACATAATAAGCCAGAGTGGAACGGGACTACAAGCCTATCTGTCTCCAAAGCCTTCGCCAGTGTACCAACTGTGAAAGACCTAGGACAGAGCTGGTACAGTAGTTGGTCAACAGACACTACCAGTTCTTACACATTTTTAGACTCAGCTATAAGCCTAAATCTGTGTCATTGCTCACCAGAGAATGTGCTAGTTTAAGTACACAAACACTACAGAACTTCCCATTTCAAAATGAGAAAACCTGGTTAATTTTGAACATGTTTAGAAACAGACACATTATATACTTCCCCAGCTTCTCCCATAGAAGACACTGAACACAATTTACTCTTTGGTCAAAGGACACAAGTTCCTTATTAAGACCATACATTACTGTACTGTGTACCATATAAGCTTTGACCTTTCTCTCTTGATGTCAGCCTACCCTGATGCAAGTTGCTTATTAAGACCATACATTATTGTATTGTGTTGTAATAATCCCAGTAGTATGTACCTTTTGGCCTTTCTCTCTTGATGTCAGCCATCCTATGCTCACAGTTTATCTCCTCCACCGACTTTTCCACACACACTCTCTGGGTTGCTGGGGAGGGAGGACCACACACCACCAAAATTATTAAAAGTTTCCAGATAAATAAAAGTAAACAAGCACTAGATGGCACATTCACACTCTTCTGTGGTAGGAAAGGACATGTGTTTGTGCTAGTGTTTTTAAACAGTTATTTCCTATGTTCTCTGAGGCTCCTTTCTTATTTTCTGGCTGTCTTCCAAAGGACTGAAGTTGGCAGATGTCAGAGTTCCACATAAGGGCAGTGTCTAAGTGTATTTTAAAAAACCAAATATAATATTTTGCAAACCTCTTAACCATCTATATGTTATTAAAACAACTCCTCAGGGATGGGCCAAGGTGGTTATTATTTTCCTTCTTAAAATCTTTTTCTCAAACTTCCTCTCACTGCATATCTCACTATCTAAAATATCAAGTAAAGAATTAGCATAAACCCCATTGATTACCTAGAGAGCTACCCAGTTATACTTTAGTTCTTATGATTCGAAAGAGTTAACGCTTCTCCCTGGAACCTTTTTATCTACCAGAAAGTGACTCAGAAGCAGAGAAGAATCTGGCTCAATAAATACTTTTACTGACTGACCTCTTACTCTGTTGGAATGAGTGCATAATCACAGAGAAACACACACCCTAGCAGGGTATGAAGTCACAGCCCATCCTGTGAAAAGCAACTGAGATTATTCATATTGGGGCTGTTCTAGAACTGGGTGCATGTATTTCAAAACTTAATCACCAATGTCTTCTATAAGCTGTTCCACCAGCTCCAGATGGAAGTAAAAAAGAACTTCAGAGGAAATCAGAACACAGATGGATTTGAGAGAAAGCAGAGGAAATTACTGCCCATACAGCATGATGTCAGGGACATCTGAAAAGTTTGCTATAAAAACAACCACTTCTTCCCTGGCTGGTAAATGCCTGCATTTTCATCTTTGGAGTGTCACTCTATGTTTGACGTAGAAATATCCTTGCAAAGATAATTCTCCAAATCCTTTTAGAATGTAAACTCTGCGAGGGAAAAGTGTTGCCTGTTTCATTTACTGATCTGCAGCAGTGCTAGTGCATACAACATTCTAAAATGCTATGTTGAACCTCAGGAAAATATATGAAACTACCCATATAAAAATCTCCAGTTTCACTTATCTAAAATTAAACTAACTCTAGCTGTGGCAGCTGCGTGGCGACATTGGCAGCCCATGACAGAGCATGGGCGCCCTGCTTTGAATGAGTGGGGCTGGAACTGAACCTGCAGAGCCTGAGCTTGAGGAAGAGACCGATAGCTTGGAGCCTCCACCGTGTGGGCAGAGAAGGGGCAGGTTTTGATTCCCACCATAGCCATCACTCAGTTTCAGTTGTTTAAAGTTTGCACCTGCCTAGCAACAGTATTCTCATTTCTGAAGAGATTAATATGCAGATCTGGCAGAGGAAAGAAATTAAGTGGAGACCAAATTATATTGCCAAACTACCACTGATTATTCATCAGTTTCTAAGCAGACAGATGTGGAAGAGTGGACATCTTGGGATGAAGATGCTCCCATAGACACAAAGATTGAAGGAAGGAACAGAAATGTGGCCATGAAACAGAATGCTCTGGAGCAACCGGAACCTGACTACTTTAAGGACATGACACCTACTATAAGAAAAATTCAGAAAATTGTTAATTGAGAAGAGAGAACCATTAAATTTTGGCATTCCAAAAGGTTTTTCCAGTAGATCAGCAGTTACAAAAGATAGGCCTTTTATTCATCAGTCTTCTGAATTAGGTGACTTGGATACCTGGCAAAAAAAATACCAATGCATGGGAAGAAAATACAGCCTGGCATGCACAAGAAGTTCTGAGGCAACAGAAAATAGCAGACAGAGAAAAGACAGCAGCAGAACAACAAAGGAAGAAAATGGAAAAGGAAGCACAGAGGCTTCAGGAACAAAACAAAATCTGTGTGAAACTTTCATAACAAATGTGCTTCAAATGTCACAGTGCCAGTAGGAGAAATCTGAGCTCCACAATCCACACATTTATATGGATTTAAGAGTATTTTCAGGATACAAACACACTGCTTTATTTTAACGCATTCATCAGGCCACCAGGACACAAGGATTCTCCCAAAGTACCTTGAACTCTCAGTGATTGAGACTCAAAAGAACAAAAAGGACTTCTGAGGCATTATTTTCCTCAACATGCCCCAAATATAAGACAACTGTTTGTTGTGAAATTTTTAGAAATGGAATATACTGGTAGCTAGTATTTCTAGATAAATAAATGGGTTTAAATAATTTTATGATGGAAACAAACTCTGTTATCACGCTTTCTTTCAATGTGCATAATTATAAATAATTTTTATATCCTTTTGTTTTCATGTCATCTGACCTAAATTAGTCAAATTGTAGGTAGGGCTTTCACTTCCTTATTTTTATTGTCAGAAGCTGGTGTTGGCACACATTTTCTCTAATCTGAACTGGCATTGTTTGATACGTTAAAGAATTTGATGATTCTGGTTTTTAAGAAAAATGACATTAAATGCATTAATACTATTTATCATAAATATGTTATACATCATTATTTTCTTTTGGATGGTGTTGTACTGGTATATGTATTTGTAATTATATTCCATGTATAAATACTGAAAATCAGCTAAAATAACAAATTTGTTTTATATTATTATAACTTGTGAGTTTTAGGAACTAGGATTAGTAGGTTTTCCCTTTCATTACAGATTTTAAGATGTTATGATATCTTTAAGTACCTTAGAACTTCTTTTCCCTCAAAGGCCATTAATTTACAAATGCAGAAAGTCTTCAGTTCTAGTATTTCAAAGCTTTTGTATTATTTCTATATCGGTTTTATATATGTGACATAATGCGGGTTACCTGTGCTGTTAGCTAAGATGACACTGATTCATTAAATTATAAAGAAAGAGAAAATATAAATAAAATTAAACTAACTGTCACAAATGGCTTTACTTTCCAACCTGGCAACATATGACACTGGTAGTGGTGTCATATAAATCTTCTAAGTCAAGCATTAAAATCTTGAACTTCTTCATTCTCTACAGCCAATGTCACACTAATAACAACAGCTATCACTTGAACATCAGCCACTCACCAGCCACTGAGCTAGGAGCCTGAATCATCATGATGCTACAAGGTGGACAGCAGGCTATGGTGCCAGGGGTCCTGCCCAAATTCCAGAACCACCACTAAACAATTTACTCAACCCCTATAACTAATGAATAGCTTAATTCCCAACAAGAATTCAGGTTTGGTTCATGAACTTGATTCTTTCCACAATTCTGGTCACAAACTAAGTTGGATGAGAATCTAATTAAATTCAATGGATAGGTTCAATGTTGACCTTATAGGGAAATTTGATTCCTGGTTCTCATCCACTTTGGCTTGTGACCAGAATCATGTAGAGAATTGAGTTTGTGAACCCAGGTACCACTGTTGACTCACACATAGGCTCGTGCTTTTTTCACTACCAACAAGCGCTTCTCTTAAATCTCACTGGTCTTTCCTTCAAACTCTTCCAGACCTCCATTTTTCTTTCTTCGTTTCTCCATTTTTTTTTCTTTTCTGGGGTGATGGTGGTGGTGTTGAGACAGGATCTTGTTATAGAGCCCGGGCTGGCTTCAAACTCATAATCCTTCTGCCTCAGTTTCCCCTGTACTGGGATTATGGGTATGCACCTCTATGCCAAGTTCCAAGATTTTACTCTGAAAATTTTCAAGGAATGAGACTGTAAGAATTTTACACCCACCACCTAGATTCTACCAGTAACACCTGACTGCAGTTACTTTTATCACATATTACCCATCTTTTTATCCATTTATCAATTCATGTTAATTTTTGATGCACTTCAAACACTAATATTTTAGGCTGCATTTCATAGATAATTCTCATCAAACTCTGGTGTACATATTTTAACTAGAGTTCAATTTTTGCTTATAATTTGTTTTTTAGTAAAGTGCATTTTTTCTCTTCCTGCTTCTGAAGTTACAATTCTTTTCTCCCCACTAAAATATCAGTTTAGTAAAGATCAAAATAAACTGACTGATCTTTCCTAAATGTTGATCCTTACATATTACTCAGTTGCTTATGAATTCACAAGGTCCTCTGTAGTTTAAAAAGAAAAGAAAAAGCTCAAACTTAAAATTCAGAGAAGAAATGGAAATGAACAGGTGAATTAGAAGTATTGCCAGCAATTGTATAGGTCTTCTGCCCCAACTCTTTATTTGCCCTCACTTTGGGTTTTTAATAAGGCCCTGAGTTAAAGCGAACACTTTGGAGCACTGTTTCTCAACATACCTTTGTCAAAACACTATTTCTATTAGATGCTCAGGGAAAAAAAAAAAAAGCTCCTAGAAGCCCTACGTTAATTTATAACTTAGCTAGTTTAGCTGAACCCCTTTTCCCTAAAATTAAGAGGCCACAGAATCTTATTTTCAACACAACATCCCAAGGAACCAGCATCTGCCATAATTCAGTTTGGAAAACTCAACTTTAAAGGACCAAGTTAGTTTTCTGCTTATGTTATCTTTACAGATTCAAGGTTGTCTTAGTTACTTTTCTCACTGCTGAGGCAAAATATCCAACACCCACAAGTTAAGGGAGGAAAGGTTTATTTAGCTCAGTTTGTAGAGGTTTCAGTCCATAATTGGCTGGCTCCAAGGCAGGTGGCACAGCAGACAAGCATCACAGAGGACAGACAGTTCACAGTGGGCAGAATGTAGCAAAGCAGCAAGGGATGGTCACAGCTTTCTATCCCTTATATCTTATCCAGGATACTTGGGCAGGTAGCACTAACACCTTTAATCCTAGTGCCCTTGATTCTAGCATTGCACCATGAAGCAATTCCAGCGTCACACATTCTAGATCCAGCCACCTCTGGAAAAAACCCACCTACGACTGCATAAGGCTTTTGGGGACATCTAGACACAAGCCATAAAAAAGGAGACAATATGTTGGAAATAATGCACTGTGCCTTTGTGGAGAGAGCTATAATCTCTTAGAGTTGTACATATGGTTTGAGTTTTGTATAAATTAAAATTTCATGCTGTGTGTAGTGGTGCATGCCTGTAATCCCAGCACTCGGGAGGAAGAGGCAGAAGGATTGCTATGAGTTTGAGGCCAGCCTGGGCTACACAGCGAGACCCTGTCTAAAAAAACCAAAAAGACAAAAACAAAACAAACAAACAAACAAAAACGAGCAACAAAAAAATTTCTTTGGATGCTTAAAAAAAGAAGTTACAACCCCCCCCTATTTTCTACGATTCGTTAACAGACTCAACAAATATTTATGAAGCCAAATGGAGTCAATAAATTCATATAGAGAATAGTAATTTGTTTTTACTCAGCAGGTAATCATTTGATCACCCTTAACTCAATATTCTCTAAATATTTATTCTTTAATCTTCCTGGTAGCTGACAATGGCATTTACAGTCTCCTTTATTATTCTAAACAATTCAACTCCTATCCCAGAATATCTACCTTACTTAGGAAAAAATAAACCCCTGCAGATAACCTGAGCACCAATGTCAGAAGGAGACACTCAGTCTTACCCATCCAATGGCAGGGGGAGGATGGAAGACTCTTAAATCTGTAGTGATTTTTAGTACCTCAAGGATATCGTAACATTTTTTATTGGCTAATATCTTTAGAAGTTAACTCCCAACCCAGGTTTGTTCTGATGATCTGTCCAAGAACATTTAAGATGTTGTCTGGGAAATAGTATAGTCCCTGCCCCTAAGAAGCTTACCTTAGTCCCTACCATTTCTAAAAACATGTTCTGAGAATACTAATCTTTATGTTCCGAAATACATGAGCACCATGGTCATTATAAACTTTACGAAGGCTATGAACCATATTTTCCTCTTGGAAAGGTGCATAAAAAGTACTAATACATTAAAGACTGAGATGATCTAGCCAAGAATCCTTTTTAATCCCATATCTCTAAACTTGCGTGGCCACAGCACAATTTTTTTAAGTCACATTTTAATTTTTTTTAAGCTGGCTCCACCCCACTCATAACACCCGAGGAGTCCTATCCAGTCCAAATGGGCTCTGCTCTCATCAACTACTTTCTGCCCAGAAATCATTTGCTTTGTTTACTTGTCATTTCTTTTGTCCCATGTAGGTTCCTTTCTTTTCACATATTTTAAATACTTCTCATTCTCTTCTTCCTCCAAATGATGTCTACCTCTCCTGCTCAAGTCCACCTCCATCTTTCAAGTTTCAACTCCTATGACCCTTGCTTGCAAATCATCTTGTAGATTTGTGAGACATCAGATTGAACATGTAAAAGTTAAAGCCATGATAATAAATCAATCAATGAAAACATAGAAATTTTAAAAAGTACTATTAAGTACATCATGCAACCCATGCCTCCATCAGCAGATGGAAGGATAAACAAAATGTGGTAATATTTTGGAACATTATTCAGCCTTAAAAGGGAAGAAAAGACCAAAACATGCTACTCCATAGATAAATCTTGAAGCCATTATGCTAAGTGACACAAGCCAGACACAAAGGACAAATACTTTATGATTCTACTTAGACAAAGTACCACAGAACAGTGAAATCCATTACGACAGGAAGTAGAACGGCAACTGGGGGGGGTTGTATAAAAGTTGGGGACTTAGTTATTAAATGGGTACAGCATTTTAGTTCGGGAAAATGAAAATGTTCTGGAGGGAGATGGTAGTGACAGCTGCATATCAATGCAAATGTACTTAATGTCACAGAGCCATGTATTTTTAAATGGTTAAAATAGTAAATTTTATGTTATTTACATTTGCCATAATAAATTTAAATGTATGTTATAAAATATGACAGAATGTGAAAGAAGGCCTGGGAGACTTTGGCAATTTTTAATAATTAACATAGCTACAAATCTGGACATATGTTAGAAAAAAAATATCCTGAGATCATAAACTATAAACTTTTACCTTAAAAGATACTGATATCATCAGATTAATAAGTAATTTCCAAGAAGGCCTTGGGGTAAAGATCTGAACTTGGTACAGAGCATGGATACTGAACATCTTCCCTTCTAGTTCCATCCTGCAACCTGCTCTGTGCCCCTGAAGCTGACCCACATGCACTGCACCCAGGCCTCTTGTGCCTCTGGCTTTCAGTCATGTTCTACCAAAGGGGGACACCAGAGATCTGAAGGCAGAGCCACCGTGAGGCTGGGACATTTATTTCCTGGCTCACTCCCTGCTGGGCTGTTGAAGCCCACAGCTATCATCAGAAGGCCCCCTCCAATCAGCTTTTTCTCTCAAGTTAGGTAAATGTCCTTTCCCCTGATCTTCAAGAAGAGAGTGGCTTTCCCGCTAGCCTTGGTATATAGTACAATCCTTCATTATTTTCCTACACCTGTCCATTCTGTTTTTTAAAGTGTACCTCCTCAAACGCCCATTTGGAGTGTGCTTCCTTTCTGCTGGACCCCAAAAAGGACACTTCAGGTTAATGAGCACTGGCCACTGTGTTCTGCTCTCTTGCATGTGGCCCACCCTCACACGGTAGGGTGTACTTCTTTTTCTACTTGGCCCAAACTCGCTCTGCAGTGCCTGTTTCTTTAACTATCTTTAATAAAACTTTGCTACCATTAACAACAACAACAACAACAAAAAAAAAACATGATTTTACGAGCACTATGCATGAAAACAATGGGGACAGAGTTTAAGAAACTAGAAAATATTTTCTATTTAGGAACTACATAGAAACTATTTTATAGTTTCCTAAATCTATCCTGGTAAAACAAGGTGAGAAATACCAGGGATATAAATTTAGAAAGCTTCAAAAATATCTAGAAAAATATTAATGTCTGGGTCTCCCCAACCAAAAAAACCCCCTAAAAAACAAAAAACTCCAAAACAAAAAACAAACCTCAAATATTTCAAAAAGCACTAGTGGCACCTTCTACATTCATGAAGAACACAGTTTCTGAAAAGGTCTCCTTAACAGAAAGGCAGCAGATTGCTGTTTCTCCTCCCTGCCATCCGCTCCTGCCCTGAGAGTTACTGGCACCGCACAGCTGGGTGTCTACCTCCTCTCTGCAGGAGGTCGCCTGGACAGCTTCCTTTAAAAGCATGTACTTTCATAAGCATCTCAAGATATCCTTATGTCTTGGAAATGAGAAACCATTTTAGAGATCTGAAACTCTAGCAGGGTGAAGGAATATTTAACTTCAAAAGCAACTGCCATGCCTGGTGGCACACATCTGTAATCCCAGCTACTCAGGAGACAGATCACAAGTTCAAGGCCAGCTTAGCCAACATAGTGAGACCCTATCTCAAAATTTAAAAAATAAATGAATAAAAATAAAAAGATCAGCTTGAGGTCCTGAGTTCGACTTCTGGAACCCACATAAAGGAAAAAAAGGGGCCAGTGATATCACTCAGCAGCACAAGCGCTTGCTGGCAAGCGTGAGGCCCTGAGGTCGACTCCCCGTACCCACATAAAAATAAATAAATAAAATAAAATAAAATAAAATAAAAAGATCAGGGGTGTAACTCAGTGGTGGAATGCTTGCCTAGTATATGCAAGGCCTTAGGTTGATCCCTATCAAGGCAAAAAAAGAAAAAGAGGAGACAAAAAAACCCAAAAAACAATTGCATATTCCTTATATTTGACAGTACAGGGCTAAAAGTACAGCTTCATCTCTGCGTGAAAGGATAAAAGGTGTCAGAAAATGAAGTCTAAACCTGCTCCAGGAAGGAAGGAAATGAGAGAGGTTAGGAAAACTGCATTTCCTCCTCTGGTTTATGTTACCAGAGTTCGCTTTGGATGGAAGGTCAGCTGTCACTGCCAGGCAATTCCTCAGAAAACCAGCAACGGATGAACAGGAAAAGCAGAGCCACTTTGACCATGGTGTTCTGCAGCGCTGAGGAGGATCCCAGACCGTCAGTGCTCTCCTTCCAGTACCTCCTCCCCCGCCCTCCCTCCCTCTGCAGCAAGCTCTCCAGCAAGCTCTCCAGCGTGCTTTGGTTCCATCAGCTGTGGAATGTTGGAGAACAAAGCACAACCCTGCTCTGCTTTGATGGAATGATCAGAGAAACTAAGGTAGAAAAGGAAAGGAATCTGCTGAGATAAACTGTATTTACAATTTCTATTGCAACATCTGGCTTATCTCAAATTCGTCCCAACTCAGAAGGCAGCAAGCCCAGTGGATAGAACAGGATATATGTCAGAGCTCCTGCCAGTCACTGAGGGGCTTTTCAGGATTTAACCAAACAAGTTTAAAACACCCAAGTACTTCACTGTTTGTTTCACAAAGAGAGAATCTAAGTGAAGAAAGCTTCACTTCAGCACAGCAGTTTTAACTAATTTAGAATTTCCACCCCACCCTAGTAGGCTAGTGTTTTTATCATTTTTTAGCTTTTTAAAAGGAACTGTTTATATATCTCTACCTCAATTTGGTCTTTTTGGCAAAATTGTGCTGGTGGAGGAAGGTCACACAATATTGTGGGACCTACACAGTTTGAGGAAACTAACATTAAAAGAAACAATTTTAAATGGATTAACATAGGAGTTCTTATTACGTATTCTCTCACACTGACATTTCTTAAATCATGCATGAATCTCAATGAGGGATGTAAAGTTAAAAATCACTGACTCGGGCCGGGGATATAGCTCAGCGGCACAGCGCCTGCCTGGCAAGCGTGAGGTCCTGAGTTCAATTCCCGGTAAAAAAAAATCACTGACTCATAACTAAATATGCTGGACATGTGTGAGCTAAGCAGCTTAGCAACACATTAAAGTTAACAGCTTATGCTGCATATGTAATGGACGTGCAGATAATCCATGATAGTGGTTGCATACATGCAGATTAAGGTGAAACTATGAAGTGAAACTTTAGGTGTGGCTGCAAATAACAAGGAACACAATGATTAAAAATAGGCAGTTTCTGAGACATTTTCCTGGAGACGCTAAGAAAATGTATTAACTCTGTTCAAAGCTATGAAGATAAATGTTACACAGACATGCAAGGCAGGCATTGTGTTTCTTTTTCTTATCTGTTCAAGTACAAGCTAATTTTTCTGCTATAGAAGATTTTTAAAAGATACAACGAATTTCTCTACCCTTCCACCTACTTTAAAGTACAAAATATTCTTGATTTTTAGGAAAAAAAAGAATCAGGGCAGGGATTATGAAAACAGAAGATTCTGAGGGAGAAAATTAGGTAGAAAACAAACTGTCCAATAGGAATAAAAATATCTGAGACCCTTCTCAGGTTAAGTGACTTTAGGTCATTTTAAGAAGTACCATGGGCTGGTGATATAGCTCAGCGGCATAAGTGCCTGCCTGGCAAGCGCGAGGTCCTGAGTTCGACTCCTGGTACCCGCATATAAAAAAATAAATAAATAAAAATAAAAATGAAAAAAAGAAGTACCAACATCTGCATGTGAGGCTGATCTGGCTGCATCATCTGGCACCCCACTGATCACCAGGGTTGATTTGGCTGATCTGGCTGGCTAGGCGGTGTCCCCTTCCTCCCTCACCATTCCACGTGCGTTCCTCCCCAAGCTGCATGCTCCATTGAAGAGGACAACCACCCCCACAGAGGAGGACTGAGGACCATTTCCTCCATCAAGGGTATACGAGTAGCTAGAACCTCCAAACAAGCTCTCAAGAAATACCAACATACTCTGGGCCTTGATAGTGTATGGAAGAAAGAAAAATGATTACAAGTATTTTAAACCAAATTGTAGGAGGGAGAAACAAAAATATAAGGCCCTAGACAGAAGACTGCAAGGTTGGATAGTATCCAGCGTAACAGCTGACACAGAAAAAGGAACAAACTGCATCATAAGCTTGAAACAATACTCAAGAGGTTAGGATGGTCATACACTATCAAGGCCCAGAGTATGAGCAACAAAGTAAGCCTGAAATGACAACGCAAGAAAGTAACAAGCTTAAAATTCAACAATGGGAAGGCTTGTCTTGTATAAATGAAAGGAGGGCAGTAATATGCTATAGGAAGAAAATAACATAGCCATATCCCACAAAAACTTGTAAATCCGGAGGTAACATTATGAATGGTAGCTGGAATAAGACAAACAGGGAGAGAATTTTTTTAAATCACACACTGCCTTGATGGAAAAACCAAAAAAAAAAGATATTTTAATTATAAAATAAAATTTATATAGAAGCTATTAGTAGTATGTATGTGGTAGTTGACATAAGCTGGAGTACTAATTTCCTAAAAAACAGTGAATGCATACAATCCTTGGCCAATTAGTTAACTATGTCCTAGAGACAGTAGTCTTTTACAGTAGTCTTTTGCTGCGCCAGATAGGAGCTAGCACTGGAATTCCTGTTCAGAGTGCTTAGGGAGGGAACATAGTTCAAGACCAACTGTTTTTTTTCTGCCTTTAGAGGAAAAAAAAATCATAAATAGTAGTTGAATTTTATCAAATGCCTTTTCTGCATACATGGAGATATCATTACCCAGCCCCCCCCCCCATTCTGGTACTGTGGTAAATCACAATGATTTTCAAATGTTAATTCAACCTTGCATTCCTGGGGCGAACTCTGTTTGCTTATGATTCATTACCTTTTGTATTTTGCAAAATTTGTTAGAGATGTTTATACCTATGCTCCCAAGGAATAACAGTCTATAATCCTCTTTTTTTTAAATGTCCTTGTCAGGTATACATGTAAGAGTTAGACTAGCCTCATTAAAATAAACTGGTAAGTGTCCTCTTTTACT
Organism: Erethizon dorsatum; assembly: GCA_028451465.1. Taxonomy (NCBI): domain Eukaryota; kingdom Metazoa; phylum Chordata; class Mammalia; order Rodentia; family Erethizontidae; genus Erethizon; species Erethizon dorsatum. The sequence continues at coordinate 117,485,106 of CM051822.1, read as the reverse complement.
TTCTGAAAATTCTGTATAAAATTAGCATGCTTAGCACGGTGGGTGTGGTGGCAAATGCCTGTAATCCCAGTACAGTAAGGCTGCACAGGAGGGCTGAGGCAAGGGCTGGGGACATAGCTCACTGGTCACTGGTCAAGCACTCCTGGGTTCAATTTCCTGTACCACACCCCGCCACCAAAAAAAAAAAAAAAAAAGATAGCATTCTTGCAGCTTTAAATGTTTGGTAACATTCACTAGTGAAATCACCTGGGCCTTGAGAACTTCAAGGAAAGTTTTTTTTTTTTTTTTATGTGGGTACCAGAAGTCAAACTCAGGACCTCGCGCTTGCCAGCAGGCGCTTATGCCGCTGAGCCGTATCACCGGCCCAAGGAAAGGTTTTAATTAAAAATTTAATGTCGGGCCGGTGAGATGGCTCAGCGGCATAAGCGCCTGCCTTGCAAGCGCGAGGGCCCGAGTTCGACTCCCGGATCCCACATACGAAAAAGGGGCCGGTGATATCGCTCAGCGGCATGGGTGCCTGTTGGCGCGCGAGGTCCTGAGGTCGACCCCCCGGTACCCACAAAAAAAAAAAAAAAAAAAAAAATAAAATAAAAATGTAATGTCATTATCAAATGTAGGGCTATCCAAATTTCCCATTTCTTCTTGTCTTAGTTTTGGTAAGTTGTGTTTTTAAAGAAATTTGTCCAGTTAACCCATGCTGCCAAATTTACTGGGATGAAATTATTTATAATATTCCTTTATTAGCCTTTCAATATCGGTATGATTTGTAATTATATTAAACATTTGTGCTTTTTCTTTTTTCTGAGTCTTGCTAGAGGGTTACCAATTTTGTTGATCTTTCAAAGAACCAACACTTGACTTTGTTAAAACTGCCTATTACCAGTTTTCTATTTTGTCAATTCCTTCTTGTTCTATTTTTTTTCTAATTATTTAATGTGGCACTTAGATAAGATTTTAAACCTTTATTGTTTTTCTAACATAAGCATCTAAAGTTATCGATTTCTCTCTAAACACTACTTTAGCTGTGGCCCAGGGATACTGATATAGTGCTTATTCAAATAAAATTTTAAAAATTTTTTCATATTATCTTTTCTGTGAATTATGGGCTATTTTTAGAAGTGTACTGTTTAATTTCCAAGTATTCCAAATACCCAAAAATCCTTCTGTTACTGGTTTCCAGTTTAATTCTATAAACAGTCAGAAAATATACTGTGTGTTATTTTATTTTTAATTTTAATTTTTTTTTGTTTTTTTTTTTTGAGACAGGGTCTTGCTATATAGTTCAGGCTGGCCTTGAATTCACTATGTAGTCTGGGCTGTCCCAGAACTTGTGGCGATCCTCCTGCCTCTGCCTCCCAAGTGCTGGGATTATAAGTGTGTGTGCCACTGCACCCAGCTCCATACTGTGTGTTATTTTAATTATTTTAAACTTTATTGGGATATTTAATTGCATAGCACATGGCCTATCTTGGTAAGTGCTGTATGTGTACTTGAAAAAATATATACATTCCTCAGTTTTTAATAATGGTCTCATACATATATTCGCTTTGTTGCTCATCACTTGGTTTTATGCCAACAGTTCAGGCTCTACAGTATTGATTTCGTCCTTAAATTTAGCCTTTATTCTAAGGTGCTATTCCCACTCCTAAAGTTTCCCTTCCAGGGTTTCAAACGAATGCCTGAAGTGCTTCTTAAGGTCTCTCTACTCTGGCTGGACTAGAATTCTAAGATTTCTGTGCACTGTGCGCCCTCACGTAGTGTGTTCCACTTATACCACACTGCAACCACTCTGTGATGCCTCAAAGTCTTGCCCTGAGCGTGCCCGGCACAGCCCTTCAGTAAGCAAGAACCTGAGGTAAATCCCCAAGCAGACTCCTGCTCCCTACACCCATTTTGATGTTCCTCTCCTTTTATATGCTGCTCCACAAATCCCTGTCATCGCAGCAGCCCCAAACTCTCATTTCAGTCTCAACTAAAACAGACCATCGCTCTCATTTGAGCTTCGCCTCCCTGTGCTGTAGAGGGGAAACTGCCTCTGGGCAAAGAGCCAAGGCTAATAAGGGGGTCACCTGGTACTTCCTTTCTCCCCAGGATCACAGAGGTATGCTGCCTGGTGTCTACTGCTTGAAAACAGTGGCCTCATTTTTTTTTTCAGTCTTATAATGGTGACAGCATATGTCTCATACTAGTTACTCCATTATAAGAACATTTAATAGCATTTTTGATTTGTAAATGTTTCATATTAAACTTTTCCAGTTTAGCTATTATAACAACTTTTTAAAAAAACTCTTTGAAATCTAAGTATATTTGTGAAAGGTAGGCTTTTCCATAATATGAGGAGGCAGCTACCATAGCACAAAGACAAAGCTCCTTCTCCAGTTTTGTAGCATCCTGTAGCATCAGGAATTTTTATGATACTATTGGATACAGGAAAGGAAGAGGGGCTCCAATGATGCCTAGAATTAAGTCTCCCAACAGTCAAGGAGATGAGAGTTTAGAAAAAAATAGATAAAACATGATTTAGCTTAATAAAAGATATTCACACAATAACACTGTGAATTAAACTTCATACAACTCATACAGATTCACAACTTGTCCCCTCTCCTCTAACAACATCCTAACGTGTCCTGGCAACTTTTAGCTCTCTCTAGACCCGTATCCCTTCACCTCTGCATTCACACCTTGTTCAGCTATTACTTGGACTTATAATATATATGCTAGTAGACTAAACTGCTATCCCTAAATCTTCACTCTGTTGTAATTGTGCGGTGCTTCCCACTGTGGGCAGAGTATATTTCCCTGTCACATTTTGTTGGATGTGGGCAGGTGATTTTTTTGACCAATAGAGTGTCAGTGGAGACGATGTAAGCATAGGTTTCCCACTTATTTTATGTTCTGGCCCGTACTCTGTGCTCCTATAATCTGCCATGAGAAGAGCATGCCATAGAAGGACCCTACCCTTTAGCCTGGACCCCAGAATAAATACAAGGAAAAATGGGCTTGAACTCAAATAGAGGCCTACAGGTTCAGCCTAGCCCCACCTTGATCAGCCAAATTGCTGTACACCCCACTCTTCTAGTAAAAACACATATAATTCTCATTATTTGAGTAAATACAATCTTTAGATCCAACTCAAATGAGGCTCCCCCCATGCAGCCTTCAGGACTCGCACACAGGATTCCTATGTGCTCTATGCAGCTGGGATTTCTTTTGTTTATTTTATTCACTGATATTTGTCAAGCCCCTGGAACACTGCCTGGTACACAATAGGCCCTCCACAGATAATTGCAGATGTATGACTGAATGCACTGAACTACTTTAACTTACACATCAAAATACATATTCAGATTGCCAATGAGCATGCTACTCTTTCCCAAAGAGCTGTATGGGCGTCTCAAAAGCTTCACTTCCAGGTTAGAAAGCTGAGCCCTTCTTTTAGGTAACTGGAAATGCTTGATTGGGTAAGTATAATAGAGTTTGAACGGATTGAAAGTGACTGAATATCCCAAGTAAAAGGAAAAAAGTACATATATATATTTTTTTCCAGATGAAGGCAAAGATTCTAAGGAAAATTGATATTCTGATCATTTTTCTTTCTTTCTTCTTCTTTTTTTTTTTTTTTTTTGAAACAGGGTGTCACTATGTGGTTCAGAGTGGCCTTGAACTCACTATGTAGCCCAGGCTAGCTTCACACTCAGAGCAATCCTCCTGCTTCAGCCTCCCGAGTGCTGGCATTACAGGAGCCCACTGCCAGGTCCAGCTCTTCCTATTATTTTTTAAAAACAGATTTATTTAATTAAGTTATTTGTTTAAAATTATTTTCTTGTAGTGCTGGGGATGGAACCTCAGGTCTTGTGCCTGCTAGGCAAGTGTTCTACCACTGAGGCATATCCTCAGGCCAAACAGATTTTTTTTTTTTTTTTTTTTTTGAGACAGGGTCTTGCTATGTAATTCAGGCAAGCTTTGAACTAACTATGTAACCCAAACTGGCCTTAAACTTACAGCAATCCTCCTGCCTCAGCCTCCTGAGTGCTGGGATTACAGGCATGTTCCACCACACCTGGCTCAAACAGATTTATTGATACACAATTTATATTGCACAGAATTCACCCATTTAGAGTGTACAAGAGGTTTTCAGCATATTCACAGAGTTGTGTGACCATCACCACTGTCATCTGTACAGCATTTCAACACCTCATAAAGAGATTTCATGCCCATTAACAGTTAAAAGTCCTTCCTTCTCCCAACAGTCCCCCCTCTGCAGCACTAAGGAAACACTGATCTACTTACATAACATATAGATTTGCCTGCTCTATACATTTTATGTAATGGAACCATACAATATTTGGTCTTTTGTGATTGGCAACTTTCTCTTAGAACAATGTTTTCAAGGTCTTCCTATCATTTTCAAATAGAAATATGATCCTCTGAAAACATATGTAATAGTTAAGAGCACATACTACAGAGCCAGACTGCCTGGATTTATATGCTAGCTTCCCTTATTAGAGCTACAGTACTTGGAGTTTTCTCACTTCTCTGTATTTTAATTCCTCAGGTGTAAAATGGGTTTAATAACAGAACCTGTGCATAGGGTTGCAATGAAATTTAAGGAAGTTAGAATAGTACTTCCATATAGAGAAAGGTGTTAGCTATCATTAACTGCATTAAAGTCAAAGGGGAATTGTGGATAAACATTACCAAAACCTTTTACATAACACTGGGATGTACTTTGCTGTTTAATAGGTTTAAAAATGAAGGTCTCGGGGAGGGGCAAATGGAGAGTGACTGCTAACGAGTGCTGGACTTCTTTTAACGGCAATGAAAATGTTCTGGAATTAGTGGTGAACAACTCTGTGAATATATTAAAAACCACTGAACTGTACACATTAAAAAGGTCAATTTCACAGTATGTGAGTTATATCTCAATTTAAAAAAATGAATCCCTCTATTTCAGAAATCTATACTGCATGTAAAATAGTCGTGTACATGAATACTCAGCCTTGAAAGAAAATCTAGAAATTTAGCCAGCTTCCCCAATCTAACCCCCAACCCCATCCTGCCCCTGAAGTTTTTCTTGCACTTCATGTTTTAGTAAATATTCCATACTTGCAGTTTACACATGCTTAGAATGGAAATGAAGGGTGAGAAATACAGTATTTGATTAAATGATATTTCACTCGATGGGACTACAGCTTGTGTGTGTGTGGTATGTATGTGTATATGTTGCTGGGGATTGAACCCAGGGCCTCACACATACTAAGCACATGCTCTACCAGCAAGCTACACCCCCAGTCCCAAAGAGCAAATTTGAAAAAGAAATCCTCTTTGACACCAAATTGTATTAATAACTACATATATAACAGAAGTGCAGATTCTAAAGTAAAAAAAAAAAATTCCTTTCAATTTCTGGCTCTGCCATTTGTCAAGCTATGTGACCTTGGGCAAGTTACTTGGAAAAATCTCTCCAAACCTTAGTTTCCCCATCTATAAATTGAAGATACAGTAGTACAATTACTTCCTAAGGAAGAGAAGGGGAAGCAAAAGGAATTAAGATGTGTTATGTACATGCTGATGAATGTAATCATTATGTGCTATAAACATGTATTGAAAAAATTTCAAAAAGTAAAAAAAAATTACATAACCAACTCCTTCCTAGGGTTTGACAGTGATTAAATTTGATAATGTGGATAAAACACTCAATACACTTTCTGACAAACAGTAAGTACTCAAAAACTGTCAACTATGAGACAGTGAGGATAATAATGAAAGAGAAAGAGGGAGAGGATTGTTATCATCGCCTAGACTGAAACAGCGTAAATAATACAGATGAGGTCACCAGTCCCCAGCAGAGGTAACTTCTCAAAAAACGCTCTTCCTCAGCGGAAGGGGGAGTGTCGCGAATTTGCGGTTACTAGCCCTGAGGACAAAGCAACGGACACTCCCCTCTACTCTAAGCTAAATGAGCTGTGTGTTCACAACAGACCCACAAGGATTTGGCAGCAGCTTACAAACGTGATCCCTGCATGTGGGTCCAACAAAACCTTTGCCAGGTGCCTTCCAGGGATAGAAGAGCAGTATGAAATTAATTTATTTACTCTTCTAAAAAAAATTCCCGTACTTCTAGGAAAAACACTGGCAATACTGTTTCCTTTAAATATAACACATGTATTCTCATCATCTTTTCTGAGTCTACTCTGATAGCTTCCTACATGCTACCTACCAATCTCATCTCCCTCTGTCCTGTTTTCCACACTACAGCTACGTTTATCTTTGAAAAACGTAATATTTCATACTTCTTTACTGCCTAAAGTTCTTCATGGGCTCCCCGTCAATCACTTGTAAGAAGTATCTTAAACTCTTCTGCAGATCAGACAAAGCTCCTTATGATCTGGTCTCACTTCACAGGTTTCTGACACTGTCTTCCTACCATCACCCTAAGCTCTAGCCTCTCCAAAATACTGGCAGCTTTCTGCAAGGCCAAATGTACCTGTTTATCCCTCTGTCCACAGAGGACATTCAGCACATTCAAATAAAAGGTTGAAACATAGCAAAGTAACTGTTTTCATTAAATACAAACTATAATACAATATTACATTACACATTATTACACTACAACTATAACTACAGACTGCTTTTCAAATATATTATCTCTTGAATATACTGTTGCCACTTGTGATCAGGTATGAATATGAAGTGCTTATGTTCATTATTCCCTGGTCACTGCAAGGAAGAACAATCAGAAAACCAGCAAATCACTTCCGATTAACACTTTTATTGTAATAACAATGTTTTCATTTTAAAAATTTTCAAGACACAAGAAGAGAATATTGACTAAGCTTGAATCTCATCCACAGAATAGAATAAAGTTCAAACATACTGGTAAAACTCAACCCAAAAATTTTTATTGCTTTACTGCTAATGTCTTTAATCAAAGCAAATCTCTTATCTAAATGACTACCTAAATGACTACTAAATTAGGAAGCTAGGTGCAGTGGCACACACCTGTCATCCCAGAACTCAGGGAGACTGAGCCAGGAGGATCACAAGTTCAAGCCTAGCCTGGGCAACTTAGTGAGACCATGCATCAAAATAAAATAAAAAAATAGGGCCGGTGAGATGGCTCAGTGGCGTAAGTGCCTGCCTGGCAAGCGCGAGGGCCCAAGTTTGACTCCCGGAACCCACATACGAAAAAAAAGGGGCTGGTGATATCGCTCAGTGGCATGGGCGCCTGCTGGCACGTGAGGTCCTGAGGTCGACCCCCCCAGTACCCACACAAAATAAAAAATAAAAATAAAAAAATAAAAAAGGGCAGGGGCTGTAGCTCAGTGAGAAGGCCCTGGGTTCTTTCTCTAGCACTGAAAAAAATATATACATGGATCTATATATGTGAATATATATATATATATACACACACATATAGAGAAAGAGAGACAACTAGAGTTACAATAAATTCATTGACTGTCTCTATGTTAGATTTTTAGTTTATTAATCATTTGGCTTTAAAAGTAGATGAAACATGAAGGTAGACTGTAGAGATGAGGAAGAGGAGAAAGAGAAGGCTTGAAGGGAATAAAAATGATTGAGATACGTATACGTACCAGAGAGAGAGAGACAACTAGAGTTACAATAAATTCATTGACTGTCTCTGTTAGATTTTTAGTTTATTAATCATTTGGCTTTAAAAGTAGATGAAACATGAAGGTAGACTGTAGAGATAGGGAAGAGGAGAAAGAGAAGGGTTGGAGGGAATAAAAATGATTGAGATATGCATATGTACCAGTTCCTCAAGATCCAGGATGAATGTAATTATTATGTATTGCAAACAAATACTAGTAATAAAATATTAAATTAAATTAAATTGTAAAATTAGATGAAAATACTGGCAGTGAGCTACGGTACGCTTATAACCTTCAAATTATTAAATAAACAAATACAAACATAGCTTCAGACCTCAACGGTTTTCATTCTTTTTACTTTAATATTGGCTTACTGTCCTGTAGAACCATCGCAGTTGACTAGCTGGTGAAGGCAGCAAAACTAAAATAAAAACAAAATTGGATTTCTTCCAGATATTGTAACTGCTGTACAGTATCTAACAGCAGCAAAACAGTTTTATTACCGGGACTACTAGGGCCTCAAGAATTCAGGACTGCAACAGGCACTAACAGTCTGGTTCCAATGTAAATTCACTCTCCTCTTACCTGACCCCAGGGATTCTCATTTCCTGATAAGTAGATCTAAACTGTAAGACAATAATATCCCAGGGAGGTTCTGGCACCAAGCCCCAGAAATCCTTAAAGCAACAAGCACTGTCTAAAAGAAGAAAACCAGAGCATGTCTTCTCAAGTCTCTCTCCTCACTCTAGGAAACATGAAAATGTCTTGTGAAATGGGAACTACAAAATTCCTTCCAAGGCACATGTTTTTAAATGTGATGGTCTGCTGTGGATAAAGTAATTCTCTGACACCTGGGGCATTCTGGAAAACTCCTTGAAAGTGACACTAGGGCTAGACCAAGCTATATGGGCCAGTGCATCCTTTCTATTTACAGAAGACTGAATGACTTAGAACGTCCTACAGTGACACACAGATTAAAGGATAAATTAACTCACTACAGAGACAGCCCAGAAGTTATGTGGAAAGCCCTTTAAAAAATCCAGAATGTGAAAAACTATAAAACAAATGGCCAGTTTCTTCAAACAACAAATTCTAAGTCACAAATTTAAATTTAAAAAGGGAAACTTACAAATTAGAAGCCAGTTAACAACACATTAACTAAATGCAATATGTGTACTTTTCTTGGATCCTCATTCAAAAAATGAATTTAAAAAAAAATTTAGACAAATGAGAAATTCTGAACATTAACTTGATTTGATTTTTGCAGTACTGGGACTTGAACCCAGGACCTTTGCACTGAGCTACAACCCCAGTGCTATTTATTTATTTATTTATATTTTGAGACAGGGTCTCGCTAAACCACGTTAAATTGCCCATGCTGGGCTTGAATTGGTAATCCTCCTAGCTCAGCTTCCCAGAGTCAGACTTAGATTCTTATGTTAAGGAATTACTAATTTTTTTAAAAAGTGACAATAATGGTATTATTGTCACATGTAAGTGAAAGGGAATTTGTTTTATAAATTATAGAAGGAAGGTGTACAAAACAGCAAAGGGAAGTAGAATATAGAAATCAACTCAGTTTTATAAATCTAAGCACTATATTTACAAGTTGAGCATTAGATGTATGAATGTTCCTTGTATTATTCTTCACTTTTCTGTCTGGGGCTGTCAGCACAGAACCCAGAGAGATCCTGGAGCAGCTCTGGTGCCAGTGAATTCCTCCCACCCGTCCACAGCTAACATTGCTGGTGAGTCAGGGTAGTACAGATCAAAAAGGACAACCTCTGTGACCACTGGGCTGCACCAATCACTCCCTGTCTTCAGGTACGCATCTGCCTTAGGCTCACTATGGTTCAGAGCAGGGGCTTTGGAGATAAAATAGACACAAGTCTAAATAGCAGTTCTACCAGTGAACAGCATTATAAATTTAGAGTGGGTTTCTTACCAACTTGTGACTGAGTTTCTCCACATGTAAAATGAGGGTTATCAAAGTATCTTCCCCATGAAATTGTTTTCAAAATTAAATGAGACCAAAAAAAAAAAATTAAATGAGACAGCCAGGTGTGGCGGCACACACTTGTAATCCCAAAACTAGGGAAACTGAGACCGGAGGATCACTGCGAGTTCGAGACCAGCCTGGATTACAAAGTGAGTTCAAGGCCAGCCTGAACTGCACAGTGAGACCCTGTCTCAAAAAGACAAAAAAAAAAAAAAAAAAAAAAAAAAAAAGAGAGACAACACATTTGGTATGGGAACTGGCTAACATACGAGCTGCTGTTATATTATTGCTGTTGTTATATATTCCTTTACTTTCACTTGAATTCAGACTATTAGTGAAACCCAGTAAAATGGAAAGAGACATTTATAACTAGAATTAATAACACACTTATTGCTATCATTACTATTTTAAGAAAGCAAGAGACCTGTTTGAAGTAGAAAGTAGGAATGCAGAAGTAAATCAAAACATGTAAGTAGATCTGGACCAGATGTGAGGGCCAGAAAAGAGCTGAAGACGTGGGGGAGATGCTGGGTAAAAACAGTAAGTGTCAAACAGTACAGTGATAAACAAAAATGATTTTGCAGGCATATGAGATCTCTACTGGATAGGCTGTGCCTGTGGTACCAGCCTCAGAGATAGATGTATTTGTGGCAATTTTTTTTTTCTTTTTTTTAGCGTTCTGTAGAGAGCTATTCATACGATTTGAGGCCTTCAGAATAAAGTGACCAGATACATTAGGAATGAACATTCATCATAACAGCTCTGAACTAGATCCAGAATGTTTATTGTTCAGAAACAACAGAGAAGGCAAAAAGTATCTGCATTGCTGGGGAGGCGAGGGAAGAAAAAACTAGAAAGGGGAGGATGTGGGGTGTGAGGCTGGGGAGTTAGGCATGTCCACTGCAACATTTTCTGCTGATGGAGCAGGCTCATTTATGCTAGGAGAATCACCTCATGAAAACAATGCCAAGTATGCGGCCGGCCCAGAACCCAGGGCTGGACGTCAGCACTGACTATTCTCTTTCGGGTCCTACTCCTACTGTGTGTCAGTCATTTCCCCTAGCAGGGGTAGAAGAGATGTAGCTCTGGCTTGCTCACAATGTCAGGGAGGAAATGGGGATTTCACAAGCTCACTGCACCTTTGCATTGAAAGGAGGGCGATAAAACTTTCTTTCCTCACCTCTCCCTGTGTTTCCCAGCTCTAGATCAAAAGTTGCCTCTTGACAGACTGATGCATTTTATGGATTCATATGGGAGGGCACACTAGGCATCAGGCACTGTTGGAGGTGACTGGGATAATGATCAGTGAACACAACAGATTCCTGCCCTTGGAGAACTTTCTCCTGGAGTGACTGGGAAGGCAAACAACTGCATTTTAGAAAGAGGCAAGTGTTAGGGTAAAATGGAAGAAAACAAAACAAAACAAAACAAAACAGTAGGTTAAAGGGATGGAGAGTGAGGAAGGAGGGCAGCTGGATGGAGATTGAACCTTCTCACTGATAGGAATGTTAACTTAGGAATTCTGTCACTTCCTGCTATTTATGGCCACAGGCCATCAACACACCCCACAGTAGCAAAAGGGGATTTGGGAAACAAAACTATTATGTTGGGGTTTATTTCAAAATTAAAAGAAAATAAATCACTATTTTCTCCATTCTATGTATTTTCTGAAAGATGAAAGAAAGTGTGATCTAAGGAAGGAAGGCGAAACTGGAGGCCTGAAATGAAGCGAAGAGCTATCAACTGGACTTCTCTTTCCCTCTGCACCCTAAGCTGTCTTTGGTATGCTGATATTCGCACTATGAGTGCTCCCCATTCTGATAGTGACGTGACTCTGCACAGTGGCTCCCTCAGGCATGGCCTGTTCCAAGTAATCAGCAAGCTGTCCCCACTCCTATAAGCTAATCGTATCTTTCTTATTATGCCCCTCCCTAAAGGACCAATCAAAGTAAGATAGCCAAGAATTGTTGGTCTGACCTTGAAAAAGGAGGGCTAATACAAAATTACAGAGTGCAATTCTGAGTACACTTCCCTCATCCCCAAAAACGACCAGAGAAAAATAACATTTTAACAAGGGTTGGTTCCAAAAGACAGGATTATAGATTTGCTTTTCTATATTTTGAAAAATTTCCACAATGATAAGGTATAATTTTTATAATTAGGAAAAAACAGCTGGTTTAAAAAGTAAAAAAGGAGGAAATGGCCACGACAGTCAACTGCCCAACACCATAGCAGTTACCATTGCTGAAGACCCACCTCTGGCTCCACCTGCTGAGCCACCTCACTGTATCTTGAGATACACTTAATTTAGATTTACACCTGGAGTGGAGACTGATACAGAGTAAACAAAACTGTAATTTCACATATCTTATATTTACAATCATGCTGACAACTACAGTTACGATGCTGAACATGGCTCTTTTATTCTTCACACCAGCGATTTAAATTCTGCCTTTTATCAGCAGGAGGAAAAAGCTGACTTAATTATCAAATAGGCTTATATTAGAATCTTGGGTGATATATGTAGGGTACAGAAGTATTGAGGACTCTTATTTATTTTCTGTTTGAAACAATCTCAGCATAGGATTAGGATTTTTCCTTGTAGCCTGATCAATGCCATTTTACACACTGGAGGTTAAATCCTGAAAAAATATTCAATAAGGCTTAACATCTATTTAAGATGGAAATTCTCAATAGAGGAAAACACTTCAACTTGATAAAAGTTACACAAGAACCTAAAACAAATGTCATATGAAAAGGGAAAACTTTAGACTCATTCTCTTAAACTTGAGAATAAGACAAGACGCCCACTAGCATAGCAACTGTTTTAACACACTCCTGGCCACGCTGTAAGGAAAGAAAAACAAATAAAAGGCATAAGAATGGTGTTATGGCTTGTGTCTAGATGTCCCCCTAAAGCCTCATGCAGTCATAGGTAGGTCTTTTTCAGAGGTGGCTGGATCTAGAGTGTGGGATGCTGGAAGTGTCGGATTAAGAGTGTGAATGCTAACCACCTTAAGTAGTCTGGATAAGATAAAAGGGTCAGGAAGATGCTGTTAAGGTCCCTTGTTGCTTTGCTACCTTCTGTCTGCCATGAACTGTTGCTCCTCTGCCATATGCTACCTTGCCTTGGCGCCATTTGATAATGGACTGGAACCTCTATAAACTGTGAGCTAAATAAACTTTTCCTCCTTTAACTTGTGGGTGTTGGGTATTTTGTCTCAGCAACCAGAAAAGTAACTAAGACAGATGAGAATGCAGCAATAAAACTATCACTATTTCTACTTGGGAAAACACAGAAATCAACAGAATATTTTAACAAGACAGGGAAGCAAGGCTGTTAGATACAAGATCAACTTATAACAATAAATACTAGGTATTTCAAGTTCTAAAGGAAAATAACCTTCAACCCAGATTGATGTACCCTGCAAAACTATCTTTAAAAACTGACGGAGAAATAAAATACTTCCATGACAAAGAACATCCGAGGAAATTTATGACCACCAAGCCAGCACTCCAAAATATTTTGAAGGACATTCTAGAAAGAGATAACAAGGGTTACAACTCCATGAACCCCAACAGAAGGAATCCACCAGGCAAGGCAAACAATTAAACAGAGGGAGGAAAATAATAAAAAGGGGGGAGCCAACAACAGGAAAATAACATGACAAGGATAAGTCAATACATATCAGTTTTAACCATCAATGTTAATGGTCTCAATTCACCAATCAAAAGACACAGACTGGCAGAATGGATCAAGAAACAAGATCCTTGGGGGCCGGTGAGATGGCTCAGCGGCGTAAGCGCCTGCCTTGCAAGCGCGAGGGCCCGAGTTCGACTCCTGGAACCCATATACGAAAAAGGGGCCGGTGATATCGCTCAGTGGCACGGGTGCCTGTTGGCGCGCAAGGTCCTGAGGTCGTCCCCCTGGTACCCACAAAAAAAAAAAAAAAAAAAAGAAACAAGATCCAACAATATGCTGCATACAAGAAACACATATAATTCAAAAAGAAATTCATAGACTGAAAGTCAAAGGATGGAAAACAATACTCCATGCAACAGGAAACCAGAAAAAAGCAGTGGTAGCTATTCTTTTTGTAGACAAAGTGAATTTCCAAGCCAAGACTGATTAAGAGAGATAAAGAAGGTTACTACATCCTTGTAAAGAGAACAATCCAAGAGGAAGAGATAACGATCGCAAATAGATATACAACAAATACCAGTGCACCCAACTATATAAAACAAATAATAACGGGCAGGAAAAATCGAATAAGCACTAATACAATTGTATTGGGGGATCTCAATACCCCACTGTCACAAAAGGACAGATCAACCAGGCAAAAAATCAACAGTGAAATATTAGAACTGAACCAAACTTCGGAACAAATGGACTTAGTAGATGTCTACAGAGTGTTCCACCCCATGACATCAGAATACAAATTCATCTCAGCTGCAAACAGAACATTCTCCAAAACAGACCACATACTAGCTCATAGAGCCTGCTTAAGTAAATGCAAAGGAATTGAAATTATCCCACGCATATTATCAGACCATAGTGTAATGAAATTGGAAATCAAAGGCAAAAGAAACCACAAGAACTTCCTAAACCCATGGAAAATAAATAGCACCCTCCTGAACAACCAATGAGTCACAGATGAAATTAAAGAAGAAATTAGACAGTTTCTACAATTGAATGATAATGACAGTGCAACATACCTGAACTTATGGGACATAATGAAAGCAGTTTTAAGAGGGAAATTTACAGCAGTAAATACCATATTAGGAAAACAGAGCAAGCACAAATAAACAACTTAATGGTAAACCTCAAACTTCTAGAAAAAGAAGAGCAGACTAAGCCAAAAGCTCATAGAAGGGAGGAAATTATAAAGATCAGAGCAGAAATTAATACATTGGAGACTAAAAAAAAATACGAAGAATCAATGAATTGAAGAGTTGAAGATTAAATAAAATTGACAAACCCTTATCCAACTTTATTAAAAAAGGAAAGAAAAGACTCAAACCCATGTAATTAGGAATGACAAGGGTGAAATCACAATGGACCCTGCCGAAATCCAGAAAATCTATACCTACTTTGAAAACTTGTATTCTAAAAAGATGGAAAATGCAGAAGAAATGGACAGATTCCTAGATACACATGAATTACCAAAGCTCAATCAAGAAGATATAAAAATCCTAAATAAACCAATATCAATCAATGAAATTGAAGAGGTAATTAAAAACCTCCCAACAAAGAAAAGCCCAGGCCCTGATGGATTCACTGCTGAATTCTACAAGAAATTTAGAGAAGACCTAGCACCACTACTTCTCAAACTCTTTAATGAAATTGGAAGGGAAGCATTACTCCCAAATTCATTCCTGGAAGCAAGCATTGCCCTGATACCAAAACCAGAGAAGGACCCAACCAAGAAAGAGAACTATAGGCCAATCTCCCTAATGCGCATAGATGCAAAAATCCTCAATAAGTTACTGGCAAACAGAATCCAGCAAATCATCAAGAAGATTATACACCATGACCAAGTTGGATTCATACCAGGGATGCAGGGATGTTTCGACATACATAAGTAAATAAATGTAATACACCATATTAACAGAGCCAAGGACAAAAATCATATGATCATCTCAATAGATGCAGAAAAAGCTTTTGGCAAAGTCCAGCACCCATTCATGATAAAAACTCCACAGAAAATTGGAATAGAGGTCTTTATTTCAATCTGATAAAAGCCATCTATGAAAAACCAACAGCCAATATCATACTAAATGGACAAAAACTGAAAGCCCGCTCTCTAAAATCAGGAACAAGACAAGGATGTCCACTGTCTCCACTTTTATTCAACACAGTCCTGGAAACTTTAGCCAGAGCAATTAGACAAGAGAAAAAAATAAAAGGAATAACAATAGGAAAGGAAGAAGTTAAATTATCATTATTTGCAGATGACATGATACTCTACATAGAAGACCCCAAAAACTCCACTAAAAAACTGCTACATTTAATAAGCAAATTCAGTAGCATAGCTGGATACAAAGTCAACATTCAAAAATCAATAGCCTTCCTGTACATGAATTACAAACTCACTGAAAGAGAAATTAGGGTAACAACACCTTTCACAATAGCATCCAAAGAAATGAAATACCTAGGAATGAATCTAACAAAGGATATAAAAGACCTCTACATTGAAAACTACAGTACTTGAAAAAGGTGATTGAAGAGGATATCAGAAAATGGAAAGATATCTCTTGCTCTTGGGTAGGAAGAACTAATATAGTGAAAATGGCCAAACTTCCAAAATTGTTATACAGATTTAATGCAATTCTGATCAAAATTCCAACAGCATCTCTCACAGAATTAGAGAAAACAATCCTAAAACTCATTTGGGACCAGAAGAGACCTAGAATAGCAAAGGCAACTCTGGGCAACAAAGGCAAAGCAGGGAGCATCACAAATCCTGACTTGAAATTATACTATAAAGCTACTGTGATAAAAACAGCATGGTACTGGCAAAAAAAAAAAACAGACCCGAAGATCAATGGAACAGATTAGAAGATGCAGAAACAACTTCAGACATACTAAGCCAACTTACCTTTGACAAAAGTGCCAAACACATTCATTGGAAGAAAGACAGGCTCTTTAATAAATGGTGCTGGAAAAACTGGCTCTGCATATGCCAAAGATTAAAATTAGACCCATATCTTTCACCATGCACTAAACTAAATTTGAAATGGATCAAAGATATAAATATTAAAACAGAAACATTAAATCTGCTGGAAGACAGCATAGGTAAAACTCTTGAAGACATTGGTGTAGGCAAAGACTTTATGAATAAAACCCAATAACACAGGAACTATCACAAAGAATCAACAACTGGGATCTCATACCATTAAAAAGCTTTTGCACAGCAAGAGAAACCACCAACAGAGTGAAGAGACAATCCACAATGTGGGAAAAAATGTTTGACAGCTGTTTCTTAGACAAAGGATTACTATCGAGAACATATAAAGAACTCAAAAAAAATCAGAACTCCCAAATTTAAAGACCCAGTCCAAAAATGGGCAGCTGAGATGCATACACACTTTTCAGAGGAAGAAATACAAACAGCATATAAATATATGAAAAAAAATGTTCAACATCACTGGTCATTTGAGAGATGCAAATTAAAACAACACTGAGATTCCATCTCACCCCAGAAAGAATGGCTATTATCAAGAAATCAACCAATATCAAATGCTAGAGGAGCTATGGGGAAAAAGAAAGAATGGCTATTATCAAGAAATCAACCAATAACAAATGCTGGAGGAGCTATGGGGATAAAGGAACCCTTCTCCACTGCTGGTGGGAGTGCAGACTGGTGCAACCACTGTGGAAATCAGTGTGGAGACTCCTCTAAAAACTAGGATCGGAGGTCCCATTTGACCCAGCTATTCCCCTTCTGGGTATCTTCCCAGAAGAATTAAAAACAATGTACCACAGCAATATATGTGCACCCATGTTTATAGCAGCACAATTTGTAATAGCTAGATCTTGGAAACAACCTAAATGCCCATCAACCGAGGAATGGATAGAAAAGATGTGGTAATTTTATACAATGGAGTACTACTCAGCCATAAAGAAAGATAAAATGGAGACTTTAATAGGTAAATGGATGCAACTGAAGACCATACTCATAAGTGAAATAAATCAGACATACATGTATAAACATTGTATTGTCCCCCTAGTGTGAGAAGCTGAAAGAGTAAATAAGATCCAAAATGTACAATGGGAAGAAACTGTTCAAAAGGAAAGAGAAACTGGGATGGCGGAATGGAGAAAAGAAGGAAAGGAAAAGCAAAAAAAAAAAATATATATATATATATATTATATAAAAATGTATATATATAATATATAAATATTATATAAAAATTTATATATATATAAAAGATTGTTAAGATAGATATACTACTAATTTCTCTTAGTTCATTGAAAAGAAAGTTTTGTGCTAATATTATTTGGACAATTGAATGCCGATATCTTGAGTTACTCTGAGTAACTAATTTAAAAATAACAATACGCAATGTATTAATCATTGTTATCCTCCTATTATGTTGTTTTGAAATTTTGTTCATTTTTTCTCTTTAAAATAAAATTTAAAATTATAATTATAATATATACTATTTCTCTTAAACTACTAATAACCAAATAGAAAATAATAATAAAAAGAAACATGATTCACAATACTAACAAATCTATTAAGTATTCAGAAATTAATTTAACCAAGAATAACCTCCTGGATCTTTCTGCAGAAATCTTTTAAATTCTAGAAATGGACTTAAGGAGGTGATAGAGCCAGGCATGGTGGCCCGGGCCTGTAATCCCAGCACTCAGGAGGCTGAGGCAGAAGGATCGCTGCAAGTTTGAGGCCAGCCTGGGCTACAAAGTGAGTTCAAGGCCAACCTGAACTGCATAGTGAGAACCTGTCTCAAAAAGACAACAGAAGGGGCCGGTGAGATGGCTCAGCGGCTTAAGCGCCTGCCCCGCAAGCACAAGGGCCTGAGTTCGACTCCCGGAACCCACATACGAAAAAGGGGCCGGTGATATCGCTCAGCAGCACGGGCACCTGCTGGCGCGCGAGGACCTGAGGTCGACCCCCCGTACCCACCAAAAAAAAAAAAAAAAAAAAAAGACAACAGAAGAAGAAAAAAGGAAAAAAAAAAGAGCGCCGACAGAGTATTTAGAGGTAAATATTGATGATGTCTACACCTAACTCAAAAAGTTAAGAGGGAAGAACGTGCACAGAAACACAGAGAGGAAGTAATAAAGCAAATATGGCAAAATGTTAACATTTGGTGATTCTGGGTAAGGAATACACAAGAGCTCTTTGTACTATTCTTAGAATTCTTCTGTTAGTTTTAAATTATCTCCAAGTTTTGAAAATGCTAAAAGCATAAGCTGAATAAATGGAAAGGCATATTACATGGTCTTAGATGGACTACGTTACCATCAAAAAATGTCAAACCTCCCCCAAATAATTCATAACTTTGATATAATCCCAATAAAAATTCCTTAAAAATATTATTTTTAGTAACTTAATAAGCCAACTCCAAATTGAACATGGGAAGATAAAATTTGGTCCAGAAAGAGCCAAGTAAACTTTAAGATGATGACTTCCTGTGCTAGTCATTATGACATAACTATAAGATCATTGTAATAAAATCAGAGCAATAAAAAATTGAGCAAGAGCCGACAGACTAATGGAACAAAACAGAGGCTTACAGACAGATGCACAGAAATCACATATGAGAAAGAAGCACCAAAACTCAATAGAGGAGTGAGATGCTATTAGAAAATGGATAAGAAAGGGACTGGGGGGCCGGTGATATAGCTCAGCAGCATAAGCGCCTGCCTGGTAAGCGCGAGGTCCTGAGTTTGACTCCCAGTACCCGCATATTAAAAAAAAAAAAAAAAGAAAAGAAAAGAAAAGAAAGGGACTGGGTACGTATCTAGCACCTCATGCAAATATAGACTCTGGATGGATTAAAGTCATAGATCCAACATAGGAACTGAGAAAGGTTTCTTATACAAAACTTCAAAAGCACAAACCATAAACCAAAGAACTTATTTAATCACATCAAAATTAAGAATTTTTCTTGATGGCAAGACAAACTAATAGAGGACCAAATGAAAAGATATCTGCAAAGCCCAAATGTGCCAAGGAATAAATATCTACATTAGGAAGTTATTTCTGCTCAAGTCAATGCAACAACAAAATGGTTATTACTACAACACAAAATGGCAAAGACAGGATCAAGCAATTTACAGAAGAAGCTAAGTGTCTAGGGGAGGCTCAAAATCACTAGCAATAGGGCCGGGGATACAGTTCAGCAGCACAGCGCCTGCCTGGCAGGCACAAAGTCCTGAGTTCGATTCCCGGTACCAAAACAAAACAAAAAAATCATTAACAATAAAGAAATATAAACTAAATGATAAGATATCACTTTGTATGTAGGAGATTAGAAAAAATGGAAAGCTGGACAAAGCTGAGTGTTGGTGGGATACAGGATACCGGAACCCTTCAGTACTTCTGGAGGGGCAGAGACTGGTATGGCCATTGTGGAGATGAACACGGCACTATTTAATCAAATTCTGTCCATGCGAGCCTGTAATCCGTAGCGCTCTTCTAAGTGTTCATCCCACAGAAATACTGTACAACTTCTAAGCAGACTTGTATGAAGATATTCATTGAGGCAGTATTTGTGTTGTTGAGAAGTAAGGTCAACTTTAGCATCCACCCATTACACAGACAGCAAGTAAATAAACTTCACGGAGTATGATGCCATATTCAGAAGCAAATAAGCAGCTGCACACATAGCAACAGGCATGAATCTTTAAAATAGTACTGAGGGAAAAAAGAAAAAAAACTAACATTATAAATTAAAATACATACATGTAAAACCAACCTACCCACCTCGTAAGAGCCACGAAAAGAAATATATATGAAATGCATTAGAAGGAACACCTATGAGGCCTGATGTGAGTGGGAACAGGAAAAGGGAATTAAAAGCTGAAGAAATCTTTTTAGGTTCTTTGCATGTTATAAAAGAATTCAAATGACCTATGATAAACACAAAATTAGAATTGTTTCCTTCCCAAAAGTTCCCAGTTTTCCTAACAACAAAAGCTATTCTCATTGCCAACTTTGTTGATGAGTAACAGCTTTTCATCCTTTTTCAAACAGGAAGAGAAATTCAGCGATCAGCAGAGGATGAAAGGAATCAGCAGAGAATATTTATGGAGCAGTGTTTCTGTCTCATGCCCTGATAACCAAACTAAGGACCTGATTATCTTTTGCTCTGGTGTGATTCTGCTCAAGGTGTTTTCAGGTCATTTAAAGCATCTACTTTCAGAACTTCTTCCCATGCAATCCTCTTGCCTCCCTGTAGAAAGAGTCTACACAACATGAACTATGAAAATTCTAGAGCTAAAAGGGACTCTGTTATTCTACAGATGAGGAAACAAAGGCCCAGAGAAGAATTTTGGTTTAGGGTCACACAGCTAATCTGAAAAGGAAGGTCTCCCTGGTTTTGCCCTTGTTCTCCTCTATTTTTTTTTTTTTTTTTGTGGGTACCGGGGGGTCGACCTCAGGACCTCGCGCACCAGCAGGCGCCCGTGCCTCTGAGCGATATCACCGGCCCCTTTTTCGTATGTGGGATCCAGGAGTCGAACTCGGGCCCTCGCGCTTGCAAGGCAGGCGCTTATGCCGCTGAGCCATCTCACCGGCCCTCTCCTCTATTTTTAACCCTTTCCAAATACACATCACTATGAGCTTCTCTGTTCAAAACCCTCTAGTAGCCTCCCCCTTACTCACTGGCAAGGCCAAAAGCCTTATAGTGGCCTACACCAATGTGCCCCTTCCCACTCGTACCACCTCTCACTGCTGCCACTTTGCATTCGCAGCTGCCTAACCACCATGACTTTGCCACCCATCATGTGTGTCAGGGCTTGGAACTTGTTCATCCTCTGCCTCCTGCTTACTCCCTCAATTCCTCCAAGTCTCAGGTCACAAGTCTTCTCAGGAGAGGCCTCTTTGACCACATACACACATACAACCTTTCCTACTTACACTGTTTTAAAGTTCTCCATAGCATTATGATAATCAGCTCTTATATCTATTTACATATTTATGTACTATCTGCTGCCACCCCACTAGAACTTCTATTTCATGAAGGCTTGGTCTGGTTTACTCACAACTGCATCCCCAGCACCTATGACAGTGTCTGGCTCATCTACACTAGGTGCTCAAAAATACTTGGTGAATGCATGAGTCACAACCAAAATGCACCCGTCAGACTTCTGATTCTTAGTACAATGCCATTCTCCCTGTGTTGTCAGTTCTTGGTGGTCATATCCTTCAGCCAGAAGAAAAGACCTACAAATCCAAATATGAAATAACATACTATAGCTACTGTATGTCTATATAACTTTCCATGATTACCTTCTTTTGGAATCAAGGATAAAGTACCTAACAAAAAGCTAACACCTCTGTGTGCTGAACAGCTGTTTCATTATACAGCTGCTCTGTGATCTGGTTTCACTGCTGCTATTTTAGACCCTTCTGCCTTTCCCACCAAGACACTCATAATTAACTCCTGACCATAAGACAAATTTATCCAATGTTGAAAATTAGTTTATTCAGATGTTCTCCTGGCCTGAGTATAATAATAAACTATTCTTTTTTTTTTTTTTTGGTGGGTACTGGGGGTCGACCTCAGGATCTCGCGCACCAGCAGGTGCCCATGCCACTGAGCGATATCACCGGCCTTTTTTTTTTTTTTTTATGTGGGTACCGGGAGTCGCCCTCAGGACCCCGCGCTTGCCAGCAAGTGCTTGTGCCACTGAGCAATATCACCGGCCTTTTTTTTTTTTTTTATGTGGGTACCGGGAGTCGCCCTCAGGACCCCGCGCTTGCCAGCAAGTGCTTGTGCCACTGAGCAATATCACCGGCCCTTTTTTCCTTTATGTGGGTTCCAGGAGTCGAACTCAGGACCTCACGCTTGCCAGGCAGGCACTTATGCCACTGAGCTATCTCACCGGCCCTAATAAACTGTTCTGTATTAATTGAATGGATGTTGTGAAAATTTTCAAAAGTATTCTGAGTGAATTTTAAAGATTGCTTAGCAAAAAAAAAAAAAGGTGGGGGGCATATTTGAGAATTTCAGAAGAGGTATTTTTCTGTCTTTTTTTTGTGTGTGTTTGTTTGTTTGTTTTTGTTTTTTGAGACAGGGTCTTGCTATATAGTTCAGGCTGGCCTTGAACTCACTACATAGTTCAGGCTGGCCTTGAACCCATGGCAATCCTCCTGCCTCAGCCTCCCAAGTGCTGGGATTACAGATGTGTGCCTCCACACCTGGCAATAGGTAATCTTATAATAATTCCATGTTATAAGTAACACATTAACTGATTTCAAAAGTGACAGAGTAATTTATGTAAAACTCTTGAAGACAGGCATAGCCAAAGGCATAAGCAATAACATCAAGAATCAACAAATAGGATCACACCAAATTAAAAACCTTCTGCACAAAAAAGGAAAGAACCAACAGAGTGAAGAGACAATCTACAGAATGAGAAAAAAATTTTTTCCAGCTATTGCTCAGAGGACTAATACCTAGAATATATAAAGAACTCAAAACAACTAGACCTCCCAAAATGAAAGACCCAATCAAAAAATTGGCAACTGTGGCTGGGGATATAGCTCAGCGGCATGGCACGTGCCGGGCAAGTGCGAGGTCCTCAGTTCAATTCCCGTACCCCCCCACAAAAAATTGGCAACTGAAGTGAACAGACACTTCTCAGAAAAAGTTCAAATGGCCAATAAGTACATGAAAAAATGTTCAACATCTCTGGCCACTAGAAAAATGCAAATTAAAACAACACTGAGATTCCATCTCACTCCAGAAATAATAGCTATCATCAAGAAATCAAATAATGAGCTGGCGAGATAGCTCAGCGGCATAAGCGCCTGCCTGGCAAGCGTGAGGGCCCGAGTTCGACTCCCGGAACCCACATACAAAAAAAGGGCCGGTGATATCGCTCAGCGGCACGGGCGCCTGCTGGCACACGAGGTCCTGAGTTTGACCCCTGGCACCCACAAAAAAAAAAAAAAAAAAAGAGAAATCAAATAATAACAAAAGTTGATGAGGCTGCAGGAGAAAAAAGAAACCTACATTGTTGGTGGGAATGTAAACTGGTATAACAGCTACACAAATCAGTATGAAAATTCCTCAAAAAATTAAAACTTGAAATTCTATTTGACCAAGCTATACTCTTCTGGCTATCTTCCCAAAAAAGTTAAAAAGACATCACATTACAATGATACATGCACAGCCATACTGTAGCAGCACAACTCACAATAGCTAAATCATGGAAGCAGGCTATATGCCCATGAACAGGCGAACAGATAAAGAAAGTATAGCATATATACACAATGGAGTACTACTCTGCCAAAAAGAATAACTTTGGGTCATTTGTAGGAAAATGGATGCACTTTGTGTCCATAATGCTAAGTTAAATAAATCAGGCATGGGTTAAATATCTCATGGTTTATCTTATATGAGAAACCCAAACTATAAATAATTTAAAGAGCAAAATAAAAGGTAATAGGAAAGGGAGACAGACTCTGTGGAGATAAGAAGAGGGTCTAGCTATGGGGGGAAATGGAACAGCGGGAAAGAGAAGGGAAGGAAAAGAATAAGATGTGATATGTTTAAGTACCAACTCACCAGGATGAATGTATTTATTATGTGTCACAAACATATATTAATAGAAAAATTTTTACAACGACAGAAAAAAAATTTTTAAACAACAGAATAAACTTAGAAAATAAATCAAACCTTATACCTGCCAGTAGATATACAAGCCTCCATCGATATTCTATTTTAATTTGTTTTATCATTTTTTAAAAATCCCCAAAGGTTATGGTGGCACATGTCTGTGATCCCAGCTCCTTGGGAGGCTGAGGCAGGAGGATTGCAATTTCAAACCTAGATTGGGCAATTTAGCAAGATATGATCTCAAAATTGTTTTGAAAGGCTTGGGGGTACAACTCAGTGGTAGAGCATTTGCCTAGCGTTCATGAGGCCCTGAGTCCAATCTTCACCACCACACACACACACACACACACACACACACACACACACACTTCCCAAATTTAAGACTAAAGTATCTGCAGTCTGAAATAACACTTTTCACTTATTTTAGCCCAACATACACAAAAGTGACCCACAGAATTGGGAATAATAATAAATTTGAAGTTTCACTGTGTACCATGCAGGAAGCACTTCCTTCTGTGGCAGAGGTCATAAGTTCGCTGTCTCCAGAGGTTTCCTATGTTGTGGTTTTCGATCATAGAGAAGATAAAGATCTAAACCTGGTCCGCCTAACTCTTTCAGAACCAAAGCCTCATGGAATTCAACTATGTTATAAAAATGAACACCTATCCTTAATTTTTAGGACATCATAAGTGGTGATTCAGGAACTAAGATTTATCATGTTCTCTAGGGAAAAAGTAGGGTAAGCTCCGTCAGTGCTTTGAAGGAGCCTCTGCCTTGCAAGAAGGACGAAGGAGGAATGGGAGCAGTATCTGCAGGTAATGGAGCACTCAGAGGAAGGAGGCTTTTCAGAAAAAGGGCCGATACGGATGAAAATAAGAGGGCGGAAGGCTCTGCTTTGCAGCCACAGACAAATAACTCATACATATTCAGTCAAAGTGTACAAAGATTATTATCATATCTTTGCCAAAAATACACACACCATGAATGCTGTCTAAAAGTCATCTTATCAAATTTTCTGAGTCACAGTGTTCTTGGCTTATTGCAAAAGTTATCTGAACACTGCACAGACCCCATTCCCAGGCCAGATGTAAGCCATCCTCCACTATACACCAAGCACGCCGTTCCAGTCTCTGAATTCAGATGAATTGAACATAGAACGCCAGTAATCTGAAAAACTGTATTTTATGTTAGCCCAACACAAATAAAGTGACTGGGAGAGCTGAAAATAATGAATTTGAAGATATGCTATGCATCATGTAGAATTTTTAAAAAGTTTTTCTTTCTTATAGAAAAAATGTAAAATTCTGTACTTGAACATGCGACAAAAGAAAAAAAAAGGGATCAAGAGATGGAGGGAGTGGTGCACACCTGTAATCCCAGCACTCGGGAGGCCGAGGCAGGAGGATCGCTGCAAGTTCAAGGCTAGTCTGCGATTTAAAAAAAAAACAAAAAAAAACGGGGCCGGTGAGATACCTCAGCGGCATAAGCGCCTGCCTGGCAAGCCCGAGGTCCTGAGTTCGACTTCCGGTACCCACATACGAAAAAAGGGCCGGAACCCACATACGAAAAAAGGGCCGGTGATATCGCTCAGCGACGCGGGCGCCTCCTGGCGCGCAAGGTCCTGAGGTCGACCCCCCGGTACCCACAAAAAAAAAAAAAAAAAAAGATGGACAGAGCAGGGAGGGAGGGAAGGGAAAGGGGATGAAAAAAGGAATTAAGATGTATTATGTACACGTACCAACTCCCCACAAGGGTTGTTAACATTATGTACTACAAACATGTACTAAAAAAAACCCTTTTCTTTCTTGAAACTTTTTTCTCACAATGAGTAATGTTATAAGTTAATGGAAAAATTAGTGAACTGTACACATGGAAGATAGTAGAGATTCCTTAAAATTCAAGACTGCAGAGAAAATTGGGTACCGAGGACTAATTTACTCATCACCTTGAATTTCTGCCTGCTGTGAGTAATAAAGGCAGCAGTGCTGTACTAACTCCTAGAGATCACACCTGTCTGCTGTTGGGTACTTCGGGCTTGCAAAATACTACTACGGCTTAGCCAGTCCTACTCACCCCCAGCCAGTTACTACTCATAGTAATTTAGCTATGTGAACAAGGAGGGTATAAACCATGCTCAAACCTAATTATTAGAGTAACCGCTAGCTTGCCACATAGCGTGGCATCACTATGAAAAGACTGTTTCAACACTAAAATGCTCAGATTACTGCAAAAGAACTACTGTAAAACAGACCTAATATTACAAAATAAGTACTGTATAAGTGAGACAGTAAAGGATGAGATGGCGCTGAAAGTTGGTTTTGGCTCTGTAATTAAAATTTAACTTTGTACCCCAAGCACTCTTCCAGCTCCTAATTTGTATCAGACCCTGGCCTGTTTGATAACTCCGACAGTCAAGCGACATAACTATCGTCCTTGAGATGTCCATGCTTGGAGGACATCAGTATCTGTGGCAGCAAGGCAAATGTACGTGAATACCTGCAAAACTACCATAGCCAAGCGGCACTTCCAGCTGAACAGGTCCTACTCTTGCTTGGGAAACCATTCATCCCTGCCTCCCTGACACAGAATCACGATTACCAATACCCACGGGCTGCGCATCCATAATATGACGGGGGCTGGGCT
Source organism: Erethizon dorsatum (assembly GCA_028451465.1). NCBI lineage: Eukaryota > Metazoa > Chordata > Mammalia > Rodentia > Erethizontidae > Erethizon > Erethizon dorsatum. The sequence continues at coordinate 117,458,529 of CM051822.1, read as the reverse complement.
AATGCTGAGGTCTTCTTCCAGCTCGCAGATTCCGCCTCATCGCCGAGTGGCAGGGCGGTGCAATGAGAAGAGCCCTGGGCTTGACACCTCTTAAAAAGCCCATGCCCGCAGGCTTCCTCTCCAGCTCCAGGGCCCGCGGCGGGCCAGCCGGCCGCGCACTGCGGAGCGCGAGGGGCTGCGGGTGGCCGAGCGCGGCGCCGCGGGCAGAAGGGGCTGCGCAGGCCCGGCCGCGGCGCGTCCCTCTGGACCGGTCTCCGCTGCGCGCAGCCCCGGACAACGACGCCAGGGCCGCCCCCCGCCCGCCCATCCGGCCGCCCGGCCCGGCCCGGTCCGGCCCTGACCTGTTCTCTGCCGCCCGGCGGTCCCTCGGCGCGGCAGGCAGTGGCGGCCGTCCGTCCCCGGCCTGCTGTCACCAACGTCCCCAGGCGAGCGGGCTGGCGGATCCCGGTGACTCAGCGCCCCTCCCCTTCCCGCCCCTTCCCGCCCCTTCCCGCCCCTTCCCGCCGCTCCGCCCCGCCCCGCCCCTCCCCTTCCCGCCGCCCCGCCCCTCCCCTTCCCGCCGCCCCGCCCCTCCCCTTCCCGCCGCCCCGCCAGGCTTCTGCCGGGGCCGCGGGTCTCCCGCTCCGCCCCGCGGCCGCGCCCCCTGGCGGCGGCCCAGCCACCCCGTAGCGACGACTGGGCGGCGCTGTGCGCATCTCGACCGGGGAACTGAGGCCCCGCCCCGCCCCGCCCCGCAAGGCGTGACCTCCGCCACGTGCCGGGGCTCAGTCTGACGTGCTGCCCCTACTAGGATGGAGGGTCTCCGCCGCCGCGCTGTCGCGTCACCCGCCACACCGCCCCCAACCTAGAAAAAAGTCGGAATCCCCTCCGGAGACGTCCAGCTGCGTGCGGTCTGCGGTGCTGTCCGCTGGGCCCCCCCAGGCAGTTCCCTCTATCAGGTCACACGGTACTCGTCGTTGCTCGCTTCTGTCCGCCCGGTTTCCCCCCAAAGGAAAGCCTTTCTCTCAGGATAGCTTTGGGGATTTAAAACCAAGGAACGACAGAAAACCAGAACAAGGCAGAGCTGAGAAAACCGCTCTAAAGCTTTCCTGAACCTCCACAGAATCCCCTGCGTTTAAGGTCACAAAGCCCCATTGCTTAGCCGTCTTGCTTGAACTGCTCTGCCCTGCGTTTCTGGGATCTACCTAGTGGATTCTAAGAATTCAGCGAGTCTGTCACGATGCGCAGATGGCAGAGAAAAACATTTATTTCAAAATTTTCATTGGATATGCTGTTTCTCGTTCCTCTTTTTTTAAATCATAAAATATGCAAAACATAAAATTTACCATTTTAACCATTTTTTAAGTGTGCGGTTCAAAGGCATCAAGTATGGTTACATTGTTGTGCAACCATCGTTTATCTCCAGAACTTTCCATCTTCCCGAACAGTACCCATTAAACAGTAACTCATTCCTAGCCCCTAACAATCACCCTTCTGCTTTCTGTCGCTATGATTTCAGGACTCTAGGTACCTTATATAAACGGAATCACAATATTTGTCCTTTTAACTGGATTATTTCACCTAGTATAATGTCCTCAAGGTTTATCCATGTTGTAGCATGTGTCTGAATATTCCATTGTTTGCATATTCCACATTTTGCTTATACATACATCCTTCCATGAACATCTGGGTTGTTTCTACCTTTGGGCTCCTATACATAATGCTATTATGAGCACAAATATACAAATACCTATTTAAGTCTCTGCTTTCAATTCTTTGGGCTATATATCCAGAAGTAGTGATGCTGAGTCAGATGGTAATTCTGTGTATTTAATTTTTTTAGAAACTGCCATATTGTTTTCCTCCTTTACTCTTTGAAACACGTGAACACTATGGGGAGAAAATTTTGTATTAAAATATCTGGAGTCTGTTGAAATTTTTAGCAAACGCTTCATTTGCCTGTAAAATAGTGATTTTTTTTCCTTACTCCAAAAGAGTAATTAACATTGCAAATCTGTTGCCTTTGTTTTTAATAATATTACTCTGTTACCCAAAATAATAACAATAACCCTTACATTCAGCTAACTACAACTTTGTTTTCTGTGTATATACTTTCCTAATGTTATTTGGAGCCAACTATGCTGTATGAAATAAAAATAAATAAAAATCAAGCAGTTCATTTTTAAAATAAAAAACATTTGGGTGTCTTAATATACATTCAACGCAATCTAAACTTTTTTTCTTTTACTAAAAAAGCCCATTTTGGGCCGGTGAGATAGCTCAGCGGCATAAGCGCCTGCCTGGCAAGCGTGAGGTCTTGAGTTCAACTCCCGATACCCACATACGAGAAAAAGGCCGGTGATATCGCTCAGCAGCACAGGCGCCTGCTGGCGCACCAGGTCCTAAGTTTGATCCCAGGTACCCACAAAAAAAAAAAAAAAAAAAAAAGCCCATTTTAAAATCATCTGAGCCAGGCATGGTGACACACACCCGAAATCCCAGCACTTGGGAGCTGAGGCAGGAGTATTGTTGTGAGTTCAAGGCCAGCCTGGACTATATAGTGAATTCAAGGCCAGCTCAAGCTACAGAGAGCCCCTGTCTCAAAAAAAATAAAATAAAATAAAATAAAATAATTTGATTCCTGAATCTCAGAGGTGAGTTCTTTAGTCAGTATACTAAAGTTTAAGAATAACTACCCTAGGACATTGCAAAGATTCCAAGTTATCAAGGGCAAAATAATATTCTCCCACTGCATATTAACAAAGATTGACTGATCAGCCAAAATCAACTGTTTTTGTGATGCATCAGTCTTTGTGCTAGGTGTCTGGGATTCAGCCTGATCCACACAGACAACCAGCTCCCTGCCCTAAGTCTGGAGGTCACATACTAGCCAGAGTGACGTGACAAGCAATAAATAAACAATAAACCAGATAACAAGGGGTGTAGGAGTTTGGTGTAGGAATTAAACCAAATGATAAACACTAATGCCCTAGGCATCCATTGCATATAATGAATTGACTTCCCTCCTCTGCAATAAGAATGGTATGTTAGCAACAGTCCTTGAGAGAATTGAGGAAATAGTTACTCAACACATTTTCTACAGTCTGTAGTTCTAATGAGGAATCTAGGCTGAATGTAAAAGTGGTGGGGAAGTCCCTCCTGGGGATAATATATTTTCCTAAGACATGAATGACGAGACAGAATGAGCCACATGAAGAGCTGAGATGTTTTTCTGGTAGGAGAAACTGCAGGTGCAAAGCCTTGAAATGAAAAGCAATGTGGTCAGTTTCAGAAAAGAAGCCGTTGTGAGCAAGCAAGCCAGTACAGTATTATGAGGTAAGCTTCGAAAGCAAACAGCAGTGAAGATCATCCAGGCCCTGTAGGGCTATGGTACAGAGATTGAATTTATGATAAGTCACTGTGTTAATACATGGTAAATATCCCCAACTGAAGAGACTGAAATGAAAAGAATCGAAAGAGATCAGTGTGTGTGGAACTGCCTTGATAGCAATACGGGTAATATCTGCATATGTAATATTAAAACTAAAAAGTATACACTGCCCTCCCTCCCAGATAATACGCAATAAACCAGAACACAGAATGTCTCAATTCCTATACATTTCGATTAATCTTATCGATTAAAACTACCTGGATGTGTTCTCTTTTGACCTAACCTGTTGGGATGTCCTACATCTGAACATACACAAACTGACAGCTGGGCATGGCTTGGCCCCATAGCAAAACCACCTCCCTTTGGCCTCCTCTTACAGTGTATATATGTGTCATAGCCATAAGCTGCTCTTAGCAATGGCAAGCTGATGACAGTAGCAAGCTGCTGAAACTAATCAAAGCGGCCTTGCTTGTCGAGTCAGCTAGCTGTTAATCCTGGAATAGCCAGGGGCCCAGCTCCAGAAGATCCAGGAGCATAGATAAAATAATACTCTTTTATTCCTATTACTAAAGAAGGTCATCCAACAACTTAGTGGTAAAATACAAAGACATAAATTTGCTCCTAAAATGTCAGCAAGGAAGAGGCATGACATGAAAATATTATTAGTAATTCATCAAAATGGTGCCAGAACCTGACAGTACCAGAGTGGAGACTGGGAAGGTAAGGATTTGGGATGGATGGGGGTGTGTAGGGAAGCCCTGTGTTCTCACAGAGAAGGGAGGAGTCCAGGATGGTTTTGACAGAGGGTCATCTGCTTGGTGGACTTGTGCTAGGGCAGAGGCTATTTGGTTCCACTTAGGAATGGACTCCAGTTGGCAAGGAAGAAGACAATTCCCATTTTGTTCTTCCTGTGAGGAAGTATCTGAGTTCTAAGAAACAATAAGACTATCATGTTTCTCTTCAGGGTTGTCAGACATATTGACATGTGTTGCTTAGGCATCCCTTGTGGAAGCTTGAACGGGTTTAATGGAAAACAGGAAATTCTTTCACATTCAGAATTAAAAAACAAACAGGCAAACAAATCTACCTTGATATTCAAATACCTAGTTAAAGTAAAATATTGGGAAAAAAAAAACTCATTCATCTATGTACCCGTATCACACTTCCTATTTACATGAAGAAACAAGAACAAAAGAAAGAAGGTATTAGAGGATCTGTAAGGATGGAAGGAAATCAGAAGGAAGGAATGGAGAAGCTTAAATACTGAAGATAATTTTATAGACAGTGTTTATTTCAACCTGGCCTTATGTTAAGATCTTTTCTTTTTTAGTAGGAAAAACTATCTTCCCAGAAACAGAACCAGGATTCTCTATTTGAATACTATCAATACTGTACTTTCAAAAATAATTTGTAAGTCATCTAGTTTCTTTTTCTGGTTGTCCATGTTAATGAAGCAAGGTAATCGAACGCATCTTTTTCTTCTCTGAATAAGATTGGTTGGTTATGTTTAGCATACATCATGATGACAGTCCAGAAAAGTAGTCACTATAATTATCCTTGGCTTATAACCGAGGAATCTGAGGCTCCACGAGATTAAGTAACTTCAGCCAGGTATAGTGGTGCACGTCTGTAACCCTAGCACTGGGGAGTCTGAGGCAGAAGGATTACCGTGAATTTGAGGCCAGCCTGGGCTACACACTGAGTTCAAGACCAGCCTGAACTACATAGTGAGACCCTGTCTAAACAAAACAAAACAGTAAGTAACTTGCCTAGCCCATCCTACAATTTCCACTAACCTTAGTCATTTCTATACTGCTTTTTGTTATAATCTTGTACTCTCAGGAAACCATCATGGTAATTCTTCACTGTACGGCATGCCTCTTTTTTTTTTTTTTTTCCTTCCAATATTGGGGATTAAACCTAGGGCCTCTCATATGCTAGATAATAACTTAAACGCTGAGCGACACCTTTGGTCCTTTTATCCCTTTTATTTTGAGATAGGATATTATTAAATTGCCCAGGTTGTCTTCAAACTTGAAAACCTTGTGCCTCAGCCTCCCAGGTAGCTTGGACTACAGAGGTGTACCACCATGCCTGGCATTATTTTTGTTTGATGTGTTTACTTAAATTTACTTGCTTTTACCTCACAGAACTAGAGAAAACATTCCTAAAATTCATTTGGAACGAGAAGAGACCTAGAATAGCAAAAGCAATTCTTGGCAATAAAGGCAAGTCAGGGAGTATCACAATCCCTGACCTGAAATTATACTACAAAGCTACTGTGATAAAATCAGCAAGGTATTGGCAAAAAAAAAAAAAAAAAAAAAAAAAAACAGACCTGAGGATCAGTGGAACAGAATAGAAGATGCAGACACAACTACAAACACACTAAACCACCTTATCTTCGACAAAGGAGTCAAACATGTTCACTGGAAGGAAGACAGTCTCTTTAATAAATGGTACTGGAAAAACTGGCTTTCCACATGCCAAAGACTAAAACTAGACCCATGTCTATCACCATGCACTAAACTAAAGTCAAAATGGATCAGAGATCTAAATATTAAAACAGAAACATTAACTAGACTGGAAGAGAAAATAAGTAGAAATCTTGAAGACACATGGGTAGGCAGAGACTTCATGAACAAAACCCAGACCATACAGGAAATACAGTAAAAAATCAATAAATGGGATCTCACCTTATTAAAAAGGTTTTGCACAACAAAGGAAATCACCAACAAAGTGAAAAGACAACCCACAGAGTGGGAAAAAATTATAGCCAGTTCTTCTTCAGACAAAGGACTTATATCTAGAATATATATAAAGAATTGAAAAAAATTAGACCCCCAAAATTCAAAGACCCAATCAAAAATGGGCATCTGAGATGAATACACACTTCTCAGATAAGAAATACAAACAGCAAATAAATATATGAAAAAGTGTTCAACATCACTGGTCATTTGAGAGATGCAAATTAAAACAACACTGAGATTCCATCTCACCCCAGAAAGAATGGCTATTATCAAGAAATCAAACAATAACAAATGCTGGTGGGGCTGTGGGGAAAAAGGAACCCTTCTCCACTGTTGGTGGGAATGTAGACTGGTGCAGCCACTGTGGAAATCAGTGTGGAGATTTCTTTAAAAACTAGGATTAGGGCCGGTGAGATGGCTCAGTGGTGTAAGCGCCTGCCTGGCAAGCACAAGGGCCTGAGTTCGACTCCCAGATCCCACATACGAAAAAAGAGCCGGTGATATAGCTCAGCGGCATGGGCGCCTGCTGGCACTCGAGGTCCTGAGGTCGACCCCTGGTACCCACAAAAAAAAAAAAGAAAATGAAAAATAAAGCTAATAAGCAGCTTATTATGCTTCTCATGTTCTTTCTAAATCCACCTAATTTTTATTAGTTACTTTCCACTTAACTTTAAAAGATAATTTTTTCTAATGGCATTTTTTTTATGACTACAAAAATAACTTGAGGGCCGGTGAGATGGCTCAGCAGTGGGGTAAGTGCCTGCCTGGCAAGTGTGAGGGCCCAAGTTCGACTCCCGGATCCCACATACGAAAAAAGGGCCAGTGATATCGCTCAGTGGCATGGGTACCTGCTGGCGCGCGAGGTCCTGAGGTCGACCCCCGGTACTCACACACACAAAAACAAACTAGGATTAGAGGTCTCATTTGACCCAGCTATTCCCTCCTGGGTATCTTCCCAGAAGAATTAAAAACATCATACCACAGCTATGTATGTGCACCCATGTTTACAGCAGCACAATTTGTAATAGCTAGATGTCGGAAACAACCCAAATGTCCGTCAACCAAGGAATGGATAAAAAAGATGTGGTTTTTTTTATATAATAGAATAGTACTCAACCATAAAAAAGATAAACTTGAGACATTTATAGGTAAATGGATGCAACTTGAGACCATACTTGTAAGTGAAATAAACCAGACCCACATGTGTAAACATCATATTGTATCACTAGTGTGAGAATCTGAAGGAGTAAACAAGATCCAAAATGTATAATAGATATTGTGACTAGGGAAGAAACTGTTCAAAAGAAAAGAAAAATTGTGATGGGAGAAAGGGGAAAGGAAGAAAGGGAAAAGGAAAAAATATATATAAACACAAGACACTTAAGATAATTGTACAGCTGGTTTCTCTTGGTTCACTGAGGGGAAAGTTTTGTGCTAGTAATTTTCTGGACAATGTTTCATGCCTATATCTTGTACTCTGAACAACTACTGTGAATATAACAATACACAATGTGTTGATTACTGTCTCTCTCCTACTAACCTGTTTTGAAACTCTGTTTTATTGTTATTTCTTACTTTTTTCTGTTTAAAATAAAAAAAAATAAACTTACTTGCTCTGTTTTTTTTTTTGTGTGTGGGTACCGGGAGTCAAACTCGGGACCTCGCGCTTGCCAGGCAAGTGCTTATGCCACTGAGCTATCTCACTGGCCCCCCTTGCTCTGTTTTTTAAAGCAGATTTTTATATCACACCCATAATACAAAGCCAGTAGAAGATATAATTCTTAAGAGGTAAGTATAAAAATAAATACAATGGAGCTGGGTGAGGTGGCACATGCCTGTTATCCCAGTACTTAGGAGGCTGAGACAGGAGGATTACCATGAATTCGAGGCCAGCCTGGACTACATTATGAGTTCAAGTCCAGCCCGAACCACATAGCAAGACCATGCCCTAAAAAAAAATGAAACTATCCAGTAGTAGAACATTAGGGCCAAATAGAAACACTCTCCTTGATATATTCAGACAGAAGGTGCTAGAGGGTGTTAAAAGAATAACTTTTTCACTAAGTGATTATTGTTTGGATAGCACATCACCTAAAATTATCTCCTCTATCATACAAATTGTCCTCATGGACATCTTGAGTGCCGATTGTGCTTTTTATCCATATTTTTAGAAATAACCTGATTGGCTCAAGATACCAGAGCAGGTAAAAGGCAAAGCTAGGCTGCAAGCCACCAACTGCCAGGGCTCAAAGTCTCTGTTGTGTAACGCGAGCTTCTGCTTGATCAGTCTGTGGACTTTGCTCCAGACGGGCCATGTTTGCCTCATTTGCAGTGCTTTATCCTGATGCATCCATGGGGCTTAGTAATGCAGGGATCTTCCGCATTCTCCCAAAAATGTACCAAGGGCTAAATGTCACGCTCCAAGGGGAGCTGGACTCCCACAGGGCCTCGTGGGGCCGTGCGTGTATGGTGTGACACTGTTCTTCCCTCACACAGCACTACCTGTGTGAGCAGCTGGGCCCCTGATGTTTCCTGTTGAAACTGTGGCCTATTTCATGCCTCCGCCCCCATGCAATAATGATCTGTCTGAGATTAGTGTACAACATTTTACAGAAATGAGTCATCTGAATGCAGACCGGACTTAGCCAAGAAAAGTAGGGAACTGGATGGCAGCATGGATCCTGATTCCTTGGCCTCTGACAGGGCTGATCTCCGTCACCCCACTAATTGTGGCAGAGTTGTTTGCCTCTTACTCTCCTCGTGGGTGGTGAATTTGTTGAAGGCAGAACTATCAAATTTATCTTTGTTCCCCTATTGTCTCTAGCAAAGTGTCTGGCACATAGGTCTCCCTGGTACATGACTGAGTTTGCCTTAGTTAAAAGTCACAGTAAGACTGAAATGGTGCTTAAGTTCAATAAAATCTTAATGTTCTCCAAACTGGGTATGGTGGCGCATGCCTCTAATTCCAGCACTCTGGGAGGCTGAGGCAGGAGGACTGCAAGTTCAAGCTCAGCAACTTATCAAGACCCTGTCTCAAAATAAAAAAAAAAAAAAAAAAAGAAAGAAAGAAAAGAAAAGAAGGAAGGACTGGGGATGTAGCTCAGTGTGAAGGCCTTTAGTTCAATCCTTAGTACAGCAAAAACAAAAAACAAAAAATCCTGTAATATTCTCTTATTTTTTTCTACAATCATCCAATAACTGTTCCTCTTTATTGGGTAACAGCATTTTAATTTTTTTTTTTTTTTTGGTGGGTACCAGGGGTCAACCCCAGGACCTCGCGTGCCAGCAGGCGCCCGTGCCACTGAGCGATATCACCGGCCCTTTTTGCATGTGTGGGTTCCAGGAGTCAAACTCGGGCCCTCGCGCTTGCCAGGCAGTCACCTACACCGCTGAGCCATCTCACCGGCCCTGTTTTGTTTTCTTTTTTAATGGGAACTTTTCTTCTATGCTCCTCAATCTGCCCCCCTCTAGGAGTCGGCACATTGCACCGCACTGACCAATCGGAGACATCATGGCAGTTTCAGGGACAGATACATAATCTAATTTGTGTTTTGAGAGACCAGCCCAAGGAGCAACAGTTTGTTGCTGGTCTGGTAGAATATAAACTCGAAGGAGCTGTTGGTCCTCTCACCTTAACGTGGCAGCCTCTGTAAGAAAGAAATTACAGCAAAAAACAACAAAATTTTAAAAATGGAGACATTCTAGACTACATAATGGGGACGCCTGGCTCCAGCTGTGTCTGAAGTTTCTGCTTATAAATTTTTAGTTATCTGAGACACTAAAGGTCTCACCTTCCAATTACTGGCTCACGAATGCTGATCTGAAGTAGGACATTTAGCAAAATGAGGAAAAAAAATTAATTGGTAAGATTAATGCTACTAAGCTCTCCTAATTTTTGGCATTATTTAACGTATCAGTGGTGATAGTAGATAGCAATTGTATTTTTTCTAGTTGTCCTTAATAGAAAATTAATGAGTCCAAAATAGACAATGAATCCTTTATCCCTCTATTTCAAAAATAATTTATCAGTCTGTGCAATAGAAGTCTGCTCTAAAGTATGTGTGAACATTTGAGTACTAAAAAAAAGAATAAAGTGTGGTCATTTTAGTTCTTGGATTATTTATATTTTATTGGGTTATCGAAAGAGTTTAAGGAAGCTCATTAACTCCTTTGATCTCATGCTCAAAATGGAGTCTTCGGTCCAGAGGCCCCCATGGGACAATCTAAAAGGTAGTCAAAGAGGCCTTTTTTCCTTCCTGCTGTGGGTGACTACGGATCCAAGGATGATTTTATTTGCCTCCTCCCCAGGACTGAGACCTTGCTAAAGGAGGTAGGCAGGATGTGGGCAGAAAAAAGGCAGTGGCCCTGAGGCTTTTTTCAGGCTGCTGCCTGCAGCCCTGCAGTGACTGCAGGCCCCTTGGGTCTCAAGTGATCTAGAGGTGCTACGAACCCCCAGAGGTGCAGCTAGAGCTGGGAAGGTGAAAAGGTGCAAGGAACTTGTGGGCAAAGTTAGGAGAAAAACAAGCCCAGCAGGGGAAGGAGCAAGGTGAGGAGTGAAAGAAGGAGAGGGGGAGAAAGCTTTTCTGAATGGTGGAATTTAACTTTTAGGAGGAGAGGGAGAATTGGTGTTTGCTTAGGCATTTGCCCAGTGGGGAATGTTTACTCATGGTTTAATAGCCAGAGTGAGGTTGGTGTTAGAGTAGAAAGGAAGCCCTATTCAGGGCAGGAGGCGGCCATGACGGAGTCGGTGCATGCTGTGCATGGGGAATGAGTACTGTATATGAGACACGCCATGGTACCAGGTATGAGGATGGCACTATGGACACAGGAGCTTTGGCTTCTCTAGTTCTGATGGCAGATTTGTTCCAAGACACATAGTCCCACTTTTAGAACCTTGTTTTTGAGATGGCTGGTCTGGTGTGTAGGGGTGTTTTCTGTTGCCATGGAAAAAGTGAGTCTCGTTGGCTCACTTATGACTAGGCTTAGTGTGGTTTGGATGCTACACTGTCTTGGACCTATGCTGAGTTAGACTTCTAGCATGTTGAGATAGTAAGTCTGGAAATAAGTGCATGCATCATACACGTACACGTATCCTTAGAGCCAGGAGATGGAGCTGCTAGAACCAGCCAGATTCTTCCTTGCAGTAAGGTTCTTGGGCTTTCTCCTGCCTAGAACTTCTTCTGTTCCTATCCTTTGTAAGTCTTCCTGTCACTGGATGGGGACCAAAGCTCCCCCTAAAGAAGACATGGGGACCTCAACTCACCTGGGGCAGGTTCTTGACCTAGCACAGAAAAGTGTTTCAGGATGCCCCATTGAGAGGCATAGGCAGCTTTATTAGGCAGAATCAAATAAGTACTCAGAGAGAAAGTGCACAAGGCTCTAGAGGGGGTATTTATGTGGTCTTGGTGTATCCTTAAGACAGATGGTCTGGGATGATTATTTTTTGAATTATTTATCATTTACCTAGTGTCTGATTCTTTAAGGTCAGTTTGCCCATTAGTTGGCTAAGGCAAAAAAAGTTTGGACATATGGTATCCAATTAATAGTATTGTTTCCTTGAGAATGGAAGTCTTTGGAATTTATGGATTTAATACAGGTAGCACAATTGCTGTCCCCTCCATCCACCTGAATTTGGGCCAGTCCTCCTTCAATTGTCCTAAGAGAAGCAGAAATAAGAATAAGAAAGCCAAGCATGGTGGCACTCGCCTTAATCCCAGCCCTCAGGAGGCTGAGGCAGGAGGTTCACCAGCTCGGAGGCCAGCGTGGGCTACATAGCAAGACCCTGTCTCAAAAACAAACAAGCAAACAAACAAACACCCCCAAAGAATAATAGAGACCCAGGGAATCTCTAAAGCTCCAGGCCAGAGCACTGGTGTTAGATCCAACGGCCTGAACTTCAGTAACTTTTCCCCACTCTAACTTCATTAATGGTTTATACATAGGGAGCACGTGTCATGCACATGATTAAAACAGAGTGCATTCTGGGAGAGTCCTGTGTACTAAAGGGCCCAAGATGACTCACACCCTCTCAATCATTCCTGTCAATCATATTCAGAGAGATCCAATGAGAGGCACCCAGGGCCAGGGTGCACATCTTTTCATATCTGAAAGCCTGATTAATTTTCGTTCTTCTTATTCTCCTGCTGTCCTGGCATCACTTGTCCCATTCATGCCACCTTTTTGTTTCTGCTGGCACGAACCCAACGACACCTTCCCTGTTGACTTCAATAAATGTAGCTGCTTTTTCTTTTATCATTCAGTGTACACTTGCGATTCTTTGTTTGCCATACACAGCAACCTAGAATCTCTCTCTCCAATACACCACACGTGGTAGCAGATTTGTAGTATTGGAAGAAAAACATGGGCTGAATTTATTCATTTATAATATCATTAAGGCTCTTAGAAGTGAGAACCCTGGAAGATGAAAAAAGGTTTGTGAGGTGAAGAAAGTACTGTAATCTGGGATAACTCTGATTATGATTTAAAGCTGCAGTTCTCTCAAAATTATAATTTTAAAATTATAATTTCCTTGTCTTTTTGTTTTTTTCTTTGCCTTTTTGAGACAGGGTCTCACTATGTAGCCTAGGCTGGCTTTAAACTCCTAATCCTCCTTCCTGGGTTTCCCGAGTGCTGGGATTACAGGCATGTGCCACTACACCTGGCTTTCTTCTTATTTTTATTTCTCTATCTCACCTTATTTTTCTTCTTGTGCTTTTCCTATCAGCCCAACATCATCTTTTCAGATAATTCTTCCCTAATCATCATATCTTAAATCCTCCTGGCATTTCCTCTCTCAGCACCTCTTCTCAGATACTAATTCTTTTTATGTTTTTGTGTATTGATTTGTTTTATTCTTATTTCTTCCTCCCAATCTCTCCGACTTCAAAAGGGCAGAAACCATGTCACTCTGGTTTGCCCACTAACTCCCTCACTTTCAACACAGGGCCTGATTCACAAGTGAGACTCAAATATTTATCAGGTAAGTAAATAACTGCTCTACTACCTAGATCCCTTTCTACTCACAGAACACTTCTTTTTTAAAATTTTATTGGTACATTTTAGATATACATAATGATAACACTCATCATAGGGAATTTGTACCCCTACATGATACATCTTACTGCTTCTTTTTTTCCCATCCACAGAACACTACTAACACTAAATATGTGGTCTTTTTCCACAACGACAAAACCAATTCTCCAATCTCTGGACATCACCTATCATTCAATTCAGACACTGACTACAGCAATTCCATTCAATTCTGACACTATCTAGCTGGAGTTATCATCAGCCCCACAGGTTAAAGGTGTTGGTCCCACAAAGCTGCCCCCAGGGAAACTGGGAGTCATGTGAGAAAAATGCTCAAAATTATTAATACTAGATAAAAGATGAAAAATAATAAAAGAGAAGAGAAAAATGTGAAAGTAATCATGGAGATCATTCACTCAGAAAACATATATGACATTTTTCTATCTTTTGGGACTGAAAAGAGTGCTGGGCACACAAAGAAACGATGACAGGTGTCACGCTGTAGCTGAGCAGAAGCGCGTTGCCAGAAACCTTCATGGGAACCAGCAGCAGGCCCACATAGCAGGAGGTGTCATCCTCTGTGGAAACTGGGAATTCTCTTGTGTTCTCAATGGAGAGGGGATTACTGTGTCATAAAATGTTCAAAAAGTGCCAGGAAGAATAAGGAACTAATAAAGGCCTTCTAGTAAATGAGGTTAACACATTTTTAAAAAGATGGCGTGGGCTTGGTCCAGTCTCTCAGGAAACTGCTCCACTTCCAAACTCATCTTGCACCCCACATGCTTGATGCTCTGTCAGATTCACCAGCTTACAGGTGGCCAGCCTAAGTGAGGCACTATAGTCCTCCAAGGAAGGTGGGGACAGAAGCTGTCATGTCACCCTTACTGATTTATGAGAGCATCACTTTTAATTCTCCCAAACTCCAAGTGAGTCAGATATTTCCATTTTGTTTTCAGCTGAGTAACAATGACTCGGAGAAGATAAATGATTTGCTCAAGGTCACACAGAAAATAAGGAGCAGAGTAGGATTAAAACTCAAGTCTGTCAGAGTCCAAAACTCCTGCCTTTAACTGTGATTTACTACCCGCTTACAAAACACCAACTATCCAGGCTGGCATTCGGTGTGGGAGATTTCTTCTTTAATGTGAAATTCTAGATACAAAACAGGAAGGAATCAGTCAGGGAAATGTTGGACTGAAAGTGAAGGGATCTTCTCTCATGTCCTGTCAACTTTGCCCACCCTTGCCCTGCTTACTTGTGATTTAACATTTGTCTTAGTCTGTTCCGTGTTGATGTACGAGAATTCCTGAGGCTGGCTAACTCATAAAGTACAGCAGTTTCCTGTTATGATCATGGTGACTGGAGGGGCCAAAGAGCAGGACACCAACATCCTGGCTGTTACAACATGGTAGAGAAGTAAAAATGGAAGCACAGGCAGAAGGGGCCAAGTGCATGGATGGTCCTTCTGTGGACTCTGCATTCCTAGAGAGCAAGAACGCAATAAAATCCCCAGCATGAAAGGATGAACCAAAGGAATTCTGTGGCTATACCAGAGGAAGCACCATGGCCACATTTTGCAAACAGCTTTTTCCAGTGTCTTTGCACAAGGGAACCTGATTGATATACACACAGACAATCTGGAAAAATCTAGAGCTTATATGGCAACCTCAGGCAAAAATTTTATTGAACTACCAGGTGTGGTGCTGCATACTTGTAATCCCAGCACTTGAAAGTCTGAGGCAGGAGGATTGTTGAGATTTCAAGGCCAGCCTGAACTATATGGCAAGATCGTGTCCAAAAAATAAATAAGTAAATAAATAAATAAATAAAATGTAAAAGTTTCATTGAACTTAAAAGAGCTTCCACAATACTTGCTTCTTTATAATACCAAGAGGAGAACCAAGGAATATGGGATTAAAATTGAGAAAAAAGGGGCTGAACTATAGCTCTGTGGTTGAGTCCTTGCCTAGTATGCACAAGGCCCAGCACTGGGGGAAAATAAGGTAAAGAAAGGATTAATCTTTTAATTTGAGAAGAGAATTCTCTAAGTGGGAAAAGACTCATTTTCTTTTGTTTTCCTTTTGATTGCATACTGAGAAATGGCTCAGTAATAGAAAAGTAAATCCTGTGTTCATCCTAATTCTGATGGCTGGCAGAGGAGTCTAAGGGCTTCTGATGGGTGTGGAAATATGTACATAGAAGTGTAAGCCACTGAGCAGTAAGAAAGAGCTGGGCTAAGTAGGGGCCCTGGGGGGGGGAAGCAGTGTCTGCCCTGTCTCACTGAGGCTGAGCCCTGAAAGGAGGTGCATAATGCAGAGCCCCCACCCAGCACTGGCAACAAGGGACCCAGGAACCCCAATGTACTCAGTGAGCATTTATGAATCTGTATGCTACAAAGTGTGTGTTGAAAGGCTACACCTCCCTTCAAAATCTTTAGTAACATCTACTTTGCCCACTGATGTTTTTATTTGTTTATTTTTGCCATACTGAGGATGGAACTCAGGGCTTCATGCAAGTGCTCTACCACTGAGCTACACCCCTATCCCTCAGTAATGCTTTTAGTACAAATGGGTGTCTTCTGGGGGAACTCAGCAAGGTGCAAAGCACTCTGCACCACCGGGCCCAGAACCCGCACAAAGCCAGACTCCCATGGGGCACTGGCATCATACCTACATACACAGAAATGTCTTGAAAGATGCTAAATGTTGCATGTCAAATGCTTTTCTCATTAGGAAACTACTGGCTACCATGGAGATGATCTGCAGGATTTCAGGAGCATTGAGTTTTACTTTGGGCACAATATTCATGATGGATCACCTCAGCTTTGCTCATCATTCAGAAATCTTCACAGAGCACCTGCTCTGCGCTACACTCTGCAGACAGAGTGGCCAATCAGGCAGAACCAGTCGTTGCATGCACTGTGCCCAAGCCTAAGCCAGGCTCTCAGAACCAGAAACATTCCTGAATCCTGCTGGATATATGTACGACTGCACCAGTTTTCATCCCCCCACACCCTTTTTTTTTCCCCCGGCGGTACTGAGGATTGAACCCAGAGCCTTTGCTCTGAGCTACATCTACAGCCCTTTTAAAAATTTGAGACAAGGTCTCACTAAATTGCTAAATTGCCCGGGCTAGGTTTAAACTTGTGATCCTCCTGCCTCAGCCTCCCAGAATGCTGGGATTATGCCACCATGCCTGGCTTTTGATTCCTTTAATGACAGCCTAGACAGGGCTTGCCCTGGAACAGACTGAGACCATTCTGAATTGGTCCGATAGGCTTATATTTAAATATGTCCCAGATAAAACAGAAAGCTCGCCCTGAGGGATCTGAAAGCAGGAGCAGAACCTTTGTGAAGTACTGCTCTGGGCTCCACTCCTTGAGTTTCAGGCAGGGCCTCTATGTGGCTGCTTCATGGCTATGTCCTTCTTTCTGTGTGTCCGGGGCTGCGCTTTCACTCTGCCTTCCTGCCCTCCATTGGGAGCTCTCTTCCCAGGGTTTACTTGAGTGATGCTTCTCTTGAGATGGAAGTTAACCTGAAAAGGAAAAAGCAGAAGCTGGGAGGCCAGTGCAGATTTTCTTTCGCCACACCACCAGGTTCTGAGGCAGGAGACTTGGAAGAATTATTATAGCAATGACCCAGAGCAGCACAGTGGTGTCCTGCAGACTTGGCTAATACTCTTCCCCAAAGCAGCGCAAAATCACTAGCAATACAGAGGGTGTGGCTGGGTGAACAAATTATACATTTATTTTATTTGTATTAGAAAAAAATATTTCTACACCTTAAACCACGATTCCACCAATATTGTTGCTTAGGACAAGAGCTATGACTGATGGTGTCCTAATACCCAGCTCCTTTGTGCTGACTGTGTGAGTCACAGCGGCTCTGCTCAGGCCTGCCAACAAGTGCCTCACCTGTGACACACAGTTTGGCACCAGAGATAGGGGACATGACATAGATTGCTGGTATGGATCCTTAGACCCTAAATTTCTGTGGGCATCTGTGCAACCTTTTGAGGGCAATGGTTGAGGATTCCCTTCTGGCCAGGCACAAAGATGAAAAGATACTTTTGAGTGGGCAGCTGTAGAACCCTGGCAGATAGCAGGAGAAGAGGGAGTGGCAGCATTCTCACCACACACCCCTGGGGCATGCCTGGCTGCACCGCCCTTGGAGCGGCTTGAGCCGCTGAAGCCAGCTGGGAGTTAAAAACATGCCACAGACTGAGAGGCCTCTCTATGGTGCTATTTCCTGCCCTTTCCACAAAAATCCACAGCAAGTTCTTCTGCTACGTCTTTAAGAGGGGTAATGGGGGCATCAGAGTCCACTGTGCTTTACCATTCTATTTAGTAATACAGAAATTTAGGGAGGGAAGGTGGGAGGGAGAGATGGACAAAGGGAAGGAAGAAGGGAGGAGAAGGAGAGAGAGAGAGAGAACAAAATAAGGAAAGGATACAGGAAAACCAAAAGAGCCACAACATCTGGAAGGCCATGGGGAAAAGCTTATGAGAACACTGGACCCTGGGAGATATTTTAATGTGTCTAAAATTAGAACACAAAATCCAATTAGTAAACAATCTTTTTCCTTTCTTTAGCCAGATGGCTATCTGCTTTAGAATGGGGAGAGAAATAGACTGCTATGATTAATAACAGACTCTTAGTTGTTACTGCATCCAGCTATCTGCCAGTGATTTGATTTTTGGGTGTAACATGGAAAAAGGGAAACAGGATGCACTGGTTGGGAAATTGGAATCACCTTACAGTTTGCAACAGAAGAGTTACTCTTTTCTTCCTGCATCTGCAAATAGAAGTAATCTGTAATATGTAAGAGTTGGTAGTAGAGGGACTGAGGTTGGGGATTATCTTGAAATTTCAGAAAATTTTTCAAATGACTTAATAATTTTTTACCCTGATCTTGTGTTGAAAATAAGGGATAAGAATACTGACTGTGGCTCTGTGACACATTAGCTTAGGAGGCAACCTGCAGAGCCTGTTATAAGTTTAATTCCTGGCTCCCACCACTTTCTAATCAAGTGGTATTGTACAACTTTCTTATTTTCTCTAACTTTCAGGCCCCTTGGGCACAAATGGGGATACTTGTTTACCTTACAGGGTTGTTGTGAAGGTACAATGATGTAATTCTGGAAAGCTCTCATACAGTGACTCTGATGCACAGCCCCTATACAATAAATAGTTCCTATTGCTGTAATTAAAAAGATGAGCTGCTTGCCTTTGCTCTGTTGATAAAGAAAGGGAGAGGGAGGGCCTACTACACTCTAAAGCTGTCAGAGATGGAAGAGGACAGAATGAGGGGACCCTAGGAAAGCACTGGCTTAGGAAATAAGGTCTGTAGATGCGCTCTAAATAGGACATCTTATATTTTCCTCATTTGAGAAACCTAAGGATTAGTGTACATGACCTCTGAGCCCTTTACGCTCTGAGATTCGACTCTACTATAACCTAAAGTGAAAAGTTCCAGGCTGTAAATCAAAGAGGTTCTTCGCTTCTTACCTTTTCTATTCATAGAAACAGAGAAATGGGGAGCAGCTGGCTGTAAGCAGCAGCAAGCAAAAACCGAGACTGCGCGCCCCCACTGGGCGCTTGACGGCTGCAGAGCGCCATCTGGTGACAGTCCTTTCAGATGGCAACAAGGAATACAACCATAGGAACCACGAGAATCTGGGCCAGCGTTCCAGGATTTACGAACTAACCTTTGCTGGGTGCTTGCTATGTGTCAGTCACTACTAAATGCTGGATGTGCACTTTCTCTTTTCAACCTCTTGTAAAAGAGGCACTATTAGCACAAGTTTGTTGAGAAAGAAACCAAGGATAAGAGGTTAGGCAATGTATTCAAGTTCTGTGAGCAAATGTGTAGATTTAGAACAAGACAGTGCTTTTAATTGCAACACTACATTAAACAGAAAAATGAGGAAAACCCAAAAGGATACAGGGACACATATAAGAGGAGAGTGACCACAGAAAATTGAGGATAGGAGAGAATGGATCTTAACGGCGAACGAGGGAAGCTCAGCAAAGATTATGCAAACAGATGTTGAAGACATGGTGTACGTGACATCTAAAGTGTGTAAAACTCAGCCAAACTCACCAGTGTTGGTTCTGCAGGACCCACAGTTGCAACCACTGTCTCTGGGTCGAATCCAGGTGCTGTAGCTGTGACAGTGTAGGTACCTGGGAGCAGTAGCCGGAAGTAATCACCGTGTTCACCTAAAAGTTACAAGGACGGGGCCGGTGAGATGGCTCAGCGGCGTAAGTGCCTGCCCGGCAAGCGCGAGGGCCCGAGTTTGACTCCCGGATCCCACATACGAAAAAGGGGCCGGTGATATCGCTCAGCGGCACGGGCGCCTGCTGGAGCGCGAGGTCCTGAGGTCGACCCCCAGGTACCCACTAAAAAAAAAAAAAAAAGTTACAAGGACGTAACTCAGGCTGCTGCCTAAAGACCTGCCCCAAAGGGAAGCTTGATTTGAAAAGTGATCTGGACATTTTAGCTGGCCACAAGCTTGTTTTTTCCTAACGGCATGATGAAACCAATAAAGAGCTAAATCGGTCATAAGAATAGTCCTTAATGGGAACAGCTGTTAGAAAGAAGGCTGGTTGTGCTCTACACTGAAAGAACTGTGCTCCATTCTAGACCCCGTGCTTTAGGACAAACTCATTTCCAGTGGAGGCTCACTAGGAGAGAGGAAGGGTTAAAGTTAATGCGTTGCCTGATTAAGGAAATCATTTGAGACCTCTATTCTGATGTTTTAAAAGCCACTCTGAGGAGATGATGTCTACCTAAAGAAATAACAATGAGAACTATGGGTTTAACTTGCAGGGAGGCAGGTTTCGCTAGACAGAGAAGAAACTATTGCACTAAACAGAGTTACTAGAGAAAAAGTGGAATGCTTTATGAAATTGGGAGCACTCAAGCAGAGGCTGAATCAGAAGCCCTGGAAAAGCTGCTCAGTTGAGCAGTGCACTACCTGCACCAACAGCCATGGCAACCTTGGGTTGGATAACCAGTGGTCAGTGGTGTTGTATGCATGTACTTTTATATTCAGTGGGAGAAGTGGATTAAATGCTTACTAAAGGTCTGATTTGGAGAATCATATTTTTAATATCTCTTCCATTACCTTCAAAAGTATGCTAAAGGTAAAATAAAAATCAAAAGAAGCCTATTTCTCTACGGCAGGAATATAGCATTTTGGCTAATGACATTCTGTTCTTGTGGAATCATATCTTTAAATTTTCCTTTAAGTGCACAGTAATAAATAATTGCAATAATAAATGCAATAAAGAATGATGCAGGCAATAATGAGGAAGTCTTTTTTTCTACCACTTATTAAAGGTGTAATTTACTTTAAAATTCTTTAGCAAAGGCAGTGTGTTATTATGTATGTATTGAATTGTTTAAGTTATAGCCCAGGGGCTGTCATTTTCTTAATTGAGGGCTCACACTCAGGAGTAGTTAGCATTGTTTCAGAAAGGCCCCATTCCAGATGCATCTAGGAAGAGGGCCCAACAGCTGTCTTTATCTCTAATCAGCATTAAATGCTTTGCTAAGTAGCATAATGAATGCTAGCAACAGGTTTTTTTAAAATTTCATTTATTTTATTTATTTATTTTTATTTTTTTTATTTCATTTATTTTCATTTATTTCACTAGTGAGCTTGTTAATTTAGCACAATGAATGTTACTAAGTGAGCATTTATTGATGAAATCAGTGGCATTCACTACTGATGACTAAGTCTGAGAGACAGTTAAATGTTTACTAATTTCTTATGTCCTTGCTTAACTGGAGTATGAAAATTAATGAGCCTTGAAGTCTGCACTTTTAGGGATGGTGCCTGAAGTTTGATTCCTGAACAGTTATGGATCCAGCTACTGGACTGGAGGATTCCGGTTGTCTGATGCCTATAGGCCAGTGATGGTGAACCTTTTAGAGCTTTCAATGATATAAACAGCCCGCTGCGCCACGCATGTCATAGATTCACCACCACTGCTATGGGGTATAGAATTCTGCTTTTAAAATATTTTCTTTCCCTTAAAAAACATAGAGCAGAGGTTTCATCTAGCTTGAACAGAGAACATAAACAGATGCCTGCTTGGTAATAAATATTTGCCTGGTAAAAATATGGCTGAAACTTGCTGGAGTTGAGGTGTGGGGAGTTAGGGAAATTTCACATATCCCTAACCACTGGAAGCTACTGCTAGCCATTAAAAACAAACAAGCGTAACCCTTAAGAATTGTGCATGATCAGTCTGAGCTGGGTCAGTGAGCAGCACCATTCTTCTGTGAGATAATTTGTTATGGCTTGTATCTAGATGTCCCCGCAAAGCCTCATACGATCATAGGTGAGGCTTTTCGGAGGTGGTTGGATCTAGGGTGTGTGTTGGATCTAGGATCAAAAATGTGATGCTGGGAGAGATTCATGATGGAATGCTAGGATTAAGGCTGCCCCGCCCTGCGCGTGAGGGCTACCCACCCTAAGGGTGTGTAGCGTGGATAAGATATAAGGGACAGAAAGCGGGTCTCTGCTTGTCACTTGTAGCTTGCTGCTTGCTGCCTTACTATTTTCTGCCTTCTACCTGCCATGAGCTGTTTCTCCTCCGCAACGCGCCTCTGCCGTGCCACCCTGCCTTGGAGCCAGCCGACTATGAACTGAAACCTCTACAAACTGTGAGCCAAATAGACTTTTCCTCCTTTAACTTTGGGTGTCAGGTATTTTGTCTCAGCAAGGAGGAAAGTAACTAAGACAAAATTTTGTACCCTTCTAGGAGGTTCCAGGTAACTCCAAGATCTGTCTCCATCAGTCTTGCCCTGCAGCAAGTCCATTTAAACCAATCTTTCTAATTTTTCCTGAATATACATGTAGTAAAATTCTTGAGTCAGGGACAAGGCCAAACACGAGTTTTACACTCCTTTTCTACCTCATTTCACACCAGCATGTGAGCCTCTAATAGCTTCCAGCCTGTAAATACTTCTAACAAAGTTGTACAGGGCAGTGACTCCTGGACTCTAATGAGGAGTTACATTTACATTTTTCTTCCCTGGTCCTTGCCTGTCAAGGATTTCTTGCTTCACAAGCAAAAGTTTTTTTGTTGTTTGTTTGTTCATTTTTATTTTTTCCATTTAAACATCTTGGTTGCTTGATCCAGCCCCTTAATTTGCTGTCCCTGTGTCCAGTAAACCCTTCCTTCCTTTGGGCCCCATCCCAGTATCTTTGTCCTTGATAGGCTCAGCAGCTTCCAAACTGGCCTGTGCGTTCTGCTGAAGAAGATGAGTGAGAACTCCCTTCCCACTCGCGCGCACTGGCCACCTACCTGCCGTGACATCATGATTAATCCCAGTGACAGAAATGACGGCCCCTGTGGGATTATTATTGTTATCATCAAGCACCATTCCCTTGATGCCCTGGTGAACCTGTAGGAAAAAGTGAACACTACAGAGTTAAGAGCATAAAACATCTACAGTGTTTAGAGTCTCAAAGCCATTCCTCATATGTTTTCACATTCGATCTTCACAAGGTGGTAATAGCTCCTTCACTGGTCTATTCCCCCACCCCGCCCCAATAATCTCTTTTCAACAGAACAGACAGAGCAATCCTATAAATCTAAGTCAAATCATGTCACTGTCCTACTCAAGACCCGACTCACTCGGGGCAAAGGCTACAATTCTTATTATGGTCTGGAGGCTGAGGTCCCTGTTAGCAACCTGATCCTAGAGATCCACTCCAATTCCAGCCACAATACTGTCCTGATTTTGAAATTTTTTAACTAAAAAAATTTAATTGTGACAAAATATATACATATATATAACAAAAAATGTGCTATTTTAGCCATTTTAAGTGTACAGTGTTATTAAATATATTCATAATGTGCAGTCAGCACCACTACCAACCTCCAGGGCTCTTTCTATCTTGTAAAACTGAAACTGTACTCATTGAACAGTAATTCTCCATTTTGCCTTTCCCCAGCCCTAGAAGCCTCCATTCTACTTTCTGTCTCTATGATTTTGATTATTCTAAATATCTCCTGTAAGTGGAATCATACAGTACGTGTCTTTTTGTGACTGGCTTATTTCATTTAGCCTAATGTCTTCAAGATTCATCCATGTTGAGGCATATATGAGAATTTATTTCGTTGTATGTATACTCTTTGTTTTTATAAATTCATCCACCAATAGGCACTTGGGTTGCTTCTATTTTTTGGCTGTTTTGAAAAGTATTGCTATGAACGAAGGTGTACAAATAGTTCTTTGACACCTGTTTTCAGTTCTTTTGGACATATACCCCAAAGTGGTATTGCTGGGTCCTATGGTAGTTCTATTTTTTAATTTTTTTTTTTTTTTTTGTGGGTACCGGGGGTCAACCTCAGGACCTCCTGTGCCAGCAGGCGCCCGTGCTGCTGAGCGATATCACCGGCCCTTTTTTCGTATGTGGGTTCCGGGAGTCGAACTTGGGCCCTCGCGCTTGCCAGGCAGGCGCTTACGCCGCTGAGCCATCTCACCGGCCCCTATTTTTTAATTTTCTGATGAATCGCCACACTGTTTTCCTCAGCAGGTGCACCATTTTATATTCCCACCAACAGTGTGCAAGGATTGCAGTTTTCCACATCTTTGCCAACACTTGTTAATTTCTATGTTGTTGTTGTTGTTTTATAGCAGCCATCCTAATGGGGGTGAGGTGGCATTCCATTGTGTTTTTGATTTGCATTTCCCTAGTGCATTTCCCAAGGGTTAAGCATCTTCTCATATGCCTGTTATTGGCTTTATGTTTGTTGTTGTATTCATTTCAGGGAAGTGTTTTTTCCTGGATATCTGCACGGTTCTCTCCCTCAACTCCTTGAAATCTCTGTTTAAAAGTCACCTTCCCAGTAAGGCTTTCTTCCTAGCACTTCTCCTTGAACATGTTATAAAACTTTCTTATTTTGTTTATTGTGTGTTTATTGTCTGTCCTTCATAGAACATCAGTTCTATATGGATAAGGATGCTTTTTACTCAATTCCTACCTTATAGTAAATTTTCTGACAGATAGTTGTGCTCAATCATATTGAATGACTAAATCTCACTGGTAGAAGCAATTCAAATGTATTGAGTCAGAGCAAAATCAGACTTGAGCTATACAAAAAAGCTAGCCTGCCACTAAAGGGCACTTCTCTTTTTGTAACCATGAAAGCTGAAAAGTGAGATTTTACCTGTTCCAAGAATTGGATTAGGGCTTCTCGATTACCGAGCCACTCCCGCTCCAATTCCTCTTGGTGGGGAAACTTATTGCAACTGAGCTCCAATGTGATATCAAAGCAGTTGGTGTGGAGATAATTAAAGTCTTGCATTCCTAGGGGGAGAAGGGAGTTCGCAGATTTGTACGAATATGTTCTCACCCAACCCCCCCATTTCATCTCTTTTTAATCACAATTTCACACCATGACCTTCATCATCTTCTATTCTATCTCTTTATTTATTTTATTTTTTTGAGACAGGGTCTTGCTATGTAGCCCAGGCTGGCCTTGAACTCTCAGCAGTGATCCTCCTGCCTCTGCCTCCTGAGTGCTGGGAATATCTATTCTACCTCTTGATGTCTGTTTACTCTTCTCCATAAACTCTTACCCAAGGTCCTCAGCTCACATGTATTTCTCTCTTTCCAGTATATTTTCTTCATTAATGCCCATTTCATCATCTACATTGTCTGTTTTTTCCATTCATGATTTAATTTTAAATTAAAAAGTCACCTTATTAGCTGGACCTGTTTATTAAAAGTATGCATGTGTACAGCTTTTAGGAAAAGAGATTTCTTTCCTTAAACCATGATGTTCTTCACACCTGGGGTGGGGGGGTTTACTGATGAGATTAATATTTTGCTTTCATATCCCTCACTCCACTGAGAACATAACACTAATATGAAAATAGTTCTCACAGAGAAACTGACTCATGAAAAAGCATAAGGCAGCTGTATTTTGTTTTTTCTCCACCAAATGCTTGACTGCTCTCCTCTTCTATATTATTCAATTGGATGTGCTATTTTTAATGTTTCTGATTATTGAATTGGCATTTATGTAACAAATTCATTTGGACTAAAAATTATCCATTTAGAGATGTCTATATTACCCAAAGTGGTCTACAGATTCAATGCAATCCTTATGATTATTTTTGCAGAAATGGAAAAATCTATCCTAAAATGTATATGGAATTTCAAGGTACCCTAAATAACCAAACTAATCTTGAAAAGGAACAAAGCTAGAAGACTCACTTCCTGAGCTTAAAACTTATTACAAATCTATAATAATCAAAAAAGCATGGTATAAAGATAGACAAATACAGTGGTACTTTGGTTTACAAATTTAATTTGTTTTACAATTTTGGGGACAATGGCTGCATTTGTATTTGGGGAAGATGGCTGTGGTTATGTTTGTCACCTGATGCCAAGTTTGTTTGTCACCCGATGCAGAGTTTGTGAACAGAAGCATTCATGAACTAAGGCA
This sequence comes from Erethizon dorsatum, assembly GCA_028451465.1. Lineage (NCBI taxonomy): Eukaryota > Metazoa > Chordata > Mammalia > Rodentia > Erethizontidae > Erethizon > Erethizon dorsatum. The sequence continues at coordinate 117,432,904 of CM051822.1, read as the reverse complement.
TTACTTTAGGCCAATGGAATAGAATAGAAACTCTTGCAAACATGGTCAAATTATTTTTTTTATTTTTTTTTTTTTGGTCAAATGATTTTTGACAAGGGTGCCATGACCATTCAATTGGAAAGAATAGTCTTCAGCAAATGGTGCTGGGAAAACTCGACATCCACATGCAAAAAAAGAAGAAGGAGGAGAAAGAGGAGGAGAAGGAGATGGAGAAGGAGAAGGGGAAGGAGAAGAAGAGGAAGTTTGACTCTAATTACACCATATACAAAAATTTATTTAAAATGGATTATAGACCTAAATGTAAGAACCAAGACCATAAAACTTTAGAAGAAAACGTAGGTCAAAACTTCATGACATTGAATTTGTTAGTGACTTCTAGGCTCTGACACCAAAGGCGCAGGCAACAAAAAACAAAAGGCAAATTGGACTTCAGAAAAACTGAAAATTTTGTATAACCAAAGAGAGTGTTAACAGAGTAAAAAGGCAACCTATGGAACAGTAGAAAATATTTATAAATAAAGTATCTGATAATGGCTTAACATCCAAAATATATAGAACTCCTAAAATTCAACAACAACAAAAACAAAAACTCTATTAAAAATGAGCAAAGACTCAAATAGATATTTCTCCAGAGAAGATATACAAATGGCCAACAAGCACATAGAAAGATGCTCAACAGGACTAATCACTGGGGAAATGCAATTCAAACTACTATGAGATACAACTTTGCACCTATTAGGATGGTGACTATAAACACACAAACAAAAATGTGTTGGTGAGGACTGGAACCTGTGTGCACTAAATATACACTTGATCTTAGCCAAAAGGCCAAGAAGCAGTGTGTGCACTGACTATAAAATGGTGCAGCTGCTATGGAAAACAGTTTGGCAATTTCTTAAAAAAATACAAATAGAATTACAATATGACTCAACAATTCCACTTCTGGAAATAATGTCCAAAAGCACTGAAAGCAAGGTTTCAAAGAGATATGTGCACACCCATGCTCATAGCAGCACTATTCACAGCAGTCAGATAGTAGAAGCAGCCCAAGCGTTCACTGACAGGTGGATGTACAAGCAAAATGTAACATACATGCACGCTGGAATATTATCCAGCCTTCGAAAGGAAAGAAGTTCTGACAGATGCTACCACATGCATAAAGCTTGAGAACATCACGCTAAGTGAAATAAGCCAGTCACAAAAACACAAATAGTGTATGATTCCACTTCTCTGAGGAACTCCGAGTCATCAAAATCATAATCATGAAAAGTGCAATGGTGGTCGTCAGGGACTGGGGCCAGGATGAAGAGTTCTGGAGATGCGTGGTGCTGGTTGCACAGCATTGTGAATGGAGGAACAGTGAACTGCATACTTGAGATAGAAGACTTTGTATTGTGTGTATTTTACCACAATAAAAACTGAAAAATAATTATCCATTTAACCAATTTTCACTTGCTCTTTAAGCAGACAAGAGTAAGCAGTCTTTACAGAAAGAGAGGGGAAAGCTGGAGAATGGTAAATTGTAGTCCATTACATTAGAATCACCTGAAGTGTGAGCCTTCCTGCGAAACGGATTGCTGGGTCTCACCCCAAAGTTTCTGATTCAGTGGGTCTGGGGGGGTGTGGGGTCCCAAAATTTGTTTCTAACAAATTCCCAGGTGATGTTGATGCTGAGGAGCCAAAGACCACTCTTGGAACAATCATTTTTGATTAACTGAATCTTCTAGGAATGGTAACAGCTTAATTTAGAGTGCTCATCCTCAGGGGCATGGGTCAAGCTTTCTCAGAGGATGAGGAGGGGAGAAATGGGAGAGAGAAAACAAAGAACAAGTGCAATTTGAAAAAGTGTATTTGATGTTTTCGGTATGGAGGGTATATATGTTGCTTTCTTAATACAACCTAAAGAAATTAGTGTAGAACAAAATCTTCTTGCCTTGTGTTCAAGTGAGCTTTTGGCCACAAGAAGTCTACCTTCTCCAGGCATGGTGACTCCTTAACTTCGTTCCTTCCCATTTTCCACAGGTCCGGCCATCAGCTCAGCTTTCACCAGTATGCTACCTGGGCTGAGGCCAGCTCAGATTTGAGAGAAGGGGGAAACGCGGATGATTTCTGAAAAAACCTAGCTTTCTGCCTCAGACTCTTGTCTACGATTAGGCTCCCTATCTGCCAAAAGTTCATTGTCAGAGGTTTATCTTGACCTTCTTCATGGGCAAGGCCCAGGGAATAGAGAGAGAACCTCTCTGCTAGAGCTTTCTTCTCTTTGAGGCTATGTTATCAAGGGGCAAAGCCTATGGCAAACCCCTGGTATGGAGGTGGGCAGTTAGGGTACTGAAGAACTGGTCTTGCCAGGCCAGCTCCTTTGCTCATCTGTTGTTCTAGGAAGCATACTCTATACTATTTTTAAAAACCTAACATTTATAATCCAGACATTTCCAAATGCTTTACATGTGCTACTTTATTTAAACCATCAAAATTATGAGGCAAGTATTATTATTCTAAATTACAGATGAGGAAAACAAAGCATAGGGAGGTTAATTAGTCCAAAGCCACATAAGAGGGCTGGTAAGTGCGCAAGCTGGGTTTCAACCCAATTTACTCTATTTTTGAGACAGGGTCCTGCTATGAAGTTCAGCCTGGCCTTGAACTCACTATGTAGCTCATGCAATCCTCCTGCCTCAGCCTCTCATGTGCTGGGATTACAGGCATGCACCATCACACCTGGTTCCAATTTACTCTTAACACCCTTCACAAATTGGTCCCATTATGTATTTTCCCCCCGTGCCCTAATCTATTGTGTAAACAACCAGTCCTATAGAACCACAAGGTGTCTCTACCTTAGTTTTAAAGAATCACGAGATGGGGCCGGGGATATAGCTCAGTGGCATAGCGCCTGCCTGGCAAGCACAAGGTCATGAGTTGAATTCCTGGTACAAAAAAAAAAAAAAAAAAATCACAAGATGACACCAAATGCTAGCCTGAGTGTTTTCAGATCTCTACTAGAGTACAAAATGCTGCACTATTCCTATTGTTTCCTTGAGAAAACTGGTCATTCAAAAGGAGAATGACCTAGTTCTACCTAGACTCGAGCAGTTCCCAGGACTTTCCTTACCCTTGCTGAGAGAGTACCAGGAAGCCCCATTGGTGATGCCATCTGGAAAGTAATCCCCACAGTTCCAACCCTGGTGCATCCAGCCATGTGCATAGGAGTAGACCTTGGCCAGCTAGAAGGAAAGCAGGCAGAAATGACCTCAAATATTCCCAACTCAAATGGCAATGCTTAAATTTAAAGAGTATAAGCCAAGCAGCTCCACTAGATATAAACAACGGATTACATACTTTAGTGGAAGGTAATTCGATCGGGGATAGAAAGATGGTTTGTGCATGTGTGTGAGGGTGTGTATGTGGGTTAGTGTGTGAATAGAGTAAGCCTGTTGCTGTGTACATATATAAGGGTGTGTCTGTGGACTGCAGTTAAGAGATCTGCATTCTGATTTTTCCACTTACCCAGCGCTGTTTCCTCATGTGCAAAGGGACCGCGCACTAGATGACACAGTGCCTTCTAACTATACCTTTTTCTAGCTGAATTTTATAAAAGAAATCAAGGAGCAAGTAAAGTAGTAGTAGTGTCTATTGGCTGACAAGAGATACGTGTTGGAAGAACATGTTCAGATTCTCTCTATAATTTTCTTTCATTACTTATTTTGTTTTGTTTTGTTTTTTGAGCCAGTATCTCACTATGTAGTCCGGGCTTGACTTGAACTTGCTATGTAGCCCAGGCTGGCCTTGACCTGGTGATCCTCCTGCCTCAGCCTCCTGAATGCTAGAATTACAGGTGTGAGCCACCATACCCAGATTCATTACTTTTTTATAGTAGTGGATGAAATGAGATTACTGGAGAAAAAAAATATAAAAATATACTTGCTTGGTAAAATAATTGGTATTATTCTCTGTATAATTCATTCATTAATGAATATCAATATTCATTATATATCAATATATAGGTATTTTATATATCAATTATATATATCAATATATAGGTATTTTGTATATCGATATAATTATATATACTAATGTATTCACGTATCATGATATATAATTTTATAATTTAGTTGATACATCTTATTATAAAATAATTATAGATTTATTATATTATTAAATATGTTAAATACATTATAGATATAAACTTAGTATATTAATATTGTATTGTTTCAAATTATTATTTAAACCTTTTTCATGTGCATGGTCTCTTTTTCATTAACATAGGCATATTAATATAAAATTATAAATCAGATCCCCCAAAATTCACATTTAGAAGTGATTAGGTTACCAACAGCACTACTAGTCTTCTGGCATATTTCTTGTTTGTCATTTGCTTAAGTATTTTTTACACTGTGGTGAATATAATATAAAGCTTTCCTTTTAATTTACTTTTTTATGAATTTATGGCTTATTACTTAAAGCAAAATGCAATTTAGTAGAGTATAAGACTCCAACAAGCAGTGGTATTTTCTATTATTTTCTGTGGTCTTGTTCCTAAGGGGGTCCTGTGTCACTGATGTGAAGCCTGTCCCCTGAGCCCCGAGTTCCCCTGGCAGGACAAACTGCCATTCTGCATACCTTCCGGAAAAGCTTATCATCAGGCGTGGGGGTAATGGTAGTGTGATGAGAACTTCGGAGCCGATGTCTGAGGGACTTGTCATATGGGTAATTGGCCACTACTGCTCCGCCATGGAGATTGGCCGAGAGAACAAAGTTGATGGAGTGCATCCACCGGATCACGGCCTGGGTCTCAGGCTCCACCTGTGACAAGAGGAGAAACTGGTGAGGAAGGTGCAACGGGAGCTGCCCCATGGCTGCTGGGATACTTCTGTCGGGAAGAGGAGGCAGCATGTCTGAAAAAGACAGAGTCCTACAGGTAGGAGAAGTGTAGCTGGGGAATTTTGACCTTTGGAATGCTGGTTACAAAAATTAAGTTCATAGACCCCTATTTCAGAAGGAAACTTTATGTGGAATTATAATATACTAAGTAGTTATTCTAAAGAAAGCCCTGAATCCACTTGCACTTGCAGTATATATAAATAATTTATAGTCCTCAGTGTTTTTTTCTCCTTTCAGGATGGACATTTAGAGATTATGTGATATTAATGTGTTAATTGCTCCTCCTGGACCTAGGGTCAGCTCTGAAGGCCGCATCTTCCTATCCCAAAGGGGGACTGCAGGGACAGCATTGAGTGTGTCAAGGGTCATACAGTTGGGGAAGAGGAAAAACTGTAAGGGTAAAAAAAAAAAAAAAACAACTCATGAGGGTTAGACTTCTGGAACCTTTTCCTAGAGCTAACTGTCTATAGACATACCGAGTTTACCATATGTAAGAGAAGCTTCTCTATAGACTGCTAGAGTTCTCTGTCAATAGCTTAGTGTAGTAGAAAGGATGTTGGATTAAGAGTTGGAAGGCCGGGAGTGCTGGTAATGCCAGCACTCAGGAGGCTGAGGCAGGAGGATTGCTGTGAGTTCAAAAACATCTCAGCAGTTTTTCAAAAAGTTAACAGAAACTCATGTCCCAGCAGTTCTCCTGCATATGTACCTAAGGGGAAAAAAACAAATCCATCTAAAGATGTGTACATGAATGCTCATGGCAGCACTGTTCGTATTAGACAAAGGAGTGAAAACAGCCCAAATGCCCTTGTACTGGATTGAATAGTAACCCCCCCCCACTCCCAGTTATAGCCCAGTTATATAACTGGGCTATATAAGCGAGTTCAAGGCCAGCCTGCAATACGTAGGGAGACCCTGTCTCAAAAACACAACAAAACAAAACAAAACAAGAAAACCAAAGAGTTGGAAGGCTCAGATTTTTAATCCTGATTCCATCAATTATTAGCTATGTGGATTTAAATTACAGTGATGCTTCAGTTCACAAACAATTTGGTTCTCAAACAAAAGCATTTGACAACATTTTGCTTCCATTCACAAACTTCACATTGGGTGACAAACTGAACCACAGCCATCTTCCCCACACAAACAGAACTGCTGCCATCTTCCCCAAAATCATAAAACAAATTAAGTTCATGAACAGAGGCACCACTGTATTTTTATCTATAAGTGTAATATCTATAAAGCAAAGATAGATAGCACTAATTGATGCATTTACCACACTGATGATCTACTGAAATGCTAGCCATGAAAAAACTTTGTGCAGCAGGCATGGTGGTGTACACCTGTAATCCCAGCACTCTGGGAGGCTGAGGCAGGAAGATCACGAGTTTGGGCAACTTAGTGAGACCCCTTCTCAAAATAAGAAAATAACTTTAAAAGGGTTGGGGGTGTAGCTCAATGTGAAGGCCTTGAGTTCAATAAGTAACAATGACAATGTGAGAGAGAGGGAGAGAGAGAGAGATTTGTGAAATTGCTAAGTTACATGGGTAACTGTATGATATTGTTTTCACTTCCTTCACCACTGTCACCACTAACATCAAACATTTAGTGAGCATGAGCAGGTGATTCCTGGAGGGCTCTACACTGAGGGAGGGAATAAATACAAAACAGCATAAGATACTGTCGTGGCTTGTATCTATTTGTCCCCTTAAGCCCCATGCTGTCATAGATGGGAGTTTCAAAGGTGGCTGGATTAAAGGTGTGATGCTGGGATTATGGGTGGGGATAATGGAAACCCCACCCTGGATATGGGTGGCACCAATCAATAGGCTTGTAACCTAGATGGAATACAAAGGGACAAAAAGAAGGTATGTTGCTGCTGCTGCTGCTGCTTGCTGCTGCTGTCTTCTGCCTGCCCTGCCATGAACTGTTTCTCCTGTGTTGCCCCTCTTCCATGCCACCCTGCCTTGGAACCAGCTGACTATGGACTGAAACCTCTATAAACTGTGAGCCAAAATAAACCTTTTCTCCTTTAACTTTTTGTGTGGGGTATTTTGTCTCAGCAACAAGAACAGTAACTAAGACAGATACAATTATTATTGTTCTAGAAAAATTCACAGAGTTGAGTTGATGTTCAATTTTCTTTCTTGTTTACTTAATGTGAAGACTATTTATCAATCTTTCTGCAAAAATTTTCAGATGCTAGTTTACTTGCTTCTGTTTGCAAATTTTAATTTCCTACCTGACTTTTCCAGTTGTCTGGAAGAGGCAAATGATGGTTGGGGCCTCCGTACTTCTCATTGTAGTAGAAATAAGTATTGAGGTCAGGGAAGTTTCGATTTAGGTCCACTCCATTTGCATTATTCCTGCCAATCAGATATCCAGAAGTGTTTGGGCCCTAGGAGAAAGTTGAAGAGATGAGAAATGAAGGTTTCAGACTGAATCTTGTATTCAGAGAACACTGTATAGCTCTTTTAGATATTTGTTTAATCTATCAAATGATGTAGTATTTTCTTCTTTTACTTATCCAAACACCCAGTGGTGTGATTCAAATTTTCCTGAAGGCCAAATGCTGGAGGTAGAGATCCTAGGAAAAGCTCTAACAAAGTGTGGGGTGTTTCAAGATCATTGAAACCTTTGTTTTCACTGTTGCTGTTTTTTTTTGAGACAGAATCTTTCTATGTAGCTCTGGCTGGCCTTGAACTCACTATATAGCCCAGACTGGCCTCCAACTCTCAGTGATGCTCCTGCCTCAGCCTCCTGAGTGCTGAGATTACAGGTGTACACCACCACACCTGGCTGAAACCTTTGTTTTTAAAAAATAACTTTATGGAGATATAATTTACATACCATAAAATTCACTTGTTTTTAATGCACAATTCAATGGATTCTAATATGCTTACAGAGTTGTACAATCATCACCACAATCTAATTTTAAACATTTCTACCACCCTAAAAAGAAATCTTACTCCTATTTAGTCACTCCTCATTTTCACCCCAGCCCGAGGTTATCATTTTCTGTCTCAATAGATTTTTCTCCTCTGGACATGTCACGTAAGTGGGATTAAACTTCATGTGTTCTCCCCACCCCTCCTGCTGCTCCTAATGTTTTTGAAACTTGGCCATGTTGTAGTGTGTGTTAGCATTCACTCCTTGCTAAATAGTTCCATTATAGGATTCGTCACATTTTATTTATCCATTCACTAGCTGACAGGCTGTATTAGTTTTCTAGGGCTGCTGTAACAAATCACTACAAAGTGTGAGACTCTAAAAACAGACATTTGTCTTCTCACTGCTCTAGAGGCTTGGAATTCAGGTGTTAGCAGGGCAGTGTTTTCAGAAGCCTCCCTCTTTGTGTCTTCTCGTTTCTGGTGGTTGCAGAAAATCTCTGGTATCCCTTGGCTTGTAGATACATCCCTCTAATTTCTGTTCCCATCTTTACCTGGCCTTCTCCCCACTGTGTCTTCTTTCTTATAAAGGCATCAATCATATTGAATTTAGAGTTCACCCTAATCCAGTATGACTTCAGCTAATGATATCTGCAAAGGTTCTATTTCCAAATAAGATCAGTCACAGGTTCCAGATGAGCAGGAATGGTGGGGGAGTGGATGGGGGTTACTATTCAATCCAGTACGGGGCATTTGGGTTGTTTTCACTCTTTTGTCTAATATGAACAGTCTGCCATGAGCATTCATGTACACATCTTTGGGTGGATTTGTATTTTTCCCCTTAGTTACATATGCAGGAGAACTGCTGGGACATGAGTCTATGTTAACTTTTTGAAAAACTGCTGAGATGTTTTCCAAAGTGATTGCAGTATAGTAACCTACGCTCCTTTTTTTTTTTTTTTTTAAGAATTTAGGATCCTTACATTTATTCTGAGAAGTATCAGCTTTCTGGATCCCTTAATATCTCTGCTCATACATCAGATCTCATCTCTATTTGCTCATGTGTTCATTCACTTGTTCAGTCAGGCATTTTGTCAACCAGCATTTACTTCAGTCTTTCTCAGTTCAAAACTATCTAAGAGACATTAGGGAAAGAATGAAATGGGACATTATTTTAGCTTTCTAGGCATTCACGGTATACATGGGTAGACAAATATAGATGTAAATAATTAAATATACAAAGAGGTAGAAAAGAGGCCCGTTAGCAATTGAAATGCCATTTAATGTTTTCTGTGGCGTCGGAGAAGGGCACTAGCGTCCGCTGCAGCACTGTGAACTGGGAGGGTAGAGCTCAAATTGTTGGCTGTTCCCGCAAGGGTGAATGAATTGATGCTGGGCAGCTAAAAACTCAGATGTACTGCCACTCAGATTTTCTTTAAGGAACCTTTATTGTTTGTAGATTTTTCCTTTTATCATGGCATCTTCCTTGTATTTCATTCTTAGATCACACTGAGAATGTAACTTTTTAAAAAGTTCTTTTAAGCTTTCTACATCAATTCTGTCCCAATGGAACCATTTATCTGACTTTTAAGCTTGGCATACACTTCTGTGACACAATGCTTTTCTTTATGCTTCCAGGAGTTTTCACTGCTTGCCCATTCTTAGCAATGCAGTTATGGGCTTCATCAGTTGATTTGTCACACACGCTGGTCTTCAGATTGGCAAGAAGGGGCTTCCTGGGCTGGGGGTGTAGCTCAGTCGTAGAGCACTTACCTAGCATGTGTAAGGTTCTGGATTCCATTCTCAGCACTGCCAATGTGTGTGTGGGGGGTCCCCTAAAGCAAGTTTCCCATAAGCAGGGAGGGTGACATAATGGTTTCCTATTACTGCTGTAACAAATTACCACAAGTTTAGTGGCTTTGAACAGCGCAAATATATTATCTTAATGGTTTTGGAGATCAGAAGAGTGAAATGGGACTCACAGGACTAAAAGCAAGGTGTGAGCAGGGCTGTGTTTCTTCTGCGGGCTCTGTGAGCATCTGTATCCTGACTTCTCCAGCTTCTAGAGGCCATCTAGCTACATTCCTGGGTTTGTGATCACCTCTTCCATCTTCAAAGCTAGCAACACAGCATCCTCAAATCTCCCTCTGATTCTGACCACCAGCCTCCTTCTTCTACTTGTAAAGGACCTTTATGGTTGCTTACTGGGTCCACTCATGTAATCTAGGATATTTTAAGTCAAACAGTTAGCAAGCTTAGTTTCATCTGAAACCTTAATCTCTCTTGCCAAGTAACATAACAAATTCATACGTTCTGTGGATAGGATGCAGACATCTTGGTGGGGGCTTATTCTGCTTTTCTACTTATGACTTCAAAGTCTGGTAGCTAGGAAAATCTCCCCTGTGTAATCATGCAGACAGGTTTCCTGTGGGCTTACCAGGCAGCAATAGTGTCTGAGAACCTGATTGGTCCTCTCAGGTTCAAGTTCAAAGTGTGCTCCCTCGGAAGAAAAACATGCCAGGAGGGCAGAGAAGACTGGCTTCCCAGACACGGCTCTAGGATCTGGTGGGCTGGCAGGGAGTTTCCCAACTTTCTCCTACTCTTTGTATTGCAAAGGATGTGAACAAGGATGAGTTGGTTTTCCAGTTTCTCCACTACAATACAGGGAAAGCTAATGAAAGAAAATAGCCAGGCTGGGGTCCTCCTGCACATCCCTTTCCAATTTTCCTGCTCATTGGAAAACTCAAGTATTGAGGCATGTTAGTGGGCAATTCTTTGGTTTCCAGGGGTGGGTAACATGCTCTTTGTTTATTTGTTGAGTCATTTCAGCAGGAAGTTGTGAGATTGCAAGAGTCAAATTTGTGTTTGATTCAATATCCTGGCTCTATTTCCCTATCTGCCTCCCCTCATCCACAGCCATATCCTCAAGTAGCTTTAAAATATACTTTAACTTAACTCCTTCTAGTTCCCCCTCCGTTATTTAAATATAGATTTTAAAAGAAACGTATCTATTGTGCAAGGCAGATAGATGCCTGGCTTTACCCTTGAGTAGGTCTAGGGCAGGACCTGGGAATCTATATTTCAGAACTCTTCACTTATTATTTTGATGCACAACCACAAAGAAAATCCATTGATTGAAAGTAAGACACACTGACATTTTGAATTTATTTTTTACTTGTTAGGAAACAAGTAAAAAACCCATAGACATTTTTTCTTATCTATCTCACTGTAGATATAACTCCAAAATAAACAATTGAAAAGCTTATCACTTTATTAGTAGAGAAACAAACCCTCCAGAAATATAGCAAAGAATAAAGAATCAACAGTTAATTCCCCACCCTCAAATCGGGAAACTGTGCTCTCCTTGGTATTTCCCCCATATACACAAATGGACAGATGTTCAAACATAAAAGTTTAGGAAAAGGTATATTTTGCAACATCCCTTCTCATCTGGATAATATTTTCCAGTTTATGAAGTGTTGTCACGTATATTAGCTCACTGATCCTCACAATAAAACCTTGAGGTCAGGTGGCACAGAACTGAGGTTCAGACCAGCCCATAGGTATTGCCTAAGGTGCTACAGGAGGGAGCCAAATTCTCCGTCCTTCATTATATTTCTGTTGGTTCCACCCCCGCCTCCTCTGACATTTTACTTTTGAGCGGCATTTACAGTGTGACAGGGAGCATACAGTCTCCTGGGGTTCACTTTCCTTTCATGGGATGGATTTAGTCTTCCCCATACCTGGGCAGCAGCCATCTCGTAGCCGTCTGGGTTCATGGATGGCAGGATGTGAATGCGCGTGCTCTGGATGAGCTGCATGATGCGTTGGTTCCGGTTCCGGAACTCCTCACACAGGAACTCCGACAGCTGCAGCAATAGCTCTCTGCCCAGCACCTCATCGCCATGCATGTTCCCCACATACTTGACTTCCGGCTCCACTGCAAGTGAAGAAATGCACGGGCAGAAAAAGAAAACATGGGGAAAGTTTGGATGTGCCATTGACTCCTGACCTTGCAAAAGGATCTTTTCAGATCCATTCAATAATGAATGAAGGAAAATCTCAGGCTTTAATTGGGTCTTTGCCAATAGTTCTTGAGCCCCTTCCTAACCAATTACAATTGCCAAAGTTCCAAGAATTCATGCCAGGGCTCATAATGACTACCTTTAGTTCAACCTCCATTATGCATTGATGTTTATTATGCTAATCTTCAAAGAAAACCTGTGAAGTAGGCACTTTTAACCTCAGAGTGAAGAAGAATTAGGGATAGAAGAGGTGAAGTAACAGGTCTGAGGACTTCTAGCTAATGAATATAACAGAAGTCAAAGCCCAGCTAGCGTTTGCTGTGCCATTTTCCTTACCACACTGCTTCTCGGAGACAAATCCTTCAGGATGAGGATGGTATTTTCCCAACACCTCTCTCATGAAGTCGTCTCGGTGACAGCGTAACAATTGCTGATCATTCCAGTTGAAAACTTAATTTTCCTGGCATGTAGGAAACTAAAATCCCTCCTTCGTATCTGAGAAGGCCATGTCTTGAGGCACAGAATAAGGAGTTAATTTTTGTCTCAATATTTGCTCTCCTCTTTGATCATCTTAACTGAGAGATCATTCTTTCTCTCTTTTATTTTCATTTGTTTATTTTATTTACTTATTTAAAAAAAATTTTTTTTTTGGAGACAGGGTCTGGTTATGTAGTGCAGGCTGGCCTGGAACTACTATGTAGCCAAGGCTGGCCTCAAACTTGCAGCGATCCTCCTGCTTCAGCCTACTCAGTGCTGTGATTACAGGTGTGTGCCACCACATCCAGATTTCTTGCTCCTTTTTAAAAGGAAGGAGAGAATCTCTTGCCAAGTGACTTTTTTTTCCCACCCAATACTTTTCTGCTGCCATATCTTTTTTGATACTATACTCTTCATCTCATTTCCAAATCCTTCTTCTCGTCTTTGTAGGTCCAATTCAAATGTTTCTTACTCTGTGACATCATCTTGAGCTCTTCTTGTTGGGAGTGAGCTCCATGTCAACTTCCCTTTTATGGAACTTACCACTTTCTGCTCCTGGTTTTAACTATTTTTTTTTAAACTTAGATTTAAAACTTAAAATTTTGACATGCTTTATTTCCTTTACTGGACCTGGCCTTAGAAATGTATATATATCTGAATTTTCTTTAGAACACAGTCTATTGTTATGTATCTTAGTATTCTTACAGCAGTCTTTTCCAAAGGAATGCTTGGAATGCTCACAAGGGTCTTCTGGTAGATTTTCCACAATGTGTCTTCTTCAATCTTAGAGTATTTCTTTTTTTCTTTTTTTGGTACCAGGAATCAAACTCACGACCTCGTGCTTGCCAGGCAGGCTCTGTGCTGCTGAGCTACATCCCTGGCTAGAGAATTTCTTTAGATGAGATTCTTAGATTCTTAGATTTCTTTAGATTTAGATTCTTTAGATTCTTAGATTATATCAGTGATGGTGAACCTTTTAGAGCTTTCAGTGATAACAAGCAGCTGACTATGGCACGCGTGCTGTAGGTTCACCACTGCTGGATTATGTCTTTCTTATTTTCCTTGGTGTTAAAATGTCTTCCTTTTAGGAAAGATTGGTGATAGTAGATGACTGACAGTTTTGTTCATATATTTATTCAGTAAAATAAAATTTGGAAAAGGTATTTTAGATTACTTCAATCTCTTAATTTAAAAAATTTTATTTTATTAGTACATGTTTGCAGTACATAATTATTACATTTATTGTGGATAGTTAGTACATGTACATAACACATCTTAATTATTTTTCTGTTCCCTACCCCTCTACTCCCTCCCTGCTCCTTCCTGCTCTTGGTCCCCTTCCCATTTGCAATAGCTCTATCTCCATTTTTTTCCCATTTTTTTTTCATCCCCTTTCTCTCTCCTCTCTTCCCCTCCTTTGATCTCTTTTCCCCCCTCTCCATTTGAAAAAGATCTCCTACTTCCTATTATCTATCTTTTATTTTGCTCTTTATTTATATTTTGGGTTTTTCCTATAAGAGAAACGATGCAATATTTAAACTCGTGTGTCTAACATCACAGTCTCAAGGTGCACCTTTTTTCCTACAAATGCCTAAAGTTTATCCTCCTTTATGGCAGAGTAGTACTCCATTGTGTGTCAATACCACATTTTCTTTATCCATTCATCTGTTGATGGACATTTTGGTTCAAGTCCCTTCACTCCCATCCCTGCATCATGGTAATAAATCTCCCATTTGGTCTCCCTGCCTCTACCCAGCCCTATTAGTGTATTCTCCTGAGTCCAGGGTCTATAAAATTTTTCTGTAAAGGGCCAGATAGTAACCCTTTAGGCTTTGTGGGCAATATTGCTCTTCAACTCTTTCAGTAGAAGCAGCCACAGACTATACAAAAACAAATAGTGTTTCAATAAAACAATCACCAAAGCAGGTGGCTGGCCTTGGGCTACAGTTTGCTGATCTCTGTTCGAAGTGATCTTTTAAAACTTTAAGTCAGATCATATAATTCTTTTGCTTCGAACTCTCAGTGGGTTCGCACTTTACTTAAAGTAAAAGCCAAAATCTTTACAAAGTCCCTACTAGGCCCTATCTGAGCTCCTGTTGCCTGGCATTCCCAACCACCTGGCTCTGACTTCTGTTCTTGTTCTCCCCCTGGCCACTCTGCTCGAGACACAGTGTTCCCCTCACTGTCACTCATGTGTGTGAAGCAGGCTGTGTCTCCTGGAGCGTTTCATTTGCTCTTCCTTCTGCCTGTCACTCCCCTCAGTCCCACAACAGCGTGGTGTGCTCCCCTCAGATCTCTGCTGAAAACCACTTCAGGGCAGAAGTCTTTCTTGAGCATCAGCAGCCTTCCCAGCTCCTCCTCATACTCCATGGCACACCTATCTTGCACTTATTTCCATTTGATATAATGTGTAAATAATTACCTGTTTATTATACCCATTATTTATTACCAAATTTATTGCAATTTTAGTCCACTAGAATTCAGGCCCATGAGGTAAGGGTCCTTTGTATTGGCTGTACTTGTACCTTGGCTGTACTTCTGGAGTCTACGAAAGTTCTTGCATATATTAGGTGATTGGTAAATATTTGTAGAATGACTGAATGAAAGGAATGAATGGATGAGCAGCAAAAGTTACAGGACTTCAGAGAAAAGAGGATTCGATGAGGGCTAGTGTATGAAAAAGCATCAAGGGAGGCCTTGAATGCTAGAAAGTACAAAGGCAACAAAAGAGGATATGAAGAGGGGAACTAACCCCATGTTCATTTACAGCCACAATGAACATGCGGTCTGAGTAAAAGCAGGTGCCTGCTCTGCAAGTGCAGCTTCAAAGCAAGGCTTTTATCCCCATGTAACAGCACAACATTCCATAGGCCTTTCCTCTGTAGTATTTTGAAGCTCTCGTGGCCAGAATACAGTACACTAGGTTTTTAAAGCAGAGTGAGAACATTATATCAACATTTAGGGAAATTATTCTGGCATCTGTGTGCCAAACGGAAGGTTCAGAGAGTGGAAATGGTTAGGAGTTAGGAGGTGCTTTAGGAATTTAGTGCAGTAATTTAGGGACACTGTGGTAGAGACTGGGTTAGGGCTGGGATGTGGAAGTAGAAAGGAAAGAGCGGTTTGGGGTTGATCGTTTGAAGGAGGAACTGATATAACTTGAATGCCACAATTGCGCTAAGTAAAGCAGTGAGTAATTTGCAACAAATGACGATCAATATAAATAGTTAAAGACAACCATGGAGTAGAACGCTATGCAGCCAAAAAATGACATTGAGTCTATATTTATAGACATTGGTGCTATCCACAACAGACTATGAAATGAGAGAAGCAGTTCTAGTATGATTCTGTTTTTGAAAAAATGTGCCTGTGAGAAATGTAAGTTTAAGTATACATTTAAAAAGTCTGAAAGGACATACCTCAATATGTTAACAATGGTGACCTATAAGTAGTTAGATTATAGATGACTTTTTTCCTTGTCTAATTTCTAATTTTTAATCCAAACATGGACTGTTTTGATAATAGAAGTAAACTAACAACAACAACAATAATAAAAAGAATCCAATAACTATAGCTAATGCCCATCTCTCAAGTTCTCTCTAGGATACCATGCTCTTTCACACTGCCATTCCCGGGAGAGCTATCCTTGAACCCTTCTTTCTTGGCAGAACTAGAAGGGTTAATGATTTCTGCTATGCTTCAGAGCCATTGGATAATGAAAGATGACTAACAAGAAAAAAAAAAGGGGGGGAATGAGAGAGAGAGAGGGAAGTTGGAAGGGCACAAGAAAGAAGATTCGCTTTTTACTGTTTAGGTATTAAGGAAACAGAACCCAAGAAAAAGGGAAAGACTTGATACAAGTTAAGGAAGAAGTCATATTTTAAAGGTGGAGGGTTCCATAAACCTTCCTAGAAACAATTCCAGTTACTGGATTTGTAAGGGAGGGGTCCTGCTCCAGACACTCTGAGAACCGCTCAGGACTTACAGAGCTCATGAGTCCCAGGGTAATCACTGAATTCCAGCACGTAGAGGTGTCTCCCCTTCACGCTGCGCCCGATACTGTAGATCCGCGTGATGTGGGGGCATTGGTTGTGCACCTTGTACAGGGTCCGCACAAGGTCATCATACCGGTGGTGACGAAAGGTCACAGGGACAACCAGTTTGAAGAGAAGAAGGTGCAGGAAGACTGAGAGCAGGTCTGACATCTTGCTGGGCTTCTTCAAAGAGAGCAACAGACATGTGCCCCCTGCTCTCCAAATTAGCCTCTTTACGATCAGAAACTAAGGGGCCAAGAACTGGTTCTGCCTAGTTTCCCTCCAGTAAGCACAGTGTGACAGCACCTGAAAGGAGATTCAGGATTGTCACTCTCAATGCTGAAAATTATGTAGCTCTTGAATAGCCACTCAGCTCTTCACACTCATTTCTCCTCCTCTCCAAATCCTGGAAAACCTCTTGAAAGGTTTACTGATTAACTGGACTGTAAACAGGCTTCAATAAAGAGCTGCTACAACCCTTTGATTTCCGGAGGATTTTAAGAAACTTGCCTGTGCCTGTTCCCTTTGTTACAACTGACAAAAAGAACTCTCTGTCCCCTTTAATCTACCCCATTACTCCTGCCATACATCTCCCTGAAGCACAGCTTTTTCTTGTTTCTTTTTTTTCCCTCAAAAATGTTTCAACAGATACCATTAAGAAAATGAAAATATAAGCTACTGACTGGGAGCAAACAACAGTAAATCACATGTCTGATAATATGTCTATAATATATAAAGAACTCTCAACACACTAATAGGAAGATAACTCAATTAAAAATTAGCAAAAGATCTGAATAGATACAGTACTTCACGAAAGTAGAATAGGAATGGCTAATTTAAAGCATATTTAAAGATGTTCAACATTATTAGTTATTAAGTGCAAATTAAAACAATGTGATGGGCCAGTGAGATGGCTCAGTGGCATAAGCACCTGCCTGGCAAGCGCGAGGTCCTGAGTTCGACTCCTGGTACCCACTATGAGAAAAGGGCCGGTGATATCGCTCAGCGGCACGGGTGCCTGCTGGCACGCGAGGTCCTGAGTTCGACCCCCGGTACCCACAATAAACAAATAAATAAATAAAACAATGTGAGATTCACTTCATCTCCACTGGAATGGCTATAATAAAAAAGAAAACAAAATTTTTTCAAGGAAACAGGAAGACAATAGAACCCTCATATATGGCTGATGAGAATGTAAAATAGTGCAGCTGTTTTGGAAAAGTTTTGCAGGTTCTTAAAATATTAAATATATTTTTACCATATAACTCAGAAATTTCACTTCTAAGCATCAACCCAAGAGAAATGAGAATATACATCCACACAAAAAATTGAACATGATGGGCCGGTGAGATGGCTCAGGGGCGTAAGCGCCTGCCCGGCAAGCGCGAGGGCCCGAGTTCTACTCCCGGAACCCACATACGAAAAAAGGGCCGGTGATATCACTCAGCGGCACGGGCGCCTGCTGGCGCGCAAGGTCCTGAGGTCGACCCCCCAGTACCCAAAAAAAAAAAAAAAAAAAAAATTGAACGTGAATATCCACAGCAGTATTATTCATAATACATGAAAGTAGATATAACCCAATATCCATTTACTGCTGAGTGGACAAACAAAATGTAATGTATCCATACAATAGAATATTACTTGACAATAAAAAGAAGTGAATTACTGAACATTGTACAACAGGGGTGAATCTTAAATAAATTATGTACATTAAAAGAAGCCGGACAAAATACACTACATTTTGTATGACCCACTTCATATAAAATGTTTAGAAATGCAAATATATAGAGAATAAATGTAGATTAGAAGTTGCCCAAGGCTAGAAGTGGGAATATGGAGCAATCATAAATAGATACAAGATTTCTTTTTAGGGTGATAGAAATGTTCTAAACTTAGATTGGAGTTGTGGCAATTGTACAACTCTGCAAATATTCTAAAATTCATTGAATTATACACTTAAAACAGATCCATTTTATAATGTGCAAATTATATTTCAATAGAGCCATTTTGAAAAGTAAAACAAGTTTGGCCCCCAGATAACCACATATAAATTTACTATGCAACCCAACAATTACATTTCTAGATACCTACTTGAGAAAATTAAGACTTGTACATGAGAGTGCTCATGGCGGCATTATATTTTTTCAATTTTTATTTTTCATTAGTACATGTTTGCAGTACATAATGATTGCATTCCTCATGAGGAATTGGTACATGAATATAACACATCTCAATTCTTTTTTCATCCCCTTCCCCTGTCCCCTCTCTCCATCTCTTAGTCCCCTTCCCATTCACAAAAGATCTATCTCCCTATTTCCTATTATCTATCTTTTATTTTGCTCTTTATTTATAGTTTGGGCTTCTCATATAAGAGAAATCATGTGATGTTTAAGCTTGTGTCTGATTTACTCCACTTAACACTATAGTCTCAAGGTGCATCCATTTTTCTACAGATGCCTTGTTTATCATTCTTTATGGCAGAGTAGTACTCCATCGTGTGTCAATACATTTTTTTTTCCATTCATCTGTTGATGGACATATAGGCTGCTTCCAAGATTTAGCTATTATGAATTGTGCTACTATAAACATGGGCATGCATATATGGCATCACTGTAATATGATGCCTTTAACTTTTTTGGGAAGATGCCTAGAAGGGAAATAGCTGGGTCAAGTGGAATTTCTAGTTCTAGTTTTAATTTTTTGAGGAGTTTCCATATTGATTTCCATAATGATTGTACTAGTTTACATTCCCACTAACAATGTAGAAGGGTTTCTTTTTCTCTATACACTCACTAACATTTGTTATTATTTGATTTCTTGATGATAGCCATTCTTTATAGAGTAAGGTGGAATCTCAGCATTGTTTAATTTGCATTTCTCTAATAGCCAGAGATGTTGAACATTTTTTCATGTATTTACTGGCCATTTGTACTCATTCTGAGAAGTATCTATTCATTTCTCTTGTCCATTTTTTTCATTAGTTCTTTTATTTTGGAGGGGTTTAGTTGTTTCGAGTTCTTCATATATTCCAGATATTAGTCCTCTGTCCAAGGAATAGCTGGCAAAACTTTTTTCCCATTCTGTAGGTTGTCCCTTCACTCTACTAATTGATTCCTTTCTTGTGCAGAAGATTTTTAATTTAATGTTCCCATTTGTTGATTCTTGCTGTTATTTCTTGTGCAATTGGGATTCTGTTCAGAAAGTCCTTGCCTACAACCTATGTCTTCAAGAGGCTTACCTATTTTAACTTCCAGAAGATTGTTTCTGTTTTAACATTTAGATCTTTGATCCATTTTGATTTTACTTTAGTACATGGTGAGAGGAGTCTAGACTCACTCTTGTGCATGTGGATAACCAGTTTTTCCAGCACATTTTATTAAGGCAGCTATCTTTCCTCCAGTGTATGTTTTGGCCCTCTTGTCAAAGATCAGGTAGCTGAATGTGCCTGGGGTTTTTTGTACATCTTCTATTCTCCCATTGATCTGCTCATCTGTTTTGTACCAGTACCATCCTGTTTTTATCACTGTAGCTTTGTAATATAACTTGAAATCTTGGATTGTGGTGCCTCCCATAGTGGCATTATTTATAAATTCAAAGTGGAAACTATCCAGATGTACTAATTGGAAAATAGAAAAGTAAAATGTGGCATATCCATACAATTGAACAGTATTCATCAATAAAAAGGAATGAAATACTAATACTATGCTACAATGTGGAGGGACTTAAAAAGCACTATACTAAGTGAAAAAGGTGGAAATGATAAACTACATATTGTATGATTCTCTTTATATGAAATGTCCTGCAAAGGGAAAGTAGTAGAAGTGGAGAGTAAAATTGTTTGCTTGTGGGGGGAGATGGGAATGGGGATTAGACTGGCCAGGAGGGATCTTACTAGAGTGAGGGAAACGTTCTAAAACTGGATGATGGTGATGGTTGTATGACCTGGTAAATTTACTAAAAATCAATTAATTGTACACTTAAAAAGTGTGAATTCTATGGTATGTAAGTCATACCTCAATAATTTTTTTAAAAAAGTTTCAATGGATCTCGATGCACTATCATGTAAAATCCAAATCCAAAGCCTGACTTTCCAAGTCCTTCCTACCAGATCCACTCATGCCTTATCATCCTGCCCCTCACTCCAGTCACTCTGCCTCCTATCTTCTGTGCACGCCCTCACTGCAGACTTTCCTGTTGTCATACATGCTGTTTTCCTAAGGAGATAACCCAGCTCTGAATCCTGAGTCTCTCTCTCCTCCCTTCACAATTGCCGCTATAGTCTTTGTTTCTTCAAAGCTATGGCTTTGACTGTTTTGTATTTAACTCACTGCCCTTGTCTGGTGTTACGGCAAAATGTGGCCCTACTGAACCACTGTTTCTTCCCTGAAGCCTGATCATCAGCCTCTAGTTAGGAGCCTAGCACATATGTCAATGTTTTTTGAATGATTAAATGACCAAAGCCATTATTGACTTTTCCCCTTTGCATCCAATAGTTCTGTCTTTAGTTAATTTTCCCAAGGAAAACCTATGTTTTGTAATTGGTCAGTAAAAGCAGCTAATTCCTCTTGCATATTTTGGGTGAACACACAATATATCCCGGCCAATGTAGCTCATATTGGGTCCAGAGGGTTGGCCCAAGATTAATACTAAATTCCAGTACCAGAGGTTTGGTGCCTTACCCACACTGCTGAAGTTCCATAGTTTTCTCATGAGAACTTGCCACCATTAGGTGGTGAAGACAGGGATCAAGAGAGAAGGCTGAGAGGGCATCACTGAGTCCTTGATCTAGGTAGAATAAAAACTACTGCTACTATTGAGGACTTGGCTTAGTGGCCCCTACATCACCCGAAATGGTTCTTCTCTGGGAATAATTCTCATATCTCTGGTGAATAGGCCTATAGTTCTTCATGGAGACCTCGCCCATACTAAATAAATGACTCCCATTCTCTAGTAGGAGGAGGCACCTCCCTGCCTATTTGTACTGTGGGTTGTTGTACTGTTATCAGGGCTGAGGTGGGGATACATTCTCTGGAGTCCCACACAGAGTACCAGAGTGTGTGCCCTGAAGTCAGAGAGCCTTCAACACCTTTCAGAGAAATTGGAAATAAAGGAAGCATGGGCTTGAGTATCAGAAGGACGTGATTTTATATCCAAGTTCAACCCCCTCTTAGGCCATTTGATTTTGGGAAAATGACTTAACTTCTCTAAACCTCGGGGTTTTGTTTTGTTTGGTTTGGTTTGGTTTTTGTATTAAGGATAGGGAAGTACAGCTCCTCCCTCATGTATTGTTGTGTGGATCAAATAAGATGATGCGTGTAAGGTCCTTTGTAGTGCCTGGCACATAGTAAGAGCTCCATAATAATAGTAGTAGTAGTAATAATAGTAGTAGCAATATAATTGTTTACTTAAGTGTCTACCTTGCTAGGTGATGGGGTAATTCACAATTAATTCATTCAACAAACATATGTATATATGAAAACTTTATTACTAAAAGCCAAAGCCTTTACAAATAATACAATTTTCAGTCTAGAAAAAACTAACAAAGATCCTGGCCCATGAAGAGACAGACACGACCGAGAGTGGAAAAGTCGGTCTCTCCTCATAGACAAAGAAAGAGGCACCACACTGAGGTGAGTGAGAGATGTGACCACGTGGGACTACTAAGCAGGTTCACCTTGCCTGGTTCTTTTGGGGTGGGGCAGTTCAGGGAAGGCTTGCTGGAGGATATGTGGGAGGTGAACTTGATTACTTCTAGGTTCCTGCCTCTCCCAAAATGTTCATGTCCTAATTTCAGGGACCTGTGATAATGTTATGTTATATTGGAAGGGGGAATGAAGTTTGCAGATGAAATTAAGGTTACTAATCAGCTGTTATGAGATGAGGAGAGTATCCAGGTGGGCCCCGTGTAACTGCAAGTACCCTTCTAAGTAGAAGAGGGAGGTAAGAGAGGCAGAGTCAGAGTGATGAGATGTGAGGCTCAAGTGGCTGCTTGTGGGCTTTGAAGATGGCGAAAAGGGCCGATGAGCCAAGGAGTGTGAATAGCCTCTAAAAACTACAAAAGGAAAGATTCTTTCCTAGAGCCTCCAGAAAGGAACACAACTTAATTTTAGTCTGGCGAGACTCAGTTCAGACTTCTGATCTCTAGAACTGTAAGATAATACATTTGTGTTGTTTTAAGGCACTGCATTTGTGGTCATTTTTTACCACAGCAATGGGAAATTATATATCCTCCAACTAACTTAAAGTCTGGGACAGAACTTGGGCTGTTGAAGGGAGGCTGAAGAGAAAGCTTAATCATCTGACATCTCCCTAGGATCTTGACTCAAACCTTGGGGAGCCAGCCTTACAGATGGCTGTGTAGGCCCAGTCCAAATGGCATCTTTAGAGTTCCCTGTTTCTTCTCCTCACCCTAATTTTAGGCATTTCCTTCTTTCTGGGTCCACACTGTTCTCAAAATTGTCTCTATCTGGACTATCAAGTCTCCAGTCTGCTCTAGGCAAATGTTAATAACGCTTCATAATTCTACATTGCCATACCGGCTACCAACGACTTCCTTATGCATTCTTCACAAGAGCCTGGGGCAGAGAGTACTCTAATCTGATTTTAAGGGAGAAAATTTCCCAGTCACATAACAAAAGGTAGTGGAGGTGGGCCTGGATTCCCCATTGGCACAGTTGGCCCAATATTCTACTCAACTCACTTCGGTGAATACAGCTAGGGAGCATGGATGGAAATTCATCAAAGAAATGTGAACAGAGAAGGCTACATTAAAATTGGAAAGGGTTGGGCCGGTGAGATAGCTCAGCAGCATAAGCTCCTGCCTGGCAAGCACGAGGTCCTGAGTTCGACTCCCGGTACCCACATACGACAAAAGGGCTGGTGATATCGCTCAGTGGCATGGGTGCTTGTTGGTAAGCGCGAGGTCCTGGGTCGACTCCTGATACCCACATAAAAAAAAAAAATAATAAAATAAAATAAAATAAAATTGGAAAGGGTTGGGAGGAGATAAGATACTTACCCACAAGGGCGGGCAACTTCTCTCATCCTTCCCTGGAGCCTAGACAAAGGATAGAGAAAGTAGTGGGAGGAGGAGAGTGACAGGGTGAGCAAGACAGCAAGAGCAAGAAAGAGAGATCCAACCTTGTGTAGGCAAATGAACCAATACCCCCAACCCAGACTCCAGTTATCTTAGTTATAAATTTTTTTCTTTTGTATCCTCCAGCAGTTACTTGCAGAGCTGTCTCAATATAACTTAACTCTGTTTAATAAATGTTAGTTGAGTGGACCTATAAATGAATCAGGAGTCCATCTTTTTTTTTTTTTTTTTTTGTGGGTACCGGGGAGTCGACCTCAGGACTTCGCGTGCCAGCAGGCGCCCGTGCCGCTGAGCGATATCACCGGCCCCTTTTTCGTATGTGGGTTCCGGGAGTCGAACTCGGGCCCTTGAGCTTGCCGGGCAGGCGCTTAAGCCGCTGAGCCATCTCACCGGCCCAGGAGTCCATCTTGATTTAAATCACCATGCACTCTTTGAGAAGTGTTTGGGTTTCAAGGGCTACGAGAGAGTAGAGCAAAGAGAACCCAGCTGACTCCAGGGAGTAAGGAAGGTCAGTCCCTAAAACCAACGAAGCCCTTTTCAATTCTCCTGCCTGGAATGTTCCTCTCCCACTCAATTTCCTCCTTCTGATATTAGCACAGTGGTCAGCTATACAGTGAAAACTTTCCTTACTATCTACAGAGAACCCCAGGTGATGCTCAGTATTATCATCCTGGCCGTCTCAGTCAGTGTTTGGTTTTCAGTCTGTAACTACCTTCTGTATGTGTTTACTTACCTAATTGTTTGTTGGCTGTCTCTGCCAGTGAAAAATAATCTTAATGAAGGCCCAGACTAATTTATTCTATTATCCACCAAATAATCCTAGTACAGTGTGCTGAATTTAAAAACAAATGAAGTTATATATGACCTGAGATCTGAAGTTATGTATGAAATGAGTAGATGTTAACCAGATAAAAGAGGTAGAGAAGTTTGGGGTGGAATGGGAAGAATTTTTGAGCAGAAAGAGCTCGTTACTCCTCTTTCTTACCCTGACCTGTTAAAGTCAACTAGCATTCTATCTTAATTTTTTTTTTTTTTCGTTTCTTGCATCCAGTCCCAGATGGTCTGTCTACAAATCCCGCTATAAACTGGTAACTCTCCAACTGGTCTCTCTTGCTTCTACTTCTCTGAACTCCAGATTGCATTTCCAACTGCTTACCTCACACCTCCAGTAGGATTTCTAATAGGCACCCATGCCTAATGCCCTCTGCTACAGTCCCTGGAGTCAGAACAGAGTCATACAGAAACAAATTGTGCCACTCTTATCAAGAGATCATTATATCCTATTTACACTAGAGAACTGCTAAAATGTAAATAATTTACTCAGAACACATTATTATTTTTTGGAAAATCTGGAGATTAATTGGCTTTCTGATTCCAAAATACAAGAAATTTCTACAGTACAGCAATGCCTCCACCTCAGCCTAAATACATTTGGCAAACTGCATCCAATCTGGTGACTATTCTTTAGGCCACCTGAAAAAGAATTCTTTTTAAAAAAAATGACTTCACATGCTTATGTAAAAATGAAATGTCCTTGTTGTAAAAATGCAGATAACACAGGAAAGTACAAAGACAAAAATAAAATGTTACCCTCAAACTGCCATCCAGGAATTGCTACTGTTATCAATTGGTGAACATTAATTTTATAAGGATAACTCTTAAATTTTTCTCCTTTCCTCTGCTTTCCTAGTTTGGTAAACATTACCATGATTAACCCAGTTGTTAGACAAATACCTAGAACTAATCCATAATCCCTCTCTTTCTCTCACTCTCCATATCCACAAGTTGTACTAATTCTGTTTGGAAATATGTCAGAATTTGACAACTTCTCCCACCGTGACCACTGTCATTATAGGTCAGGTCACCATATATTTCCTGCTTAGATAATGATAACAGCTCCCTGAGTATTCTCCCTCCTTCCATTTTGATGAACCAGTTTATTTTCCACACAGTAGCAAGAGTGTTGTAAAAAAACCATAAAATCAAATTACTTTTCCATACAAAATATTTCAATGATCCATAAAAGTCCAGTAAATGGCAGCTGAAATGTCCTTCTATTCCTGGAACACACAAAACTCATTTCTGCCCGAGAGCACTTATACTTGCTATTTTCCCTACCAGGTATGCTCTTCTAAATTTTTCATAGCTTTTCCCATCACATTATTTAAGTCCGTTCTCAAGTACCCGTCCTTTAGAAGAGCTTCTCCTGATTCCTTACCAAAACTTGTCCCCAACTGCCTTCCCTTATCATTCTCTACCCCTTGATCTGATACTTCATCCATTGTATGCATTATTATCTGATAATTTCTATATATTTGTTTTTTATTAATTTTTTGTTTATATCCTCCATTAAAATATAAATTGGATGACAGCAAAAATTACTGTCATTTTTTTTCCACCACTCTGTGCCCAATGCTCAGAACAATGGGACCAGACTAGGTGTTCAGTAAGTGTTTATTGAATGAATGACTTACCTACCTCAGGACTAGAGGGCTGCTGAGTGTGGGAGTGGGGAGACTAAGGAGGCCACGTGCAGGAGGGGAACAGAGAGGTGAACACACCTCATTCTCTTGGCAAGGAATTTAGATTTTATTCCAAGAGTCTTTCATGGGAAGCCATTGGGAGCTTTAAACAGAGGAATGATGTGAAATTATTAAGGCCTCCTCTGCATTCTGATGACTCTGGATTTGTGTTAGTTACTTATTTTAGCATATTCAATATTACAACATTTACATTCAGTTCTATGTCCATAATTCTCACAGTTATTTAGGTCTTATTTTTAAAATGACACAAGTTTATCATCAGTTTTCAAAAACTGGCTTTCCTTCATTTCCTTCTCTCTCTGTTTTCTTTCAGAAGAGAAACAAATTTTACAGTTTCCCATCATCATACGCTAAACAGTAAATTTGTAGAGAAGAAAAAAGAGCTCCACAGAATATAATTCAAATATGAAAGAAAATTCTTATTTCATGATATTAGGTTGATACCTTTTCAAAATTCATTTGGCCTTCAGAGTAAGTTTTGCTCACTGGACAAAGTCATAAAAATCAAACATGTCAGAGCCTCTGTCTGTTCTACCGGTCGTCACAGAACTTCTGAAGTCCTTCAGAAAAGCCACTGAAGTCAGGACGTCTCAGAGACGTCCTGAACCTCCATGTTCACCGTGGCATTATTTACAAAAGCTCAGAGCCAGAAACAACCAAGGTGTCCATCAGCGAATGAGTATTGAATTTTCATGGTAATTTTGACTTTTGGGAAGAACCAGAAGTCATATGGTGCCAGGTCCATGTGGTGTTTATACACAATGGAACCCTATACAGACTTAAAGGAAGGAAATCCTGTCACTGGTGACAACATAGATGAACCTGAAGGGCATTAGGCTAAACGAAATAAGCCAGGCACAAAAACCACTTGGTCTTACTTATATGAAGTGTGATTAAAAATATGTGTGTGTTTAAATACAAAAGTATTACAGTAAAAGACACATTGCCATTAATCCCTCTCAAAATAAGTCCTCTTGCTTCAAACACATTTACCCCATTGTTTTTTCCACTTTCTGAAGCAGTTCTGAAAGTCCTCTTTCATGAGTGTTTTTCACTCTGCTATTGTGGCTGCCTTGATATCCTGAATCGATTAAAAACATTTAATTTTCATGGTAATTTTGACTTTCAAGAAGAACCAGAAGTCATATGGTGCCAGGTCCAGTGAATAGGTGGATGAGGACACACCGTAATATTTTTAGAGCCTGCCCACTTTGCAGCAGTATTCACTATATTTTTGCTCATACCTCATAAAAACACGCACAAAAGACAACTTCCAGAACTGATTCAGAGCCGGGCATGGTGGCACACGCTATAATCCCAGAACTCAGGAGGCTGAGGCAGGAGGATCGTTGCAAGTTCGAGACCAGCCTGGGCTACAAAGTGAGCTCAAGGCCAGCCTGAACTGCATAGTGAGACCCTGTTTCAAAAAGACAAAACAAAACAAAACAAAACAAAACAAAACAAAACAACCAGAACTGATTCAGAGAGTGGCTAGAGCTGGGCGTGGTGGCACACGCCTGTAATCCCCACACTCTGGGAGGTTGAGGCAGGAAGGTTGCTGTGAGTTCAAGGCCAGCGTAGGTTACTTAGTGAGTTCAAGGCCAGTCTGAACTACATAATGAGACCTCATTTCAAAAAAACAAAAAAAAAGGGGGCGGGCAAGAATGATGGAATGAATGTGTAAATGTGTTCCAATGAAGGAAAAGTGTTGTTTTGAAAAGGATTAATGGCAAAGTGTTTTGCTGTAATACATTTTAATGTAAACATTCACTTTATATACTTCGATCATACTTCATGTGTGGGACCTCAAAAAAGTTGAACTCATAGAAACAGAGTGGAAGGATGGTTCCCAAAGGATTGAGGCGGCAGATGGGAAAGGTGTGATGTTTGTCAAAGGGTACAAAGTTTCGGTCAGATAGGAGAATGTGTTTTAATGATCAGCCTGGTGCTTTAGTTACCAATAACGTACTGTATGTTTCAAAGTTACTAAAAGAGTAGATTTTAAATATTTTCACCACAAAAAATGACGACTAGGTAAAGTGATGAATATTATTTAGCTTGGTTCAACCATCCCGCAATATATACATGCATCAAAACATCACATTGTACCATATATATATATTACTGTATATTCTACATATATAATTTCTAGAATAATTTCTCTCCTGATGTATTTTTTTTCTCTAATAATCTCCACAAGCATCCCTTTCTAATTATTACTCATCTTTCAATGAATTTTTCTGTTCAGGTCATGATGTTGAAAAACAGTGTAGGGAGGGCTTACGAATGTGAGAAGGGATGTCTCCAACATCAGTTGAGGGTTGTTATCTCAAAACACCTCTCACCAAATGTCTTATGCCGTGTGTTGTTAAATCTTCTCTCAGAGATTAGAGTTCAGGACAATGGTGTGGCTCAAAGCAATATACTTTACTCAGCTGCTCTGGCGATCCTACATGCCTCCTCTTCATCCCACTTCACAAAGAAAGAAATTTTAGAAAGATAATAAAATGATCTGTCATGCTGGCTGTTCTTTAATCACCTCCCTGTTGGTTCTGCTTTCCTGAATGTTTTTCTAGGTGTTATTTTATTTTCCAGGGGGTATTACCTAGCCTCCAGCGACCTATACCTATTAGGATTAGATTCAGCTACAAATGATACAAAGCTCTAAATAATTGTAGCTTTCTGTCTTTCTCACATAAATGAAGTTTGGAAGCAAGTAATTCATGACCATTGTTTCTTGGCCAATCCCAACTTACATTTTTTTCCTGTTTAACACAGTTTCACACTTCTTGTATGTTCACATTCCACCACCAGGAAGGGGCACACCTTCTCTCTTTAAAAGCTAAATTCCCACTCTTGTACAATTTTGTAAGAATATGAAATGGTATATGTCTTATTTACTTTTCTTGTTGCTGAGACAAAATACCCAACACCCAATGTTAAAAGAAGAAGGGTTTATTTTGGCTCACAGTTTGTAGAGGTTTCAGTCCATAGTCAGCTGGCTCCAAGACAGGGTGGCATGGCAGGTGGGCATCACAGAGAAGAAACAGTCCGTGGCAGAACAGGCAGGAGACAGCAAAGCAGCAATTCTCCCTTCTCTTTTATTCCATCCATGTCCACAAAAAGACTTGTACACCTATGTGTATAGCAGCATTATTCACAATAGCCAACACTTGGAAACGAGCAAAATATCCATCAATTGATGAGTGGATAAACAAAATGTGATCTCTCTAAAAAATAGAATATAATTCAACAATAAAAAGAAAAAAAAAAGAAATGAAGTGCTGATACATGCAATGTGTGTGAATCTTGAAAATACGCTAAGTGAAGGAAGCCAGACACAGAAGACCTTTTAGCATACAATTTTACTTACATGAAATGTTCTACATAAGCAAATATGTTAAGCCAGAAAGTAGACTAGTGGTTATGTGATTGTCTAAGGCTGGGAGCAGTGTGTGTGTGTGTGTGTGTGTGTGTGTGTGTGTAGGTGATGGTTAAGGGATCCAGAGTTTCTCTTTGGAGTGACAAGAATTATCTACCATTGATTGTGGAGATATTTGCATAACTCTAATAAACTTGAAGTGCACTTTAAATGGGTTAACTGTATGGCGTGTAAATTATATCTCAATAAAATGGTTTAAAAAGAGCAAACCTCCCAGTTTCACAGAGCACTTATAACCTATAGGCTGGCATTTAGTCATACCTACACACCATGAAAGCAGACCAATATAGTCTGGGTGCCAGAAAACTATATGCCCGGCTAAAAACCAGAGGTTCTATTACCATAGAAAGAACAGACATTGCATAACATTGGCCATCTCTGCCCTGTTCTTAGTCAGACCTCACACCTTGTGACTCTACCATGAGAGGCTCTCAGGAAGATGATATGTAATTTTAGAGTAGTTGATCTCTCCCAGAGTCTGTAAAGGGATGTGTTAGCTCTGTGTTATCATATATTTTGGATCAAAATTTACTTCATTTGGTAGTTTTCATAGTTTTATTGTTTTAGAACAGTTTTTCTTGTTTCATCAAAGGTGAAAGTTTTAAAAGTTTGCTCTTTTATTTTCAGTTGATATCAAGAGCTGGAAGTGAATTCAAAATGCCCCTTCCTTTTTTTGTTATCTTTAACTCAAAGTTTCTGGAATATTTTTGAACACGTTTTCTTCTAGATGCAGCCATATGAAATCTTGCTGGGTTTCCTTACTTTTTACGTCTAGTCCAACCTCCATGCTAGATTTTGCAGTGTTCTCTACAAATGGCTTATTCCTCCTCTCCAGAAAATCCACCTCCCAAATGAACTACCCCCACTCTCTGCTGTACTCACGTCTAATATTTCAGTAAAAGTTTGGTACAAGCTATAGGGTGGTATGGATATGTTAGTTGTATTTCTTAGTATATTACCTAGGTTAGGATGCTTTCCCCTTTTTGTCTGTTTTTCAGGGGCCTCATCAGCAACCCGTTTGAATCTAAACTCAGCACCCCTTCCCTTATAAACTGCTCCTCTGGGGGAAATGGCACCACCTATTGCCCAAGTGAAAAATGTGGCAGCCATTGTATATTTTTCTCACTCCCCACATTTACTCATTCCCTAAGTCCTTTTGATATTTCTGTCTGAAAATCCTCAATACTGCCATTTGCTTTTTCCCTCTACAACTACTATCTTCTTACTATATTCATTTGTCCTTGCCTAAATCACGACAATAGCCTCCCACCTATCTTCCTGCCTGGGATTCTACTGCTTTCCACTGCACGCATCCCCACAGCAGCCACCAGTCTTTCTTCTCTGCAACAACCTCGTCTCTGCTTGTCCCTCCCTTCTGTTCAGATACATTATTGGTTCTCCATTCTCCCTAGTTAAGTCCAAATTTCTTTACTTAGCAGAGGCCCTCCGTGACCTGATGTTTACTGCCTTTCCAGGGCCTAAGCCTGTGTTTTTCCCCAGCACCTCTTCTTCCTCTTCACCATGCCTTGCATCTTGTAATCTTTCAGAAGCCTCTGAGGTTTTGAGCCTGTTTTCTCTCTCCATTTGGAGGCTAGTTGACATCTATTTGTGTTTCAAAAATAAATTCAAGCATTATTCTCTAAACCTTTCTTATCACCTGCACCAGTCTGACTTCAGTGTCCTTAAAGGCTTTTACAAACATTGCATTATGCTATTACTGTTTAATTATTTGTCTTCAATGATTAAAATACAAGGTCCTTAAAGACAGGGACTATATCTTATTTATTTCTGGGTTCCTAGTTCCTACCCTATAACAGGAATATAAAATACTCATATTGAAAAGCAATAATAAATAATGAACTATCTCTGCATTTACATTTGTTGACTTTAGAGTGGGAAATGATTACATGGAATTCCAGAAACCTGGGCTTTTCCATATGCCCCACTAACCCTGCTTCCAACAGGGCAATCATTGGTTCAGTGACATGTTGACTCAGATTGCCCTCTAGCTAATGGAAAGCATGCATAGCATGGACTCTGGATCCATTCTGTGTACTAGTGTTGCCCAATTTGTAAATAGTCTATACCTGTGTAATCCTCCTCACTGGGAGTAAAGCGATTCTGAGTTTGAAAAAACTAATATGTTTACTCATCTTACATCGATGAGAGTATCAGGGTATCAGGCAGGTTTACTAGCAAAGAGGAGTATGGCTCTAAATGATCTGGTCATTTGGGATGAAAGGGCTGCCACTTGTCAGACTTCAAAGAGTAGTCCTATTAATTGGACAAGTCAAAACAGGCCAACATATAGTATGAACAACTATATCTCATTGATTCTAAGTTGCTCATTTTTCACATTTAATGTTTCTGAAACTGGAATGTGTCTTAAAATAGTCGGCATGTTAAATTCAGAGAGATACATTATTATAGTAGGAAAGTTTAAGATTGAAGACCAAAATTATCTAGAAGCTTATATGTGCTTTAGGGTTAGAAACGTATTAGGGAGATGTATAGGTCATTTATAGCTATACTAGATGAATTTTGGAAATTTCTTAAAGGGTTGTTACTTCTGGAGGCAGGAACTCTCCCACTGGCATGCAGGTCTCAGTTTCCAAGTGACTTGATCACAAGTTCAGATTCAGAAGATTGGAATTCAAAGAAAACAAAGAGTTCAGGAGTAGGACTAGCAGCGGCAAGTCTCCAAACTCTGTAGAGACCAAGTCCTAGAAGAACCAGCGTATCCTGTCTTAAATGAGAACATTCCAGGAACTGAACCAGGGAAGATCATTCAATTACTTTGGGCTAAAGTCCCTTTGGCTTTATAGATGAACCTCTGTGTTCTCAAGTGGGCTCTATAGCAAAATGTCTTAAGTACATGGACTTTG
This sequence comes from Erethizon dorsatum, assembly GCA_028451465.1. Classification (NCBI taxonomy): domain Eukaryota; kingdom Metazoa; phylum Chordata; class Mammalia; order Rodentia; family Erethizontidae; genus Erethizon; species Erethizon dorsatum. The sequence continues at coordinate 117,400,642 of CM051822.1, read as the reverse complement.
CTACCAGAAACTGAGATTTAAATCTGAGTTTTACCATTTTTATCTAAGTAAACGCAATCAAATTTCTCAACCTCTGATCATCAGTCTTGATATCTGTATATGTCTTATACCATTGGTGGGGAAATTGGAACAAGGTAAAATCAGTGTCTGTCTTAATGACTGGAAGATATTATTTTCAATAGACCCCTGAACTTCTCTGAGGTAGAATCTCTTGAGGACTTAATATTGTGTGTCATGGAATAGTCCTTGGAACTAAGAAATATTGGCATCATATTTAATACAAAATAACTATATATAACTTTATAATTATTTCCATCTTATAAAAGGAGGATCTGTTGCTTGCACTATTTTGCTATTAGGCCTTAGCTCTGTTGTGATATTACTCATAGGTAACTAGGATAAATGTCAATGCAAGAAACTAAACTGTCTGGCCTAAAAAAATGAGGGGGAAAAGAAGGGAGGGAAGAGGAGAGGAAAGTCAGCTTGGTGACTGGGAATTGGTGGAAAAGGATTTTGAATCAGAAAAAGAGAAGTGGGAGATTCAGATTAATCCTGGGAGAAGGTGAAGAAGAGCGATGTTTGAAGGAATTTTACAGGAAGTCTTGCTTTGTGGCATGTAGGGTTATCTTCTTCCACACGCCCAGAAATTTTCAGAAAACATTTATACCTTCAGTACTTTTAAGTAGGTTTTGAGCTTTTATTAAAAAAAGATATAGCAAAACATCATGTGTATACTGTAAGCGTGCACAATTTTTATTTGTTGATTTAAAAATTAACCAAAAAAAAAAAAAAAAAAAAAGAAAGAAAGAAAAGAAAAGAAAAGAAAAAATATTGGTGGATATGTACAGGTGCTGAGATAAAATAAAAGCAAGAGGAAAATGGCTAAGGCTTTCATCTCAGGGAACCTAGTTGCAAATACAAACTTTAAAATGTGTTGAAAAAGCTGAGTGACAAAAGACAAAACTCCCTTTGGCTGGAAAGGAGGATGAGGGTGGGAGGAAGACAGGGAAAATTTAGATGTTAACAACTCACACTAACACTTAGATCCAAAATTTGCTATCTCAAAATCCCCAGCTCTCTATAACTCAAATACTTCAACTCTGCTTTGTGTGTGAGGTAAAATATGCATAATATTCACTATTTTAACCATTTTTTTTTGTGTGGGTACCGGGGGTCGACCTCAGGACCTCGCGTGCCAGCAGGCGCCCGTGCTGCTGAGCGATGTCACCGGCCCTTTCTTCGTATGTGGGTTCCGGGAGTTGAACTTGGGCCCCGTGCTTGCCAGGCAGGCCCGTAGGGCGCTGGGCCATCTCATCGGCCCTACTTTAACCATTTTTAAGTGAACAATTCTGTGGCATTAAATACAATCACATTGCTGTGCAACCATCATGTACCACTATCTCCAGAATTTTAAAAATCATCTTCAACTGAAACTCTATACTCATTAAATACTCTCATTCCCCTCTTTCCTCCTGGTAACCATCATTACATGTTGTCTCTGTGAATGTGACTGTTCTAAGTACTTCACATAAGTGGAATTATATAGTGTTTGTCTTTTTGTGCCTGGCTTATTTCCCCTATTATAATGTCTTCAAGGTTTAGCCTAATTGTAGCATGTGTTAGAATGTCTTCTCTTTTTAAGGCTGAAAAATATACCATTTTATGTATAGAACACATTCTTTACCCATTTATCTAATGATGGACATTTGGATTATTTCCACCTTTTGGCTATTGTGAACAAATGCTGCTGCAAGTGTACAAGTATCTGTTTGAGTCCCTGATTTTAATTATTTTGCCATATAAGTAGGAACTTGGCTATGCCTTTTTAAAAATATGTTATGAAATAGAGCCCAATATTATTTTGTTTCTTAAAGTCTTAATTTTTGTGTTTTCTTTTTTTAAATTTTTATTTTAAAGAGAAAAAAATAGAACAAAATTTCAAAACAACATAATAGGAGGGTAACAATGGTTAATATATCGCGTATTGTTATCTTTAAATTAGTTACTCAGAGTACAAGATAGCGGCATTCAATTGTCCAAACAATATTAGCACAAAACTTTCTTTTCAATGAACTAAAAGAAATTAGTAGTATATCTATCTTAACGATCTTTTATATATATATATATATATATATATATATATATATATAAATTTTTTTTTTTTGCTTTTCCCTTCCTTCTTTTCCCCATTCCCCCATTTCCCCCCAAAGGAAAGTTTCTCTTTCCTTTTGAACAGTTTCTTCCCATTTTACAATATCTATTGTACATTTTGCATCTTACTCTTTCAGCTTCTCATACTAGGGAGACAATATGATGTTTATACATGTATGTCTGGTTTATTTCACTTATGAGTATGGTCTTCAGTTGCATCCATTTACCTATAAAAGTCTCCAGTTTATCCTTCTTTATGGCTGAGTAGTACTCCATTATATAAAAATACCACATCTTTTTTATCCATTCCTCAGTCGATAGGCATTTAAGTTGTTTCCAAGATCTAGCTATTACAAATTGTGCTGCTATAAACATGGGAGCACATATATTGCTGTGGTACTATGTTTTTAATTCTTCTGAGAAGATGCCCAGAAGGGGGATAGCTGGGTCAAATGGGACCTCCGATCCTAGTTTTTTGAGGAATCTCCACACTGATTTCCACAATGGTTGCACCAGTCTACACTCCCACCAACAGTGGAGAATGGTTCCTTTTTCCCCACAGCCCCTCCAGCATTTGTTATTGGTTGATTTCTTGATAATAGCCATTCTTTCTGGAGTGAGATGGAATCTCAGTGTTGTTTTAATTTGCATCTCTTGAATGACCAGTGATGTTGAACACTTTTTCATATATTTATTTGCTGTTTGTGTTTCTTCATCTGAGAAGTGTGTATTCATCTCAGATGCCCATTTTTGGATTGGGTCTTTGAATTTGGGAGGTCTGATTTTTTTGAGTTCTTTATTAGTGTTTTAGATTCATAGCAAAACTGAGCAGAAGGTACTGTAGAGATTTCCCATACACTCCCTGCTCCAACAAATATAGAGCCTTCTCCACTAACAACATCCCACACTAAAGTTGTACATTTGTTGTAAATGATGAAACTACACCCAAAGCTCATAGTTTTCATTATTTTTGGTGTTGTACTCTCCATGTACTCTCCACAAATCCTCTGTGCTCTGCATGTTCATTTCTCCCTCTTCCTATCACCACTGATCTTTTTCTTATTATTTCCAAAGTTTTGTCTTTTCAGAATGTCATGTAGTTGGAATCATACAGTACATAGCCTTTTCAGACTGGCTTCTTTCACTTAGTAGTAGTAAGTTTCACTTAAGTTACCTCCATATCTTTTCACAGCTTGATCGCTCATTTATTCTTAGCATTGTGTCAAGTTGTGTCACAGCTTATTTGTCCATTCACTTACTAAAGAACAACTTGATTCATTTCAAGTTTGGGCAATTATAAAGTTGCTACAAAGATGCATAGGCAGGCTTTGTGTGGATATAAAATTTCAACTCCTTTGGATAAATAGTAAGGAGATTGACACTGAATTGTATGGTGAGATTAGACTTAGTTTTATAAGAAACTGTGAAACTGTCTTCCAAAATGGCAGCACTGTACCATTTTATATCTCCACCAGCAATGAATGAGAGTTCCTTTTGCTCCACATCCTTATCTGCATTTGGTATTGATCAGTGTTCTGGATTTTAACAATTCTCAAGGTGCGTAGCAACTACTCTTTTATTTGAACCTGCACCTCTCTGATGACATTTGATGTGGAGAATCTTTTCATATGCTTATTTGCCAGCTGTGTATCTTCTGTGGTAAGATCTATTCATATCTTTGGTTCAGTTTTTAACTGAGTTGTTAATTTTCTCATTGTGGAATTTTAAGAGTTCCTTTTATATTTTGATTAGCAATCCTTTATCAGATTTTTTTTTGCAAATATTTACTTCAATCTGTGACTTGCCTCCTCATTCTTTTTCTTTGTCTCTACTTTTATAGCCCCTCTTCCTCCTAGTGTCTGGGCTGGCTCCTGGCATTTGAGCCATCCTTTGGTGGTAGCAGGTGCTCATTGCACTCCTCTGGGCCACCATGAGGCAGCTGCTGATGCTATTATCTTCTGGGCCACAATTCTCTTGGCAATGTGCAGTTTTTTCTTGCAACTTGCCTCCCTGCTTTTCAGCCTCCAGTCCCACCCTTCTGCACTTCCTGAAGAGGACACAGCCATGCACATCTGACCCTACCTCTGGACATGGTTTGATTCCTTCTCCAAGGAGGCTTCTTGGGCTACATTTAAGTCATAGTTGCAAAGACATAGAGTAGAGAAAGGAGAGATTTGTGATAGGGGTTATCATTTAATTTTACTTATTTATCATATCCGGTTAGACTGCTTATAGCTCAAGAAGAGGGATTTTTGAGACTTGAAATAAAATCACATATACAAAGAAAATGTATTGCAACACTACGGATTTATTCTGTGAATGTGGCAAAATCATAAGTACTTTAAAATGGAAATAGAAAGGTGCACATAGTCCATTGTATTAATCTATTTCAAAAAATGACAGATAATTACTTTATTTCCAAAGCCACCAAAAGAGTGAAGGCTCCACTATCTGTTGATGGTCTCTAATAAAAGCTTTCTGAGGGCCTGGTCTCAGTTCTGATTTAGCATGGTTTATAAAGTACATTACAGGTTATAAAAATATTGGCTGTCCCTTTGCAGTTTTCAAGACCCAGCCCTTTTTGTTATCAAGGAATTTGTAGATTGAAACAAATATCTATCTAATTTTACTGAGTAGGGTTTCTGTCCTAGGCAGTATTTAAAGCGGAGAATTAGATTATATCTAGAGGAAAGGGAAAGCAATTACATTGATTGGAAAGGTTAAAAGAAAGTAATTCTTCTTTTATCTAGGTATAAGACACAGCTTATAGGGTGGTGGGATATTGATAAACCGGGTAGTAATGGGTTTGGTATCTATTTCCTTTGGCTCCACCAAGGGCTTCAGGGAAAAGTTCTGCAGAATGCTGGTGATAAACAGGAACGACTACATATGGCCCAAACTTTCTCCAACACAGGCCTGTTTTCCTAGAAGGAGGAAACACTGGCATTAGCTCTTCCTGCCCAAAAGCCATTGTAAATAATGAGCAGAAGGGGAACACTTAATAAATTGCTTGTATATAAATCAGTACTCTATTTCGAAAGGATTAACTGTCAATACATATCAAAATGCGCTAAAGAAATTCTCGCTGTTCAGTAATTCTGGGAATTTATCTGTGGGAACGAGGGATCCCCCTGTGAGGATATCAGTTGCATCATTATTTATAGGTTATAAAAACCTAGGCATCTATCTATAATAGACTGGTGAAATAAATCACTGTTATTCTACCATGCAATGCAACTTAAAATTGTGTACATGGAAGTTTATCTAATACTATAGGCCAGTGATGGTGAATCTTTCAGAGCTTTCAATGACACAGATAGCCTGGTGTGGCACTTGTTCACCACCACTGCTATAGGCTGTCTTTTATCACAATATATTAAGTGAAAGTTGGTTATTAAACAGATTGTACAGAATGAACCAACTTTTATTTTAAAATATACATTATATATACCCAGACATTTGAAGTACATTTAATAAATATTAAGTGATACCTCCATAATGTGAAATTACAGACAAATACTTATTTTGCTCTTTTTTGATCTTCTGCATTTTCCATTTTTATGTTGAACACTTTTTTTTTTTTGTGGGTACCGGGGGTCGACCTCAGGACCTCGCGCGCCAGCAGGCGCCCGTGCCACTGAGCGATATCACCGGCCCCTTTTTCGTATGTGGGATCCGGGAGTTGAACTCGGGCCCTCGCGCTTGCCAGGCAGGCGCTTAAGCCGCTGAGCCATCTCACTGGCCCTGAACACTTTTTATCAATTTTGTTAGAAACAAAACATTTAATTTTTTTTTTGAAAATACTACAGAGCAATGTATAGGATAACAAGGAAAAAAGAACACATGCTGATCATTCCTAACTTGTCTTTGTGGTCTTATGGCAGACAGTAATTGGGAGCCATAAAGTTCTTAGACAGAGGCAAGAATATGTAGGATTCCAAGTTTTGGAGAAGGAAGATGTAGGTGACCATGATTCTTTGATGGACTCTGCCTCTAAGAATCAGAAAATAAGTAACAGCTAACAGTTAAAAACAAAGAAAAAATAATCTGTACTTTTTGTTTTGGAAGAGTCAGTATTACGAAGGGAGAAATCAGCAGAGAAAAGTTGGCCAAAGCAGGTCCTTTTGTTATGGGTAATGAATGCATGACATCTGAATTTGATTAACTTGCTTTGACTTTTTAAAAAATTTGCATTACCAAACAACAAAAATAGTCCCTGGACTACTCGCCTGGTTCTTTTTGGTGCACAGATTTTAATGGCTTCATCTGGATTTGGGAGGTTAGAACAGTTTGGTTGACTTTGCTATCATCAGAGGATTACTTACTTATGCTATAAATTCAATGAAAGCTAAACATTGCCTGAAATGTGCTCGTGTGTTTCTGGATAGATTAATTTGTATTTACCCAAGGAAAAGGGCACAAAGTAGTCTGTTTTCTTGAAACAGCTCTTTTCATCCAGAAAGTGTCCTGGGTCAAATTTCTCTGGATTGGGAAACTCCTGGCAATCCAGCAAGATTGAACACAGCAATGATAATACAGTAGTGCCCTGGAAATGAAGAGTGTTATAGCACTTTATTATGTTTGTCTTTAATTAATAACAGCTCAAATACTCTTAATTCTAGTGGATTTAATAGCACTGAGCACCTTAATGCCTGCCTGGTGAGCGACTGTCTCAAGGTATAGCTATTTTACATATACAATCACACAATAGCTTTCACCCAATAAGTTTCTCTGGTAGAAAGGCAATATTATGGCCAATGTGACTAATTAATTGAGAAACTGAAGTTTGCAACCCGTATTGTCTAATCATGGGTGTTAGTTGAGTTGTTGCTTCAAATTGGAGAGATTTCTTTGTACTATTTTTTTGTTGTTGTTGCTGTTCTGGATTTATGTGTGAGTAGAAGAAAATGAGATCTTGAGTTTCAGATCTATTGAATAAAACCCTACTTTTCTAACTTGTAAAATGGGGTAACAATAACAACAACCACAACAGGCTTTATTCCTTGCCTCATAAGAGTTTTGTGAGCTTTAGACGACAAAACAATAATGGTAACTGCTCTTTATATTGTATGCTTCACATTTGCCTGACAGTGCTTAGTTGTTTATAAATCTCATTTAATTCTCTTATCAACTAAATCCAGTAGACAGCTTTTTATTTGCATTGTATAAATTAAGAAACTGAAGTTTATAAGAGAAATAAACTTTCCTTCACATTGCACTTTTGGCTAGTGGCACAGTTAGAATTTGAATCAAGTTCTATCTAATCATAAACCACTCCTATTTAAGTGAGAGCTTGCTTTTTCCATTTTTTTACTTGATATTATATTTCCTTAAATTTTATTTGTATAATTATTGGGACCAGAAATACATGCACGTGGCATACAATATCAAAAAATGTACAGAATGGTAAAAACTGAAGAAGTGTCCCTCCCTTTCCTACACTGACTTGTTACTGGGTTTCCTGTTGATGTAATCACTCTTATCAGTTTATGACATATCTTTTGAGAGATATCATATGGATTAAAAAAAGAGGACAAATACAGGCCCTACTATTTTCACACAAATGGTAGCATACTATAGCATTCTGCAGCTTGCTTAGTATACCATTTTTAAATAGCTCTTTTAAATAGACATGTTTTAAAATGAAGATTTTCTAGTCTTCAAATATGAAAAATACTGCCATAATGAATATCCTTATTTTGGAGAAAATATACACAAAGGATAAATTCCTAGTAGTGAAACTGCTCTTCAAGTTGTATGTTTTGAATTTTGATATACTGCCACATTGCTTTCTGTAGAGGTTATACCAATTAACTTTATAATCAAGAATAAATTTTTTTTTTTTTGTGGGTACCGGGGGGTCGACCTCAGGACCTCGTGCGCCAACAGGCACCCATGCTGCTAAGCGATATCACCGGCCCCTTTTTCGTATGTGGGATCCGGGAGTCGAACTCGGGCCCTCGCGCTTTCAAGGCAGGCGCTTATGCCGCTGAGCCATCTCACCGGCCCCAAGAATAAATTTTTAAAATGTCCTCCCAACACACAAGTAAAAACATATACTTTTAAATTTTTTATTTCCAATATATTTTATTTTGTGAGTACATATATACACATTTAAAAAGCTGTAATTACTTTTATTCAAATTTTAAGTTTGTTTCCCTCACACTGCATCTGTTTGTTTGAAGATCTGTTCATACTTACTGTAGGAGTTCATTTTCTTTTTTTAGGAGTTAATTCTTTGTTCTTATGTACCATACAAAATTTCCTCTCAATTTGTCTTCTGTGTGTGTGTGTGTGTGTGTGTGTGTGTGTGTGTGATACTGAGGGCTGGACCCAGGCCCTCACCTATAGGAGGCAAACACTGTACTACTGAACTACATCCTGAGCCTTGCCATTTGTCTTTTGACATTTTTTTCTAGGCAGCCTTTTTTGTGTATAATCAAATCTGTCAGTTTTTAAATTTATGGTCCTCTTGGTCCCTTTCTTTTGGTCAATGCTAGGAAGTCTTTCATCACTGACTGATTTTACAGTTTAATATTCTGTATCTATATTTAAGTCATCAAGAATAAATTTTCATGTAAGGTGTAAGGTAGGGATTTATTATTTTTTCAACTCCTTTGGGAGTTTTTCTCCATGGAATAATCTATATTTTTCCTCAAGGTTAAAAACAAAAAGGACTTTTTAGAAACAGTACTAAGTTTCTATCATTCACCTTATTTAAAAGGGACACATTCCAAGATACCCAGTGAAGCCCCGTGGTCGCATATACTACCAACCCCCTATGTATACTGTTTTCTCCTATGTATAGACATCCATGAGAAAGTTTAGTTTATAAGTTAGGCATAGTAAGAGATTAACAGTAAGTAATAATAAAATAAAACATAATGGTATAAATTTGTGTGAATGTGATTTTTCCGTTTATTTCTGGAATTTTCCATTTAATATTTTCAGATCGTTATCGACCATGTGTAACTGAAACCAGTGGAAAGTGAAACTACAGATAAGGTGGACTACTGTATTTAGGTTCATTTTTAGACTTTATGTAATTAATCTGACCACCTATTCAAGAAGCTGCATTATACTACATTAAAAACTGTGTCTTTATATTATGTTTTAATATTGGTAGGACTTATACCTAACTGCTCTTTATTTTTTACATATCAAAATTTGGATCCATTTCTACACACAGACTAAGTCTTTTGATTTATTAAAAAAAAGTTACAGCTTTCATTAACATTTTAAAGTTTTCTTTCTGAATCCTTTTTTTGTTTGTTTGTTTTGTTTGTTTTGTTTTTTTGTTTTTGAGACAGGGTCTTGCTGTGTAGTTCAGGCTGGCCTTGAGTTCACTCTGTAGCCCAGGCTGGCCTCAAACTGCAATGATCCTCCTGCCTCAGCCTCCTGAGCACTAGAATTACAGGCGTGCACCACCACACCCGGCTAAAGTTTTCTTCACTTACATCTTTAAAATTTTTGAATTTTACTCCCTTTAAACTTTAAAATCTTGCAGATTTCTTGTTTATTCTAAGTGTTTTATCCACGTCACTTTTACTAATGAAAAATTTCCATTATGTTTTTAAAAATGGTTTTCATTTTATATACAGTGGTGATTGATTTTTAAAAATAATAATTTGTATCCAACCACTGTATAGTTCTTCTATTTTGCAATGGTGTTGCAGTTAATTTTTGTTTTCTAGGTATAATTACATAAAAATACAAATTTCAACTTCATCTTTTAAAATAACATATCTCTTGCTACTTTTTTCCAATTCTAGTTGAATAACATTGGCAATGTGGATAGCCTCATCTTATTCCTGATATTAATGGCAAGGCTTCCAGTTTTACACCAATAAACACGATTTGGGAGATACAATTTCTCTAGTTAAGGAGGTATTCATCTATTCCTATTTTATTAAGGGTTCGAAAAGCCAAGAATGGATGTTAAATATTATTGAGAGGATATTCTGTACAATTGAGACTATAACATAATCTCTTTCACAAATTCTATTTACATGGTGAATTTTCTTAAGGTGTATTTCCTAGTGTTGGACTATTGCTATATTCCTGATTATATTCTCATGTTAGTGGTGTAGTATTTTTAATATTATGCTAGACTTTAATAGACTTTGCAATGATATTTGTAAGTAAGATTGGCAGATGTTTCTATTTTTGCAGTAATTTGGTCATGTTTGCATCTTTTCTTCCTTTTTTATTCTCTGGAACTGTTTTTATATAAATCCCAAAAGCTTAATCACTATGGAAGACTGACAACATTCCCAGTATGCATGTAAACATTTTGCTAAATGCTAAGTGCTTTACAAATTTTAACTGTCAAGGGCAGCAATTTCCCAAATATCTGGGTACATGAGATCCTGGTAGGAGAAAATTAGTACTAAAGGCAATAAGACATGGCTTCATTAAACATTTCCAAGTCTTCCTCCCCTTTTACAATTCATAATGAAAAATTGTATTTCTACCCCATGACCTTCTTATCAGTGGAAACCACTGCTCACTTAATACATTTGGTCAGAGTAGGAAGGGGCCTTGGAAGCTGCAGGTCAGCCTTCACTATTGTAGGAAGGCAGAGACAAAGTCCCAGAGGCAATGGGAAGGCCTGAGAGTGTACTGCATGGCAGCAACAGCTTTGGAACCCGGGCTGTGACTGCAGCTTGCCTCAGCACTTAGAACTGAAAAGTCTCTCCCAGACCCCATGAAAGTGCACACTGCCCCTTGTATCCCAGTCAGTTTTCCCAGATGCGTCTAACCTTGGGGATAACATATTGTTTGAATTTCGTGTCCCAGGTTACAGCATGGGATAGATTAGAGGGAGAAAGGGTGATGTGTCTTTGTATCTCATGCAGAACGGCCTCTGTATAGGGCAGCTTCATCTTGCCCTTCATGCTGGGGCTTTGGTTGCGTCCAATCACACGATCAATTTCTTCGTGAACTTTGGCTGCAGGGACATGAATTGTGAATGCTTCTCAGGGTTATGTTTCCCAGAGACCTAGAAATGCCCTGGAAATGCTTTTAAGGTATGATAGGAAGTGGCCTGGAAAAGGCCTCCAGCATTAAAGGTTTGTTGGTAGGCAGCCCACTGCTCTGCATCTGATGGAATTTCTACTCTATTTTGGTGCAAATACCAAAGATTCTGCTGCAGGAAACAAAGGATGGGTCAAGCATGTCTTAGTGCCCTGTCTTATTTGGTTTGTTCTGTACTGTTGAGAAGAAGACCTGTGTAGCAGGGATTATGGTTTATCTCATGATTCTTAACAAAGCAGCTATAGAGCGAAGATGCTTAATCCTCACTCTAGTGGAACCATCTCCTTTGTCAGCTTCACCCACTCTTACTTGCCTTTTGTGGGAATGGCAAACAACACTTTGTTGAGCATTGTAGACACTGGCTTCCTATAGCTTCTGCTCTGAGAATAGGCTTGGGATTATCTAGCTATGATAAAATCATTTTTGAATTTCACTTCAAAGTTATATCAGAACTGAAAATCCCTTTTGGGGAATTTGGGCTTTGCACAGTGGGAAAATCAAAGTCTGCAACATTAAATAACTTGTTTGAGGTCAAACAGCCAGGCAAGCCCACATGCAATGCCCTCATTTAATTAGGGCTTTAGCACTGCATCTCTCATATATGAGATTTGGGATTCAGAAGCTCCTCTGTTTTTAAGCTTAAACAAAAGACTCTGAGTTCTTAAAATGTCTCTCTCCCTTGTCAGTATCATTGGATATAATTCTGATCTACAAAAGCAAGAACACGGTGAATGGCCCTTTGCATTTGTGAGGGCGTCCAGGGAAAATGAAGCATCACAGACCCACCCTTCCACAAGGTCAGGATCTCATCCAGGACATTTGGTGTATCTTCCACCTCTGGGTGTTTCATTAGGAGCAGGAGCCCAAATCTCAGGGTGATACTGGTTGTTTCTGTCCCTGTTGTAAATAAATTAGATCCACAGACTGCCAAGTTCTCCAACTCAAATTCAGACTCCAGGTTGTATTTCTCCTGTAGATGGCAGAGTTATTGGCTACAGGGGTTTAAAAGATGGCAATGGCTTATCACAGGGTTATTACAGAGATTAAAAGTGTTAATGGACAGGAAGCTCTGAGCACGTGCTTCATATATATAAATATCCAGTGAATGATATATTTTTATTATTAAATTTTATGAAAAATACTAGATGATAAGCTCTATTCAAGCACAATGTAGGGAAGCTCAGTGGTTCATGACTCCTCTGCCTCCTTCTCCTACTCAGATTTAAGACGCTCCCAGATCCACCTGTTCTCATACAATAGTCACTATTATTTATGACACTTCTAATATGAAGACTGTATTTATAAAATTGGACATATTGATTCACAATTTTTTACATGGTCTCTATCAACTTCTTAGAAAACAAATTGATCCGGGACTTAAAAATAGTAAATGAGGTTTCCATTTTATTTTATTTTTATTTATTTATTTTTATGTGGGTACCGGGAGTCAAACTCAGGACCTTGTGCTTGCCAGCAGGTGCTTGTGCCGCTGAGCTATATCACCGGCCCTTTTTTTCCTTTATGTGGGTACTGGGAGTCGAACTCAGGACCTCATGCTTGACAGGCAGGTGCTTATGCCACTGAGCTATCTCACCGGCCCAAGGTTTCCATTTTAAAATGACTTCATTAAAAAAAAAAAAAAAAGCAGGGATTAAGTCTTCTTTGTTGTATCCTTAGCCCCAAGAACAGTAACTGGTACTTAGAATTTGTTGACAAAATTAATGTTTAATGATATAGGACTAAACTAATAATAATTTCCATATTTACTATATTGAAATTATTTTCATTGTTGATTTTCTTGGTGAACTTTTAATATATTGGTTTTTGAATTTGCATAAAATAGTACGATACTTGTTTTAAAAATTACTCATTTTGGGCTGGGGATATAGCTCAGTGACACAAGCGCCTGCCTGGCAAGTGCAAGGTCTTCAGTTCGATTTGCGGCACACACAAAAAAACTTACTCATTTTTAGAAGTATGGCCATTTTCACTGTTAGTTCTTCCTACCCATGGACAAGGGATATCTTTCCATTTTCTTATATCCTCTTTGAGCTCCTTTTTCAGCATACTGTAATATTCAATTATAGATCTTTTACTTCTTTTGTTAGATTGATTCCTAAGTATTTCATTTTTTTTTGATGCTATTGTGAAAGCTGTTATTTCCCTAATTTCTCTCTCAGTGAGTTTGTTATTTGTGTACAGGAATGCTATTGATTTTTAAGTGTTGACATTGTATCCAGCTTCGCTACTGAATTTGGTTATTAAATCTACAAGTCTTTTGGTGGAATTTTTGGGGTCTTCTATGTAGAGTATCATGTCATTTGCAAAATGATAATATAACTTCCTCCTTTCCTATCCTTATTCTTTTTATTTCTTGTTCTTATCCAATTGCTCTGGGTTGTGTTTCCAGAACTATAGTGAATAGGAGTGGTGATAGTGGACATCCTCGTCTTGTTCTTGATTTTAGAGTGAAAGGTTTCAGTTTTTGTCCACTTAGTATGATGTTGGCTCTGAGTTTGTCACAGAAGGCCTTTATCAGATTGAGAAAAATGTTCAACATCACTGGTTTAAGACATACAAATTAAGACAATGCTGAAATTCTATCTTACCCCAGAAAGAAGGGCTATAGAAATCAACGAATAACAAATGCTGGAGGGACTGTGGGGAAAAAGGAAGGCTTTTCCACTGTTGGTGGGAGTGTAGGCTGGTGCAACCACTGTGGAAACCAGTGTGGAGATTCCTCAAAAAACAAGGATTAGGGCTGGGGATATAGCTTAGTGGCACAGCACCTGCCTGGCAAGCACAAGGTCCTGAGTTCGATTCCCGGTACCAAAACAAACAAAAAACCCCAAAAAACAACTAGGACTAGAGGTCCCATTTGACCCAGGTATTCCTTTTCTGGGTATCTTCCTGGAAGAATTAAAAGCATCATACCACAGCAATATATGCATACCCATGTTTATAGCAGCACAGTTTGTAATAGCTAAATCTTGGATATAACCCAAATGCTCATCAACTGAGGAATGGATAAAAAAAGATGTGGCTTTTTTACACAATGGAGTACTACTCAGCTATAAAGAAGGATAAACTTGAGACATTTCTAGGTAAATGGATGCACCTTGAGACCATACTCTTAAGTGAAATAAATCAGACACACATGAATAAATATTGCATAATTTCTCTGGTGTGAGATACTGAATGTGTAAATAAGGACCAAAGTGTATAAAAGGTGCTGTGAAATAGGAAGAAATTGTTCAAAAGAAAGGGGAACTAGGGAGGGGGGAGGGAGAAAGGAAGAAAGAGAAAAGGAGAAAAATAGCATCTGTACTATTAAGTGAAATAAATTGGACACACGTTTAAATACCACATTGTTTCTCTGGTGTGAGAAACTAAAAGAGTAAATAAGGACCAAAATGTATAATAGATACTGGGAAACAGGAAGAGGATATTCAAATGGGAAGGGGAACAAGGGATGGTGGAGGAGGAAAGGTAGGAAGGGAAAAGAAAAATAGAACAGAAGGAACAAAATGGAAACAAAGCTTTTATAAATAAGAGAAAGAGGGGTTGAAGGGAAGAGAGGGGATCAGGGAAAAAAGAACCAAGATATAACATGTACATGTACAAACTCCCTCTGATGAATGTGATCATTATGTATATCTAAAATGTACAAAAAATTAATCAAAATTTAAAAAATAAAAAATTACTCATTTTGAAAGCTCTGAATCAAAATTTTCTCCACTCATGTTTCTTTTTTGTTGTTGTTATTTGTTTCCTTTGGTTTTTATTGAGACAGGGTCTGTCTTGATATGTAGTCCAGGCCAATCTTAAACTTGCTACAGAGCTCAGGCTGGCCTCAGACATGCAATCTTCCTGTGTACCACAATTCGTGGCTTCCACTTAGTTTTGTTATACCTCCTGTTCACATCAAAATGGGATTATTTCTGCACATGAAAGTCCAAATTTTTAGGCATACTGTTACTTTCTACCTGGAGTCCCTACTGTCTTTAACCAGAGTGAAGAATATTCAGTATTTTAAATAACTCCTTCACAACAAAAGTTAAACTGGTTGTTATAAAAATCTTTTTGGGACTTCTGGGAAGATGACAGGGTGGTAAGCATCAGAGAAAGAGCCTCTCTGAAATTTGCTGCACATACACTGGAATATAGCAATGTGAGGAAGAGAAGAAAGAGGGAAGAGTGTCTCCTGGACCCAGGAAGGATCTGAAGTGAGAATTGAAGGGGACAGCAAAGAGAGAAACTTCAATGTAGAAGAAGGTAGCAGGCGGCACCTTCTCCCTGAGTCGGGACTCACTCTGTGGGAGGAGTGGTTCAAACCTGCAGACACACAGTGACTTCTGGCAACCCCAGAGGCCTCCATGGACAGATGCAGCAATGTAAGGGAGCAGAGGATGTGGAGGACTGCACTGGCTGGTAGTGAGTGCTGTGGGATTGGACATCTAGAGGGGTAAGGTGATTGGCCAGGAGCCATCTTGGAGAGGGGCCAAAAGCTTGGTACTCAGATCAACTGCTGGGTTCACCTGGCAGCTCCCGGCTGAGTTCAAGCCTGCAGAAGGTACAGTGACTGCTGCAGGCTGAACAGGTCTGGTCCCAGCCTCATAGCCAGAAACCAGCCTGAACTTCAGGGGAAATCCACTACCCTGCTGTAGAGCTACTGCTGGCTTGCTGGGGTAAATCAACACGGATCTGGACTCTGTCTCCACATGTTGTCTACCAGTGACATCAGAGACAAACCTTGAAGTGGACATTTTTTTTCTCTTTTCTTTTTTTTTCTTCATTGTTTGATCTTGTTTTTTTTATGCGTGTGAATGTGGTTTCTAGTTTCTTTGTGGTTGTTCTGTTCTTCCTTTTATTTCTTCCTTCTCTCTTTCCCTCCTGTCTTCTGCACCAGTTTCCCAAAGTTTGCATGATTCCTTTTGTCCTCTAGTCTTGCTTCTAATCTCTTCCTCTTCTCTATTTCTCTATTTTTTCCCCTATCCCCTTTTAAATTTTCTCCCCTGAGCATAAAATTGGCATATTGAAGACTTATTTACTTTATACAGTTTTCTGGTTTGTTTTAGATTTTGTTAAATAACCACAAATGCAGTTCATATGGTTAAAGGTGGCAAATTAATGATTACTTCAGTTTGTCATTTTCTAGGCTGTGTTTGATGCTATTATTATTGCTGATTGTACCACTTTAGCCAAAGTGACATAACTGTTCTAACCAGCTGTTCCTCCTGGTACACACCAAGACTGAGATTGCCTAAGGGTCATAGAAAATACTATGGGCCAGTACCAAAGACACAGGGCTGGGCCAAGCAGGCAGCAACTTCTCATCCCCCAAAACCAGAAGAGGTAGGGATTTTGCAACAGACTCAAAACTCCAAACTAGCTACACCTCGAAGACACCTCTGAGGATTAGTCATTTCCTAAGGGTTCTAAATACTAGCAATAAAGCAACTCACCATAGGAAATTTACAAGCATCAACCCAGGAATTAAACTAAAAAAAAAAAAAAAAAGAAAGAAAGAAAATGAGAAGACACTTAAACAAGATGCAACCCCAGACATCCAGTTCACCAAAGGGAAACCCAGGGGGCAATGAGGTGGGACAATCCAAAGGCCACCCACCTGGACTCTCTGAAGTGGTAACCAATACAGTAAATGAATAAGTCTCTAGAAAAAATCAAATCATAAATAATTTCTCAGATAACTACAGAGATGGTGACCACAATGAAAACATGCTTAGTGACTCTAGAGCAGATATGGATAAAAAAAAAAAAGAGGAGCTTAGGAAAATGATGGAAACCATCAATGCCTAACATAGGAAAGAAATAGAATCCATAAAACAGATTCAAGCAGATATCCAGAAGACTAAAAATTCCATTGAAAGTATCCACAGCATAATAAACCAATGTAAGAACAGAATCTCAGACATAGAAGACAGGCTTGTGGTTAGCAATTATGAAAAGAAAGATTTCTTAAAAATAGCAAGGGACCCCAAGAAATCAATCCAGCAGTTGCTAGATGATGCAAAGAAGAATATCATAAGATTTTTTAAGGGGAGGTATCCAGAATTAAACTTAGGACCTCATGCTTGCCAGGCAGGTGCTGCACCACTAAGCTAAATCCCCTGCCTGAATATCATAAGATGGATTGGAGTCAATGAAAAAGGAGGAGATAGCACAAATGATATAAAAAACCTGTTCACAGACATCATGGCAAAAAACTTCCCTTGCAGGGAAAAAGAATTTGACATACAGATAAGTGAGGCATATAGAACTCCAATTAGCCATGATAAAAAAAAAAGAAAAATCTACAGCAAGGCATAGCATAGTCAAGATTCCAGAAATTCAACACAAGGATAGAATATTGAAAGTTGTTAGAGAAAAGAGACAAATCACCTATAAATAAATGAAAGCCCATCAGAATCACAGCTGACTTCTCAACACAAACCCTCAGGTCAAAGAGAGTTTGAAGTATTTCAAGTTCTAAAAGAAAACAACCTCCAACCCAGATTGATGTACCCCACAAAACTATCTTTCAAAATGGATGGAGAAATAAGATACATGACAAAGAACACCTGAGGAAATTCATGAACACCAAACCAGCACTCCAAAATGTTCTGAAGGACATTCTAGAAAGAGATAACATGGACTACAACTCCATGAATCCCAACAGAATGAACCCACCAGACAAGGCAAACAATTAAACAGAGGGGGGAAAAAGGGAGCCAACAACAGGAAAATAACATGACAAGGATAAGTCAATATGTATCAGTTATAACCATCAATGTTAGCGGTCTCAATTCACCAATCAAAAGAAACAGACTGGCAGAATGGATCAAGAAGCAAGATCCAACAGTATGCTGCATACAAGAAACACATTTAATTCAAAAAGAAATTTACAGTCTGAAAGTCTGGAGACAAAGTGGATTTCAAGCCAAGACTGATTAACAGAGACAAAGAAGGTCACTACATCCTTAGAAAGGGAACAACCCAAGATGAAGAGAAAATAATCATAAATATATATGCAACAAATACCAATGCACCCAGCTACACATATTAATGGGCATGAAAAATCAAATAAGCACTAATACAATTTTATGGGATGATATCAATAACCCACTGTCACAAATAGATCAACTAGACAGAAAATCAACAATGAAATATTGCAATTTAACCAAACTTTTGAATAAATGGACTTAGTAGATGTCTACAGAGTGCTACACCTCACAACATCAGAATACACATTCTTCTCAGCTGCACAGAGGGTGTTCTTCAAAATAGACCACATACTACCTCATAGAACATGCTTAAGTAAATGCAAAGGAATTTAAGTTATCCCATGCATATTATCAGATGTCAGTGCAATGAAATTAAACATAAATGGCAAAAGAAACCACAAAAACCACATAAACACATGGAAATTAAATAACACCCTGCTGAACAACCAATGGGTCACAGATGAATTTAAAGAAGAAATTAGACAGTTTCTACAATTAAATGATAATGACAGTACAATATACTGGAACTCATGGGACACAATGAAAGCAATTCTACAAGGGAAATTTATAGCAGTGAATACCCATATCAGGAAAATAGTGAGCTCAAATAAACAACTTAATGTTGAACCTTAAACTTTTAGAAAAAGAAGAGCAGCCAAGCCCAAAGATCATATGAGGGAGGAAATTATAAAGATCAGAGCAGAAATTAATGCAATGGAGACTAAGAAAACAATACAAAGAATCAATGAATCAAAGAATTGGTTATTTGAAAGATTAAATAAAATCGACAAACCCCTTAGCCAACATTATCAAAAAACAGGAAAGAAAAGACTCAAATCCACACAATTAGGAATGAAAATGGTGAAATCACAATGGACCCTGCAGAAATCCAGATCATCTATACCTACTTTGAGAACTTGTATTCTAATAAGATGAAACATGCAGAAGAAATAGACAGACTCCTAGATACATATGAATTACCAAAGCTGAATCAAGAAGATATAAAAATCCTAAATAAACCAATATCAATCAATGAAATTGAGGATATAATAAAAAACCTACCAACAAAGAAAAGCCCAGGCCCTGATGGATTCATTCTGAATTCTGTAAGAAATTTAAAGAAGACCTAACACCACTACTTCTCAAACTCTTGAATGAAATTGGAAGGAAAGCAATCCTCCCAGATTCACTTCTGGAAGCAAGCATTACCCTGATACCAAAACCAGAGAAGGACCCAACTAAGAAAGAGAATTACAGGCCTATCTCTGTAATGAATATAGATGCAAAAATCCTCAATAAGATACTGGCAAACAGAATGTAGCAAATCATCAAGAAGATTATACACCATGACCAAGTAGGATTCACCCCAGGGATGCAGGGATGGTTCAACATACATAAATCAATAAATGTAATATATTATATTAACAGAGCCAAGGACAAAAACCATATGATCATTTCAATAGATGCGGAAAAAGCTTTTGACAAAGTCCAACACCCATTCATGATAGAAACCCTATAAAGAATTGGAATAGATGGTGTTTATCTCAATCTGATAAAAGCCATCTATGACAAACCAACAGTCAACATTATACTAAATGGACAAAAAACTGAAAGTTTTCACTCTAAAATCAGGAACAAGACAAAGATGTCCATTGTCACCATTCTTCTTCAATGTGGTTCCGGAAACAATTAGACAAGAGAAAGAAATAAAAGGAATAAGGATAGTGAAGGAAGAAGTTAAATTATCACTATTTGCGGATGACATGATACATAGAAGACCCTAAAAACTCCACCAAAAGTCTTGTAGATTTAATAACCAAATTCAGTAGCATGGCTGGATACAAAGTCAACACTCAAAAATCAATAGCATGCCTATACACAAACAACAAACTCACTGAGAGAGAAATTAGGGAAATAACAGCTTTTACAATAGCATCAAGAAAAATGAAATACTTAGGAATCAATCTAACAAAGGAAGTAAAAGATCTCTACATTGAAAACTACAGCACTCTGAAAAAGGAGATCAAAGAGGATATCAGAAAATGGAACGATATCCCTTGCTCTTGGGTAGGAAGAACCAATATAGTGAAAATAGCCATACTTCCAAAATTGTTATACAGATTTAATGTAGTTCCAATTAAAATGCAACAGAATATCTCACAGAATTAGAGAAAACAATTCTAAAATTCATTTGGAACCAGAAAAGACCTAGAATAGCAAAGGCAATTCTGGGCAACAAAGGCAAGTCAGGGGCATCACAATCCCAGACTTGAAATTATACTACAAAGCTACTGTGATAAAAACAGCATGGTACTGGCAAAAAAAAAAAAAAAGACCTAAGGATCAATGCAACAGATTAGAAGATGCAGAAACAACTCCAGACATACTTAGCCACCTTATCTTTGACAAAGGTGCCAAACACATTCATTGGAAGAAAGATAGCTTCTTTAATAAATTGTGCTGGATAAACTGGCTTTGCACACGCTGAAGATTAAAATTAGACCCATATCTTTCATCATGCACTGAACTAAAACAGAAATGGATCAAAGTTCTAAATATTCAAACAGAAACATTAAATTGCTGGAAGACAGAATAGGTAGAACTCTTGAAGTCACTGGCGTAGGCAAAGACTTTATGAACAAAACCCCGATTGCAGAGGAACTATCACAAAGAATCAACAACTGGGATCTAATCCTATTAAAAAGCTTTTGCACAGCAAGAAAAACTGCCAACAGAGTGAAGAGACAACCTACAGTGTAGGAAAATTTTTTTTCCAGCTGTTCTTCAGACAAAGGATTACTATCAGGAATATATAAAGAACTCAAAAAATCAGACCCCCCATATTGGAAAGACCCAGGCCAAAAATGTGCATCTGAGATAAATACACACTTCTCAGACGAAGAAATACAAACAGGAAATAAATATATGAAAAAACGTTCAACATCACTGGTCATTTGAAAGATGAAAATTAAATCAACACTGAGATTGCATCTTACCCCAGAAAAAATGGCTATTATCAAAAAATCAACCAGTAACAAATGCTGGTGGGACTGTGGAGAAAAAGGAACCCTTCTCCACTGTTGGTTGAAGTCAGTGTGGAGGTTCCTCAAAAAACTAGGACTAGAGGTTCCATTTGATCCAGTTTTTCCCATCCTTGCTATTTTCCCAAAAGAATTAAAAGCACCATACCACAGCGATATATGCACACCCATGTTTATAGTGGCACAGTCTATAATAGCCAAATCTTGGAAACAGCCCAAATGCCCATCAACTGGTGAATGGATAAAGAAGATGTGTTTTTTTTAAACAATGGAGTACTATTCTGCCATAAAGAAGGATGTGCTTGAGACATTTCTAGGTAAATGGATGGACCTCGAGACCATAGTCTTAAGTGAAATAAACTGGACACACGTGTAAATACCACATTGTTTCTCTAGTATGAGAAACCAAAAGTATAAATAAGGACCACAATGTATAACAGGTACTGTGAAATAGGAAGAAAACATTCAAATGGGGAGGGTATTTGAACACTCCCCAAAGGAAGGGGAAAGGAAAGAAGGGAAAAGTAAAAAGAAAATGAGAAAAGAAGGAAAAAACGGAAGCAAAGCTTTAGTAAATGGGGAGGGGAGGAGGGGTTGAAGGAAGGGTAATGGAATGGGGAAAAAAAAGAATCAAGTTATATCATGTACAAATTCTCTATGATGAATGTGGTCATTATGTATATCTAAAATGTACCAATAAAATGTGATTAAAAAAGAATCTTTTTTTTTTTTTTGAGACAGAGTCTCACCATGCAGTGCAAACTGGCCTTGAACTCACGTAGCCTATGCTAGCCTCAACTCATGGCAGTCCTCCTGCCTCAGCCTCCCGAATGCTGGGATTACAGGTGTGCAATTTTTAGCCACGCCTGGCTAAAAATCTTTGATGGTAAAGAAAGTTGAGAAGAAAATAGAAATGTCAAAATGCATCTTATTGATGTTCTAGCTCTGTAATTGAACAGAGTACAATGGACTTTACTGTTTTATTTAATTCTTAACACAACCCAAATCTCTTATGTAGTAAAGTTATAGAGATTTAATATTAAAATGAAATAGAACAAAACTTATAGGAAAGAGGAACAATTCAGAAGTTTCTATCCAACTTCTATTGATAGTTATCTTCCAGAAAAATAGAAGTAGAGCAAGAAGAGAAGAGAAGAAGGAATGGTGTAAAGTCTAGACATTCTCTTTTTTTTTTTTTTTTTTTTTGAGACAGGGTCCCACTGCGCTGTCCAGGTGATCTCGAATCCCTGGGCTCAAGTGATCCTCCTACCTCAGTCCCCCAAGTAGTTGGGACTACAGGCATGTGCCAATGCACCTGGCTTCAACATTCCTTTTGCTCTTCCTTCTAGCGCACTTCAGTGGATTTCAAATGTTTGGCACGCATAGTGACAACTGCCAATAGTCTCTGAATTGGTGCCTGGCAGTTGGCTCTATCCACTTATGGGAGTAGGGTTCTATCACCTCATCTCTTAGATTTCCCAACTCATCACCAATACTGCTGGTATTACTAAGAGATTTTGCTTCCTTAATCTCTCAAATCTATTCATTTATCTTAATTTCCACCATCAGCTGACTTCCTGCTGCTTCAGCCTTTTTCCCACCACTCTCCCTTTAGTTACACGGGCTTTCTTTCTTCCCCTCTTATTTCCACATTTCCTTCTGCTGCAGGACTTTTTGTACATCTTGTTTCCCTGCTTATTGTATTTTTCTTTGGAACCTTCACATCCATAATCCCTATTCACTCTTCAGTCCTTTGCTCACCTATTACCTATGCAGAGTGGTGTCCAGCCAGCCTTGGTTACAAGTCCCACGCTGACTCCCAGGAGACTGGCACTGACATTCCCGCCATATTCTCCCAGAGCAACTTCTATTTCCTTTGTTAGTATTTCATTGTTAACTGCTTGTGGGTTTGGTCTTTGTTCTCCAGGCTGGACCCAAACTCCTGGGCTCAAGCAATTCTCCTGACTCAGGCTCAAGTGTAGCTGGGACTAAGGTATGTGCCACTGTACCCAGGTTGGTACTGCTTGTTACAAACTTGTTACTGCTTGCTTTTGTGATCTTTTCATGAGACTATAAGCTTTATTAAGACAAAGGACATATCACTACTACTTAACTAGTAAATTTATTTGGAGAATCATAACATTCCATTCAATCATGCTAGTTGCTTGTGATCCAAAGCATTGAAAATCAACACCACCCCAACCCTTTACAACAGCAGCGGCTACAAAAGTAAATTAAATAAATATTTCACTAAACAGTGAAAATGCTTTGAAAGAAGACTGCAGTGTATGTGATTTGATTCATTGTTTTATTCCCTTTATCAAGCAAATCTGAAAGAATAGAGTCAGCAATCATTTTGAATGATCGAATCAATGACTGGCTTTTTTTTTTCATTCCCAGAGAAATACCTGGTTCTTTGAACATCCAATTAGAATAAATAGGTTGCTTCAATGGACCTCCTTACAAAGTAGAATGAGTTCAAATTGTTCAACTGATCCTAGAGAAGTTTGTGAAGAGTAAAAGGGACATCAGCACTTTCTCCTTGGACATGTTTTCCAGGAAAACAGCCCTCCTAGAGGCTAATATCACAGGTTATTATTGTTTGCTATAATTTGCATATTTATGATACTGCTGAATGGTATTTTTATTTCATTTGTACATATTTTGGGTCCTTTACATGAATGTTGATAATCTTATAGGGCTCAAAGCATAATTTTCAGATCTTTAGTTGTAATCTGTGCTTATACATTTAAATATGATTTTTCCTGTCATGCTGGTGTTTTATGTTCAGTGGCATTCTGTGAATGGGTGGCTCTGCTATAGTTGTTATTCTCTATGCTTAATACTACTCACAGTATATTTGTAGTGTATTTACTTTAGAACCCTTCATCCAGAACAATTTCAAATAACAAAATTACTTTTATGTATAAGGGGTCTTCAAAATATATGGTAAATTTTTAAATTAAAAATATTTATTATAGTAAAAAACACATTGCCATTAATTCCCCTCAAAATACTTCCCCTTGTGTCAATCATTCTTATCTCGTCATTCTTGCCACATTATGAAGCAGTTCTGGAAGTCCTCTTTTGTGAGTGTCTTTACGAGATATGGTAAAAAAATATGATGAATACTGTTGCCAAGTGGGAAGGCTCTAAAAATATTATGGTGTGTCCTCATCCATCATATTCATGAGATCTAGAACCATGTGACTTCTGGCTCTTCTCCAAATCAAAATGACCATGAAAGGTAAACGTTTTGAATTGATTTAGGATGATTCAGGACATCAAGGCAGCCACAATAATGCAACTAAAAATATGAAAAAGGACTTTCAGAACTGCTTCAAAAAGTGGTAAGAATGATGGGGTAAATGTGTTCGAAGTGAAGGGGAGTTTTGAGGGAATTTAATAGCAATGTGTCTTTTATAGTAATAAATTTTAAAAATTTAAATATTTGCAGTATGTTTCAATCACACTTTGTAAAAACATAATCAGGTTTTTAATAATGTATTGGTCTCTGACATGGTCTCTGGGAAGGCATGTAGCAAAAATGGCTATGTCGGTGTAATTGATATGTAGAGAAAATTTGTGTATTTTATCTACTCAAGAGAATTATGTATTTATAAATTGCAAAATAAATATATAGCTATCTTAAATATGTATTGAGAACATTTAAATATCAATGTCCAAGTGTAGGAAGTAATAGAAATACAAAGGAAAAAAGATCTTTAGACTATTTTTGAATTTCCATTTTTAAGGATAATAGTAGATTCCATGGCCATAAACTACCAAACTATCAACGATTACCTACATAGTATGATTACAGTTTTCTGCATTTTCATAGAGTGATAAAATATACTATCAGGGAAAGAGGCCACCTGTGTATAGTACCTGCTCCATCTTGCTAAGGAAACAGTCGATAAAGTCACGAGGGTTATCAGGGTCCAAGGACTCTTGATGATCCTTCACTTTTTCCAGAATGAAAATTTTAACATCATAAAGCCTTTTTGAGAATTCTTTGTGCTTTCCGGGGAGATACTTTATGAGTACTGGCCAAAGATTATACATCTAAAAATGGAAACAAACAAATAAGCAGCCCTCCCCCCACAAACCCAGGAACTAGGGTTGTGAGGAGAGAGCAGTTTCTGGGAGGTTTGCTTGGCAAACAGAACAGAAGATGATTACTGTGCACAGAAGAGCATCCCTTTCCCATCTCCTTGCTCTTCCCAACTCTGTCAACTTCGGAGTCAGAGAAGGGGGAAGATGTGCTGAGGGATGGAAAACACAGACAACTGGAAAGACTCTGTACTCTCTTTATTTTTTGAGGTGCTGGGATTCAAATCCAGGGCCTCACACATGCTAGGCAAGTGCTTTGCCACTGAGGTACACACCCAGGCCACTCCATTTTCTTCTATGTGAGTAAACCGCTCAGGGTAAGCAGGGGGCAAACTTCCCTAGAGGCTGGGTTAGGTGCCAGCGCACTTGTTCATTCAACACATGTCGAAGGAAGAGCAAAGTTCTCATGTTCACACTTTGCTCATGGACAGCTGGGGGAACTTACAGTCCTTTACTCTGCATCAGGCACCAAAGGACCAATGAGAACAGCCATGAACACAGATACAGCCTTGGTCTTACCTGGCACCATGGACAGTTTACTAGCTTAAAATTTTTATTTGACAGATCCATCAGGGTGAGGAACTTCTCATCCTTGTACTGGAAAATGCTCATTAAAGAGGATGGAACAGATCACACTGCAGGGAGCACAGGAAAGAGTGAAGATAGGGTCAAAGGGCTGACCTGCTGTGAGGAAAGCGCAACTATAACGTGGAGAATTTTAATCACCCTGCATTAGAATTTTAAGAACCAGGATTCCCTCTTTTCAGACTTATACATATAGTTTGTTTTCTTCTAGATTTTCTTAAAATAGAATGTAAGCATCTTGCAATAATATTAATTATATATATATATATATATATATATATATATCAGTATTAGTAGTATATATACTATTCGTATATATAATTAGTGTTGTTATAGCAGGCTATACTATATGCTCTATATTATTATACTATACTGATAGCATGTTATTAGAGAATACTGTACTATAATAGTAACAATAGAAACAACAATTTAGAGCATTTACACTATGTTGGATACTGTATAAATGTTTCACATATTGTATTATTTCATCTTTATTCTGAGTTTGTTTTGAGCCCAATTTTTCAGTTGAAGAAGATGTGTTTTAAAAAGTTAAGTAATTTGTCCAAATGTACACATCTAGTAAGTGTGAAGGTTGAAAAATGAATTCAGACAAAAACATTCCAGAGCTCTAAAAGCTTTGGAAATCATTTTCCTACCTCTTTACTCCTACCTAACTCCCTGATGAAAGGGGCAGATCTTGGGCCAGAGTGACTCTCGGAGGAGGAGCAGGGATTGGGGTCAATGTGTATAGAAAGTACCCTTAACCCCAAGGGGACAGCTAACAAAATTCACCTTCTGTTTTTCTCAACTCCTTCACTAGGTATCAGGCTTCCTCCCACACTCTCTCCTCAGTGCTTCTCTTCCCCATCCCAGAGTTCCTCACGGTCATGAGGGAGAAGCGTCACATGAGTTTCCATCTCTCTCCATGACTGAAAATGAGTCTGAGGAAAAGAAACAAAGAGCAGAAAAGTATCAAAATACTTTTTATAATACAATATAATATCCAGAGTCCAAATCTTTCTAAAGCTATTTTCTTTTGTGTACCCTGAATCATTTCCAGGGCCCCTTATCTGGGAGTAAGAGTACATGTTCTGTAGTTCAATAGAAATGTCTGCCATAAAGAAAAAAAAATTCAAGCGGTGATCAATAGGAGGCAAAAATGGCAGAATTGGACAGGGGGATTGTTTGTAGGTAGAGAATATTCCTGTGTATGGAAGGAACCTCTGTTTGATTTTGTTAAAAATAATAGAAACTATTGTGTGACCTGACAAATTTCTGTTTTGATACCTAATCTCTCTCTGACTTGTGTGTTAGTTCTATATGTGATTTTCTCTACTAGAGGATAAGTAACTTCTGAGCAGATCAGTTCAGGATTTGTTTCCATTCTCCACAGAATTTACTATAGTTAGTTAATTTAATCTGAATAAGAGAAAACAAAGGAGCAAAAGGACATAGTGTGTTCCATATCAGTGATTTTTAAAAATGTCTTCCCCTGTACAGAGCTAGCTATGTATCCTGAAGTTCCTATTCTCTTAATACACCATCATTTTCTAGTGCTCTTAAATTCAATTCTCATGCTGGGTGTGTTGGCACACACCTGTAATCCCAGCAGTCAGGAGGCTGAGGCAGGAGGATCACTGAGAGTTAGAGGCCAGCCTGGAGTTTATAATGAGACCCTGTCTCAAAAAACCCAAAATAAATAAATAAATAAATAAATAAAATTCAATTCTCAGAGATATCTTCACATCCTTCCTGCCCTTTACCCTACATATCTGCATTTGATAAGCCCTGCTGATTCTATCTCCAAAATGTCCTTCTCTTTCCCTTGTTACTAATTCATATTATACTATCACTCTACAGGTTCTAATATTCTTAGAAATCCAAAAATTACAACTGGGTTGGGGATGTAACTCAGTATGAGAGTGCTTGCCTAGCTTGTGCAAGGCTCTTCGTTCAATCCCCAGTACTGCTCCCCAAAAAGTTAACTTAATCTTTGTATTTTTTTATGCTTACTGTTACTATAATGAAATACCTGAGGAGAAGCTGCTTGGTAAAGAAAGGAGGTTTATTTAGCTTATAGTTCTAGATGTTCAAGAGCATAGCAGCACCTCAGCACTGGTGCAGGCCTCAAGGAGGATGACATCCCTATGGCAGGAGCACCTGGGAGAGGGAGAGAGAACATTACTAGACAAGATAGCCAAAGAGAGAGACTGAGTTCCCATAACCGCTTCTGAGGGCACACCCTCAAATGATTTAGGGTCCTCCCACTTGGCCTTACCTCCTAAAAACTACACCACTTCCCCACATGGAACATCTAGGGATGCAGTTTCCAACACATGAACCCTTGAGAATGAATCTTCAGAGTAGTTTCCTCTCTCATTTTTATAAATTCACAGAGTTGCCAGATTATTCAAAATCTAATTATAAAGATAATATTGACAACATTAAAATCTCAATCTTTCCATCATAATCTTCTTTGAGTCTAACTCTGTGAGATACAGATCAATCATAGCTTTTCACTAAATCTGCCTACATTGTTTTTCATCCTCACTTTGCCATTCTCTCCCTTTTGCTTGTAATCTGCTCTTGCTGTATTTGAGTTTCTAGCTATCGCTTAAGACCATCTCAAAAACCTTCTGTTTGAGGTTTTCCCTGTACTCCTCTACAAAAGGTAATTTCTTCTTCCTTTAATTTTAATTGGCCTTTATAATGCAATAATAGAATTTATTTTTCTATCTTGCAGTACAAAAATTTATTTGCTTATATTATTCCCCATATTAGGCTTTGGTCTCCTATAGTTCTGACTGGTTCACTCATCCAAGTATTTCCTATGACCTATTATGAGTCCTTACCTTGCACACATAAGATGTTCAATCCATAATTATTTAAATGTTCATTTCACATCTACCAAATTAGCAAGCATTTAAAAGCAAGCATTAGAACATTTAAATAACCAGATGCATTGGCTTGGTCATTTTGCATATTGTGGCATATTTTAGAAATTAAAGTAATATAATAAGACCATTTAAATTGTCTTTTGATCTATTAATTACTCTACTAAGAATCTGTATAGATCAATAATTTGACAAAAGGCATACAATATACACTACAATGTTATTAGTACTAGTTTAAGAAATTTATAAACAATCTGAATGTTAATAAGAGGGTAAGGGTTTGCACAATTATAGTAAGCCAATATTAGAGAAAGTTAAGCGAACTCTGCCAAGAAATTCATCATCCTGATTGATCAGAGCTTCCTTCACCATATCATATCCATATAAGACCACAGTGGGCCAGGATCCAAGGTACAAGGTGTAAACAGGCCCATACTCTTTGGCCAGCTGGAAAAAGATGTAAGCACTTGCGTAAGTTATATTGTGAAATCTCCGTTGGAGGCCTGGGTAGAAATTAAGTAATAATTTTACATGTGGCTTAACCTTTGCTCTAGGCCCATTTTAGGAATTTAACCTGTGGATCCATTATTTTTCCTTTATTTATAAATGCAATAAATATGCAAATATTTATTAATCATCTATACTATGTCAGATACAATGTGTAGCCTAGGAACCCTTATGGAACTTAAAGTCTAATGTAAGTGACAGGAAAGAAGCAGCCAAACAAACTACATTTACAATCCCAATGGAGCATAATTCTATGAAGGTCATAAAGAATGTACTATATTGGATGACAAGAGGAATAACTTAATAAAACAGATCAGAAAAGGCATCTGGGAAGAGGTAACATCTAACTTAAAACTGAAGATAAAGAGGAAGCAGCAAGTATAAGAGCTTAGGGGAGAGTGCACTATGCAGGTAGGTATAAGCCATATTTTTATGGATGCAGTATTCCAAGAAGAAAAATGGAGTGCTAAAATAGCCAACATTTAGGGGTTCATTTTCAAATTTATTTTACTTCCATGTAATTGCATTCAAAGTAGCCATTTAAAATTGGTTATAGGGGGTCGGTGAGATGGCTCAGCGGCGTAAGCGCCTGCCTGGTAAGCGCAAGGGCCCGAGTTCAACTCCCGGAACCCACATACGAAAAAAGGGCCGGTGATATCACTCAGTGGCACGGGTGCCTGCTGGCGCGCGAGGTCCTGAGGTCGACCTCCGGTACCCACAAAAACAAAAAAAAGAAATTGGTTATAGGAGGGCACGTAATGGTATAGAAATATGCTCAATTTTTAAATAAATTATTTTTAAAATTACATTTAAAATCTATTTGTATATTATAAATCCCCAAACAGAAATAACTAGAAGATAATCTCTACATGCATCTACCTCAGCATCTACTCATTTACCTACATCTGTGCCCAGGTACACAGTTTTCTGTTAACACAACTCTTTGATTCTCCTTAAAAAAAGAGTGGGCACAATTCCCCAACTTTTACACTAGGTTCTATTCCTTCCAAGCTATGGTGGCATGGAACACCTACATCTTCATAGCAAAACTCTGAAAAAAACTGTCTCTACCCGCCATCTGCAATTTTTCTCCTCCATTCTTTTTTGAAACCACATCAGTCCGGGTTTTGAGGACATTACTCTGCTGAACACTTTTTATGCGAATCTCTGAAAAGCCCTCTCCACTTTGCTAAATCTCATTTTATATTTTACCAATCATTGGCATTTGACTCAATTAAAATACTCTTTGAACTATATCCTTCTTTTGGATTCCAGGACATTTCCGCTCTCCTGAGACTCCTCTTACCTTCATGGCTGCTTACCATCAGTTCTCTTGGGGACTTCCTCCTTATCTCATTGACTAGTAATTATTGGGGTACCCCTGGGCTTATGACCCAGTCTACCCATTCTCTGAATGATCCCACCCAGTTTCATGGCTTTAAATCCATCTTGATGCCCAAATTTACACATGTAGTTTGGACTCATATACTCTGTATTGTAGACGCATGTATACAACTGCCTATTCACATGTCCATTCAGTAGGTTTTGAAATAATATATTTAAAATTGAGATCTTCATATCCTCTTTTGCCTATCTCTCCTGCATCAAACAAATAGAAATCCTGCCTCCTCTGATAGTCTCTCACATCTTATTTATAGTGGCACAAGCTCAGCCAAAGACTTAGGGACCATTCTTGATTCTTTTGTCTTATACCCCACATCCAACTCATCAACAAATCCTCTTAAATCTACCTTCTAATTTAGTATGTCTAGAATCTAACCACTTTTCCCTGCCTTAGTTCTTATACTGGTCCACGTCACCATTGCGTCTCTTGGATTATTGTGCAGGAGGGCTGCTTCTATCTTAGTACCTTTATAATCTACCCTTCACTAAGTCTCCAGAGTCACGTGG
This sequence comes from Erethizon dorsatum, assembly GCA_028451465.1. NCBI lineage: Eukaryota > Metazoa > Chordata > Mammalia > Rodentia > Erethizontidae > Erethizon > Erethizon dorsatum. The sequence continues at coordinate 117,369,400 of CM051822.1, read as the reverse complement.
TAAAAACATAAATCCTATCATGTCACTCCAACTCTTTTTTTTTTTTTTTGGTACTGGGAGTCGAACTCATGACCTTGTGCTTGCCAGGCAGGCACTGTGCCGCTGAGCTATATCCCCAGCCCTCCAACTCTTATTTTATCTGAACTGATCTTGCTATTCCTTGAGTATATCAGGCACCTTCTGCCACAGAATTTTGGACCTTGTTCCCTCTTCATGGTATATATTTTTCTCATGTATTAACCTTATGGTTTACCCCATCTTCTTGAAGTCTACTCTTAAATATTACCTTTTTGATGAAGCTTTCCTTCGATACCCTATTTAAAATGTAAATCTCTTGACTTCTGGTTTGTTGCTTGGCACATAAGGAACTTAGACGTTATTCTCTCTCTCTCTTTTTTTTTTTTTGAGACAGGGTCTTGCTACGTAGTACAGGCTGGTCCTGAACTCACTATGTAGCCCAGTCTGGCCTTGAACTTGTGGCAATCCTCCTGCCTCAGGCTCCTGAGCACTGGGATTATAGGCCTGCACCACCATGCTCGGCTTGTACATTGTTATTCTTAATAACATGTTTTTTTTTTTAATAACGAACTGAAAAATCAACAAATTTCTTAAACCTATCAGAGAAGTAAGACTCCAAGGCAAATTTCTGCCCACCTCCCAAATAGAAACACAGGGAAATACAGAGAATCATAACTAATGAAAGCAGAAACCTCTATAGGGAAATCAGCACCAGGGCAGGAATGAACTGTAATTGCTAAATTGCTAGATGTTCAGTGTGGGTAAGTCCAAGAGTTAAAAACTCCAGGAAGGGCTTCGTCTTGTTGGGGAGGAGGTATTGGACACTTTTGTTTTACTACCAGGAGCTCTGCCAGGTTCTCACAGTGAATATTGGAGAAAAATCCCCTTGTTTTTCTGGCAGGAGGAGGGGAAAGATAATCATTTTGAAATACACACACCAAAGCATTCTGGTCTTCTTAACAATGTCTGCCCTCAAGATAAACTATTTTACCAGAGCCTAACCTACTGATGTTTTATGAAAGCCCAATGAACTAGGGGAAGGGAAATACAGTAAGACCTTTGTTTGTGAGCATAATTCATTTTAGAAACATATTTTTAATCCAAAGCATTTGTATATCAAAGCAAATTTCCCCATAATAGTGGAAACTCAGATGATTTGTTCTACAACCCAAAAATATTCATATAAAAATGATTACAATACTGTAATATAATACAAAATAGAGAAAATACAAAATATAAAGAAAAATAAACAAATTAACCTGCATTTACCTTTGAAAACCTTTGTGGCTGGTGTGAGGGAGATGAGACAGGAGGGTCATTGTGTAGGATGACTTTTACTATCGCTAATGGAATCACTGCTAACTACCAGCTCAGTGGAATCTTTTTCTTTCCATGCAACTTTAATAATGAACCTATCCAATGACACTTGCTTTTGCCTCCTTTCGAGGATTTTGCTGAAATGTGACATAGCACACAATCCTACAGTGAGAGAGAGAACCACTGGCTCAGTTGTGGTCATGTGACATTTAGTGTCATGCAGTACTCATATAGCAAGACGCTGGTTGTTTATCGAGTTAAAATTTATTAGAAATGTTTGCTCGTCTTGCAGAACGAATTACTCGCAATCCAAGGTTTTACTGTACTCAACTTCTGCTCCTTTTAACCTTCCACATGGGGGAGGGGGAAAACCAATTTCACTCCCCTCTAGCCTCTCTGTCCCATCTGAAAGGATAGGGCATGAATGAGCCCCACACAGCTGAGTTCTGAGAATAATCACAGCCCATTCGTACATGCTGGAGCCCTCCACCTAAGCCCAGGAACAATGGCCACTCTGCTCAGATGCAACACAGCTGCCCCATGTGCTAGGTCACAGCATCTGTTGCTGTGGCCACATACTTAGCCATTTTCCCTTCCCCCAGTATCAACCTCCTTCCTTTGTGTCGCTCCACCTAAGCCCATCTGACTAACCCCCTACCCTATCCATAAAAGATGCAGCTCAGTAAACACCTGGACTCTCCTTTGGAGTTACTCCAGGAGGTCCCACCCAGAATAGCCGAATTCAGGCTGGCTGTGTTTACTAGGTTGTCACTGTTTACTTAACAGCTTACCAATGACATGATTGCCTATATAGAAAAATCAGAAAAAATCATCATCATCAACAAAAATTCCTGGAAGTAATAAGTAATTGGAAGATACAAAGTTAATATGCAAAAGTCAATCACTTTCCTATGTACCATCAATAAACAGTGGATTTGAAATTAAAAGCAATACATTGGTGCCCCCAAAATGATACACAGGAATAAAAATAACAAAATATGTACAGACCTAGACAAGAAAAACTCTGATGAAAGAAATCAAAGAAAAGCTAAATAAATTGAGGAATATTCCACATTCATAGGTAGGAAGACTCAATATTTTCAAGAGTCAGTTCTACTCAAGTTGCTCTATAAATTCAAAATAATCCTAATAAGAATCCTAGCAAGCTATTTTACAAATACTGAGAAACCAATTTTAAAAGTTTATATGGACAAACAAAAGATCCAGAACAGTGAATACAATACTGAAGGAGAACAAAGCTGGAGGGCTAATACTACCTTACTTCAACTTCTTAAGAAGGTACAAGAGAGTTTGAGGCCTCTTTTCCCATGGAAGTAGGGGGCCTTTTCTCCTTCAGCAGGCCTGGAAGCCAAGATCAGCTTTTGAGAATGACTGCCAGGACTGCCACAGATGGGCAGCTTTGTCTTCCTAACTCAGACATTTGTAGGGGAAAAAAGTGGTATTGGCAAGAGAATAGAGAGATAAATACAAGAGAGCCCCCAAACAGACCCACATAAATATAGTCAATTACTCTTTGACAAAGGAGCAGAAGCAATACAATGGAGAAAGAGTTTTTTCAATAAATGATGGTAGAACAACTGGACATCCACATGTCCCAAACCCTAAAATCTACACACTAACTTCCTATAACCTTCATAAATATTAACTCAAAATGGATCATAGACTTAATTGTAAAATGCAAATTTTACACTTAAAACATTTACATTTGATAAATATTTAATGAGTCTATTCTTCAGGAAAAATGTATTTTGGAGTCTGGGAATACTGCAATGAACAAGAGAGGGAAAAAAGCCCTGTCCTTTCAAAGAGCAGGGTAGTCAGACAAAAAGCAAAACATATCAGTAATATATACATACACTATATACTACGTTGTACCTTAGTATTATAAGTGCTATGGGAAAAATAATGCAAGAAAAGGCAAAAGAAGGACATTTTCTAAAAAGACTTTATTTTTTAGAGCATTGATTTTCATAACAAAATTGAGCAGAAAATACAGAAAACTGTTATATAACCTTTACCTCCACTCATGCATAGGACATCCCGCCAGAGTGGAGTATTTGTTATAATTAAACTTTATATTTAAAAACTCCTAGAAAGTAACAGGAGAAATCCAGGTGCCCCTGTATATGGCATAACTTTTTAGAAATATCAAAGGCTTAAGCCATGAAAAAAAAAGCTGAATTTCACTAAAATTAAAAAATTACGCTAGAATTAAAAAATTTCTAAGCCAGGTGTAGTGTTGCACACCTATAATCTCAGCACCGGGGAGGCTGAGGCAGGATGATCATCATGAATTTGAGGCCAGCCTGGGCCATGTAGTGAGTTCAAGGCCAGCCTGAACTATACAGAGAGACCCCATCTGAAAAAACAAAACAAAACAAAACAAAAATTCCGTTGTGTAAAAGACACTGTCAAGCTGGGCATGGTGGCACATGGCTGTAATCCCAGCACTCAGGAGGCTGAGGCAGGAGGACTGCTGAGAGTTTGAGGCCAATCTAGGCTACATAGTGAGTTCAAGGCCAGCCTGAACTACTTAGACAGACCCTGTCTCAAAAAACCAAAAATAAATAAATAAATACACTGTCAAGAGAATGAGAGGACAAGCCACGAGCTGGGAGAAAATACTTGTGAAAAACATGTCTGATAAAGGACTATCATTCAAAATATGTTAAAAACTCTTAAAACTCTATGAGAAAATAAACAACCTGATTAAAAAATGAGCCAAAGACCTAAAGAGACATCTGTCAAAACAAATACATAGATAGTAAGTAAACATGAAAATGTTCTGTACTTCATGTATCATTAGGGAATTAATGATACTTAAAACAACAAAACACAACTTTATATCTATAAGAATGGTTATGATGGTGAAGATGTGGGGCAACAGAAACTTTCATTCACTTTTGGTAGGAATGCAAAAACAGTACAGTCACTTTTGAAGACAGTTTGCCAGTTTCTTACAAAACTAAGCATACTCTAACCATACAACCCAGCAATTGCACTTGGTATCACAAAAGAGTTGATAACTTATGTCCACACAAAAACCTGGACATGGATGTGTATATTGGTTTTATCTATAGTTGCCAAAGCTTGGAAGCAACCAAGATGTCCTTAGTAGGTGAAAGGGGTGAATTACTACATTCAAACAATGGAATAGCATTTAATGCCAAAAAGAAATTATCTGCCAAGTCATAAAAGCCATAAAGGAAACCTAGATGCTTATTAAGTAAAAGAAGCCAATCTGAAAAAGTTACAGACTACCAGACATTCCAGAGAAAGGTAAAACTATGGCGACAGAAAAGATCAGTGGTTGCCAAAGGTTAGAGTAAAGGGAGTGATGAGTGGGCAAAGTACAGAGGATTTTAAGAGTTGTGAAATGATTCTGATATTTTAATGATGAATACATGTCATTATACACTTGTCCAAATGCATAGAATGTATACCACCAAGAAAGTACTCTAATGCAAACTACAGAATCTAGGTGACAATGATGTATCAATGTAGGTTCATCAACTGTAACAAATACTCCACTCTGGTGGGATGTCCTATGCATGCATGGGGTTAAGGGTTATATGACAATTCTCTGTATTATCTGCTCAATTTTATTGTGAAAATCAATGCTCTAAAAGTAAAGTCTTTTTAGAAAATGTCCTTCTTTTGCCTTTCCTTGCATTATTTTCCCATAGCATTTATAATACTAAGGTATTATACACATACTGTGTATATTATGCTGTGTATAATAATATGTGTATATTACTGATTTGTTTTGGTTTTTATCTGACTACCCTACTCTTTGAAGGGCTGATCTTTTTTCCTCTTTTGTTCATTGCAATATTCCCAGACTTCAAAATATATTTTTTCCTGAAGCACGGACTCATTATGAAATAAATTATTTAATGCTAAGACTTATAATCAGAGAAATCTCCTGTACTGTTTCTTCATCCTAGAGAACGTTTTTGCACACTGAACTCCTGAAGACAATATCTTTTCCTCACACAGTACATCCAAAAGTGTGAATGTAGCCAGGGTAGCAGAGTTGAGCTTCATTAACCAGAGAAGGATGTTGAGGAGGAGAGTGGGGATCACTCTTTACAAGAAGCATCACAAAACCTCCCATAAATAATTAGGTGAGGAATAATAACAATACATGGAAGATTTATCACATTTTTACATTTGCTGAGCTTGCCTTTTGGTGCTACATGCTGGAGAGACCAGAAGTCTTTCAATTAAAATATATTCTGATTCCAAAATTTTCTCATTCAGTAGAATTCAACTAATGTCTCAAGTGAAGTCTACAACTCTCACTACCTGCTCTAAAGCTATCCAGTCTTGAAAGGAGGAGGAGTATATGTACTTTTGGTAATACAAAAATAAACATCCCAAAGTGCCTATGTGCTGAGTAGAACTAAGAAAGACTATCTCGAGACAGCCAGCCCGGTGGTCTGAGACAGAGATGAACAGCCTCAGAATCAAAGCCCCTTACCTTGGAAAGAGATGCAGGAACATCCTTGAGGTTCAGCTGCAGCATGTTTCCAATGACAGGAAGTAGAGTTGGGCCAGGGGGGAGCCTTACTGCTTTGTGACTTTTTGTCCACACAAAAAGGAAAATCAGGCAAGTGACAGAAATTACAAGAGCAAGAGTAGTGACTCCCAGAAGCTCCATTTCAGCAACTGGATATTAGCAACTATTGCAGTTGCTGGCAGGAAAGCAAAGCTTGTGCAAAAGTGTGCTCTGCTGGATGAAGGCTGGTCTGAATTTTACACTTAGAATAAAACAAAACTGGCATTTGTTTACATTGCTGCAGCTTGAGATCAAGAAGTGTTCCTCTGTCTTGGTTACTTTTCTCTCGTTGCTGAGACAAAATACCCAATGCCCAATATTAGGGAAGGAAAAGTTTATTTATCTCACTGTTTGTGGAGGTTTCAGTCCACACTCAGCTGGCTCCAAGGCAGAGTGGCACACGGCAGAGGCCAACAGTTCATGGTGGCGGAAGACAGCAAAAGCAGCAAGAGCAAAAAGGGAGGAGCAAGCACGAGAGAGAGCAAGCCTTTTTCCTTCCCTTATATTACATGCAGGCTGCCTGCCCCAGGGTGGGTGTAGCACTCATGCCCATAGACAATGGATTAATCGCAAACTCTAGAAGCCTGCCTTCTTGACTGCATGAGGCTTTGGGGGGACATCTAGACACAAACTATTAACATCATCTTACTCAGAAAATCTGCAACTTTATCTGGTTGATTTTCTAAGCATCTCTATTGTGTGTATTTCTCAGTCCAGATGATTCATTACATAAAAAGCTGCATTTTATTTTTCACAGGTTTTTAAAACTTCAAATAGTTCAACTCACAAGTTTAAAACAAATAGATCATATGCTCTGAGATTTGATTTGGAAAAGCAGTTGTTAGAGCTGTTCTCCTCTGACATTATTTTCATCATGTTTCTCATCAATTAAAAATCTCCATGTCCATCAACAGATGAACGAATAAAATGTAGTATATACATGCAAAAAATGTTATTCACTTTAAGAAAGGGTGAAATTTTAATAAGTGCTTTGATATGCTGAAACTTGAAGATACAATGTTCATTGAAATAAGCCCCCCTAAAGAACAAATATTGTGTAATTCAACTTGTATGAGGTATTTCAAATGGGCAGATTAACACACACACAAAGTAAAATAGGCTACTAATAGTTGAGGGAGGAGTGAGTGAGGAGATACTGTTTAATAGGTACAGAATTTCTTTTTGGGATGTTAGAACAATTCTGGAAATGAATAATGATGATAGTTAAATAAAATTGTGAATGTACTTAATGCCCCTGAATGGTACACTTTAAACATGGTTAAAATGGTAAATTTTATGTTGTGTATATCTTACCAAGATAAAGAAAAAGTTTACTATTTATATTTATTTATTTATTTATTTAGAGACAGGGTCCTCGCTATGTACTTCAGGCTGGCCTATGTACTTCACTATGTAGCCCAGGCTGGCACTGAACTCACAGTGATCCTCCTGCCTCAGCCTTCCGAGTGCTGGGATTACAGGCATGCACCACCATGCCTGGCTAAGAAAATGTTTACTAAGTTGGTACTGTAGTTGGAAAATGTTATCCAATTTTATTTGCATTTAAAATAACCTATCGGGCCGGTGAGATACCTCAGCGGCATAAGCCCCTGCCTGGCAAGTGTGAGGTCCTGAGTTCGACTCCCAGTACCCACATAAAGTAAAAAAAGGGCCGGTGATATCGCTCAGCAGGCACAAGCGCCTGCTGGCAAGCGCGAGGTCCTGAGTTCGACTCCTGCTACTCACATTAAAAATAATAATAATAATAACCTATCTCTGCAAGTAGCAATGGCTGCTGGGCTGGGTGGATCGCTTGGCCCTGCCTTTAACCTGTGGTGATGGTTGGCAATTATGCTTCAAGCATGACAGGGTCCACCCCATTTAAATTGAATATCTGAAGGGGTGAACACTATCTCTGGACAAATAAAGCCATGAGCACATCATTGGAAAATAGATTCTAACTGAAAAGATCCTCGTATCAACTACAAACTCTCCTCATTCTATTTGAAACCCTCAATCCTCTCAATACACACATACATGGATACACAGAAACATGAAAAGACAAAGCAACGCAAGACCCTCAAAGTCTCCTAACTCTCCCAAAGCAGATCCAAGGGGTACTGATGGAGAAGAAAGCAAACAGCACGTAGCAGAGCTGTATGAAATGATTAAAAAAGAGCCAAAGAAACTTGATGAGTTCCTTTTTTTTTTTTAAGAAACTATACAGAATATGAAGGTTTATTTTAAAAAAGATTACATGTTTTTAAACTAGCTTACACAAATGCATTAATGTAACTACCTTCTGCAAAATTACTGTAGGTTCTGTAATACTCAGAAACACAAGAAACAATCTTATTTTCTACAAATTAGACAGCAGACTTTTTTAGACAGCCTTCAAGATGGAGGCTGAAAATGCTTGGTGACAAGAAGAAATCCTGCAGCCTGACACCACAGCACTAATGCCACCAATTAACCACTGCCACACAGCTGCAAAGTACTCTTCACATTTACAGTGTTAAAACAGCTTCACTTCCAATCTTTTCAAATGTGTTTTGGTGGTACAAGAAAGAAAAGTTGAAGGATACACAAAACTATTAAAAGTTACAACAGAACTATTTAAACATGTTCTCTAAAATTGAGCAAAGCAATCATGTTAAATTTTTTAAAAAAGAAAATAAAAAGTCTGACAGAACTTTCAAGCAAATCAGAGGGTCCTTCAAGTAAAGTTTATAGGAGATTTCAACAAATTATCTTGGGCCGGTGAGACGGCTCAGCGGCTTAAGCGCCTGCCTTGCAAGCGCGAAGGCCCGAGTTCGACTCCCGGAACCCACATACGAAAAAGGGGCCGGTGATATCGCTCAGCGGCACGGGTGCCTGTTGGCGCGTGAGGTCCTGAGGTCGTCCCCCCGGTACCCACAAAAAAAAAAAAAAAAAAAAAAAAAACAACAAATTATCTTGAAACCGTGGCAGAGAGCTCATTTTCAAAACTGCCAAGGAGGTCCACCCTTAAATGGCTTAAATCCAGAGCCACTTCCTCTTGGCATGGAATTGCCGCTGATCTGTACAATTTTATTAATTGGAGATGCATTACTTGAGCGCTGGGTCATCACACCTGCGCTTGCCTGAGTTTTGCCCATTCGCCTGGTATCATGGTAGCCAGGCCCTTGAGAAGGTGGACCATGCTACACTTTCCTTGGTCTAGTTATGTCCTGTCCATGGCAATCAACAACGTCGTTCTTCAGGGTAGTGCTGCGCTCCACTTCCCGTCTAAGATGATGTCTCTGTTGTCCTCTCTGCCACCATACCCTGACGCATTACTGCGACTCCTGGGGGAGTGCCTCTCACGCTGTGTCCTGATATGTCTCTCCCAGAGCACCCTGGCTTTTCAACTCTTGCTGCCAGTTTGTCGGCAGACAGGCTCCCTTCACTTTTCCAGGAGGCTTCTTCTGAAGAAAGACCTTTAGATATTTCTTGTGCACCTTTGACATAGGAGGTAGGGTGTGGCAAACTGGCTAGAGAAGTGGGAGAGACCTGTCAGCTTCAAGATCGTAGGGCAGAGTCAGACCCCGTATGTGGAACTTTTTGCAGGCTCCCACGAGATGTGGATGGCATGAAGGAGATGAGATGCCATGAGGAGCCCATTACTGCAACTCTTCTGGGTAGCCCGTCCTGCGTCTCCTAGACACAGGGTGCACTTTTATTTTTGCTTTTATTCTTTCTTTATCCCTTCACCCTTCACCTTTGAAATAAACTTTTGGTTCTATTTTTGGCTTGGCTTGTCCAATTCTTTGTTTAAAACAAGAAGTACCTGGAATACTTTTGATTGGCAAGACATTTTTAAAGGAACTACCTGATAACATTTTGGCAAAGCCAGCCAGGAGGTAACACCATCACGGAGGCTTCTGACTCAATTAACTCATAAGCTCTCTTGTTCTCTTCAGCAGAAAGTAACTCCTTGGAATGTACATTTTCTTCTTCATTTTCACCGAATTTTTCAGAATCCTTTATTTTGTCACTTTCATCTTGTTCAAGTGCCTCTTGATTCTCCAATTCATAGTCCTTGACAAAAGCATCATCTTTCACAGACTCCACTCAACTCATCTGCTGCTTTTTTTGTTGTTGTTGGTTTGTTTTGTTTTGTTTGTTTTGGTTTTTTGAGACAGAGTCTAAGTAGTTCAGGCTGGCCTTGAACTTACTATGTAGCCTAGCTGGCCGCAAACTCGCAGTGATCCTCCTGCCTCAGCTTCCCAGGTGTTGGGATTACAGGTGTGTGCCACCACGCCTGGCTTGCTTCTTGTTTTTTATGTTTGCCTTTGGTTTGTTTGAAGTATCAGTTGAAACAGTTAATTCAATATTATCTGGATTGCCTCTTTCCTCTTCAGTAACCCGCTTGAGTCTGGAGACCAGCACCGTCTTGACTCTGTTGATGTCCACGTTCTGCTCAGACTTGAGGTCGATGACCCACAGGTTAGCAATCTTCTTGGCTTCAGCTGGACCTGCAGCTGTCACAGTATTAGCATTGGTGGCCATCTTGGGAGAGCACCTGCTGCCAAGGCAGACAGCAGGCTGAAGGCTGTGGCAGCGGTGGTGGTGCCGACTTTGATCTAGGCCTTGGCCGCTGTGTACCTTGATGAGTTCAGAGGAGATATAACCCAGAAGATGACGGAACTAACATACAAACTAACCAATGTGGATATGGAATAAACTAATGAAAAATTGGAAGAGCAGACCAAAATAGTTCAAAACATGAATGACAAAGTTACCAAAGACACAGATTCCATGAAAAGGTGCCCAGGCAGAAATACCAAAGATGAAAAATTGTATAGAATTTGTAAGTTGCAGAAATGACCAATGTGAAGACAGTGTTCCTGAAATTGAGCACAAAATGGTAAATCACCATAAAGTACTCAGAGAAGATTTAAAAAAGATGAGAGAACAAGAAAAATTCACCCAAGAGCTACTAGATGATGCTAGCAAGACTAACCTAAGGCTAACTGGAGTTAGAAATTAGAAGACAGCACACATGGAATAAAAAACAATTTACAGAAATCATAATAAAAACTTTCATAGTATGGAGAAAGATTTCAACATATAGGTAATAAGAGCTTACAGAACACTAACTAGGACAAGAAAGAAGCTCCCTATGATACACCTTAATCAAAATCTCAGATATTCAACAAAAATACAGAGTCTTAAAAGCTGTCAAAGAAAAGCAAAAAATCATGTATAAAGGTAAACCCATCAGGATTATAGCAGACATCTCAACACAAACTTTAAAGGCCAGGAGAGCTTGGAGTGAAATGTTTCAAGCCCTAAAAGCAAACAATTTCCAACCCAGACTGATACATCCTATAAAACCATCCTTCAAAATTGACAAATAAGGACATTCCACAACAAAGAATATCTTAAGAGACACGGGAACACAAAACCAGCACTCCAAAAAATACTCAAGAATATACTAGACATAAGACAACAAAGCCAAAAAAATCAAATGGAATGAATACATCAAGCAAGAAAAGTAATTAAACAAAAAAGGAAAACTAAAGGAGTCATCAACAAAAAAAGAATGCAATGGTGGACATAAATCGATCAATACCTTTCAATAATAACTCTAAATGTTAATGGCCTCAACTCCCCACTAAAAGATATGGATTGGCAGAGTGGGTCAAAAAACAGAATCCAACAGTCTGTTCCACTCAAGAAACTCATCTAATCCAAAAAGAAATTCAGAGACTAAAAATCAAAGGATGGAAAACAATATTTCATGCATCAGGACCACCAAAGCAAGCAGAGGTACCAATTTTACTTTCAGACAAAGAAAACTTCAAGCTAAAGTTGATCAAAAGAGGCATAGAAGGTCACTACATATTAGTTAAGGGAACAATTCAACAGGAAGAGACACCAATTATAAATACACATGCACTGAACATTCGGGTACCTAACTGCATAAAACAAACTACAGGACATAAAAGATCAAATAAACACCAACACAATCATAGTGGCATAGTGGGTGACCTAAATACACACCTTTCACAAAGAGATCAACTAAACAAAAAATCAACAAAGAAATATCAGAGCTGAACCACACCTTTGAACAAATGGACTTAACAGATACCTACAGCATGTTCTACCCTACTATAACAGAATACACATTCATCTCAGCAGCACATGGCACTCTCTCCAAATAGACCACATACTACTCCACAAAGCATGCTTAAATAAATACGAAAGAATTGAGATCATCCCCATGTATACTATCAGACCATTGTGCATTGAAATAGAAATCAATCACAAAAGAAACCACAGAAAATTTATACATACATGGAAACTTAATAACATACTCCTGAACAATTGATGGGTCACAGAAAAAAATCAAGGATGAAATTAAACTATTTCTGGAATCAACCAAACAACGATGCCAGTATAACACACCACAACCTATGGGACACAATGAAAACAGTCCTAAGAGGGAAGCTTACTACAGTCAATGCTCCCATTAAAAAAAACAGCAATCTCAAATAACTAACCCAATTATGAATCTCAAGATACCCAAAACAACAATCCAAACCTAAACCTAGTTTACGGAGGGAAATCATAAAGATCAGAGTGAAAATTAATGAAACTGAGACTAAGAAAAGGATATAAAATCAACGAATTGAGCTGGTTCTTTGGAAGAAAAACAAAATAGACAAATCCTTGGCTAAACTTACAAGAGAGAGAAAAGACTATTAATGCAATTAGAAATAAAACCACTGAAATCCATACACCACCGAAATTCAGAAGACAGCAACTACTTCCCATTCAGATAGTCTTACTATATTTGGAATTTTTAAAAATTAAAGTCTACCTTTCCATGAGACTACTGAGTCTAAGAGCACAGCCTATGCCTCTCTTACTGTTGTGTTGTTTGCTGTTGGTTCATTACTTTACATGTTTTAGGCTTCCTGGCACACAGTAGCCACTCAAAACATCTGCTGAAATTTAATTTGATGTTCACGTTGTTCCCACTGTGGTGTCAGCAGGGTTGGTGTCTGTTGAAAGTTTTTGGGTTACTTCCTCTCTAGCTATTTGTATTCTTATCTCCCACTGGTTGAGGGTTGTCCATGGCGGGTGGTATTAATTCTTGTGTTTATGTGGATTGAGCATATGTATGGGCCGAATGCAATTTCCAGTGTTGGAGAATCCTGGGGTAAAAAACATGTGAAATGCATGCATAAAATGAGATACAGTGAGGGGAAAGTGAGTTCATGTCTGTCTGAAACTCCACAACAGCCACAGCTGGAATTCAAAGTAAGGAGAGGTGGGACAGAACTGATAGGGCATCAGAGGAAACAGAAATACCTTGTTTGCCAGAACTTCCCTTATATGTCTGAATTCCAGTTATGGTTATTATATCTATTAAGATGCAAACCCTGGCATACTTGTAAATGGAGAAAACCAATGCGAAAAAGTTCTTTATGGACAAACTATGTGGTTCAACTAACTCTTCTGGTTTTTCTATGGGTGTATCAACCACTTAATGAATGTGGGTTATCTTAAAAGGAGGTGTGACCTTGGGGAAGGGGGATTTGTGCAGTTAAGGGAAACTTAGGCAGAGGGACTCAGCTGAAACCTATCAGTGGAAACAGTTCCAACAACTGGAAGAATGAGTGCTTCCTACCTGAAAACAGGGTAGTATCCTCATGCTATTCAGCACTACTTGCTTCATATAACAGTAAGGAGAGCTGCTCCTGCAGGCTCCAAATGATTGATCTTTCTGGAATTGGGTCTTATACTGCCCAGCTCGCTTGGAGCACTTCTTCCAAACCCTACAGAGGGCAGAGAAAGTCATCCTAGGGGTCACTACTTTACATTAATCATCTACTTACCCTTTTGCTGACCTCTTCTTAGGTCACATATCCGCTGGAATTGCCCCTAAATTTAGAGCTTCCATCACCCTAAACATAATTGCTTCAAGAGACAATGTAAAGACTATGGCAAAAAGCCTGGATTGGCAATCTGATTAGTTCACACCCTTACCTTGTTTATCATTAATCATATGATTTTGAGTAAAATAATCTCTTCAAATTCCAGCTATAAAATAAAGATAACATTACAGCCTCATAAGGTTGTGAGGACTCAAAACCAAAATGCCTATAGATGAAGACCTGTGCCATTCCCAGTAAATAGAAAGCATTATTAAGTAGGGGCTTGCAATGAAAGGTAGTCACAGATACCCCTGAAGCAAGAGAATCCAGTGAATTGCATTTTAAAATGCAACAGCATGTGATTTTCCCACTGCCTCAAAAAACTTCTACCATTACCAATGGCCTCAGGAAGCTGGCTGTGTCCCATCTGTCCTTAATAATTAGAATGGACAATGCTTCCTAGAAACCACTAGGTTGGGCTGATTCTCACTGGTGCCCCACAGCACCCAGTATCCACCCTCTTGTGGTACTTACCACAATTATACTTGTCTATTTAATATGTTGTATCTCCCCACCACACCCACAATGCTATATGCCTTAGCAACTGGCACACACTGGGTTCCCAATCAATACTTACAGGAAGAAATGTTACTGAAGATAAAAACAGAAATAAGAATGTAGAAAAATGTATTAAAAAGAGATAATAGGAGCTGGGCATGGTGGTACATGCCTGTAATCCTAGCACTTGGGAGGCTGAGTCAGGAGGATCACTACAAGTTCTAAGCTAGCCTGGGCTACAAAGTGAGTTCAAGGCCAACCTGAACTGCATAGTGAAACCCTGTCTCAAAAAAAAAAAAAAAGAGATAATAGGGAAAAACAATGGAAAAATAGGTACTAGAAATAGGGTTTCTTAGTCCTTTTTGTTATGGCTTGTGTCTAGATGTCCCCCCAAAGCCTCATGCAGTCATAGGTAGGGCTTTTCAGAGGTGGCTGGATCTAGGGTGTATGACGGTGGGATTAAGTGTGTGATCAAGGGTGTGTAATTATTAAATGTGGCCAAAGACTGGGTTGGCATAGTTCTGGGTGTGAATAATGGGAAGGTCCACTCTGGGTATGGGTGGCACCACCCAAAGGGCGGGTAGCCTGGAAGGGATAGAAGGGAGAGGTAGGGTTTCTAATGCTGCTTCATTATGTTGCTGCTTTGGTGCCTTCTGCTCACATCATGAACTGTTTCTCCTCTACGATGCTCTTCTGCCATGTGCCACTCTGCCTTTGAGCCAGCCAACTATGTACTGAAACCTCTACAAACTGTGAGCCAAATAAACCTTTCCTCCTTTAACTTTGGGTGTTCGGTATTTTGTCTCAGCAATGAGAAAAGTAACTAAGACATATAATAACAGAGTATCTGTGACTGGGTAATTTATATCAACATATATTGGCTCACAGTTATCGAGACTGGAAAGTCCAAAATCAGGGGGCCAGTATCTGGTTTCCTTTTATCCATACTAATTTCTTTAGGAAATGATTGCTTGATCACATTCTTGGTTTTTCTCTCACTTTTCATTCTTTACAGGGCCAGGATGAAAACTCTTCAAATCATCAACTTCTGTTTCCTTTTAAAGCTGTATCTTTAAATTATTGGCTCTTGCATTTTACTGTAAGCAGTTAAAAGAAGCCATGCAGCTGCTTCAGTATTTTCCCTTGAAGTTTCTTTCACCATGATTGGGGGTGTAGCTCAGTGGCAGAGGTATGTGCTTGTTCTTGGGCTCAATTCTAGTTCATTACTCTCAAGTTCTGCCTTGCATAAATCTTGGCATGGATATAATTTAGCCAAATTCTTGACCACCTTTATTCCAGTTTTCAATACCTTGGTTGTTGCTGTGACCATACCTATGTGGTTTAAAAGCCTTTGGGAACAGGTTTCTGGGAGAAGTTTGGAAAGGTTTAGAGATGCCAGACAGAGAAGCCTTAGAATACTATAAGCAAGTAAGCGAGCTTGACAGGCAATTCTGGTCAAAGCTCAGATGACCAGAATGCTGATAGAAACGTGGATACTAAAATTCAGGCTCAGGATGTTTCAGATGGAAACAAGGACTCTACTGGAAAGTGAAACTGATCTAGTGGAGAAAATTTCAACATAGCTCAATGTTCAGGCTGTGGTAGGGCTACTGGTATCTGCTTTTAGCAAGCTCTACAGTGAGAATCAGGAACATAAAGCAGACCTGGATGATTTGAAAAACTTGCATAAGGAAGCACCTGCGAAGTTGGGGTAAAGAAGATGTTTGGTGAAAAGGTTAGCATTAAAAAGAAACCAACTACTTCACATCAAGGACAACAGAAAAGATGGCTTGAAGTCATCTTACGAGTTTGCCAGGCCCCCCATTTCACAAGCTCAAGGGTGTAAAAGGGTAATCAACTTTGACAGATTGCTTTGAGAAGGGAGCTCCAGGGAGCCCAGCCCATTCAGAGTAATTAGGAAAGTGTTTCCCAGAGTTCAGCCATCCAGGCAGTCAGGCTGCTGTAGCCACGGTCCAAAGGGAACCTGCTACTGCTCCCATTGGCAGAAGACCTTGGTGTCATCCATGTGGTGCTAGTTTTTCAAGCATGCAGAATGCCAGAGTTGTGAGGTCATGGAGGCTTCCACCCGGATTTCAGAAGGTGGCTGAGGAGGCCAGGCAGTGTGCCCCTAAAGAGCAGTATGTGAAGCTGTGAGAGTGAAACTGAAAGTGCAGTGGAGACCCTAGAAAGTTGGAGATGGCAGGAATGGGAACTGTTTGTTGAGAAAAGCGGCAGGGAGAGAGCTGTCCAAGCCTTTTGGAATTCACATCTTGCCACAATCTGTCCCATGTGCTGGCAATGGACATGTAGATATACACTTTAATGTTTGCTAATTTTCAGTCTTGATTTGGTTTAATTCCTTTCTGTTTTCACTTTCCTTTTAGAATGTTTACACTGCCATTGTATCATGCAAGTACTCAACTTCCTGATTTTTACAGGGGCTCACAGCTAGGAGTTTGCTGTGATTCTCAGGGGAGACTTCAGATTTGGACTTATCAGCAATGCCCAGCTGTTACGACTTTGGCAACTCTTAAAAGATGAACTAAAGGCATTTTGCATAAGATGGACATGAGCCTTTTGGGGCCTAGGATGAAATGTTACGGCTTAGATTTATGTTGTTTCCTAAAAGTCTCATGCTCAGAGGTGGGGCTTTTAAAAGATGATTGGCTCATGGGGATACTGGATTCATTTACTGACAAGTTCATGGCTAAGTGTGCCTGGAGGCAAGGGCTTGGTTGGAAGAGGTGGGTCACTGGATGTGTGACCAGTAGGGTGTATTCTTCCCCCCAGCTCCTCCCTTCTGTTCCTGGTTGCCATGGTATGAAGTTTTCCTCTGCCATGTTCTTTCACCATGTTGTTTCTGCCTTGGAACCATTTAACCATGGGCTGAATCCCTTGGAACTGTGAGCCAAAATAAACCTCTCCTCCTTTAAATTGCAGGTGTCAGGTATTTTGTCCCAGTGGTGCAGAAGTGACTAATATTTTGGCCAAGCACCACCTCAGGCTTTAGCAAGAGATACAATCCCCAGTCAACAGCACAGTCACAGTCTGCCCTCATAGAGCTTAGCTTGTGTTAATAGACATTAGGTAGGTAATGAGATTGAAGAGCATTAACAGATGTGAAGAACAGGATACTAACTGCATGCAATTCAGGGTGACCTCTTTGAAGAAGTGATAAAGATTCATTAGCAGTTACAAAAGGAAAGTTGAGTAAGGTAGAAGAATAAGCCAGTTAGATGGAACATTATATTCAAAGAAAGAGATGGTATACCCAAGGGTCTTAGAGAAGAATGGCTGGAAAGATCAGCAGTGGCCATATCACAGATCCTTGCGTGAACATATTTGACACCTAATCCCAAAGCAATTAGAAGCCACAACTCCTAATTTACAAAATCCTTTAGCACTAGGGTAGAAATCAGTTCATCTGAATACCTACCAAAAGCCTACAGAATAAGGAGTTTGAGTTAGTTGAAGCTCCCTAGTCTATAGCAGCTAACATGGGACACTACAGGAGTGGATCCCAAAAGGAACTTACAAAAAGACTTCTCTCCCCAAAACTCCCAAACACCATTCCCTGCTGGCCCAACAGCACTGCTGAAATTGTCCCCAAAAGGTAATGTTCCCCAGGAGGGAACCCAGGTCCAATTCTGAGTTGTGGGCTGATAACATCTGAATTAGTGAAACCAGTTATATCACATCACTGGCCACTCATAATTTATATAAATTGTATTCCCTCTGCCTCAGTCTAAGTCTCTCCTCCCTTCCTTAAAGTATTTTAGTTCTCAGGGAAGGCTCCAAAGGGGCATCATCTTAAGTTACTTTTTCTCTTTGCTGAGACAAAATATGCAACATCCAGAGTTAAAGAAGAAAAGGTTTATTTAGCTCACAGTTTATAGAAGTTTCATTTTATAGGTGGCTGGCTCCAAGGCAGGGTGGCATGGCAGAAGAGCATTGCAGAGAAATAGTTCATTTTGGGCAGAACGCAGCAAAGCACCAAAGTAGTGAAGCAGCAACAACAGACGACAGCAGCCCTCATTCTGTCCCTTACATTCTATCCAAACTACATGCCCTTAGGGCAGGTAGCACTCACACCCAGGGTGGGTTTTCCCATTATCCACACCCAGAATTATACCAAAACAATCAGTGGACTAATTTAGTAATCACACACCCTTGATCCCAGCATCAGACAATCCCAGCATCACACATTATAGATCAAGCCACCTCTGAAAAGCCCCAACTATGACTGCATGAGGCTTTCGGGGGACATCTAGACACAAGCTGCACAAATTCAGGCCTAATAGGCATGATGCTCTATCCTCCCTATCACACCTCTGCTGCTGGCCCTGTCCTACAGTCACAACATCCCTTGTTAAATTCAAGATGTCAGAAAAGTATAGAAAAGTCGCTTCTAAAATTCTTATTCCAGGTAGGCAATATCCTGGAAAAAAGTATGAGCCCTTACAGATTCAACTGGCAAATAAACCGGCCATCTAGTTGAAATGGGTAAGACAACTTTAAGAGAATGTTAAGAAGCCAGAAAATAATGAAGATATAGGGGAAAAACAAAACACACATACACAGTCACTGATAGTAAAATAATTTTATTTAATTTCTTATTTTAAAAAAGGTAGCATTTCACATATAAATTTAGGCTTCAAGATTACAGTATATATTTGTCAAAAGGAACATCCCTGAAGGACGGCGAGACTTAGAGCTCACTGAGTGGGCACAGGGAAGCTCATCCACAGAGTTTAAGTGGAACTGCTTTCTTTAAAACTTCACAATGACACTTCCCTGTTCCTCAATCCTGCCACCAGGGCTTGTGGATGGTAGGAAAACTCACAGCCATCACTTTGGGGCAATAGCTCTTTACATATGGGAATAGAAAACATCTCTAGAAATGAAAGCACAAAGGTCAATGATCCAGATTTCCCACAACAATCATTTATCTGCAGCAACAATACAACAAGAGTTTATTTTTATAATTCAAAAGTTCTTTTAAGGAGGGCTAAAGAACACAAAATTCATTCAAAAGAGAATTTATAGAAGTAAATGAGAAAAAATGAAATTTTCTCCATATTACATACAAATACCTAAGGCCCAGGGAAAAGACCCTTTCAAATCTGGGCTTTCCTTTCCCAAATAAAGTGTTTGGCACAACCCATCAGCTGTCAAGAGACTGACTGCTGAGAGTTTTATGAAAGTGGTCCCATGACTTTTCTGTTCGGCTTCAACAGAGTGTACACAGTGGTATCCACAAGCCGCACAAATTCAGGCCTAATATGCAGCAAATGTTCCAGCAAAGTTAATCTGAAAAAAAAGGTCCAGATGAAGTAGATCTCCTATAGCCACAGGTTAATTCTGTCATGTTCTCTTGGAAAATTAAATTCACTGGTTGGCCAGGAAGGCAATGTAATGTGATCTCCTACTGAAGGTGAAAGTTTGAAAAACATTTTAATTTTACCATCCCATGGCCAGGAGAGACGGAAACAAAATGACCAAGGACGGTTTCTAGGTTACTACTGTTCACATCTGGCAAACAATGTTAAGGAGAATCAATGTGGTAAGTGTACTAGAAACCACTGGCAGCCCTAGAAGTTGGCTTTTAGATAAAAGTGCTGGGGCAAATCAATGTGCTCCAAATCCAGTTTTAAAAATAAAAACTTCCTGCAATTATGATACAACACTATGCAGTGAGTGGCTAGGAACTGTATACTGCTAAATATGGTTATAGCCCTGTGCTACTATTGGGCAGCCAGAGCTGAGAGTGACATAGGAGTTGCCTGTGGCTAAAAACCAGATGTAGTACCTTAGTCACATATGGCCTGGGGCAGCAACACTGATAATCATCACCCAATTGAGGGGATGCAGGGCTTCTGCAAAGGTTTTCTCTCTCTCAAAACTTTAAAGCAAGCCCTCTTTATCTCTGGCCCTACTAATGCAGTTAACTAGTGAATAAGAATTTCAATGAGGAATCTCTGATGGGGTGGCAAGCATATGTCCCTGTAGTCCACCAACCTGACTATAGGAAAAGAATGGTGCAAATCATATCAAGTAAATGGCTGCTCAAGTGGAAGATCATTTCCTGGGGAACCTCAGGGGCTTGGATGTCAAACATATGAATGAACATTGAGACTGGACCCCAAAGAGAGTCTCGGTCCCAAGTGCCATCAGTCTTAACTTACCATGTCCTGGCAGTCTTCTCTCTGTCATCCTATCTCTTGAATGGCTGACACATGTCCCCTGGGACAAATGTAAACATTATTCAATAGATCTCAGCTTAGAAAAACACAGCTTGTTATATATTTAGTGTTTAACATTCCAGTGCAGGCAGTATCTTAGCATAAACTTTCTCTCATTTACGGGTACCAGTTTAAAAAAGAACAATACAGCATACTTGATAAAACTGGCTGAAAAGACCATTTGAATGCCAGACAGCTGGCTCTATCCTGTGATCAGCTGATAAACCAGGACTACCACAAGACAGCCAGAACAGACAAGAGTGCAAATTCTCTGAAATCTGAAGAGTCCATATAATCATCGTTCCCACTTAGCCCCTTGGGCCACATCTTGATACGGGAGAACATTTCCATCTCTTGCATCAACCTGTGCTCTTCTTGTTTTGGACGGGGTTCTCTCCAGAGAGTTCGAGAGCCTCCTCGGGGGGCAGAGAGCTTTCTCGTCCAGTCTTAACATCTGAATATTTCAAAGCACAAGAGGAGTCCATGAACATGTTAGGGATATTGCTTCCAAAGTAGATCTTACTGTTAGAAGCAATGGCCTGGTACTTTTTGAGCTCCAGATATTCCGGGGTCAATTTGTGCTGTGTGGGGGCAAACAAGAGCAAAGGCATCAGGATATTTTGGTGCAATAGTCATCTTTCTTTTTCCTGCATTGGTCTCCTTAGTATCATAACTCAATTCTGAATGGTTACCATGATCCACTCTCCCTTTAGAGTGTGGTTATTGCATTAACATTAAGCATTTGACTTAGAATTCCTTTCATAAGCTCTCGTCTTAATGAAGGAGAATTTGTTGGTTCACTTTTTTAATAGAATGGGAGGGGAGCTGGGGGAACAAAAAATAACTAGTAGATAATTAATATTTGTAGAGTTACTTAGGGCCTATAAAGTACTTTCATACATACTTTCTTATTTCATTTAGCTGAATTGAAGTTGAAACTGATCTGGAATTTCTGCTAATTCTCTTAAGAGAGGTACACAGGACAACAGATGAGACTTCAGAACTTTAAGGAAAGGCCTGGGCTTATAGCCAACTGCCTGTGATTCTGCCTTTGTTGACCAAATTCTAGAACTGGAAAATCTCAAGAAGTCACTTGATTTGGCATCTTGCTTTTATCAGGAAGCTGGCTGTTTAAATTGTTTTTATAATAGATAAACCAGATGTGTGTTGACCACAGATCTCCTTCCCTGTCAGTGTTTTGTTTTGTTTTGTTTAAAACATGGTGCCAGGATATATCCAACCAAAATCTTTCTGTGTTTAATTAAAATTCAATTCCCTTGTTCCCTAGAATATATACTTCCAAAGCCCCCAAAATCTTCTCTAGTAATCTTCTTCTCTTCCATCTTGGGTCCCAGCCTGTCTTCTGTTAAAAGCCCTTCTTGTCCTTCACAGCCCCATAGCACCTATTCTTTGCACTCTAACATCTTTCATTCCCTGGATCTTTACCCTGTCCAGCTGATTCACATCCTCTGTCCAAACACTGCAATAAAATCTGGTCAGGGTGCACAACTAAATTAACTCTTTTTTCCTTTTGTGGGTACTGGGGGGCAAACTCAGGACCTCACGCTTGCGAGCAGGTGCTTGTGCCACTGAGTGATATCACCAGCCCTTTTTTCCTTTGTATGTGGGTAGCAGGAGTTGAACTCAGGACCTCGTGCTTGCCAGGCAGACGCTAATGCCGCTGAGCTATCTCACCGGCCCCCCTAAATTAACTCTTAAAGCCTTTTTAATATAGGTTGGTATCTGACATAGAACTACTGCCCTTCTCAACGTTTTACCTATAATTAATAACTTTATAAATTTTGGACATATCCTTCCCTTCTCTGAATCCTAAAAGGATTATAGCTGCCTCTACATTAAATAATTCCTCATTAGGCCTTACTCTTTGGTTAACTTACCCTAATCCTTCTATGAAAATTATTTACCCATGTATCACCCAACTTCTTTCTTAGGTTATCACACATGAAACTGTAACAGTTTTTAAAATCCAAAAAAAGTTGACATCTGGAAATGTGCACATATGTGGTTGTTAAAACAACTAGTGAGCATGACAGACATTTAGCAGGCCAGGGCCAGGGATGCAAACTATCTCCCAATGCGCGTCAGAGTCTTCAACAATGAAAGAGTATCTCATCCCAAAATGCCAAGAATATCTCTGGTAAGAAATACTGCTCTAAACAAGCTTAGTTACTACCCCAGAAAGCTATCTTATCTGGAAAGCAATTCTAAATGAACTTCAACTTCACTCTTTGTCACTCTGCTGGAGATCTTCAATATTGTAGAGTACTGGGTCCCTGTATCACCAAATGAATGGATTTATGGCGATTGATTGCGCTTATGTTTGGCTTTGTTCTAGCTCCCCACTTATAAGGAACTATACAAAGTTCCCTATTCAGTGAGTATGTAATAAGTCTAGCTAAGCAACTGGCTGATTCCGGAAGATGGGTTGGTTACTACCCTTTCCTGACACTGGATAAAACCATCTCTACCATATTTCGGCTCCTAAAAAAGGAAATCAAACCCAAGCCATCACTAGGAAAGTGGCACAGAGAACTACTTACTTTGTTTGAGGTGGCATATTTGTGTGCAGCATAATACTCAGCATCTGCTTTTGCCTTTTCTCGTGCCAGAAAGGCAGCATCTAGCAAATAAATCAGAGTAATGGTGTTTAAAAAAAAGGTAAGTTGCTAATCCATCTCTCCTCAGCTGGGTAAGAATCCCTTTTTCTGTTATTTAATATTCCGAATGCTTACCTTACTTTACGTTTATACAAGCATCTTTCAAATCCCAGTCCCCTGACAGCTCTTTCTGAAGGGGCAATACTCCTGTCATTGCTGAGTAACAAACCATCTGAGCCCACTCATTTCTACCCCGAATGCTTCCTTCTTCTTCTACCTCCCATCACCTAATGCTCACACCCATTCAGGCTTCAAGTAAAATAAGTAAGACCAGACCATAAATCTCTCTTCTACTTATTTCACTGTCCCCAACTTCTTCAAATTTGATCCAGAATCAGTTAACACAGAACGACAGGAAGCAGCTGTATATTAGCAAAAGTGTCCTCTAGACTGTGCGCTCAGAACATTAACATGTCACTATGGGACTCAAGGAGTTTTGACATTTTCCTTGAAAACTGAAGCTTCTTTTTTCCCAGCTAATTGGTTGTGGTTGACAGATAAAAAAGAAACTGTTGGTGCTGGGATTTATTCTTTTGTACACTCTTTACAACTGATTATAAATAATTCTTGTATTTTATCTATCTGAGAATAAAATAATGGCTAATAAGCTCCAATTTAAGGAAAGAAATGAAAAGTTGAGCTACCAGAGTCACAAACCAAAGCAAGAATTAGATATGTAATAGCATTAAAAGAAATTTTGCCTAGAATATCAGGCTAGCTACTTCTTCCACACCAGAACACTCGATTACCCCCCTACCCAAGACAATCAAGAGCTGGTCCCCAAAGCAGAGGAGTAGTTAAGGATCGTCAGACTCTCCCTCACACCCTCCACAATGTACCTTCAATTTCAGAAATGCGCTTTTCAGTTTCTTTCTCCATCACCTTCTGCTGAAACCGAATTTTGGCCACTTGTGCAATCTTTTCTGCTTCTATAATTATAAAACAAAAGACAAAAACATTTTTCTAGTGTCTGAGGCACTTTGAACAAGTAGTGCACAGCATTTAATTACACAAAGATTTATGGATAATGGTTTCCTTAAGTTTTTTTTTTGAGACAGTGTCTTGCTGTGTAGTTCAGGCTGGCCTTGAACTTGCTTATGTAGCCCACGCTGGCCTCTAACTTGCTTATGTAGCCCAGGCTGGCCTCGAACTCACAGTGCTCCTCCTGCCTCAGCCTACTGAGTGCTGGGATTACAGGTGTGCACCACCACGCCCAGCTCCTTAAATTTTATTGATCCAGATTAGGCAAATCAAAGGAATAAAGGGAATTTATTTCCTACTTCACTGTTCTATTCTGACAGTGTAAGTTCTGTGGGAAAAGGATGTATAATAGATTAATAATTACAGTCTGTCATGAGACTATACAGCAGTGATTCACAAGCCAATGGGGAAAAAAGATCTCTATGAAAGTACTACACAACAAAAACAGTAACATAAATGCATGGTAACAGAAGACAATTGCATAATGTGGCAGGAGAAAGAAAGAATAAGGGAGATAAGTTAAACCAAGGAAAACCTTTTAGAAGGAATTTCATTAGGAAATAATGGCCATGACCTAGAAGGACATGCCAGAAAGCATAAATAAAAGGAGCTACGAGTGAATAAGTCACAATGAAGAGGTGATACGGAGCCAGATAACAAAAAACAAGATTAGAAAGAGGGCTAGAAGACCTCTATCTGGAGTGAAAGGCTAAGAAGTTAAGTTTTAATATATCAGAATCTACTTTAAGTTACCACCATGATATGAGGAAAACAGTACCAGAGGAGGAATATTGTGACTGCTGTAGAAGGTTATACAAAAAGCATTGTAACTCATCAAGAAGGTGAAAACAAGTGAAGGGACCGAACACATTAGGTATTAACAGTAACCTTGAGATGATTTAAAGTTATATGGAAGAATATGCACCAGGCAGGTACACACAGGAGAAACTAAGCACCCTTAATAAATTTCTGGCTGAACCAATGGACCCAGGACCAGGGGAGAAAAAATTCTAATTACACTGTATAATCAATCAGTGCCATTCTTTTTTTTGGGGGGGTGTGGTGGATTGACAATTGGTAGTCAACTTGTAAAACCCAGCTGAATTGAATCAGTGTAGTGCCTGGTGTGGAGGGCCCACCTGAGGACTGTTGCCAACAACATAAAAAGGAGAACTGGAGAGGAAGAGTTGGTGCTGTCGGTTCTCTGGGAGGAGCTTGTCACGCTGGCTTTCCTGATAGGAACTTGGCTGTTCTCATCGTCGGAGGAGCTCGGGACCTCACTGTCGCTGAGGATGGCTGTGGTGACTTTTGGGGGAGCTCTGGTCCTTACTCTGAGCGTCGCTTCCTGGCTCCGGGGTAGATCCCTCAGTCTGCTGGCACAGGTCCTTCATCCCGCTGGTGCAGACTTTCTAGCTTCCACCGCTGACCTTTGGGCCTTCCCAGTGCGGATCCATGAAATATCCTTGCATGAGACATTGTTGTGGGCTCTGGGCCTCTAGTTGGATTCGTGGAGGCATTGCCATGGGCTCTAGGTCTTCAGCTGGACTCATGCATGACACTGCTGTAGGATCCAGGCCCTCAGCTGGATTCTTTGGGTCTTTAGTGTGTGGACAGATTTCCTGCACTCTTTTGTATATGACTCTTCGGGTGACTATTACAAAATAACTCTATAAATTATGTGTCCTGTATTGTATTGTTTCCCTTGCAAACCCTGACTACAACAGGGGGGAAGTACCGGCGGTCGACCTCAGGACCTCGCGCGCCAGCAGGCACTTGTGCCGCTGAGCGATATCACTGGCCCTTTTTTCGTATGTGGGTACCGGGAGTCAAACTCAGGACCTCGCGCTTGCCAGGCAGGCGCTTATGCCGCTGAGCTATCTCACCAGCCCCCAGCAGTGCCATTCTTAAAAGAACATTCTCAATTCTGTTTAGCCAAAGAGGATGAATATAGTTGACTCTCTGTATTGACAGGTTTCTCATCTGCAAAGTCAACCAGCTGCACATAGAAAATATTCAGAAAAAAACTATGTCTGTACAGAATATGTACAGAATTTTTTTCTTGCCATTATTGCCTAAATGATATAGTATAACAACAATTTACTTAGCATTTACATTGTAATAGGTATTATAGGTAACCTAGAGATGATTTAAAGTCATATGGAAGAATGTGTATTAAGTTATATGAAATATATGCTATTTTATGTAGGAGACTTCAGTATCCACAGATTTTAGTACAGGCCCTGGCAGGGTGTGTGTGTGCTTTGGTATTCCTGAAACCAATACTCACAGATACCAAGAGAAGACCATATTTTATCTCTGGTCCCAGAGGGAAGCACATAATGGAGAGAAAATTTCTAAATAGTTCTTTTTCTGCTTTTGTCATATGGGAATAACCCAATGAAGATTATGATTAGACTTCTAGTTCTACAAAAATGGTGGAGTAGACTAATGAGAAAACCCTTCAGTTAACATCTTAAAATGCTAGATAAAATATAACAAATATGATTTTTAATGCATGGCTGAGTTCATAAGAGAGATCTTCAAGTGATATAAGCAAAGGGAGAGCTGACAGCCTAGATGGTGGCTGCCTTGGGGATACTTATTTCACGAGAACGGGAAAGCTAGGAAATCACATCTCACAATGTTAGGACTAAGACTTCTATAGGCTTCAGCTGTAGTCAAAGGGAGAATGAAGAACTCTATCCACCAGCGTAATAAGTTTTCCTTTACATGGATATATTACCAGTGAAACCTGAAAATACCCCAAAACAGAAGTCTTCAAAGCCAAAGAGAGAAGACTGATTGCTCAAAGGGAACAATGCGACTGATAGTATTATAGACAGCTACGCTAGGCAGAAATACTATAGGCAGTCAGATAGGGCTAGGCCTTCGAGAAAGCCTGGACAAAGGTGAAACACATCTGGTGGAGATCAGGCCTCAAGATAAAGATGAGATGACCAGGCCTATATACTTCCTTGAAGGACAAACATCAGGTCTAATGAAGCCTAGATAGATATCAGTCACCCTGGTGGGTGACCAAGACCTCCAGACCCATCATTTCCTAGGAAAAGTCTTTGTTCTTTCCATGCACCCTAGTTACATGACTTGTTTCCCCATTGGATCACTATTACCTAAGTGACTACACTTGTATTCTTATTAGTTAATTACATTGTACCCATGTGGGTACTGCTCTACAAAATTTCCCTGTAAAGTGGGGTCCCCAGGCAACCCGTTCAGGCCCCCTCCCGCCTCTCAGGAGCTATATCTCTTCCTCTCAATAAATATCTTCCTACTGTTAACCTCCCTTGTTCCTAGAATTCATTCTTCAATTTTTAGAGAACATGAACTTGGCATACAAGACATCTAACAGATTGGGAGATATATTTCTCTTATATCATATTTGCAGGTTCTGATATTACCCCTGTAATAATAGTATACTTGTAAACAGGTACAAGAGGCCAAACTAAAATGGCATAACATTACCAAAGTTATGTTTGGTGCAGAATTACCATTCAAGAATGAAATAAACACTTTTAGACCAAAGAAGACTGAAGTTTTCCATTCTTTAGTTCTGACTGAAAGAAAGAAAGAAAAAAAAAAAACAAACAAAGCTAGCATGGGGAAAAAAAGAATTGCCAGGGAGTAATGCAGAGGGGAAAATTACTCAACACTCATAAATCAAAGTATATATATATATATATATATATATATATATATATATTTACTATAAGAATCAATGATGATGACAATAATCAATCAAAGGATACAAGCAACATGAAACTAACATACAAGGCCACAATACTGTACAAGATTGGAGAATAGTGATAAGAGTTTCAGCATTCCAAAGTATTGTTTAAGAAGAAAACAGAGATAATGATTAACTTTAGACTTTGTCAAGTCAGGTATGCTTGTTAACATATCATAACAGGTGATGACTAGTTACACGTTACAGATATGTAAAACTTCCAGTCAAGTAAAAGGAAGGAAAGAATAAAAATCATTTAATACTGATCAGAAATGAAGGGGGAAAAGAAGAGGAAAGAAACATATGGTAAATAGCACATAACTGAATGATACAAACAAATCCATACAACAGCAACCACAATAAATATAAAAAGACTAAAACTCACCAGTTAAAAGACAGATTCTTACATTGGATAAGATAACAAAATCCAGCTATATGCTGTTTACAAGAGACACACCTAAAATGTAATGACATAGAAAAGTTCGAAGTAAAAGGATGGGAAGATATACCAAAAAAACGAAAACTAAAACAAACAAAAAAACAAGAGAAATCTGGCACAGCTATATTATCATCAGAGAAAACAGAGCTTAAGCCAAAAACAATATGTTTAGGAATAAAGAACATTATTATAAAATAGAAGCAGTTCCCCAGGAAGATGTAACAATTCTGAACCCGAATGCTCTTACTGATATAGGTCCAAAATACAGAAAGAAAAAAAGTACAACTCAACAAATAAACAGGCATAGTGGGAAATCTTAACATACTTTTCTGAGTAACTGATAGCTCAAAAAGACAACATTAGAAGAATAGAGAAGATGTGAACAACACAATTCACAAGCCGGATCTAATGGATATATACAGAGGAATCTGCATCCAACAAATAGAGGATATATACTCAATCTTTTGAAGCACACATAGAACGTTTACACAGAAGGATGATGTGTACATAGGGCACAAAGCAAATTCCAATAAACACTTAAGAATCAATACAGTAGATCTTATTTTCTGACTACATTTGATTTTGGACAATAACAATAGAAAGATAGACCCTCAAAACCCATCAAACCAGAAACTGAAAAATATACTTTTAATAATTCATGAGTCAAAGATAAAAAATATAATGGAAAATGTTTTTAAAAGAATTAAAACTGAACACCAATAAGCAAAGTACATTTGAAAATCTGACATAAAGCAATATTTAGGAGAAAATTTGTCTTACATACTTCCATATAAAAAGACTGAAAGCTAATGAATTATCTGACTCCAGAAGTTAGAAAAGAACAAACAAGTAAATGCAAAGCAAGTAGAAAGAAGGAACCAACAAAAATAAGTGTAAATAACACTGAAAAGAAAGCCACAATCAAGAAAATCTAAACACAAAGCCAGTTCTCAAAAAATACATATAAATAAATAAAACAAGACAGATTGCTGGCAAAAATCAATCCAGTAAAAGAGGCACAAGTAAACAATACTAAGAATGAAAAGGGAGCACACAGATTTGGTAGGTGTTTTGAAAATCGTAAGAGAATTCTATAAATTTATGTCCCCAAATTTGAAGTATCAAATAAAATGGACAAATTTCTATAAAAATCGCCAAAACTGACTTTAAAAGAAACAAAGAACTGAATACACCTAAACATAATACAGAAATTAAGTTGATAGGTTAAATATTATCACAAAAAGCAAACAAATAAGTACAAATCATATTAGACCAAAATGTTTTTATAATTGAGTTTCACCAGATCTCAGAGATAATATGTATCTCATACAAAGTGCTGTAGAACATAGACAATGAAGAAATGCTCCTCAACCTAGGAGAACCACAATACAAAAAACAAAAACAAATGAACGAAACACTCCACAACTCCCCTAAAGTCTGATGGTAGGAGTATGAGAAAAGAAAATTATAAACTGATTTCATTTATTAAAAAAGTAAAAATTATAGAGAAGTCATCAGCAGGCGGCCATATAAAGACATCTATTATGGTGAACCTCCAAGTGGGTTTAACTCAGGAACCCCAAAAATTTAATAATAGAAGATCTATTAATATAATTCATCATATTAATAGCTTTATAAAGAAAAATCACATGTTCATCTCAACATAAGTGGAAAAATTATTTTAGTTTTAACTAAAAAATACATAGTTTCTCAATAAAAGTTCTTGGTGAACAAAGGACAGAAGGAAACTTACTTCTTCATTGAATGACAGATGTTAAGCACAGTAAATGTCACTGGGATTACTTAGAGACAAGACTAGAATGCCTATCACCATTTTCCTTTCTACACAATACGGGAAGTCATAGCCCAAAGCAGTAAGAAAATAAGAAATAAAAAGTGTGAAAAGATAATGGGGGGGGGGAAGAATTGCCCTTATATGAAGACGTTATGATTGCTCATACAGAAAATCCAAGAGTATTAGAATAACAGCATTTTCAGCAAGACTACTAAATAAAAAAATCAAGTGTTTGCATACAAAAGCAACAACCAATTAGATAATGTGCCTTTAAATACAGCCTATTTACAACAACAAAAACTTTAAAGGATAATAGGAATAAATCTCTAACAAATCTGTAACAACTTCAAGAAATTTGATTTTTTTGAAAGGCATTTCTCATAAATGGAAAAATATAACTAGACTCTATCACAAATACTGCAGTTCTCTCCAAACAGCTATATACACATACATGCAATTTAAATAAAAATCCCAACACAGTATTTTATAGAAATCGAGCTGGTTCTTAAATTTATATGGATGAATAAAGAGCCTAGAATAGTCCAGGACAATTTTAGTAGTTAACAGGAGGAATAGCTAAGGCAACATTAATGCTCCCAGAGAACAAGACTTAACATAAAAGCTACAGTAATTAAAAGAAGGTAATACTAGGAAAGGATAAATCAAAAACTGAAATAAAGCAGAGGTCCTAGCAACAGATAAATTGAATATGTTATCTTGTTATATGACATACAGAGCATTAGAAATAAGTAGAGGAAATAATAAACCATTCAATAGTCTAAGACAATTGGTTTGCCATTGGAAAAAAATAAAACTGAATTGATGTGTCACATTACACACTAAAATAAATTCTACATGGATATAAGTTAAAACTTTTAGAATAAAATTTTTTATTGGAGTAGGGAAATAATTCTTAAGATAGGAATGGCACAAATCATAAAGGAAAAGATTCATGAATTTGACCACATAAAAATTAAATACATATGTGAACATATAAGAGTTCAAACACAAGCCACAAACTGAGAGAAGATATTTCTAATGTATAAATGTGGGAACAGGTTAGAGCTCAAGAGATTAAAAAGAATTCCTAGGGCCGGTGAGATGGCTCAGCGGCTTAAGCGCCTGCCCGGCAAGCGCGAGGGCCCGAGTTCGACTCCCGGAACCCACATACGAAAAAGGGGCCGGTGATATCGCTCAGCGGCACGGGCGCCTGCTGGCGCGCGAGGTCCTGAGGTCGACCCCCCGGTACCCACAAAAAAAAATAAATAAATAAATAAAAAGAATTCCTATAAACCATTTTCAAAACATCAATCAAATAACAGGCTAAGGATATTAAAAGGCAGTTCATGTAGAAAAAAAGGAAACCTGAATGACCAATAAACAAGATTCAACTTTACTATTAATCAAGGGAATTCAAATTAAAACTATGTAATTCCATGTCCACCACTGAACTAGTATAAACGTTTAAAAGTCTGATGACTCCAAGGGTTGAGGAGGATATGCAGAAAGACTCAAATATGTTATTGAGTTACCTTATAGAGCAATTTGGCAGTGTGTTAAGATTGATGATATGCATACTCTAAAACTCAGCATTTCTACTTTGAAGTATGCTTTCCAGAGCAGTGCTTCTCATACTACCTGTGGGAAAGCACTTTTTTCCCCTTGATTTTCAATCTGTTAGGAATCAAGAAATTATAAACTACAATAAAAATGAATTACTAGAAAAGAGAAATTAAAAAATATAAAAAGATAAGCTCCAACCTTTTGTTATCAGATTCAACACATAAAAAATTAAGTGTTGAGTCAGGTGTGGTGGTATATGCCTTGTAATCCCAGCACTCAGGAGGCTGAGGCAGGACAATCGTTGAGTTCAAGGCGAACCTGGCTACACGGCACATCAAGGCCAGAGTAGACTGCACAGTACCCTATCTCAACCCCCACTTTCGGTATTAAAATGCTATAAGAACTTCTAAATTCACTGTTAATACCTGTACTCATCTTACTGTCAATGTGGCTCAGGAAAAAAAAACCAAAAAAACAAAAAAACAAAACTCCACCAAACTGGTGACAGGGCACCATACCACATCACATGCCAAATAATTCTGCTCTAGGAAAATTCTTGTATGTGTGTGCAAGGAGAAATGAAAACACTGCCGCAGTGTTTATAATAAGTGTTTATAATAATATAACTAGAAACTACCTAACTTCATTAGTAGTTCATCAGAATAAGATCAGTTCATAGAATGAAACTGTACAGCCGTTGAATATGAACTAGATGTACATGCATCAAATGAAAAAAAAACCTCAATGGTCAGTTAAAAAAAAAAAAGGGCCAGGTATAAAATGAAAGGCACTTTGACGTCAATTTTGTATTTTTTTTTTTTTTTTTTTTTTTTGAGAGAGAGTTTTACTATGCAGTTCAGGCTGGCCTTGAACTCATTTTGTAGCCCAGGCTAGCCTCGAACTTGCAGCAATCCTCCTGCCTTAGCCTCCCAAGTGCAGGGATCACAGGCATGTGCCACCACACCTGGCCTATAGTTTTAAATAGATAAAATAATTTTCTATAATCTACTTATTGTCACATGCTTACATTACGTAAAAGTATAAAAATATGAACAAGAAGGATTTATATCGACTTTAGAATAGAAGCTAACCTGAGAAGAAAGGTCAAGAACACCAGGAAAAGGTACGAAGGAGGCTTCAAACAGAAATATATCTTAAACTGAGTATCAACTTAGGGCTGAAAATAGCAGTATAAGATACCGTATCCCGCAGTGTTGATTCAAAAAGAGCTGTAAGCAGTCCTGCCATACTTTCACAGATGACAAAATCTATCCAGATAAAACTAGGTGCATGTCAACTGCAAGAATACATACTCAAATCTTGAGCTCTGCCCCCAAAAACTTTCCTATTCTAAATCTGTATAAATGAAAATCCTATTCCAAGACACTAAAGCTTCCCGTTCACCCTATTCATTCTCCCTGAGCTTGACAAAGACAATAGTAGCAGACAACAACATGTTGAAAAGCCAAGGGACTTCATTAAGCACTGGCTTCATCATCTACTTTTAAAGGCTTTAGAACATTTCAATTACAATGAAATTTCCAGAATTCTCCACTACATATGGTGGAATCTTATTTGAGTCCTGTCAATATCTAACACGAGACTGACAAAGAACAGGACAAATTCATAGCATACATACTTTGAGACACTCATTTCAGAAATAAGTCCAAGTACCTATAACAGCCTTTTTCCTCTCTGTCTCAGCTTCTTTCTCCACAACTTTTTGTTTCTGTGCAGCTATAAGAAGTTTAGTCTTCTCAGCCTCCCTGTGAAATAAAACATTATAAAAATTAGAACTGCCCCACCCTCCTTTGAGGATGAACCCAGGGCCTTGTGTATATTAGGCAAGCGCCCTACCACTGATCTGCAACCCCCAACCATAGAAAAGATTCTCTTCTGTGTGGTCACTGCTAGCAATTCTGACCTTACATTGGGTCAGAGAACTATTTTTCAGTGAGAACATTTGGACTCATTAGGGTAGGTACAGGAGGTACTATTTTACTTATAATTAATCTGAGATTGAAAGAATAAATGATTTGTCCGAAGTCACCCAGACATTAAAAAATTTAGTACATTAGAACTTTAGCCTGATTTTTTTCCCTTCTAATTGTATCATGTAAAGGCCTGCAAGTACATAAAAGCTTCCCTGGCTTTTAGGCCTCCTGCTAGCTCACGTAGTGCTACAACTAATCAGAAAAAGGCACCAGCCTCTGGGTAGATGCTGTCACCCAGGCACATAGCATGGCAAACAGAATGAAGTTGGACTTCAGCTCCTGCCCTCCTCAGGCTGACACCCAGGTGCAGTAGCCGTATTTGCTGTACAAAAGACATAACTAGATGGTAGTTATTAGGTAGTAAATCGGGGCTGCATTTAAGGAAACTTTTTTTTTTTTTTTTAACAATTTGAGCTTCAAATAATGAAAATGCTGACTAAGCATCTACAAGTGCCTACCACTGTGTGACCATATGGCAGAAATGGTATTAAAAAAGATTACTATTTAGGTAATAAGTTAGATTGGATAATCCCAAGGAAGCATTTAATTCTGGAATTCCAAAAGCCTATGAACTTAAGAAAGATCCAGAATTATCTCAGAAGTAACACTGCCAGTTTCCCCCAGACATTTCCCTCCATGTTCCCCCCCCCCCGCCAACACTGATAAAGACATGAAATGATATTTTGAATACTATGAATCATTTGAGTGCAGAAAACACAGTATTCAGCAATAGGAGTACAGCTAAGTGGTATAGTGGGTATAGTGGGTGCTAAGTGCTTAGCACACATGAAGACTTGGGTTCAATCCCTGGCATCAAAAATAAGGAACGAAGGGAGGAAGAGACTCCATATTCATCTTTTCATCAACAGAAGATTTAAAGCTTAAGATATCCTGAGACTCCAATAAACTTTTTTTTTCCTGTATGTGACTCAGACCCATGATTTACCCAGCCTGGTACTCTATGCTTTATAGTCTTCAAAAGGAGTTTTTCTTCTACAATAAAAAAGAAAACAAAACTCTGCATGATAAAAAATACAGACTTGGGAACGAAAAGGACTTAAGTATATCACCCCATAAAGCAGTGTTACTATTCCTTGGACCCTCTGCATTTATATATCTGTTGTACTCTTGGCTTTTGCAAAGTTATTTTTTCTAGTATCTCATATTTTCCCCCATCTTCTTTTTAGTACCTAGTATATAAGAATGTCATTTCAGATGCTTATAGTAAGTATTCCCCTAAAAGGGGTCCTCTAAAACATAAACTAATTTCATATTGAACAAGTAATTTCTCATTGACAATTAGGCCTGGACACATGAAAGAGAAAGACTACCAGAAGACAATTCAAGTCACACTTTTCCACAGGCAAATTATAAAGACCCAGGTCTATTATACAATAAAAAAAAAACTGGGCCGGTGAGATGGCTCAGCAGCATAAGTGCCTGCCTTGCAAGCGCGAGGGCCCGAGTTCGACTCCTGGAACCCACATATGAAAAAGGGGCCGGTGATATCGCTCAGCGGCACTGGTGCCTGTTGGCGCGCAAGGTCCTGAGGTCGACTCCCCGGTATCCACACACACACAAAAAAACCGCAAAACTGTTACCAACTAAGTGTCTATTCTTAGCATTACAATAAAGTAACAAAATACGGGCATTCTCTTCAACCTTAATATTTAGGACTCTTTCCCTCCTCTTTAACATTGAGTACAAGGTACTATTTTATGTATAGATTATAGTTTCTAAGGCAGTGGTGGCTAATCTATGGCACACGCATTGCAATGGGCTGTTTGTACCACTGAAAGCTCTAAAAGATTCACTATCACTGTCCTAAGGGGTCCAGCAGGAATTCTACAGCAAACTGCTCTTTGCCATTGAAACTTCTCCTGAAATGATCATACATAAAGAAAAAACTAGTAAGAGAATGGGGGACTAAAGAATGAAGATAGTATCACTAAAATAGAAGTATAGATATTTCGTCAACCCAAGTGTATTATCTCACAAATGTTTCCTCTAACATGGTGTACTAATATACAGACAACTCTAAACAGAAATACTAGGGTCCCATGCATGTTACTCACATTAACTCAAAATTTCTTCTTATGGCTTCTGGGATTTTAGGTTTTGTAACACGTACAGCCTAAATAAAAAAGAGTGATAAACCTTAAATATATTGAAAAATAAGTCTTCAAACTAAATCTTCTACAAAAGAGTTCCTCAAATCATACTAATGAAACAGCAAGTACTATACAGCTGCCTACCAACATGCAAGTATCACGCTAGGACATCTACTTTTCATGCTATCACATCAAGAATCAAAGATAAGCTAGGTGTTCCCTTAAAAAAATGTCTGACTATGGGAGAAGAACTACTGTACTCTTGAGGAAATAAATTCTCTTAGAGAAAAGTTACCCTAAAACAAAAAACCCAGGCCACCATATGCAATTTAATACAGTATCTAGTAAGCAAATTAATTTATCACTTTTTTTTTCTTTTCTATTTTTTTTTGTGGGTACCGGTGGTCGACCTCAGGACCTCACATGCCAGCAGGTGCCTGTGCCGCTGAGCGATATCACCGGCCCTTTTTTCGTATGTGGGTTCCGGGACTCGAACTCAGGCCCTCACGCTTGCCAGGCAGGCACTTACACCGCTGAGCCATCTCACTGGCCCCCAATTTATCACTTCTTAAAAATACATTCACCCAGTACCAGCTACAATAGGTCAAATGCCTGAAAGATATTAAATATCAATTCAGAGCTTGTATTCTCTCTTCCTGGACTCTCACTTATAACAATATACCTGTTGCTGTGGACACTCTTTACTAGATATTTTGTTTCTTTAGTCGTGGTATACTTCAATTGATAATTACTTATCTACTTGGAAAGTGCTATTTTTTGAAGGCTGACTTTCCTACCCCAAGGATTTGATCTCGCAAAAGCTTCTGATTTTACTAAACATCCCAAATTCCCCACCTCTACTGCAAACACATACACAAAAATACTTTCTGCTCTGAAGATTTAATTTCCCAATAAAAACTGGGTAAATTATATAACAAAGCCTTTAAGCACAAGGACTTTAAAAGAAAGGTAGCAGTAAAATCTGCAGGTAATTTGAGAGGCTACAGTCAACTAATGGTAGGGATTACAGTGGAACAGAATATAAAGCTGGGGGCTATACAAAGACCTCATCATAGGCAAAGCATGGGAGGCCATAATTACTATTTACTGGAGACACCCAGAAGACAAAAATTCTGAGCCAGGATTTGTGAGATGACAGATTTCAGTATGTGACTACCAAATACACAGATGACTTCCAACACAGAGTACTGTATTATGTCGCAGAGGGAACCACTGTCACACTGCATTTAATTCAGAGACTGACTGGCTATAATTTTAATCTTTAAGCATAAGATAGGACTAACTTTGAAGACTCTAATTTCCTGTATGAGGTGAAAGAACATACCACACGGTTGCCAATCTGGGGAAACCTCACACATTTTCAAATATTTGAAAGTATAAACACCTGCTATAACAGACACCATGAGTAAGTTGCATCTTAAGAGATTTAAGAAAAAGACAACATATCCAAAATCAATGGCCAAAAAAGCACACACATGCACAGTGAGTGGAAAGGGGGTTGCTGATAAAATGAAAACACCTGTTGAAACTGATTCCTGGGTTATAAGCATATATTTAGTTACTCCATTAAATAATACAGGAAAAAATATCAAGGATGACTATGTTCATCATTCTAATTTGTCAGAGCAGTTTTCAAAAAGAAAAAGGTATAAACGTAGGCAAAGAAAAAATTAAAATACTGAATGCTGTAGAAAAATGGTCATTTAATAAATATTTTCAGATACCTTCTTTATGCCAACTGCTGTTCTAGGCATTGTGCGGACAATAGTGAAAAAAGCAGGACTGCTCTCATGGAATTAAAAATTTTAAAAAGAGATAATATCAAAAAGCAAATGAAAAAGAGAATTTCAGATAATTATGAACGCTATGTGAATAATTAAAATAGGATTACTTGGGGACTGGAAAAGTACTAGGCTGGAGAGGGGGAAAATTAAGACTTTTATTTTGACATAACCAAGTAACTCAAAAATCTAAGGAAATTAACCCTAAAATTTACTGCTGATAGTAAATTGAACAAAGTTGCAGATATATAATAAACCTGTCAAAAGTAAATTGCATTCCTTAATTTTATTATTATTTTGCAATAATGGGGATTGAAGCCAGGGATGCTCTACCACTGAGCTACACAGCCTAGCCCTTTTCTGTTTGCTTTTTAAATTTTGATATAGGGTGTTGCTAAATTGCCCCAGCTGGCCTTGAACTTGTAATTCTCCTTCCATAGCTTCCAGAGGAGCTGGGAATACTAGCTACCACATCCAGCTCTGAAATGTTTTTATTTTTTAAAAGACAGAATATCTATTGAATAGTATTAAAACTCTTCATAACCATGATTATTAATTTAACTTAAGATATGAATTTCTCCAACTCAGATTTTTTTTTTTTGAGACAGGATCTCACTATGTAGTGCAGGCTGGCCTTGAACTTGCTTATGTAGCCCAGGCTGGCCTCGAACTCATGGAGATCCTCCTGCCTCAGCCTCCCGAGAGCTGGGATTACAGGCGTGCGCCACCACGCCCGGCTTCAAATCAGAAATTCTGAAAGAAACAAAACGAATATGATCAAGTAAAGCCGTAAAGTATATTTCTATTTTATCACATAACTGCCAATTTAGATAAATGATATAGCCTGAATATCAATAATGAAAACTCATCTGGCAGAAATATCAAAGGCTGTTATTTTTGAAAAGATGATGTACTTCACTAGATTTTAAAACAGAATAAAAAGTTGAATTATCACAACTACATGGTAATCTGTTAAAAATACTAAGACTGAAAAAAATAGACCCAAAGTTCTAAAGCTGCATTCCAACTAACAAAAAGTATTTTAAACAAAACAAAACCAACCAAAACAACAGAGACCTTGTTTACCACATTAAAAATGCATTACAATTATATCATGTACAGGTACACTATAATGAATGTTGTTATGTATATCTAAAAATGTACCAATAAAAAAGTAAAAAAAAAGAAAAAGAATGTATTACAATTATTTGCAGATGACACTCTTCACAGAAGACTCAAAGAACTGTGCCAAAAACTCTTAGAATAACCAACTTCAGCAACACAGCAGGATACATGATCAACACACAAAAATCATTAGCATTTGTGTACACCAATGAGCTCAATGAGAAGGAAATTATGAAAACAATACCATTCACAGTAGCATCAAGAAAAATGAAATAGCCAGGAATTAACCTAACCAAGGAAGTGAAAGACCTCTACAAAGAAAACTACAGTACTGTACTCTGAAAAAGGAGATTGAAGGAGACATTAGAAAATGGAAAGAGGTCCCTTGTTCCTGGATAGGCAGAACAAATATTGTCAAAATGGCCATACACCCAAAACTCTTATTCAATTTCAATGCAATCCCAATCAAAATACCAACAGCATATTTTATTGAACTACAGAAATTACATAATCCTAAAATTCATATGGAACTAGAAGAGACCTAGAATAGCAAAAGCAATTTTGGGCAACAAGAGCAAAGCAAGAGGCCTTACAATACCGGAGTTCAAGCTACTCCAGAAATCAATAGTGATAAAAACGGCGTGGTATTAGAACAAAAACAGATACATGGTTCAATGGAACAGAATAAAGGATACAGAAACATCCCCAGACAATTCAGCTATTTGATCTCTGACAAAAAAAGCCAAAAGCATATGTTGGAGGAAAGATACCCTGTTCGACAAGTGGTGCTGGGAAAACTGGTTATCTGTCTGCAGAAGATTGAAACCGGAACCTGATCTCTCTCCACACATGAAATTGAATGAAAATTAAATGAAGCAAAGATCTAAACATTAAAACAGAAACATTAAACATACTGGAAGATAAAATAGGTAAAACAGATAGAAAACATAGGTGTAGGAAAGGATTTTCTGAACAGAACCTCAATTGCACAAGAAATAACAGCAAGAATCAACAAATTGGATTATACCAGATTTAAAAACTTCTGTATAGCAAAAGAATTTATTACTAGAGTGAAGAGACAACCTACAGAATGGGAAAAAATTCTTATCACCTACTCCTCAGACAGAGGACTAATATCTAGAATCTACAAAGAACTCAAAAAATTAAACCACCTAAATTAAAGACCCAGTCAAGAAATGGGCAAGAGGGGGGTGGAAAAAGATGGCGGATGTGTAAGAAGCAGGCAGGGAAACTCTCTAAAAGTTGCCCTTGCACCACGGGAATAGAGTGACGGGGAGAGCGCAGGAGGGAGGGAGATGCCTCCCCTGGACCCAGGAAAGTTCTGAAGCACAGTTTGGGACGCCGGGAGCCAGTGAAGGGTACTTTCAAAGACGGAAGAGGAGGAGACCGCGGCACCTTCTCCCTATCCCAGGAACCGTGGCATGACAGAAGCTCAAATCTGCGGACACACGGTGACAGCTGGCGCCCCGGGAGCCCCCGCGGAGGATCGCGAGACAGCGGCGGGGCAGCGGGGCAGCGGAGGACTGCGCTGGCCGGCGGTGAGTGTCTCTCAGCCACAGCTGTCCCGCGCCAGAGAGTGACTGGCTGGGTGCCATTGTGGCGGGTGCGGCGAAACAGCGCGGCGGGAAAACACAGCGCTCAGGACTCAGCGTGGCGCCGCGCCTCTCGGGCAGAAAGTGCGCTGACAGCAGCAGGTGAAGGAGACTGGTCTCCGCCTAAAAGTACACGCTTCTGCTCACCGCCCCGCCAAAGGGCCTCCTGGCTTACTGGGACGGACCTGCACGGAACAGGACTCTGTCATCACACGGTGCCTGCCTAAAGCAGAGTCAACACCTGGAACTGATTTTTATTATTATTTTTTTCTCTCTCATTTGTTTTTTGTTCTGGTGAAGAGTTTTTTCTTTGTTTTGGTGGGGTTTTATTTTTGTTTTGTCTGTTTGTTTTGTTGTTTTTCTCTTCGTATTTGTTTCTGTTTGTCTATTTGCTCTTTCCTTCATTACTGTCTCTGGTTTTTATATGAGTGTAAACAGTGCCTCTAACCTCTTTGTGATTGTGGTTGTGATCTGTTCTTCCTTTTATCCTTTCCTTCTCTTTTTCCCACCAGTCCTCTGCACCAGTTTCCCAATGTTAGTGGGATCCCTCTTGGTCCTCCAACCTTACATCTAATTCCTTCCTCTTCTCCCAATACTCTATTTCCTCCTTAACTCATTTTAAATTTAAACTCCTGAGGGCAAAATGGACATATTAAGGACTTGTATACTGCATATAATTTTTCTGGTGTGTTTTAGATTTAGTTATATAACAACAACTCTACTTTATACGGTTAAAAGTGGAAAATAACTGGTTAGCTCAGTCTGTCATTTTCTAGGCTGTGTTTGATGCTTTAGGTACCATTATAGCCAAATGTGAAATAATTGTTCTAAACAGCTTTCCTTCCTGATATTTCATGATTGAGACTGACTAAGGGACACAGAAAATACAGTGGCACAGTACCAAAGAACCAAGGACTGGGCCAAACAGTCTCATATCCAACAAATTGAAGAGGTAGGATCTGGCAGAAAGCTCAAAACCCAAAAACAAGCTTCACTTGGAAGATACTGCAGAGAAGTAGGCATCTCCTAAGGATCTTGAACACTACCAATAAAGTAACCTACCATAGGTAATTTACAAACATCACCCATGGAATTAAACTAAAGAAAGAAAAGAAAATGAGACGACACTTAAACAAGATGCAACCCCACATATCCAATTCACCAAAGGCAAACCTAGGGGGCAATGAAATGGGACAATCCGAAAGCCACGCACCTGGCCAATCTGAAGTGGTAACAACAAAGCAACTGAATGAGGCTTTGGAAAAAATTAAAACAGAAATAATTTCACAGAACTGCAGAGATAATGTCCACAATGAAGACCATGCTTAAGGACACTATAGCTGATACAGACAAAAAAACAGACGAGCTTAAGAAAATTATAGAAAACATGAATGCTCAGCATAGGAAAGAAATGGAATCCATAAGGCAGATTCAAGCAGATATCCAGGAGAACAAAAATTCCATTGAAAGTATTTGTAGCAGATTAAGCCAATGTGAGGACAGGATATCAGATATAGAAGACAGGCTTGCAATTAGTGATCATGAAAAGAAAGAATTCTTAAAAACAGCAAGGGACCATGAAAAATCAATTCAGCGGCTGCTAGATGACTCAAAGATAAACAACTTAAGAATAATTGGAATAAATGAAAAAGCAGGAGATAGCATCAATGACATTAGAACCTTATTCACAGACATTATCAGGGAGAACTTCCCTGGAAGAGAAAAAGAATTTGATCTTCATATAAATGAGGCCTACAGAACTCCAACTAGACACGATAAAAAAAAAAAAACTTCAGCCAGACATATCATAGTCAAGATCCCAGAAATTCAACAGAAGGGCAGAATCTTAAAAGCTGTTAGGGACAAGAGACAAATCACCTATAAACGAAAATCCATCAGAATCACAGCTGACTTTTCAGCACAAACCCTCAAGTCAAGAAGAGCTTGGAATGACGTATTTCAAGCTCTAAAGGAAAGTAATTTTCAACCCAGATTGATGTACCCCGCAAAACTATCTTTCAAAATTGATGGAGAAATAAAATATTTCCATGACAAAGAACATCTGAGAAAATTTATGACCAGCAAACCAGCACTCCAAAATGTTCTGAAGGACATTCTAAAAAGAGATAACAAGGACTACAACTCCAGGAACCCCAACAGAAGGAATCCACCAGGCAGGGCAGATAATTAAATAGAGGGAATGGGGAAAAACAAACAAAGAGTGGGAACCAACAACAGGAAAATATCATGATAAGTCAATACATATCAGTTTTAACCATCAATGTTAACGGTCTCAATTCACCAATCAAAAGGCACAGACTGGCAAAATGGATCAAGAAGCAAGATCCAACAATATGCTGTATACAAGAAACGCATTTAATTCAGAAAGAAATTCATAGACTGAAAGT
This sequence comes from Erethizon dorsatum, assembly GCA_028451465.1. Taxonomy (NCBI): domain Eukaryota; kingdom Metazoa; phylum Chordata; class Mammalia; order Rodentia; family Erethizontidae; genus Erethizon; species Erethizon dorsatum. Next base: position 117,326,522 of record CM051822.1, on the reverse strand, counting down.
CAAAGGATGGAAAACAATACTCCATGCCACAGGAACCCGGAAAAAAGCAGGGGTAGCTATTCTTTTTGCAGACAAAGTGAATTTCAAGCCAAGAATGATACAGAGAGATAAAGAAGGTCACTACATCCTTGTAAAGGGAAGAATCCAAGAGGAAGAGATAATGATCATAAATATATATGCGTCAAATACCAGTGCACCCAGCTATATAAAACAAGTACTAAAGGATATGAAAAATCAAATAAGCACTAATACAATTATATTGGGGGATCTCAATACTCCACTGTCACAAAAGGACAGATCAACTAGACAAAAAATCAATAATGAAATAGTAGAACTGAACCAAACTTTTGAACAAATGGACTTAGTAGATGTCTACAGAGTGTTCCACCCCACAACATCAGAATACACATTCTTCTCAGCTGCACATGGGACGTTCTCCAAAATAGACCACATACTAGCTCATAAAACCTGCTTAAGTAAATGCAAAGGAATTGAAATTATCCCATGCATATTATCAGACCATAGTGCAATGAAATTGGAAATCAATGGCAAAAGAAATCACAAAAACTCCCTAAACACATGGAAATTAAACAGCACCCTCCTGAACAACCAATGGGTCACAGATGAAATTAAAGAAGAAATTAGACACTTTCTACAACTGAATGATAATGACAGTACAACATACCGGAACTTATGGGATACAATGAAAGCAGTCCTAAGAGGGAAATTTATAGCATTAAATACCTGTATCAGAAAAATAGAGCAAGTGCAAATAAACAACTTAATGGCAAACCTCGAACTTCTAGAAAAAGAAGAGCAGGCTAAGCCAAAAGCCCCTACAAGGGAGGAAATTATTAAGATCAGAGCAGAAATTAACATATTGGAGACTAAAAAAATACAAAGAATCAATGAAGCAAAGAGTTGGTTCTTTGCAAGAATAAATAAGATTGACAAACCCTTATCCAACCTTATTAAAAAAAGAAAAGACTCAAATCCAAGCAATTGAAAATGAAAAGGGTGATATCACGACGGAGCCTGCAGAAATCCAGAAGATCATCTATACCTATTTTGAAAACTTATATTCTACTAAGATGGAAAATGCAGAAGAAAGGGACAGATTCCTAGATACGTATGAATTACCAAAGCTGAATCAAGAAGATTTAAAAATCCTAAATAAACCAATATCAACCAATGAAATCGAAGATGTAATTAAAAACCTCCCAACAAAGAAAAACCCAGGCCCTGATGGATTCACTGCCGAATTCTACAAGAAATTTCGAGAAGACCTAACACCACTACTTCTCAAACTTTTTAATGAAATTGAAAGGGAAGCAATACTCCCAAATTCATTCCTGGAAGCAAGCATTACCCTGATACCAAAACCAGAGAAGGACCCAACTAAGAAAGAGAACTACAGACCAATCTCCCTAATGAACATAGATGCAAAAATCCTTAATAAGGTACTGGCAAACAGAATCCAACAAATCATCAAGAAGATTATACACCATGACCAAGTTGGATTCATCCCAGGGATGCAGGGATGGTTCAACACACGTAAATCAATAAATGTAATACACCATATTAACAGAACCAAAGACAAAAATCACATGATCATCTCAATAGATGCAGAAAAAGCTTTTGACAAAGTCCAGCAACTTTTCATGATAAAAACCCTACAGAAAATTGGAATAGATGGTCTTTATCTCAATCTGGTAAAAGCTATCTATGACAAACCAACAGCCAATATTATACTAAATGGACAAAAACTGAAAGCTTTCCCTCTAAAATCAGGAACAAGACAAGGATGTCCACTGTCCCCACTCTTATTCAACATAGTCCTGGAAACTTTAGTCAGAGCAATTAGACAAGAGAAAGAAATAAAAGGAATAATGATTGGAAAGGAAGAAGTTAAATTATCATTATTTGCAGATGACATGATACTCTACACAGAAGACCCCAAATATTCCACTAAAAAACTGCTAGATTTAATAAGCAAATTCAGTAGTGTAGCTGGATACAAAGTCAATACCCAAAATCAATAGCCTTTCTGTACACAAATAACAAACTTATTGAAAGAGAAATTAGGGAAACAATACCTTTCACAATAATATCCAAAAAAATGAAATACCTAGGAATCGACCTCACAAAGGATGTAAAAGACCTCTACACTGAAAACTACAGTACTCTGAAAAAGGAGATTGAAGAGGATAATCAGAAAATGGAAAGATATCCCTTGCTCCTGGATAGGAAGAACCAATATAGTGAAAATGGCCATACTTCCAAAATTGTTATACAGATTTAACGCAATTCCAATTAAAATTGCAACAGCATCTCTCACAGAATTAGAGAAAACAATCCTAAAATTCATTTGGAATCAGAAGAGACCTAGAATAGCAAAGGCAATTCTGGGCAACAAAGGCAAGGCAGGGGGCATCACAATCCCCAACTTGAAATTATACTATAAAGCTACTGTGATAAAAACAGTGTGGTACTGGCAAAAAAACAGACCTGACGATCAATGGAACAGATTAGAAGATGCTGAAACAACCCCAGACATACTAAGCCACCTTATCTTTGACAAAGGTGCCAAACACATTCAGTGGAAGAAAGAAAGCCTCTTTAATAAATGGTGCTAGAAAAACTGGCTTTACACATGCCGAAGATTAAAACTAGACCCATATCTTTCACCATGCACTAAACTAAATTCAAAATGGATCAGAGATCTAAATATTAAAACAGAAACATTAAATCTGCTGGAAGGTAGGATAGGTAAAACCCTTGAAGACATTGGTGTAGGCAAAGACTTTATGAATAAAACCTCAACCGCACAGGAACTATCCCAAAGAATCAACAACTGGGATCTCATCTTACTAAAAAGCTTTTGCACAGCAAGAGAAACCACCAACAGAGTGAAGAGAGAACCCACAACGTGGGAAAAAATGTTTGCCAGCTGTTACTCAGACAAAGGATTACTATCGAGAACATATAAAGAACTCAAAAAAATCAGACCTCCCAAATTTAAAGACCCACTCCAAAAATGGGCATCTGAGATGAATACACATTTCTCAGATGAAGAAATACAAATGGCAAATAAATATACAAAAAAATGTGCAACATCACTAGTCATTCGAGAGATGCAAATTAAAACAACACTGAGATAGCATCTCACTCCAGAAAGAATGGCTATTATTAAGAAATCAACTAATAGCAAATGCTGGAGGGGCTGTGGGGAAAAAGGAACCCTTCTTCACTGTTGGTGGGAGTGTCGACTGGTACAGCCACTGTGGAAATCAGTGTGGAGATTCCTGAAAAAACTAGGGTTGGAGGTCCCATTTGACCCAGCTAATTCCCCTTCTGGGTATCTTCCCAGAAGAATTAAAAACATCGTACCACAGTGATATATGTGCACCCATGTTTACAGCAGCACAATTTGTAACAGCCAGATCTTGGAAACAACCCAAATGCCCATCAACTGAGGAATGGATAAGAAAGATGTGGTATTTTTATACAATGGAATACTATTCAGCCATAAAGAAGGATAAACTGGAAACTTTTATAGGTAAACGGATGCAACTCGAGAAAATACTCATAAGTGAAATAAACCGGACACACATGTGTAAGCATTGTATTGTCTCTCTAATATGAGAAATTGAAAGAGTAAATAAGATCTAAATGTACAATAGACATGGTGAATCAAAAAGAAACTGGTCAAAAGGTAAGAGAGACTGGAATAGGGGAATAGGGAAAAGAAAGAAGGGGAAGGGAAAAAAATTGCATATATATATATATATATATATATATATATATATATATATATGATGGTTTAGATAGATACACTACCAATTTTACTTAGTTCATTGAAGAGTAAGGTTTGTGCCAATAATGTTTAGACAATTGAATGCTAATATCTGGTATCCTGAATAACTAACTTAAAGATAATAATACGTAATGCATTAACCATTGTTACCCTCCTATTATGTTGTTTCGAAAATTTGTTCTTTTTTGATTTGTTTTGTTTTTTCTTCTCTTTAAAATAAAAAAAATTAAAAAAAAAAGAAATGGGCAAGAGAAATGAACAGACATTTCACAGAGAAAGAAATACAAATGGCCAACAAATATATGAAATAGTGTTCAATGTCTATAGCCATTAGAGAAATGCAAATTAAAACAATACTAAGATTCCATCTTAAGAAAGAATGGCAATCATTAAGAAATCATACAGTAACAAATGCTGGTGTGGCTGTGGTAAGAAAGGAACCCTCTTTCATTGCTGGGAGGAATGTAAACTAGTATAACCACTGTGGAAATCAGTATGAAGATTTCTCGAAGAACTGAAATTCGAGAGCACATGACCCAGATACTCCCTTTCTAGGACATCACACTACAGCAATACACACATACCGATGTTTATAACAGCACAATTCATAATAGCTAAATTCTGGAAACAGCCTGTATACCCATAAAGAGATGACTGGATAAAGAAAATGTGGTATCTATATATAATGGAGTACTACTCAGCTATAAAGAACGACACATTTGAGACACCTGCAGGAAAATGAATGAACCTGTAGGAAATGAATGGAAAACATAATGTTGAGTGAAATAAACCAGACACACAAGCTTAAATATTGTATGGCATCTCTCATTTGAATGGGGTAAAATACAAAGAGAATAATAAAGGATAGAAAGGTACAAGGGGATGGATCTCTTGCAACAGGGAAGTGGTCCAAGGGAAGAAGGACGAGAGGTGAGGAGGAGGGAAAGAGGAAATTTAAGCGGAGTGTCATGTACAGGAAAGATATGTCATGTATAGGAACCTAATAACCTCAATGAATGTAAACATCATATGCTATAACGTGAGCTAAGATTAATAACGTCAACAAGAATGAAAATCAGGATAGGGGAATTAGAGGAGGGAGAACAGGAAAGGGGAAAGGGATTAAAAAAAAGAAACAAGCTGTAGTATGTGTATGTATCCACTTCCCAAAATGAGTCTAAACTGCAGGTACTGCAAACATGTACAGTACTGATAAAATTAAAAAGTTTTTTAAAAAAGAATGCATTACAAAGCTATGTGTTTGGATTCAATAACTGTTTTTATTCAAAAAAAAGTTCAAAAGTTTCTGCTTGATGTTGTACAGAAAATGAAGTAGGCAAGAATAAAAGTGAAAGTAGGAAAAGATGATAGGAAGCTACCAGTCTAGGCAATAATTAATACAGAATACCATATTAATCTTCTCCAAAAGGATTAAGAAAGAGCTTGCTTCTGCTATTTGGGTACAATCACACAAGCAAGTGTACAGGAGCTATAGCTCACCAACCCTGCTGACGAGAGAGTATAAGCTGGTAAAATTTTTCTGAAAGGTAATTTAGCAGTATATATCTAAAAAGCCCCCAAACAAAGAATACATTGTGACTCATCAATGCCACTCTTAAGAATTTACCATAGGGAAGGCCTTTAAAAGACGTATAAGGGCTGGGGATGTAGCTCAATGGCACAAGTGTCTGCCTTGCAAACGCAAGGTCCTGAGTTCAATTCCCGGTACAAAAAAAAAAAAAAGAGAGAGAGATGTATAGATAAGCATGGTCACTGCAACATGTACATAATAGTAAAAAATTAGAAATCATAGAAATTCACTAAATATAAGCACTAAAACTGATGATATAGTAAACCTTTATTTTTGGCTTGGAAAGATCTATATGCATACACTATTAATGAAAAAAGCAGGTATGGTGAAATTCTACTTTAGTTTAGCAGGTATATATTAACATATGTTCCTTATTTTTAAGAAGAGTCTGCAAATGTACAACGTTATCTCTGCATAGTAAAATTACTGATGTATTTCATTCTGTTCATCATTTTTTTTTAATGTAGGTACCAGGAATCGAACTCAGGACCTCGTGCTTGCAAGCAGGCGCTTGTGCCGCTGAGTGATATCACTGGCCCTTTTTCTTCCTTTATGTGGGTAGCGGGAGTCGAACTCAGGACCTCACGCTTCCCAGGCAGGCACTTAAGCTGCTGAGCCATCTCATCGGCCCTGTTCATCATTTTACTACCCAACATTTTTCTACAACATGTATGAGTATGTGTATAAAAATATCCAGAATATATATAAGACTACTACAAATCAGTTAAAAAAATCCAACAGAAAAATGGGAAAAGGATATGAGAAGGGCACTGACAGAAGAGAGTATAAATAGCCAATAAAAATATCAAAGGTGCTCAACTTCATTAAATGTAAATCAAACACAGACACAACTACACACTTATCTATATGGCAAAACCTACATGTCTGATTGTTTCTAATCCTGGTGAGGTCATATGGAAACAAATATTTGCATATTCTGCTGAGAACATGGATTTATGCAGTCACTTTGAAAGATAATTTGTACAAACAAGGATATGTCACAAATATTCATTACAGTAGTTAATTAATATCAAAAAATGGGAAGAGAGAAATGGCTAAGTAATATAAGGCAAAGAATTCTAGGCAGCTGTTAAAAGGAATGCGCTATAGCTCCAAGTAGCAACCTGGGCAAAATCTAAGAATCTTTGACATTCACATTTATGATGTCTCTAAAATTATAAAGCTACTCCGGTCACAAATGACTGGACCATCAAGAGGATTTCACATAGTTACTTTTGGAAATTTCAAATCACCCCTGTTAACTTTGGTGGCTTACCCTCAGGCATCTAATATAATAGATTAGCAGGAACAGGTCACAGGGAATACCCAGTCCATCATTCCAGTCTCACTTATGAGAAGTACACACACCATCACTTACACTGAATGCACACTCTTAGTACCAGTGCCCTTGAGCAAAAAGAACTGAGAAACTTGGGATACCTGACAAAACTTTATCTTTAGCTGCAGTAATGCTCACAACCACCAACTGATCTCTTAGGGCCTCTGAAAAAGGATGCTGGAGAAGCCATGCTACCACTTTCAGGGTAATCCAGATCTAAAGCAGTGGTTTCAAATGGTATTGACCATGGACATAGTAATAAATGCATTTTGCAGTGACACTCAGTATAAATGCCCACTCCCACAGACATGTAAAACAAAAGGTACACAGAATACTTAAACTTACTACATGTGTTTCTTTTCCTATTCTATTCTAGACACAAATGACCCACTAAAATTGCCCTTACAGTCCACCAATTGATTTCAGCTCACAAGCTGAAAACACGATGACCCAGAAAAGCAGGATATAATCTCTCACCATCCTATCTCCCAATTCTATTGCCCTTACCACCACTAATTCATTTGTTACTTTGCTTTACTCAGGTTATCCGATTCACTTGAAATACCTTTCTCACTTCTTTCCTCCATATAAATTCAATTAATTTTTCCGGAGCTACCTAATATCTCAACTCAACCATAGTCCTAAGCATACTCTTTTGAGATGTCTGCCCTCTTACAGCAATAATTTTCCCATGAATTCACCTGTCAATTAATACTCTTGATATCTATTTTGATTAGAATCACTATTTGAACTTCTTTTTCATAATCTTACTGACAGCAAGGCTTACTCTTACACTGATTAATAACCATGACTGTACTTATGAATGCAGGGCAGAAATATGAGTTTTGTTTTCCTGTAAAAGCCTTAGTGTATCAATTCCCTCTAAGAGTTCACAAGAATGTTATCCCCAAGAGTATGTTTTTCATTTTGGCAGAGACTTAAAGTCAAATTGAGAGAAGTATTCTATAAACCACCACAGTACTTCACTTAAATTACTGCTGAATATCCCTTTAAGAGTACATAAGAAAATGTCACCCATGGTAAGCTATAAAAGTATGTTTTTCATTTTGGCAGAGACCTGAAGTCAAATTGAGAAAAGTATTCTATACATCACCACAGTACTTCACTTAAATAACTGTGGAATAAACAATCAAATGAAAGGAGGTTTAAATTCAAAGCTCTCAGAGAACTTTCCTAGGAAAAGGGCTTACCTGTATAGTGAGACCTGGGGCCATGATGTTTAAATCTTTCTGCAGCGCTTGTTTCAGGTTTTCATCTATTTGATCTGTTTTTGAAGCCAGTAACAATACATCTCATGATACTCAATTTATTTTTACCTCATATTAATATCAAAACAAAACCAGTCAGTATGATATCTAAAGTTTATTCTTTTCTAAGGTATACTTTCTCATATATAGGACATATGAAGCAGTTTTTCTATTGTGTGGGAGAGAAGTATGAGAAATTATCTAACAGAAAGATGACAAGCAGCTTTATTAAGTTTACCCCCCAAAAGTTTATCTAATAAACTTATTTAACTTTGGATAAACTTACTTATTGTATAAAATCAGTTTATTTAATAAGCTAAGAATCCAGATCTCTAGTATCTTAATTTGGGGTTCATAATATGTATCCTGAGCCTCATGAAAAAGCAAATTCTTGGGCCGGTGAGATGGCTCAGTGGCATAAGTGCCTGCCCAGCAAGCGCGAGGTCCTGAGGTCGACTCCCGGTATCCACATTAAAAAAAAATAATAATAAAAGCAAATTCTTATCTTCAGTCAATCTTTACTGAAATTCTGAAATAACTAAATTTCATTCCTGTTAACCTCTGCCTTACTACTATTTTGGATTTAAAAAGAAAGAAAAAGGTCATAGGAAAGTCTTTGAAGCATACACAGAATGAATAGTGAAGATGCTGTCACTTCACTTGGTCTTGTAACCCATGAATTTTTTACTCACTTCAATGGTACTTTCATCATTATTAAAATGACCAGTGATATGACAAATCAAGAAAAATTTGTTTCCTCATATGCCACTGCAGTGGTTATCAATTATCAAAGAGGAATCAACTGGTGGGTTTTGAAGTGATTAACCATTCCGATGCCTCTCTTTAATTCACTAAAAATTCCAGGAGGGAGAAGTGAGCAACCAATGGCAATAATGCACTCCATGGTTAGAACTTCATCACAAATGAAACTTGTGAAGAAGAAAGTTAACATAGCAGGCCTCAGATTGTGATCCTCAGGAAAACTTGTTTGTAAACTGACTGTTGTTTGGTACCTGGGAACGTGGATTTGGGGAGTGTTTCTGCCACCTCCAGCAGTATCTCCACAGTGATACTAGTGGCTCACTGTGGCTGAAATGTTTATACAAACAATGTAGGTATGCTGAACACAGGCTTCCTTCTGTGAGCCTGCAAGTTTGGTACATGCTAAGTAGAGGGTGCCTACGTGACCAGCCCCTAGTAAAAGCCCTGGGCACCGAGTCTCCAATGAGCTTCCTTGGTAGACAATAGTTCACTTGTGTCATCACGAGTTGTTATTGGGCAAATTAAGCACATATTGTGTGACTCCACTGTGAGAGGACTCTCAGAAGCCTGTATGTGGATATGGATGTGCCTTCATCCATATCCCTTTTCTTGGTTTTGTTTTGTATCCTTTGGCTGTAATACAACTATATGCTAAATCCTGTCAGTCCTCTTACCAAATCTTGAACGTGGGGCTGGATCCTGGGGAGCCCCAAACACAGACTTCTAAATTTCTTCAAACTACCTATTAAAATAGCATCAAGGCTAATTACTAGTAAGTTATCACAGCAAAACCAGAATAAAGTTTTTCTAACCTTCACGAAGTTACATAAGAAATTATAATTTAAGATAAGTATTTTAGGACAATTACTCTATTATAAATTCAGAAGAAACACTCAAATAGCACAAAGGTTAGTATTATTATAGCATCAGTAAATGAGCCGAACAAGATTTCTAACTGGCAATTGACATATTTAAAACAAAATAAGAGACTTACCAAACAATTCGATGTAAACTTCTTGAAGTGTGTGGGCGCTGCAAAACTGGTTCAGCTCATGGTGGATTTTATTGAAGATTAAGGTCTTGTCATAATCTGCAGTATAGTTCCTTACAATATCAAACACTGGAAGAGAGGTACAACCCATGTTTGTTTTACCCGACAATGACCCAGCTATCTTTGAATTCATTTAGGATAAACATTAGAGTGGTATATTATACACGAGTAAAAGCGTAAATAAAATAGTGAAAATATAAAACACAACTCACAAACCTTGATGTGTTCCTTGGGCTCAATTTTCCATATATTCTTGCATTCACAATACTAATGTGCAAACTTCAAATTCCATATTAGGGAAAGTATGTATTATTTTGAAGTTAATAAAGAACTGTTCAAAGTTTTCAAGTAAGGGCACGACATAGATCTATTCTCTAACAGCAGTGTGAAGATGAACGGAGAAGTATAGAGAGCACAGGCAGCGAAAATGTTAAGGCAATTACTGCAAGACAAAACTTTAGCCGAGAGGTAGAGGGACTGAACTGAGGAACAGTGAGAATCAAAGAAGGAAGCAGATGGAAAAGACCATTTCTAAAAAAAAGGTAGCTTTTAAAGGCTATAAAAAAGATACCAGGCTAGAAGGGAAAAGAGCTAATACACACTGGACTAGACTTTGTCAGGCAATTTACATATATTAGCACTCACCCTCAACAAAAACATCTAATTTTTCATATTTGGAAACACAAAACCAAAAAATTTCAGAAATGTCCCAAAAGGTACATACTAGACCACTCTGGGTCACGTTCTAACTACTAAAACATGCTGTTTTCTGTGTTTTGTCTTCAGACCCTAGAACATGCTCCACTGGCCTTGCTATTTGGACATTAGATAGATGCAACTTGATTCCAGATCACACTTGATGGACAGGTCATCAATAAATAATTGCTAACTAAATCATTTGGCTTGATCTCTTTCAATGGATTGGTGACCTAACAATGTCCTCTTTTCCCTGATGAAAAAACAATGAATTTTTTTCTCTTTTTCCATTTTCAATCAATCCATTCCCATGATTTGTGAACAGGGAAAGTACAGTTTGTCCCTTTTTATCCATGGGAGATTGCTTTCAACAACCCATGGGGATACCAAAATCCACAAATGCTTAAGTCTCTTATATAAAATGGCATATAAACTATACATTCTCTCATATACTTTGAATCAACTCTAGATGACTTACAATACCTAGCACAATATAAATACTATGTAAACAGTTGTTATACTATATTGTTTAGGGAATAATGACAGGGAAAAAAGTCTGTACTTGCTTAGTCACAAATGTAATTTTTTCCTGAATATTTTTGATCTGTGGTTGAATCTGTGGATGTGGAACCCATGGATACTAAGGGCCAACTGCAAGTGAAAAAAGATATGGAAAATACTTAAACTCTAAAAAAATATGATTCAAATCCACTTGACAGTAACACATATGCTTCTCTCTGCTCTGAAATCTGTTCACTACTTGTGCTCTGTACTAGTAATGTGAAATTTGCCATGACGTTACATTCTAATGTAACTCTTTATTGTCTATATCGTATCTTCTTAAATAAAATAAAAACCCCTTGAACGTAAAGGCTATAACGTCACCTTTTTCAGTTGTTCTTGCCAAACACAGTGTCCGCTACATACTACCAGGAAAAGGTAAAATGGCTTATCTTCTTCAGAAGTTGCAATTTCAGTTTTTGAATTAAACGTTAACCCCGTATTTCTGTGGGTTTTCATTTGTTACTAAGAAAATGCTTTCCACACACTGAGGACTTTATTCCTCAAGTTATAGCAAATCTCAACTAGGAAAGACTTCTCTATGGTGACAAATCAGTGTGATCCAAGGAATTTATCAGATACAGATTTTTAGCATGAAAGGAAATTATCTCTCATCCTGGCCGGATAAAATGTTATTTTCATTATAAAAATAATGACTACCATGCTCTTAGAAACACTAAACCTAGAGAAGACTAACTCCTAAAGTTGCAGAAAGTCAATTCTCTCTAAAACTTGTGCACTATTTCTAACTCCATTCCCTAGAAATAAAAAAGGTTCCGATGATTACTCCTTTATATTTATCAGTAATCAATGAGGTTATAAAACTTTAAAAGTATCTTCCTACTCCCTAGGGAATCTCTCAGTTATAAATATTCTGGTTACAACTATAAAAACATCAGAACAGAGGGTAACATACCTGCATAAGGAGCCAACATATTAACCACTTCTATTCGGTCAATATAGATCATGACCCCACCACTAAAAACAAACAAATGGAAAAAGTGTGAGCCACTAAAGGGAATCCATAAAAGAGTTACAGATAGGGAGAATGTGTTAAATACATATTAACTTAAAACATGGAAAGTTTGGTTCTTTTTCAAAAAGTATCTGTTACGGCTTAGATCTAAAATATCCTCCAAAGTCATATTCAGAGGTTGGCTGGAAGAAGAGGATCACTGGGGGTATGATTTGGAAGGATATATTCTTGTCCCCAGCCCCTCCCCTCTCTTTCTGTTTCATGGCCACCAGGACATGGGCAGCTCCTCCACCAGGCCCTTCCATCACTGTTTCACTTTGGAGCTGAGCAACCGTGGACTGAACCCTTTGAAGTGTAGACTAGTAATGTTTTAGGTCATTAAAAATAGATAATTTTAAAAAACACTATGAACTTCACATTTTTCATTAAATATAATTCAATGTAGTGAGTATACTGTAGAAATAACTTGGGCCTTGCTTACCTTTCTTTCCCTAAACCTCGTTAGGGCAGCAATTCTCAAAGTGAGGTCTTAAGATCAGTAGCATCAACATCACCCAGGAATTTTTCTTAGAAATGCAAATTCTCAGGGCTTATGCCAGACCTACTGAATCAAACTCTAAATGAGATAGCATTTAATACTACAGATGAGAAAGAGATGGGTTTTTAAACTTGCAACTATTAAGCAACTATTCTGGACTAAGCACTGGGTTAGGTACTTTATATGCAGACATTCCTTGTTTAATGACTGAGTTCCAGTCCTGCAACTAGGGCATTAAATGAATTGGTCCCTAAATATGGAGTTGTATGTAGTATGTATATTACTATATTCAGAATAAAGAAATGGTCAAAGGAAACTCCAACTTGATGACTTTGGTTTTATTTGCATAACTCTTACATGCAGTACTGTAATGTATAACATAAAACTTAGTACTATACAGTACAATCAGCAAAAATTAGTGTATGAACAAGCTGTATTTTACAAAAAAGACATTGAAGCTCTATAAATAAGATATACAGAACTGTACCCCCGTCAAAAAAGACAGGTTGTAAATCTGAGTGGTGTGTCTTAAGTTTAAATAGCACAACTTTGTCTTAAGTCTAGTCACTGAATGGGTAGGTCATTAAATGAGGATCATCTGTACACTAATTCTGATTTTTATATTAACTCTGCAATGTATGTCCTATTACTGTACCTGATTTTTACAAATGGTGGCACCAAGCACAGAAAAGTTAATAAAGGCATTTGTGTGGGTAGTGGGGATGAGGGGTAAATGAAAACTCACTGTACTTTGTGTTAAATTTTACTACAAACCTAAAACTGCTCCAAAAAATAAAGTATATTAAAAAACAGTCATTAAAGCAGATATAGAATGCTGATATACAAAGTTAGGTCTGCTGGCTCTAAAACTCCACTTTTTTCTATTTTAATAATGCTTTACTGTTTCCTAAGATGGAAAGCTCCTATTTGGAGATAGGCCTTGCTCTTTGCTCAGGTACTCAGATCAGAAATTCCTGTTACTGTTAGGTTTATCTGAAAATGTCTAAGTGATCACAGGTTTAGGAACAGAAACTCCATCTGAACTACAGAGAGGTTGGTCAGCAAAAAGAAACCTTACCTTGTTCCACAAGGCACATTTTTAACTTCATCAGTTTGTAATGTTGTCTAGGGAAGAAAAAATAGCTCATCAAAACTCAGGATACACACTGCCAAAGAACTGCTGGTCCCAGAGGCAAACCTCTGGAGAGCTGCTGACAGTAAGCACAGGAGAGCTCCATTACAATTTTAGTTCCCCTAAGATTAGCTTTCACAATAGTCATTTCTTTTTATATCCTAGTAGAAATGAGATTTGAGACAATATTTTATAGCTGAGGTATGAATAAAAATGCACTAGAAAAGATTTAATCAATATTCAATCTGCTAGTAAGTAGAAAATACTAAGGAGTCCTTTATTTGCCTGCAGTTGGCCTGGGATTGCGAACTAATAGCTCACCCACAAGGATACCATGGTTAGGATTTCTGTTCTGAACTTTGATTCCACTGCTAATATTACTGTTTACACTAAAGATAAGAGATAGCTATTTTATGCATACAAGTGCCCTATGACTCAAAGCTGCCCTTGAACTCAACAGCAAACTTTTTCTCTAAAGCTATAGTCAGTATTTTAGTTCAGAACCTAGTGATCTCTCATGTGTTCTGTTCAGTTCCTTTTTAATACAAGTGCCAACACCAGTGCTGCTTTCTCCTACTAAGCCAACAATCTAGTTTTTAATTGCTTTGCCATGACACACCTTTGTTTGAATCCAGAATAACTTTCTTTTTATTCTAAAAGCCTCAAAAAGCTTGGCACCTAACGAGTATGTTCTGGACACACTGCACTTAACAAGCACACAGTAGCATACTTTATGAAATAGAAAAAAGAAGCATGGTCCCTTTTTCAATGAAGTTACAATCCAGCTCAAGAGATAAAATTCTTACAAAGCAACTCATCAACAGGTACAAAATAATGTAAATTAAACTGTTAAAGAGTTAAATTACAGGGAATAAAATGATAGTTTTAAAAGGTCTCTGAAGTATAAGCTAGATCTATAGAGGGAGAACTAAGAAGAGAGTAGGCAGAAATACACTTAAGTTCAATAAATGTCCATTCTAATACATAAAGCTGAAGACATACTGTTTATATGCAGATCAGGTTGCTTAAGTAGAAGGAACAGTTTAGATAAGTGGGGAATTCTCAGAAAACAGTGTGATGATATCAGGTAGAGAACCCTGAATGTTGGCTAGGGCATATGGACTCTCTAGTTCATCTTATATACAGTCATAAAATTTGAATCTTTCAAAAAACAAAATGTCAGGCTAGGGATGTGACTCAGTGGTAGAGCACTTGCCAGCATGCACAGCACCCTGGGCTCAATCTTTAGCACTCTGAGAAAAAAAGAAAAAAAAGTTTTTTCCTTAATTCCTTTGTTTATATGTGATTTGGTTCTCATTATTCATCTTATCTGAAGGCAAGAAAATCAGCTGCGAAGTTCAAGGATCAACTTAGGTTAATTTAATAAAGACCACGAAAACTGAAAGCTGTCAATACATAATAATGGAAGGATGTGCTTGGTGGATATAAAATTCCAAGACAGAAAAGAATAAAACATAAGTCTTGGGCTGAGAGAGTAGGGCAATGGTAAATGTTAGAGAAAGTCTTAGGTAAGATGAGGAGGGCTGATGAGATGAATTCAATTTATTTTCTTTCAATACATTAATTCAATTTCCATATTCCACACCAACTTGAAGTAAAAAATATATATATCTTCCTATTTAAGCCTAAAGGGTAGTCTCTAGCCAGTTTTGAAACTCAGAAGAACTACGAGTTTTATGTTAAATCTTTAATGTCCTATCTTTACTTTTATGGTCCTTTTATACTCCTAAAAAGTATCTTCCAACTATGACAGAATAAATTATTTTGTGAGTTTAAGCCGGGTGTGGTAGCGCACACCTGTCATTTTGGCACTTTGGGAGGCTAGCAGAGGAGGATAGCAAATTTGAGCATATCCTTGGCAACTTAGCGAGATCCTGCCTCAAAATAGAAGTGGAAAAAGGCTGGGGATGTAACTCTGTGAGAAGGCTCTGAGTTCAATCCCCAGTACCAAACACAGACACATACACAATGTGAGTCTATTTTTATTTTATGTATACTTTAAAGGCTGAAAGTTTTCATATAATTTCCTTTAGCTTTGTTTTTTATACATCACATATAAAATTTCACATTCATGTGTATTCCTTTCAATTGTCAAGTTTGTTAAACCATTTGTTTAAATAGGGATGTTATTTCCCAACGTGTTCCAAAAATTCCTAGAAATGAATTTTTTATGTTTTATGCTAATAAGAACACTTTCTTAAGTGAGTTTTATTAATTCAATTTCTCTTAGAATGTTATTATGTCACATATAAAGAACATTCTATTTAGTTACACTGGCTCTAGCATTTAATATTTTGTAGATGCAATGTATATTAAGATAAAATCTTTATATTCATTTCATTTGCATCTAAGTATGATAGCTTATCACAATGTTACAAACACAGTGTATTATACATATAATCAAGCTCTAAAACCTGTTTAGTATTATTGTATCTTCTTTATATAGGTCTGCATCAGTATTACTTAACATACTAAGTTTCAAGAAGGCAGAGACAGACATACCTGGTTTTAAACAAGATCTAAACAAGCCCCTGATCTCTAAAGGTCAGATGATGCCGTTGTTAACATCATTATAGACTGTTTAAATTGGTAGCGAGGTCAAGTGATTAAAATTTCTTCTTTCACCTAGGAATAACTGAAGTCTCCAACAATTAAGTGATTTTATCAAAGTCATACAACTAATGCAGAGCAAAGTCCCAGTGTTCACTATATCACATTGTTTGCTGAGAAATTAACTCAATTTAACAACTTCTACCGTAAGTAGAAAGATCAGAAATATGAATATGTTACAATTCTTGCCTTTGAGAAGATTAGAAATTTTCTGGAAAACACACACACACACACACACACACACACACACACACACACACACACAGAAACTTAAGAGAATAATACAAGACAACATTACTAAATAAGACCAAAGGCCAAAACTTATAATACAGAGTTTAAGAGATATAGATCCAAAGAGAAGGAATCTGGGATGAGTCATAAAAAGGCTGGCAAGATTTAAACAGGAGAGAAGGAATAGAAGGAGAGATGATGAGTAAAGAAGTAACAGCATTAGCCATGGCTAATGAAGAATGAATAAAATAAGTATGGAAAAGAAATATGGAAATCAGTGTTATTTGGAGAACACTATGTTTCATTTCAAGAGATACATTTTTTTAAGTCATTTAAAAGGGGGACTGTAAAGAAATCTGGGGGGATTTAGCTATTCATAATTAAGCTCTCATTTAGCAGGAAGCCTAGAATTAAAATTATAAGATTAAATAACAAAGTTTTCCTAACTCCTGAAAAATTAGCAGCAGATGGTAGATAAATGGCTGAATCCAGAGACTTACAATCACATTGAACTTGCAAAAGTGGTCATAGTCTAATTATATTTTATCTTCTTGCTACGTCAAAAGATATTTATTAAGTGTCTTCCATGGCCAAGACACTCTTTTTAATGAGACACCTATTTCAAATATGCTGGGATGATGTCAAAATATCACATTCACTAAGATTCCACATAAAATTGTATTTAATGTACCAGGCAAAAAATTGTGAGGCAGGAAAACTGTATAAAATTTCAGATCCTCCATGTTAACAGTAGCCAAGGAGCCTGCCCTCTATGGAAACAAAATACTATTCTAAACCAAGTAATCACTGGCTTTTATTTCAAGTTGTATTCCTAATTCCTGTTTTTATTTTGATAGTAGCAACAAAAACTCTGCCTGATGCAGGTGGTAGTTAGTCCTTTCACACTGCCTAGCTCATACCTGTAATTTTCTTCAAAACAATGAAGTGGTTCTAAATCATAAGTTGTGCTATGACAACTGTACTCCAAACTTATATCCTGCCTTTAAGTAAATACTAACACATGCTTAAGCAATAAGAAAATCCATTTCCACCCAAGAGTGTGGTAATTCCTGTCACACCTATCTATCAGGAATCCCTAGGAATCACTCACCTGCACAGATCTGAACGTAGTAATAAAAGGCAACATGATATGATAGCCTGGTCCACTGGGGCTAGTTAGTAAAGCTCCTCCCCTGCAAAAAAGATGTTTCAATTTGACAAAATTATAAAGAGAGAAATTCTCTTTCCAAGTCTAAAATGCTATAATAAATATTCACTTTTACTAATCCTCTAAGCCAGTGGTGGCAGACCTATGGCATGTGCACCACAGCAGGGTGTTTGTATCGTTGAAAGCTCTAAAAGGTTCACCACTGCTGCTCTAAACTATTAAAGCCTCTCTAACAGGAGTTACTGATGATGAACAACTGCTGCTTAGAGTATCTATTACACCTAAAAATTTGAAAGATCAAATTGAACTGCTGATGTTACAGCTTGTTTCATAAGCTCAACTAACCATACTTCTGGGTCTCATGTTCAAAGGATTCTCTTTAGTCTTTAAGCCTCCTGAGAAATATTTGAGGAAAAAAATTCTAAAGGCTCCCAGTTGAATACTTTAATGTATACAACAAGAGACAAATCAGAGCATTATCAATTTAATCACTAGGTTGAAAAAAAAAAGACAAGGTAAACTTTCAAGGAAAGGGAAAATTACTGAGATTCATGATTCTTTTAATCTATCTGCAAAGTAATCAAAATACGAGGAACATATTTTCTGTATAGAATAACAAAAATTAGCATGGAAAGATGAAGGGTAAGAGGATTGAGATTACAAATATATAAGACATGGACCTGTTCATTAAATTTTGGAATGTGAGAACTATGAAAGCACAGCCTGTAAATTATAAAAAGGAGGTAACCTGGGAGCAAACGAAAAGTTCTATTTCACATAGTGAATAAGAAATTCATAAACTTAACTTCTTGTCCTGGAAATATAAATAAGCTTACAAATAAGTCATATTGTCTAATAAAAGATGAACTGTTTTAGGCTCATTAATACTTCGAGAGCCATATCTTGAGCCAAGGAACTTTGAGAGCCGTATCTTGAACCAAAGTTTTACTGTCAAAAGACAATGCCAAACTGAATGGAAATCTGGACTAAACTGTCATTTATTATGCTGGAGTTTCATCTGCTAAGACATATCACTAAAACTGTACTTTTTTCCTAGGATTCACGATGGCTTTGAAAGTAGAAATACCAGTTTTGAGGGGATATGGAAACACGCAAAAAACTGAAGCTCTTTAATATACCACTATCCCAATTTCTCTACAAATTGGCTTCTCTTTTACTAGTCTATATCAAAAAGAACCTGTGGCATTTATGTTGAAGGAAAAGCTATGCCAGCTCAACCAGACAGCAACACAACCCATACCATCTCTCTACTTGGAAAGAAACAGGAAGGAGGGAAGGAAGGAGAAGGGTGGCCCATTACTGTTGTGCTGATGGACCCTGAGGATGTAGACTGTCATGGTCACCAAAAGCTTATAGGACATAATCAGACACTGGGAAGTTTTTAATGAGAAAAATCTAAGGAAAATCCATAAATAAGACATTTCCTAAAGAGCATTTATAGTGGCAAACTAAAAGCCTGTACAGACGCTAAGTGATTTGTCCATCTCTTCAGTTACACAGTGACTGCTTCCTTCCCTTCTAAGGAATCTTAACCTGTGCACAAAGACCACCCAATACCCGAAGTTCGCCCGCAAAAGCCTCCTCAGTCCTCAGCTTTCTCGAGGGCTGGGGAGCACTTCTAGGACGGTGCAAAGAAAGCAACTTCCCAAAACAGCACACTGACGGGGATACCCGCTCCATCTGCTCTACAGCCAAGGCTGACTACACTTGTCGCTCACCTGTAGTACACAGCCAGGTGTCCTTCCTCGATCTTGTGTATGGAAGCGTAGAGAAGGACAACTACCAGCCCCACCACTGCAGCCACCAGAACCCGGGCTTGAGTCATGTTCATCCTTGTTCCTCCTGGGTGAGGGAGGAAAGGACCCTCAGTTCCATTGAGTGACAAGCCCGCCCGTTCAACTTCCAACCTCTCCCTCTACAAGACCTGGAGCCCTCTCACAGGCCAAGCCGGGGAATCGTGCCCTCTTCTCCCCTTATTCTTCGCTCCAGGCAGAGCCCACGTTCCCCTCGCCAGCCCCTCCGCCCGGTCGGCCCGCGCCCGCATGGTAAGCGTAGTGATACCCTCTGTCCAACTGTCGCTGCCCGGATGGAAGGCACTGAGGAAGACCTCAGCCGCAAGCACCGAAGGGAGGCCGACCCCTCCGCCGCGCCTCACCGATCAGTGACGCATTGCCTCCGCCCGCACGTGCAGCCACCTCTCCAGCCCGGCCGCTCCAACAGCCACCGGCCCCGCCTACTCGCCCAGCACTGCGGCTGCGCGAGGACGCACACAGACGCTGCGTTCCCCTCCCGCCCGCGAGGAGTGAGACGGGGAGCGGGCAGGACAAAATTCTCCCAGGCACCCGGCCGCGCATGATTTAGATCATGTTTCGCGGCTCTTCTAGGCATTTATCAGTTGCTCCAGTCTCAGGAAAGTCGATAGTAAGAAAGGAGGCAGAGGAAAAGAGAGGGCCGGTTGGACAGGGGACTGATCAACTTGGATCTTGTACAAAGAACCCACTCCTTCACTCCCAGTGTGGTACCTACTCCTTTTATTTATCCTTTTGAGACTTATGCTGAACCCTTACTGTGCGGTAATGTGTGTATGCTTCAGGCACAGAGCCTGTACTTCAGGAGCAGCCAGACTTGTTGCAAGGAAAAGTGCTATGAAAGTTCAGAAGAGAAAGCTATTCGATCCAACTGTATCATCATTCGCTCGTTTTTTTTTTTTTTTCCTTATTTATTAGGTGTCAGAATGCTGATCCAAGAGGCTTTATGAAGGTCCTCCAGAAAATAGAAACAGAATGAGCTAACCATGTAAGGACTCTGTGTGTGTGTGTGTGTGTGTGTACTGTCATTCAGGGAGCCCACAGGAACAGTAAACTGAGTTTCCTCAAAGCCTTTTGCATCAAGGAGTGGTTGATAGGCTAGGACCAGATTTAGAAAATCTGCAATGCATTGTTCTGATGGTAGGTTAACTGGATGGCTAGAGGACAGAAGAAAAGATTTTTCACTTCATATTCTCCAGTTCTTTAAAAATTGTATTAGTCACTTTTCCATCCCTGGGACAAAATAGCTGACACTGGCAACTTGAAGGAGAGGTTCAATTTGGTACAGGGTTTCAAGTTTTAGTTCATGGTAGACTGGCTGGCTCCAAAGGAGAAAGGGCATGGTGCGGAAGAATACTGCTGAGGAAAGCTGGTCAACCTATGGCAGCTAGGAAGCAGAAAGCAATAGCCTGAGCAACAGTTACACCCTCCAAAGCACCCCCCCCCCGCTTGACCCACCTCCTGCAACTGGGCCCTACCTCCTAATAGCCCATTCAGCTATGAACTCACTTATGGATGAGGTTAGCAACCTCATGATCCAATCACATTCTGAAAGCCCCACTTCTCAACACGTGCGACTTTTGGAGGACATTTTAGATCTAAATCGTAGCAAAAATTCTGTACCATCTGCATGTATTACCAAAAATAAAAAAGGAACAGGGTACAGGTTAGAGAGGGATGAATACAAGGGAAACACGGACATCATATTTGAGTAAGTTGGGCAGAAATGGTGTAAGCCTTGGAAGGTAGTAGTGGTGGGACTACAACTTGACAAAGTGGATGAGGGTTGGAAGGTCCTCTAATCTCTTGGGCAGGGAAATATGGGAAAGCAATGCTTCAGGGCCAGTGAATATGCAAAATGGCTGAGAGCAGAGACAGAGTGGCTACAGCTGGGAAGTCAAGTGGTTAGGAAAGTGCAGGCCCCAGATTACAATGAGAAGAGCAGTGGAAATGCGAAGACGCAAATAGAATCAATTCAAATCTTCATTAAAGCAAGTCTTGCCAGACCACTCTAGCACTCCCTTCAATAAATGTACTTACCTGTATCATTCATTTGATATTATTGCTTAGGACTGTCTGGGACTTTATCTGTTCCAGGTAAATATTTGCAGAGCTTAGCTATTTTAACTTCCAAAAAGCAAAAAGAATGAAGAATAACTTGATAGGCCCCGTGTTTTCTGGATATACACTCTATGTATGTCACAATAATGCTTGGATTGCGGAAAGAAATGTAGTATACAACTCACAACTTCAACTCTGAAAAGCTGTTACCCAACAAAAAACAAGTGGTGTATCAGAAACAGGTTTGAGCTGATCTCACTATAACACTCTATACTGACGTCATACTTCCTGTCCAAATCATATAGATCAGGCTGTCCTGACATCACCTCAGCCACACACCATCAAAATGGACCCCACAATGTAGCAAAATTCTTATCATTACAATGATATTCAGAAAATGCATGAGTGCAAAAAAAAAAACTCCTTGAACAATAATTATAATACTTGGATGGTCTGCAATGTTCATTCAGAATACCAGGCGAACACTTTTATTGTACTGCCTGTGTTGTTTCTCATCTTGCCATCTAGATTAGTATCTCCTGAACAATAGGTACCAAATGTTTATTTTTAAAACCTAGAGAGCTGCAGATGTAGCTCAGTGGAAGGCACTTGCCTAGTGTACATGAGGCTCTAGATTCAATCTCCAGCACTGCAAATAAATAAAAACTTCTAGAACTAGGGAAGCAAGAGACAGACTGCTTTCTTTAGACAAACAGTGATACTTGATGATTAAAAAAGACAGGCTACTCCAAGGTTTCCAACTTAGGTGACTGGAAAAATGATATCACTAGCAAAAACGGGGCTGGTGGGATGACGGCACCAGTTTATAGGGCAAGATCTGAACCATCTGAACATGGTTTTTAGACATAGATAGTGGAGATAAGACATCTCAAGGGAAAAGACTATTTAAAGATGCCCAATACTTACTTTACCGTAAGTTCTATTTAATTCCTAAAGAACATACAGGGATGCCAGATGTGGTAGCACATGTTTATAATCCCAGCACTCTGGGAAGCTATGGCTGGAAGATCACCAAGTTTAAGCCCAGCTAGGGCAACTAGTGAGACCCTATCTCAAAATAAAAAAATTTTAAAAAGGGCCAGGGAATGTAAGTCAGTGCAAAGGCCTTGGGTTCAATCTTCAGTACTTTGAACCACCACCACCATATAACAAAGCCAGGGACAACCTACTGTATTATTTTGTGCTCTGGTTCTATTTCATGAACTTTCATATTGCCCCAAGCCATATTCAACTGTTGTATTATAATCTGGTTTTTATAATGAATAGAGATTCAAAGTGTAATTTAAAAATCATTTAATACATAAAGTGAAAAACTATCTAGAATATAAAAGCATTTCACATTTTTTAGACAAATAATACCTTCTAAATTATTTAACAAAAGAGATCCACAATGCGTTATCTGAAAGCTTTGGGGCCAGATGTTTCAGAATTATGAAATTTTCAGATTTTTTTAAAAGGTAATTTGGTGCATATACCATACTACATTAACCCTTAAAAAATGTGGTAGCACCCCCTCCCCAGTAATCAAACATGTTAATATTTCTGCAGCAAAATAAATGAATATTCACACGCAATGGGATAAACAGATTGTCAGTTTAGATATATAAGGAAATTAATTTTGTCATCAAGCTTATGAAAACCTGGTTTTCAGAACTTCTTGGATTTTGAAATTACAATTACAGTTAAGGGAATGCAGATCTTTATAAACTTGTATGACATGACACAAAAACCTATTTAAACAAATGATCCTTTTTTACAAATGAAAAAACACATAAGCTTTCAAACACATTATAAATTAACAGACGTCTTTCTCTTTGATATTATTAAATGTACATCTTAAATACATACACACATATACCACACATGATTTATGACAATCAACTGGAATTGAAGGCACAGATGCACAATCCCTTCTGTAAGAAGGGGATACTATTAAATGTGCCATAAAAATAAAATGGGATTAAGCCAACTCCTTATGATGCCAGGAAGAGCCCTTGCTGAGTGCAACACAAGGAGGTAGGATTTATTCTTCAAGAAGTACAATTTTACTTATGAGTCTCTTCCATTAAAACACAGGTAGGCAACATTTACTTAAAATGTATGTTAAGTGACTTTTTTCTCTGTGTACAATACTATGTTTGGCTTTATGTCTAAAAGTTAAAACTTTAGAAGGTATTTTAAGTCAGGTAAATAAGTAATGTTTTACCAAGTTTGAAAACATATGGGCCACAATGATGCTCCTAAGTAGTTGCAGTATTAAAACAAATATTTAAACAAGTCCACTGACTTTTCATAAAATCCTATCTGTTTGGAGGTTAAAATTACTCAAAATCAAGAGTAAAGCCATGCGTAGTTTCTGAATATAGCCATTTCTTCCATTGACTGGTATGTGAAGAATGGTTTTCATGGAGGAAAAACAAATTTCCAACATTTGCGGCAACAACTTCCATAGGTTTGAGGACAGTGAACAAGTGGCAAGTCATTCAGTTAACCAACTCCAATCAAGATTCTAAAACCAGGCATGAAAAAGTCACAATTAGAAGTTGACTATAAGTGGTAAATAAATGGGTGCTCATTTTTGTATGTTTGGACATTTTATATCAAAAGTTGAGCTGGGCATGGTGACACACACCTGTAATCCCAGCACTTGGGAAGCTGAGGCAGGAGGACTGCTGATTTTTGAGGCCAGCCTGAGCTATACAGTGAGTTCAAGGCCAGCCTGAACTACCTAATGATACACTGTCTCACCAAAACAAAAAACAAAAAACCTGAAGTTGAAAAATCAAAAATACACAAATTACAACTGGAGAGTTTAGCTCACTTTATTTTTTGCTAATTTCAAAAAGTACTTCAAAGTTTTCATAGAAAATTGAAGCAAATAATTATTCTTAAAGCAGAAATACAAAGAGTTGACACTGCGATTAAATGCAGTCCTCTTTAATTCAGTACACACTTTATTGTAGTTTTTCCTAGTTCTGACAAATTCATAATAATCACATATTAATATAAGCACTTTAAAAAATTACAAATATATTAAGATAATTCATTTATATAAAGCAGGTACTGCATTTGAGTTACAGTGCAAGGTCAATCTTATTGGAGAAAACTGCTGAAGCAAAATGGTACAAATTATTCAATTTCAATGTTCACATTGCAAAGAAAACGTAATTTGACTAAAAATGATACTGTCGATGTTTGTTTATAATGTAACCCTAGCACATCCCTGAGTAAAAGAAGACAGGGATTTGAGGTTGAGGACATTTCTTCAAATGCTCTTTCCTCTAAGTACTCCTATTACCTACATGAATCCAGAATGCCTAATAAAGGTAGCACAGAAAGTTAAATCTTTTGCACCCAACATACCTAAAACACACACCCATATCCACATAAAACTTACCATCATGCTACTGCCCTGTTCCTCATTTGCTTCATGAATAATAGTACTTAAACGGCCAAGACAGTTCAAATTTTCTTCTATCATTTGTGCTGAACTCTCCCTGTGGGATGAAAGAACAAAGCATTTTCAAACTCAGCAAAGGAACATATAAATTTCCTCTACCTTCTGGTCTTCTAAATAAGGATGATCGTTGTCCTTGCTGCAACCCAGCACCCAATGTGGCTAACTCTTGTAGTGTTCAGTTTCTTCATCCCTCCCACCCAGAGGCAGAGTTCCACTTCATCCACACTGCTGTCTCTGACTATCTCTAATGATTAAGTCTACTATAAGATGGGTTATGATGGTGCACACATGTGATCTTAGCTACTTGGGAGGCTGAGGCAGAAAGATTGCAATGTCAAGGCCAGCCTGGGCAATTTAGAGAGACCCTGTCTCAAAATACGAAAAGAGCTGAAAATGAAGCTCAGTGGTAGAGCCCTTGCCTAGCATGCACAAGGCTCTGTGTTCAATCCCCAGTATCAAGAGGAAGAAAAAAAGCCTACTATGACTTCAATCAGACTTTTCTTTGAATCATAAGTAGCATTTAACATACAACATTTTTCCCCTGAAAACATTAAGGGGAAAAACGATTCTTGTGGCATGGACAGATGAAAAACCACTCTTTGTTTTTAGAGTATTTCCTTTTCCCTACAAGTAGAAAAATACCAGCATGCTTAATTCATATATACAAATATAGAGAAGACTCAAAAGTACAATCTGTTCTGCAAAGATCAGGAAGGGTGAAAAACTCTGGTTGGAAACAACAAATGAGAGCAATGAAAAGGACAACAAGCAAGCTGATTCTTAATAACAGCAGAAGACGACATGTGATAGGGGAGCTGACCAGAACTATCGAACTATCCCTAGAAGTTTATTTTTGAAGAAGATCCTAATTCTGGTTTCTACCTCATGCTTTCTCCTTCCACATGGCCTCTATACTCACCATTTACCAACCCTCAGTGCCTCCTTTACCAAAGTCAGTTCTAGCCATGGATGACAGCCACTATTAGCTTATTACTAAGCTGATTCAACTCTTATTTAACAGATGGAAAAACTTAGGCTAACAGTTTCTATCCTTAGTAGTTAAGTACCATGGGTATGTTATAATTGAAAGCAGTTTTCCTACCATGGATACATTATTATTGAAAGCAGTTTTATAATGTATTCCTACCTGAAAATAAAATACCTATCAGATGCACTTTGGCCAACAACCACAACCTCAAATTGGAAATTACCTACAGATATAACATTTGCAACCATTAACATCCCCTAAAAAATCTAAATGTCTTTACTAAAAGCAAAAGGTTAAAAATGTATTAAATTTTATTTCTTTTAACTCTGATAATAAAATATTTTCTTAACACTATATAATCTGTGCTATACTTTAGATGTTTTACTTTGGGCCAATCTATAATGATGCCAAGACAGACCCTGAACTTGCTTTCTTTAAAGAAATCAAATACCTGATATCAGCTTGCCTTCCTGCCATGTGCTTTTTCTCTCATAAAAGTAGCGTATAGAATGTGCAATTGCATGACCTCCTGAGCCGTGATGTAACAAGGCTGCACTTCTGCAAAACTAATTATGGGCAGAACTTCCAGGAAATGCTGGTGCTGTAGAGGTCTCCATGAGTTGTGAGAAAAGTGACAATACACAAGCTAGCAAAGAGCCACTGGCTCTGGATACGGCACATCTTATGCTGAGAAAATAACAGAGATGGATAGTCATTCAGCTTTTAGCAGAAGAGTAGGAACTAATAAAAGAAAATACAGGACTTCAAACTTGAATTATTTGCAAAGTTGATTTAAGGCACTGAAAAAGGTTCAATTTTAAAAATACTAAGTTATACAGTAGATCTCAATAATTTAATAAAAGGGCAATTAAGGACCCAAAAATGATAAATGCAAAAAGATAGCATAATTTCTCATAGAGAAATAGCAAAGGAAGGAATAAAGTTTGGATAAAGGAAACTGAGACACCAATAACAGGTCTTAGAACTTGGACTAAACTAATAATTACAAGTAACATTTGTTGACTATTTACCTCTTAAGCATGTTATACACATCATCTAGTCAAAATTTCAGTCGTTCTATAAGAAATTCTCATTTTACAGGTGAGAAAATATAAACATTAAAAAAGTCAAGTACATTGCCCAAAATTATTATGAAGTCGAGACTCAACTCTGAAGGCACTGAAGACCTCCTCCATCACTACATTCTACTGCCTCATTCCTACCACCGTTTTGAAAACACAACTATCTATTGTAACAAAGGAACCCACCCATCTTGAGGAGTTACCACGCATGACAGAGGATGTTCACGTTCTGCTAAAGTTGGAGGCAGCCATGCTGATGCCTGAGGAGTTACTGCACCTTCTAGACTGGATCCTACAAGGGACCGGGCAGAACTCTGTGTCTGAAAGAAAAAGAAAATCAAAAGATTATAGGTAAGGTCATCTGTTGATTCACACAATTTACCTTACTCCTAAGATTTACATTTCATCACTACCTTATTGTACAGAGTATTTCTGTATAAAACTATTCCAACCTTTATACACCATTACTAACTATCCTGTACTTGGTTCCTGTCTTCATTGACTACAGCTGAATGTATTTACTAGTCTAAAACCACTTTAGTTGGAGGGGAAAGAAAAAAATCCAGTTGAACATAGGGCTGGTTTCACTAACTAGTCTACCATCTTTCCCCATGTCATACTGGTCCAGTACCAGGAGAACTATATAAACAAAGTAACTGAAAAAGGAGAGTGACAGTGCAAAAGTCCTGCATTTCCACTGCTAGGCAGATACCAAGCAAGGAACACGCACATCAACCTAATATAAAATATACATCTTTAAGAATACAGAGCTCGGGGGCCGGTGAGATGGTTCAGTGGCGTAAGCACCTGCCTGGCAAGCGCGAGGGCCTGAGTTCGACTCCCGGAACCCACATACGGAAAAAGGGCCGGTGATATTGCTCAGTGGCATGGGCGCCTGCTGGCGCGTGAGATCCTGAGGTCAACCCCCAGTACCCACAAAAAAAAAAAAAAAAAAAAAAAAAAAAAGAATACAGAGCTCATGTTGATAAAAATCCCTTTTGCAGATAATAGCAGCAAGTCAATATCATATTAAATAATTCATTAGTAAATACTTACACAGGCAATTTTAAGGAGATGCCATATTTCTTTCTGCCTCTTTCCCTGCATGAACATGACAGTATTGTCAGCTTCTCTGATGTTACTGAGGGCCACTTCTACTTTGGGGAGTAGGTCAATAATCTTCTGCTTACAGCCCAGAAGCTTGCTGGAGAGATTAAATCAGCGTCAGATACTTGTTATATCCCTCAAGACTATATGCCACACCCCCCAAAACCCAGCTGGGCAAATGAATTACAATCAGCATTATATTTAATGAATGATATCCAAAGTAGTGCATGCAAACAGGTAATATAAATGCATGCACCATACATGTAGCTGTGGCCAAGCTACCCAAGATACTGCCAGAATTCTTAGGTCTAGAATACTCACCAAAAGAGGCTGTACTCTGAAAAAAACATAGTTTTTTAGGAGGAAATAAAACAATTTTTCTACCTTAGATGGCCAAACAGCTCCTTGAGAACACGATCTTGACTCTGAACAGTATGCACGATGATCTTCACCATCTCTGTGCTGTCACTGTAGGAGTGATCTATAAAGGACTTTAATCAGTGAGTACAACCTCTCTTTTGCAGAACATATCAGTCTCCAAACAAAAAATTCCTTGAGAACTTAAAAGTCTGAAAGAAGGCTAATAAACATCTCCATTTAAATTAAAAACTGGATTAAAATTTCAATATTACTTACAAATTCTAAAGCCTAGGGATATACTGCAATGGTCAATTATATATTAAAAAAACAAAGTTATGTGCATTTGTGTGTATATAATATATATACAGATGTGCAAGTGTGATCGAAATATGATAAATTTTAAAAATTTATTACAGTAAAAGACACACTGCCATTAGCCCTCTCAAAATACTCCCCCTTGCTTCAAACACACTTATCCCATTATCCTTGCCACTTTCTGAAGCAGTTCTGGAAGTTCTCTTTGGTGAATGTCTTTAGGAGGTGGGATAAAAAATACGGTGAATGTTGTTGTTGACTGCCATGCAACAGAAAGAAAGGCATGTAAAAACATTATAGTGTGTCTTCATCCTTATTCACCAGATCTGGCACTGTGTTACTTCCAGTTCTTCCCTGAAGTCCAAAAGACCATGACAGGTAAATGTTTTAAATTGACTCAAGGACATCAAGGCTCCCACGACAGTGAAAGATATGAAAGAGGCCTTCCAGAACTGCTTCAGAAAATGGCAAGGATGATGGGTAAATGTGTTTGAAGCAAGGGGGTGTATTTTGAGGGGGATTAATGGCAATGTGTCTTTTACTGTAATAATATCTTAAGTCTAAATACTGTATTTTTCAATCACCCCTTGTGTATGTGTATATATGTGTAAATATACACATATACATATGTATATGTAATGGATACACCCATACACATGCGCACACATGCATACACACACACGCATCACTGTATTTTCAAGGACTTCAGTTGTCTGTGCTTAGAACAGCAATCTTGGCTATCTTTAACCCTACCAATCTATGCCCACAGACATATGTAGCCCCTGGCCAAGAGACCAATTTTTCTCATATGATTAACACTACTCATTTAGAAACAGTAGGACAATCTATCAAACATTCACTGCCCAAGGAGTATCACTGCAAGTTCAAGGCCAGCCTGGGCTACATAATGAGTTCAAGGCCAGCCTGAATAACATAGTGAGACTCTGTCACAAACAAACAAACACAAACAAAAAACAACTTTCACTGTCTCGAAGGAGGCACTTGCCCAAACTAGGCTGTTTGGCACTTGATGTTTATCTGTTTATGGCCCACAAAAATTTTTGAAAAAAGCTAACTGACTCAAACCAAATATGATGTACTAATAAAGGAACCTGTAGACATCCTGAGAGTTTATCCTAAAGCAAACTGGCAGCTGACAGATGTCCTCAAATGGGATGGTTGATGGTCACAGTGAGCCCAATAGTTTACAAGAGATGCTATCTCAACTTTTAACAATTATCAGCATTGTTATATTCCAGAAAATTGTTCATACATCATATTGGTATTTTCCTTGGACAATAATTAAGCCTGAATGCAAAAATAAATGTTACTAAAATTTATAATTTTTCCATTTAACCTTCATAGCAGTCCTGTGAATGGCTGCTTTTATTACCCTCACTTTACCAAAAAGGAAAAGTGCAATGTCAAAGGTTTTAAAAAATGTTTCCTTCATTACCACTCCAAAGACCACCTGCATAGTCCAACTTTATTCCTTACACATCTCTCTGGCCCTCCCTCACCAACAACCAGGTACAAGGCTCCAAACAGCATTCTTTCCTAAATCCCACAGACCAAACTCAAGAGTTCTCCCATGTAACTAGCTCTTTTAGATGGTCAAAGATCTCCGAACTTTAGCCTTGTCCAACACAGAGAATGAAGAAAAGTTGGTTTTCCCACTTTCAGCTGAACAAGAATTCTAAGTCAACTATAAGCTAGAAGATACCAAAGACCATAAATCAAGGGTTATTATATAAGAAGCACTGACAGACAAAACTTATTTGTTTTTGTTTGTTTTTGAAACAGGGTCTCACTATGTAGTACAGGCTGGCCTTGAACTCACTATGTAGCCCAGGCTGGCCTTGAACTTGCAGCTACATAGTGAGTTCAAGGCCAGCCTGAACTACATAGTGGGACTCTATCTCGAAAGGTGTGGGGTAGGGATATAGTTCAGTGGTGAGAGTACTTCTGATTTCTATCACCAATACTACCTGCCCCATATATATATATTAACCCATGAATATATGTCTTTTTAATATTCTATGTGATAAAAAAGGAAGTATTCATAAACATTTCTACTATATAATGAAGTATGGTAGTTGTCCCAAAGAAAACCACTTTAGTAATTACATATTGCTAGTTATCTGGCCTCTTCTTTCAAGGAACCCAATTTTGACTTGAAAGATCAGCCAAACTGTGGTTATTCAGATTTGGTTATATAGCATGTATTTCTTTAGAAATTAAGTGAAGAGAAGTGAAGCATGTTTGTTTCTTTAAAGGAAAAATTATTGCCAATGATAAAATTCCATGTTTTAAGCAATACAATTTGAATTTTAGAAAACTTGTATTCAGTTGGAATTTATCAGTTTCTCAATACTTAAAGACTTTTTTGATGAGGTCAGTAACATTAAAAAGATTTGCAAAAATGTAAAACAATACCTGTCTACACACTCATTTTTCTGTTGTTGTAGTTTTGGAAAATATAGTTACTCTTAATTAAAATGTTAATAGACAATGGATTTGTTGTTGTTTTTAAATGAATAAATACAAAAATGTCTTAATTTTTTTTAATTCTTGAAAAATTATCCAGGATTGTCAATAAGTTTTGAGTATAAAGGAGTCCTGAGACCAAAAAGTTTGAAAAATGCTTATTTATTCTTTTCAAAAGTTTGACTATTTAAGAAGAGATGTGAATAGCTAAAAGGGGATTAGCTTCAAGGTTAATTTTCAGAAGGAGGACTTGGGCTCAAAAACCTCTGGAGTGGAAGGCCCTTAAACAAGTTGAGAGGTTGGCTCCAGAGAACAGTGAAAGGATTAATCATAATGCCACTGATTGTGGAGGGGGAATGGTTATGGATACAGATAGTTTTATGAGAGTGTTAGTTAGGTCGTATGACCTTCTATTTCGAAGAGTGAAGTGAGGTTAACCTTAATGAAAGTGATAATGTCATAGGTCTGAGGAGTATACTAGTTTTAAAACCTAACAGGTACAATGGAAGATGTTGCTGACTCAGAACTTATGTTAAGAATCCAAAGCAGAGGTGAAAATCTCAATTAGTGACAACAGAATGGACAGTAATACAGGTATTTTTTATTGATATTGTAATAGCTTGAATAGAGTTACAGTAACTATTAGAGTAGATGGTTGGATTGATCTAGGATCAGGATTTTACTGATAGAGTAAGAAAATAAAAATGTTGAAGATATTAACGAAATAGTGACTTACATGGTAGACATTATGATTAAAGTTTAAGGATTCAAGTAGAAAACAAGTCTGAATCTTTTCTTTAGCTAATATTCATGACTCCTAGTCTTCTGATTAATGAATATTGCAGATAAAGAAATACAAAATTATATCCATTGAATCAAATAAAGTTTCCACTCAGTGAGAACCTTTGTTTAGATTATTTTTAGACAAATTTTGCAATACCCCGTCATCATATCAGCATACCATGTGGTCCTGAAATAAATTCACTGTTCAGCTATCTTCTTTGAACTGATATCACCTTGAATGACAATATAGGTGTAACAAATAAGTTTTGTAGAGCCAGGCAGGGTGGCACAGGTCTGTAATCCCAGCACTCGGGAGGCTGAGACAGGAGGATCACTACAATCCTCCTGCTTCAGCCTCCCAAATGTTAGGGTTACAGGTGTGAGCCACCACATCCAGCTCCCAACTCTTTATTTGAGACAGGGTTTTGCTAAATTGCCCAACAGGAACTTGAATTTGCTCAGCCTCCCTCAGTGCAGTGCACCACTGCATCCAGCCCAGGGGTTGGGATTTAGACAAAATTATATATATTTATTGCTTTTTCAAGAATGTTAAATGAAACTGACTTTTTAAAAAACTAGAATGAATACGTTCTAGTTTCATAGTTTGTAAAAATCTAGAATGAATGAATGGTGCTAAAAAAATATGACCTTAAGCATGGTCTGTTCTTGATTAATACTAAGGTACAAATCCTCTTATCCAATTAATACTCTGAACCATCAATGGAACCGTCAACATGGTAAAAGAGTCAAATAATATCTTAGTAGTATGAAAAGTGGTTTTGACCTCAAAGACTGAAAATGTTTGAGGTCCTCAGTGGTTTGTGAGTCAACTTTTGAGAACTCCTGGCTTAGACTTAACTTCTCCATTTCCTCCTTTCCCAGATCCTCTTCAGCCTATTACAATCTGGTTTCTGTTCCTAAAAGATTGCCAGTAATGTGCAAACTGTTAAGTCCAATGAATATTTTCATTAATATTGATATCATTATCCATATCTCTGCAGCATTTCACCCTTCTGAGCACTTTTTCCGTTAAACTGTCCCATTTCTATCATACAATTTCTTCTTTGTATTCTGGCCATTTCTCAATTTTTTTTGTAGTCTTCTCACTGTAACTCACTTTATAAATAAGTGTTAATATTCCCTAGGATTCCAACCTTGGCTTTCTCAACCTGCTTTTTCAAGATCATCTCTTCACTCTTATGGCTGATTTTTCAACAAATAACTAAATATCTAGCCCAGACCTCTTTATATATGTGTGTTCCTATATATCGGCATATAGTCAACTACACACATAACTATCTATTAAACATGCCCATTTGAATGTCCCATTAACTCCTTTATATCAACATGTACAAAATTGAACTCATACTCTTTTCCCATAAGGTCTGTTATCCTTCCTATATTTGTCTGGTCCTTTCAGGTAACCAGCTGCCCTAGCCAGAAATCTGGGAGGTATCTATGATTACTCACCTAACCATATGCAATCTATCACTCAACACTATCAGATGTACCTCCTAAATATCTCTCTTGCCTTTTCCCTCCTCTTTGCCTCACTGCCATAGTTCAGGCTGTCTGCTTTAGTTTATAGCCCACCCTAAACTGAGCTATGACTATTCTAATAACCTTATACTGACTACACCTGTTACTACCTAGTCCCAATTTAATCCATCATCAATAATGCCACCAGAGCGGTATTTCTAAAATGCTGATCTGATCATGCCACTCCTGATTAAAACTTTTTTGGCATTTCTCTTGCAATGAAATCCAAACTCTCTATCATGACATACCAGGTCCTGTATAATCCAGTCATGTCTCTCTCCTTCTGAAACTATACTCCCATCACACTGCTAAATGCTCAAACATGCTAATGCTACATGTACATGTCTTTGTATGTGATATCATTATATACTTCTTCCTTTCACCTGCCTAGTGCTACTTTAAGACTTCCTTCCTTCAGAAAACCACCTCTAACCATCTCATACCCACAAAGTTATGTACCTATCTTACATGTACTTCATAAATGTTTACAAAAATAAAATGAATGAGTTCCACTGCAATAAAAAAACCAACGTACGAGAAAATTATGTTTTTAAGTATCATGTCATATGTCTATTAATTCTCATGTGCTGTTATGTGCTTATAAATTTTAAAGCATTAAATACTTTTTTACTTTTCAACAATTTAAGTAAATTGCATTCTAGGGCATAAAATTCACTTTTTACTTCTGCAACACTTTAAAACAAAAAAGTTTAACTAAATAACAGTATCTTTTAGGTATATAACACCTTATAGTTTTCAAAGCATTTTCATAAACACCCTCTCACACACACTGCCATAACATATTAACTGACTTAGGAAAGACAGGTTTCAATATCATTTTCTAAAAAAGAGAAATGAGATACAGGGAAATTTGCCAAGATCAACCGGTCAGTAAAGTACCCACAGCAAAATATCCAATCTACAATTCAAGCCTTTTTATTCCCAACCAGTGCTCTTTCCAGCAGAACATGCTCTGCATTTAGCAGATGTTCACTAGGAATTGTTTTACCAATGATATAAGCAATCGGTGACCAGTACAGATACAGGCATCATTTGCAAGGTATAGTGCTTTTGCTTAGAACATAGGCCTTCTCTTACCATTCCACACCTGAACCCGCTGCATGAAATTCATTCCAATCTCCCTAATCTTAAGCATTTTTCTTTTCTTTTTTGGTACCGGAATTGAACTCACAACCTCGCACTTGCCAGGCAGGTGCCGTGCCACTGGGCTATATCCCCTGCCATCTTAAGCATTTTTTTCCCCATCCTTCCACAGTTTTCTGCAACCTCTTCCTCTTCTTTGAGTTCCTTTAATCTCTGTTCCATTCCTTCTTTTGACTTCCATGTTTAAAATTTTTCTATATCTATTTTATTACTTTCCCTTTCTAATCTCTTAAATTCCCACAAAGTTAAAGCTATTATACTTTAGGTGTCTTTATGACAATACCAAAACAGGCATTTATTTTGCAGCCTTTGCAATATTTAAAATGTAAAATTCCCCAAAATTTCCAGCTACTGAGTTTCCTAAAATATCTCTAAGTACTTACCTGTAGGTCTGTGCTTTAACTGCTTATACAGATCAATGGCACGCTGTTCCCTACAAGAGAAAAAACACACTTCTGTGTGAAGATAAATTAATGACTCTTGAAATAAATAAAACTATCTGTATAATGATCCCCATTTTAAAGCAAGTACAAGTTGCCAATCAGTATTTTATAGAGCATTTCGCTGAGCAAAAAGCAAGGACAATACATGATCTTAAAATGCAAAGTGTAGTATACCTCATACCTGCTCTGTTCCTCACCACAAATACAATATCCTTGCATCAGAGACATTTTAATATGCAAAAATTATGGCTTGTTATTAGAGAAAAAGTCTGATTCTTATACAGACACATAGGAAGTTAACCTCATTAGGGCACTTATGAGACAATACTTTGGATCAGAAGAAATACAGTAAGTAAGGACATAGTTTACAATTTGGATATAGTTGGAAAATTCTTTTTAACACTCATATAAAAAGATGCTTTTCAAAAAACAGACAAAGGAGGTCAAGCTAAAGATTATTTCCAAAATTTCCTGTAACTAAGAATAGCTTACTTTTAAAATATAACGTGAATATATTTGGGGAAAAGAAAACTACAGAAAAGAACCATACAGCTGGCCGTGGTGGCACATGCCTGTAACCCCAGCACTCGGGAGGCTGAGGCAGGAGAATTGCCGTGAGTTCAAGGCCAGACTGGACTACATAGTGAGTTCAAAGCTAGCCAGAACTACATAGTGAGATCATGTCTCAAAAAAAAAAGAACCACACAGAGGTTTCACTTGCTAGATGTAAGCAGAAAAAACAATGCTACAAAAAATTATAGACATTAACAACAACAGCATAAATACATCCTTACAGAGATTCCATCAAGTCCCCCTGGCGTCTTCCATAGGGGCTCTTCTGTAGCTCCATGATTTCGGTATGCAAAGACATAATCTGATCTTCAAGGTATCCAATTACACCAACCTAAAGAATGATGAAAACACAAAGAAAATGATAGGCTTACCTCCATATTATACCAAACAAAATTCAGACTTTAAGGATAGAGAATGGTCTGCTGTAGGAGAACTAATTTAACATGAAACACTAATTTTATTAAGGCCTTTTATCCTTTAGATTCTGAGAATCTTTCACACAAAACATAGTTATTCTGTGCTACTCTCTTTTCTCTCCTGACAATACACTACTAGCTTTGCTTTTTTTTCTGGAGAAGCAAAATATTTGTAGAAATATCACCAACAAGACAAAATACATGAGCACAAAAACCAGTGGTATTGGGCTGGTGAGATGGCTCAGCGGCTTAAGCGCCTGCCTGGCAAGCGCGAGGGCCCGAGTTCGACTCCCGGAACCCACATACAAAAAAGGGGCCGGTGATATCGCTCAGTGGCACGGGCACCTACTGGCACGCGAGGTCCTGAGGTCAACCCCCCAGTACCCACAAAAAAACAAAACAAAACAAAAAAAAAACAGTGGTATTACTTGCATCTCAGCTCCAGGATACCAACTGCCCTCCCCACATTCTCAGGCTGGCACAAGGAGAGCAATAATCTAGAACCATGGATAGCAGTACAGTATAAGGGAAGAATCTGCCACTTAAAAATAGTCTCTATTCCCAGGGGACCCGTATAAATTATTGTCTACACCAGTATAATTTTGAGTGAAAGGAAATACTGCAGATACCAGAGATAAACTGGGACTGTCCTAGATAAACCAGGATATACAGCTATCTTACCTAAACCAGCCACAAAAATAATAGACCTATATCATGTATTACTGATTCCTACTTAATCTTCATAACCCTACTAGAAAAGGTATTGTCCTACAATCTAATATGGAAATTGAAGCTCAGTGAGGCTAAGTAATTTGCCCAAAGCCCTTGTTTTTATTCACTATGATACATTCCTCTATATATAGAAAGCATCTATTAAACATTTGTCTGAAATTCAGGGATGATTCAGACATTCCTTATCTATCAAACCCAAAACCAATGGGAGACATCGAGAATCAATAAGCACCCAGAATAAGCTCAGTGATTTTACCTCAGCATAGTGGATGGCCTTTTCTTCCATTTCTTTCCAAGCTTTTAGCATTTTTTCTGAAGCTAAAACAAAAGTCTAAGTTGGTTATCTCAGAAATAGTGATAACTTAAATTACTGGCCTGCCTACCTCCTGTTGTATTAATATCAAAGATGTTATGGGTTAAAGTGTGACCCCCCCTCCCCAAATATATGTTGATATGGTAACCTCTAATACTTTAGAATGTCACATTAGAAATGGTTTTTACAGATATAATCAGCTAAATATACAGTCACATTGGAGAACGGTAGGCCCTTAATCCATTATGACCATTACCTTCCCAAGAAAAGACACAGAGATACAGATACACAAGCACAGAGTGAAATGTGACAACAGAGGCACAGACTGAAGTGCTGTGGCTCTAAGCCAACCAGCACTAAGGGCTGCTGGCAAACCACAGAAAACTAGGAAAAAGCGAAGGAGTCTTCCCTACAGATTTCAGAGGGATCATATCTCTGCTAACACCTTGATTTTGGACCTTTGGCCTCCAGAACTGTAAGACAATAAATTTCAGTTGTTTTAAGCACCTAGTTTATGGTATTTTATTATGGAATTCTTAGGAAAGCAATACAGGTGGCTTTCTCTTCAAAAATTTTTTTTAAAAAGTAATGTATGAACATGTTTTAAAAACCCAAACACTATTGAAAGATATAAAAAGAAAAGACTTTTTTTTACCTCTACACTATAGCCCAAGAGAGCTCACTATTATTATTACTAGACACATACCTTATTCCCTCACATGTTAGGGAATATATACGCACTTCTCTTTGCTTTTTCTGAAACTTAAAATATCACTGCCAATCAAAGACCTAAGTGATCTTTTAACAGCTCAGTCTTTAATAATTGTATAGAACATCTTTGACAAGTCAAAAGATATTTTAACGAAATAATTTTACCGTTTTGTGGGTCACCAGAAGACCTATCATACACAAACACAAAAAACATCAATCACAGCACCTGTTCTGGAGAGTAAATGTATTCATCTTATTAGAAACTTCAGACCATTTATTCTGAGGGCAAGTGACAAAAAGTATTTTTTTTTCCTAAAAAATGATGTTTTATGAAACAAATCAGAAATGCTGGTGGTGATCCTTTGAGTTCATTCAAATTTTAACTGTTTTTTCCAATTCCTTAGTATGTCTGAAGGGAGACAAGCTTGGAGTCAAATAATGAAAATCTGGAAACTGTGTGCAAAAAATCAGTCCAGTATGTGGTTTGGAAATAAACAAAACCTTGGAATTATCTGCATTATTATTTCTAGAAAGATAAGTAGTTTAGTAGTTCCCTAGCTATGTTAGTCCACTTGAGCTCTAGGTTAAAAACAAAAACTCTAGACCATATAAACAACAGAAACTTATTTCACACAGTTCTGAAAG
This sequence comes from Erethizon dorsatum, assembly GCA_028451465.1. Taxonomy (NCBI): domain Eukaryota; kingdom Metazoa; phylum Chordata; class Mammalia; order Rodentia; family Erethizontidae; genus Erethizon; species Erethizon dorsatum. The sequence goes on along the minus strand of CM051822.1, from coordinate 117,287,732 downwards.
CTAGGAAATCCAAGATCAAAGCACTGGCAAATTCACTGTCTGGTCAGGGCTTGCTTTTGGGTTCATAGATGGCAGGCTTTATATTGTTTCCTCGCATGGCAGAAAGGGTGAGGGAATCTCATTCAGACCTCTGTTATAAGGGCACTAACTTCACTCATGAAGGCTTCACATTCATGACCTAATCACCTCCCAATAACCCTACCTTCAAATATTATCATCTTGGGGGTCAGGATTTCAACATATGAATTTTGGAGGAAAACAAACATTTAATCTATAGCACTGGCTAAGAAGCCACTCCAGTATAGATTTTGTTTCTATTTTGAAAATGAGATTTTAAATTCACCGATTCTTAAATCACTCCTGTCATTTAGCTTTTCAAGAACTAAATAATTTTATTCAAATTTGAAAGTAAGTTGATTAAAAAAAAGAGCTAGCATTCAAAACAAACATGGCTTATGATGACCTAAGTTATTCTGTCTCTTGCTCTAATGTAAAGTAACAACTGTGGCTATGTGTCAAGAAGGCAAATGAACAGAGGGCTTCAAGACTAGACATTCCTAACAAATATAATACACCCAGACACTTACATATACCGTAAGTCATCTGCTCACTATATCTCTCCAGGTCAAGCTGAATGCTTTTGTGAAAAAATTCCAATTTAGCTTTCAGTTGTTGTGATGCTGAGATCAAAGTGTTCTTCATTTTTGTCAAGTTGGCATTGTACCTAAGAAGACTTAACCTAAAACACAGCAAAACAAAACAAAATTACCAGGACTCAAAAACACTGAATAAGCCTGGCGTGGTGGCACATGCCTGTAATTCTAGCACTCAGGAGGCTGAGGCAGGAGGATCACTGTTTTTTGAGGCCAGCCTGGGTTACATAGTAAGTTCAAGGCCAGCCTGAACTGTATAGCAAGACTCTGCCTCAAAAAAAAAAAAAAAAAAAAACAAAGCCACAAAACAAAACAAAAATACCCCACTGAATAAAAATTTTAAAACATAAAGTTCTAGAAGCCAAAAACCTAAGCTTCTATTATCAATCTATGAAAAATAGCTGATGTCTAGAATCTGGTCTCTAAGACATCTGGCTTGAGATATTCTGTGATAAACAATGTTCTTTTTTTTTTTTTGTGGGTACCGGGGGGTCAACCTCAGGACCTCGTGCGCCCACAGGCATCCGTGCCGCTGAGCGATATCACCGGCCCCTTTTTCGTATGTGGGATCCGGGAGTCGAACTCGGGCCCTCGCGCTTGCCAGGCAGGCGCTTATGCCGCTGAGCCATCTCACCGGCCCAAACAATGTTCTTATACTATGAACTTTTAGGAATTACTACTCTCAAGTAATGAATGTTTTTAACCACTTACTAGAAATCTACAAGTCTGATAAGAATATTACATTTTAAACTGGCCCAATATTTTAGTACTGCATGCAACATTGATTAAGGAAAACTGGCAAGAGTACATAATGAACATGACATTGTGCTTATAAAGAAAATAATCCACTTACATTGCTGCTCTTTGTCCCTGAAAGAGCCTACTGTAGTCTTCTTTGAGCCCAGACACATAGTGTACTGCTTCAGCCCATACTTTACGTAGCTGTACAATTGGAAGCTGTATTTTGCTATCTTGTACTACAGGCAAGAAAATGAGTAAAAAGAGAAGTGAGTTACTCTTAAAGACTTTGAAGTTCATTTATAATTTTCTGTGATTTCCTGTCCACCCAAATAGCATTCCCATGGATGTTAAAAGGAACTTATTCGTTATCACTTAATTCAGCTCAATACTGAACAGCTGCAATACACATGCCCTACTCCAGGTACAAAGAAACAAAAATGAATGATACAATCACTACCCTCACAGAGCTTCTACATCTTTTTCTTCTTGCTTCTTTCAAATCTGGAATATTTTTTTCTCTCTATTAATCCAAATTCTTTACTTCTTTCAACTTCCAAATCATTCCTATCTCTTCCTTAATCCATCAGTCTTTTCTGTTTCTAAATAGTAGGTGTCATCCTCTAGACCACCAACTCAGCTTCAACAAAGCATATAGGATAAATGACAGTTTAGTAAGATATCCCAGACTTTACAAAATTAACTACTTGTTATTATGTCTTCCCATTCTTGATGGGAACATGTAAAAAAGGGATGGGAATTAATAGAAAGAGTTCTCTAAAGGTCAAAGATGAAACAATTTGAACAACAAGGTTAAATGAGGATTATAATCTGAAGTACAAAGTAAATATCCATGAGTCCAAATTAATATAAATAAATGACTGAATAAATTAATAAGTGGGAGAAAAGAGACAAATCTTCTATGCAAAAAATTCCAAATAAATTATGTAGATACTCTCTCATAAAGGAGGGAAACATAACTCCTCACTCATTACATGTGATTTTTCGTATAGTGACTTCCTTCCAAAGAGTACAGCATATAAAGGGGTGGGGGATTAAAATTTAAACCTCACAATAAAGAGACCTGACAAACACTGCTTTAGCCAGGTGATCAAGGTCAACACCAACAGCCATATGGTAACGGTTTATACTTTGTATGTAACCAAAGTATCACTGTACTGCTGTGATCTTTCTTATTAAAACAAAAACAAAAAACAAAACCAAAATCTCAATGTAAACCATGAGAAAAGGAAAAAAAATGACAAATTCCAACACAGAGGCATCCTACCAAATAGCTACCTGGTACTCCTCAAAGCTGTCAACATCTTCAAAATAAGCAAAGTCTCAGAATCTGCCACGACTAATAGAAGCTTAAAGAGACATGACAACGAGATGTAATGTGGTATCCTGCATGAGATCTTGAAATAGTATAAGGACATTAGATTAAAAACTAAGGAAATCTGAATAAAGTATGGATTTAGTTAATAACATGTTCATGGATTAACTGTATCAAATGTACCAGACTAATATATTAATAAAAGGGGAAACTATATATGTGAGGGAGAGATTACATAATTCTACACTATCTGCTTAGTTTTTCTATAAATCTAAAACAGTATTTTAAAACTTCTATTAGGTTTTCTTTTTTTTTGAGACAGGGTCTTGCTATGAAGTTCAGGCTGGGCTTGAACACAGTATATAGCCCAGGCTGTCCTTATACTCACAGCAATCCTCCTGCCTCAGCCTCCTGAGTGCTGGGATTATAGGCATGTGCTACCATGCCCAGCCTTTAAAAAGTATAAAGAGGTAAATAAAATCAGGTGGGCGGTGGCGGGGGAGGGGGGTGACTTGAAAAAGACATGAAAGAACTTTCTGAGGAAAAGGAAATGTTTTGTATCTTGATTCTGGTATGGATTATACAGGTATATACATGTTAAAAATTATCAAATTTAGGCACACATAGTGCATGTCTGTAAATTCAAGCTCAGCCTGGGCAACTTAGAGATTTAGTGAGATCCTGTCTTAAAATAAAAGGGGGTGGGGGGATGGGGATATAATTCAGGGAGAAGGCCTTAGGTGTTTGATCACTGGTACCACCAAAAAAAAAAAAAAAAAGTCATCAAACATATCATCTGTGCATTTCATTACATGTAAGTAATACCTCAAGAAAGAGTATATATATTTTAGCCCATGCCCAATTTTGTTCTTGATTTTATAATTTTGTGCCAAATTTTAGTTTGGATAGACATAAATTGATCAAAAACTTCTTCAAAAGAAAAGACTACTCTTCATACGACAAAATATTTGAATATCGAGCAGTATTCATAAAATAAAACAAATATTTGAGGGCTGGGGATAGGGCTCAGTGGTAGAGTGCTTGCCTAGCATGTACAGGGCCCTGGGTTCACCTCCCAGAACCAGAAGAGGGAAAAATACAACAACAAAACAAAACAGGAAATAAGTATTTAAACATGCATAGATAATGAAGGAATGATGAAAATGTAGGCTTATTAAGAGTGGAGTTTTATTTTCCAATATTTGACAGACCTAACCTTAGGAAGGTACTTTTGGTACCTCCTTCTGAGTGAGGAATCTGGTGGTGGCTTAAAATCTATGCTTTCACCTTCCAAATCACATGAATCCATTTTTTTTTTACGACATATAGAAATCTTAAGTATGAGAGAATCAGAATAAAAACACCAAAAGATCATTTCTACTAATCATGTTGAGACAAAATTACCCTATTTCAGAATTAAAGTTCATCAATAAACAGACAACAATACTTACCAATATAATTTACACAATCAGACAAACTTCTAGAAGCAAATGGCCCTTCATATACAGTCTTGCTTTTATCAAACAAATAAACCATATAGCTATCACAGCCTCTCTGAAAAGAAACAAACAATACAAATCCTGCTCAAAGATTCTTAAAAATTCTAGGTTTTCTAAATATTTACCACCAGTTGTCCTACTTTGAAATGCAAATGAACAAAGCCAATGTGCTTTAACAGACATTGCACAGATTTAGGGTCTAAATTTTCAATGCAGAGAAAAAAACATAAGGGCTAAAGTGAAAAACAAAACTACGATGCTTAATGAAAAAAATTAGGCATAAGATGCTATATATTGTAAGATTCCATCGTGTGAATGTTCCCAAAAGACAAATCTATGAAGACAGAAAGATCAGTGGTTGTGGGCCGGTGAGATGGCTCAGCGTCTTAAGCGCCTGCCTGGCAAGCTCGAGGGCCCGAGTTCGACTCCCGGATCCCACATACAAAAAAGGGGCTGGTGATATCGCTCAGAGGCACGGGTGCCTGCTGGCGCGCGAGGTCCTGAGGTCGACCCCCCGGTACCCACAAAAAAAAAAAAAAAAAAAAAAAAAAAAAGATCAGTGGTTGCCCAGCGTGGGCAGAAGGAAGATTAACAGTTAATAGACATTAGGGATCTTAGGTACGGAAATATTTTTAAACTGACTTAAATTTATTTTAAAAAAACCCCATAGAATTGTATACTTGACATGTGTGAATTATAAATGTAAAATATGCCTCTGTCACACACAAAAAAATAGCAAATACAAGTCACGACCACAATTGTATTTATCTTGTGGCAGGACCAATGAAACTGCTAGCCTAATTTCAAGGTTCTAGGCTTCAATTCTAAGGAAGAGAAAGTGGGATAGAACTGGCCTCAAAGAAAAAGTCTTACGAAGTTCAAAAACACAAATGTGCTATTTCTATCTTGTTTAACCTGCAAAGCAATGATAAAGTCACCAGTGAGGCAAAACTAAAAGAATTATTATAAGACGTAAACCACCCCCAAGGGATTCCATGTATGTATTAAAAAATGCAGGGCATACGACAACTCTATACAGATTTCTTATCAGATTCTAGGTATATCAGAACTCTCTTACAACCCTCTTTACATAGCCCAGTAGGGTAACTGCAGTATACAACAATTCCTTACACACTTCAAAATAACTAAAGGAGAGGGAGTTTGAAGATTCCTAACATATAGAGATAACAATATTTGAGGAAATTGAAATGCTAATAACCCTGATTTGATCATTACACCTTGTAATATGCACTGAATTATAATATTGCGCCCCATAAGTAAGTACAAATATTACGGCAATTACAAAACAAAAAAGAATTCTTACTACTCCATCTAGAACGCATTGAGAAGCTGGTTTCCGAGGATCCAGAGAAATTCCTGTCTCTGAAAGAAGTTCTTGAGAACCAGTATTTATTCCAGTTTCACGCTCAATACGAGACTGCAGGGAATGAAGACTTTCATCAGGTGGTAACAGAAAAGAAATTATCTTTGCAGAAGTCATATTTAGGATGTGTACTATCTGTATGAATAAGAAAAAGATAAATTTATTGATCATTTGCTACATACTGATTCAGTGCAAGATACTGAAAGCAGAATATCAGCGGAAGACATTACTTCTACACAAAACAAGGTTCACTTATTCTCCAAAGTGAGATCTTCTATAATTACAAAATAACATTCTGAAAACTGAAGAACAGTTTACTTTTCTAGTACAATAAATGTTAGTTCCAAAAAATAAAATTTCTAAGTTTTAGGGATGCACATAATCAAGAAATAAAAATTCCTGTTTAAAAAAACATCTACAGTATTTATTTTGAGTAACAGTATTATGGAACTAAGACAAAATATTCCCATATATGAAGTACCTAACAGATACCAACCATAGAGCTAAGTGCTTTCACAAAACATTCCCATTAATTAGACTTTCTATTCTCAACAGATAGACTTTCTATCTCAACAGATAAAGGGTTTGATTAGAAGAGGGAAAAACCAAGGCTCTAGGAAGTCAAATAATTTGTTAGGGAGCACACAGATGATAACTGGTGGAGCTTGAATCGGAACTCCTGTCTGACTACCTCACATTGCCTTAAGAAAAAACCAGCTAGTAGAAGAGTAATCCTCTATTTCTATGGGAAAAAATACTGTTATCTTCATAAGGTAATCAAATCACAGAGCAGTGACCTGCCTAAAAGCTTAAAGTTAGATAAGAAAACAGTCTTATTACTCTCACCTAAAGCTTCAGTAAAAGTAGCCTGATACAGGTCAAGTGAGTGTGAGACTGAGTAAAGCGAGGCTCTGTCCAGGTAACCAAGGACAGACACAGAGTGGAGAGGCATGAATGGCAGGTGACAAATAATTACAGAATATACAAAATACGACTGACATATTGTGTGGCAGACAGCATGTAAAGAACAAGCAAACTGAAGACATGCCAGAGTGACCAAGGAGATGTACAGAGATGGGGATCATTCCGGGCAGAAACATAGCATCTGTCAAAGCACAAAAACAGATACAGGGTTTGATGGCATGAGGAGCAGCAAAAAGCTTGTCCTGAGTGAGGTAACAGTTAAGAGAAGCATGTATAAAGCATGTATTTGGTTGGTGGACCTGCATTAAAAAGCATAAAAAAGCCAAGCACACAAGTGGATCAGTTTAAATGTGACTTAAGCAAAACAAACTTAACCTCCCCAACCTCTCTGACAACCTTTGTTAATTTCCTGCACAGAAGAATTGAAAAAAAAAAAAAAAGCATTTTCAGACGATGAGGGGCAATCTACAGTCACACCACCCTGAATATGCCTGATCTCTTCTAATCTCGGAAATGATAAGGGCAGTTCATGTTGCATAGACTACAGGTTGGAGAGTAAGTATAGAGATATGAAAGATGGATAAGAACCTTTCTCACTAAACCAAATCTAGTATGATTAAACCTAAGTAAGGGGCAACCCACTTTCCAGGCGCCCTTCTGTCCCTCTCAGACAGAAGCTTTCTTTCTCTCAATAAATTCTTCCTACTCTTAAAAATGAAAAACAAAAACAAAAAAAAAACTAAATGAATGAGGTATTAGTAGTACAAGGGAAGAAGAAAATAAAAGATGCTTCAAAGGAATAATCAACAAAGGCCACATAGAAGCAAACTGAAAAAGCTTGCTTAAGAAATAGAAAAGTATCAGCTCCAAGCATGTAATTTTCTTTTTCAAATAAATACCATGAAAAGATTATTAAAATATATTTATGCCCATTTTTCAAGTAAACTTGTTAACTTCAATGTAGGTCTTAAGAAATATACTTCATTGAAACTAACCTTCAAATTCAGAATGTGATCCATTAATATAAAACATCTTGGTTGCTTTAAAGTAAGGTCAACAGGTCCCCCTCGCTGCTGTGGGTCCCAATTCAGCATCAACTGTAGCCAGTTTTCCATAGGCTCTACTATCAAACTAGAAAATGTACAAAAACAGGGTGAATATGGTTATGTTTCAATTTTCCTTTAGTATTATTTAAAAAACAATTTTATAGGCTGTCCATTTTTTTTCCCATCACTTATCTACACTATTTTATATCTTACTTTGGGATAGTTCATGAAATGATAGAAGACAAACTTTCTTCCACAAGAAAATAGGTCCAAAGCCCACATACGTAAGTTTAATAATGGCAGCTCCAATAGAGAGGTCTAATCCCATTCTTCAGGGAACCTATTCACTGGGTCTCTTTAGCATCTAAGCTGAATAGCAATGGTTCTTGGTTCCATTAATATCGGTACTGTCTAGTATGAGAATCACTAGTCACAATGTTATTTGCATTTACTATTTACTTAAAATGCAGTTCCTGGGCCGGTGAGATGGCTCAGCGGCGTAAGCGCCTGCCTTGCAAGCGCGAGGGCCCGAGTTCGACTCCCGGAACCCACATACGAAAAAGGGGCCGGTGATATCGCTCAGCGGCACTGGTGCCTGTTGGCGTGCGAGGTCCTGAGGTCGACCCCCCGGTACCCACACACACACACAAAAAAATGCAGTTCCTTAGTCACACTAGCTAGTTCTTTTTTTTTTTTTTTGGCAGTGCTGGGACTTGTTCTAAGCAGTTTAGGCATATTTAGGCAATGTTCTATCAGTGAACTAAGCCCCCAGCCCCTTTGAACACCTTTTAAGTGTTAAAAAAAAGCTCAATAAACTTTGTGTGATCAGTGTAGATAACAGAATATTTCCACCATTACAGAAAGTTGTACTGGATAACGCTACTTGAAACAGACAACTACATTATTATTCTTTTACAACCCTGAACAAACTGAGGCAAACTTTCTCAATAAAATGCACTTACCTACAAAGGCTGTTTGGCTGAGGTAAATGGCTACTGAACCGAACTTCTCCTGTCATTTCTTCACATGCAAATATACATTTTGGGTCCTTCTTCTTAATTTTTTCATGCCTATAAAAACAAAAGATACCTCAGTCAACAACCTGATTCTCACAAACACTCTTAAGATTTCCTGCCATTTTATGTTATTCAATTCTGATTTTAAAAAGCAATTATAAAGCAAATTGAAAAAAAGCAAACAACTGAGAAAACTTCCATTCACATTAAGTACATCAAAGTTTTCACCTATGTCTTACCAGGTAAATGGTTGCAGATGATGCAAAAAAGGCCTATATCCAGCAATACATTCAAACACCATTGTCCCAAAGCTCCAATAATCAACAGTGGCTGTGTAAGGCTTATTCTCAAAGAGTTCTGGGGCCTTAAAAAAAAAGAAAGAAAATGCTTTAAATGTCAATACTGTAAGGGAAAGGCTACTTTATTTTTGAACTAATGTATATGTGACCTTCATAAATAAGAATAAGAATCTTATAAATTTAAATTCAAAGAAATAATATGTATCTCACCAGATATTGCAGTGTTCCCACAAAAGATGTACAGAGACTTCCTTGATCAACATCTTTAGCATATCCCAGATCGATTATTTTGTGCATTATCTGCAAAATAATAAGACAGAATAAGTATTAAATGGTTGAAATTTTGGAAAGCAAAGGCAACAACACCCTTGTAAGATTGTAGATAGTGTGGTAATAAAAAGCTTGGGCTCTGAATTAACAGTTTATTTCAAGGCTGAGCTCCACCACTTAACTAGCCATGTGCTCTTGATCAAATTATTTAACCTCTTGCAGTTTCTTATATAATTATACAACTAGCAGTCCCTACTTTATAGAATTGTTTATTAAGACTCAAGAAAATAATGAAAATAAAGAACACAGTACCTGATACGTAGTAAAAAATAAATATAGGTTGACTAGTAATTTTTATTTTGGTATATTCTGCATAAACTCGATCCACTTAATTGGAAGGCAAAGGATGATTTCTGAACTTGAAGGAGTATACTACTATAGGAAGGATTAAATGTGAATCAGCACCTATGTAAATTCAGGTATGTTCCTAAGTCTTCAGATAAGAAAAAAAACAGCAAGCAGAGACAACTGGTGCTAAGTACACATAATAGTCTCCTATGAGAAGCATCTTCATCAAAGTGCCAACACTTGTGATTGACCAATTAACATCTTCACTAAGAGTTAGTACATAATCCAATATAAGTTTTAGATTCACGGCTTTAAGCCTTCACTGGAATGAAACTTAGATACTAGAAACGAGAAAACTGCTCAAGTTATTCTGATGAAAATAAATATATAAGTTGTCAATTTACAATTTCTGGTTCTGAAGCTGACCTATTTAGGAATCTGAGAAATCAAGGTTTCAAGTTTTAATTAAATACAGAACTTAGGATGTAGAAGAAGGAAAATGAGTTTTAGGAAACATACCTTTTTTCTTAAAGTAAAGCAGGCTCAGGGTATGTATGTATGTGTTTTAGATGTGCTTCATAGCAGTAAAAAGTAAGGGCTGATAAATTATTTACTCACTGCCTACTATCTCTGCTACATAGGGTGCTGGAAAAACACATGAACAAAACAGGTTCAGTTTTTTCTCTAGTGGAGCCAATGTTTAGGAAAGGAGACAAAATCCAACCACAGAACTACAGTTGAGTGTGGTGAGGAATGAAACAGAAAAAGTGTAGAAATGCTTTATGATGAATGTGATCAGTATACATATCTAAAATGCACCAATAAAATCTGATTTAAAAAAAAAAAAGAAAAACAGTAGAGTGCTATGGGTATACAGCAAGAACACCAAAGCTTAAAAAGGCATCAAGGAGACTATGCGACAGGCACAGAACATTTTTTCAGGTTTACCTACCTTTCCACCAACATCCTGAAGAACTATATTTTCAGGTTTTAGATCTCGATGTATAATTTTATTTTCATGCAAATATCGAATCCCAGACCCTAAATAAAGTTTAAAAAAAGTATTCTGAAGAGAAAACATTGACTTTAAAAAAATCTATATCACATTTTATACAGATCTGCACTGACGCTCAAATTTATATGGACCATCACAACCTCTCAATGATTATTACAACAGATTAGGTTTTCTTTACAGAAAATACAGTAGCACTAAATACACAATGAAATTACAATACACGTTCATTTAATTTATTAGAATTAACACGAAAAAGAAATGGAGGGCCAGGGACATACAGCTCAGCGGCACAGCATCTGCCTGGCAAGCGCAAGGTCCTGAGTTTGATTCCCAGTACCAAAAAGAAAAAAAAAAAAAGAAAGAAATGGAAAGAGAAAATTCCTCTAACCCTTATGACATTTTCCTCCCACCCTAAATCATCCTTTTCAACTAGACTTCAGTCCTCATACCCTAGGAAAAGAAGTAAAACTAAAATATATAGGAAAACCAATTCTTAGCTTTTGAGTATTCTCCCAGGGCCTAGGTTCTGTTATCTCAGGGATTTTTCAGGAACAGTTCTGATTAAATACAGAATTTTACTCTAAGAATTGACTTGAGGACCCATCCCCTAAAGAGATCAAATTCCATGGTGAACAAAATTACTATGTCAGTTGAGGGTGCAGGGAGTGAAACTGAGCAAGTTCATTTCACACTATTTCTTGTCAGTACCTGGAAGATCTATTAGGCAAATAATTTTTAGCAGAAACCAAAAAATACATAACAAGTTATTCTAGTTTTAATTTAGAATGAATAGTAATAAATTTTTATAATTTCTTATAAATGTTAAATATCTATATGGTTTCCATAGTATATTAACAATTACCCTTAATTCCCAAGCAGTACACAAAATGTTTTATAGACAATGGGGCATTAAGCCACAATGGCATTTTTAAATATTGATTACATACCTATATCACTGAGTAAAGAAAGTATCTGGCTTTCTTTAAGTCCACAACAATTTTCTGGTTTGTTGAGTAGCTAAAGGAAAAGAATAAAAAGAATTCTAAAAATGTGTACTACAAATTGCTGGGCAGCAATAGCAATACATATTAATCACTGTACTCTTAAGAGAATATTCAAATAAGGAAAAAAGTCATGATAAAAAGTATACAAAGGTGAAAAAATCACCAAATCTGAATCGAGGACATGAAATTTCATGACAAAGCTCACAAAAGTAAAGGTAAAGGGGCAAAAATATTTGAAATTGATATAGAAAAAGGTTGACAAATCTCACAGAGATATATCTATATACAAATAGCCATATGGACAAATTTAAAATGAGTTAGGTAAGAAAGCCTGCAGTAAAAAAGACAACTTTTTTTTGTTGCTGTTTTATTTTTTTTAAATAGGGTCTCGCTATGTAGCCCAGGCTGGCCCTAAACTCACAGCAATCCTCCAGCTTCAGTGCTGGGATTACAGGCTTGCACCACCATGTGCAGCCAAGATAACCTTTTCATAAGCACCTTAAACACTGATATTTTGATTTAACACTATTGACTTAGTCTAATTTTGCAAATGACCAAAAAAATGCATGTTCTATATCAGGGGTCAACAAGCATTTTCTATACAGTGACAGACAGTAAATACTTTAGACTTTGCAAACCATACGGTCTCTGTCAGAACTACTCAATTCTGCAGTCACAGACATGAGCATGGCTGTCTTCCAATAAAACTTTACTTACAAAATAGGTAGCAAGCCACAGTTTTTTGATTCTTATTATAGACTACCATGTAGAATATGATCCCAAAATGCTAAGGTTTATGATTTACTATCTTATTATCTCAAAGCATCCACATTACCTTCCGGAGATCTCCTCCAGAACAGTATTCCATTGCTAGAAGAGGCACATCATTAATTAAAAAATTCAGCTCCTCAGGAACATCACAGGCCTTTACAACATTGGCATGGTTCAACCTAACAAGAAGAGAAAGACATTATAAAGGAATTGGATTTGAAATGGTAGTTAATTGGGGGTTAGGGAATGACATGGGGAACACTGGTATTTTATAAAATTCTAATTTGTGATTCGTATAACTAAAAATCAGCAATTTTTAGAAGGAAAGTGTATGTTCAAATACCATCATTATTACTACTCTTAGATTTCTGGGTCAATCAGTAAGGACTTTAAATACACTAACTTGTTTACTTGTTATAACACTACTAATAAAGTAGATTTACTAAGAGTTTCATAAAACAGGAAAAAACTGAAGCACAAATTGGTTAAGTAACAAGATCTCAGAGCAAGTAGGTTGTCAATAAGGATTCAAATCTGGCAGCCTGGCTCCAAAGCTTGTGTATCAGTGGTGGCGAACCTATGGCACGTGTGCTGCAGTGAGCACACAGAGCCGCTCTGTCAGCACGTGAACCAAGTCACTCCAGCACTGTCCCAGCAGCTGAGCATTCAGGTTTAACTGCAGTGTTGCCACTTTGTAATAAGTATGTGGGTTTTGGGTTGCAGTTTGGGGACTCAATCTCTAAAAGGTTTACCATCACTGGCCTCTATCGTACTACCTCTCAAATGATCACTTATAATGTCACCCAGAGGTGAATATTAAAAAATTTGGGCATATTTCCTTCGAGTTTTAAGCACGAAGTTTTCAATAAATGCTGAATCACACTATATATAATCTAACAGTTCTTTTTTTCTTTTCCTATGAACAATCTGTCAGTCATCATCATGATCAACTGGTATAGATTTCCATATTCTAAGACCTAAAGAAACAATCTCCATATGGAGGGCCTGAGAATTTATATTATGCTTTCCTGATGATTCTGCTGCATAGCCAAGTTTGAGAACTGTAAAACTGAACTGAGCACAACATGGAGTCAGAAAGTGCTCATTTCAAACCTAGACTCTACTATCAGCTGTGGGACTGTATGAGCTGCATTTTACTCATATACAAGATAGGGATAATACCTAAACACAGGGTTGTAATGACTAGAGGAATGATCTGTATAGTTATACTACCAGTAGAAGCACATTGCCTGTAAAAATTTAAATTATGTCCACCCCTCCCTTTAAGAGCTTAATTCTTTTCTCCCTGAGTGTATAACTAGTGACTCATTTCTTTTCTTGTTTTTGCTTTGTTTTTGAGACAGGTTCTTGCTGTGTAGTTCACATTGGCCTTGAACTCACTATGTAGCCCAGGCTGGCCTCCAACTCACAGCAATCCTCCTGCCTCAGCCTCCCAAGTGCTGGGATTACAGGGGTGTGCCACCATGCCTGGTTAGTGACTCATTTCTAACAAACAGAATTTGGTGGAAAGAATGAAGTGTGGTGGACAGAATGAAGTGTGACTTCCGAAGATATTTCACAAGATATGTCAGCCTTCATCTTGTTCTCTCTCTCACAAATCTCTGGAGAAGCTAGTTGCCATGTCATTAAGATGTTCAGGTTTCCCTATGGAGGCCCACAGGGTGAGGAACTGATGCCTCTTGCCAAAAGCCACGTAAGTGGGCCTGGAAGTGACTATACCATCCCTGATCAAGACTTTGGAAGACAGTAACTCTGGCCAACAATTTGAGATATCTCAGGGGGACCCTGAGCTAGAACCACACAGCTAAGCCAGTCCGAAATTCCTAAGCCACAGAAAGTATAGACAGTAAATGTTTATAGTTTTAAGCCACTGAGTTTTTATAAAGTAGTAGGACTATTTAAAAAAGTAGATGCAAAAGAAAGGAGAACAGTGATATATTACAATTTGTAGTAGTTTAACTAGAAAGTAAGACACATGGGGATTTCTAAAGATCAGAAGAAATAAATTCTGCCTTCAGAGAACTAAGTCTAGTAATACCTAGCTGACTTTTTTTTTTTTTTTTTTGTGGGTACCAGGGGTGACCTCAGGACCTCGTGCGCCAGCAGGTGCCCGTGCTGCTGAGTGATATCACCGGCCCCTTTTTCGTGTGTGGGTTCCGGGAGTCGAACTCGGGCCCTGGTGCTTGTCAGGCAGGCGCTTACGCCGCTGAGCCATCTCACCGGCCCCCAGCTGACTTTTAAACTAAACGTTCTTAATCATACGGTGATGATTAAGGTGATGTAATTACCTGAAATAGAAAAACTATAGTTGATGACAGAGAGAAAAATATGTTCCCCAAAAGATCCTGAGAAGAGTGGATTCCTGGCCCCTTCCCTATGATAACAACTGGCTAGGCTGGAGAACTGGAGAAATGTAAGTCATTGGGTACACTTACTTCTTCATAATCTGGATTTCATGGCACCACCGTTCTCTGTTTTTGGTACTTAGCTCTAGGCGGCAAGACTTAATAGCTATTTTGAGATCAAGTTCCTGCCAAAACAGAAAGTCAACAGAAAAAATAAGTTAGATTCTTGTTCAGATTTGCTTGCTATCAAAGAAATGTTAACCTGGGAAAACAATACTCTTTTTAGCTTACTAATTAATCATACTATCCAAGGCTTTCTTTAGTCTACACTTTTGTTAGATAAACCATGAGACTATTAAATCAATGCTTTCAAAATGTGTAATCTCTGACACAAACCAGAGTTGTGGTAAAGCTGTGTATGAGTAAACAGAGAAATGCCCAGGGGCTGGAAGGGAAAAAAATTATAGGTGGGGAAGTAAGACATATCTTGAATGGGACAGTCTGGATTGGGAGCTGGGAGGGGGAAACAGGCTAAAGACAAGATAGTTAATAATGTGTAAAGAGAAGAAAGGAACTAGAATAGACTATAAACTAGCCTAACCATAGTATTCGCTCTCTTCAACTTTTCATTATGAATAGGACCCTGGCTGTAGCTACATCTCATATAAAGTTTTACCATCTAGACATCTGTACAGCCATGAACATTAAGCTCTAAATATTTTGGAACTGGACAGCAATGATGCTTGTACAATGCAAATGCACTTAATACAACAGAACTGTACACTTAAAATGGTCAAAATGGGGCTGGAGGTGTACCTCAGTGATAGAGTGGCAGACCACTTATCTAGAATGCACAAGATCCTGGTTTTTGATCCCTAGCACCACACACACACACACGGTTTAAAATGACAAATTTTACATTTACACACACATATATTTTACAATTAAAAGAAAATACTAAGTTAAATTAGTTTCCTTATTTTTCCAACTTTTCAATCTCTAAACAAAGGGATGTTATATACACATTTACTCAATGCATTTGAACATAATAAAGTCATCCCTTGACATGCAGAGGATTGTTTCCAGGACCTCCAGAGGTTACCAAAATCTGCAGGTTCTCAGTCCATTACATAAAATAACATAATATTTGTATATAACTTATGCATATTCTCCTGTATACTATAAATCATTTCTATATTACTTACAATACCTAATACAAGTAAGTGCTATATGAATAGTTGCTATGTGGTATTATTTAGGTAATAATGACAAGAAAACTTCTATACATGTTCAGTTCAGATGCATTTTTTTTTCCCAAATATTTTCAATCCACAGTTCGTTGAATCTGTGAATACATAATTCATGGAAAACCAACCATCCCTTTCTTTTTTCTTTCTTTCTTTTTTGCCATGCTGGGGATTGTCTTGCATATGCTGGGCAAGCTTTCTACCCCTGATCTATATTCCCAGATCCTATATCCTTTCTTTAAAATATTCCATGTGACTAATTTTTCCAACACATGTTGAGGAGTGCTACCACACTGTACTTTGTTTCTATGTCCATTTCTTTTGCAGACTTGAAATTTCCTGTAAGGTAGATAAGCCTCTTGCTGATTTTGGCACCGTCAGTACCCAGCAAATAACCAACTAAATAAACCAATTACTTCTTCCTAATTGTACTTTGAGAACTTTAGATAAAATACTGGGACATGAGTTCTACCTAAATATTAGTATATAAGTTAAGTGATCCTGTTTCTTAGGCTTATTATAGACTATTCCTTCTCTCCTTACTCTAGGCCTGGTTATCAAATATTCCACCTTTTAAGAAGGGCACTCTGAGAAACCAGATAGTTCCTGAGAGATTTCTAAGATTTTAGAGGGCTCAAATCTCTTCTATTTAAAGTGATGAATTCCACAGAGACAAAAAGTAGAATAGTGTTGCCAGGGAATAGGGGGAAGAACAAATGGGAATTATTGTTTAATGGGTACAGAGTTTCAGTTTGAGAAGATGAAAAAGTTCTGGAAATAAATGGTGGTAATGGTTGCATATCGACGTGGATGTGCTCCATGCTACTAAACTACACACTTAAACATGGTTAAAATGGTGAACTTTATGTATTCTTTACCACAATAAAAAATGTTTATGTTTTTGTTTTCAGTGCTGGGGACTGAAACCAGGGCCTGGTGCATGCTAAGCAAATATATATATATATATATATATATATATATATATATATATGAATTCATCTTCATCCATCTTCAGCCAGGGATCAAAATAAGTAGTCACAGGCTGGACGTGGTGGCACACTCCTGTAATCCTAGCACTTGGGAAGCTGAGGCAGGAGGACTGCCATGAGTTTGAGGCCAGCCTGGGCTACATAGTGAGTTCAAGGCCAGCCTGAACTACATAGTGAGACCCTGTCTGAAAAAAAAAAAAAAGAAGCAGTCATGAAAGTATACCAGCATGCATACTTTTTTTCATTATGACCAGGCTAATGGGCAGGCTTAGATAACACAGAAAATATCCCACTGAAAGCACTTGGCTCCCTCCTTAAAACAGCAAATGGTGATTTCTCCTGGATTCACTTCTCTATTCACAGGCCAAGTACTATCTTAACTGTTCATCTTGTCCTATGTTTTTCCAAATTTATCCTTTGCAAAAGTAATTTTCCTACAACACTATTTTTATCTTGACATTTCCTTTTTTAAGGGCAATTAAAGATGATGAAAATTACGATAATAGCAACAACAACAAAGCAGAAGCTGGACCTGTGATAAGGCCTTTGCCAGGCCAAATACTACGTAGTTTTACATACATTACCATCTTACTTAACTTTCAAACAGACTTAGGATGTATAAGGTGTGATAGAAAAATATAGTAATTGTTTAAATTTTAAAAAATTATTACAGTAAAAGACACATAACCATTAATAACCTTCAAAATACTCCTCCTCATTTTGAACACACATATCCCATTGCTCTTGCCACTTTCTGAAGCAGTCTGGAGGTCTTTTGCTAGTATCTTTACTGGCATTGTCCTAGCAGCCTCAATGCTCGAATGCATTCAAAATGTTAACTTTCATTGTCATTTTGGATTTGGGGAAGAGCCAGAAGTTGCAAAGTGCCAGATCCAGTGAATATGGTGAATGAGGACACACCATAATGTTTTTATTTAATAGAAATTGCCATAAACAGTTGATTAATTTGGGATGATGTAAAATGTGGTGAATGTGTCAATTTAAAAATTACAGTGAAAGACACATTACCACTAATTCCCTTCAAAATACCCTTGTTTTGAGCACACTTATCTTCCCTGTCAGTGTGTCTTTTTAAAATTTAAACATTCATTGTATCTTTTGATCACCCCATATATATACATTATTAAACCTATTTTACTGATAACAAAACAAAAACTGTACTTCAGGGACTATTAGTTCAGGGTCTTTTCACCAAAAATGTCCTTTAGAAGAGCAGGAACCCCTTAAATGGCAAGGCATTGGGTTATGTGGATGGGCATCTGTGCTTTTTTCTGGGTAAAGGGTTCATACTTTTTATTGGTATACTAAAAGACACATGACTCAAACATTAACTACTGTTAAAATGGTAAAACATTTTCAGTTAAATCAAAGTAAATTCCTTGAATCTGATGTTAGCTGTCTTCCGCAAAAAAGTTCCCATCTTCAATTTGTATCTTTCCCTTTTTAAGCTATGATCATTTTCACCAACCTACCCTCAATTTGTTCTGTATCTGGAATGCATGCCCAATTCCAAAGTCTACCAATGCTTCCAAAGTTTTACTCTTGGCTCACTATGAAGCCTTCCTTATCTACTCCAGTCTCTACTGATCCCACCAAGAAGACACACATAGGGACATATCTAACGGGCAGGTCCCTTCCCCATCAGCCCCATTTTCTCACCCATTCGAGCTCACACATAACGCTCGGATGTGCAACTGCCTCACACACCCCGACAGTGCAGATTCATAAAGACACATAATCATTGTTGCTCTCACGAAACAGCTGGTCACATCTTGACACTCATACCTAAATTCGCCCTAATAGCTCTTTCAACACACTGCCCCAGGAACTCAGATACAACCTCAGACTCAGTCACCCAGGCTCACACACACAGTATCATTGTCACCGTCTCTCTCACATTCTCTCACAGTCTCTCTCTCTCTCACACACACACACGCTCACTGGTTCACAAATACTGCCTCACACACTGACAACCCGTGTTCTAGAGACGCTCTGACAAACCCACCACTGCTCCCTCCTGCGCCCGCCTCACCCGATGCTGGTACAGACACACATTTCCGAACCCGCCGGTGCCAAGCCGCTCTCGCATCTCCCAAGGCCCGCCCGCGCCCGGCCGCAGCCCCGGGGGCCGCTCCATGGGGCGGGAGGGCAAGCAGCTTCAGGCTCCGCCGTAGTTCCAAGGCCGGTTCCGGGCAGCAGAGGCTCGCGCGTCTTTGTTCTCGCGAGATGTTTGTGTCACTTCCGGTAGCTGCCGCAGGAAAAGCCTCGCCCCAGTTATTTCCACGGTGCTGCAGAGTCCTAGGCGTCCCCAGTGGGAATCGGGTTGTCTTAAGTGTCCTGGGCATTCTTGTGGTTGAGGACCCACTTGTGTTTTTTAGACTTGAAAAATATAAGGGCTCTCCAGACTTCACCTTTAAATCACCAATCTCTTACGTATTCTTTCCTAAACGTCACATTGTCTCCATTCCTTTCTACATTTACCTTTTTAAAAAATCCATGCCATCTATCCTCCAACTCCACCACCTGCTAAGCTGGCACTGACAAAGGCCACTAAAGATTTAGATAGTGGACAAAACAAAGCATTCGAAAGAATCCTGCGCTAACAGGCCCATTGATGCATTAGCCTTCAGAGTTAATTATGACTTTCTGTAACACCCATTCCCAGGATCTCCCCTATAATCACAAACAACTCAAGGATGACGTTATTCAGAGTAAAGAATGCTCTTCCGGATTTGGGAAGCTTCCCTAAATGTCTCACAGAGCTTGCTGTCCGTCAGTCTTCTAGTTACAGTTTGCTAGTGGTGGTTCTTAGTTATGGGAATTGTTTCTGAGACTTGCTGCAGGGCTGCAGGGCTGCGAAGGCAGGAATGTTGTTGGTGTAACAAGTACTTCTGAGTGGCAGACTACATAGGGGAACCAGCTTCTGGTTTTCCACCTGACTCAGTCATCTACTTTATGGAACCCAGGGATTTCAATAGGTTTAAGAATCAACATGGAATCAAATTCTCATATAAAAAAAAGTGTCGGAGCAACTAGAACGTTGAGTGCTGTATAACACATAACAAATCAGTGTTCTGGGCCTTTGATACTGTTGTATGGGAGATGCTGGTTTCCAGATTTGGGTGGTTTACAAGGAACTGGAGTATCAGACTTGGATATAAGGGCGAATAAAGCCTCTGAGAACACATCCTGGATAGCTGGGCAGGCTGTACATAGGGTTGTGGTGCATACTGTCATGAAAGTATGAAGCCTCTAGTTTAATGCAATGGAGCTTCAATCTCTTAATTCTTACCTAGAAGAGGTAATGAAGAATGCCGAGTACCCCAGCCAGAATACTGATGATTGGGTTGACCCAACGTGGCCATCTTTGCAGAAATCAGGTCAGTTTCTGTAGTTTACTTTTTTAAAATTCCCATTCTCAGCTCAAATTAAAAAAAAAAAAAAAAAAAAAAAAACAAAAAAAAAAAAACTAGGCTGTCTGACTCCAGGCTCTATAATCTGTAGGTTTGCAAGCCTGTTTTTTCATGTATAAAACAGAAGTGATATCTCACAGAGATTTTATGAGGATTAAGTGAAACAGTGTCTGGTACATAAATGCTCAATATATAGGAACAATTATTTTTCTTTTCACTTGCAACATACAACATTCTCCTGTGAGCTCTCTGCTCCTTCTCCATGTACTTCTGGATCACTCTATTTCTTTCTTCTTTTTTTTTTTTTCCTCACTTTTTTTTTTTTGTGTGGGTGGGTACCGGGGGTCGAACTCAGGACCTCGTGCTTGCCAGGCAGGTGCTTATGCCGCTGAGCTCTCTCACCAGCCCTGGATCACTCTATTTCTAAGCACTCCTTAAATATTGGACATCTTTAGCTTAGGACTGTATTCACCCTATCTTACTTTTATTTTTTTGTGTACATACTTTTACTTCTACATTGTAGAAGTTACCATTTTTTTTCAAATGAACATAGGTATAAGCAACCCAGAATGAAAATGATTTTTAGAACACAGTAACCACTAATATCCTACTTATTTTTGGAATAGATGGCAACTATATATACTTACAAATACTGGTATATCAGAGACACCAAAGATAACTTCTTTGATGCAGCTACTTAGGAAATGTAAAAAGGTAAGTACCATCTAGCATCAAATGGAGGGCTAAATAAATAGGGGAGTCTCTCTTATAACTTTTAGGAATTCAAGTTTTTCCAAAACTTTGGCATATAGTCTCATTGTCTACTATCTTATTTAAAAAAAAAAAAAAACTTAAAAGACTGGTGGCTTTGGATTTGAAAGCTTGCACTCCTGAATTCCCCAAAGTGTTTCTACACTTTAAAAAAAAAATACGCTCCCCTTCAGGGTCAGCTCTATCTTTATAAGGTTTGTTATACCATTTTCTCCCAGGATACATGGGACACCGAGGCATACTGTACTTATCTATTCCATAGAGGTCCTTAATTATGGTGGAAAATGAATGTGTTCTCCTTATATTCTTCAAAATACTTTCTATTAAATCAAGTACAGATAGGCCAATGGGCCAAGAAGTATAACCTTTCATTTTAATATCTGACAGGCATTGTCAATCACTTCTTCAGGTATTTTCCCAATGCTCGGGGTCTTTATTAGTTCTTGTAGCTGAGTTCAGATCCTTTAGAGGGATATCAGATATGTTAACTACACTCCATACAGAACACTTGAGTCTCCATGTGCTCCAAGGACATGCCCATGACAGTTTCAGAGTGGATACCAACCTTTTGCCCAATTAAGAAGTGGAAATGAGCAGTATCTAGATTACAGCCACTTCCAAAAACACAGTTTTTTGGGAAATGCACTCAGTTTCCAGAATACATATCTACTGAATTGGAGACAACAATCAGTTTGCGGTGGGGGCTGTACTTGACAATAGTGGCAATCGTTAATTTAGATGGCTACATTTCATTGGACTAATTTAAGGCCTGATTATCCTCTCTCCTGGCACGCACCAACTGTGATAATCACTAGGCTGGAGTTCGCAGTGACGTGTTCATCTTTGCTGCAAACATATTTGACATTTTCACGAAAAGGCTGCAGTGTTGAAGATCCATTACCTCACCCTTCAGTTCGCCTTCATGAACTTCACCAGGGCAACTTGATCAGCTAAGCCTTTTTTTTTTTTTGGTGGGTACCAGGGGGTCGACCTCAGGACCTCAAGCGCCAGCAGGCGCCCGTGCCGCTGAGCGATATCACCGGCCCCTTTTTCATATGTGGGATCCGGGAGTCGAACTCGGGCCCTCGCGCTTGCCAGGCAGGCGCTTACGCCGCTGAGCCATCTCACCGGCCCTCAGCTAAGCCTTTTAATAAAATGCTGACAGCACAGGGCATGCCCAACGATCCAGTTCCTATAATGGAGACTTTATTGTGACAAATGGGCTCTTCTGAGGTGAAATTTTTCATAAGCTCATACTTCACAGCTGCCATCTTGGACACAGGTGTGATCAGCCAGAAGCCCCAGAAGGGGACCTGCACCATCTGACAGAGTGATGAAGCCATCCTCAGTCCTCAGAAACTTACTCCTGGAACGTTTATTCTCTGGATGACCCACAGAACTTCTGCAGCCCAGCTTGTAGCTGCTCACTCAAAAGGCAGAGAAAGAGACTGGAGGAAAGAAGTAGGAAACCCACAGGCAAAATCATTGAGGCACAAAAGAACCACCCTCTCTTATTTTCATACGTTCTCATTTCATTTATGGCCTATACCCTGATGATCCCTAAAGCCCTATCACCATGAGTCTAGGATTATCTAACAGTACACTGGACACATCTGGACATCTAAAACAATTTATTGAAAGGAGGACTTCTCTTCTCTTCTCAAATCTTCCCCCTTCTCTTCCCAATTAGACTAAACTCTTGGACAAAGAGGCACCATGATGAGGCATGACTAGAAAAATGCCTGGTACATAAATATCTGAAGGACTGAATGGCTTCTTACATATGAATAAGATGATGCTGTAAGAGAAAAACAGCAAATGCCATTGGTCCCTTCTCTATCCTGGGTTACCCAGAGAGAAACCACCCTGTGTGATTCTGATAAAGGAGTTGGGCCAAAAGCTCCAGCCCTTCCGATTTCACACACTACTTCATTTCAGTGGTCACAGGCAACATGAACACAAGAGACTTCTCAACTATTAAAAACAATTTGGAGCTGGCTGTGGTGGCACACGCCTGAAATCCCAGCATTTGAGAGGCTGAGGCAGGAGGATCGCCTCAAGTTCAAGGACAGCCTGTGTTACATAGTGAGTTCAAGCATAGCCTAAACTACATAGTGAGACTCTGTTTCAAAAGACAAAAAAAAAAAAAAAAAAAAAAAAAAAGAAAAAAATTTAGATTTGATAGTTTAAGTTTTTGAAAATGTATATAAACACAAGCTGTTCTTAGCGCTGACTGACAGACATGCTTTTAGCATAGAATTTTCATCCTAGAACAACTTTCCTTAAAAAAAAAAAATTTTTTTTTTTTTCAATCCTAGGCCTCTTGCTGCAGTTAGGTTCCATGGGAATGCATGAAAAAGAGGCAGGGAAACAGCCCCCAAGAGAGACTGCAGTTTCATTAAAAACACACTGGAACAATTTCTTTCAAAGTTCATAAAGTATTCTTCCCTTTGCTTAGTCATCCAGAGAGAAGTCAAAGGGCTCAAAATCTTTCCGGAAGCGGTGAGCTAGGGTCTCTTCTTTTTCTTTGCTGATCTGACACTGCCTCCAGTCAGACTTCTCAGGAATATTAAGAATTGCTTCACTGGCCAGCACCTCCCTGCAGAAAGAGCACAAAAAAGTAAACAATGGGGAGTATTAGCTCCAAATTCCCTCTTTCTCCTGTCCCTCTTCAACCAGAGAGCTCTTCTCAATATCACCTAAAGCAACTATGCAAACCTCTACGACTGCTTATACTGTTCCCCTGCCCTGAGTGCCATCTCCGCCATTCTATCAAAATTATACCATCTTGAATGACCAGCTCAGATCCTACCTCTTTCCTGACCCTTCACACTTCATCCTCCCTCTCTTGAACAACTTGAAACTACATTATTGTTAGAGTATGTAGAGAAGCAACATGGCATACTGTAAGAAAGACAGGTTCTGGTGTCAGATCAAAAGACTAGATTCCATTCCTAGCTCTGTCACTTGCTGTCTATGACTTGAACAGATTACTTCATCTCTGAGTCTTGGATTCCTCACCTATGAAATTTGAATAAGAGCACTTACTTTGTATGGTTTTGTAAAGTACAGAGATAACACAAAGTGCTACACTAGCTGTGAATTACATCCTGCCTTAGACTGTAGTTTTGTCATCTCAATTAGACCATGAGTTTGCTGAGAGCAGAGTTGGGTGTCATACCCATTCTGACTTAAAATTCTTCTGCCTTTCCTTCTGGCACACCAACACAAGCTTAATGTGAAGAAAACGACTTATCTTGACTCAGAACAAAAGAATAACATATAGATACATATATCTGCTTCTGATTTCTATTGTTTTACATTTTTATTCATTTTTACTTATTTTGATTTATTAGAAATAAGTCTATGCATCTATTTGGTCCATTTTCTACTTTGAAGCTACAATAAATAGAGCAGGAAATAAATCATCTGAGTCCTCTAAAAGGCATAGTGGACCTAAGCTCAAGTACTAGCTCCTTGGGCATACTTTGAGTCTATTTCGTTAGATGTAAAATGAAGATACAATCACTCTTCTTTTACAGCTAGAAAAAGACTGGCTTTTCAAGTATTTTGTTAAGTGTAAAATGCTATTAACTGTAAATTATTTTGAAAATATTTAATTTTGAAAATATAAATGACTTTCATGAACACAAAATCATTCAAAGGATCTCCCATTTGTGAGCTTTACATGCCCTTACAGCTAGTATCTAGATGTACCCCCAAAGCCTCATGCAGTCATAGGTGGGGCTTTTCGGAGGTGGCTGGATCTAGGGTGTATGATGCTAGGATCAAGGATGCAATGCTTGGACTAAGGGTGTGAGTGCTACCCGCAGTAAGGGAAGGTACGCGGATAAGATATAAGGGACAGAAAGATGGTCATTCCTTGTTGCTTGCTGCCTTCTGCCTGCCATGAACTATTTTTCCTCTGTGATGCTCCTCTGCCATGCCACCCCGTCTTAGAGCCAGCCAACTATGAACTGAAAACTTCTACAAACTGTAAGCCAAATAAACCTTTCCTCCTTTAATTTTGGATGTCAGGTATTTTGTCTCAGCAATGAGAAAAGTAACTAAGACATATGCCTATATGCATTGGTAATCATGTCCCTGTCTGCATCTGTTGTTAAGGCAACAACAAAAAGATCAAGCTAGATGTTTGAAATATACAACCCCCTTCTTCTCATTTATCAATTATCTTCCTGAAAATGCAGACAATGGGGCAATCTTTTAGAGGTTTTCCAAATTAGTCCAGAATAGTTCTGGGGTCATTCAAAGCCCAATTCTAACTGGGAAGGTGGGGAAAACAGCTGCAAATCAGAAACTACCATGAGATAATGCATTCTGTACATTTTCTACTCCCCTTCAGACTCTGTCTCTTCTTTCCTGTAACTTCCTGTCTTCATCTTTGCCTAACTTATACTGCTCTCTGTATTGTTTTGCAGTCATGTTCTGCCTGATACAATGAGCATAACTGAAGCCTCATCCAGCCTTATAGAATACTGCAGAATAAAATAATTATTATCTTATTTTGCAGTCCTCCAGACCTGGATTTAAACCTACCACTATGTGACCATAGGCATGCTACTTTCCCCTTTTAAGCCATGCTACCCAAAACAGTACCATTAAGCAGATGTGGCTATTTAAATTGTAATTAAAATTAAATAAAATTAAAAATTCAGTCCCTCAGTTACTTAGCCACATGTTCAAATGTTCAACAGCCACATGTAGCCAGTGATTACTGTATTTGATAGTACAGATTTATAGACCATTTCCATCTTTGTGGAAAATTCTGTTGGACACTGCTCTAGAGCTTCATTGTCTACATTAGTAAACTAGGATAATACCTACCTTACACAGTTGTGAAGATTAAATGAGAAAATGCACACAGAGTTCTTAGCAGTGTCTGATCCATGGCATATGGTCAATGGTAGCAGTTTACTGCCTCTGGTTAGATGTCCTCATCCCAGCATTTGCCCTCTAAATCTAGCTCTTAAATTCACCTTTGACTTTTCATAAGGCCCTTATATCAAGTAGAAATAAATTCTTCCTTTTCTGAATTTTATTTATTTTATTTTATTTATTTTTTAAGGCCAGCCTGGACTGCATAGCAAGACCCTGTCTCAAAAAACAACAGGACTGGTGATATAGCTCAGTGGCATAAGCGCCTGCCTGTCAAGCATGAGGTCCTGAGTTCGACTCCTGGTACCCACACATGAAAAAAGGTCCGGTGATATTGCTCAGTGGCACGGGCGCCTACTGGCGCATAAGGTCCTGAGTTCAACCCCCGGTACCCACAAAAAGAACCAAAAAAACAAAACAAACAAACAAACAAAAGAAACAACAACAAAAAAAAAGGTGCTAAGATTCATTTAATATACTACATATTACGTAATATCCATGGCAGAGTTTGGGGAATCACTCATAATTAAACATAGATCCCTACAGCAAACATCAACAGTCACTTAATACAGATGATAAAGACTATGCATAATCTCACTTAGTTCTCATATCATTACTGCCCAAACTGCCTCAGACCAGGTATTAGGTCTAGTCCGTTTTTTGGTTTGTTTTATGTTTTGGTACCGGGGATTGAACCTAGGGCCTCACACATGCCAGGAAAGTGCTCCATTACTGAGATACAACTTTAGCCCTTTTAATTTTATTTTGAGACAGGGTCTCAGTTTCCTAAATTTCAGGCCGGCCTTGAATTTATGATCCTCCTTCCTCAGCCTCTGAGTGCTGGGATTACAGGCATGTGCGAATATACCTGGCTGTACAATAAGTCCCTGTTTTGCAAACATTTGAGTTGCAAACTTCACCAACAGGACTGGAGCTTGTATTAGGAACATTCACAGATGTGAACAAATAGTGGAAGTAGCTCATGTGTCTGCTGGACATTGTCATAGCTATGCTGCTGTGTGCTTATTGTGCTTAAAAGTAAAAATAGTTTACTTATAGTATTTTTGTGTGTGTGTTTGGTTTTTTTATGTTTTACATTGTATATCTGTGTCAAAGGTGTACAGGACTCACTTTGTCAGACTTACAAATGAATCTGACTTATGAACGTTTTCCTGAAACGGAACTTGTATATTCTTAAACTTGTGCACTGATTTCCATTATCAAATTCCAGAGCATTTTATTACCCAAAAATAAATCTTATACCCATTAGCAGTCACTCTTAATTTCTCTCTTACTCCAGTTTTTGTTTTATACTTTTTTTCATTAGTACATGATTGCAGTACGTATTGATTACATTTATCATGAGAGTTTGTACATGTGCATAACACATCTTAATTCTTCTTTTTTTTTTGAGACAGGGCCCCACTCTGCAGTTCAGGCTGTCCTTGAACTCACAATGTAGCCCAAGTTGGCCCTGAATTCGAGGTACTCCTCCTGCCTCAGCCTCCTGAGTGCTGGGATTACCTCTAAATTTCTAAAGTACATTGTTTCCCAAAACTCTGTCTAGCTACATTTCATATTTTGTATCACATGGCTGATTTGATTTGTCCTGACACTATAAGTTCCTTGGGGTAAGGCACGTTTCCTATTTAGCTTATTATCAATTGTTCATGCCGTTTATCACTTTGTTTACAACAGTTTAAGTGAAAATACACTGAAAAGAAGGAAAACATACAAACCTTCCAAACTGCAAAGGAAAATTCCTTTTAATTCTGTGGAAAAGCTTCTCTCCTGTGTCAAGTTCAACATAAAAATATGCTGCTCCTGGCTGTGCAATCTGAAGTAAACAGAGTTGTATCAGGACATATAATAGTGCTTTGAAGATCTAGAACCCTAGCTCATCTCTTAAAAGCTCTAATTTGTCAAATAACTCAGTTTAAAAGTATAAGAAAACAGATATGTGAATAGCTATGGATTCCAAACTACTAAGTGGTACTAGAGTTTAAAAAGTCAGATTGTTAGATATTACCAGTATCCTCCCCATGGCACTCTCCTGCTAAATTCCCACCTTAGGAAATGGCTAGTTTCTTGCTCTTCCCACAAAAACACTAAGACTTTGTTGTAATGCTATTTCCATCTCCAGTCTAATCAATATACTGTGATCTAGTTCCAAATTGTCCACTGCCTATTTAACATTCTTAGAATTCCTTGATAGTGTCTCAGGCTAAACATGTCAAAAACCAGATCTTTTACTCCATGAAAATCACCAGACCCTCCTGTTTTACCTGCTTGATGTCAGAGTGCTCTGGAATTTCCAATAGCTCTATCTGTTGCTCTTGTGCCTGGGTAATGAAGGCATCTTTAATGTCATCAGTAGCACAGCAGCTAAGTGGCACAGGAATGACCTGAACAGGGGTTGGGCAAATAGGAAAAACTCATTGTACAGGTCCCAGAGAGGTTATGTCTGTACAGTTTCTGAAAAGTAGCAAATCCATCACAGGGGTGGAAAAGCACCCCTCAGCACAGACTCTCCTCAGGCCAGACAGGCATTTGTCAGCCTGTCTGTAGGACTTAAACTTATGAGATAGATTGTGAGAGCCAATCCATGCACAAAAAGCTCAAGAGAGATCTTTCTGTCTTTAAGCCTTTGCTAGCTCCTCACAATGTATGTGGCAGAGTCAGGCCCATTTGAAAACTTAACAAATGTGCCAGAAAGAAACTACCACAACCACAATCACCAAATTTCTGAGCTGCTAGCTCATGTGGCCTCTGGTGCTATTTTCTACTTTAAAGCCTTCACTCATGCTGTACCTCCACACAAAATTCCTTTCCATACCCTTACCTAGCATGGCCTACACCTTCCTTGGAACTTCTCTCAATTACCCACGCCTTTTCTAGCACTCAGCATCCTGCTGTTCACTTATACCCACCATGTACTTCCCTGTGAAATCTCTAGAGTTATCACCAGATACTCTTAAACTTTTAAATAACATTTAAATATTATTATGATAATTCATATTAAATACTTTAAATATTCAATTAAATTTAAATATTCCAGTTAACCACTGCTTAAATATTTATTTATCAATATCAAGGTCACCATAGTGCCCTCCTACATTCCTGGGCAGGGATCACTTACCTGTAGCTGGAGGTGATGACTCTTATAATTTCTCTCAAACAGAACACACCGTTTCCCTCGACTCTTAAAGAAGCGTCTTAGGGTAGCCTTGTATTTCTCCACCTCCTCCACCACCTCTGCAGAAAGCTCCACCACTGACTGGTAGTGACCAATGGGCAGGATGAGGACATGGTCATCAGATAAGCCTCCTTTGGCCAGGGCAAGGTAGCACTGAACAAGAAACACAGAGTTGAGACATCAGTACTGCATGTATGGTTCTCTGAGGAGAAAAACCTACATAAAGAGTGAGCCTGAGGGTACAGGGAAAAGTGCTCAAGACTCTGTTAACAGAAATTCTACTTTTAAAAATCTGATGTTAGGGCCAGTGAAATAGCTCAGCGGCATAAGCGCCTGCCTGGCAAGCGCGAGGTCCTGAGTTCAACTCCCGGAGCCCACATAAAGGAAAAAAGGGCAGGTAATATCGCTCAGCGGCACAAGTGCTTGCTGGCAAGCACAAGGTCCTGAGGTCGACTCTTGGTACCCACATTAAAAAAAAAAAATCTGATGTTAGAGGTTAGAGCAATAATGTTCTCAAGTATCTTCTGAAGAATGAGATCAGATGTAACAGATTTCTATGCAAATATCAAATGAACTGGGAGCACACAGGAAGGCTTTTGGGTTCAAACACCAGAGCAGAAAGAGACCAGAACCACCACCACCTGGGTTGTCCTTCCCAGGCTCCAAACTTAAAAACAGCATTTCAGTTATTATCACTTTCCCTTCAACCACAGAAGAATAGTACTTCTGATTTCAAAATGACTACTTTTTGCCTTCCCAATAACATCCAATCCTTTATGTCACCAAATAAACCGTGGACTCACAAAAATGGCTAAGGTAACATGATTAGCACCCAATGTCCCTACAGCCTTAAGCTGCTAACTAAACTTCATAAAATAAGAAGAAATATACAGCCTAAGAGAGCGGAAGGAAGAAAGGAAAACCTTAAACTCAGATTTACCCAAAAAGGTAGAGAATTAAAGTTCCCAACAATAAAATATGCAGGATTATTTTACCAGTCGTACACTCTTTGAAGGGAAGACACTGTGAGTGAGCAGCAAAGGAACAAATGAATATCAATGCAAGCAAACATAGGTACTTTAGAAAGAAATTCCATGCAAAGCATTCTTTTAATGTAGTGGACTCAAAGTTAAGGCTGAAGGGTGCCATCATTTATTTCTCATCTACAGTAAGAAAGTCCAACAGAATGATAGGATATCATTCTGACAGGATACTACAGACAAACTAAAGCATGATCATCCTTGATTTATTTGGCAGCAAGGACTAAGCCAATCTATAAAGTTAATTTACTAGGTGACAAGTTCATCAAAACCTCAGAGGTACTAACACTTTAGTTTTACAATGACTTTTTTTCTTTTTGTGGTACTGGGCAACTTAACCAGACCTTGTATAAAAAGTAGAAAATGACTGGGATGTAACTCAGTGTGAAGGTCCTGGGTTTGATCCCTAGTACTGCCAAAAAAAAAAGTAATCACCAGTTTTGATCCCAGGGGTACTTCTCAGAGATACAAGTCTGCCAATGTAAGACATGAGAAACAAATGTAGAACAATGTGAAAAATAAAACTGATATTCTAATCAATGTATAAGAGGCCACAAAATAAGACCTTTAGACTGTTAGGATAAGCTGAAGAAAGGTCACCCTCAGAAAACAAATTCACAATAAATCACTGAAAACTAGATGAAAGCAGTTTACAGAAGCACTACACCCTAAGAAATCATTTGTAAATATTCTCCTCCGGAACCTTTGGTGAACATCTTTCTACACTTGATCTTAGCCAAAAGGCTGAGAAGTGATACAAACACCTGGTTCCAGTCGTGGGTGACTGGAATGTACTTATAACCCTGAATATTAACTTTTCTTAATTCTAACTGAAAGAAAAGAAAATAGTCTATTTGGAGCCTGGAGAACTGTGGGTCAAAGAATATAATTATTTAATGTCTAACTGAGCCCTGCCCAGTGCCAAGTATCTAGAGGTACTATTCTATGTGAAATACAATGACTTTCCTGTAAGACACATGTAGTTCACCAGGGCTTTCTCAGCCTGAGAAAAATCACACTCAAGATCTCCTAGTTCTCATAGTCTGATTCAGCGCTTTCTAACCAAGCAATTTTATAATCATTATCTTGGGGTTACCAGATACTTCAATCAGGAATGGGGATGTGAATCTTTCTGTCATCAGGAAGCTACATCTTCTACTATTACCCAACAGGAATTTGTCACTTTAGTCTTTCATATGATTAGTATGATTCAGTTCCCAGTATTACATAATTCTAGATTTAAAAACATTATTAAGTTCAAATTTCTGAACCTGAGCTGAGCATAGTGATTCATGCCTATAATCTCAGCACTCTGGTAGGCTGAGGAAGAAGGACAGCAAGTTTGAGTCCAGCCCAGCCAACTTAACAAGATCTGATCTAAAAATTAAAACAACAATGACAAAAAAAACAAAACAAAAATCTAAATCTGAAGCTATAAAGAAAATAGCAGCTTTTTTTTTTTTTTTTAAAAGATGAGATCTCACTCAATTGCCCAGGGTGTCCTCAAACTGGTTGTCCTCCTGCTTCAGCCTTCCAGGGAGCTGGGATTTCAGATGTGTACCAGCATGACTGGCTGAGTATCAACACTATTAACCCAATATGAGTATAAGCAACAGAAGACTCCCTTCTCAGGACAAAGAAAATTTCCATTTTTAGTAGTAAGCAATTAACACAAGCTAAATAACAGTCCCAAGTAGTACAGACTAAAAATACAAAGAGTTTGAAAAGTATATAAAAGCTTCACCCTAGGAGGTCCACACCTATTTGTGAGAGGGAGGAAGGAAAGGCGTGAGTGATCTTGTGAAACTGATTCTACAAAAATACCACAGAAGAAATGCTATAATCAAAGACTAACAATGGGCTAGGGATACAGTTTAGTGGTAGTGCCCTTGCCCAGCATTGGCAAGGCCCTAGGACGCATCAACAAAACAAAACAAAACAAAACAATAACGAATGTTGGCAGGTATGTAGAAATCCTTATACATTACTGATGGGAATATAAAATAGTGTCGTTTTTGAAAAAGTTTGGTAGTTCCCTAAAAAGTTAAGAAAGTAAGTTATCATATTACCTAGCTATTTCATTCCTTGGTATCTTTCCAAAAGAAATGAAAACATATGTCTGCACAAATACTTGTATGCAAATCTTATATGGGAGCATTATTCCTAATAGTCATGAAGTAGAAACAACCCAAATGTCCATCAAGTGATAAGTGCATAGACAAAATGTGTTATATCCACACAAAGAATACTATTTGGCAATAAAAAGGAATGAAATACTAGTGCATGCTATAACATAGATAAATCTCAAGAATATGATGCTAAAGATGCCAGACATGGGAACTTCCAGGAAAATGGCAGAGTGACAAGTGATAACAACTCAGCCTCGCTGAGATTCAGAATTCAGACACTGGAAAATAACAACTTGGGGAGAAAAAAAAAAGAAGTAGATCCCTTGGTACCAGAAGGATGGAACAGAAAAACTAAAACCTACAAAGAAATTCAAGAGACAAAACACAACATGGAGCATAGTAAGAACAGTATACACTTTCTCCTTCACGCACAGCTCATGGCTTGTAGGCAAGGGAGACTGAATCTACAGAGACAAAGTGAAAAGTGGGGACTCCGGAGGGCTTCAGGGAGAAAAACTGTGGTGGAATGGCCTGGCGGATGCTGTGATCTGCAGAGTGTGGGATTCTGCTTCCACATGAGTCCTTCAACAGGGGACAGCTGATAAGTGACTCTAGACCAGTGATGGTGAACCTTCCAGAGACTAAATGCCCAAACTGCAACTCGAAACCCACTTATTTATTGCAAAGTACCAACATTGCAACTAAACCTGAATATTGAGGTTTTAGTTTAGAAAAAACAATTATCTGATTGCTCAGCTGCTGGAGCAATGTGGCTCATGTGCCAACAGACAGGGCTCTGCATGCCTGCTGTGGCACACGTGCTATAGGTTCACCACCACTGCTGTAGTCTAGGTGTCCTACATATCCCTGGAGAGAATGTTTGGCTGGACACCATTCTAGGAAAGGGTTAACTGTTTGAACCCAGGACTCAAAGCAGCCATTGCACAGCTTCACTTCAGGGCTTTCAGCATCACATTCCCACAGTGACTGGGTGAGCCACTGCCATGGTAAACAACCGAAGTCAGGGAGCAAGCAGGAAGAAGACTGCCTGAGGGGCAGTCGAGAGGACACAGGCTCTACCCCCACAGCCAGAGGGCAGGCTCAGCCTGAGTTGCTCCGGATTTGAAAGACACAGTATTGGTGCCCTTGCCCTACTCCTACTGCCTGCTGGTGCCTGCATCCAGCACAGATCTGAGGTCTGACTGCCGTCTTTATCTACAAGTGTGAGCAGGAACACGTCTTGACTTGGACAATGCCCCAAAATTGTGGATCCCAGAAGGAAGCCACACATTCAATATCATAGAGAAATTTCTTCTCCTTCTCTCTCCCTCTCCCTCTGTGTGTGTGTGTTTTTTGTTTTCCTTGTTCTTTTTTCCTTTCCTCCTTTCTTCTTTAGCAATTATTAGGGTTTGGGGGATTTTCCTTTGTCTTTTTCCTCACCTCTTATCTCTTTCTCTTACTCTTTTTTTCTTATTTTTTTCCCTCTCCCTTTTTCGGCCTTTAGTTTTTTCTCTCTTGCTTCTACTCTCCTTATAATTTCTTTTTCTCTTATCTTCTATTTATTAGTTGTTTTCTCTTATATTTGCCTAGTTCTACAAACATTGTTCTTTTTTTTTTTTTTTTGTGGGTACCGGGGGGTCAACCTCAGGACCTTGCGTGCCAACAGGCACCCGTGCCGCTGAGCAATATCACCGGCCCCTTTTTCGTATGTGGGTTCCGGGAGTCGAACTCGGGCCCTCGCGCTTGCAAGGCAGGCGCTTACGGCGCTGAGCCATCTCACCGGCCCTATAAACATTGTTCTACTCCCCAATAGGATCCTTTGTACCACTTTTTCCTCTTTTTCATATTATATAGTTTAAAGTTTCAAATTTTTCCTCTTGCATTCCCCCATTTCCAACCCTCTATATTTTTAATAGTATAACCATATGGCTTTACTAATCTTTACACAGTTGACTCTATAAAATTATTCTTGAATTCTTTTCTACCATTAGCAGAGATATAGCTGTTTCATATAGTATATATTAGCTGTAAGTCAATACTTGGGTTCTTAATTTTTATACCATTATGCAAATTTCTTCTCTAGCATGAAGGGTGGTACATAACTGGTTCTTTTTTTTTTTTTTTTTTGTGGGTACTGGGGGTTGACTTCAGGACCTCGCGTGCCAGCAGGCGCCCGTGTCGCTGAGCGATATCACCGGCCCTTTTCTCGTATGTGGGTTCCGGGAGTCGAACTCGGGCCCTCGCGCTTGCCAGGCAGGCGCTTACACCGCTGAGCCATCTCACCGTCCCCATAACTGGTTCTTATGGTATGTAAATATCTAATTTGTCTTGGATGATACTACTGTAGCTGATTTGGTTATTACCAGGGTCACATAATTATTGCTATTAATGGATTTTTTTCTGTAAGGCAACACTCAGATTACCTTTGTGACATTAACAATACTAGAGTACATTCTCAGAGAAATTGGTGTTGGCCAGTTACACTGTATCCACCCCTCCCAAATTAACCAAGGTGGTCAGATCCTGGGGCTGAGGCAACTGACAATAGTTAGTCATGCCTAAAGTACATCACTGAAAAGCTACTAAGAGAACTCTATACTTACAACAAAGTCTTTATACTATAAGCATCCACAAACCTCAGCAAAACACAAACAAAAAAAAAACAGAAACATAAAAAAAGGTAACAAAATGTCTCCCAAAGCTCTCAACTCCCTAAGCCAATACAGTGGGCACCATGGGGGAAAATAGCTAAGCCACACACCCAAATTACTCGAAAGTATAAGAGAGGAGGTTACAAAACAGATCAAAGAGGTCCTCAGTGGGATCACAGAAGATAAAACTAAACAGATTATAGAAGTAATAATCAACATGATCCAGGAGCTTTCAGAAGACACCAATAAAAAGCTAGCTAAGCTAAACAAAACTATACAAAACATGAATAACCAGTTTAGCAAAGAATTCAAGTCCATAAAAAGGTTTCAGTTAGAAAGCTAGGAGATTAAAAATTATATTTGAAGTATGGGCAGCAGAAGCAACCAATGTGAGGACAAAATTTCAGAACTAGAAGACAATGATGTCTATAAAGACCAACTACTCAAAGATACCTTAAAGCAACAAGACAACATGAAAAATGGATCAAACAGCTGCTAGATGGTTCAATGAAGTCTAATCTAAAAGTAACTGGAATAAATGAAAAATCAGAAAACAATACAAATGGCATTAAAAAAAAAACTGTTCACAGAAATAATGGCAGAAAATGTCCCAAACAGGAAAATAAATAAATATACAGATAAGTGAGGCATATTAAACCTCAAGTAGCCACAACCGAAAGAGAACCTTTCTGCTCCACATTATACTCAAAGTACCAGAAGTCTATCACAGGGACAAAATCTTAAAAGCTGTCAGAAAAGGCAGAAAATCACATATAAACGT